>CM064892.1:25617019-27025769 GCA_030347415.2 Decapterus maruadsi | reverse complement strand
TTTAAAGTGAGGACGATGACATCGTTAAAGAACTTTTCTGCATTGTCTGCTGTCCTAGATGTCTGTCAGTTAGAGCAACTTCCCTCCTACTGTCGTTTGACTGCTGAGAGTCACATCTGCCGTGTAGTGGCACCAAACAATATATGTGTGTGAATTTCATTTCTTCCTGCGGTGATGTCTGAGCTGTACTTGCTGTTCTTCTGCAGCATGTATTTACCATTATATATCACCGGTGTGTTGTAGTGAGTGAAACTGTATTGGTATGAGATGGTATGAGTAACTAACTGTTGAAAATTTGGCTAACACTTTATTTGACACCTATCTCTATAACACATTATAACCAGACTTATAATGAGTTATAATGCAGTTATAACACTGTATAACTATAGTTATAAACACTCATAAATGATCATAATGCTTTATAACAATAATCATAACACACTATAAAGCATTTTATCATGACTTATAAGGTCAGGTATTATAATAGGTTATAATTGTTAGTAACTCACTGACAATGCCCACATTTATAATGCATTATAAATACAGTTATATGTGTTATAATTGGCTTATAGACGTGTATAAGTATCATTATAAACACTCATTAATTTTCATAAGACTTTATAGGCAAGACAAGGCAATTTTATTTATATAACAGTTTGTCTCAAAGGGCTTCACATGACATCGTAACAACATCCTCTGTCCTTAGACCCTCACATCCACTGAGGAAAAACTCCATGGAAAACCCTTTTAACAGGGAAAACCAGGAGAAAGCTCAGGGTGAGCAACAGAGGACGGACAGACGGGACAGAGATGTTGTTACAGACAGACAAGTGTGTTATGATTATTGTTATAAAGCATTACGATCATTTATGAGTGTTTATAACTACAGTATTGTTATACAGTGTTATAACTGCATTATAACTCATTAAGTATGATTATAATGTGTTACAGAGATAGGCGTCCAGTAAAGTGTTACCAAAATGGGTGGTGTTTTTGCCAAAAGAGTGATTGATTCAGTTGATTTCAGGCCACAGATGTTGAGATTTTGTTTTAACATATCAGGAAACTCTAATGACATGAAGAACTAAGGCCACATGAAAACACATCCACAAGCTCTTCATGTGTCAACTGCAGTAACATAAGCTCTTCTCAAATCCAGGGCCTTGGTCATACAAGCCCTCTGTCAAGGCCACTCTCCTCTAAAGCCCAGGGGATCCAGTCATCCAAGGCCATTCCTCTGTGCACATCTGCTGTGCTGGACAGCCAGGCTGGCAGGCGAGGCGAGGGGCCGACATGGGGGCCCAGTGGTCAGGGTACTTGGCTTTGGAAAGGCTGGGATGTAGAGGAGGGGAGGGGAGGGGAGGGGGGGCTGGCAGCTGGATGGAGATGGGGTTGAGATGCCTCTGAGCAGTGCACAGGCTTCCATGGAGATACTGTCTTACAGTGTTTACAACCTCCAATAGCGTGTCCAAGCTCTCCTCCCTCTCCCTCCATCCCACCACAGGCCTGCTGTGTCCTTCCTCTTCTAATGCTAATGTCTGGAGCTGGCACACTGATGAGAGAGAAAAGGAGCGAGAGACAGGGAGGGAGAAAGTGTCTGTGTGTGTGTGTGTGTGGAAGTTGTTTTGGTGATTCTCTGCCTTTCCTCTGTGTCCTTGATGGAGCAGTGCTTTACGGTGTCAGCCTTTCATTTTATAACTCTGCCTCTATCTTTTCTCTTGGTTTTATAAGAGGTTGTGTTCGTCCAGGCCGGCTGCCCACCGCAGGCTGGCCTCGCTGCCATCAGCCATTCACACTGCCACCTATTAAAGTGAATGAAAGGTGGCAGGACTTAAGAGTGCTGTCTGGCCCTGAGCAGTGGGCACCTGGCAGTCTCCATGTGCCAGGCCAGACACCAGGCCAAAAACATCCATCTGACCAGGTCATTTCAACCAAATGGAGTCCTGAAGTGTTGGTTTACTTCAGTCAAAATCATCCAGGGAGAGGTTGTACCATCTGCTTTCAACTCAAGTAGTCATCAAATAAGTCATCACATAAAATCATGAGCAAACTGCATGGATGAAAATGTACATCCACTAGGAAACACTAACGTTGGTGGTTTAATGACATGTTATATTTTGACAAGTCGAGACAAACATCAAGTCTGTACTGGGACTATATGAAATTCATTTTGATGTCAGATTTTAATACTCAGGTCAGGAGGTTGCCGGGGACCTCCAGCACAAAGAGGAATGGTTTTATTTCATTTTCAAACTCTTTGGGTGAATTCCAGCCCCCCCTCAGCCCCAGCCCTTGACCTAACCCTTCGTTTTGTGTGTTCACGTGAAGTGGTAGGGCTGTCCTGGTTCTGGTTCAGACCAGGGTCAGGGGGGAGTGGTAGGGCTATCTGGACCTTCAAACAGAGATTTTTCAGGGCCACTGTGTAGCGCTGTTATTAAGTCGTTTTTTTAAGTTTTAATATTTTTTCATGCGAGAAAGTAGCTGTTTAGATTCCCAATGTGCAGTCGGTTTATCCAAATGACGGCTGTTTAGACGTTTGCTCCGACGTTTCTGGGAGAAGTGAAGCTCCGCGGTGGAGCCTCCACCTGTGGAGCCTCCACCTGTGGAGCAGATCAGCGGCTCGTTGTCACGGAGACACCACCCTGTTCAGAGAGCTTGTCAGCCGGCCACCCTCCCGACATCATCCCGGGAGAAAATATCATCGCTAATTAACTTACTCACAGGTTTTTAACGGTTTTCCACCGGGTAGTTACATTCTTTTTAGGAGATAAATGCTGGTCTCATTGATGAAATGTAACAATTGTGGCAGTTGCATTAATTTGTTTGAATTAAAAGAGAAGCTTCATGTGTGTTTTGGATGCAGGAGCAGCTCTGCCTACAGCTCTGTAGCCTACGTACAGAAATCACCACATTTACATCAACAAATAAATGATCAGTCTGCATTACATTTTATTTTATTAAGTTAGCGTGGTTTTGAATACAGGATTTGTGGCAAAAGTTCATCACGTCTGCTCATGTGAAAGCCAGCAGAGACACTGATGACGTATGTGACTGTTGAAGTGGTGTCCCAAATCGTATGGGTTGACTTTCTACCCCTACCCCTTGTAGGGCAAGGGTTAAGAGCTGGGGGTAGGGGTAGGGATGAAAAATAGAACTGGAATTGGGCTTTTCTGTTTTAAAACGTCTTATGTAAAGCAACGGTACAATGTGTCAGTTTAGGGCCCCTGATGTAAACAAGTTGGAGAACCACTGTTCTATGAGTTACTTGTGTTTATCTCAACATTGTGACCAAAGTTGTTTCTCAGTAATCTGTTACGTAAAATCTGTAAATTAAAAAAAGTCTTTATTTTCTTTGAAAACGGCAAAAAAAAGTTTTCTAGAAACTACAAAGCCCCGGATATGACATGCAAAAAAAAAAAAAGTTGTGGCCACGAAATATTTATTAGTTCCCACGAAATAATAATTTGTGACCACAAAATTGGTATAACGTGCACACAAAATAATAAAGCATAGGCTATATTATTCTTGGACAGCTGGACAAGCAAATCGAGCACACCTTCTCAAACAGGCACAGTCGCTGTCACACAGTGGACAGGTAGAGTTGTATCAAGGCTGGGGATGGACTACAGTACAAAGCCTGGCATCGCAGGGACTCATTATCAGCGCGAGGCATCTCAACAGGTCGCTGCACCGACGCCAGGACACCAAATATACAACGTGCGCGTGAAATACTAACGTACTCCTGGACACATGAGCACCGATTCCATGGGTGCAGTGGTGCACGAGCACCCACTGACCAGGTTGAGCACCCACTGGGGGGCACGCCGCCATGTGCATTTCTCTGTGTCACGCCTCGGCCCCTCAGCTGTGTGTATGTACTGTAGGCTATGTTTTATTATTTAAGTTATACCTATTTCGTGGCCACAAATTACTATTTCGTGGGAACGACTTAATATTTCGTGGCCTTTTTTTTCTTTTCTTTTTTTTCATGTCATATCCGGGGCTCCGTAAGAAACAAACCAACAAAGTAAAAACAAATGAACCTGTGGCTTGTAGATCATGACTCACATCTGAGACAGTGTTTGCATTCTGTCTTCTTCTTGAATGATGAGCTGAGAGACAAACTGGTTCAACTACACTGACTCATTTCCAGCTCCGCTGCATCTCACACCACTCTCTTCTCTGAGACAGCACTGCATCATTCACCTGGACTGAGAGAGTCAAAGTGGGAAAGGCACACACACACACACACACAGACAGACACACACACACCATTCAGACAAGCAGCAGACTGCTGATTGATTTCTGTGGGTAAGAACAGAAGCACCTGAACATCAGTGGAGAACAGAGGGGCTTTTATAGCCCACTGTGACTGACAACAACACCAGGAGCTGTGTGTGGGAGGGGGGGGGTACGTGCAAGTATGTGTCCCTTTTTTGCCGTTTGTGTGGGTGAAAGAGGAAACTTTCACTATGTGCATGAGGGTGTGTATGTGTGTGCATGTGTGTGTGTATTTATGGTGGAGGAGACAAGGAAGCTCTCATCACTCCCATCAGTCCAGCTGTGTCTCTTCCGGAGCCCATCAAGTTTGCTTTTTCACAACTCCCTCCTCTCAAACCCCCACCCCATCAACACACACACACGCACACACACACACACACATTTACCTTACCCACCGCTGCACTTGTCAGAATCCTGGACTCGCGCTGCACATCAAAGGCAGAGGGGGGGAAAGGGGAAACGGTGATGAAAGAGGGAAAGAGAGGGGAAGAGAGGAGACCCCCCCCCCTCCAGTCTCTATCCCAGGACCCCCTGCTTGACTCTTTTGTTGTGTCACTTTTTCTTTTCTCTCCTCCTTTTTTTCCTACCTATCCTATTCATTTGGAGGAGTGTAACAACTAGACCAAAAAAGCAGATTGCTGAGTTCAAAGTTTGAGTTCAAAGAGTTTCAAAGTTTGTTGTTTATTGGACTTTTGACTTGTGTGTATGTATCATTTTGTAAAGAATAAGCAGAAAGTGATGTACAGTTCAGGTAGTTTTCCTGTTAAAGGGATAGTTCGTCACCCTCATGTCGACTAAGAGCTGTGAGAATTTCAGAGTCCTCCGTGCCTTCTCTGAGTTACGGGGGGGTCCACACAGCACTGACGGTGGCAAACGGGGTTCACTTTTCTTCGTCCAAAAAGACACACCAAAAAACATCCAAATACCTCCATACTGCTCGTCCAGCTTCCGCTACCAACAAGCTTAAAGGTAGGGTCTGGAGTTTTGTGCCTAAAAATAAACATTAGACTTTTACAAATGAAATCCGTCTGAATCATCACCTATGGGCTTCTAGTCCTGTGTGGTGGGGGCTGTGTCTGCAGCCCCTCCTCCCCCTGCCTGTATTTTGGTTTTTTGCTTTGTTTTGTTCATGTTTTGCTGTGCACGTGGACGTTTCTAGGTGGAGCTAGAGAGTCGCAAATGAGCAGAGACACCTATGGTGAGAGAGTCTGTGTCATCCTCCAGCCAATGACGGAGCTCAGGTGAAGCTACCTGCAGCAGGAGGCTCAGGCCTGTTAGCTGTGCTAGCTGTCTGATGCTACTGAGTCTCTATCTCTCTCAGCAGCAGCATCAGGACAACAAAGAACAATAAATACAGTCTGAGTGAAGCGCTGGAGCCGCGGACCGATTCCCGACCTATACCGACACTGGTAACAAGTATTAGGACCATATTAGTGAGCTAGCGGGATGCTAACTTCGGCTAGCGCTCGCGGTTAGCATCCGCGGCTAACACCCGCTAGTTCACCACAATACAACGGAGGCTCCCGGTGTTGGCGAGAGGTCGGCTTATCGGCCCGCGGCTCCAGCACTTCTTTCAGACTGTAAATCCTTTCCTTTATGGTCATGACTGTTGCTGTCAGAAGCAGGAGGCTACACAGCTTAGCCTGAGGGGAGGGGCTGAGTTTCACTGTTTTGTTTACAAACTGATAGGGACAAAACTCCAGACCCTACCTTTAAAATATAGACTTATTTAATTTTTTCTGAACAATTTCTCATGTGGGGGCTTCAATACAAGAGGGACATTACAGACGAGCAGTATGGAGGTATTTGGATGTTTTTTTGGATGAAGAAAAGTGAGCCCCATTCGCAACCGTCATATGGACATGCAGTGCCGCGCCGACTCCCCCTGTAACTCAGAGAAGACACAGAGGACTCTGAAATTCTCACAGCTCTTAGTCGACATGAGGGTGAGGAGATAATGAATGAATTAGTAATTTGAATTTTGGGTGAACTATCCCTTTAAGCTAAGGCTCATGTACCCATGGCTTATCACTGTGTAGACTCTTAGATTTTTGTAAGAACCAGCAGTTACGGTTCCATCTCTGGGGGAGCCAGTATTTACATTCTCTCATTCTATTTTAGGAGCCTGTGTGGGAAATATTGAAAATAGTGTAATTTCTCACATGTCATCATCACCTCCATTTACTGCAACGTGGGGCGTTTTTATGAAAAAAGGGCATCAGCTGTGAATTGTGAAAAAAACAAGGGACCGTAAATCATGTGATGTGAACTCACCGTCAGCCCACAGCGCATGCAAATCACCTGCGGTATTTGTCTGCACATCACTGGAGGAAACCTCGTCAGTGCAGGATGAGCTCTGCAGCTGCTCTGTGCAGACTGAGAGAGCAGGTTGACAGAAAGGAAACAGATATATAGAGCAGGGGTCTTCAATGCTTTTCAGGCTAAGGACCCCCAAACTACTGGAGAGATGGAGCAGGGACCCCTGATAAATATATTCATTTAATTTTTTATTATATTAATTTTTTATTATATTAAACTGTAACCTAGTATCCCCTTAATTCAGTACCAAGCTATTCAAACAATACACTGGTATAGTCATATATACATGTATTACATTATTTTAAAGGTACAGTGAGTAAGGTGGCTATTCAGTCATTTATTTAGTTCATTGCATGATAATCATGCATACAAGCTATTTAAATTGGCATTTTTATTTTAAGCATAAATGTGGAAATACAAAATAGTATAATCAACCAAAAAGTCCATGACCCCCTTGCAGTAGCTCTGCGGACCCCCTAGGGGTCACGGACCCCCCGTTGAAGACGTCTGTTATATTGTATCAGACAAATATCAAAACATCTACAGTATGTCTGATTCATAATAATAATAATAATAATCACAGGAAATGATTTCAGAACTTCACATGATGCTACTTCTCATTGACATGCAGACTGAAACTACCCATAAAGGAACATGACAGAGATTCCAAAACACTTTTCTCCATCTGAGTGTGTTTTGGTGGAAACTTCAAGCAGGTGCTGCAGCTGTTGACGGAGGAGAGAGAGGAAGCAAGAAAGATGGCTTCAGATAACATCAGAACACTAAGTTCCTCTATCTGCTGGTGAGTTTGGTTGCTGAGCAGATTGACTGGAAACCTCTATGATGCTGTATGGTTGAAACCACATCACACACACATACACACACACTTACATACACACACGAGTGCCGGGTCGCCAGTGATGTGGTGGAGCAGAGACAGAGACACGTTTTAAAGAAAGCACCGCTCTAGACGCTGCTGCACATTCACTGGGGGTATGAGAAAGAACAGCAAACACATGCACACACACACACACACACACACACACACATACACACGTGTGAGCAGAGATTATGCTGATGCTACACCTCATACAAAACCACACTGTTGGCAAAAGACTACAACTGCAGGCCCACTTCCTGTACCTGCACTGGCAGATGTGGAGCAGATCACTTTTGTAACTGTGTACAGTACATGAGCATCATTGTGTGTGCATGTGTGTGCGTGTGTGTGCAATCAGTTCCCACCAGGTATGTTTATGTTACTTCCTGCATCTGTGCATGTACGTGTGTGTCATTGTATTTGATGGTGTGTACATGACGTCTCTGAGAAAGGGGACATGTCCATATCATGATGTATATAAATATCTCTCCCCAGTGTGTGGGTGCATGCTGTCAATCAGCCGCTCCACTGGCTCAGTGTGGACAAACAGAAAGCAGACACATGCATGAGAAACACATACGTGCTTCCCCACGTCAAATACCCTTCATGTTGCCCTTAGCCCTTTGGGAAAACATTGCAGTGTTCCATCAACCCCTCTTTCTGGACACATAGTTGTGAATGAGGACACTCTGTACCCAGCCTGAGTGGAGATGGGATGACTCATTCATGGACTGTACAGAGGAGACATGAGATGCTCGGTGACGTGAATGGGATTCACATGCAGCACACTGTGCCTAATCACATGCACCAGCTAAAATAATCTCCATATTTCCATGCACATGGATGTCTGTTCTAGACATTTCCAGAAAAAAACAAAAACAAACTTCCTCTGTCTATATGGTAAAAGGCAAGTACACATATCTACACACAAAAGCAATACACAGCACTTTACTGAATGCATTAAATCATTGACTTCAGAGTCAACAATTTAAGCTCTTCACACACTGGCACATACATTTCCCATAATGCAACAGTCATTAGCCTGAGAGACAAGACGTAAAACTCCCACACAACAGTCTCTCCGTATGGATCAACACTTCAAATGAAGCACTGGTCGTGTGTAAAGTAAAAAGACTGATCACAGGGTTGAACTAAAGTAATAACAACATCAGTATAATGCACCGATGACATGAAACACAAATGGTGACCAGACCTACACAAGTTAGCAGACAACATGGAAACATTTTGTGCACAATGTCACAAGTTCATACAAAGTGGCAGAAAATCAGCAAAGGTGCAAAACACAACAACAAGGAGCAGTGATGCACAGAGAAATTGCACACATGCATACAGCACACTGGCATTACAACTTACAACATTAACTGAAAACACAAGAATGAATAGTAAACATAAATGTCTTATCTCCTCTGTGCGTTTTGCAAGGTGTAATCATGCTTCCATGCATGTTATTGTACTTGTGAGAAGAGTTCATGGCGCTGTGTGTAACAGTGTGTGCAAATCGTAACCTTGCATCTCCCTCACATCAGCACACTCAGCTTGTGTACCTGTCTGCTCTCTTACGTATACTGTGGTTTCTCAGTCAGCCCTGCAGTGCGCTTGCACTCAGATACAAGCTGTTTATCTGACCGTGGTGGCTTCCTCTCCTGCATACAAACACACTACTTCTCCTGGTGTTGATGCAACAAGTCAATGCTGCTGCATAATGTTTTGTTGAGCTTTTGCTCTTGTGCTAATCTTTCCTGCCTGAGTGTAGATAAACTTTTGAAACAGGCTGATGGTGTTTGTGACGGCTTTTGTGCCAACACACCCAAACGCTACAAGTTTCTGCAGGCATTCTCACACAGACTCCGACAAATGCTGCATGCGTGCACTGACAAGCACCCTAACAGAATCCAGGAAACAAAAACACATGCAAAGAGCGAGATGCATGTCAGGAATCCTCTTACACAATCACCCCACATCACTCTGCTGACATGGGAAAGTCTACACTTGGAGACAGATCTTGAAAAAGAAGGCTGAAGCCAAAAAGCCATTAAGTGCACTGATGATTGACAGCCTTCTGCTAATTTATGCTCTGTGTGTGGATTAAAGGGCATTAGGCTAGACTGAGCTAAGTGTTGCACTAATGTCTGCAAAACGTGTGCTAGCATAGAGAAAGGTGGAACTGTGAGGTAGTCTACTATCTATAGATCTACTATCTATCCTCTGAGTAACAGTAAGAGAGGAAGTAAACCTGGTACAACCATGTGAATAAAGTAGTATGTGTTATGCTTTTGTATGCACATGCTAAGGGTAACAACACTTTACAAGTTGGGTGGGAAAAATCGATTTCTTATCCTTTTCTGAACTGATTAATAAACTTCAAAAATTGTTTTTTTTTATTAAAGGGTTAGTTCACCCAAAATTCAAATTTCACTCACCCCTTTACCTCCGTCTCTCTGCACCCTCACAGGCTTCCATACACAGCGTTGTAGCAATCTGTGTTGTTACTGTAACATCATAGACTGTAAAAAAAAACATGGATGTAGCATCCATGACGTCACCCATTGGTTTTGGGGAGTTGACTCAAATATGGCGGCCTGAACAGCACCATGTTGGATTGGCCGGCCGAGAACCCGCCCACTGGCCTTGAAGCAGGTGTCTCTGGACCTGTCACTCAACGTTTCAGCACCCTAATTGGCCAGAATTTTAACCTAATAACAGTAAAACGGTAGAGTAAAAAAAAATTCACCCCCTCAGATTTTCATTAGAAATGATTAATGTGTCATTGTGTTCAATTTAAATAAATAAAATAAAATAAAATAAAACTATCAGTTGGACACAAAAAAGCCGTTGGCTAACACTGGCACCTTATTTTCATTATCTTCATTAATGTGCATTGTCCTCCTTCAATAAATAAATAAATAAAATAAAATAAAATAAAAATATCGGTTGAGACCAAAAAAACGTGCTGACACCAGGCTTTGATCATGTTTGTTGAGGATGTAAAGTCAGTGATTTGAACATGGGGGTCTATGGAGACATGTTGCTTTCTGACACCAGCCCCCACAGGAAGAAGAGGGGATTGCAGTTTTTTGAACGCGGAAGTGAGCTTCACTTCTCAGACCGACAACTGCCCCCTTGTGTAACATAGAGGTTGTTAAGCTAGTTGGGTTGCTGCAAACAACTCTTACTGATAAGATTAAAATTGTTACAGGTAATGCACATCGATTTTGAATCGATTTTGAATCGAATTGTCGAAAAATAAAAAAAAATCAGCTTTTCAACTTGACAAATGGACTTCGGACCAGCATGGCGTCAGGATGTAAACATTGTTGTAGAATTTCTAACATGTGATCAGGGACGACGTTGTGTGGTGATAGACCTGCAGACACCCAGGCCCTAACAGTGTGTTACAGACTGTGTTTTCCAGTTTGATTAGTGAAATTAACCTTGAAGAATCGTCGCTCCAGTCTGCATTGTAATTCCATCATGGAGACAGAAGGAGTGTTTGGCAGGTGGGAAGCTGAGGAAGAAAAGGACAATAAAAGAGGAAAATGAGTTGGAGATAGAGGGGGTGAACAGAAAGAGAATAGTGGGGTAACAGGAGAGTGGGTACGATGGCGTGAGAGAGCACCTGTCCTGCTGCAGTTTGCCTCTACTTGTGGTTAACCAAAGTTGGCAGCACATCAGCTTGACCTTATCCCTCTTACGCTGCTGCTCCCCTCTGATCCCATTAGGGGCCAGGCACAATGGCAAGACCCTACCCGCCATACACACACACATACATGGGCCACCATCACTTGTCGACCCCTCCCGTCCCGTATCTTTCCCCCCGTCTTGAGCTGCGGTTTTACGGGGGCCCAGGACAAACATCAGGTCTGTGGAACAAACAGGCTGCTAATGTGGCCAGACAGGACAGACAATTAGAACCAAGCACATGCTGTATATGAATGTGCATGGGTCTGAGAAAAGGGGGGTGGGGGGTGGGGGGGGGGACACAGAATAAGACATTAAAGGGATATTTCCACATTTTGGCAAATTTGCCCAATCGTTACCTTTAATTGTCGATGCAAGCGGTTTTTCGATCAGCAGGGCAGGGACACAAGCTGCTCAGCTAACACTACGGAGGCTCATGGTATTTCCAGGTTTCCAGAAAAAAGCAGTCGCTCAACTCGTAGCCTCGATGTAGAAAAATATAGTTTTATTAAAATACACGGGTCTGACATTTTGACCTAACACAGGTCTTCCTCAGGGTATCAAATACACAATCCAAGAACTCCAAAACACTCTGGTGGACAAATTGTGTCCTGCACATTCACCACACTATGAGCGTGGTGAATGTGCAGGTCACAACACCAGAGTGTTTTGGAGTTGTTGGATTGTGTATTTGATGAGTTTGATGAGGGAAACCCAGAAATGCCATGAGCCTCCGTAGTGTTAGCTGAGCAGCTCACGTCTCCACTCCGCCAATCGAAAAACAACTTGCACTGACACTTAAACCTACTGCTAAGACTATCGGGATTATGGCAATGGGTGAATTTCTGGGCTTTTCACGCCTTTATAGATAGAACAGTGGAGGCCCCTACATGGGGCCCCTGTTTAACCTCCTGCGCCGCTCAGCGGCCCGTGTATAAAGCAAGTTTATAGGTACCTGCTCCAAATGTCAAAAGTCACACACATGCTCAGACTGACACGTAAAAGCTGACCCAACTATGCATGCATAGCAGAAATTTCAAGGTCAGTAACCCACAGCAGAGCTTCTTAAGCACTTCAGGCACCATCATCAGGCCTCAAATTTGAACATGCCACAAGATTGTGACCTAGATAATCACATTATGCAAGAATTCTACAATAGGCCAGGTGAAGAAGTGAGACGCACACTTTACTGACAGACATAGCCTAACAAGAGGAGGGTGTCAACACAGAGAAGTTAAAGCAAAAATTCTTCTGTCACCAGACTATGCAGGTCCCTTTTGTCCCTCTTTACACACTTGTCAGAGAAACCCAATTTTAGTTTGTGCTGGTTTGGAAGCTCTGACCTAGTTGATTAATTATGTAAGAATATAAAGGACTAAAAGGAGGCCACAAAAAACTTGAATGCTTATGTACACAAAGTGTATGACATCACCTGATACAGAGACAGCCTTACTGCAATTCAGGCATTTCCTGTCATAAAACAGCTACTTTATTATTTGTGGTTGAATGTATAAGCAGCACATGAACATAGCATGTCAGCATTTGTCTGGCACAGTCACAGTTCTATAACCACAGATTCACAGACATCCAGCCATATACATCCAAACACACAGTGTTATACCATCCAAGAATGCAAAGCAGCTGCTTGGGAAAAAAAGGTGCAGCCTGGGAAGGAACTTGGGATTCAACGAAATTTATGTCGCTGTGATTGCTATTTGATCCCTAAATGACTGCCTGCATAGACTGATAAACCAGTATGGATATGTATGCATACTTTTTTTAGGGTTATTTTTGTCCTCCTCTGTCCACACCACAGAAATATCTCTGTCCATACGAAGAGGCAAAACTGAAAACGTGTTTTCTCTCCAATCAGTGACAGAGCTCAGGTGAAGCTCCGTGCAGCAGAGTAGCAGAGCTACTAGTCCTGCTGCTAGCTGTCCAGGATGCTAATCGCTACCGCTAACTAGCGGTTAGCATCCGCCGGGGAGCGTACCTATGTTCCCCAGGTCCTATGTTCCCCGTTTTTACCAAAAAGGGTCCTATGTTCCCCTCTCGCAATACATACTGGGGAACATAGAACCCTTTTTCTGAAAAAAGGTCCTATGTTCCCCAGTAGCAGTGGGGAACATAGGACCTTTCTCAAAAAAAGGGTCCTATGTTCCCCGCTGTAGCTGATCGATGGACTCCATCTATCTGGCCTGTCTAGCCTCTACCTAGTCTTTTTACTAAACTTAACCAACTCCCTTCTTCATTGCCTAAACCTAACCAATGGGGCAATTAGCCTAGCCTACACTTCTCACTCAAAGTCACAACTCTACTTCTCACTCAAAAATAGACCAAAATATGGCAAGTCACAACTCCACTTCCAGGTATGGGACGAAAAATTACATGTTTCTCGGGTCCTTTTGGGGAAAAGCGGGGAAGATAGGACCCTTTCTCTAAAATAGGGTTCTATTTTCCCCGGTCTGGACACAAAGGGGAACATAGAACCCTTTTGGGGAAAAGCGGGGAACATAGGACCTTTTTTTTAGAGAAGGGTTCTATGTTCCCCTGTCCCATACAAAGTGGGGAACATAGGACCTGGGGAACATAGGACCCGGGGAACATAGGGATGATCCCCATCCGCCGCTACCACCGCTTCCCAGCTCACTACAAAGGCCCTCCAACTTACAGCCCCTGACGGCCGAGTATTGACCCGTCGCTCCACTGCTTCAGATCGGACTGTTTACTTCTTGGCGGCTCTGACTGCAGCTCTAACTATTGCTGCTGCTGCCTGTCAGCTGCAGGAGGCTGCACACGGCTTCCGCGGTGGTGCATTCAGGTTGCCTCGGAAAATGAAAAGATCTGGATGGAATCTACCGATGTAGACCGCTAGAAGAGATGCATCGCAAATTCAACCATGAATTTTATCCGATGTAGCCTGAATCCACCGGTGCAGTCGCATCGCAAACGTTTGTATCGGTGCACCGATATGAATCGGTGAATCTCCACATCCCTAGTGAACAGCAATAGCGGAGAAACAGCGCTGTACAGAGATGAATGAACAGAACGATATTGCGTTGGTCGAGCTAAAAGCCGGGCCGCTCGAATAAATGAATGTATGGGAAACACTGCTAAAAGTGTAAAGCACAGATAGCCCGCTGCCCACTACATGTCGGCCATTGTTGTCTGCAACTGTTTTGCTTCAGTGCGCATGTGTGAACGGCTTGTCGCTAGATGTCATCGCTACACAGATCCACTCCATCGGATATTCTTTTATTTCTCCACTTTTTTTATCCGTTTAAAAATAACTCTCTATATGTGGGTGAAAGCGTGGTGTTGGTGGTTGAGAGGCCCGATGGACAGAACAGTGTGTTTAGGAATATACAGTATGGTATTGGTGTAGTCCAGGCCTAAGAATCCAAACACAGTCTGTGAAAACAATACAAGTCAGTTTCTCTCAACATTCACTCTCACATACTTCCTCACACACACACACAGTCATATCTGCACACACACACCCCTAGTGCAGTAGCAACTGCCAACACACCTTCAGTGTGACACTAGATTAGATCACACATCTTTTGACTGTTCCAACCAAATAGAAAATTTAAAGACAAGAAATTGGAGCCATCAAATACTAAAGTTAGAGCAAACACAGAGAAAGCAGGGCCGCATATAGCAGCAGCATGGGACAGGAAGCTGAAATGCCAGTGTGGCTACAGTGAATAAAAGTGGAAACATAAACAAACAATACACTGGGCTGAATCCAGGATATGACTATTATTTCCTATAAAAACAGTTAAAGTATTCTGGTAGGCTTGAACTCACACCAAATGGAAAAACATTGTTTCCTACAGGTCACATTTCATGTGATAATGACTTTGTAGCTGCTGGTCTTAATGTATTCACTGACATGCATTTGTACTTGTTTACAACGAATAGCTGGTGTTGTGGAATGACACAGCTGCAGTGGTTGATTTGAATTCATCAGATTTTCTAAAAAGAAAAAAAAAGTCTCACTTTACCAGATTTTAATTGCCTGAGTATCACAATTTGAAAGCTGTAAGAAAACCAAGCAGCTTAATCAGGTGCACATGAACCACAATTTGGACTCTTAACTGCTTGAATTTACATTGACCATGTAGAAATTCCCAATTTATGCTGACATGTACCGCTCGGATCATATTCAATAAAGTTTCTCTGTGGAGGCCATCCTTAGACCGAAACAACATTTTTCTAGTGTGCATTTTTAATTTCTCCTTGCTTTCTGGGATGAGTAGGGCCTAATAAATACAATATCTAAATTTCGTCTTTGTACAGTAAGTAGATTTTTCCACAGGGCAGATTGTCCTCATATGAGGACACTGGGACTATCTTAACAAAATCAGTGTCCTCATATGAGGACATTGGGTCAAAAAACAATGAGCCCTGCTGTATATAGAATACAGTTACATAGGAACTTCAAAGGGGTTTTATTCCAAAATACCACATCAGATTGGCCTGATTTTTTCTGAGTGTCATCCTGAGGTCAAGTACTATTAGTCTGAAGTGGAACGGTCAAATAATGAGTAGTTTTTAAGAAATAAGAATCCTCCTGAGACCCTGCATCCTCATATTAGGACATTATTTTTGCCTTTTAGCACCATGATACTCCATTTTGTAAAACTTTGACATATTAGCCACATTTAGGGACACTGCCTGCACCATCTTGTGGTGATATAACAAATTATCTTATTTATATATATATAAATATTTCTTTGAAAACAACATAGTCCCAATGTCCTCAAACGAGGACGTGACATTTATTGATGTCCTAGTCTGCTACTATTACTAAAATGTGTCAAATTTTGATGCCATTTGAAGACAGAGACTTTGTTGTACATGAATACACTGATTCCACTCATAAAATTTGGATTTAATTCTTACCTTTGTCTCTTATCTTCTGGGAACTGCCATAGAAGGCTCTGGCTGAAATTCTGGCCTTTTTTTTCCCACAAAGAAATTTGTGTAATTTGTGATATCACCATAAGTTGGGCAAGGCAGTGTCCCTAAATGTGGCTTAGGTCAAATAATTTTAAAAATGGAGTAATCATGGTGCTAAGAAAAAATGTGTTTGTCCTCGTATGAAAACATTATTAAATTATTAAAGGAGGATACAAGTGAGAATACAGATGAAGCACCATAAAGGTGAACTCCCACCTCAAAGGCCAGACGTGGTCTTTGTGACTGGGCTGTGGGCAGTGAGCTACAGCATCCTGGGGCTCCCGCTCCTCACACAGTAATAGGATTAAGGCTTCCACAGGGCAGATTAAGGGGCTCTTGGTCCTACCCTGTTCCCCCTGTCATCCTAGGTAACTCACATCCACTGTTTCCAGATTCATGCAGAAAAGCAGAGTGGGACTGTTCCTGCAGTTGGGGAGGAGGACGTTCATAATGACACGAACATGAACTTGACCTGATTTAATATATTGTAACATAATGCTAATGACGTGACATACTTTATTGTTACATGTGACATAATATAACACGTAGAGTTGTATAATGTAACATGTAACATAAAGTCACTTCTACAGAACCTGCAGCACCTTATTCCTGGCAGCTGATGGAGCCGGCAGGGCTGGGAGATTACACTAGTATGTCAGAAATTGGTCATTCTAAATATAGGTGGATGGGGTTATTATTACACAAGGCATGTACAGACGTGCTTTCACAGGATTAAATGTACATAAGCGTGTGTACACAGACTCATACAACCACATCAGCGTTACCATGCATACAGAGAACTATGGTTACACTGAGTGAAAGGCAGGGGATAAAGTCAGTTTGGTTGTATTTAGCCCACTTGTTTTTGTGATGGATTCCACAGTGAGAGGAGGAGAACACAGTGATCCCAATTAGAATAATAAAGCAAGTAATGATAAGAGAGAGTGGAGTTATATAATAGGACATCATTAGAAGGACTAGGCTACTACAGACAGGACAGGACAGGACAGGACAGGCCCCTGTCTAATGGTCTGGCCTCCAATGACCGAGCAGAGAGCCAGGATGATGGGTGGTGCTGCTGCTGCTGGCAGCAACTCTTACTTGTAGGACCAACGCCCCCTAGTGTTCACCAAAAAACCTCCCACCTTCCTGTTAAATAATCTTAAAAGAAGATAATCAATGGTGGCACTTCATAAAAGTTGTGTTTGACCATTAAAAAAATCATTATTAAATTATTAAATAATAATTTGGGGATATTCTTTTTTTTTTCCTTTATTACTTCCACTGCAGTGAGAATAAAAATAATTCAGTCATTCAGAGACACTGTTATGTAATGCTAGTGAATATATATGTGTCCTACTTCTTCTTGCTGCTCTTTGATCTCTTGCTGTACACTCCACTCATGTGCTTTTTGTTCCCTAATCGAATTTGGTGAGATGCATCACATCACATCACAGCACACACACACACACACACACACACACACACACACACCCAGTGCAGGCCCCTGGCTGCAGTGTTTCTGGCCCCTGCTCTGTTGAAGTCTCCCTCTGGGCCCAGCTGGCAGAAGTTAGAGCAGGGTAACAATGTGCCTGCAGGACGGGCCAGGACGGCTACGGGCCGGGGGCCCCATGGCCCTGCTGAAAGGCTCCTATTGTCTGGCCCCACCTCCATCAGGGACCATTAATTATGGGCTGTGGAGCACGGCTCTGAGTCAGAAACACGCGCACACACACACACATACACACTCACACTGGAAAACACACAACCCCCCCCCCCCGTTACAGTATAAACACATGGATGGGGTTTAGGGGATCCAGCTACAACCCCCCCCCCTCCGCACTCCTTTTCCCGTCTTTGCTGGTTCTTTTAACGAAGCCAAGTTGAGAACTGAGCAGAGAGCCGTTACATCTCCTACTTATTTTTTCCCCTTGAGAATTTCTACTTGAGCATTAGACACGAAGCCAAAGACAGAGGAGACATTTTCACGTTTTCACTGTCTCTCTCTCTCCCTTGGGTTTTACAAGAGGTTCTGGAATCCTGTTGGCTTTTCAATGCCTCTCAACTCAACTTCCTTGTATTCCTGCTGGCTCAACTTGGCATGAAATCACCCACAATTTCATTGGTACACATTTCATGAGACAAGAAGTAATGGCAACACTACAGAGATTTCAAAACATTCCAAAAGAATAACAGAATGAAATACAAGACGGGTTACATAAAAGGCAAATTATTTAGGATTATATGATAAATCCAAAATGACATCAACCGGTTTGGTAATTACATTGTAACACTGTTCGATCGATCCTGGGGGATGACACACAACATTACACATCCCTCAATAATGTGACGCCACCCAAGAGTGGTGAACGCAAAACTACATTTTGATTAGGAGCATAGCTAACCTGTGGTCTGACTGCAGCCAACAGACCCCCAAACTCCCCCAGCCCCACTCGCCCCCTCCCAGGGGTTTGACTTCATTTATTTGTGGCAATATTAACATGTTTGCATCATAAAAGAGTTGCTTAATGGCACACACCAGGGCTCAGTGAACCAGTGTGAGAGAGACAGAGGGTTTCCAAAGCACAGACCTGAATGAAGTGTTCTGGGCAGGATGTGTAAAACTGATGGCCAGATGTGATTCACATTCAAGCATATGGGCTTCAATGAAAAGTCAAGCTGCAGGCAGTCGATGAACAGGCCTCGCAGTCTGCTGCAGGACACAATGTCTCTCACACTGACACACTGACACATAATGACTCATACCTACATGAGCAGACAAAATGATGATAGTTTATTCTAAGTCAAATGATGATCACTACTTCCTGTATCATTTAGATAATGAAGTCATATTTAACCCTAGAAAAGTGAATTCTATTTGGGTTGTTCTCAGATTAGCTTGAAGTTCAATTCAGAGATGTTCACAAGTCTTTTTTTGCAAATTCAAGTCAAGTCTCAAGTCTCTTCTGGTTGTAATGACCCTTCTGTCATCTGCTGCTATCCGGTGCACAGCTATATCTAAGAAATTCAGGAAAACTCCTTTATCTATAAGATACAGCATTGATTAGTTGTTTATGATCACTTTAAACAGGATATTGCAATGCAACATGAAGAAAACACACAACGAAAGCTTTCCTTTAAAGGAAACTGTATTCTGAGTCAAGAAGAATCAAGGCTGCTCTGTCCTCTGCACCGGCCTTTTCTTTTTTACTTTGTTGAATTCAGAAAAGCCTTAGATGAACAACATGGAAAATGATTTAGGCTGTTAATTATAGGTCATAAGATCTGGATGGTATAGCTCACATCATTATGTGCAGAACCTCTGGAACCGCATGTTCCTGAGAGAAGAACTGGTCCTTATTATTTTTTTTATTAGCTCCGTCAACTCTAATCAATACTGTAGCTTGTAGATGAATGATGATGTAGTTTGACTATCAAGCTCTATATGGTACAACTATAAACTTTATAGGCTGTGTTCACAGACACCTGTCTTTCTGGGTTGTGTGTGCAATCATTAAAGCAGATATCAGCGGTTCGGCCGCACCATTAAATATCTGATAGTTCAAGGCTGGCTTTTGAAACTGGTGGATGGAGTTACAGCTTCTGAGTCACAACTACAACTTTGTAACGTTCCAGGCAACCTGTAACTCGTGTTTTCACCATCCTGTTGTCTGTGAAAGTCACTATAACGACCATTATTGCCGATTTTTATAACCGTCAGTAGATGAACTGGTTGACTTCATGGAGGAAGTTAAAAGCCCAATCCCTGCTGACAGGTGGCAGAAAAAACAACAACAACAAAAAACTCCTCTGCTGTGGAGATGAGCTGCACCTGGACAGGTGTCAGAGCGGAGCGGCTGGTCTCCCTCCTCCGTCGAGGCTCCGCTGTCCGGCAGACAAAGAGACTGAGCAGCCGTTCATCATCTGTTGCAGGATCAGGGAAGTTTGTGTCTGTGATCTAACAACCTAACAGCTCTGTCATTGACTGTTTGTGTTTACACAGCTGATTCATCACCATCTGTCATATCCTGGTTTTTAATTCACTTCATTGCTCAAAATAAAAGTCGAGTTAAAGCAGATATCAGTGGAATGTTTTTGTTAATATAAGTCCTAAATAGTCCTATTTTCCGTCAGCAATCACTTACATGGAGTGTTTCAGCCGTAACACGAGTCTCTCCGTCACTCTGCTCTGCTGTAAACCAGGAGAAAACTTTCCTTGTGGGATACAATTTGTTATCCAATGATTTTGTGATGATACACTAGTGTTAAGGGCTGTGTGTGCAGCCAAGGGATCCTGCTGAATGTGGTTGACCTACTAACCTCTGATCTGGATGATGTCCTGACGAGGCCCGGGGGCTGATAATACTCATGGTCCGTTCAAGGAATTTGGGTCCTTTTTGCTCAACTAGCCGGAGCTGGCAGTGAGGATCCAGGCTGAGGAGAGGAAGCCTGTGGAAGCTGAACCATCCAGACTGCTCATTTTGTTCTGTCGGAGTCAGAAACAGTCGAAAGGGACATCCCCTTGGCCAAGTAGCCAGGGCACACGATCAACTGGAGGCATAGTGACAGGACCACCACTGTCACATTTTTCCTTCCTGTGAAGTCAGGATGTTGATCATGCCACCACGAGTTCACGGTATCATCACAAAATATTGGCGAAAGGAGAGGGCGGATTATAGTGACTTTCACAGACAACAGGACGGTAAAAACACGAGTTACAGGTTGCCTGGAATGCTACAAAGTCGTAGTTGTGTCTTGAAGCTGTAACTTACTGTTTCAAAAGCCTGCCAAACTTGTCAGGGTGATTAAATGATCGTATTTGATGCTAGAAATAAGGTCCAGGTTGTAAAAAAACGAAAGTTATCCTTTAAGTTTTCAACACAGACTTAATATCTTTTTTTTTTTATCTCACTAATAAAAACAACATGAGGTCTGTGTCTGCAGCACCTGTTCCTGCTGTTCCAACGTGCTCCACCTGGTCAGAGCTGGGTTAGGTTTCTGCGTTTCCTGCGCTCACGTTCAGATTGATAAATGCCAATTCTTGCGGTAGATTTGGCGTACACACATTTCTTTGGTGTACGCACGTTTGATAAATGAGGGCCTGTGTGAGTGAGTCTCGGGGTGCCACGGCCACAGAGCTGGAGGGGGGCAGAGGTTAGCGAGTGGCTACCTGGCAACCACGAGTCTGGGGACGCGGGGGAGGGGAAACAACGTGCTGCAGTATTTTGAATTTGACTGCACCAACAGTTTTGGCCACAGTCTTACATACAGCTCCTTTAAAGGGATAGTTCACCCAAAATTCAAATTTCACTCATTATCTACTCACCCTCATGTCGACTAAGAGCTGTGAGAATTTTCAGAGTCCTCTGTTCCTTCTCTGAGTTACGGGGGGTCCACGCAGCAGTATTTGTCCATATAATGGTTGTGAATGGACACCACTTTTCTTCATCCAAAAAGACACACCAAAAAACATCCAAATACCTCCATACTGCTCGTCTGTAATGTCCCTCTTGTATTGAAGCCCCGACATGAGAAATTGTTCCTGTGACACAGGAAGAGCAGTGAACTGAGACACTGGGAGCTTCCGTTACAAACAAGCTTCAAATATAGACTTATTTCATTTTTTTCAGGACAATTTCTCATGTGGGGGCTTCAATACAAGAGGGACATTACAGACCAGCAGTATGGAGGTATTTGGATGTTTTTTGGTGTGTCTTTTTGGACCAAGAAAAGTGGTATCCATTCACAACCATTATATGGACAAATACTGTTGCGTGGACCCCCCCATAACTCAGAGAAGGAACGGAGGACTCTGAAAATTCTCACAGCTCTTAGTCGACATGAGGGTGAGGAGATAATGAGTGAAATTTGAATTTTGGGTGAACTATCCCTTTAAATG
Organism: Decapterus maruadsi; assembly: GCA_030347415.2. NCBI lineage: Eukaryota > Metazoa > Chordata > Actinopteri > Carangiformes > Carangidae > Decapterus > Decapterus maruadsi. The sequence goes on along the minus strand of CM064892.1, from coordinate 27,003,726 downwards.
AACATGTTTACAGCATTGTACAAGACATGGTTGTGGTCTAGGCTTATCATCTCCATTTATAGAATTCACCTGTTTTACCTTTTATCAAGGCTTGAATGAATGCATCATTGTGGGCGGGGCCTAACAACTCACGGCTCACGCACTCACAGCTGAAAGGAATTTATATGACATTTATATTAGGCTTGGAGGTGTGCTTGTATACAGGAATAGTATGTGTCGGGGTGTTTATGTAAGAAGCATGGTGTGTGTAGGAGAGAAGGATGAATGAGAGCTGATGAGGCCGAGCAGAGCGCTCAGTCACACACAAACACACACACACACACACACACACAGCTCACACCAGCAAGAGGAACTGACAGAGAGAAAGTTGTTCTTTCCTTTTTCCCTCTCCTGCCACTCCCCTCTTCTTCTCTTCTCCTCCCTCAGTCTGACCTTCCCCTCTCTTTTCCCCAGAGAGGAGGTTACATAACATATTTCCACACATGGAAACACACACACATACCCACACACACACACACACACACACACACACACACACACACACACACAGAGACTTGTCAGCTGTGAAATATCTCTTAGCAGACCTCCTCTGCTGGACATTGAACAGACTCTCCAATGCGTCGAGAACCTTCTCATGCCCTGATTCTTCTCTCTCACTCTACATTCTATGCCCCCCCCCCCTCCCCTCCCCCCTCCTCCCCCTTTTCTCCCCTTTCATCTCTCAAACAAACACCCCGTTGCATTAATCAGGGGTTTTTTCCCTGCCACTCTGACAAAGGTTCTGTTTTACATCACTGATTGGGGATGTGACCCCCCTCACACACACACACACACACACACACACACCCCACCTTTTCTTTCTCTCTCTTTCTCTCTTTCCCACAATGCTGCAGCAGAAAAATTGCATCCCAGCTCCGCGGCTTGGAGAAGGGGTCTCAGGGCGGGGTGCAGGGGAGGTTGACACCAAGGTCAGGTTTGTCCGATCTGGGCCCAAGGGGGGGGGGGGAGGGGGGGGGGGGGGGGGGGTTTCAAAAGCTGATGGAGGCGAACAATAAGTCTCTCTGACACCCCAAGAGAAAACATGCACTTTAGTCAGAGGCTGAATATCAATGACCAGTTTGGGATCCACTGTTTCCACCAGAAAGGACTTGGGGGTCTTTTGTTGGGTCTTGTGTTGGTGACAAGTACAAGCACATTGAAGTACACTGCAAAAACTCAAAATCAAGCAAAGAATATTTGTCTTATTTCTTGTCAAAATGTCTCATTTCTAGTCAAAACTAATCTCATCACCTAAAAATTAACTTGTTTTCAGATAAATTTCACTTGTTTCAAACAAATTTTTACTTGAAATCAGTAGAAAAATCTGCCAATGGGGCAAGTTTTTTGTGCTTGTAATAAGAAAGAAAAACTTGCTCCATTGGCAGATTTTTCTACTGATTTCAAGTGAAAATTTGTTTGAAACAAGTGAAATTTATCTGAAAACAAGTTAATTCTTAGGTGATGAGATTAGTTTTGACTAGTAATGAGACATTTTGACAAGAAAATAAGACAAATATTCTTTGCTTGATTTTGAGTTTTTGCAGTGTATGATGTGGAGAATGTATTCAGATATTCAGCTATGTTTACAGAAATGGAGTATGATTCGATATCTTCAAATTAAGTCATCAAATATTAAAGATGTATTGTGTAACAATTCCTCCATCTAGCGTTGTGGTTGTAGATCACAAGCAACTGTTTACATATACTATAACGTATTTTTCATGCTGCATTCACGTGACATCGGTTAGATGGCAGACGGACGACAGCCACTGCAGGTAACAGCTAAAACAAGACTTTATGTAAACTAGTGGTCTGTCAGCACGAGGCAAAACAATACACTTGACAATATGTTGTCATGGCGATGTCATATTGTTCTCTGCATAGATATAGAAGGGTAGATGCCGCATTCCATACTATCGAACAGCGCCGCCATGCGTCTGCTGGCGGCCATCTTGGGCAGGGCATAAGTTCTAAAGAACTGATGTTCTAAACGCTGTAACCAGGGTTCTAAATTAACTTTTTAGATCACCAGCCAATTTGGCTGGTAACTTTCTAAAGTTACCAGCCAATCAGAATTTCGACTAGCCAAATTTTTTCCGGTGAAAATAAGAGATTCTTTACGTTAGTACTGTGTTTCCCATGAAAATAGCATGTTTAGTCAAGCTATCATACTGACAACTGAAGTAATTACTTTCAGGTATTGTACCTCCTCTATTACAGTTTTTCTCCATTGGTTTGGCTCATTTTTCAAAACGGAAATTACATTCTCAAAACAACATGGACAAACCTCCAAACCATTAGGCAAATGTTCACAAAAGAATTGTATTTCTCATTAATTTCATCACAGTGTAGCCTAAATGTCTTCGTACATCTTTGCAAATTATGTGTGATGTCAAACCCTATAGGCTACTCTACCCTAAAATCCCCTTTCTATTATTTTATTTATTTATTTCAGTTTTATACACAATTATATTCTGTTGGCTAGAGAAAAAAAATACTCCAGTAACTATTGTCAATGAAGGACTGGGCTAAGACTGAGAGGTGAACATGAGGGATATTTCAGTGTTTCTCTTCTATAAAACACATTCTACATCTGGGGGCTTAGCTCTGTGGGAAACAGTAGGGGAGAACCAGCTGGACAGGGAACCAGGATTTGACACAACACCAACGAGCACTGAGAGCCAGGTACTGTAGCACGTCGCTGCAGGAGAAGCAGGTCCGTGCAGATGATCGATTCTGAGTCTTTTCTTATCACATGACATGCAGTTTGCTTGCTGCCCAAAAAGTTGAGCTTTTTCATCTGTGCACCACGGACATGCACGAGAAAGCAATCAAATGGAACTGCCGCTACGGCTTTTTTTTGAGCGGGCAAATGGCGCGTCTACATGTTGCATCTGAACGACCCCATGCATGCACACACACGCTACCAAGCGGCCCGGTAGCTCGCCCATGAGTCGTGTCGCGAGCGGCTTGTTGGAGTCCCCTCTCTGCTGTAGCGTGAACACCGGCCTCTGCGCAGCCAATGGCAGTCTGATACTTCATCACGTAGCACGCGGTGTTCATGGGAAATAGGGGGGTAAATGACTGAGAACTCTGACCGTCATGATTGCTTCATGCACCACCAGCCAAACTGGCTAGTGAGTATTTATTACCACCCGCCAAAATGATTTTTAACCCGCATTTGGCGGGTTGGCGGGTGTTAATTTAGAACCCTGGCTGTAACCCCATTAAATCTACTCATAAACGTCATTTACGCTGGGGGCGTTAACTAGGCCTATAACATTATCCTAGAAGCAGCTGAAACAGTGTGCACGGCGCAGAGCTTCATATACGGCGGAGCCAACTCGCAACAATATTATGTAGCTTCAATGAAGTAGTGACTCTTTCTGTCATCTCCCGCTTTGGACAAGAAGGGAAATGCACCGAGGGAAGGAGGGGGTCGAATGAAAGATAAAACAGCAGCCAACAGATATGCTTACGTAATGTTTAGGTGCAACAAAGTTGTTAACACAATCAACATCTAATTTGCCCCTTCAAAATAAAGTTAGGGAGCAGCTGCTGACACCTGTGCAGCTGCAGTGACAGTTTCCTCATCCTTCCTCACTCACGTCGTGACGAAAGTCTTTTATTGTACAATCTGTGTTTTTCCTCTCTTTAACCGTCTCGTTTCAGTTTTTGCCGGTCAACTTGCATCTGGTGCACCTGCTGCTTCTCTCGCCCTATCACTCGCTCACTCTCGATCCGCAAATTAATAGAAAAAAAAATAAAACAGGAAAAAACACAGACGTGATCCCACGCTGCCGATTCTCTAATGTCCTCCTGTGGGAGCAACTGAAAGCAGCATAGGAGGCTTTTTACTGGTTCACCGGGCTCAACTCACTCACTCAACTGTCTCAGCTCATGTTCTGGTCCTGCCTCTAATGGCGGACCCGCTGACGTACCACCAGATGTAGAACGCGGCATCTACCATTTTATATGGTTCTCTGGACTTCTGGGACTAAAATGACATCTGGTTTGTTACCGACGGCTGTTTTTCCGACTGCACCTGAATGCAGCAACAGTGTAATGCTCCATTCCTCCCATAGACTGTAAAAAGAATGGACGTAGCATCCGTGACGTCACCCATTGGTTTTGTTCAGTCGTTTTTGTGCCTCAAATATGGCGGTTTGAACAGCGCCATGTTGGATTGGCCGGCCGAGAACCCGCCCACTGGCCTCGAAGCAGCCTGTCTCTGTGCCGCTCCGGACCTGTAGCTGAACGTTTCCGCGCCCTGATTGGCCAGAATCTTATCCTAATAACAGTAAAACGGTGGCGTTAAAAAAAAATTCACCCCCCTCAGAGTGTGTACGGGGGTAGAAACTATCGATTGAGACCAAAAAAATAAGATGTACCAGGCTGTAAATATGTTTTTTTAAGCTCTAAAGTCGGCTATTTTAACATGGGGGTCTATGGAGAGTTGCTCCCTTCTGGAGCCAGCCCCCACAGGAATCGGCGGGGATTGCAGTTTTTTGAACGCGGAAGTGAGCTTCACTTCTCAGACCGACAACTGGCCCCTTGATTCCTCCTCACTGCGTTACCATGGTGATGGTGAGGTTTTCCGACAGCTCCGGTGTCTCCGCTGAGTTTCCGTGGTTTCCTACCGTCACGCTGCCACTGAAGGTAAAAACATGGAGACACTGACATGGCAGCCAGCAGCCAGCTGACCCGCTCCATGGAGATATGAATGATATGAACTGAAAGGAACACTTCACTTTGTTGATGGGGGGGTTACTGATGAATGAAAAACAGACTTTTGAATGAAATAATTGATTTTCGTGAATAGACAACAGGAGAAGTTACGCAATGTCCCTTTAAGGTACCCAGAAATGAGTGCCAACCTGACAGCTGATTATGCCCATACTGCCATTTCAAAGTCACAGTGTCTGTACAGGCTGACCCTCAAATCTGTTGCTCTTTGACAGTCTAACTGCACATCCTGATGCTGGTGTCCTGATATGCAGCATGACCATTTTATTGCGAGTGAATTCTATTGGTTCATAATCCAAACCAATAAAATTATCAAAGAATGTAAACAAACTTCTGGTGCTATTTTGAGATTTCCTGGTTGCCGTTTTTCACATCTTGGATTATATTGTTTTAATTTTAATTTTTCTCACATTCTCCTCTCTCTGCTAACTCGCTTATCAACAGGAAGCAGCATGTACTTTTCAACCAATAAGAAGTGTTTAGGGGCGGGACACCACTGTGAAATGTCATCCAGATAGAGACAGCCTTTGATCTGACGTCAGATGTGACGGAACAATCTATATAGATGTAAATTCACGCGTTAATTCCATTAGTTGAATTAAAGGGATAGTTCACCCAAAATTCAAATTTCACTCATTATCTCCTCACCCTCATGTCGACTAAGAGCTGTGAGAATTTTCAGAGTCCTTCATTCCTTCTCTGAGTTACGGGGGGGGGGGGGTCCACGCAGCAGTATTTGTCCATATAATGGTTGTCAATGGACACCAACTCTCTTGGTCCAAAAAGACACACCAAAAAACATCAAAATACCTCCATACTGCTCGTCTGTGATGTCCCTCTTGTATTGAAGCCCCGACATGAGAAATTGTTCCGCAAATCATGCGAGATTTGCACTGACACAGGAAGAGCAGTGAACTGAGACACTGGGAGCTTCCGCTACAAACAAGCTTCAAATATAGACTTATTTAAAGATGAGCGGGATGGTACTATGTCTTGGTGATGTGTGCGCACTGTACTTGAACCAGTCTACCACTGCGCTGGCTGCGCTTCGCCTTGTGCTGAGAGTAGACCAGGTTGGAGCTGGCGAGCTTTCAGCGCCCTCTCTGCAAAATTTTTTGGCATGAAACTTCCACTGCGCCAAGCGGAATCTGTGACTCCTCCCCCTGCTGCGCCGCCACACCCATCTCGGCGCACTGCAGTCTACCAAACTGCCAAACTGACCGTGCCCGGGATCAGGGAACATAGGACCCTTTTTTTATAAAAAGGTCCGATGTTGGGGAACATAGGTACGCTGCACCACCCTGCGCCGCGTCACAAAGACAGCTAGGGAGCTCTCCGTCTTCTTCTCTGGTTTGTATAGCCGTTTTCCCACTGAAATTAGCGGGTCGACCTGGGTTTTTTAAACGCGGGTCGACCCGCTAACAATCGGCATTTGGCCCCTTTCCCATTGACCAAAATAAGCCGAGTCTGACCCCCCGCGGGGGGATCACACAGAACAACCATGTTGTTGCCCCGCTCTCATCCGCGGTGCGAGAAGCACTGTCATGCCCTAGGCTCATGCCACAGCCGCCCGCAGCGGAGGTCTGTCGGCCGAGGCAGACGAGGCGTCTGGCCGGCCTACAGAGCACCTGGACCGCGGAGGAGAGCGTGTCCGCCACGGCCATACGACGGTTCGTCCGCGGCACAACACGTCAGTTAAATCCTTCTATATCTATGAGTTAAACACTGTAGTTTCTTTTCTTTTGTTTCAATTGTTTTCGGTCAGTGTTGTTTGATCTTTTAATCCCAGTCTCGGATGCAAGCAGAGCTTTGTTTTGGTACGTGCTATGAGACGAGACCGGCGCGATGACGTGGCATCACGTAACACTCAACGTCGTCACGTAAATTAGCGGGTTGACCCGGGTCTGGCTTTCCCACTGCAAGCCGAGCCGAGCCGAGCCGATTTTAACCCGGGTCGCTTCCCGAGTCGTTTGACCCGCGGGTCGACGCGGCTCAGTGCGTCTTTCCCACTGCCACCAAAAGCCGATTGTTAGCGGGTTTAAACTGGTTTTTGGGCCAGTGGGAAAGGGGTATATGTGTGGCAGCGTTATAGCACTCATATGCAGGTCTGGAGTGTGTACTACAGCGTTTTGAGTCATTTTCAGTGAATCTGTTTGTACACAGATATTTGTTGAAACAATGCTGTGTTTAGGGAAAAGTTTTTCAAAATGAACACGAAAAAGATTGTTTTGGGAGAAGCTCCGTTTCTATGTGGACAAGGCCTGAGTTAAAGTCCTGAGCAGTCACACTAACCAATATGTTAGGGAGATTTACAGTTTCATCCAGGGCATCACCTGCATTGGTTATTTAATTACATTTTGAAGATATATATTTGGTTACATCACACTACTGTGATTGGCATTTTGGATTCAAAGCAGATAGTGCATAATGTGTTCAAGTGTATCCAGTGTGTACAGTATGTGTCTGCCTACATGTGCCACTACCCTTAGCAAGTTTTTTCCCATGCCTCATCCTTTGCTGATCATCATGAGTTAGGTTAAATCTTTGAAAACCACAGTGAAGTCAAGCTGTATGGGCTTTGTTAGGTGTTAGACTGAGTTCACCACAGTCTGGGTGGCAGGCAGACTGAGGGCTGAGACTGACTCAGCTGAGAGCCTTGTGACTTGTGTAGTGTGCCCAAGATTGGACGGCTTCAAGTCTCATCGACACGTCTGACTGAGAGGCAGAGAGACCGGGGGCGGGGGACGCGGGGCGGGGGGGGTGGCACAGTGCTTGCTCAGACTTGGCACGAGGTAGGCAGTGGCACAGAGAGATGAGAGCTGGGCTGCAGCTTCATAGTGGGGGAGTTCAGTGCAGGGGGATGAGAGTTTGAAGGAGTAGCAGGGATAGGTGAAGAGGCTGAATACTGGAGGTGTCACATTTTACTTCTCTAATATCCTGACAAAAAGAGAGGCGTTGCCCCCCCTGCATGACCTAATAATACACAGCAGGACCCAAACAGGGACGCCATGCTAATGACTGCGTGCGATTACTGCAACACTTGCACTGGGGAGGAAGGGGGGGGGGGGGGGTGTGGGGATGGGGGGGGGTGTTAATGAGAAGTGAAGAGACCCCCTTTCCAAGCAGTGGCCTGGTTTTTAGGGGGGTCATTTGGGGCTGTGCAGATTAATGACAGGCCACATACCAGCAGATAGAGAAGGCTGGGAGGGGGGGGGGGCAGTGGCAGTAGGGAGGGTTAACTAAGACAAAAGTAAAGCTGTGGAAAAATGCTAATTCACTAGTGGCTGGGCAAAGAGGGGTGGGTGGGGGGCGAAGACAAAGAGGCGAGGGGTGGAGGGGGGTGAAAGGCAGAGTGTAGTGTGTGAGAGATATTTTGGGAAGGGGGCTTAGAGAGAGAGAGTGTATATTTCAAACAAAAGCAGTGAGTGATTTCTCTGACTCCTGTGTTGCTGCTCTGACAGTTGGGATCGTTCAACAGTGACATAAACAGTTAAAGGATAATTAGTGTTTTTTACAATGTGGACCTTATTTCCCACATAAAATACAATCATTTCCTCACCCAGATAACTTTGGTGTCACATTTGGTGTATCTGTATAATGTGAGAACACGGGGCAACGCAATGCAGCCTCTAAATAACACATTATCTGCAGAGAAACTCCTTCATTTCACCAATATTAAGTTCTGATACACTAGTGCTGTTCTCCTCTGAGTCCAGGGTTAGCTGTTATCAACATCCGTGGTCTGTAGGTTGACCTACTGACCTCTGACCTGGATGATGTCATCTCCGACTGCGGTGTTGCTACCACTAATGCTACGATCCGTTTCTGTGTGTTTCTGACTTGTCAGAACAAAATGAGCAGCTGGATGAAGTTCAGCTTCCACAGCTTCCTCTCCTCAACCTGGACTCACTAAAGCTCTGGATAGTTGAGATCAAAATGGACCAGAATGCTGAAGCAGAATGATTATTATCAGAATGATCTGGGCAGCGCTCAGAGATGACATCATCCAGGTCAGAGGTCAGTAGGTCAACCTACAGAGATGACATCATCCAGGTCAGAGGTCAGTAGGTCAACCTACAGAGATGACATCATCCAGGTCAGAGGTCAGTAGGTCAACCTACAGAGATGACATCATCCAGGTCAGAGATGACATCATCCAGGTCAGAGGTCAGTAGGTCAACCTACAGAGATGACATCATCCAGGTCAGAGGTCAGTAGGTCAACCTACAGACCCTGGATGTTGATAACATGCCACCATGGGCTCAGAGGGGAATAGCACTAGTGTATCAGAACTAAATATTAGTGAAATGAATGAGTTTCTCTGCAGATAATGTGTTATTTAGAGGCTGCATTGCACTGCCCCGTGTTCTTACATACGGATTTCTCTCGGCTGAATGAGTCCAAGTTATCTGGGTGAGGAAATGATCGTATTTTATGCTAAGTCCAGATGCTAGGTCCATTTTATGCTAGGTCCATATTGTAAAAAAAAAAACTAATTATCCTTTAAACATCTTCGAAAAGCTCCAGTGTGTATGTATACGTAAGTGCAGCAGGGCCCCTGTTTCTTCACCACTGGATTGATGTATCAGTGATTTATCTGGAGAAGAGAATTAAGCAGTTTGTATGAGGATGAGATTACAAGTTTTTCCCAAAGCAAATTTGGAATTTTTTATGAATGATAACTTTAACTTTCTTTGATGCTTCAGTTGTACTTAAGAGTGCAGCAGGTAGTGATTCAGGGTCTTAATGCCCCAGTGATTTTTGAATGAAAAGTAGATGACAGCACAATAAGTGACATGTCCTTGTTTAGTGCACGGTGCATTGCCTTGATACACCAGTGTTGAGCTTAAAGTGGGTAAGTAAAGCAGAAAGTGTTTCTATTTCTGTCATTCTGTCATATTGTGTTGATGCCTTTAGTGTATTTTTTCAATAAGCGAACAAAATTCAATTAAAACTAATTCAAGACATTACAATGTAAGGATAAATGTGTTTGTTCTTGTATTAATACAGTGTCATTGTATAATCATGGTGAATTTGATCTGATCTCTGTGCTGGTCTCTGACAGCATTTTTTGTGAATGAAACTTTCCACCTGTAGCATTGGCTATGCTAATGCTAACCATCAGATGTCATGGATGTGCAGCAGGCTTTCAGTTTGGAAGCAGAGAGAACAGACATTTAAACTTTAAGCATTGGTGGATCTGACCTTCTAACCCCATAGATACAAAGACAGTTAATAATCATAAAAGTGTTTTCGTGTGAGGGTTATTAATCAGAGATGAAAAAAATGAAAAGTTTGTTATTGTTCTCGTGAAGTGCTGCTTTGGTTTAAGGGTTAAATCGTGAAGACTTTGACACAAAGTATAGTGTGAGTCTAACAGGAGATGGTCCTGCAACCCTGCTGCTGCTTTCAGGAGCTTCCAGTGTGGTTGTGCTGACCCACTTTCCCTCCTGTCTGCTGGCTGCATACGGCCGCGGTTTCAGCAAACAGAGTTCACACCCTGGGAATAGCTGGCCGCCATGGAGGAGCAGACTACTGTAAGTGTGTGATTAATGAGTGAGTGTTATGGCAGCGGCGCAGAGAACAAAGAGACTAATCTACAGCACATGGAGAGTGGAAAACACTGCACATACCAGAGCATGGATATAAAAACTAACCTTCATCTGCTGGTTTCTAATGGAGCTGGGAACACCAGGTGTACTACTGTAGCAGACACACTAAAGGTGAACACTTTGCCACTGATGGGGAGTTACATAATGTAGGCCTATCCCACAGCTTCAAGGTAACAGGAGCGTGCTATTTCTCCACAGTCTCCACACTGAAAGTAAATAAAACAAATTTGTGCACATTCTTGTGTATATAACGTCGCCGGCATTGAATAATGTTGAGCGAGATGGCACAGGTGATCCATTCTGCTTCTGAACAGAGTGTAGGTTTCTGCTGTGCAAGCCTCCATAAATTGCTCATGTTGTCCTAAAAAGACAAAGATGTGGCTGATTTGTGACCCATGACCACCAGCTCGAGAGACGTCCTGTGGAAAAATAGGCTTTAAAATGTCTTGCTAGGGAGTTGTTTTTGAGACTGCTTGCCGAAAAACTGACCTCGGCAGGAATGTGCATCAGGCGGTTTTGCATGAATTTCCCTCTAAAACAGCTCTGTGTGGTAACGTTGTGTTATTATCTCATAGTGTGGTGAATGTGCAGGTCACAACTTGTCCACCAGAGCGTTGTGGAGTTGTTGGATTGTGTATTTGATGAGGGAAACCAAGAAATCCCAGTAGCCTCTGTAGCGTAGCTCTGAGCAGCTCACGGCTCTGCTCCACCATTCTAAAAATAGCTTGCACCGACAATTAAAAGTAACAAACCTACTGCTATGACTATAGGGATTATGGCAATGGGCCAATTTGCCAAAATGTTGAACTATCCCTTTAAGATTAGGGGTTAGTGTTTTTTGAGGTGTGACATAATTGCATTTACAAGAGGATACATTATCATCAATATGTAATGTTCTTTCTTTAATGAGTCTCTCACAAGATCCCCGCCTATGTGGAAGTGCAATACTAAATATATTTTAGTCTTTGGTTTCCATTCATTCTGTGCAGCATCAGTTAGCTGATTTTAGTTTACATACACTGTCATCTACATGAGCTTTTGTGTGCATTACACTATCTCTGTGGAAATGAAGATCAGGAAAGCTCTCTGCAGAATTGGTCGACTTTGACAAAAAGCAGCGCCAGCGTAGTGTTCAGTGTGATGGATTTCACAATAAGAGTCTGCCATCTGATGTCCTACACAAGAACACACCAAGGAGAGGTGTTTTTAGACTGTAAGAGAATGTCTGATTCCTCTAGAATGTCAAAAAATCAATAGTGAAATATTATGTAGTGCTTTAGAACAGGTTGGACTCAGATGACTTCATTCAGGATCAGCTGCAGTAAGTATTGCAGGTCAGCCGATGGATTTTCCACTCATACATTCCTGTGTCTCATTGCATTAAACCTGTTGAAGCTCTGTGATCATGGACTTCAATGGGCAGAGAATTGTTTTGTTCACTGCAGTGAAACTAGATGCTCATTGGATAAATACATGGACGCTCAACGTCTCTATAGGCAGACCTGGATGCTGGGCTTCTGAATTATGATTGGAGGACGTGTCTACTGGTATGTGCTTGGTGATACAGCCCATTTCCATTATTATACACTGTAAATAACACACAATTGTAACATTCCCTTGTTTCAGTTTAACATAATTCTCACATTTCCTTGTTCGAGTTTAAAGGGATAGTTCAACCAAAATTCAAATTTCACTCACTCACTCTACACCCTCATGTCGACTAAGAGCTGTGAGAATTTTCAGAGTCCTCCGTTCCTTCTCTGAGTTACGGGGGGTCCACGCAGCAGTATTTGTCCATATAATGGTTGTGAATGGATACCACTTTTCTTTGTCCAAAAAGACACACCAAAAAACATCCAAATACCTCCATACTGCTCGTCTGTAATGTCCCTCTTGTATTGAAGCCCCGACATGAGAAATTGTTCCGACTAAAATTCAATAAGTCTATATTTAAAGCTTGTTTGTAGCGGAAGCTCCCAGTGTCTCAGTTCACTGCTCTTCCTGGGTCTTTGCAAATCTCACGTGATTTGCTCTGACCGGCGGAACAATTTCTCATGTGGGGGCTTCAATACAAGAGGGACATTACAGACGAGCAGTATGGAGGTATTTGGATGTTTTTTGGTGTGTCTTTTTGAATGAGGAAAAGTGGTATCCATTGACAACCATTATATGGACAAATACTGCTGCGTGGACCCCCCCCCCGTAACTCAGAGAAGGAACGGAGGACTCTGAAAATTCTCACAGCTCTTAGTCGACATGAGGGTGAGTAGATAATGAGTGAAATTAGAATTTTGGGTGAACTGTCCTTGTAATATAGTTTGTTGGTTCCATGTGTGTATGATAGTGTAGGCCGAAAATTAGCTCAGCTGCCACTCTTTAGATTTTTTAAATCCTTGATGTGGTTTGTCAGATACTTAAACTGTGATGAAAAGCAATATGTGAGTTCTATTGCATCATCTAAAATTTGCAAGCATAGTTCTTTGAGATCTTCATTGTTGACATTTTATGATTTGCTGACAGGTTTCTCTGGGTGACTGTTTGTCTGTCTCTTTTCTTTTGGAGTTGTTTGTGGGTCCAGTTGGAAGCGATCTGCAGGCTGGCAGGGAATGAAAGAGTTTCCTAGTTCATCCCTGATGCTCCCCCTGCCGCTCCTGGACTGACTCTCTCCTCAGGCCTCTGTGTCCAGCCCCCCCCAGTGTGCTGAATCCTAGTCAAGGTCCCCTCTGTCATGTGGACTGTGCAATAAAAGCCACTGTTAGATTGATTCCCAGGCCCATTTTTCTCCTGAGTCTTTATCTTTCACAGCATTGGCTGAAGGTGAGTGGCTGCCAGAGAACTAGGTTTCAATCTGCTTTTACAGCCTGTCTCGTCCTTTGCCTCTTTTGCAAAACCATGGATGGTGAAAGGAGCTGAAGCAGCCAGAGGAGTGTGTCTGTGGTCAGGTTTCCATCCAGGCTTTTTCCTTCAAATCAAGACTGGCTGATCACAAAACAATAACCCAATACTTTTAACTACTTCTTAAAGCACAGGGTCTTTTTTCTTTTTTTGACTTTTTTTTTCAATTGTTTTAATGCAGCTTCAACATGCCATAGATAATGTAGTTTTAGGTCATGATATCAAACCCTACGTATTACCCCTTTCCCACTGGTCAAAAAAAACGTTTAAACCCACTAACAATCAGCTTTTGGTGGCAGTGGGAAAGGTGCACTGGGTCGACCTGCGGCAAGCGACGTGGGTTAAAATCGCCTTCAATCGGCTCGGCTCCGATCGGCTTGCAGTGGGAACGCCAGACCAGGGTCAACCCGCTAATTTACGTGATGACGCTGAGCGTTACGTGACGCCACGTCATCGCCGGTCGTGTCTCATATCACGTACCAAAACAAAGCTCTGCTCACATTCCAGACTGGGATCAAAAGATCAAACAACACTGACCGAAAACGATTGGAAAAGAAAAGAAGCGACAGTCTGTTTGACTGACGTGTTGTACTGTGGACGTCAGAAAGTGACTGATGAGACTGATCGGAGTGGGCGCAGCCTGAGTCGTCTGCCTGAACTAGCTTCACAGGCTTCACATCATGAGATAAAACCTATTCAATCTTTGTTCCGTGTAAAAGCCCATTTCAGTGTTGGGCTGGAGTTGGGCAGTTTTCCCTTCTTCTCACTGTGTAGTTATGTATATCCTGCTAATTGTGTTAGGATGAAGGCCACCACATCCTCAATAAACTTATAACTGTATATTAGTTTCCAATTAACTTTTTTATTTGTTCATTTCTTTATTCTTTAGTTGAAGTTACACACCAACATTCATCACAGCTCAGATGTGTCTGAAAACTTATTTGAAACATGCACACGTGAAGCCATGTTGCTTGTCCAATCAGAGTTTACTAGAGCTTCCTCCATGTGTCAGGAGCCATATTGAAATAAAGCTCCCAGCTGTAGTTCAAGTACAAGTCTGACCTTCCTCTGATGCAGACTGATGACAGTCAAGCATGGGCCTCCACTAATGTACATGTTTGTGTTTACAGCAGCGTGGCAGCTGCCCAGGGTGCTCACTGCGTCGCTGCTGTCGAAACAGGAAGAGCTTTATATAATACTTTACACACAGTCAAAGATTAACATGCAGTGAGTGAGTTAATCTATTGCACAAACACAGACATAGAAACAGGTGTGCACACAAACATGCTTGACAAATCTGCTTGAGTTGAGTTGAAACAGACATTTACTGTATCTGTGTGAGGAAACATGCAAACACACATGTGCAAAAAAAAAGGACAAACAAATCTCAGCTGAGTCTATAACGTAGTCTGTCGTGTACAAAAACACACACATCCCTGGACAGAGTTGACCCAGTCATTCCTTGCAGCAGTGAAGCTGTTTTTCCATCACTAGGCTCTTAGTGTGACATCACGGTCCAAACAGCAGTGAAATATTACATGGGCCGGGGACCCGGGGTTATTAAAACTGTTATTAGCATGGCCAATTGGGGCTAAACAGGACCTGACTGTCACCCTAATGACAGGGTGGCTGAGAGCTGGGAAAAGACGGGAAGAGGGGATGGTCTGCTGAAACCTCAGCCCCATCCATCCACCACCAACCAACCCTCCGCTCTCTGGATCCTCTGTTGCATGGGAAAATTAAAAAATGTGGTGTTGACACATAAAGCTGCAGATGTGAGACAGACATGGAGACAGGCAGGAAAACAAAGGAAAATCTTTTATACAGATAAATACTGACGAATCGGAGCACAAAGATGCATTTTATTGTCATACTAATATACATGTAATAGTAAGAATTTTGTTTTAATTTTTCGCAAGTTACATTAGTGTGACTTACTGTCGGATGCTATTTTATTCATTCAGGATGAACACATTAGTTTTGTCTGCACTACAGAACATTTATCTGCAGTTACACTCTTAAGCCGTTTTCCCACTGAAATTAGTGGGTCGACGCGGGTTTTTTAAACGCGGGTCGACCCGCTAACAATCAGCATTTGGCCCCTTTGCCATTGACCAAAATAAGCCGAGTCTGACCCCCCGCGGGGGGATCACACAGAACAACCATGTTGCTCCGCTCTCATCCGCGGTGGGAGAAGCGCTGTCATGCCACAGCCGCCCGCAGTGGAGGGCTGTCGGCCGACCTGCGGAGCACCTGGACCGTGGAGGTGGCCAGTGGGAAACGGGTTAAGGGTTCCAAAAGTGTTCTTCTACAAGGGCTGAGGTTCTACCTGGAACCATTTGCTTCAGGAAAGGGTTTTTCGAGGGTTCTTGGTAACACTAAGGGTTCCAGTAAGAACCATTTTGATCCAGAGAACCCTTAAAAACTCTTTCCCCAAAGAAATGGTTTTTCAAGGGTTCTTGGTAACACTAAGGGTTCCAGTAAAAGGGTTCTTGGTGGAACTCCCTGTGTGGGTTCTAGATGAAACCGTAAGAAGTGGGATATTTTCTGGATGAAACCCCCAGTAAGGCTTCTGGGTGAAACCAGTACGCCATAAAAGGGATTTTTGTAGAACCTCTCATTGGGGGTTCTAGATGTAACCTTTCACAGATGGTTCTAGGTAGAACCCTTTCTGTGTTGGGTTCTAGATATAACCCTTTCAGTTGGGTTCTAGGTAGAACCCTCCAAAAGGGTTCTCCTATGAGGACAAGCTGAAGAACCTTATATGGTTAGTGTTGAATTATTACCCACCAGAATCTGTTATTCTTGTTTTATCAAAAGACAACAAAATAAAATAAGTCTGATGTCGACGTCTGATCCTCTCTAACTTTACTCATCTCAAATGTTTGTTCCCATAGTCACTTTCTCATGAGGGAAAATCTTCATTTTTTATTTTATTGTTGTAATATTCGTAAATTATAACCCTATTCCTTTTCCCCACTATTTTACCCAAACGACATAGAACCCTGTAATCTGTAACTTCCTATTATTTCTTCCCACAAGTATCTGCTTCACAGTAATGATATGAAAGACTCACAAATTGACAATGTGTATTTAAACAAAAGTAGACAGTAGCACAGATCAAATCTCTCTGTCTTCCCACTCATGCTTAATGTTTTCTGTCTCACCCACAGTCTCAGCCTTGTCTTCAAGCTTTCCCTCATAGAGTGAGGCCTGCCATGCAATAAACTGAACTGAATATCTTTAGACAGAGCACAAAACATACCGTAGCATTAGCCCAGTGCGGCTGATGCTGACCAACTATTGTGGGGTTCAGCTGGAGCCAGAGAGACCACTGTGGTTATCGCTGCGCCTCTGGTATCCAAAACAGAGTTATGCTAACCCCCCTACCCTCGTTGTCAGCCATCTCAGACTCCACTATCAAGGCGAAACCATTCAAACTTCCAAAGACACAGTGGAAATAAAGTCTACACACCCTCAAACTTTCTTTTATTGCACTGAAGTCTTAAATTAAAGGGCTATATATCAGTTGCACTTGGACAAAGGAAACAGTGGAATTTGTAAATAGCCTACTTACAACTGGTGAAAATATGAGATCAAAAGACTATAAGTCACAGTTAAGTCAACTACTATACATACTGTATATAAATATATATATGTTTGTTTTTTTGCACTTTATATCCCAGATTTCCACACACTGTGCTTTTACAAATAGCAAACTTTAAGATTATTATCAATAACTTATCATTGACTACACACACTCACACACTCCTCCATGATCGATGACATTGTGCGACAGTGAGTTGTGGTCCTCTGAACACTCATGTGTGAACAGGTGTGCACAGATTGATGTTGGGATTTATCCACAACACTCACCTCTTGTGTGTTTAGTGTTTTTTGGTCTCTATAATGGTGAGTGTCGTGGCCAATCACCTCGGCTGCCCGCTGATTTACTCCAGGTGGCTCTTTGGCTATTCTCCTGCCCAAGGAGCTGCCCTGAACCCTGACCCTTGACCCCTGGGGTCAGCCCTGTCCACCAACCAGAGGACAGGGCTGGAGTTGTTGCTGAGGGGAGCAGCAACATGGCCATTAGACCAGCTTAAATAGTTTGTATGTGGAAACTGGAAACAGACCACAACTCCAGACTCACAACCCCCAAAGCCCCAACTAGTGCTTATATACATGCATTATAATGGTGCTGGAGGCACTGCAGTGGCTCTTCAGTCACTGGTGTTTACACACATCCATCCATATCATGAAGCTTGTCTTTGATTGTGTATTAACTATACTATGAGTAATACTTGGATAATTGCTGTTTCATCCTTAAACACTGTTTTAGGAATCCAGGTTCGGAGTAAACAAATCTCAAAACGCCAGCGTTTTCGAAAAACGAAAACCAAAAAGCGACATCGGTGAAATGATGTCATAGCCCCAGCTCTCTAACCTCAGCCACACTGCTAGACAGCTATTGGATGTCATGTACCAACAACAACAATGGCAGACTACAGGCTTGTGTTTGTGCTGTAGAAGCTACTACAGCAAAATATCCTGTTTCTCTACTAAGAGCCCGTCCACACGAATACACACGAATTTTTATATCATTTCGGCATATTGTCCAGACGACCAGGAGACCTGTCATGTCCACCATGAAGATAAATTTAGCCAGTTTGTATTATCTATCAGTTTGGGACACATGAGACCTTTGCCTACAGGAGGATGCTTTTTGGAGGCAAGGAAGACTCAAAATTAGCCACCTACCTTGGACAGTACTAGGAGAGCCTGCTCACAGTGAGTAGCCAGTGTAGCTATACGTTTGGTCGGACATGACTCCCCCCCCACACACCTTCACGGAATATTTGGCTTCACCGAATCTGACGCTGTAGTAAATACTCCAGGCCTGTGTGGAGCACTTAAGACAGAGAAGAAGACGGGAAGTCCCCGCTGAAAGAAGAAGTTCCCCGCTGTATTCAAACTCAAACATGGGGTTTAAATGTAGACAGGGAGTTATGTCAGAGTAACCATGACGATAAGTGATGATCAAACAGACGCTATTCAGCTGCAGCATCTGAGCGACCCGACGGTAGTAGGCCGTTGTTGTAGTTATAGTTACAAGTAGAGCGCTGGAGGTATGACATCGTTTCAGAAAATGAAATCAACCAAAAATCCATTTTGGCCGTCCAGATGAAAACACTGGGGCAGCGTTTTCAAATTTTCTCACTCTAGGATCCATTTTCAAGAAATACCGTTTTCACCCCTGAAAACACGGTCTCCGTGTGGACGCGATAAATTATTTATCTGGATTTTTCAAAAATGGATTCGTCTGGACGGGGCCTTAGTTTCTACGTTTTAACTGAGCTGATACTAAGTCATGCTGGACTTTAGAACATTAGATTCCACAGGTTCCATATCTAAATCAAATTCTAACATTTACTCTATTTCCTCAGAAATATATATTTTTTCTTTTTCCATGCACACATGCACACATACAGACACCATAGCTCACGTATTCCAAGATATAGATAGAGAAGGACCACTGCACACTGTTATATTCTGATACAATATATTCTGTGAACGTTTCACCAGGTTCGCCTCTGGCATTGCTGGATGTGTCCCACAATATATATATATACTGTATATTGTGTGTGTCCTGCATGGAGCCAGATGATTGTTGCTTTCACACTGTGTTGGTTCATGGCTGCAGCTGATGACAGAGAAACAGCAGCTGTCCATCTGGCTCAGTTTCAGCAAAACACCACTGTAACACTCTGAGGTCCATGTCTGGATTATGGAGCTCTACTTTTCTCTCTGGTCTTCAGCTCCACTCTGAAAAATAACTGCAAGTAAATGTAATTCATAGGGTTTCTTTTTTTTTTTTTTTTTTTTTTTTAATTTTATTTTACACATAGTACAACAAAAAACAACAGCATCAACAACAACAGTAGTGACAAAAACAAACAAACAAAACAAAAAAAAAACATAGTAACATCATTCATAAAACTTCATGACCCTTCTGCACACACACGCATACACACACACACACACACACAACACGAAGGGAGTGGTTCCGATCTGAGACTGGCGGGACTGGAGACATGCCCCACCAGGATCGGGCACCGCGCAGAGTACAACATTTTACATTTTACATTTTAACATTTAGAAACATTTCATTCTGTTCTCTTCCACCTGTAGAGTGAAAGGAGAATAGTCTACAAGCCATCTCTGTTTACCATACATTCAGAGTCAAATAGAAAAGTAAATAAATTAATTAATTAATTAAATTAAATAAATAAAGATGAAAATAGGAAAAATAAAATATAAAAGGAGTTGAATAAATCATAACAGTACCATCTGTGACAAGGGTGGGGGAATAAAAAACAAAACAAAACAATGGTAGCAATAATAACAACAACAATAATAACCATAGTGACAGGAAATCAATAAACACGAGTGAACAAATTGACTCGTCGTCGGAATATATCCTCGTCGATTTAATTTTCTTTCAAGAGTGACATAATTTGACTCAGAGAATCTGTGTGGTCACTGCCCAGATCTTGCAGAACAGACGCTGCTTGTTCCATTGAAACCAGTTCCAGAAAGTCCTTCAGCCAGTTATCTAAATCAAAACAATGTGGTTTCTTCACCTTCCAGTTCATAAGGATTAGCCGTTTGGCTGAAAGGAAGGCTAGATCTAATAAATATTGTAGTTCTTTTGTGGTTGCTCCCTCTATCTGTTTTCCCAGAAGGCACACTGCTGGTTCTAAAGGAAAGTTGATTTTAAATAATTTACATAAATGATCTTTGATCTTTAACCAAAATGTCTGTGTTTCTGGGCAGTGCCACAGTAAGTGGAAGAGAGTTCCATTCATTCCACACCCATGCCAACATTTGTCTGTAACACCATTATTCATTTTCTTGAGTTTATGTGGAGTAATATAGGATCTGAACAGAATCTTGATTTGTATTATTTTATACCTGACACATTTTGAAAGATTATTTGAGCGGAACAAAATAGTTTCCCATTGTTCAGATGTTAAATATACGCCCAGATCTTTCTCCCATTGTGCTTTTATAGCTTTAAAAGAAATGCAAGAAGGAATGCAGCATAACAGCTTATATATTTTAGAAACCTTTCCATTGCCAGAGACTGCATCCCTGAACTTATTGTCAAGGGATTCATTATCTGCTAACATGGTATTCTCAAGACTTTGCATGATAGACTTAATTTGGAGATACTGGAATGTATCAGAGTCACTCAGACCAAGAAATTTTCTCTTGAGTTCATTGAAGGAGAGCAATTCTCCATTACTTCCCAGGATTTGACCTAGGTTGGTGATGTTTTTTCTTTGCCATGATTCATTACTAATAGGCTTCCCACCGGCCTTAAATAGTGGGTTGTTCCATAAGGGGCAAGAAGGTAAGGCTAAACCATTCATTTTGAGTTGTTTATGCATCTCATTTACAATTCTACATGAGAATGAGATTATGGGATTTTTTATGATTTTATTAAATTTGGTGTGATACCAGAGTGAGGCTAAGGAAATATTTTTGTAATTCACCTCGACAAGTTTCTGCTCCAGCCATCTCCAGCTACCCCTGACTGCCTGCTCCTTCTCGTATGTCCATAGTAGGGGTTTCTTATTTCTTATTGATGGCTTGTTGGCAAATTTCCTCAAACTTCTTTTCATTACAATACATGAAAATAACCATTTATTGTGAAACCACCGAAAACCCATAAAAAAATAAATCAAAATATTTTAACTCATTAGCTATAAAAGTCCCATTAATGGAGTTTTCTGCTCAATGATTTGCAACTAGAGATATAAATAAATTGTTGTTGACCCAGAAGTAGTCCGTCATAATATGCAGTTACAAAAAAAAGGATGTTAACGCATTAGACTGACCTGAATGCAGCATTAATTGTTCATAAAATGTGCTCTCTATCTCTAACACAATGTGTGCTACAGTTTCAATCTTTTGTGAACACACCCATACAAGCAAAAAACACATACCAGCTCAAGACTCATTCCACAGCATGTCTACTGGATTAAGACCTGGACTGCAACAAGGCCAGTCCAACAGGTGGATTTATGCGGCTGAAGTCATCCTGTAGCGGATTTACTTCCATGTTAAAGTCCATTGTCTGGGATTTGCTGTTTAACCTTGTCTACTCTACGTACTTCA
This sequence comes from Decapterus maruadsi, assembly GCA_030347415.2. Lineage (NCBI taxonomy): Eukaryota > Metazoa > Chordata > Actinopteri > Carangiformes > Carangidae > Decapterus > Decapterus maruadsi. The sequence continues at coordinate 26,982,253 of CM064892.1, read as the reverse complement.
ACTTTATACACAAGCATAATGTGACATCCAAATTATTCAGCCTTATAATAAGTCCTACATGGCAAAATTCAGGTGAGAGCAGGTCCTGCCACGGACACATGATACAATTATTATCTGCTCATTATAACTAATAGAATTAAATACTTCTGATACTGTAGCTGTTGTCATTGATCAATGAAGAGCTTGAATATCAGACACTACACCCACTCAGCATACATCAACAGTGCCCAATGGTCAATGTACCAGGAGACCAGGGTTCAAACCCCGCCCCGGCCCTCCTTCGTCCCGCCACAGTACAAAAAAGACAAGACAGTCGGTTTCCCTCAGTCAAAGCAATACTAAAGAACTTTCAGTTTTGGTTGAGTTTGGCGGTGCCAGTGGACCAAAGTGGTAGTGTTTTGTCTGAAGGAAGACTACATTTCCCATGAGCACCAACTGGTTGTTGGTCATTGATCTGCCTTTAGTGATTCTTTTTCATGTGACAGTGGTGGTCCTGTCACTATGCCTCCAGTTGATCATGTGCCCTGGCTACTTGGCTAAGGGGATGTCTCTTTGGCCAAGTGGTTAGCGCACACGACTCTTATCCGCCCGGGTCCTTCTTCACCTTGCCACATTAATTTAGTGATATCTCCTCGTTCATGGTGCCAATGGGGGGAAATTGGGCACATGACGTCTGTCCAAATGAAGCTAAGCGAAAGTTCAGACAGGAAGACTATCTCTTTAAGCACAAGCCTCTCTTAAGCTCACCCTCTATTTTCTCGCTCCACCCTCTCCACCTATTTCGTCCAATCACAGGCTGCCTCGTCTTCTCTCTCCCACCAATCAGTCTCTAGCGTCAAATTTAAAAATGTTCTCTTCCTCTGCAGTCGTCCCGCGTCATTCAGCAAAACTCGCGACCCACCTCCACCCCATCACCACCTTCACCTGATGCCGACCATCTTCATCAGGATCTCCGGCCAGAAGTCTACCACCACCAGTGTCTAGGCCCGGGGGGTCATCTTCCTCAGATGCAAGCTCTCACCCATAGATCATTACTCCATGATGATCTAACCCCCTGGCGTCTAAGCGCCAAAAATATATTTGCATGCACAATAAATGTAACTTCACTTTTCAGCCCGACTTTGTTCTTTATTAGTCTCTCCTGATTGAACTACCCATTTCTCTAACTATACATTTCTTTATTTTTGCGTCCATTAGTCCGACATTTTCTCTGACTGAAGTACCCCTAACCCTTAACCCTACCCTAAACCTAACCTTAACACTGTAGAATGGGTAGTCAGAGAAATGAGCCGTCGGACTTTGGGGCAGTCGGACTGATGTATGCATGTTGTGGAGGGCTGCCGGGTGCTGGAGCAGTGACTCAGCGTAGCAGCAGCCGGTGGAAACAGAATAGAAACGTATCGGCTCTGCCACACTCTCTGAGTGGAGCTGCAGCGGTTCCACATCCAGTGGAATTTGCCCGTTACGCTCCCGCTTTTGTTTTTTAGTCTCCTCAGATAAAACCTTCTGTCTTTCTTTGGTTTTCTTGCTGCTTCTGCCGTGATAGCGGTAGTCCCACATCCCACACTTCTGTCTTTTTAACGAATGGGTAAAAGGGAAAGTCACATCTGCCGTAAAGCAGTCAGCACATTTGTAGTTTTTTATGTGGAGGGGTTCCTACCATCCACCTCAAAGCTACTTACTGCCAGTGAAGGCCATACAGACCCCCTCAGGCCATGACAGAGGTGTCATTCAACTTGTTGGAAGTCCATGTACCATCACAAAAAGTTCTGAAAATATTATATGAAGGTTGAAAAGTTCCTTAGTGTTGGTTTAATGTCGAATATATATATTATTCTTCTGAGCTATCTTCTGTTACCGTTTCATCGACAGCAGGAGGACAGGTGGTGTGGGTGAGAGGAGCTGAGAGGACCATGGAGATCAAGCAGAGCGTCTGGCCAGACTCTCTGTGGTCTGCTGTCGCCCATGTGTCGTGAATGTATCGTTTAGGAGCGTCAAACACTTGTTTTGGCAAATATATAGCACAATTTCTCCAGTCTTTCTTGCACGGACCATTTTTATTTTTCATATTCTTATGGTAATCGCATTCACCCTTTCACACAGCACTGAGCATAGTAACATAACTAAGCATTCACACACATTCACACACATCGGGGGGCAAGTGTGGGTTCAGTATCTTGCCCAAGGACACTTCGGCATGTTGACTGGAGGAGCCTGGAATCGAACCACCAACCTTCCGGTTAGTGGATGACCTGCTCTACCTCCTGAGCCACAGCCTTATGATAATGATTATTCTTTTTATGGCTGGCGAGCGGGATCTGGCCAGCAGGCCGCTAGTTGAATAGCCCTGGTATAGACCATGTATATACATATAGACTATTTATAGTTTAGGTCTTGCTTGAGACTGAAATGTATAAACCGGTTAAAAAAACACATATTCTTGCATGTACATATACAGATATCAAGAGAATGAGAGAGCTATAGATAAAGGAAATGAAAGTGAGAGAGGGAATGCAGGGGGTTATGAGAGAGGACGTCTGGAGTAATAAAGGCTGATACCAGCATTCAGAGTTTAAGGGCCAACAGGGCTACGGATATGAATCTCGCCCAAGCATGGAGACCTCTGACCTTCTCCCAGAAGCCCCTGGGGGATTTGGCAGCGTTATTGTCTTCATCTTTCCCCCAGTTCCCCCCTCTGTCTTCCATCTTCCACAAGTCCATTACATTTATGTCATGGTTACAACTATCTGCACATAAACTGGGCTTTTCTCCACTCCACTCTATTCAGAACCTTGCCATTTCCATCCATTCATGGCTTGAACAGAGCCATCGATTCATCAGCAGAACATGACTGTATTGTGTTAGAATGCAAGGATGAGAAAGAGAGAAGAGGGAGAGTCCAGACCAGAGTGGTCTTGGGGGTCAACATGGAGGAAAGAGCACGAGGGGGAGTGGGATCTACACTGGACCAACGTTAGATGCTCCAGTGTTGCAGCGCATCCAGAGCTGGGCTACAATAATTGAAAAGGACCTTATGTGAAAAGGTCTTAGCTTTGTGTGAACTGAATGCCTATTAACCTATTCAGTAGCTAATAAGGAAAGGGCTAGAAATAAAGATGTTACATTATGCCACAGGGAGATGTGCTGTGTGCTCTTTGTCGTCCTTATACTCATAATAACAGTATATCAATTTTTCCTGTTTTGTCTGTTGCTAATGGTTTCATATTGTTTGAAGTGGTAGCTACATGATTGTATTAGTACAACTGCCCCTTGCAAAACTTAGTGGTATGTCATGGGAAAAGCTTTCCAGGGGTCTTCAGTAGACAATAGCGAGGGGAGCCGCAGAGCAGAATTTTAAACTTCTGGGAATGATTTCAGTACAAAGACAGTTGTTGTCGGGATGTGAGCTACAGCTAGCTTCAACAAGACAGCACTGTCCAGCAGGAAGATATTTCACTGGTCTCTTTGTGCTGCACTGCTTAGCCTTACACTGATCAGATTAGTTTATTTGTTCTACTGACTCTGCAGGGTCACAGAACTAGGGTTATATTGCACTGGACACACAGTAGGGACTCGTGGTAGGGGGTGAACAAATAAATTATCTCTGTTTTAAATGCAGAACCTCTGGCCCTGCAGTGATCTTCAGCCTGGAGGGAAAAGATTGTGCGCCAGCATTTATTTCAGCGGCTCAACACTTCCTCTTGACATCACCTCAGTGCATAACAACAAACAGGCCAAAATGTAACTCAATGACCTTATAGCTAAGCAACCATCAACAGTGCTTCTTGGACTCATTCTCCTCTTCATCATCCAAGTCCTCCAAGACCTGATCCTCTTTCCCCTCAGGTCTCCAGGGACCTCCAAGTCACAGATGAGGAAAGAAGGAAGGAGTAAGCTCATAGCTGGGGTAATACATCCGTAGCTGGGCCTTAGAGAATGACATTCTGGCAGAGCAGAATGTTTAAAGGGATATTTCAACATTTTGGAAAATCTTCCTATTGCCATAATCCCTAAAGTCCAAATAGTACATTCTTTACCTTTAATTGTCAGTGCGAGTTGTTTTTAGATCGGTGGGGCAGAGACGTGAGCTCTGTGCAGTGTGCAATATTTCCGGCTTTCCCTCATCGAACTCATCAAATACACAATCCAACAACTCCACAACGCTCTGGTGGACAAGTTGTGACCTGCACATTCACCACGCTATGAAATAATCATGTAGCCTAGAAACTTAGGCCGAGGTCTACCGTTTGTTGCCAGACTAGACATTTTAATGATATAGTCTGGCTTGTCAGGCTAATAATCATGTGAATTACAAGACAGAGTTGTTTTCAAGGCCAATACATTCCAGACATGGCTGCTGGGCGGAGTGATTTCAAAAGCGCAAGTAGTTCTGAGTTTGCTTCATGTATTGTAATGTTACATAATTTTTTATTATTTCATAGAGTGGTGAATGTGCAGGTCAAACCTTGTCCATGCAGTGTTTAGGAGTTATTGGATTGTGTATTTAGTTTGATGAGGGAAAGGTAGAAATACCATGAGCCTCCATTAGCATTAGCTGAGCAGCTCACGTCTCTGCCCCGCCGATCTAAAAACAGCTTGCACCAACAATTAAAGATAATGAACCTACAGGGATTATGGTGATGGCAGAATTTGCCCAAATGTTGAAGTATCCTTTTAAATACCTCCTTCATAAACTATTAACTTGGTTGCTCAGTTTAGTCTGGACAGTTCCAACTCCTTTTTCCATCTCAACCCCGCCCTGATCGGACCCAGCAACAAGAATTCCACTGCATCACGGCTATGTAGCTTCACAGGCTAATGAAGATGAGGTGAGGTGTGATGGGAGAAAAAGTCATCAGGCAAAGGGGGGTGGGGGGGGGGGGGGCAGCCGTGGTGGGAGTCATAAATCAGAACTCATTATCTATGGCAAAGAATGTGTGTGTGGAGGGGTTTGCGACTCAGGGGGTGGTGGGAGTTCTGAATGGGGTTTCAGGAGGGGGGGGGGTAACAATGTCAGGGAGATCAGGGTGCGGTCAGTGTGATGTAATCCACTGGACATCTGTGCTTTAGTGACAGACAAGACACACCATGTTCCTGCTCTGAGTTCACACACATACATATACACACACATAGATGTAGACCTCCCTCCCCCAGGAAACTGCGGTGCTGTCCCTGTCTGGCAGCCAGAGACTCGGTACTAATGAGACTAAATGAGGCTGGAGCCTCTCTGTGAGGAGGTCGCAGTCTGTCAAACAATCAGCACACAGCTGGTTGCAATACTGATTCTAGAAGACGCCAACCTGTTGAACAACCTGTTAGATATTCAGTCAGTTAGCCAATCAAACAGTCAGTGAATAATATTGTAATATTGAAATAATTTTGTCATTTAAAGGAATAGTTCACCCAAAATTCAAATTTCACTCATTATCAACTCACCTTCATGTCGACTAAGGGCTGGGAGAATTTAATGTCCTCCATGCCTTGTCTGAGTTACGGGGGGGGGGGGGGGGGGGGATTTGTACTGACCAGCGGAACAATTTCTCATGTGGGGGCTTCAATACAAGAGGGACATTACAGACGAGCAGTATGGAGGTATTTGGATGTTTTTTGGTGTGTCTATTTGGACCAAGAAAAGTGGTATCCATTGACAACCATTATAAGGACAAATACTGCTGCGTGGACCCCCCCGTAACTCAGAGAAGGCACGGAGGACTCTGAAAATTCTCACAGCTCTTAGTCGACATGAGGGTGAGTAGATAATGAGTGAAATTTGAATTTTGGGTGAACTATCCCTTTAACTAAGCATCCAGTCAACTGAACTGCCTGCCAGTCTCCAGGAGCTGAGGTTAGCCATGCATTTACTGATTAAAGCGATGGGGGAGATGCATGGGGGCAGGCTGGGTGAGTGAGGGGCCGGACGGCACCAAGCTTATGTAAAGGAAAGGCTAGGCAGAGCAGGAGTGACACAGGCCAGGCTTTAGACGGCCTCTGCATGGGGCAGAAATGTGCTGACCAAGGATAAAGGCTGATTGAGATTCCGGGGGGGGGGGGTCGGACGGGGGATCCAGTTTATTTGACTCTGGGTAATATAGGCTTCCTTTAAAAACAAACAGGACTAATTTTGTTTGCTGTGTGTTTTAGCAGCTGTGACCTGCTATATGACTCAACCTGACCTCGTCCTCGCAGCCTGGGGGGGGGGGGGGGGTTCAGCTCCTCCAATATCTGTCACTGAACGACACATATGTGAATTCACCAGTGTCTGTTGTGTTTCAGTTTTTAAGAGTTATGTGTGGACTGTATGGATTACATCATCCTCTCAGGGTTGGGAGAAAACCAAGGTACAGGTGCAGGATGGAAAGATACTGGACAATGAAACCCCCCCCCCATACACACACACACACACACACACACTTGATCCCTTACATCTCAAATAACAGAGACAACACAGTCACTCTGGCCCTTCTTAAAGCCAAACCAACACTTGGATCGGACTATTCCCATGACTTAAGGGCTGGGATGATGATTACACTGTTGCCATGGAGATATTTCAGATGAAAAAATATTGTCAGCAAACTATTCATGACAAAGTATTGCAGCAGATGTTTCATGACCAAAGAATTGTAATAGTAAACTACCAGTGGATAGAAATAAGCAAAAGGACAAGGATTTGTCAGTCAAACGTTCACAGTTCACCACAGCAGACAGTTTTATAGAAAACACACCGCGCTCTGAGACCAGCACACAAGTCAATGCCTAGAATGCTTCACTTTAATTGGAAATTAATGAAGAAAATGTGTGTGTTAGCTACTATGAAGGATATATGTGAGAGTACATATGTAGCTGCAAATGGACATGTTTTCCTGATTTGTTCTGTCGACTACCTCTTCTCTCTCTTCCTCTCTTCTTGATTCTAATCCTTCTAATTAAATTTGGAGAGCCTGTGGGGCTCCTTCCTCCCCCCGCCCCCCCATCCTCATCTCCACAACTTTCTCACAGGGACCATAAAGAGCTGGAGGAGAGTAGAGAGAGGGAACAGAGGCTGGATTCATGGCAGCTCTGCTTCTTATCAGTATCCTGCCTCTGTGAATGAGGCTCTTCAGAGGAGCTGCTCGCCCCTCGACACCCAATACACCTCCAAAGCTATCTCTCTATCCCTGCTGCATGTCCACACACACAAACACACTGAGGTACACGCACAGACCATATTTATACTGCATATTTACTAACGGATGTTGCAATGAGACTAAAAATCCCTTCATGCAATGGTGCAAAATAGGACAGAAACTTCCAGCTGGAGTCAGTTATTTTGTTGAAAAGTCCCTTCATAGTAACATCTTTTCAACACCACAGTGTCTCTGTGCTAAAGCAGCTTCACTTGAATTCTAAAGCAGAATAGAGAAGTAGTACTCTATATGTCTATATAACTAATGCTGGAACCACACTGTGTAGTGTGTTGTGTACTTACCACCGTTTGGACGTGACAGGGACATTTACTGGAGATGAGAATTACTGCTGGCACCATTTGGTTTCCTGTTATGAAGACTTGTTACACAAGGAGCTGTGTGGACAGAGGTTTTGTGTGTCTGTGTGGAGTTCTTTAGCTCAACACAACACTAAATTTTAACTAGCTTCTGGCCTCTCCCTGATGTCTGTTTGTGTTCTGTTACAAGGAGTGTAGGAGGACGCATCAACACTGCTCATTTATCTTTGGCAGATTAACAATGAAACAAAGCCGGGACACGATAACTTTGATCTAGCTCTGATTCATCGAGGCAAACAGCAACGCTGAGACAAACCAACATGCCATTATTTCCTGATGCTCTTGCGAAGTCGTTGCTGGTGTTTATTTATTGAACTCCCAGTAACACCTACTTAGTGGCCCGCGTGAAATGACTGGGAGCTGTTTTGGAGCTATGCACTGGATAAAGCCAAATAAAAGAGGGGGAATATTGGGTATCCTGGCTGATTTGCGGTGTGGGCAGACCCCCCCCTCCCACCACCACCTTCCATCCCCTGGTGGAGGCTGTTTTGGAGATGGGGGGGGGGTTTATTATAGGATATTAAATGGTAATAATGGGCCTGGAAGCGCGGGTCCATGGGAAAGTGGCTGATGCATCTCACTGTGGCCCAGCGTCAGACCTGAGCCACTGGGAACCAGAACCGGGTCACCCTGCCGCAGAGATTATTACAGGGTGGGGAGGTGGTGGTGAGGGTTGGGGGTTGGGGGGAGAGATTTTAATGCCAGACCCCATCCACCACTTTAACTTCCCCCTCCCCATTCTGAGCCCCCTTCCTCCCTCAAAACCAAAGTCCACTGACCGCCCATGCTTGCCCTCTGGAAAAAGCCTGGCCACAGTAGTTGGGCTGCACCGACCCTGTCGCCATGTGGACCGAGCATCCAGACAACACTGAGCAACTATGAGACGGACAGGAAACCGCCAACACCAAGACAATGGGGGGGGGGGGGGGGGGGTTCCACCATCATGTTCATCCCATGAATGTCCATTGAGGAGATGGGAAATGGACTGTAAAACAGCAGCATGGAGGAGGAGGAGGAGGAGGAGCTCCTGTTTCACTACATTCCTTTAATTCATCCATGCTTCCAACATATTACTGACACAGTCCATACTGACAGCTCCCCACAGTGTGTGTGTGTGTCTACATCATATGTCTCTGCATATATTGTGTTGCTTACTAATAACTCTAACAACGTGCGTTATGTAATCAAGTGCACGTTTGTTTATGTGTGTGAGACAACATATACATCACACGTGTTACACTGCATGGAACATATTTTGTCGTGTGTTCATGTGTATACAAGTTCTCCAAACAAAAATCCCAGCCTCCTCCACAGATGTGCATGGGGTTGTTCAGCTTCAGCTGCAGGCCGTGTTAGTGATATCTGCATCTAACAGCTTGCTGTTCATGGAGAGGGGGAGCTCGCTGTTTAAAAAACTGACTTTTTCCTTGATGGTGGAGAGGTTAAGAGACATACTCAGTACGTTAACATGCACAGTTTAATCAAGCTAAAATTCGATTTTCGTCACTAATTGGACTTCTGTCCTTGTCTCAGTTTACATGCAACTGACAGTCCGTTCACACCGGGCGCGAGTGTAACGGAGGTCTGCAGGCGTGCCACAGTCATGAGGGACCAGTAAGGTGACGGTTGTGGCGGTAGCGGCACCGGAAGTAAAACTCGCTCACTCATAAAAGACGTGCTAACCAACCTGCCAAGCGGTTGTCAACCTCTTGGCGAAGAGGTTTAGGACTTAATTAACAAAAACATTCCACTGATATCTGCTTTAATTTAAAGCAGATATCAGTGGAATGTTTTGTTAATATAAGTCCTAAATAGTCCTATTTTCCGTCAGCAATCACTTACATAGCATACAGCTGAAACACGAGTCTCTCCGTCACTCTGCTCTGCTGTAAACCAGGAGAAAACTTTCCTTGTGGGATACAAGTGTTATCCAATAGATGCATGAAGGGCTGCAGCCAAGGGATGCATCGCGTGAATGTGGTGACGTAGGGACGAGGACCAATAGATGCCTGACGAGGGCGGGGGCTGCTAACTCATGGTGCGTTCAAGGAAACTCGTAACTCGTGTTTTTCCGACCTGTGAAGTCGTACCGGTTCGATCTGGTACGAGTTCACGGGTCGGAAGTTACGAGAGGCCGTTATAGTGACTTTCACAGGCAACAGGACGGTAAAAACACGAGCTACAGGTTACCTGGAACGCTACAAAGTCATAGTTGTGACTTGAAGCTGGAACTTACGGTTTCAAAAGCCTGCCTTGAACGCAGCATTAGCCAAAACGACCGGATCGCTGATATCTGCTTTAAGTGTTTAAATTTGAAAATAGCTACAACATTTGAGAACATTGTTGTAATTATATCACCAAAGAATTTTCAATGTCATCCAAGATGAAGATGAAAAATCAGCAAACATTTCTGTAAAGTAAAGTCACTCTAAACTCATCACTAAACAGCACAGACACAGTTTAAATACCCAGAGACATTACAGCAAAACATGCCAGAAAAAAGTGAAGACAGAGGTTACTGTAAACTCAGCATCCCATAACTAAGACATTCTGTAGCATTATAGGAATGTTACACTGTAGGAGATTAGACCATAAAGTATCAATTCATTGTCACTGGTTGAAATGGACTCTGCACCGTTATAATATTAAATGAAATCCTTTTCTATGTTACTGATGGAATATGAAAACAATCTCATCAGCGTGACGAGCTCATCTCTTTCACATTGTCACTGTATTATTAGAATTATTTTCCATATAGGGAAAGTGCCTTGCCAGACTTCCTCTCCTCCTCCTCCTCCTCCTCCTCCTGTATCACTTCAGCAGTATTTTCGACCCAAACCCAACCATCCCAACATGATCCCCTATAATTAAGCAGGTTTAAGGCCAACTGATCCCTTCGGAAAGCCTCGTCTTCCATACATTCCAATTAAAAGCAATTACACACAGTGGTCTTTTACTGCTGAAAGGCCTCTGTCAACTCTTCGTCACCCCCCCACCCCCACCCCCCTATCCCCTTCATCCACCCACCAGCTTTACGTATTCCCAGGGTTTCAGCTGACATCAATCTCAATACAGTTTTTTCCAGCATTTCCAGAGGGGGGGGGGGGGTTGTTTTTTGTGAATAATTGTATGTTTCGTGTTGGTTGCTTGTGCTAAACTAGTTCGGATATTTTCTCTCTCTTTTCCAATCATTGTCCTCTCCTTCTGGCCTTTACTCTCCCCGCGTACCCACATGCCTTTTATCATTTTCTACTTCACATGAATAAGAGACACACAATCCTGTATATTCACGTTTAAAGACAGACCAAGACAAAAAGCTTGAGCCACGCAAGTCTTTAAATCTTGTTCTGTTTCTCTCAAAGCACACACCCCATCACCACCACCCATCTCCCATGGTCCACCACTCCTCCCTTCCTTAGTCTTTTTGGAGTTGAATAGAAGCCCCAAATTTCCACATGAAATGAGCAGCCAGCAGTGATCGTCTCTCCCCTGGCAAAGTTTACTTTTCTTCTCGCTGTGAGAAAGCTTGGTGGGTCTGTGGTTACATATGCATGCTGGAGGGTTCCCTGTCAATCAGTCAGTGAGAGCAGAGGGGGAATTTATGTCTCCAGTGGTTCATTTTACCAGGGGAGAAATGTGTACTTATTCAGGTCTAGGCTGTGTTGTGTTTTTCTACTCCATTTGTGAATCTTCGGTAACACTTTATTTTAAGGGGTCATTGTTCCTGTGTACCTACCTAATTAATTACAGTGTAATTACCTATGTAACTCCATTTAATAACATGTACTTGCATTGTAAATACATAGTGTATTTACAACACACTATGTATTTACAATGCAATACATAGTGTGTTTACAATACACTGTGTTTGTTATTATTCATAGGTAATTACACCATCTTTCTGTCTCTCTCTATACTCACAAGCACAACATCTTCATGCTTGCTGTTTATATTCACCACTGACTACTCACATTTAAGTGGCCACATGTACAATAAAGCAAAGACAGTCTATTGTTGAAATATAACCATGTATTCAATGCAGCTGTTGACATTGAATCTGTTAACAAAGAAACATTATGGCTTTTAAAGTACATGTAGATACTGTTACGAGGACAAAAATGTCTGCCAGAATAATGTAATAAATGTATTATATAACTACTACACATTTGTCATACTGGATATCATTAATTCCTTTTGGAAGATAAATAAAAATAATAAATAATAAAACTAAAAAATAAAAAAATAAAATAAATAAAACTGTGGCAGCCACATTAGTCTGTCTGGATGACACATCACGTTTGTACCGGACACAGGGCCGGCCCTAGGATTTTGGTGGCCCTAAACAAGATTTTTGTTTGTGGCCCACTCTAAGCGCAAACACCAAATCACTGGTTAAAACTGAATACAGACATGTTTATGCCCTCTGAGGTTTGAGGCCATTTTCTCGACTTTTACATATTTTCTTAAATGTATCTTTTTAAGATAATGCCATGTAACAATAAAGTGTTTAATGTATGCTGTAAGCACACTGAGGCCAATTTGTCCAAAAACTGTATAATATTAGATTTATGCACTAGCCACATGTTGGAAATTTTAGGTCTGCTTTCTGAAAACAAATCCCTTGTGAAAACACACCTTCAGTCATGAAAATGAAGTGTTATGGTGCTTGAAATAGGATATGATGAATATAGCATTAGGCTATATAGGCTAAGTGTAGAAAACAAGTCTAAAATGAAAATTTTGTTGTCATTCTACCATTCTATTTTCATCAAATTGTGGTGGCCTGGGAAAACTTTCACATGGTGGGATTTTTGACATTTTAATTTTTTGGTACTGTATTTCCATAAACTAGAAGTTTTCAGCCTTTCATAACTGTTTGAACACTGTAACTGAGATAGCTCTCTCAGTTATGGGCATTTTAATCTATTATGACCAAAAAACTTCAAAGTGAGAAAATGGCTTTTACTAGAACATTGCTGTTTTAACCCTAAAGACCAGTGTTTTACAAAACATTAAACAACTTCTGAACCGTTTATGATAGAGCCAAGCTGTAAACTGTATCTGAATTGTGTGATTTCCTGGTTTCCAAGGGTCCCTTCCGTTTGGTTTTCTTAAAATATTTATTCACCACGATGTAGTAGGGAATTATACCTTTCTGACCATGTGGCCCCCACCTAACGGCTGTGGCCCTAAACAACCGCATAGAGTGTTTATGCCAGGGGCCGGCCCTGACCGGACAGAAGAGCAGCGCTGCCTCGGGGGCTCTGGATATCACCACATTTACATCAATAAATGTTTAAAATGAACTGATCCATCTGTATTCAATTTTAGTTGAAGTGCTGGCGCTATGATGTCCAGCTACTCAAAGTGGTAAGTGGTACCAGCTTGACTCCACTTGACTCAGCTTTGGTACCAGCTAGAGCTTGTTTCTAGTACAGGATGAGAGAAATGACCTGTGCAGTAAGCATGTGTGCTTTTGAGACTGCTAAATGAGTAATCACTGGCGGATAGAGGCTTCATTATAGCAATCTCTTAAAATGCTCTTTTACCTTTTTCTACCTGTAGGAAGTTTCTCTGGCATCTCAGTGATTCATTTTAAATCTGGGACTGGATGAGCATCTGACCTATCACACTGTCTATCTGTCAGCTACACATTTAATTCACCTCAGTTGATCAAAATAAAAGTAGAGTTACGTTTTCAACATAGGCTTCCTATTCTTAAATGATGAACATGCAGCTGTGTGCTCTCTTTTCCAGTAAGAACAGCAACAACATGAAGTTTGAAGTTGAACTGCTGCACCAGTATGATCTAGTGATCATTTTTCCGATCATACAGCCATACGTTGTCCTGCATGTTATACACTGCTTCAGATTTGTGTACACCATGTCAGACCTGACATGAGGTTTTTGTGAACACTGCACTCGTGGTCAGTTTAAAAAATGTGAATCTTCGTGTCAGATTTACACCTGTTTCTTTGGTGTATGCACGTTTGATAAACGAGGGCCAGTGAGAAGAGATGGGAAAGAAAGAGAAAGCCAGAATAAAGCACTGCTGGGTACCACTCACAGAGGCATAAATCTAGGCGCTCACAATTGGATTCAAATGCAAATCCAGCACTGAGCACCCAGTGGAAAAGCCGACCTTAATTTAGCCAAGTCCCAGTGTCTGTATGCTACCCCCAACTGACAGGAACACTTCATTCTCCTCACTTGTTTTCTCTTAGTGTGTGCATGCTCATGCACATGCATAAATGTATGTACACCTCTTACTGGAGGAAACACATCCACACTTTCTGCTTTTGAGACACGGCAGTAAACCTTTTTAAAAAGTTACTCCATGGGTTTACTCCCTCTATACCACTTGATTATATTTAGTTTGATTTTTGTGTATAAAGAGTAATAATGAGGTTAGAGCTGTAGCCCCATCACTTACACACTCACATGCGTCTCCTTGCCCATCCCCACACTCCCCTTTCGGTTGCCCCCTCCCAGCCCCTCCAGCGAGGGAGTCAGAAATGAACCTGAACTGATTGAGAGTCAAAAGCAGTTGCCGGGGCAGGTTCAGTGGGGCAGAAGCAGTTGCCAGGGTAGTTGTGGTGGTTGGTAACCAATAGAGGAAGGCAGGGTAGGTAGCCAGTTTGTTGCCAGGGGGACAGCCCATCGGTTGCTTGGGAGTGCCGTAGCAATCGAGCGAGTGTTAAAGCCATTAGGAGGCCTTACCATATGAAAAGCTGGGTGGGTGTGGCAGGGCTGAAGATGAGTCCTGGGAGGATAGCCCCACTGTCAAAAAGCTTACAAAAGAGCCTTTCACCACGCCCCGCTAGGCCCATTTAGACTCAGCTACCATGGCCACAGAAGAGGGGAATTCCCCCTTCAAGTATGGGAATGACAGGGCAAACAGAGTAGAAGGAAAGAGAAAGCACAGAAAGCACTACCTGCTTGTACACTGCTCTGGATTTTGGCATCAGATGTTCCGATACATGTAAGATGTGAGAGTCCAGTCCAACCCCCAGGAAGCAGCACCCTGGTTCTCTCCAACCTCTCTGAGAGTAGACAACTTTATTTTCTTCTAAGGTAAAAGCTGCACACAGCAAACTAAAAACAGTATGAACTGTGCCATCTAACAGCCAGTGAAGAAAATATAGGTATATATAATACCCCTTTTCCACCAAACTGGTTCCAGTGCTGGTTCGGAGCCAGTGCCTGCTTAGCACCGGTTCTTTGCTTTTCCACTGCCAAAGCACCGGTTCTTGGTTCTTAAAACTGGTTCCAGACCAGCACCAACTTCTTGCTGGGCCAGAGCTAAAAGAACCGGTTCTTCCAGGGGCTGGCAGCGGCAACAAGACCAGCGCTAAGAGATACAGACACGTTATCGCTACGTATTAAGCTTGTTTATCGATGTAAACACAGGTGAAGCTAATTAGCTGAGCTACGTGGCTAACAGCAGCTAACGGTCGCTCATATCAAAACATATCGCCGTCAAAACGTAGTTGCCGCGGTCAATTAAGACGGCGCTTTTTCCCCAGCATGGTTTACAGTTTAATTAAAAGCCTAGTCTGTGTTTCCACGTCGGGTCTGGTGTTCAACACCCGCAGGTCGGACCGGGTTTTAATTTTTAGGTCCGTTTACAACTGTAGCAGCAGCAAAGACAGGAGCAGCTACTGTATGGGGGAGCCTGGCTCTGACTTGGCTCCTGATCAGTGGAAAAGCAAAGTGGTTCTTTGGCGGAACCAGAGTTGAACCAGTTAAGCACCGAACTAGCACCAGAACCGAACCAGCACCAGAACCAGTTTGGTGGAAAAGAGGTATAAGTGTACATGAGCTTGGTGCTTGTTGCAGGGCAGCAGTGATAAAAACCATCTCTGTTTCCTGTGCTGCATGGGCTAATGCTGGGATTTACTGACCTTTTATTATGATTGCTCCAATTAGCTGTTAAGACCAGGCCTTTTACAGTCAGTCTGTCTGTCTTTCTATCTGTCTATGAGTTTCAGTTTCACTAACCCAGTTTCAGTAGCTGTAACTTACAGTTTCAAAAGCCTGCCTGGAACGCAGCATTAGCCAAAACGACCGGACCGCTTACTTCTGCTTTAATGCAGCATCTTTATCAGCTCATACAAATTTACATTAAACCAAGGTAAATTATGTATCTAAAAACAAAGATTTTCTTCTAACTTCTAATGACCTCTTGGTTTTGTTTTACTTTCATGTCTTCCATTTGTCCGTAATGGTGTTTGCTATAAATTGCTGATATGCAGACACAGGTGTGAGTCAATAGTCTTCTCTATCATTTCTTGTCAGTGAAGTAGTTGTAAATGAACTCTAGCTAGCTGGAGCTGGAGTTAGTTTAAGCACTCATGCTTTTTGTTTTCCTACAATCCATCTGCGTGTTTGTGTCCAGGACTCTGAGCTGATCTCAGTCCAAACATCTGTGCTGAACTCATCTAAATGCAGCAGTTCTGGTTCTTGTGTTGGTCTTGTTATAAAACCGCTCACCACATTTTGTAACATCAAGACCAAATACATCAATTATCTGTCCACATGTCAGCGTAGAACAATAAGTATAATAGAACCTTGAATTTCTACTCGGTGTGTTTTTTTTTTTAGGGTGGGGGGTCTTTTGTTCTCAGTGGTCAGAGGGTTTTATTGCTAAAGGAGAGACCAGGGTAGATGCAGCAGACTGACTGGGATGCAAAAAAGGGAAGAAAACGTTTGGTGAAGCTTTGTTAAAGTTTCACAACAAAACCAATGAATGAACCTTTATATTTTATTTCACAATGACTAGTTGGCAGTGAGGCCACACGAGTGAGTCTATGCCACGGCTGGTGTGTGTGAGTTGGAGGTGTGGGTGTGAGCTATGTGGCTGGAAGTATGACTAAGGGGGAAGCAACTTGAGTCTGTGTATGTGTGCCCTGTGTGCGTGCGTGTGTGTTACAAGTGATTGTCCAGAGACTGCACAGACACTGACCACAACAGAATACGAGTGTTCCTTTACCCAACATTGGATGTCCTTTATAAACAAAACTGAATGTGTGTGCAGAGGTATCTTGATGAAACTTTCAGAGTTCTGGCTTTTGTTTTAGAAAGAGTCCCACACATTGCTTCCAGAAATGTCATAATAATATTTATTTTCTCACAGGACACCAATGAGGAGGAAATTATGGTAATCTTGATCTTGGAAGAGAAATGAAACTAAAACCATTTGACATTGTGTGTCATAGTAAACTCACTGCAGTTAAAGGAGGGAGTGAAGGGAGATAAAACATGTGGAGAGCAAAGTCCAGATGTGTTTGAGCATACAGTCTACCTGCAGCACAAGAGCATTATTTGTGGTCATCTAGTTGTAATCTTTGTTTTGTCATCTGATGGAGGCCGTCATGGACCATTAAACTAATCAGGATCTGGTCTCATTTTTTCCTGGATTCAGAAATGCCGTTATCATGTCAAGAGTACTGAAATATAGGGTTACCAATACTTAGATGACATTTTTTTCAAGTAAAAGTGGTAGTCTAAAAATGTACTCAAGTAAAAGTAAAACCTAGCTTGTTTAAAAACGTACTCAGAGTAAATGTTATTCACTTACTTTTTGAAGAGGGTTGGGTTTTTTGGACATGGGGTGAAGGAGCTGAGTCTACTTGAAACTATACTGAGATGCTTGACCCAGAGTAAGCTGCTGCTGGTTATGTTCAGTAAGAGTCCAGACGCTGTTCTTCTGCTGCAGCACGCTGACCATTTATTCTTTGGTGTGAGTGCACACTGCACATAGTCCAAGTAAATAAACCAAACAAACAAAGCTCCAGCATGTGGTTATTACACATGGGGTATCATGGGATGCTGGTGGGATGATGCTGCATTCAAGACAAATTGGAAGGAAGGAAGGAAGGAAGGAAGGAAGGAAGGAAGGAAGGAAGGAAGGAAGGAAGGAAGGAAGGAAGGAAGGAAGGAAGGAAGGAAGGAAGGAAGGAAGGAAGGAAGGAAGGAAGGAAGGAAGGAAGGAAGGAAGGAAGGAAGGAAGGAAGGAAGGAAGGAAGGATTCAAAATGGGACTCGCTATTTAATCCTCAAATACTGGACATTCCAGTATTTCAAGGGATGGCTGGCAGCCCTAGTCTTAGCGCCACCTGCCATTTCCATACTGAAATAAAATACTTCTGAAATTACAAGTCCACAGAAAACCTACTCAATTACAGTAACGTGAGTCAATAAATATAATTAGTTTCTTTCCACCTCTGTAGTGCCCCTCTTTTGCCAATGAGATGGGCATGGTGGCTGGTCTTTAGGTGTTCAGATGCGTGCATGTGCGATCCAACAAAGGTGCCCAAAACGAGGTTCCAATAGTAAAAACATTTATTAAGAGCAGCACAACACCTCTTGTGTGTAGTGACAGGCAGGACACAAAACGACACAATGACACGGTCGAAAACTGTGTGCCTTCAGACCAGCAACACCTTGTTGGCACTGATTGTCCTGCAGTTTAAATCACTGTGACCCGGAAGTGCGTGAAGGCACTTCCTGTTTCAACTGAGTTACAAAAATAAAACATGTCACATCAACAGCACATGGTTGAAATGGCTCCAAAACCTCTGTTTCCTGCTTGTATTCAAGTCACAGAACAGACTGTTTTGGTGACTGTGTTTTACAGAAAAAACAGACAAGACTGGCATGAAACAGTAGCAGACTGGCAATGCTGCCATGTTCTGACTAGTGGGGCCTGCACACTGCAGTGACCTGGACACACACACACACACACACACAGCTGAACACAGCAGCGGCCAGAGCGATTAGTCACAGGGTTTCGTTCCCTCCCTGTATTTATCAATTAACACTCAGAACGTGGGAAAGGGAGGAAGAAAAAATCCAAAGGGATTAAAGACAGACTGACAGCAGCACATGTTCCCCACCTCCTTCCACTCTGTCTCTTTCCTGTGTCTCCTTCCTCTTCATCCCTTTCTCTCTTTTTCTTACTTAAGCGTTCCTCCATCTCTCCATCTATGAAAATCCTTCCCCAGCATTCCTGCTTGACCATTTGTTGATTTCACCCCGAACACATGACAACCACGATAGCATTTGCAAAAAAAAAGCAGTTATTGGAGAATACTATGTGCATGTTAAACTTTTGAAGGCTTTATGTGAATGACATAAATTTTAAGTATTGCAACACAAAAGGGTTATGTTACTGCTCACAAATCAGGGTTTGGCAGAGTTGCAAGGCCAGCTGTGGTTCCAAAAGCTTTTTAAAATTAAAATCAACTCTCTGTTTTTGAAAATGCACAATATTTTTTTAATGGCTTTTAACACCTTGCCAGGAGGACTAGTCTGGAACTAGCCGTTGGCTAACACTGGCACGTAGACATTTCACTATGTTCATTAATGTGCATTGTCCTCCTTAAATAAAATAAAAAATAAAAAATCTGATGACATACAACATTTCTAAATATTTGTTTATAGTCAGTGTGTATATACTATATACACTGTGTACAGTGTTAGAAAAGTTCACTTTCTACATGAACTAGTTCAAAGTTCAATTCACACATTTTAAAATGAACTAGTTCAATTCAAAGTTCATAATTCAGAGGTTCATGGTTGCAAAAATGAACAAGTTCATAGTACATTTTTCTCTTTTTCAATACATCGCTGCAAGCTTATTTATTTAAAAAATATATATAGATTTCAGTTCAGTTCTTATTTATTTAAAAATGTACACAAGTGCTTACTGTACATGTGATGAGGGGTGCTAATCGAAAAGAGGCTGAAGCAGCTTATTATATATTTTACCAAAACAAAAAAAAAAAAAACAAAAACAAAAAAACAACAATCAATCCAGAAACTATTTCAACAAGGCAACTTTTACATTAGAGTTTAAATCAAACAAGCATTTGCTCATAACAAATCTATATATTCTTTAAGTACCTTGGATTTAAACATTTTCTTGAAAATAGTCATGGTCATTCTTAATTCCTCATCATAACCGTTCCACAAATTGACACCTCTGACGGAAACACAACGCTGTTTTATATTAGTTCGTATTTTTGGTCTTTTATAGACACCTAATTCTCTCAATTTTGAACTGCAACAAAACATATTGTTATGCACTTTAAACATAATTAGAGCCATTTTGAAATAATCGTAAAATTTAAGAGTCTTTGACTGTACAAAATAAGCGTTTGTTGACTCTGTAATATTTAAATGATGTATAATTCTTATAGCTTTCTTCTGTAATTTGAAGATAGGTTGAGTGTTAGTTTTGTACGCGTTACCCCATATCTCGGCACAATAGGTCATATTGGAAGGCGAACAAGAGTGTGTATAATGACTTTTGGTTGAGATAATTTCTTGTTTTATAAAATAATGATTTTTGACATTTTGGTTATCACATTGTTTATATGTGGCTTCCAAACAGTTTGTCGTCAATTGTAACACCCAGAAATTTGTTTTTACACTCTTTCTATTTCAATACTATTTACTATAATTTTAACCTGAGTTTTAATTTGTTTGGTACCAAAAATTATAAACTTTGTTTTATTTAGATTCAATGATAACTTATTCAAATCAAACCAGTCTTTAAGTTTGTTCAATTCATTTTCAACTATACTCAGAAGCTGTTCAAGATTTTGATAAGATGCAGATATATATGTTTGAAATGCAAAAATAGTTGTGGTACCTATTAGTCACCTAATGTGGTCATGGTCATGGTCGTGGTTTAAAACCAGATGAATACCATGTTTGGGATGGCTTTACCCTTAACCATCTTGTATTGGGATAAAGCCTGGTACACACATAAAGATTTTCTAAATCTTAACTGATTTTTTATCTGTGAGAGACCACACACATGAAGATAAAAAAGCTGTCTTTGGATCATGTCTTGTCATGCCATATTTGTTTTCATATTATTACATTCGGATACACGGGCTCCTGGCTGATTTAGTCAGCGGGTCGAGTCTGGGTATGGAAGCTGAAGACGCAGCGTCACTGCTAGGAAAGGTATAGTTGGTAAGGGTAGGTAGGTGAAGTTAGGTAGATAGTGTGCGTGGTTAGCTCGGGGCTTGTGATCCCAAAGTGCATATAAAACGCAAAATGTTTATTTTCTATTATACCTGTGTTTGTCTTGTTTGTGTTGAATGATGAAGAGACACGTAAAAAAAAATATTAGGGCCGGGACTCGATTAAAAAAATTAATCTAATTAATTAGAGGCTTTGTAATTAATTAATCGCATTTTGATCGCATATAAATATTTGACCCGAGAACAGTGAAAAGCATTTTTTTCCACATGGATTTTAGTGTACCATTGGATAATGACTGAATACATAGGGCTCTATTTTGCCGGCGCAACTCTGGGTGGCCACAAAACATTGCAGCTGGCGGAGAGCTTTTTTTTGCACCAGGTGGTACGGATTTACTTTAAATTGGCAGATCTGTGCGCCAAGATTTCGCGCAAAGATCAGATTCACTAGACATTTTTCTAAAAGGCGTCGAGACTGCCCATTTGCTCCAAAGGTTTCAGTCTAGTCGTATTTTGACTGCCCAGGGTCTAGTGCGCAACCGTCACCAAGATCTAACGGGCAGCTTTCCACAGTTCCAGGCACATTTAAATGCAATAAACAGTAACAACAACCACTATTTAATATAACTATCTGAATCTGCACACACATTTATATCTATGTCACTGGTCACATCTGATGACAGAAAACTCTGCAGTAATGTTAACAACCTGACTAAATTAACACAGAGGAAACCAGGAGGCAGCAGGTGGATGTTCCTGCCGCTGTGTTGACATTAAGCACTGTGCCATTACGTTGACCCCTATATTTATTTATTTCTTATTGATTAATTAGAGGACAGGTCAGGACGAAAAACTGAAAACAAATAAACTATAAGGTTCAGCAAACCACAATCAGTCTCTGCATCAGATGAGATGAGCAGATAGATGTTCATCTCCTGTCTCAGGAAAGAAAGTGAAAACAGGTCTGCAATGCCTTTACGCACAGCTGGACCAGATGTTGTGTCTGATCAGTTTAAATATAGGTTACTAAATATAAGTGTCTTTATTAATGGAAAATAGGGGATCCGGTTTTTATTTTTTTACTGGGCTCTCATGCTGTCAGAGCAAACCTGGGTAACAATGTTTGAATCTCACAGACTACTTTTGCATAGTCATCCAGTGAGGTCTGGCGGACCATGTTTTGACTTGGACCGGATCAGAACATCACTGGTTTCTGTGTGAAAAAACTTGGAGGATTTAAAGGAGAGGAGAGGAGCATTTGATTGGTGAAGAACGGACTCGGCTGAGTTAAACCCAGCCACTTCCCTCCTACTTGCGCCTGTGGGAGGGATGTGTTGTCTCATAGAAGCAAAATCGCAAAATGCACCGAGACACACCCCTTTGGCGCGGCGGACGTGAGGCGAACGGAGAATCCGCCACGCCTGCGCCTGGTTCACGAAAATAGAGCCCATAAGCTTAAGCAACAAAACATTGTTTTTTTTTCAAGGTGGTACTTACTTTAATTATCAGTAATTTTTTTAAAGATCAATCACTAGGACCCCATTTGGCGACGTGGGGTCCCGTTAGGTTTGATGATTCCCACATGTCAGCTGATCAGCTGCAGCAGAGGAAGCCGCTCCTTCCATTTGAATTTCAGACGACCCCACGTGGGGTCCCGACCCCAAGGTTGAAAATGATGATGAAGATGAGATGAGATGCACCTGAGACAGTGACAGGTCTGTAGCCACGTCTGGACCACATGTCAGCTGATCAGCTGCAGCAGAGGAAGCTGCCGTTCTCAGCTGCACCACAACGACGAGCGCTTTTTTTTTTTTAGCGACCGGCTAAAACACGGGAGGATACTGTAAACCAACGGGGATCCGGTGTTTATCAAAGCTTGGTCGCAGTGCTGAGGCACCGGGTCGGTTTGAATCTCCGCAGGCAGCTCAGTGATGGCGGCGTTTTGACTTGTTACTCACTGGTTTCTGTGTGTTGGTGATGGTGCAGGCTGAGGGAGGTAAGGTAAGACAGTGTTGTTGTCTCTTTTCACCTCCTCTCTCCCTTCCAGTGATCAGTGTGGGCGGCTCGTTAGATGATTGTGCTCCAGTGTACACAGTACGTCTGAAACTCATCCAGTGAGAAACGTTCCGCGGTGCAAAATAAGTGATAATTCATCGTGATTAAATATAAAAAATATAGAACCATAGACAGCAATTATTTGATGAGTTTTAACACTGTGTCAGATTTCATCTTATCTCATTTAGAATCCTTATCCAACCAGGGTTTACATTAGTGGTGCGACACTGTGGTGTCTGGTGTTGCCAGATCGGGTGGTTTTCTGCTACATATAGACTAAGGCCTGTTTAAGATGTGGTTTAGCTGCAGGGCTCACCTGGAAGGCTCCATGGAAATCTGGCGCACTCTTGAACGAAGTCATACTGAGAGAGCGCCGTTCACAAACACCAGAATGAATGCATTCACAATAATGTTCACCAAGCGGAAATACAGTACCACTTGATGAGTTCAGTTCACGTTCACCTAAAATATGAATGAGTTCATACAGTGCATATATGGTTCATTCACACACTGCTTTTCTGCTGGTAGAGTTGCAGACATTGTACTTTTCCAAGTTTGTACTAATGAAGTCTTAGACAATCAATCAGGCTACGTGACTTACTAAAGTCACTGATGGTCGCTGTTCAAAGTCTTTTGAAGTCTGACTATAGTCCAAATTCATGACTGGTTAGAACCTTCTGCACTGCAACAGGGTATGGTTTCATTACTAAATGTGACTACTTCTGGCCCAGACTTGACCTCTACAAGGCTGATGGCATGCACCCCAACACTGAAGGCACCAAATTGCTTACTCAGAACTACATACAACACAAAAACAGACATCCAACCCAACTTAACCCTCCCTCAGGAGTCACCCACACTCAGAATGAGTGTCTCTCATTGGGTCCTGCCAGTCCTTCCACATCCAGTTTGAAAACTGCTAGCCAACTCTGTTTCTACTACTGCTGACAGACCCAACTATTCTGCAAGCACCCACAAATTTGGACTTCTTAAAGTTAGACCAGTATATAATAATACTTTCATTATTAATTATTTTATAACCTCTCACATGCTCGATCATATTCTCCTTACAGAGATGTGGCTTTATAAAACCGGTAACATGGAGTTGATTGAAGTATGTCCATCTAATTTTTCATTCCATAAAGTTCCGTGGTTGAAAAGAAGGGTGGTGGTGGTGCTGCCATTTTTTGACCTGTAAGGAATTCCTGTTTGGCAGGTACTCTACTTTTTAATACTTACCTAATCTCCTTTCTTGAGCTCACTGTTAACAGTCCAACAAGGTTTAAGAAGGGTTTCAACGATAAATTCACCAAGCTGCTACCTAGGACTATATTGGATATGATTCAGTCATCATTTCCAGAAATGTCAACATTCACATTGATACTTCCACAGATTATCTTGATTTTGGAGATATGCAGTGTTTGTTTGCCATTACTTTCATCATTCCGCTACGACGTCTCTGGGCTCTACTTTCGTAGACTAGGCGCAGGCGTGCCATCCGCTTCACCTTCGCTGCGCCAACGGGGTGTGTCCAGGTGCATTTTGCAATTTTCATTCACTGCATGACGGGGCGCAATCCCACCTACTTCCCTCCCACCGGCGCAAGTGGCATAGAGGGTGGGTAGAGGGCGTGGAGTGGATTTAACACAGCTGAGTTCCTTTTTCACCAATCAAATGAGCTCCTCTCCTCTCCTTTAAATCCGCCGCAAAATAGAGCCCTCTGTCTTAGTCCCGGTCAAGCTCAGTGCCACCTCTGACATGCTATTCTGCTTAGTCGCCTCAAAAATTGTCTTGGTTTCTAAACTGGCTCTCTTCCTACCTCACTGGTAGATCTTTTTCTGTGTCATTGTCTCATATGGAGTTCCTCAAAGGTCTATCCTCAGTTCCCTTTTTTTTCAATTTATACATGCTCCCACTTGGTTCCATAATCCATCAATACAATACATCATATCAGTTATTCATGTCTGCATCTTAGTCATGTAAATGACGACTTAGTGATGATACAACTGCCGCAAGTTCCCTATTGACCCCTGTTTCTGTCTCTTTTTTTAATGACATTTCAGCTAGAAGACATTGTCAGGTCCCTGCTCTTGCACAATGAAATTTCCTTGTTGTGTTGAAATTGCTTTTATTTAAGGACACTGAGCTAAGCTAAGTGTGCTATATGAATGAACTTGACTTAACTTTCTTCCGTTCTTTCTTCCTTGCCATTTATTTAAAAATAGCTTAGGAGCCTAAGCTATGATATACGATTGACATGTCAGGTGCCTTGATTATTAACAGAAAGCCTTGGCTTTCTCTCTGTCTTTTCATCAGGAGTATAACAGCAGTAGTGTGGCAGCCAGCAGATGTGTTGGTCCAGAGGAGAAATTGGACCCAGAGGTCTGTTGTCCTGGTTGCTAGTGTAGTGTCAGGGAGATGGGGTAATGCATACTGATGATGTTTGAACTTCTTCTAAAGTGATTATTTATGCACAGCAAGACTTGCTTGGCGAGGTGGGATTAACTTCATGAAAATGCAAAAGGGCATGAAAGCACACACACACACACACACACACACACACACACGCTTTCATGGCCCAGTGCCTTGCCACTGCTAAACCCCCACAGAGCCTTCACACCAACATCTCCATGGAGATGCTAAAGAGATTGTGTATGTGTGTGTGTGTGTGTGAGAGTGTATGTGTGTTTGTGTCACCCATGATGAGGGCAATCCCACATTGGTTTAAACTTTAACCAAATAATTTTTCTCGCTATCAATCAACAGGTTGCATTCAGTGAAAGTGAAGAAAGGGACTGTCAGACAGGTGTCTATAAACCAGCCTTAGTCCCAAAAAAAAAGTTAGACTAACTTTTCTAAAGAGATGAAATGTGAGCTCCATACATCTATCTATCCCTTTATTCATCCATGTATTTATGCCTGAGTGAGTGAAGTGAAGCATGAACACTCTCAGATTAGAGTCCCACCAATCAATAATGCTGTAGATGGATCATGTTAACATGTCTATACTGTAATGTTGAGTGAATTCATCAGCATGATCAAGTAAACAGAGATCAGTCACTCACTGACAGGGTAAGACACACTGAGAAGGGTAATTAGCTCCAAACCAATCCAGTGGTGGATGATGTGGGGTGCCAGGGCTTTTGGTGTAAGACATTTTGACATTTTGTGCCTCTGTTACAAGAATGGGACTTCTTGGCATGAAATCAAGCACATTCTCTGTTTGTGCAGGGCTCTGCCAAATCTGTGCCTTTTAACTGGTTGGGTCTTGCGTTTCTGTAGCAGAGGGTGGGAGGAGTGTCTAGTGCAGGAAACCTTGTTTTTTTGTGGGGGCATGGGGACGTTTGAAAGTGAGTTTGAAACAAAGCCAAGGCAGCTTCCCTGCTTCAGGTTCTAGTTCAAGTATCCTGGGCCTGGATAAGTGAGGGTAAGACGGAACAGGAGATGGACAGGGGGACTTAAACATACCTACGTAAATAAAAGTGATGAGTGGTTTTGGCTGGTGGTCAGCCTAGCTTCCCAAGACAGTAGCATAATGCAAGAGTGTCCTGCAACTTATGAGATGAATGTTACCAGGCAATATCACAGTGGTTCCTCTGAATGTGTGTCTCTTCTACACATTGTACATCCCAGAGGCAACATCTTTCCACATATGGGCTTCCTTCACCTTTCAAATGGGGCAAAGCTCCATGGGTAACATTAGGAGACACTGTGGCAGAACACAACACAACACCCACAGGAGAAGCAAGTCGGTGTGCTGTGTGCCGCGGATGTGCACAGAAAAACAATCACGCCAAGTAATGGGTTTGTGCACACAAAAGAAGATACATCTTGTAACTCAGTAAGGCAAGGTGAGTTTATTTATATAACCCAATTGAACAAACAGTTTGCCTCAAAAAGCTTTACACAGCATCATATCCTCTGCCCTGACGTCCCCTTAAGAGGGAAAAAAGATGAGAAACCTCAGGGTGAGCAACAGAGGAGGAATCCCACACAAAGGATGGGCAGATGTGAAATAGATGTTGTGTTGTGTAAACTGTTCAGTCAAGGAAGAGCTGATGGAGGCTGGGACATGGACAGCAGGCCAGCTTAATGAGAATACTGGCTGACAGACTAAAGCAGGAATGGCAGGCTGGTTTAGAAGCAGAGGAAAGGAGGTGGTGCAGGGGGCATTTGGTGCCAGACAGTTCAGACTTATACAGAACAGCAGCGGGGGACAGAGGTCTGTCCTTGGATTATGCTGGACTTGATTGTGAATTGTACCATTGGCTTGAAGTTGGCCTCTTGAGTTGTTTGTCACATTCCAGTTCAGTTCTTGATGGTGAGTCTGAGGATGCTCTCACGCTGGCCCAAGTTCAACTGGGTCAACCTCAACACTGCCTGAGTCAGTGTGAACACAACCACTGTACCAAACGGTCCAACTATGGCGCGGTCCATCTGTTGTGTAAAAGCGGTCACACCCTGGTCTCCAACTGCCTATTGTATGCCACAGGTTTGAGCCAAAAAGGCATCTAGTAGTTCATAGCACGGCTGCCACAGTCTTGGGTGGGGATGATGATTCTCCCTGACCTGTTGACTTGGCTCCTCTTGCCATAGCATTTTTGTTGTACCTCTTCCCTATGGGTCTGAGGCCTGTATCACGAAGCGAGCTCAGCCTACCCGGGGTTACTCTCAGCCTATCCAGCTGAACTGATCCACAACACTGTCACTCCGGATCAGCGGTACCACGACGCTGGTTGTCAACTCGGTAACTCAAGCACGGCGGCACAGTGGTGCAGTGGTAGCACTGTAGCCTCACAGCAAGAGGGTTCCGAGTTCGAGCCCACCAGTCGGCAGGGGCCTTTCTGTGTGGAGTTTGCATGTTCTCCCCATGCATGCGTGGGTTCTCTCCAGGTACTCCGGCTTCCTCCCAAAGTCCAAAGACATGCAGGTTAGGTTAATTGGTGACTCTAAATTGCCCATAGGTTGTCTGTCTATATATATATGTCTATGTCTGTCTATATATGTGAGGACTACGGATGGAAATTAGCTCCAAGCTAGAATCTGGCTCATTTACAGAGGCAGGGACAGGGCAGACTCAAGGCAGCTGACCAATCACAACCACACCGACACATCAGAGAGAAGCAAGGTGAGCAAAGCACAGTATTTAGCACCTTATTTCTCCTGTGATGAACAAAAAAAAAAAGAACCCGACCCGAGTTATTTAAGATTTACATTTATTTAGAAGAAGTTTAATTGGTGCTGATTAAACTTGTAAATGAATTCTGCTCTGGATCTGATTCTTTCCTTCTATTCTGACTCTTTTAAACAGTAGCCGAACAACAGAACCATTTTATTATATAGACCAGGGGTTTTCAAAGTGTGAGAGAGTGAGCCCCCCTTAATGAAAAATAAACAGCTGTAAAATTTAATTTAATTTAACCCAGTTTAGTGAGTTAAAATATGCACGCACGCACGCACTCACACAATCAGTCTTGGGTAAAATAGGCAGCAAGACTGGTGAAATAGAAGGGAGCCTGATTCCTCCCTCCACTCCCCCAAAAGCCCACCTCAGGGTGCTTTGAAATGGGAGAAGGGTGAGCGTAGACAAACAAGGGATAAAGAGGAAGAGCAAGAAGGCAGAGACACACGTGTTGCACCCCATAATGAAGAGGTTTCCCTGGAGAGTGAAAACACACTGATAAGAAAAATCTGGAGGAACACCTTCTTCCTGTATGCTGCTGAGACGAGGGGACAGGAGAGGGGAGGAGTAACACAAACACAAAGAGTAAGGTGGACACAACAAAAGTAAAGATCCAACACAGGAAGAGAAGTGTGATGACTATACAGTACATGGCACAAGTTAAAGAAAAGAAAAAGTAATAATTGAAGAGAAAAGTCTCATCAAATCTGATTATTAAAGACGACCGTAACGTCTGGCTTTTTTGGTTTTAAGAATCAGAAAAAAAAAACTATGAGGAGAAAGTGAGATTAAAATAGAGGAAGAAGGAAATTAAAAGACACAACAAAAGTTATACCAACAGGTCAAAGGAGTCTGAAAGGAGAAGAGAACAAGGAGGAAAAGAGGATGATAACAACAATCCAGTCACCCAGAGTAGACAGAAAGAGGAGGAGTTAGATTCAGCTGGTCCAAACAGGTAAAGGACAGAAGAGAAGACAGACCAAGCCTCACAGTAAACTCTGTTCACTGTGGCAGAGTTATTACTGCTGCATTGGTCTCCATCAGCCTCTGTTACTGGCTCCTGATCATCATTATCTCACTGCTATTGTCTCAGGACCTTTAGGTGATGAGCAAATGAACTGGGCAGCACTCTTGGTGACACAATACCACAAGCTAGTTGCTAGTTCTGATTCACATTATATGAGAAACAACAACTAACTCATAAAAAATACAACTGTGGATAAATAAACAATGAATGTTTTCTTTGGACGTCCATAGGAGGGAGGAGAGAACTCAGCTGTAGTGGAAAAGCACCTTTACCGAGCCGTGCCGTGCTGTGAAGGTGTAGTGGAAAAGCACCAAATGTATGTCTGACAGTGTTTCCCATACGTTCTTTTATTCGTGGCAGCCCAACGCAATATCGTTCTGTTCATAGATCGTATAACGATTTCTCTGTTATTGGTGTTCACGCACAGAGAGAAGCTCTTCTCAGCACCCCGTTATGTGACACTCAGAGCAAGGGATCTGTGTTGCAGGAAGAGCGGAGCTCAGCTGACCTCAGGCATCGGGCACTTCGACTGCCTGGAGGAGCCAGGAGAATTTAACCTCCTGAGCCACAGCAAACGACGTGACATAGCTATACGATTGTGTCTCGGAGAAACGGCTGCTGAGACTCTTTAAACGGATAGTTCACCCAAAATTCAAATTTCACTCATTATCTCCTCACCCTCATGTCGACTAAGAGCTGTGAGAATTTTCAGAGTCCTCCGTTCCTTCTCTGAGTTACGGGGGGTCCGCGCAGCACTATTTGTCCATATAATGGTTGTCAATGGACACCAGGTTTCTTTGTCCAAAAAGACACACCAAAACACATCCAAATACCTCCATACTGCTCGTCTGTAATGTCCCTCTTGTATTGAAGCCCCGACATGAGAAATTGTTCCGCCGGTCAGTGTAAATCACGTGAGAATTGACACAGGGAGAGCAGTGAACTGAGACACTGGGAGCTTCCGCTACAAGCAAGACTTATTTAATTTTTTTCGGAACAATTTCTCATGTCGGGACTTCAATACAAGAAGGACATTACAGACGAGCAGTATGGAGGTATTTGGATGTTTTTTGGTGTGTCTTTTTGGACGAAGAAACCTGGTGGTTGGACAACCGTAACTCAGAGAAGGAACGGAGGACTCTGAAAATTCTCACAGCTCTTAGTTGACATGAGGGTGAGTAGATGATGAGTAAAATTTGAATTTTGGGTGAACTATCCCTTTAAACTCAATCTGACAGAGAAAGACTCAATACAGTTAAAGTTAATTAGTTTCAAAATGTGGGACATTCAATGTCTGCAAAGATGATAATCTATGTGTTAGCCCATCAATGCTATAACTTAAATGTTTATCACACAGAGAGCAAAGAACATGCCACTAGTTTCTGTGGGCTAAATGAAAACCTCTGAAGTGATGTGAGCAGCATGTTGAAGCTAGCTGTTTGTTTTGTCTCCTCCTTACTCTCTGTCTTGCAGGACTGGAAGGACTGGGTTGTGATGTTTTCTGTGCAGCCATAAATAACTATGTCCCTGCTCATGCTTTATGAAATCCAGAGCCTCTTTATCCCTTCCATGCGTTCCATATGCGCTAAGGCCCTGACCTTTGACCTCTGGGCCCTGACTTGGTTATCTCAGGCCTATGAGACACAATGTGTGTCTATGTGTGTGTGGTATGTGTTGGCGGGTAGAGCTGATCAGGAGTTGATTATCTCATGACCCTGTTCCCCGTAATGCATCACCTTACCCCCCATCTTCATTTCCCAGGCTATAAAACAAATACATACCCACACACACACACACACACACATACACACACACACACACACACAAACAGATGTTGAATGGTTCAGCTGTCACTTTACATCCAGGCCAGACCAGGCTGACCTCAGCCTTCAAGGGTTCCAAAATGTATAACACCATCTCTGTCCCGTCTGTCCGTCCTGGGTGAGGGATCCTCCTCTGTTGCTCACCCTGAGCTTTCTCTGATTTTTCCCTGTTAAAAGGGTTTTCTATGGAGTTTTTCCTCAGTGGATGTGAGGGTCTAAGGACAGAGGATGTTGTTACGATGTCATGTGAAGCCCTTTGAGACAAACTGTTTGTAAAAACGGGCTATACAAATAAAATTGCCTTGTCTTGCCTTGCTTATAAATAGGTAAAACATAGAGATGAAGAAGATAGATCTGTACATTAGGTGAAGAGAATTATCAAAAACCTTTTTTTTTTTTTGTCTCTGGAAAGTGGATTTTCAACCTCCTCCACAATGTGTGGGTCAGTGAAGACAGTAAGAGATAGCAGTGAGGAGAGTAGCAATGGCAATGTTTTCTCCCCAAATCAATGCACCATGTTGGCCTCAAGGCCTCAAGATTAATTTGTGGCAGTATTTCTGTATGTTATTTCTGCCACAAATTAATTTTTGGGGGCATTTCAACAATTAATGGA
Source organism: Decapterus maruadsi (assembly GCA_030347415.2). NCBI lineage: Eukaryota > Metazoa > Chordata > Actinopteri > Carangiformes > Carangidae > Decapterus > Decapterus maruadsi. The sequence continues at coordinate 26,951,016 of CM064892.1, read as the reverse complement.
TTCAAATCAAATTTGACAGGGATATTCTTGTTCCCAGAAAACAAATCCTAACAGCTGTGGACATCCTTTCGGCTTTTTTTCATGACTGTAGACTAGTAATCTCTTTTGTCTCTCTTGAGTATCAGTATGTGGTTTTCATTTTATTGACTTGGTTTCACATTGTTCATTTACTGGCAAAACAAAAACAAACAAACAAACATTAACCGTTGACCATTGACTATAAAACATTGTTCTGATTTCTGTGACACTGATTTACAACTAAACATTTGTGGGGAAATAAATGGTTTTGTAATGGACTGTATAGTTCGTGCTGTACAGCTATATAATATTATTACTTCAGAACTACTGTATAAACTCCTGGTCCAAGTGAAATCTACTGAGCGATAATGCCAGCAATATGAGTATCAGCTTCATTCTGAATACAGCCACTGTAGCCCCGTTAAAAATGGAGACATCAACCATCGTTTGGCCCCTCCGTTTAGACGCAAACAGAGAATTCGCCCCTGAAAACGATGCTTTTTAAAAACTCCGTTTTCACGTTTGCATGTAAACAGAGAAAAACTGTCTCTGTGATGTCCCGGTCGTTGCTCCACAGCTTCACTTCTCCGAAAAAAAAGCTTCATCTCGCCAAGAAGCTTCGGAGCAAACTTCTAAACAGCCGTCATTTGGATCAACTGGCCGTATATTTGGCATCGAAACAGTTACTTTCTCGCATGAAAAAATATTCAAACTTTACACACAAGGAGGGCAAGTGACGTTGTTGTTGCTGCTGTTGCTATCAGGTTGCTATGCGGGATCATGTGCGGGATTCTGATTGGCTAACATGGGCTTGAGCTTCTCGCTACACTGCCACCTACAGGTCTGGCATGCTCTTGACGGCATATACACCCGGGTAAATGTAAATGAAACGTTTTCTAAAAGCGGCCTGGTATGCACACAGTTTCTTTTGTAAATGGAGAGGGTGAAATGTCTGTTTATAATGGCTGGCACGTGTAAACGTAGCCTAAGAAAACTATTTGAGTATCATGCTCTAATTGATCCATGGACTGGGAAAGTAGTCTGGTCTTAACCAGTCTCTGGCACTTCATTCCATTTCATTTCATTCCCCACTGAGAAACATTGGTTACATGCTGCTATTCCGACATGCCGCTATTTCGACATTAACTTCTAATTGTCGGAAGAGCGGTGAAAAATAGACTTTAGAGGTAGGGTGGTTGGAGAGCACGAATCACTGTGGAGAGTCCGGTCAGAACTCTGGTGGGTCTCAATAACCAGGCCGTGGATTGCAGGAAGAGGTCTTTAATAAAGTTGTGTGTGTGTGGTTTCTAGGAGTTATACAACAAAGAGTGAAAATCACATTATTGTTAGCATCTTCATAAACCACAGGTGAATAACCAATATTAACTTAAAAGTTTACCACTGTGTATTAATTAACATAAACAATTACAATTCACCAGATATTAATCATTAATATCAAACTGTACTTTACTTACAGAACAAATGGACGCACACATCCCTCTTAAACTGGACTAGCTCTGGAACACAGGAAAACAACTGAAAAAAACTGCCAGCATCACCTTTCGTGACCTTTACTGCTATTGGTTAAACAAAATCAATCAAAACTGGTTTCTGTTGCTAGGCAGAACAGCAACAGTGTGCCCTCTAGTGGCCAGTCATGAACCACTCTCTTTTCTTCTTCTGCTGATAGACAGCCTTTTTAACAGCCGCCCCCGAATTCAGGGAGTGAATTCGAACCACTGTAAAGGCTTCTAGTCCTCTTCGGGAAGAGCAGGGAGACTTATCAGTCTTGCCACGGGTCGGGTGTACGTTCTGTCCTTCACCAATACCTCGGCAGACCGAACGCGGTTGTCAGCTCCGGGAAAGACTTGAGTGACCTTACCCACGGGCCAGAGGGCCCGGGGCAACTGGTTGTCAACAATCATAACAATGTCCCCCACTTGCAGGTCCACAGCTTCCGTTCTCCATTTCTGCCGGGCCTGGAGGCCGGGAAGGTAATGTTTGAGGAAATGTTTCCAGAACTGGTCAGCCAGTATTTGGCTATGTCGCCATCTCCGCCGGCCTAGGATCTCTGGGCCTTCATAGACGACCTGGGGCAGGGAGGCATCCCGCCGCCCCATGAGGAGACAGTTAGGGGTGATGGGATCAGGGTCCGCAATGTCTGATGAGACATATCCGAGAGGTTTGGAATTCAGGATTCCTTCGATCTCAGTGAGAACAGTGAGCAGAACCTCCTCTGTAACTGTCTGGGCCCCAATGGTGACTTGAAGTGCAGCCTTGAGAGAACGAATCTCTCTCTCCCAGCATCCTCCAAAGTGTGGTGATCCTGGGGGGTTGAAAGCAAATCGGATCTGCTGGCTGGCGAGTTGGGTTTGGAGCTCGGGTTGGAGGGACTCGAAAGCCTGCCACAGCTCTCTTTCTCCTCCTCTGAAGTTTGTGCCTTGGTCACACAGGAGCTCATGAGGTTTTCCCCGCCGGGCGATGAAGCGTCTCAGAGCCATCAGGAACGCGTCAGTGTCCATACTGCTGAGAAGGTCTACATGAACTGCCCTGGTCGTCATACATTTAAACAGTACTCCCCACCTCTTCTCATTCCTGCGACCGATCTTGATGACATATGGCCCAAAGCAGTCGACGCCGGTCGAGTAGAAGGCAGGCTCAAACGTGCGCTGTCTAGCTGGGGGGAGGTCAGCCATCTTTGGTGGATCAGGTCTCCCTCTCCACTTTCTGCACTCCGTGCACTTTCTCTGGTGTCGACGCACTGCTTCACGCCCTCGCAGTATCCAAAACCTCCTCCTGATCTCTGCGAACACTCTCTCCGGCCCCGGATGATGCAGCTTGGTCAGAGGGTGCTGGGGGTCGAGGACAATGGGGTGAATTGTGTCTGCTGTGAGTTCGTTGCAGCGGCGGAGACGGCCTCCCACTCTGATGAGCCCTGTTGCCTCGTCGAGCTCTGGAGCCAGTGACATGAGGCGGCTGGATTTTGCCACTGGTTTGCTTGCAGTTAGCAGAGCAGACTCCTCTGGGAATGAGTCTCGTTGTGCCTGTTTCAAGGCCTCCAGTTCAGCAGCAGCATAATCATCAGCTGTCACCGGGGTTGCAGAGTTGGCCGCCCCATGCAGCTGGCGGGCAGCGGCCTCCAGGTAGTCACTCAGGGTTTGATGCTGCTGTGGATCAGGCACAGTTGAAACCGTAGTCAACAGCACAGCCAGAGCAGATTGCCTCACCTCACTTTCTGGCTCATCAGGGGGGGGGCATGGGGGCCTTGGCCAATCCTCTGGCCGCTGCTTCAGGAATGTTGGGCCATGGGTCCACCTGCCGCCATCAGCCAGATCCTGGAGAGTGAGACCTCGTGTGATGTCGTCTGCTGGGTTGTCACCTGTTGGCACATATCGCCACGTAGCAGATCCTGTCAGCTCTTGGATTTCCGCCACACGCGTTCCCACAAAAACCTTGTAGCGACATGAATCTGATGACAACCAGGTGAGAACCGTTGATGAGTCGGACCATAGAGTGAGGCTACAGATGGGGAGGGTCAGCTCTGTGGTAACGACTTTGGAGAGCTGGGCACCGGTGAGGGCCGCACACAACTCCAGACGAGGGATGGACTGCTGTTTCTTGGGGGCCACACGGGACCGTGCAGCAAGGAAAGAAACCTCAACCTTGCCCTGTGGGTTCTCAGTCCTGAGATAGGCCACGGCTCCATACGCCTGCTCTGAGGCATCGCTGAACACGTGGATCTCTCTCACACTGCGGGGGTGGTCCATATCATCGCTGGAGTAGCACCTGGGCAGGGTTACCTTAGACAGGTGTTCAAGCTCCGCCTCCCACGCGCGCCAGGAATGCAGCAGGTCGTCCGGGAGCTGCGGGTCGTCCCAGTCTCTCTTCTTGTTCCACAGGCACTGAACAAGGACCTTCGCTCTGGTGGTGTAGGGTATTATGTAGCCAAGAGGATCATATTGGCTGGCAAGGACTTTATATATGTTCCTCATTGTGGCCACTGAGCAGTCCACCGTGCGATGCTTGTAGGACAGGGTGTCTGTCTGGCAATGCCAGTGCAGACCGAGGGCTGACTCCTGGACGTCGGGCCGACCATAGCTGAGCCACAGCTCACAGGTGTCTGACCTGGCTTCAGAGGGGAGATGAGTGATGATGGACGGGTCGTTGCTGGCCCACTGCCTCAGCTCAAATCCTCCCTCGGCCAGAAGATGGCGCAGTTTGTCCACCAGAGCTCGAGCAGCTTCTCTGGAAGTTAAGCTGTGTAGACAGTTGTCTACGTAGAATGACTTCTCTATGATGACTCGCACGTCCTCCTCTGGCTGGCTGTGGTCCTGCACGTGTTTCTGCAGGGCAAACGTCGCACAGCAGGGACTGCAGGTGGTCCCGAAAGGGAGGACTTGCCACTCATACACACTTGGTGGGTTTTCTGGCTTCAGGTCTCTCCATAGGAACCGCAGCAGTGGTTTGTCTTTCTGGAGCAGCCGCACTTGGTGGAACATCCCGCGGATGTCACTGCTGAAGGCGAGTGCATGCTCTCGGAAGCGGAGAAGCACAGCGAGCAATGAAGGGCCTAAGGGGGGGCCTGGTAGAAGGAGCTCGTTCAGGTTGTGTCCTTGATACTGGAAGGAGCAGTTGTACACCTTCACAACATAACCGGCCTCTACCAGTTTGTCGATCTCTGCTTGATAGGGGGTGGCTCGCTCTGCGTCTTTCAATGACCTCCTCTCTATGCTCCTAAGCTGCGGCAAGACGGCTTCGGGTGGAGCGTGTAGCTGAGGCATGTTCTTAACTCTCAGGAGAGGTGTGGCGTAGCGCTCAGTGCCGTTGACATTCACTCTGATGGTCTGCTCCTGAAGGAGATGAATGGCTTCGTGGTCTTGGCGGGATCTTGTGGCCAGCTTCTCACTGCGATAAGGAAGTACATCCATCTGCCACAGCTTCTCCACATGAGAGAAGAGGTCAAGTGGGGACAATGTGGAGGTGAAGAGACATTGTGGTGCATTAAAGCTGACCTTCATGTCTTGTGCAGGGCCTTGTAGAGTCCATCCTAGGAGCGTCCTCACGGCGGCTGGTCCACCAGGAGGGCCCAACCGAACTGGCTCTATTGGCGTGATGAGGTGAGTGCAGTCAGAGCCGATCAGCAACACAGGATGAACTCTATCCAGCGTCGGTAGAGGCAACCCGGCTAAGTGTCTGTACTTCTTCTGCAGTGTTGCTGTGGGGTGGGTGTGCTCTGCCAGTCCCAGCTGCTTAGCGGTGAAAGCGCTCTGGATCTTAAACTGCTTCTTGGGATCATCCATGGGAGATATGGTGAAAGACACAGCCTCCCCGTGAAGCACCTGCAACTCCTGTCTGACCGTGCGCAGGGCTAGTTCTTCTGGCTTGCCTTTCAGACCCAATTTCTTGGCTGCAGCATGAAGCAGGATGGTTCGCTCGGAGCCATCATCAAGAACAGCGTACGCCTCCAGTGAACGGTTGCCCCTCCTTATGGTAACCTTGCTGATTTTAAGGAGCACCTTACAGTTGTAGGTGGGCCGGTCAACATACAGGACTCTGCTGGCGGTGTTCACTAGACAGTTCTCAGCTGCAGCTGTCTCTGGTGCTTCAACCTCTGCTCTCTCATTCACATCATGTAGCACAAGCAGATGTTTCCTGTTGCATGTCTTACAGGGGGCTTTCAGGGTGCACTTTGCTGCCTGGTGGCCACGCCCACAACGCCAGCACTTGTTGTTAGTTCTGATCCACACCTCCTTCTGTTCTCTGTTCAGCTGCTTGAAGTTGGTGCAGTTGTTCAGGTAGTGGTTGCTGTTGTCGCAATATGGACAGTAGGCTGTCCCCTTCTCCTTCTTGGTGAAGCTGTGGACTGGAGGGGCTGATGCTGATGGAGGTGTAGAAGTGCTTGGGTCTGCTGCTTTACCTGTGCCAAGGAGGATCGTGGTGGGCTTGCTGGCGGGCCTGGAGTCTCTCCGGTTCTCCTTCCTTCGGGTAGAGGACTCCTCTCGTCTGTAACTGGCACCTTTCACACTGTCGTCTTGCACCTCAAGCTCGTATTCCAACCATTCAGCCAAGTCAGTGAGTGTGGGACTAGCTACTCTCATGGGGTGGATGAATCTCTTGAAGCTGGCGGTGAGGTCGTGGGGTAGTTTCCCGAGTAACCTGGATACATGAGATCCACACTGCAGCTCCATGTGACCTCTTGACCCCAGCTGCTGCAGCATGCCAACCAGAGAGCGTACACGAAGAGCAAACAGACGAAAAGCTTTCACATCACCACTACGGACATCTGGACCATCCATCAACTCTGCGATGCGTTGTACAGCCAGCTTGTGTGGCTGCCCGTACATCTTGGTGAGGGCCATCATCGTGTCTGTGTAAGGCTGCCTGGAGTTGCTGTATGAGTCTGCCACAAGCGAGGCCTCTTCACACCTGAGGTGGTCTGTGAGGATTTGAAACTTGAATCGCTCGGTGGCGTCACTCGGGAGGATATTCTCCAGTGCAATCTTCATTCTTGAAAACTCTCTGGGGTCTGGTGACATCAGAGGTGGGATAGATGGCTTAGGCCCTCGGTAAGTATGCTCTTGAGTGAATGACAGGTCTGCATGAGGTGGTTGATATGGGGCGTAGTCGTCGTCTGCTCTGTCTACATGACCATATCGTGGGTCATAGAGGTGGTAGGCTGGCCTCGGTGGGGTTCTCTGGCCGTACTGATCTGCCCTGGGGTAGCTTGCTTGAGGAGGGACAGAAGAGTATGGGGGGTAGAGGGAGTCCACTGGTACCCGCTGTGATACTTTGAAGTGGGAGAGATCCTCTCCTAACCTGTCGCTAGGCCTGGGTGGGGGGTAGTAGGCTTCCCTGGGATCTGCATGGTGTCCTCTATATTGCATATAGACTGATGGTGGATGATAATTCTCACGCCCATGGAAATCTGAGCTTGGTGGTGGGCGTGGAGGTGAAGGTGCGTGTGGTGTAGCTGGCCTGGGTGTGTTCCTGATCTCACTCACCAGAGAATCCACCTGTTGGCGGAGGTCGGTGTTGGCTTGCCTCATGTCCTTTAATGCTGCAATGAGTTCAGGTACCTGGCTGGCCTGGTGCCTCAGGGCTGCATTCTCTCTGCTGAGCTGCTGCCATTTGGTGGGTGGATCTGGTGCTTGGCTAGCTGGGTGGCTCTGATCCAGTCGCATCTCCTTCAACATCTTTTCCCACTCCTCATCCACCATGTTTGGGTCTGGTGGAGGGCTTTGGCTGATGGGAGATGTGGTACCAGAGCGTGCCTCTGCTGCAGATTCGACCTGCTCATCTTCTCCGGTGTCTTGGGGAACCTGGCTCTGGGCCCCCTTCTGCTGGGCCCCCTTCTGGGATCCTGGTCCAGTTAAGTCGTAATCCGACAGGTGAGAGGGTACTGCTCTCTGCCTTGGTGGTCGGGTACCTGCATCCTCTGGCTCAGGCTTGGGCATCTTCCCACAGTAATCCATCATCCGGCTCGAAGGACCAGTGAAAAATAGACTTTAGAGGTAGGGTGGTTGGAGAGCACGAATCACTGTGGAGAGTCCGGTCAGAACTCTGGTGGGTCTCAATAACCAGGCCGTGGATTGCAGGAAGAGGTCTTTAATAAAGTTGTGTGTGTGTGGTTTCTAGGAGTTATACAACAAAGAGTGAAAATCACATTATTGTTAGCATCTTCATAAACCACAGGTGAATAACCAATATTAACTTAAAAGTTTACCACTGTGTATTAATTAACATAAACAATTACAATTCACCAGATATTAATCATTAATATCAAACTGTACTTTACTTACAGAACAAATGGACGCACACATCCCTCTTAAACTGGACTAGCTCTGGAACACAGGAAAACAACTGAAAAAAACTGCCAGCATCACCTTTCGTGACCTTTACTGCTATTGGTTAAACAAAATCAATCAAAACTGGTTTCTGTTGCTAGGCAGAACAGCAACAGTGTGCCCTCTAGTGGCCAGTCATGAACCACTCTCTTTTCTTCTTCTGCTGATAGACAGCCTTTTTAACAAGCGGCATTAACATTATTATAATTTTTTTTTTCCATTGTCGGAGTAGTTACTATTTTTTCAAACATTCCGCTTTTCCGACATTGATTGATTACGTTTTTTGTTTGTTTTGTTTTTTGCATCTGAGACACTGTTTCTCATACACAAATACATCGGCCTATTAGAGAGAAGAAAAAACAAACTCTAGTGTGACGTCCAACAAGAATCAAACCCACCACGTTTAAAAACACACCGGCAGCAGCACACACTGATCTGCAGTTTTTGATTGATTGATTGATTGATTTTATTTAATTCATGCTTGCAGTGGAGCCAGAACTCCACTGAAAAAATGCAGAATTTTACAAAGGAATAGAATAAAACAAAACAGTTATTATTCTGTCACCTGTTAACCAGGTGCACGTGTTTGGAGCTGACGAGAGGAGAGAATAAAGAGCGAGACAACGCGGCCCTGAGGAGGAACTGAAGGACTCAGCTGGAATAGAAAATGACCTAAACCGAGTAGAGCTGGAACTGTGTAGCGGAAAGGCGTTAAAAGTAATGGTAACTATCCTGGAAATCCTGCTTTACATTGTTTTAACATCTAGGTGGATAAAGGAGCATTACATGAGATTATTCTTCTTTCTGCTCCCTTTTGTTGAGATTTGGGAGGTTTTTGTTTTTATTGTAGCTCATTAAAATGCAAGATCATTTTTCTGACTGATTTATTGCCCGATGTATCTCGTTTTCTTTCCCCTGCCCTCCGCCCGTTGTCTTAGTTGTCACTTTGTTGCTGCTCCACAGAGTGCACATGGCTAATTAATATGCACATGCTGACCATATATGGTTGTGTCTAGGGGCTCCGGGGCGGAATATGAGGTGTGTTCAAGTGCGCACCATTCTTGGGTCCGGTGTGATTTATCAAAGAGAAATTGAGGAGAGTTGTGCGTACGCACAGTTTGGCAGATCTGAAAAAGGTGTAAATACTTTGAGTGTACGCCATTTTCGTCTTTTCGCCGTAAGCAAAACTTTAGAAGTAGTTTTACACCGCTTACTTCCAGTTTAGATAAATGAGGCCCCAGGTCCTAAGACCAGAGCTCATCCACGGCGCTGTCCGTGGTGCAGAAGGTGACGGGTTAACTTGACAAACAAACCGCAACATAGTTCTGTTTGTTTATCATGTCTGTCAGTTTTGTGCGTGACTTGGTAGTTTAGTTGTTGAGATTAAGAGTGAGAGATGGCCTGGGTATCACAGCTGTAAAAAAAAAAGAGATGATGACGTGTCAGAATGGCGGTACCAAAAAAGTGTCGGAATACCGGCATGTCTAGATAGAGGGATGTCGGAATAGCGGGATGTCTAAATAGAGACATGTCTGAATAGCAGGATGTGAAAGGTGGATAGTCTGTAGAAGTTTAAAACAGTTGCATCTGCCTTTATCCACTCGCTAACGTTTGGTTGTGACGTGATGTCGTGCTCCGGGACACGATGAAGCTGCTGCACGCTGTGCACAACAACCACCGCCCACTGCAATGAGCAGAGCAAAGCAAGTGTGTGCTAGATGTCCTTCAACGACAGCTGCAGATTTTGCGCGACAAATTTAAGTTTCCACAACAGAACAAATGGCATTGGAAACATTGATCTCCGCTGTCATTACTCCACTACAACTTCATTCGTCGTTGTTCTCAGCCACTCCCTCTTTTCGCTGATTGGTATGTAGAGTCGCAAAAGCATTTCAATCCGAGAAGGAGTACTGAAAGGACATGACAATTGAGCGGAAGTACGTAGGCGGCCGGAGCCAGGTACTGGGAAAGTGCACGGAGAGAATAGTGTCACATAACAGAACAGGGTCACGCACACACAAATATACGTCTTGCATTTGTCGATTGTAGATTTAATCATTTACTCCAAATCAAATCAGCACAAACCTAATTTGCATTAGAGAAAATATGTGATTTGAAAACTAAAAGAAGCAAATTGGAAAATATATAAAATATACGCAACAAACTTTGAAGAAGATGAAACAGCTGCATGCTCCTGTGTGTCTTCCTGTGTTTCTGGGTATGTGTGTGCTCACAATCAGTGTGTGTGTGTGTGTGTGCATCAACATCTCTTTTGTAGTCTGATGTCCCTTGTGCAAGTCTCGGGTCACTGCAGAGCTGTGGTCCAGAGAAAGGCGTCTTTGTGTCAGTATGGGACCAAGCAGCCACTTCTGCACTCTTGGCACCCCCTTAAGCCCCTGGCCAACCTCCAGATCCCAAAAGCAGGCCAGGCCTTGCATCTCTGCAGTCCATCCCAGACAAAGAGCCTCTACACTGTGCTGACTCTTTTCTCACCCCTCCTCCTCCACCCCCATCACAAACTGGGTTACAACAGTTCACCCATCTATTAATGTTGAAATCAATACCTTCCATTGATCCAAACTAAGTTTTCCAGAGTAATTCATGATTTCCTATTCAATTATGTTATTTACTTCAAAGTTCATGAGAGCAATGCAGCTCTTAATGACTGATTCAGGACATATTGCTGTGTGATGACTTCTCTTTTTCTTGGAAATAGTGTTTCCTTGAAAACATACGCATGGTTTAAATAAGAAAAATGTGTTTAAGAGGAGAAATATCGGTACCACTTTATAAGAACAATCCATGCTTTAGATTGTACCTTCCATTGACTTTCCATGTACGTATTTTTGGGAGAATATCTGTGAGAAAGTAAATGTGCTGGTAAAACAAGAAGAGAACAGATGAGGTGAAGAGAAGATGGGGAGACTATGAGGAGCAAAAAATGGTTCATCACAAAACCTCAGCAAACAGGGAGGAGATGCTCTGACCAGTACTGAGAACATCAGTCAGACAACTCTGATATGAGAACAAATTAGTAGAGTAGAGTAGAGAATACTTTATTCATCCCAAGGAGGGAAATTCAAATTAGTCCAGTAGCTTACATGAGAATGACACAGAAAAAAAAATAAAAAAAATAAGAAAGAAAGATGGAGCAGGGCCTCTGGATGGAGCAGGAACCGCCAGGTGGAGCAGGGCCTCTGGATGGAGCAGGAACCGCCAGGTGGAGAAAGGTCACCGGATGCCACAGGACCGCTGGATGAAGCAGGAGCGATGGTGAAGGGGCAGCTGGGTGGATCAGGATCATTGGTGGAGGGGCCAAATCATTTTGCTGATCTGCCCCACGACTATATTCCTCCATCTTGCAGCAAGGAGAGAGGAGCCGTCCACCACCGCTGCTTTCCTAGTCAGTCAAGGTGCCATGAAGTGGATGATCCAGGCCTCCTCCTTCTTCAGTGCTCTAGTGCCTCAGGATGTTTAGTCTGTATCCTAGCAACAACTTCATGGAGAATTTCTGGGTCTTCACCAATATCTCCAGCTCTTCATCACTCTTGTTGGGCAGAGAGTTGATATTTCCAATGATTGACCTCAGGAAGGACCGGACATCTCCACCTCCAAGCCTTTAACTTTGCACCAGCAGCAGCAGCAGCACGACAACCACCACAAAAGCACCTCTTCATCTCTTCTGGGACAGGATGGTGTCCTCCAGATCTGTCCATTTTCAATGAAAAAAGCTCATCTTTGAAGAATCTCTTCTCTCCATAGAAGCATCCATCAGTAGATGACAAAAACACAACAAAAATAAAGCAAAATGTTGAGTAAAAACTCAAAAACTCAGAGCTACCAGACTTTGCTGCTCCCAGTTGAAGCGCATGTTCCGGAAGGGATTATTTTTTAGTATAAGCATAGCAAGTATTGAGTATAAGCATAGCAACCTGAAGCAGCATATTTAGAAGCTGCCTTCATGCCTCCATTAACTCTGTGCACATTTCATACATTCTGTGTCATAAACTGTAAACTGTCTTGTCTGTAACAACATCTATTGCACGTCTGTCCGTCCTGGGTGAGGGATCCTCCTCTGTTGCTCACCCTGAGGTTTCTCCGATTTTTCCCTGTTAAAGGGTTTTCTATGGAGTTTTTCCTCAGTCGATGTGAGGGTCTAAGGACAGAGGATGTTGTTACAGTGTCATGTGAAGCCCTTTGAGACAAACTGTTTGTGAAAAACGGGCTATACAAATAAAATTGCCTTGTCTTGCCTTAGCATATTCTTGAGAATGGTTGCAGCAGGATTGATTGTAAGCATAGCAAGCTGAAGCACAGCAGAGGTATCCTTGAGCATGGCTGCAGCAGGTTAAGTGTCGGGCTGTCTCAGAAATTTGTTCCGTGAATGATCTGGTTTGCCAGACATTACTGTACAGGGAATGAAGCAGAATGCCATTCCGAAGGGCTGCCATTCCGAATGTTTACTTTCATGTTTTGGAATGCCGGCCCTTAATTATTTTTGGAAAAAGGCTCCCATTCCGAACCTGAAAAAAGTGCGCTTTTAAAAGGATTAAAGACTGGGTAGACATGTAGCAGGAGATTTTAGCAAATGCTTTGGTAGTACAGTGGTTAGAGCATTCGTCTCTGGTGCGTGAGACCTGTGTTCGACTCCTGGAGGAGCTGCACATTAGCAGAGACTTAGCCTCTACTTGATCTTTTTACTAAACTTAACCAACTCCTTTCTACATTGCCTAAACCCAGGGGGGCCTGGATCCAATGTTTGTTTGCCTTTCTGCTTTCTGCTATGACCCCCTTCAGATTTTGCCAATAATCCTTGACAATTTTTACACACCAAACCTTTCTTTTTAAACGTGCTAAATAAAGACACAAAAACAGCCACTACAATCACTTTCTATAAATCTATTTGCATCTACTCCTCCCAGTACTTTGTACATTCTAGCACAAATGAAATGAAATGAAATGAAATGAAAAATGCCCATATTGCGTACGGCAAATGTGCTAAATAGATTGCGCGTGCTATTTTCATCAATTGAGAGATCCAATCCTCAGTGTGCCCTTGTAGATCAGCGTAAACATGTGTTTGTGTGCGCAATCACACGTAAACCTTTAAGTATATCAGGCCCAAGGTGTTGCATAAATATAGAGTACTATAATATGAACGTACATAAAACAGAAAGTATGCTGATGTGCAATCACCAAGACGACTTTCTTTCACCTGTGGAATATCGCAAAAATCCACCCTTCTCTATCCCAGCGTAGCGCCGAGGTGGTTCTCAATGCCTTTGTGTCCTCCCGACAAGACTACTGTAACGTCCTTTTTTCCGGCCTCCCCATCAGTACTATCAGGAGTCTTCAGCTAATCCAGAACTCAGCTGTTAGACTTTTAATGAAAACAAGTACATTTTGCCATATAACTCCTGACCTGGCAGGCTAGAGCTGATTTTAAAGTTCTTCTTTTAACCTATAAAGCCTTGAATAGTCTTGCACCTCTGTATTTATGAGTTACTCACTCCCTACACTCACGTCCTCTTCGTTCCCTTGGTTCAAACCTCCTGGTCATTCCATCAATAAAAAACCAGCTGGTGGCAGAGCTTTCTCTTACCACACCCCCTTCTTATGGAATGGCCTCCCACAAGACATCAGAGACACTACATCCACCACAAAGTCCCGTCTTAAAACTTACCTTTTTACCCATTACTTTGGATTAACTAACTAATTTTAGCATTTTTCTCTAGTGTTTTATTGTCTGTTATTATTGTAAACAAACTCTTAACTGTTTTATCCTTTTCCTCTGCGGTTTTTCTAATATTTTTTCTATACTTGTTTTTATTGTAAGGTGTATTGAGACCATGTACCGTGGTGATTTTGCACTTTAAATAATACATTGATTGACTGATTGATAGAGCCGCAGGTTGCCGACCTCTATGCTAGCCCGTTTGATGACCTGGCTCAGTGAGTTCCTGCTCTTTAAAGACAGGTTGCCAAACCATGCCACCATACAAAAAGAAAGGACAGGCGGTAGAACAGCTTCATCAGTGATGTGTCAACATGAAAGTGAGACAGTTTCCTGGTGTCCCTTTGCACACACAGCTTCACAATTTTCATCAAAGGTAAGTTTCTATGATTGTACCCAGATACTACAGTAGTAAGATTGTACAAGTTCTACTGTCTGACCCTTGATGTATGTGACTTCATAAGGGGGGGCTTGCCTCCTAAAATCGATGATCATATCCTTGGTCTTTTTCGTGTTTATCTCTAGGGACTCCTCACACCACTCTATATTTGGTTGACAATCAGACCATGACCTGTGATTACTTTTTTGTTAAAAACAAATGCACAAAGACGGTTAGCAGAGAAAAAGCAACCAGACTTGCAAAGTTCCTCTTTAATGAATTTATGGAATTTATGTGTCAATAATGCGTGTACGAGCTGTGATTGGCTGTTACTCTTGCCCACTCTCCCCAACTGGTGGAAAATCTCTTGGAGCGGTGGATTTTGGCCAATAGGATTACAGGCTGTGGGTGGAGGGAGAGGAGTTGGATTTTTTCCTAAATTACCCATTTCATGTACAACTATCAGAATATAGTGACAGTTCCTGTAAATATGACTGAATAATTGTTACCAACCGAAGCTTTAAGGCCTTAGAAGCCATTCTGAAGTGACTGATGGACAATATCATCTGATACCACATTGTCATTTGTGACTGATTAGAAGTGATAACCTTTCACCAGAACTGTGCCTGCAGCTCTCTTTTCATGATATTTTATGATTCATTGCAACAATATCTTTGATTCAATGTATTTTCAGTTTAAAGTGCTACCTTTGATTTTCACTGGGGGTGACTTTTGTCATGCAAAATCTGCTTGCATTAACATGCCAATTCTTTTATAGGGTGGATTTCCCCTCGTGGAGAGCCTATGGAGCCCCACTCCGAAGGAAATCAACCTGCTGTTGAAGGTTTTTATTGCCTTCAAATGTTGCTGCACATAAAGTATTCAAATCCCAACCAACAATTACTTGTGCCACGTGCTTGCTTGTGAAAGACATTCACACCTCAGGTGAGTGCTGTGGCCGGCAGTTTCTCCCTCGACAGCAGCAGTGAGAGTTGAGCCTTTCCCTGTGGCTTCAACTATCTGTATACGTCACACGTCTAATCACATCAACCTGAGGCTAATGAAGGGTCAGAGAGCACGAGGTTGAACAGCCACTAGTTCCAGGTGCAGTTAGAGAGAAAAGTTAGGAAGTACTCGAGCCACAAAACCATGCCGCACTTCTGCAGTGACTGGCAGACACATCAAATCTACCCACAGCTGGCAGGACACTGAGCTTCCCAACTCTGATCCCCAGGAATGTGATGGAATTCATGAAGAGGGACACACACACACACACAGAGACACACACTCACTCACATTGTGGAGCAGAAACCAGAAGAGTCTCTCAGGGAACTGTTTATACACCCTCCTCTTGATCTCATAGCGAGTCATTATTCCCCTTTAACCCCTTGCCGTGACATGTCAGTCTGCCTTTATGAATCATAGTATGTCCTGTGTATTTTTGTGTATGTGTGTGCGTGTAGGGTGGGGGTCCATTAAATCACATGTGTAGACATGTGTGGCTTTCTGAATACACACACACACACACACACACACATGCGCAGACAGCCCCACTGGCAGGACTCTTCCTCATTCACAGAGTGCATGAAGGCATGGAAAATTCCCTCACAATCGCAATTCCACACCTTTATTGATGTTGTCAGGCCCGTCAGACATGGCTGTCCAGGGATATGGGTCGGGCAGGGGCTGGTTACGCTGAATTGTGTAGAGGATAGGGGCCTAAGCTCACCCACACATTATTCTCCATTCCATCAAACAGGTTCTGTCATCCATCACGTTGTCCCCTCTCTACAAGTGCGCCTGAACCCTCCCCTGTCACCTTTGACCCTCTTCCAACCCCCTCCAAAACAGTCCTTAAGGTCCAGAGGAGGGGGGGGAGGCAGTGGGGGGACGATACAGGATACAGAATAGGGATCCAGAGTTTGTACTGAAGAACTCAGACCAAATAGGATCTAATTGGCATTTATTAACCACATTTTTAATATGCGCTCATGTACAAGGATGATGATTAAAATAGAGAATATGTTTCTGTTGTAGAGCTACACTGCATGATCGTTCCTCACCCACCCACACTCCCAAAAACAGAGAGCCCAGTTGGTTTCACTTATTAACCCAAATGAAGTGAGATTATATTACCAGCAATGGTAGGAACAGCAGGATCTGCTTAGAGCTTGGCACAGGCAGCAAGGACGCTGGAGAAAAATGGTTCAAAACAGACCTTGACTCAGTCAATGAGCTAAACAGAAAGCAGTGTGTCACAACTCATACACTCCATTTCATCAGAATCCACCAAATCCACCAGAGCGTACAGTACCAAGAGCTAAGAAGCAGCCAGGCTACACATGTTTTTCAGCAAATGAGTTTGGTGAGAAGGAGGATGAGGGATGGCTGACTGGAGTGTATCATGGTGTTCAGAATCCTAACTGTTGGTTATTTGCAGTGTCTTTAATGATTAAACATCACGGTGATAACCTATTGTCTATCAAAGCAGTTGTGAAGGAGAGAGTGAAAAGATCAATACCACATTCGTTCATATCTATCTAGTAAATATTTACCTGTAGCATAGCAGCAAGTTAGCTTAGCCAAGCAAGAAGAGTGAAAACAATGATGAGACTGGCTCTGTAGACATCCACAGGTTAGTTAGTTAGTTAGGGTAGTAGCATAAATAGTAGAAACAAGGGGTAACAGCACAACTAGATGTAAAACAACAGCATTTAACTGGAGTTGGTAGGTTTAGAGTCTTGGGCTGACTTTGGCCTTACACAGGTTTGTGCTTTATACAGATGATGTCTACTACCAACACTGTTTAATGCAGAGTCTGTAGCACTGACAACTTAGAAAGGAATCTCAAACTAGTAAATAATGGATTTATGAATTGCTGGTGCAAACGGGGGGCGACCGCCATTCCGAAGGACCGCCATTCCGACGGTCTGCCAGTCCGAAAATTCCCGAAGGTCCGTCATTACGAACTTCCCGAGGGGCCGCCGTTCCGAATGTGTTTTATTTTGAAAATTGACCGGATTCTCTTGTGGTTTGACTTCCTGCCCGGCTTGACACGACGCGCCGCGGGGACAGCGCCCCCCTGCCCCTCCCCCTCCACCTCCAAAGTTTCACCCAGGTGCGAGTCTGATGCAGCCGCGGCGCTCCTGCTGAAAATAAATGTCCTTGCTCTGTGCTTTGGTTAGGTTTAGGCAATGTAGAAAGGAGTTGGTTAAGTTTAGTAAAAAGATTAGGTAGAGGCCAATAAAATCATTGTTAATGTGTCTCCCCCGGGAGTCGAACCCTGATCCACCGCATCAAAAACGGATGCTCTAATCTCTATGCTACCAACGCATTTGCTAGATACCACTTTTTTTCAGGTTCGGAATGGCACCCTTTTTTTCAGGTTCGTAATGGCACCCTTTTCCCATAAATAATTAGGGGTCGTTAAAGTAAATGTTCGGAGTGGCGGCCCTTCGGAATGGCACCCTGGAACCGGTGCAAACACAATCCAGGTATGTGTTCCTTTTTTGCTGTTTACTTTAAAGCCCCAGTATGTTATTTATTTGGCTTTTTATTAGCAAAAACCAATATTGCTACAATAAATACATATTTCACTGAAGTGGAATCACACCCGCATACAAACGAAAGCTTTCTCCTACCTTAGAATGAGTTGTTACAACGTGACCGTAGGTAACCATGGAAACTGAGCGGAGCTGTCGGCTCCGGGAGAAGGTTTTCCAGGTAGCGCCTGTTAAAACTGTCACCACTGTGTAGTGTGAGGAAGGACGGAGGCTCTGATGGTCCATTCAGGTGCAGTCAGACACCTTAGTGATGCCGTCGGCAAACCAACTGGATGTCATTTTACTCGATGAGAAAAAGACGGTAAAACTTTGGTCTGGTAAACAATACCACATCACCATGACAACATATTGTCAGGCCTGTATTGTTTAGCCTGGTGCTGGTGGAACACTTGTTTACATAGAGGCTTGTTTATCCTGTTACATGCAGCGTCTGTTGTCTGTCTGACGTCTGCTCAAGTTCACGTGAATGCAACATCAAGAATACGTTCAGATATGCAACCGCACCGCTAGATGGGGGGATTCCTACTTACTGGGGCTTTAAGGTCCACTAAAAACACAAAGGTGACCAAGCCAACTCATTTTATACTAAAACTGAGGCAGTATACTTGAAAGTGTACTTATGTAAACTTAAAATTACCTAATAAACTAAACTGTGGACTAGAAGTATATAGGCTACACTTGGAGTATATAGATTAGTGTACTTGTTGTATACTTGAAAGCATACTATTGTCAACTTAAAATGACCTATAAAGTATACTTTTATAAACTTTAAATGTTCCAATTTAGTCTGAAGAAGTATTAAATTAGTATACTTTCTAGTACGCTACAAGTACAAGTGGTTCATAGTATACTTGCTATACTTATACTCAAGCATACTTGATAAAATGAACTTCAAGTATACTACTTTTTTGCTAAGGGAACCCACACAACCAAGGCTTTTTAGTGAGGGAAGTGACTGTGAGACAAATCAGTGATTAGTGGATATGGAAGTTAAAGGAATGCCTGGAAATGACGCTAAGCTTTTGTGTGTGAGTTACATGCATGATTATGTTCAGGAACAACCTCTCCCTGGCAAGGTTTGCTCATAATTTGTGTTTATGGCTTGGCCCTTGTGCCTTGTATGCATAATTATCCTCCTGCATGACCAGACATTTTTTATTTTAATGGCTTGTGTGCAGATGTGTGTGTGTTCATTGTCCAAGTCAAATTGAGGGTGGGTGGGTGGGTGTGGCAGCCCCCCACCTCCATTCCTACGGGTCACCTGCTTTAAGGAGGAACATTCCCTCATATACCCTCGTTTGGAGGCCATTAGAGAGGAAATGGGGCCGCCAGCTATCTGACCTTCCTCCCCCTTTTTCCTCCATCTTTTCCCAAACTCCCCTTAAGCTCTCAGAATAGCGCCATCGCCCCACGTCCACCCCCATCACCACGTCCTTCTCTCTGTGTTAACAATCAAGCAGTGGCCCTGAGTGTTCCGGGGGCCTAATTGGGCCAACTGCTGCCATTGATTGTGATGGATGGAGGAGGGATGGAGCCGGGGCCCGCTGTGGACAATTCTTTCATCTGCCTGTTCCAGCCTGTTGCACATGAAGGAGAGAATGGAAGTGAGAACTAGACATACCTACCTGTGAGTCCTGGGAGCTTTAACATCCAGTCACAGGCCTGTGAACGTTGTCAGTCACCTTCAGTTGAAGTCTGTATGCTACTGAGAATATGTCTCTGAGAGAGAAGTATGTCTTATGTAAGAGTTGCTTTGAAGAATTGCTGTACAGTTGTTAATTCCCTCTTGAACTAGAGGTGTTTTCTGGGCAATGCCATTTCTCTGTGGAAAAAAAGAGGTTTTTCAAAAATAATACATCCACAGAGTATTTAGTATTGATTTTCCATTAAAAAATATATTTACTCTAAATTTTATTGTCTAAATACTCTCTAAAATTTCTACTCTAAATTCTATTTTTTCCCTAAAGTATATCTTTTGGGTTTTTCACACCCTGGATAAAACAGTTGAGAGAGACAAGAAATGGGGAGGTAGAGAGGGGGCAATGACATGCAGGAAAGGGCTGCCCGATGCGGGATTCGAACCTGCACCACCTGCAGCAAAGACTGTTCTATACATGGGGTGCCTTCTTAACCTCCTGCGCCACTCAGTGCCCCTAATTTGAGAAATGTTGACAGTTTTGACAGTAACTTCCTGTTTACCTCCTATCAGCCGCTAGCCTGCATTGGGGGGTCACTGGTCACTGCTGTTTTGCTCACCCTCCTCCTGGTCATGTGCATTTTGTTTCAACTAAACCTTTTATACTCAGTCGGTGGATCGATGCAGGGTTTCCTCCAGTGTATTATAAGACTCTGCTATAGCTGGTGTTTATATGTTATATAAATGTCTTATAATAACAGATGTTTAGGATCATATTTTCAAATTTCCAGTCAACTTTTAACATTGATCTTGAGGCCTTATGGAATCTTCTAAATGCTACTGCTCCATTAATGAATCTGATCCCTACAGGGCCCTGCCATCAGTCAATGGTCAGGGTCAGGCCCTTGTCACAAAAACACACTGGTGCCTGTGACACCAGAGGCTCTGATAGCAGGTTTGGTTTTCAGCCTCCAATCCAGGGGTGCCCAAATTCTCCTCAGTGAAGGGCCAAAAATGAACCGGGGTGGAGGGTCGCGGGCCAAAATTAAACATTCAAATTAAATATGCCTATAACATAGGTTAATTGTGCAAAATAAACACAAAGTATTTTAACAGCACTATCAATTATTGTGTTTCACTGTTAAACATGGCTCCAGCTGCCCCCAAATGGGGGCATTTTGCCCCTAAAATTTGGGACAGTGCGAGTAAATTTTTCATCTACTTGTGCACGTGTGCAACCAGTGAGTTTGCCTGTCTTTTGTTTTGTAACGTTGGTGAAACATGAAAGGGGAGATTCAAAAAATCTGATGTTTGTAATGAGGCTACAGGTGGCAGGCCAATGTGTGTGAGTATTGTGAATACTTGCCCTGCAAATCAATTTATAAATGTGTGCCCTAAATTTCCTGCTTTCTCTCCTAAAATTTTAAGTTAGGGGCCATGTGCTCCTGGTGAAAAATGTTAGTCTGGAGCCCCAATGTTGCAAAGTTACTGGTAGGCTACTGGTAGCTACTCTGGTAGAGAAGGGCATTGTCTGCTACTTGTGTCATCCCCAGTCAGTTAATGCCCAGTCTCCCTGCTGCTCTCACCCACACACAGTGCGCTGTGTTGGGCTGCATGGCCGACAAGCTCCCCACCCCCCCACAGCTCGCCGGAGCTCTGGAGAAAGTTCTAAGCTCCTGGCGACGGCAACGGCGACGGCAAGGCACCAACAGCGTCGGCGGCAACGGTAACGTTACCGGAAATGATGACGACGGGGGCAACAGCCCCGTCAGCATCGTACGGACGGCACCGTTGCTGTCGTCGTTGCCGCTACCGGGGCCGGTGACGGCAAGTACAGCTCTTTAGAGCTCGGAGCTCCAAGCTCAAGTAGAGATGCCAACCACTCTGGGCTCAAGATAACTTGTGTGTTTAGCCTACTTCCTGTCTCTTCTTCTATGAACACTCCCAGCACGTTAACAACAACACTGGTGACAGACTCTACCTAGTGGTCGGAGTGGGCCATGCAACATACATCACAGTGGGAAAAAATAGAAATTTCAAAAATTTAAAATTCGAGCATTGGCAGCGGGCCAAAAATAATTGGGCCCCAAATTGGGCAGCCCTGCTCCAATCCCTCTGTAACAAGTTACAGGTTATTAGTCCAAAGCTGTTTAATGAAGGTAAATATCCTGCATAGCTCTTCTCCTCTGTGCTGCTGTCAGCAGAGTGGTGTCTAGCAACGGTCTTCCCAACTGCCGCATGAAATATTTTTCTGTTGTTGTAATTCCTATCTTGATCAATAGATGGTGGTATTTTGTTCATTTTCCATATTCAACCTTTAACCTTTAGGTTTCAGGAAAAGGTCGTGCTGGGGTCAAAACAAGCACTTTATTACTGTTCAGGAAAGGTTCATTTGAGTAGAATGACTGTGTTATGGTTAAGGGACTTGTGTTGTGACCATGGTTGGACTGGGAATCAGTGGTCTCCAGTATCAAGATCTAGCTTCACTATTAACATTTTGTTGCTCTGTAACAAAATCACAGGTCTGACTTTTTCATTGAGTGTGTCACTGGGGCAAGTGACTCAAAGCAGAACAGTCTCACTTAGCTTGTTCCCAGGAGTTGTAAGGAAATTATGAGTTTCAGTAAGGTGTTGGTCCACCAGGAGCCTTCAGGGCAGCTTCAGTTCTCCCTGGGATAGATTATTTACATTTGAACCGTATTTTCCCAAGTGATGACAAGCAACGAGCAAAAACAAACGGCTGTCAGTCATTAACTCCCTTCTTTGTTTAATTGAACAGAAACCTTCTGAAACGTTGGCATATTTTCCCTACTTCTCTGACTGTTGATATGGTACCAGCTGTATTTGACTGTCAACTATACAGTAGCAGGTGTGACCATTACAGAACAACAACTCAGGCAGATGTAACTCTGGCAGGACTCCAGACTATTTCATATGAGGTGGAGGCACACTATTCATCTGAATGTCATGGGCAGGGGAATCCCAGAGGCACTGCTGGAAACAGATTTAATCTGTCTCATGCTACCAGATCAAGAGATGTAAGCAGACCAGCACCAGCCCAGCCCCCCCACCTCCCCACCCTCCGTGGCTGTGGGCAATGAATCCTTTTAAAACGAAGCCAGTGTTACCTGTGTTTACAGAGCACTTAGGGCCATTGGTGGCTTGTGGACCATTTGCTTATCTTCAGGGTGAGTAATGTATGTTTTTGTGTGTCTGTGGTTTCAGCCTGGCCCTGGCTAAAGTCATCAATCATTGCAACCATGACATTGGTTGAGTCACTGTCTGGGGGTCCTTGGATTGGAGTGGGTGAACTGAAGACTATTTATCTTAGAGAGATATAGTGAAATACCAACGTATACATTATGCAAAACCTGTATGCATCTGCATCTGAGTTGAAGAAGCTGCTTCATGGTCACCCTCATTTGTTTAGTGGACGCTCAGTGTGTTAAATATTTTACATGAGGAACTTCAGTGACTTTTAGCTATATGACTTGAATCCTTGTTAGTCAACTGTCATCAGCGCTGGCTGAATAAAGCTGGGCTCCAGGAGGGATCTGGCCTTACCTCCCTTATTTTTCCATTCAAACTTTGACTACTACATGGAAGACTATTAGAAGATATAACATTTGCCATCCCACACGGAAAGAACCTATATGTTTTAATATAGGTTTGAGTACATGTGACATACATAAAATAAAAACTGCATGTAGGTTTAACGTAACATTGCAGAGTTTTTCGGCCTTAAAATAATGTTTCCAGACTCATTGTAATGGTAGAAAAATGGTTAATAGGATGAATGGTGCTGCCGCCGCAGCCTGAGCCGGGTCATGTCGGCTGAAACTGCACTATGTAACTTTCCTGCACGGGTACGAACCACCGCCCCTAATTTTACGGTTGTAATTTTGTAAATTAAATCAGATATCGGTGGCTCGACTGCTCAGTACAGTGTGTCCTCAGTATTTCCAATCTTAGTGTGTCTGGAAATATAAAATGATATGGTGCTAAATTGTTCAGAACTTGCAGCTGATGTAAACTGAATATTAACAGTTCTATATGCACTGATTATCCAGGAAAGTCATTATCACATCATGGTTTGTGTAACAGAAACCAACTGACAAGGCAAGGCATGGCATTTTTATTTGTATGGCCCATTTTTACAAATCAGTGAATCAACAGTTACAAATTCACTGAGGATGAACTCATAGGGCTCTATTTTCGTGAACCAGGTGCAGACGTGGCGGATTCTCCGTTCGCCTCACGTCCGCCACGCCAATGGGGTGTGTCTCGGAGCATTTTGCGATTTTGCTTCTATCTACGACGGAGCGCATCCCACCCACATCCCTCCCACAGGCGCAAGTAGGAGGGAAGTGGCGTAGGGGGCGGAGAGGAGGTGTGGAGTGGGTTTAACTCAGCCGAGTCCGTTCTTCACCAATCAAATGAGCTCCTCTCCTCTCCTTTAAATCCGGCGCGGGAGTTTTTTTCATGGAATAGGGAGGCAGCAGTGAGACGGGAGGAAAGCGATGTTCTGATCCGGTCCAAGCTCGCAGGGTCTGAACATGGTCTCGCAAACAGACCTCACGGGCTGACTATGCAGAAGTAGTCCTGGAGGACGTTACTGATATTGTTACCATGCAGGTTTGCTCTGACATAATGAGAGCCCAGTAAAAAAAAGAAGAAAAAAAACCCCACACCTCTTTTCCATTAATAAAGACACTCATTTAAAAGTGTGTCCACAGATCACAACATTTGCCATGCGTAACTGTCATTAAATCAGAAACAGCTGTGCGTAAAGGACGCATTGCGGAGTGATTCTCTTTTCTTTACAATTTTCCTGAGACAGGAGATGAATAGGTGAATATCTGCTCACGTTGCAGCACTATCTGATGCAGAGACTGATTGTGGTTTGCTGAGAGAGATTATAGTTTATTTGTTTTCAGTTTTTCGTTACGGTCTCGTGACGACACGGCCGCTCCTCTAATTAATCAATAAGTAAATAAATAAATATAGCGGGTCATCTAATGGCACAGTGCTTTATGTCAACACAGCAGCAACATGCAGTCATCCACCTGCTCGTAGAACATCCACATCTGCTTTTTTTTTTTTTTTTGCTCCTGGTTTCCTCTGTGTTAATTTAGTCAGGTTGAGTTAACATTACGCACGCGGACAGCCTTTGATCTGTCATCAGATGTGACGGGACAGTGACATGGATATAAATGTGTGTGCAGATTCAGATAGTTATATTAAATAGTGGTTGTTGTTATTGTTTATTGCATTTAAATGTGCCTGGAACTGTGGAAAGCTGCCCGTTAGATCTCGGTGACGGTTGCGCACTAGACCCTGGGCAGTCAAAATATGACTAGACTGGCTGCGCTCCGCCGTGCGCCGAGGTTAGACCTGCTTGGAGCTGGCAGCTTTTTTCGACGCGGCCTTTTAGCACGAAAATGTCACTACGCCAAGCTGAATCTGTCGACACCTCCTCCTGCTGCGCGACCACACCCATCTTGGCGCACACAAGTCTGCCAATTTAGCAAATCCGCTGCGCACCCTGGTGCACTGGAGCAAAATAGCTCTCCGCCAGCTGCACCAGGGTTCGCCTCGCTTCGCCACCTAGAGTTGCGCCGGCAAAATAGAGCCCCTGCAAACAAATAGAAAAATAATTTTCTGATCAATACAACAAGAGCATAAAACATTCATCTTCAAAATGTGCTGGACTGCACCCTCTCCCAGTGTGAGACATTATAGGCTTCATAAATGTTGCATGGGTCAAACAAATGTCAACATGGAAGAAACCAAACTCCACAATAACTCTTCTTGTATAAAAATAGAAGTCTTAGCCAGCAGAATGTCTGTGCATCTCTTTTAGAGAAGTTGAGTATGAAAACATTTGAGAGCAGGTATCTGGAGGCCTCTGAACCTCTCCTTCCTTCCTCTTGTCAAGCAGAGCTCCTCTGCTCTCATTTGTTCCATATCAGAGTCATATAAACTCTCAACACACTGGGATCTGTATGAAAATAAACAGCCAGGCAGGGAAGCAGCCGCATTGACGTCAAAGGAGACGGAATCTGATCAAAAACAGATCGAGGCAGCGACTACGACCATGATGAGATATGACAGTCAGAGAGAGGATTCGACAAGTGGAAACCCAACAGATCAAGATCATATTTTAGACTTCTACAGCCACTGTTAGTGTGCTGTTGAGCAAGGCATTCACCTTGCAGCGCTACAGGACTGTGGTGCACTGGATATCTCCCAGGTGCCGGCGTGTGGTGTGTGCTTGAATGTAACCCGGGGGAACGGTCTTACTGACGTCAGGGTAGAAAAGATCTAATCAGAAACACACAACAGCACAGCTGAGGAGGATAAAGTGCTGGAGTGGGAGCTGATCTATATTCAGATTTGGATGTGACATCTGAGGAGCGGCTGGCTGGAGGCTTCTGGGTTAAAGGTGCACTGAGGTGAAGGAAAGAGAAACGCTGAAGGATTTACTTTAAAAAAATGAGCATCAAACTTGTGTGTGTATGTGTTTCTGTGTGCGAGTGTGTGTGCGTGCCTGTGTGGGATATTATCCAGACACCTAACGACTCAGCACCATCAGCCTGCGTGGTGATAGGGTTGGGAGGGGCCTAAAGGTTGGAGTGATAGGTCAACCACTGACAGAAGACCTGCTGACAGCAACACACACACACAGTGTATTCATTGATGAGTATTCTCTGTACCGTCTCTCATACTATGTGCATTTATAGCTCAACACAAGAAAACACAATCAGAGGGATGTCACCATTATAGATTGTCTTGGTACAATTATTGTCAGAGAAATAATCATGATTATTATGCATGAATTAATTTCACAATACTATGAATGTGTAAAATTACATATAGATAAAATATAGATTGCTAAGTATTTACACGAAACATTTTAAATATCTATTAAAATATGACCAATTATTAATCCTCCAGGGGAAGTGTTTGAAATGTTGAAGTCATTGTCATCGATACTGAATGTCTATGTTAATGTCTAATCTTTTTTTTTATTACACATGACACTCTGGCATTTAAAGGGATAGTCCACCCAAAATTCAAATTTCACTCATTATCTACTCACCCTCATGTCGACTAAGAGCTGTGAGAATTTTCAGAGTCCTCCGTTCCTTCTCTGAGTTACGGGGGGGTCCACGCAGCAGTATTTGTCCATATAATGGTTGTCAATGGACACCAACTTTTCTTCGTCCAAATAGACACTCCAAAAAACATCCAAATACCTCCATACTGCTCGTCTGTAATGTCCCTCTTGTATTGAAGCCCGACATGAGAAATTGAAATTGAAAAAAATGAAATAAGTCTATATTTTAAACTTGTTTGTAGCGGAAGCTCCCAGTGTCTCAGTTCACTGCTCTTCCTGCGGCGGAACAATTTCTCATGTCAGGGCTTCAATACAAGAGGGACATTACAGACGAGCAGTATGGAGGTATTTGGATGTTTTTTGGTGTGTCTTTTTGGACAAAGAAAATTGGTATCTATTGACAACCATTACATGGACAAATACTGCTGCGTGGACCCCCCCGTAACTCAGAGAAGGAACGGTCGACATGAGAGTGAGTAGATAATGAGTGAAATTTGAATTTTGGGTGAACTATCCCTTTATATTCCTACCAATTCAATGTTACCTTTATTTGGGCGCTGATCTGCCGATATGATTCCGACATAATCTGTTTTGGGAAGTGACGTATTTAGGAATCTTTATGATTGTGGCATGTAATACCATGTTTAATTGTGAAAACCAGTAATTGTGACATCCCTAGACACCCATACATTGGCCGATGTCACCCCACCTCCCATCACCCCCCAAAAAACACACACTTCTTCAAACACCAAACAACAGCCTGTCCAGCTCAACTGAGTCCCTGAGCCCATCCAGACCTCCTAACCTCCCAGAGTCTCACCCCTGACCTCACACTCACACACTGCTAAACAAAACAAAACAAGCAAGGCATTCCATCACAGCTCCACTTGGTGTGTGTAGAGTGATGCTTCGCCCCTGGTGGATTCCACACTGCACTCCTAGGGGTCGTCCATACCAACCCGGGTATTTTTGAAACTGTGTGTTTCTCTACACGGTTTGGCCTTCCATCCACACATAACCGCAGCTGTGGGCTCCTGAAACCGGAGTTTTTTGTAACCGGAGTTCAGGGTGAACTTTTTCGAAAACTCCGGTTTCAGTAGTCATGTGTGGACAGGAAAACCGGACATTTTTCACAAAGCCCCGCCCCCCTTAGTTATTGTTGCTACCACATCAAGCTTCTCGACGCTGACCCAAGGATCATCATGCACTGACCTCTCAGACGCATAATGAGTGGACTATTACGCCGGGATTCCACTGGATGCAGAGCAATTCCGAAACGGGTCCGCTACGGAACGGCTGCGTACTCCGACTCTGTCAACACACAGCGGTTCCGTCCATGATGTTGATTGTTGCGGCTCCGCTGCACAGCAGGAACACGTGATCTCGAGATATCCTCCTGAGACCCGAGCTTTTTTCTAGTGTGCATTTTTAATTTCTCCTTGCTTTCTGGGATGAGTAGGGCCTAATAAATACAATATCTAAATTTCGTCTTTGTACAGTAAGTAGATTTTGCAAAAAACGATGTCCTCATATGAGGACACTGGGACTATCTTAACAAAATCAGTGTCCTCATATGAGGACATTGGGTCAAAAAACAATGAGTCCTGCTGTATATAGAATACAGTGACATATGGAAGTTCAAAGGGGTTTTATTCTAAAATACCACATCAGATTGGCCTAATTTTTTCTGATTGTCATCCCGAGGTCAAGTACTATTAGTCTGAAGTGGAACGGTCAAATAATAACGAGTAGTTTTTAAGAAATATGAATCCTCCGGAGACCCTGCATCCTCATATTAGGACATTATTTTTGCCTTTTAGCACCATGATACTCCATTTTGTAAAACTTTGACATATTAGACACATTTAGGGACACTGCCTGCACCATCTTGTGGTGATGTAACAAATTATACCAATTTCTTTGAAAACAACATGGTACTTTAATGACATAACATAGTCCCAATGTCCTCAAACGAGGACGTGACATTTATTGATGTCCTAGTCTGCTACTATTACTAAAATTTGTCAAATTTTGATGCCATTTGAAGACAGAGACTTTGTTGTACAGGAATACACTGATTCCACTCATAAAATTTGGATTTAATTCTTACCTTTGTCTCTTATCTTCTGGGAACTGCCATAGAAGGCTCTGGCTGAAATTCCCGCCATTTTTTTTCCCACAAAGAAATTTGTGTAATTTGTGATATCACCATAAGTTGGTGCAGGCAGTGTCCCTAAATGTGGCTGATAGGTCAAAGTTTTTAAAAATGGAGTATCATGGTGCTAAGAGGCAAAAATGTAATGTCCTCATATGAGGACGCAGGGTCTCAGCAGGTTGTAGTTTCCATAAAGTGAACCACAAAATCAAAAACAATTCATTTAATCCAGAGCAGTAGTAGAGAAACAACTCATGGCTTGATTTTACAATCACTATCTCCTTGTCCAAAACGGGGTGAAATGATGTCTGAAAACCTCCGAGCTGCTGACTTCAGGCCGGTCGCTGCCCATTACAACGTTTTCAAGGTGTAAAGCAGGAAATATGCTCCGCTGTAAACATGGTGTATTTTATTTTGAAAATTAACCGGGTGTTTTATTTTGTATTTTGCCGGCGATTTCCTGTCATGCACGACCTGCTCTGTGCTGATTGATGCGCTGTGGTCCGGTGTCCGGCAAAAATAGAAGCTGTGTGTATCTTTTGCGAGGGCTGCCGGATGCCGGTGTCGTTCCGGACCCACGACGTAGCGGACCCGGAGTCGGTGGACGCTGACACGGTGATTATAATTAATACGTATCGGCTCCGCCACCGTAGCGGAGCGGATCTGCAGCCGTTCCGCAGTCAGTGGAATTTAGGCGTTAGGCTACTGTGAATATCAATAATCACTAAACATGCGACACTAATACAAAATGGCGTGGTCACCATAATGTTGATATGGTGAAAATAGAAATAATAGTATTTTATCAAATTGTAAATTGCGGTCACTTCCCCACTGTTTTGCTTCCTCATCCTGTACATTTGTTTTCAATGAACCTTTCATAATCAATCAGTGGATCAATGGATTATCTTTACGATGTGTGTATTTGTGTATTTTTGTGTCAACAAGAGATTACGGATGGGGCGTGTTAGTAGCGTGGATTCGCGGTGCTCAGTTTGAGCCCCTTTCCTGTTAGGAGTGACATCACCACCTACTGCTTTGGAATGTGCATGACATTGTTTGAGGCGGATTTTGCGGTTGCATGTGGATGGGGATTTTTCTTTTTAAACCGGGGCCGAAAAAGTTCCGTTTCAAAAATACCCGTGTTCATGTGGACTCGGCCCTAGACCACCTCAACTTCTAATACGGAATCTTAAAAGGATGTTAGGATGTGGACAGTGGTTCGTAAAGATGTTGGCACTGGCTATTGGTCCAGTGAATGTTACACTTGTCAGATACTGAGAATAAAACTTCTTCTTTACACATTATGTAAATCATTTCTGCAAAATGAACCCAAGAGAAGTTGAAGTGTATCGCTCATAATAGCCATGACAGTGTAGAAGCTCAGCCTTTTCAACTTGCCACAGCCTTGTTGCATTGCGTTGACCTCTGCTAACCTCTGCTCACTTCTATAGAAGTGTATGATTTTCTTGGGTGTTTTTTTCATAAGCAAACGTGATCAACATGAAAACCAAAATGATACACCCACACGTACATACACACACAGAGTGTTTTCCCGACCTCAGCCACATGACAGTAAGGGCCGTACACAGAGAACACCACATCCCTATCATAACGGCTCCCTGTCCAAGACACCCAGGAGGAGCCTGCTCTGTCATTGGCTCTCTCAACGCACTGCTTTTCAACAGCAGTGGCATAACACCTCTCTAATTAGCCTCATTTAAGGTTTGTAATCTCAGTGGGGATGACTCTCTGTTAACACACACAGCCCCCCGTCCTTCTCTCTGTCACAGGGCCGATCCCACCAACATTGACTGCAGTGGAGATTTTTGTGGAGAACATGAATTAAACAGTAATGTCGAGTCGTGTGTGGCCGAGAGTGGCAGACAGAACGACAAGAAATAGTTTCTAATATTGAAAGTTAACGTGTTTATAACAATAAAAGTGAGTTTTTGTTTCAACATATACGCATGTCAATGTTGTAGTGTCTGCCAGTGTGTGTGTCTGTGCCAAGAGGTCAGTCATTTGGTTAGGTCTGTTTGGCAAGGCTTGTGATCACTCAACCTTAAAGACTGTGATTAGGAGACACACACACACACACTCTGACACACAGCAGAAAGCACAGGAGCACACACACACACACACACACATGGACACAAATAGACTAAGCAGTCTCTGCAGCACACACTTGCTCAAACAAAGCTGAACTATCACACATAGTTACACGGACATGATAGATGTCTATAACACCTCTCACACACACACACACTTCTGACAGGATGCATCATGCACTGATGATCACTGGTACCACATAACACCTTCACCAAATTCATATGCAACCAATCATTTTTGCGATCCGTGCTGAGATGTTTTAGTTGCATGTCTTTTTAATTGTTTCAATACAAATAAGTCCAAATGACGTCTACAGTCGACTAGGCCAGTGGAAGTTAAAGCAGAAGTCAGCTATGTTTGTGTTAATAGAAGTCTTAAATAGTTGGATCTTCCGACAGCAATCACTTCTATAGAGTGTTTGGTCTGTCGGTCACTCTGCTCTGCTGTAAACCAGGAGAAAACTTTCCTTGTATCCTACAACCTTTATCCAATGAGGAGAGAGAACGGCACCAGCCTCTCATGGAAATGCATTTCATTTCATCTCTGAGGGAGAGTCTGGCCTCATCCCCGCTGTAAGCGTTTGGGGTGGGCGGGAGCTGAGCGGGAGTAGTAGCGTTGACAGACAACCCCATTCAGCCAATCAGCAAGTTGATGTAGTGACGGGGGGCTTTGCACCAGTCGGTCCCTGATTGGCCAAGGTGCTGTGTCAATCACAGCGGGATGAGGCCAGACTCTCCGTCAAAACGAAATGCATTTCTGGGAGAGGCTGGTTTACGAGGCTAGCTGTCCTCTCTGTGTGCAGCCAAGCGTGCATGTGGTGACGTAGGGACGAGGGCGGGGACTGCTAACTCCATCCGCTAACAGGAAGTTAGCCAAAATAACCAGATCGCTTACTTCTGCTTCAAGTCCTAAGACAGCAGTGACAGTGAGTTGTCATGTCTTGTCAAAGTAAGTCCAAGTCAAGTCTAAAGAAAAATCACCGAGATCGCTGAGTCAACAAAGAACATAAAGATTTCAACAATGTTAGAATATTTTCTGACCTGTTTTGTTAAAGAACAACACATGTATTCCAGTCTCATCTATTTTCTTTTTCCACAACCCTAAATACTCCCCACAGCCAAGTCATAGTTTGTGGATTGAATCACACATGAGGTTTGTTAAGACTATCTACTTTGTGAGATTCCATGTCAAATCTGGAATCTGCCTCTTACAATTTTCAGTAAAATACTGTAGCTCCTTCTTTTGAAACGAGATTGTAAAGTGCAGTTCCGTTTTAAAGGGTTAGGGTTAGAGTTAGCCGGACTCAGTGTTTACATTTTTAAAAGCCTACAATCCCCATCAGCTCTGCGAGGGTCTGCAGGCACCAAATGGCCAACCTCCTGTTCCCATGGACTTTAACTATAGGCTTCAGCAGAAAATGACCACCTAAGTCTGCCTGGACCGCCCTCCATGTTGACTGGCACCCTGGAGACTGCTGATTGGCAGGCTGGTGACAAATGCATGTTTTGATTGGTGGTGCCATAATTCAGGCTGTAATTTGCAAAGTGGAATTGTAGGTGACCGTTTGTTCGTGTGTGTTTATGTATATGAGATAGAGAGGAAAAACAGCCATGTGAGAGTGTGATGAACATGCTGCAGGCTGATCTGAGATGCACTGTCCACCAATTGTAACTTTACAATGTTAATTTGACAGTATGTCCTTAGGGGTGCCGATTTATGTTTTTGCTGGTGGGTGCTCACCGTGGTGCTTGCATGACTAGTTGCTAAATTGACGTACGCACATTCGTCTCACACATCTAACAGCAGCGGCCGCAATACACACACACATATGCTCTTTCCTACATGCGCGCACACACGCACACGCTCTCTTTCACAAACACACACAGTCTACACACTGGTGATGCATACGAGGAGTTACTGTCAATGCAACCTAACGCAAAAGGCTCCAATGAAGAAAAGGGAACAACAAAAACCCACAATCCAGCACCACAGCCTGGACTGAACAGCATGGGTAGGTACGTGTAGGTCAGAGGGTGAATGGAACTGTCCGCACTCCGCGGTGCTGAAAGTCAGTATAAGTAAACAATAACAACATACCATAAGTCTGTATTTTAAGATTGTTTTTGCCTAAAAATAAACATTGACTTTTACATTTGAACCTCTGAATCATCACCTATGGGCTTCTAGTCCTGTGATTCCATTATTTGCCCCTAGCATGTATTTTGGTTTTTTGCTTTGTTTTGTTCATGTTTTGCTGTGCCATGGAGTTTCAAGGTGGAAATGAGAGATGTTGGAAATTAGCAAAACACCACTTGTTAATGTTGTTAGTTGATTATCCTCCAGCCAATGACAGAGAAATGCTGAAGCTACCTTGGATTGTCCCATTTACCAATGGTTGATGCAGCCTTCTGATGCTACTGAAGTCTCTGGGTCCTCAGCAGCAGTCAGAACCTGAATTGAACAGATAATGCCACTCTGACTGTTTTAGGACCGATTGAAATCCTTGGACCACTGGTAACAAGTATTAGGACCATATTAGTGTGTGGATGTGATGCAGTGTGTGTGATGTAAGTGGATGGCTGTTTACCACAATTTAACGGAATAACAACATCCACGGAGGCTCCCGGTAGCTGGCTGGAAGGGGACCGGACTCCAGGCTTCTTCCACCTGTCCCTCATCTCATGGTCATGACAAGTTGCTGTCAGCGAGCAGGAGGCTACACAGTTTGCCTGAGGGCCTCGGTGGCTCAGTTTCAGGTTTTGTTTACAAACTTTTAGGGAGGTGAAATCCAAATCCTACCTTTAAAACTAGAAACCTGTGTCGGGTGCGATTTGAACCTGTACTTCATGGCCTCCCGTATCCCAGGATTCCATTATTTGCCACCTAGCATGCTAGTTATTGAATACTGGCGCAGTTCTACGCTGTAGCCATGGTAGCCAAGGCCAAGGAAATGAGGAGATGTTGGAAGTGTGAAAACCCCACCACTTGTTAATGTTAGTTAGTTGATTATGTCCAGATGCAGGAAATGCTCCAAAGGTTGGATTGTCCCATTTACCAATGGTTGATGCAGCCTTCAGACGTACCTCGGAAGGCTGGGTCCAGAACCTGAATTGGGACACAGATAATGCCACTCTGACTGTTTTAGGTATCGTGATGAAATCCTTGGACCCACTGTCAGACCCTACACTGGTGCAGTGGGTCCTGGGCTTCTCCTGGAACATGACAATGTCCAGCTGAGTATGCAGGCACTTCTTGGAGGATGAAGGCCCCATGCTCACCTGACCTAAATCCAATAGAACACCACCGGGACATTATGCTACCAGGATGCACCGCAGACTCTCCAGGAGCTCAGTGATGCCCTGGTCCAGGTATGGGAAAAGATCCCCCGACGTTGTCATACATACAAGCGCATTAACAGCAACAACTCTGAACCATTTTTAGTTGCTGCAATGAAATGTCAGCAAAATGGACTGCTCCGTCGCTTAAGGTAACATTACACTGAACATTATCAGATTTATGACTGCTTGGTTCATAGAGAGTGGAAATGTGTTCAGGTTGAAACTAAAGAGGACTGACATGGTAACCACAGTACAGAAGAAAAGACACAGACACAAAGGAGAGAAAAGGAGCACGAGATGGAAGGTAAAACCAAGAATGGGTCTGTGTTTGTGGGTTTGTGGTGTCAACGACAGTCAGGGCCGATAGTCGTTTAAAGACATAAAGATACAGATAAAGAGTTACAGAGAGAGGGTTTGAGAGAGAGAGAGCTCTCAAAGAAAGAGAGGAAAACAGAACAAGAAAGAGACAGTTCAGCATGAAGAGGACAGCCGGAAGAACAGTGAGTTCATTGTCCATGTGGCCTGGTTATTTTAATGAAGGAGCCTCGTCCAGAATCCTGGCACTGACTACACACTGACTCACACAGTGATTAATACTCTGCAAATATGCTTAGACAATGACACCGCACACACATGAAAACATGCTGACGCATAATGGACACACGCCAATTAAACGCATAAACCTATACCTTCAAAAACGCAGACAGGCGTCCACATGAATACTCAAAGGGCTGTGTACAACTTTTGGTCAGGACTTGTCCTTGGCCAGGACGCATCAGAAACATTTGATCACCACTGCTAACATCTTAGTTTATTGCTGGTTTATGTTTGATGTATGACATTGAGAGCAGTTCTATTGCTCAGCAAGTCATGTGTGAGACACTGAATCTGTGTGTTAACCGTCAAGCTATGACACAGTTTTATAACACCTATGGCAGGCTTTTCAAAGAAGCCTTCCCAAGTTGCCATGGCTACTGCGTCTTTGTCTTGTTTTGACAACAGCTGCATGCATCTGTCCTTTTCACCTTGTACTGTATAAAAGTAAAAGCCTCTAGAATTGCTATCAGCAGCACACCACGTGAGACTATACAAATGTATGTGTGATTGATCGATCAAGTTTTGCCAAAAATCAAACCCCAGCTTCCATGCTCACTATAGAGAATGTGAAGTTACGTCACGCCGGCGCCATCTTTGGAGGACCGCGGATGTAAAAACTCGCTTGTCTCCCCTAGAAATGTCCCCCAAAGTCGCTTAAAAGTAATCATGGTGGGACAGTACTACTGTGTAAAAGTGCCACAGTAACCCCCCCCCCCCCCCCGGCGGCCGCTTGTTATGTTCATACTCCGTATTGGATTTGTCTCACACAGAGAGAGAGAGAGAGAGAGAGAGAGAGAGGCGCATGCATAACAGCAGTGCGTAGTGAAAATAGTGAAAAGTAGTAGCAGTGCCGCCGCCGTCGGACGACGATCGTTATGTTCATACCCCCCCTCCTCCCCCCTCCCCTCGGGCTGATCCCTATATTCCCCGGGTCCTATGTTCCCCAGGTCCTATGTTCCCCACTTTGTATGGGACAGGGGAACATAGAACCCTTATTCTAAAAAAAGGTCCTATGTTCCCCGCTTTTCCCCAAAAAGGTCCTATGTTCCCCGCTTTTCCCCAAAAAGGTCCTATGTTCCCCTTTGTGTCCAGACCAGGGAACATATAACCCTATTTTAGAAAAAGGATCCTATGTTCCCCGCTATTCCCCAAAAGGACCCGGGAAACATGTAATTTTTGGTCCCATACCTGGAAGTGGAGTTGTGACTTGCCATATTTTTGTCTATTTTTGAGTGAGAAGTTGAGTTGTGACTTTGAGTGAGAAGTGTAATTGCCCCATTGGTTAAGTTTAGGCAATGAAGAAGGGAGTTGGTTAAGTTTAGTAAAAAGACTAGGTAGAGGCTAGACAAGACAGATAGATGGAGTCCATCCATCAGCAACAGCGGGGAACATAGGACCCTTTTTTTGGAAAAGGTCCTATGTTCCCCACTGCTACTGGGGAACATAGGACCTTTTTTCAGAAAAAGGGTCCTATGTTCCCCAGTATGTATTGCGACCGGGGAACATAGGACCCTTTTTGGTAAAAACGGGGAACATAGGACCCATTTTCAAAAAGAGGGTCCTATGTACCCCTATAGGGAAACATAGGACCCGGGGAACATAGGACCTGGGGAACATAGGTACGCTCCCCTCCCCTCCTTCCTGGATGGTACGCTGCTGCCACAGTCAGCTTTTTTTTTTTTTGCCAAATCTATCATGTTATCTACTATGGGGACTTTTTTGGGGGGAGACGAGCGAGTATTTACATCCGCGATCCTCCAAAAATGGCGGCGACGTGACGTCAGCTTCACATTCTCTATAATGTAGACGACTGGAGGAAGCTGCTTTGTTTGCAGGGAAAAGCCAGTTGTGTAGGCAGAGTGTTTTTCTTCCATGAAATGCAGTTTTCTATGATGAAAAGCCAGTTTTGAAATTGTAGGTGAAATGAGAGTTCAGATTGTGTTAAAACAACCATAGAGACTATCAGCTGTCAGCCCACCACCCCACTGCTCAAGCACAAGAACCCAGATGTCTACGATTGGTCAGATGCCCGACTAAATGATTGTCCCTTTAAATAAGCTCAAAAGGAGTTCACCTAAAGGCTTTTGGTAAAAAATCTGGCACCCAACCGTCTGGTCGCCATTCTAGTGTCCTTTCCTCTGTTAATAAATAATAAAAGAAAAACAGTGAATGTGGGATGGTGAACACTAAAAAGCTGGTTTTACTAGTGTGGAAAATGGACTCGGTGCCTACTTATAACTTATAGTTGGGAGAATTGTCAAATAGAGACTGAGATTCTACAATGAAGACAGAGCGGATACGTTTGATAAAACATGGGACCCAGTACTGAATTAGCTTAAAAATATGAGCCCATAGACACTGGCTACTGTACAAAGCCTCACAATGCAAACAAGAGTATAATATGTCTACTGACCTATTTATTTTACTATTATTATTATTGATTTATTTTTCTACTTTTATATTCTGTCTATACTCATTTTATGACCATGAAATATTGTTGTGCTTGATGTGCTGTGTTCTTTGCTTTTTTTTCTCTTCTCTTTTTCCTCTACTTATTGTTTCTCTTCATATTTTATTTTTTTACATTGAAAAACAATAAACATATTTCTACAAAAAAAAAGAAAGGAGTTCACCTACCCCCCACCCCCCTTCTCAAGTACATTATCCCACAGATGTAAATCTGCAAGACATACGTTGAGGGGGCGACATAGTGGTAGTTTTAAAACATGATGTCAATACTTTTGAGAGAAGACAACAGAAAAAAAAACCCCACTCACACACATTTGTGTGTGTGTCAGCAAAAGTTCAGCCCACCCTCTGCTGCCACTGTGTCAAATCGTCTCTCTCTTCTTCTCACACTCCTCTCTGTCTTCTCATCCTCCTGTTCTCCTGCTTCTATCTCTCTGTCACGTACACGCACACATGTAACATAACATAATGTTTTCCACAGCTGTCTCTTCAGGGTGATTCCACGAAGAGAGTAAAAGAAGAGGGGATGGGGGGTTAGGGTTAGGGTTGGGGGGGGGGGTTGAATGGCAAGCGCACATGACTCTCAGGGAGACTGGGGTTCAAACCCTCCTTCGTCCTGCCACATATGAAAACATACAGACACACAGACAACAAAGCAAATACTTGCTTCTCTAATGAGGTCATTGAGTTGTGTGGTAGTTGTGTGGTAGTTGTGTGGTAGTTGTGTGGTTGTTGTGTGGTAGTTGTGTGGTTGTTGTGTGGTAGTTGTGTGGTTGTTGTGTGGTAGTTGTGTGGTTTTTGTGTGGTAGTTGTGTGGTTTTTGTGTGGAAGTTGTGTGGTATGTGTGGTAGTTGTGTGGTTGTTGTGTGGTAGTTGTGTGGGGAGGTAGGGAGAGATGTGGAACCCCTGTCCAGCCTCTATAGAGACTTGTCTTATACACAAGGCAAGTCTAAGTTTTTAGTTAACAGCATCCTGAGTTTTTTCTGTGGAGGATGAGCTGGCTAACTATCAGTTTACTAAATAAATATCAGTCCAGTCTTGACTAAAAAGAATAATAATGAATAATAGCACAGTGCCTCCAAAAATATAGCTGCTAGACTCATGCACCATGTTCTCAGCTGTAAGTGAGAGAATCAGTATGGACACTTAATGAAATAGAGATTTTTATTATTATTTCTTAAATGTGCAGGACAACTGTATAAAGGGAATAACAAAAATAGATTTATTTTCTAATTCTTTCTAGTTATTTCCTGATGCTTTAACTCAAAAATATCTTTATTTTTAGCTGACGAACTGTCCTTTTGTCACAATCATATGCCAATTACATATTTTCAAAGTCCCTACATTATAGAGATGCGCGGATTGCGGACACAACCGCGGAGTCCGCGGATAAACCGCGGGTCGGGCGGGTGGCATGACGAAAAAAAATATTTTAATTAGATTCGGCCGGGTGGCGGTTGAACCAATTAGGAAAGATATATGCTACATAGTTAAATATTGTTACCCACATACGAAAAATGAGCAGCACTCTTTGAAACAGTCACATTTTCATCAGACACTGCAGTTAATTGCCCACTGGGGTCTGTGCATGAGAGATGGAACACCTTATGCATTTTGTGAGGAAATCCGCTTATAGTGGTCATTTTTGGTCATTTTATGGATGAAAACATGTGCAAAAACAATTTCAAAACTACGTGCAGCCTATTCACTTCATTTTCGACGGTGTCCCTTTGATGTGCACAGCTGCAGCAGCCTGCACATGTCGCCACGCTGTGTGTTGTTGGGCTGTGTGCATCACCTGGCCGGCTGAGCCACATGACTGTCGGTGCGGCGCAACTCATTATCACTGGCTGTTTGTGTTGTCCGTCAAAACATGGACGAATGAAACGTATGGACTTTATATCGACCGTGGACATCAGGAATAGATTTTCAGCTTTTGGCTCGTTCCGTTCATCTCCGTATAGCGCTCTTTTCCCTGCTGAATGACAGCAGCGCACGGTAGAAATGAAACTCATACGGCCCGTCCCCCCTCATCCATAGGCTATATGATAGATATTGGCCTATAACAGCGGGCGGATGGCGGGCGGGTGTGGTTTTGAAAAAACTTTGATTCGGGTGGATCGCGGGTGGATGACGACTTTTGTGATGCGGTTGCGGATGAAAAAATTGCCTATCCGCGCATCTCTACTACATTATGTCTTGACCAGGTGTCTTGGATCACACACACACACACACACACACACACACACACACACACACTGTCTCCTGCCTACCACAGAGCCCACTTTGACACAGAAAGGAGGCAGAGTTTCTCATAGTAGATTTTTCCCAGAGAGGTATGCAGCAGCAGCAGCAGCAGCATTAACAGCAGCAGGTGAGCAGTGGGACTTTCCAGTCCCCCAAGAGAGAGAAAGAGCACAATGGATTAAAATGACGCCCCCCACCCCCAGCCCCCCCATGCCATAATTCCTATAACCATAGCAGTAGATTCGTTACCTTTAATTGTCGGTGCAAGCTATTTTTAGAACGGCAGAGCAGAGCAGCAAGCTGCTCAGAGCTACACTATGGAGGCTAAAGGAATTTCGGTAACACTTTCTATGAGGCCCCTCCTTATAACACATTATGATGCAATCATAATGAGGTTATAATGATTTCTAATTAGTATTATAATGACTTATACATATTCATGATGTGTTATAATAACAATTTTAAGCAGATTATAATGTTTTATAAGGGTTCAAACATCATAATGTATCATAAAGTATTATAACTAATTTCTCATGAACGCATTATAATCACAGTTATTATACATTATAACATGATTAAAATTTATTATAAGTGTTATGTCAAATAATGTCTGCATGAGATGGTATAATGCTTAAACAGTGATTAGAAACCATTATAAGCAGTCATTGGATGCTTTAAGTAAAGTGAGGACAGTCTGTTGGGTTATAGAAAGTCATGATACATTATTAGCTAGTTAAAAAATCAATAGACCCCTTTCCTGTTTGTAAACAATGATGATGTCACCGAGATGCGTGCGCGTTCTTGAGGCAGAATGGCTGAGTTCACTGATAGTTTGTCAATGTGTGCGAGTGGATTAACTTTAAAAGATCGTGAAAATTACATTAACAAACTAACGCTACCTAATGGTTCCAGATCCTTATGGAATTACAGAGTGGGAGTAAGACTCACAAAGTGGCCCGATGGCCAATAGCCGGATGAGAGTATCAGCCCCGTCCCACAGCGCTCACCGGCGGTCAGTGTCACGGAGCAGATGCCGCTCCACGCCGCTGACCCCCCCACCCCACCCGTCTTACAGCCTGAGCTCAGTTAAGGCCCCCACACACCGCCTCGACCCGACACCAACGGCGTTTTGTCCGACGAGTCTGTCGCCTCTCGTCGGCCACGGTCGGGAGGAAGCAGTGAAACACAGCGCCTCCACCAGGCTGCTGCTACTGGCTCATTATCACAATTGAGTTTAACCATTGAGTTTCTATGCAAATGAGCTGATAAATATGAGGGGCCGTCAGGGACATCATTCAGAATTACCACTCACACACACACGTAAAACAAAACACATTCACACACAATAGTAAAAACTTCACACACTTACAAGTGAAATGCTTCCACACACACAACTGAAACGCTCTCATACACAAACACACGTTCAAGGACGAGCACGTTATCGTTCTTTTCTGCGATCTCCCCGAGCAGTGGACACACGCAGGCTGTCTTCCTGAAAATGGGTAACGTTATTCAGTTACAGCGAGTTGTTTTATTTTTGTGCTAACTGGTTAGGTTTTTGGTTACTTTCTACTAAACTTTTGGAAAGGGCGTTACTAAATTATGGTCTGTATTGCACAGACGTGTTTAAAGTTAGCTTGCTTACCGCTAGTTAATTACAACGTGACTTGGCTTGCCAGCTTGGCTACGTCACATTAGCACCTTCGGGGCTAGCTACTGGGGGATGTTTTGGACAAAGTTTACAAGATGTGAAAAATAAAAATATTTAATTTTTTTTTAATAACTGCACAGTAGCTATAGAACAGGGTTGCCAACTTTTGGTCCCTGGCTGGAGTGAGATTCTGTTGGCCCGAAGACTTTTATCAGAAATATATGAGAATTAAATATCGATGAGTTTCAACACCAGATGGATTTATTTTACATTTTAGTGTGCCATATGCTTATTAGGAGCATTTTAGGATTAGAAAAGAAAAGTGTAAAAATGCCAGATCGGTAAGTATTGCTTTAACTGACAACATTAGTTTTTTGTTTAAATCTTTAAAAAAAAAAAAAAAAAGACAGAACATGGACTGTGCTTGATTTGGAGATGTTTACATCCCAGCATGATGTGATGTTATGCCTGGCAGCAGAGAGAGTCATCAAAAGTATTTTCTCTTGTTCGAAGTGCAAAAGTCATATTTGGACATACATGTAGTTTGTAACGTTCATTGGGAAAAGTCAAAGCTGCTCTTCAGACCTTTGGATCTGTTTTGGACCAATGCAGCATCAGAAGAAAAAGTTTTAGCATGTAGAAACAATTTCTTTTTCCATCATGACAATGACATTTAGTCCATTTAAGTTAACAAACTCACAGGAAAAAGTATGACATCACTGGAATACAGGTTTTAAATAAATAAATAAAAACTCAACCCACCACTGAGGATATTGTTAAAAGTAAACATCTCTGCCCAGTGTACAGTGACAGCACTGGAATAAAATCACACTATTTTGCAGGAGAATTCCAACTGCATTACATTACTACATTATATGGTCACTATAAAAGTTTAACTGCTATCCTAACTAACAATTATTGGTTTAGGGTTTCTCTAACATTCTTGTTCACTTATAAGATCAGAACCTGCTTTTTGTGTCTGAAATGTTGCACAAATGCTCTAAGAAACCATATAATCTTTGATTTAACAAGTAGATGAAAGTA
The DNA here is from genome assembly GCA_030347415.2 of Decapterus maruadsi. Classification (NCBI taxonomy): domain Eukaryota; kingdom Metazoa; phylum Chordata; class Actinopteri; order Carangiformes; family Carangidae; genus Decapterus; species Decapterus maruadsi. Next base: position 26,909,112 of record CM064892.1, on the reverse strand, counting down.
ATTCATTTCATAATTTACTATCTAAAGATACTTAAACTTAGATTTACTTTTGGACGCGTCGCAACTGCTCGAACGGACGTGCCGCCTACCCAGAATGCTTTGCGGGCACGTCATTAACGCGTCCCATAGCCGCATCGCGGACGCGACGGATGCTGGTGGATCCCAGGGGTTCCAGGGTGCCATTCCGAAGGGCCGCCACTCCGAACGTTTACTTTCATTTGTCGGAATGCCGACCCTTAATTATTTATGGGAAAGGGCCAATTTGCCATTCTTTAACGAACCTCAATTAAAAGAGGGTGCCATTCCGTTAAATAAAACCTGAAAAGAGTTGAATGGTTTTAGCAAGTCATTAACAAACCACTCCAGCAAATGCGTTGATAGTGTAGTTGTTAGAGTATGCGTTTTTGGTGCGGTAGATCAGGGTTCGACTAATCGGGGGAAACACCTATTAATCGTGATTTTATTGGCCTCTTACCTAATCTTTTTACTAAACTTAACCAACTCCTTTCTACATTGCCTAAACCTAACCAAAGCAGCAAGGACATTTATTTTAAGCAGGAGCGCTTGGCGGCTGCATCAGACTCGCACCTGTGAAACTTTGGAGGCGGACCTTTGGGGGGCAGGGGGCGTATGACATCACTGGAATGTCCCCATCTCTGCAGTGTACATGGCGCTATTTTCGTGTCAAGCCGGGCAGGAAGTCAAACCACGAGAGAATCCGGTCAATTTTCAAAATAAAACACATTCGGAACGGCGGCCCCTCGGGAAGTTCGTAATGACGGACCTTCGGGAATTTTCGGACTGGCAGACCGTCGGAATGGCGGTCCTTCGGAATGGCGATCGCCCCCCGATCCCAGGCACCTCCAAAAAATCCTGACTACACGTCGAGGCGACGCGAACCGCAGGGACTGTGATTGGTCCGCTCAGAACGTCAGTGTGGTAAATTCACCCGTTCAGCCTGGATTGGTCGGACAGACCACTTCCACCAACGTGTTCTTCATCGCCTGCGCGTCAACATTGGCGAGTTGTCATTGTTTACTGTGACTGGAAGCAACAAGTTCCCTGACGAAAACCATATGAGCCCCCAAAACCACACAGATACACAGCCACACCCCCCTAGTGGCTTGGTGGTGAATTGCAGAGCAACGCGTTCCCTCATCGCAGAACTTTGAATGCTCAATGACGGCGTAGGGTCGACGCCGTAGCTCCGCCGTTGCCGCGACGCAGAAGCATAAACCAGGCTTAAGTCTAATGTGTAGCTTAAGAACAGCTCCGGCTGCAGCCCTGGTTAAAGGCGAGCACGTCAAATATAAACAATTAGATGGTTCAAGAGTTCATGGGTTAAAAGGATAGTTCAACATTTTGGCAAATTGGCCCATTGCCATAATCTAGTCATAGCAGTAGGTTCGTTACCTTAAGCTATTTTTAGTCCGGCGGAGCGGAGCAGCAGGCTGCTCAGGGCTCTGCTATGGAGGACATTAAACATAAACTTTGTAGATGTTTGAAGTGTCTATGAGACCTTATGCAATCATTTGCAGTGTAATTTAATATCGCTATCACAGTCAGGAGTGTACTGACTGAACGGAATGTTCTTGTTATCACTCAATACATTCAACACACACCTTTACCTGACACCTAGTGCTCATCAAATAGCACACTGACACTGCACATTGGGCTCCACATACACATAAACACACCTACTGCGTGCACGTATGACATTTCCCAGCAGGGATCAGTGGCATTTATCTGATCTTATCCATGCACCATGCACAGCAGCTTGCACACACACACTCACACACACACACACACACCATGAATAGATGCATGCACCAACTCACATGATATAGAAATGCATGAACATACAAGGACGCACACCACACACAAAGAAATTGAACTAGAGCAGTGGTTCTCAACGTGGGGTCCCGTGACCCCTAGGGGACCTTCAGAGATCTGAAGGGGGTCCCCAGTATATTTCATGAAATTTTACCACTTTTTTCTAGATTTTTTTTTTAACCACTTTTTCTAGATTTTTTTTACTGTTTTCTTTTAGAAATTTTACCACTTTTTCTAGAAAATGTTTACTTTGAACATATTTTTACAAGAAATTTTAACACTTTTTTCTAGAAGTTTTTTTTAACCATTTTTCTAGATTTTAAAAAATATTTTGTTATAGAAATTTTACCACTTTCTTCTACAAAATTTTTACTTTTTGATTTTACAAGAAATTTTTTCGAGAAGATGTTTACTTTTTATATTTTTAACTTTTTTTGGAGAATTTTTACCACTTCTTCCTAGAAATGTTTAAATGTTTTTGGAAAAATTGGACCACTTTTTTCCAGAAATTTCTCTAAAATATTGCCAAAAATTCATGCCATTGACCCTAATTCAAAAATATCAAAAAGTATTGTTCTTCAGTCTCAGAATGGTGTTTACTTCTAAATTTGGTCCAATGGGGGTCCGTGGTCTAATTTGTGTCAATTTAGGGGTCCTTGATGTACAAAAGGTTGGGAACCACTGAACTAGAGAATATTTCACACACAGTTTCAACTTGCATTGGCAGGTGTGTAGAATGTGGAACAGTATTCCACATAGTGAGCAGAGGAATGCACCACAATACAAGTGCACACACACACTCACAAATAGTAAAGGCATAGAGTGAGTGTGCGTGGCTGGAGGTGCATGGTGTGTGACTGATGTTCCAGCTGACTGAGGCAGCTCCATGCAGCCTCTTGTGGCTGCGCCTCTCATTCCTCTGAAGCCACATCAAGGAGCACTAGCCTCCCTGCTAAACAGACACTTTAACATGACTGCTGCCGGCTCCCACCAGCATAGACAAACACAGGGAGAGACCTCCACCCCACAGCATCACAGCCACACCACAGCCATTATGTGCAGACTGAATGGAATCTAATGTGGAGGATGTGGCTGGCTATCTCACATGTTTATGTAACCGTGAAAAGTGAAGAATATTGAACAGAGAATAATGGAGGCCAAAGACAGACTAAAGCCATCCGTTCTCTGCCTTTTGTCCAACCAGGCAAATGCTGCAGTGCAGTTCTTCAGCTGCTCTGCACTTTCTAATGGCTTAATGAGAACTAAACACAGCTGTTCTAGACTAAAGGACAATTTCTTTCAAACTGGTTGAAAGTTGCTAGGTGATTAGAAAGTGATGCCCATCTGTATACATTAAAAGTGGGCTATTTGTGCCATGAGGGCTGTGCAATATGATATAAGAAGTGGTGAGCTTCACGCAACAGGCCTGTGTGATCAACCGTCATACAACTCAGTCTCCGTCTAGTGAGTGATTCAGGAACACGCTGCCCTCTTGTTTTGTGTTAGACTGCCCCCTAGTGTTGCCACATCCTCTCCCTCATCCCCTGTCTCTGCTTTCTCTGTCTTTGTCCTTTGTCTGCCTTAAAGTTATCTAACACGTATTAGTGCCGAGGGAATCTTTAATTGAGTGAAACCAACAGATGTGGTGGCGATAATGACTCTCAAAGTCTCGTCCTTGGCTCGAGGCGTTTTCCCAGACTTTATGTGCTCAGTCAGCTGAATTAGCAGAACAACGAGTTCTTGGGGAGCCAGAGCACACTGTATGCGTGGATGGTGAAAGATGGAAAGATCATGCTGACCGCATTTGATCAATCCCTGGTGTTCCACATAAATGATGCTCACAGTGCTCTCCACATCTAAACAAAGAATCCTCAATAAGTCCCAGATGTTTTAGTCATTGTTGAACTGATAAGTCAATCACCAGAGTCACATTCCTTCCTGCCCACCCCCACCCCCCATAATACTATTATGATAGTAAAAACATCATCATTTCTTTAAAAGGTGCTGGTTCAGTCTGTTGAACACATTCCCCACAATGTTTATCTGAGCACAAACCAAGGTTTCCACTGATTTCCAAGTTTCAACTCTCTTAGAGGGAAAGTCTGGGAGCACTGGAAACAGGTGGAATTATCTTACCACTTGGCCTTGACTGACTCCATTTTCTGAGACTTGATACAACCCCCCCCCCCCCCAACAAGCTCTTTTCCTCCTCTGGATTAATGGAACAGCTGCAGCATGTGAAACCACCGAGATGAGTTTAAACTGTCACTGTATGTTGCTGCATTTCGGATTCAGGCTTTAAAAAAACAACCTCTAATTCATATTCGTATTCAGGAAGAAACTGGAAGTGGGCGCACTGACTTCAGCTGATGCTACACCGAGCTAGCCGGCTAACTTCTGTTTAGCTCTGGGCTAACTAGAACGGGAACAAAATAATTTAATTCTAGACTTTACAAATGTAATGGGACTGAATGGATCAAGTAGTGAAACCAGTTGTTTCACGAGGGTAACTTGTGACACTATCCACCGTTTAAGAGCCGCTTCTTTTCCCATTATGAGAAAAATGCAAAGTTGTTGAACGGTGACACTGGAAGTATCGGCAAAGATACTCTTTACGAAAAACCCCCCATGAGAGGCTGCTCCAATGATACAAGATGGTGACACTTCCTGTCTCCTAAGTGAACATGTGTGTGGATTTATACAATTTGTAGGTTGATGAAAGTGAGATTTTTTTTTTTTTATATAATAACATTAACGTTGCCAGTCATATTTAGCATTATGATAATTATTTAAATAATTTTCACGAGAGGTCGCGGCTGTTTGTTTGACGTTGCCTAGGAGATCTGTGCCAAATCTGGAAAGAGTAGGTGCGTTTGACATGAACTGCGCCTCGCCTGGAAGGTTGGCGAGAGCAGGCGGCAGCAGCAGGGGGTGGTGACAGAAAGTTGCAGTCAAGTCGGACGGTTTCCAGCCGCCGTCAATACAAACAGGAAGTCACCGAAATATATATTTTTTATGCTGTAGGCTACTGGAAGTGTCCAATAAATAACAAATATAGTTCTCAGAACAGAAGTTTGACTCTGTGTGAATATTTTCTAGCAGTAAAACATGAGATTCATATAATCTAGCATTATACAACAACACGTGGTGCTTGCAGTCCAAACTAAGAGCCAATCAGCTCATGATCCGGTGCGTTTCCCATCATGCCCGGAGGCTTGCAGGCGGTTGCAGTCAGTGGAGAGCAACTGCGGCGCCTGGCTCAGCCGCCTTGATCTCGTGAGGTTATCGTTACCGGCGCGTGCATGACGTCAGAGCAAGTCGGGAGCAAGTCGGACACAAAACTAACCAGCATGCATTGTGCGCTGGTCACCGGCGATCGATTCTGCGCAGGCCTGGCTCATCTCGAACGCACCTAGTGTGTTGTTGAGACAGAGACAGGTCGTGAACAAAGTTCATTTTCTCCTGATGTGTCCGCCTGAAAATTGTCATTTTTGTGTCAAAATGTTCAGAAGAGATGTGGCTTGTGGAAAATGAGTTCCTTTCAGTGACTGTGGGGTGAAAGAATCGACCACAATATGTGTTGACGTTCAGACTTTGGCTTACAAGAATCAGTCCATTCGCTTGGTGGGTTTTTAGAGAGCTTTTCAGCAAATAGGTTTTGCCATTTTTGTCTAAATGACAGAAAAACAGCCCAGTGTGTGTTTGATGATGAGTAAACTATTAAGAACATGTTGTGCATAACAATCCACCTTTAACAGGTATAAAAGAGGGTTCCTGTTTGAACTCACTGAATGACTTTCATGTGACTGAAAATATTTGTGTAGACAGTATGCATGATATTTTATGGCTTTGATTGAAGTGAAACTGATGTTAAAACATTTCATCTATAATGGAAAGTTTTTCACATTAGAGCAGTTTAATAACAGATTGGTAAATTCTGATTATGGTTTTCCAAATGGAAAAAACAAACCAAGTGTCATTCTTAATTTGAGAACATCAGATCATCCCATAAAACAAACAGCCAGTCAGATGTGATGCCTTTTGCTCTTTTTGCTAATTGGAGATTTTGTAAGTGAACATGATCAACATTGGAAATTGTTCCTTCTCCTCAGAGAGATGCAGCATAGTATTTTCTCCAGTTGTCAGCATTGGACTCTCTGTCTTTTTAAAACAGTTGGTTATAGATCACCATCATTTGTTCAAGATTCTTTATCCAGACCGACCACTCACCACAAAACATCATTTTATGACTCACTATTGGCGCATGAAGATAAAGTTTGGCCCACTTTTGAAGTTATGGTGTATGGGATTCGAGAGTAAGGATTGTCCCTTTAAAAGACATGCTCATGTTGTGTGTAATTTCATAAATATTTCTAACTGTACGTTCACACCAAAAGTGTCACCAGACGAGTAGTTGAGCCCTGGTCAACTTCATGGTAATTAGCTATGAGGCGGCTAAGCGGCAACCAGCAGCAACCTGTCAGAATAGAGATGTCCATCGGCTGCCTTTTTTTCCTTTTTTTTTTTGTATTTCGGCTCCCCAATGACCAGCGCGATCGAAGTTTGACGCCAGTCACGTGACGAGCGGCCAAAGCGGCTGATAATATTTGTCGTTTTGGGAGCTGTCTGCTCTGACGCCGACCCTTGAGCGTTGTTGACGCTTTGGAAGCTTTTGGTGTGAACGCACTGTAAGACTTTGGCCTACAAGAATCAAGTTCAAAGTATTTGTAATTGGAAATTCAGTGATCCACTGACGAAAAAAAATGACTGTCCTGAACGCGATCTGTTGAACATCTGAAAGCATTTGGGTGTGATACTGGCACGTGCAGCACAACTGGGTCCTGTCTTGTTTTCCATATACATTAACAACATCACGTCCAACATAACAAATTGCAATGCCCATCTTTACGCAGATGATACAATTTTGTACTGTTCTGCCGACACCGCACATTTAGCCATTCAAACCCTTCAACAAGCATTCGATCAACTGCAATATACCCTCTCTGATCTGAAACTAGTTCTCAACTCAAAGAAGACCAAATACATGCTATTCTCTAAAGTTAAAGACGTAAATGACTCTGGGTTATCTATCACCACTCTCACAGGACACAGTATTGAGAGAGTTTCTGAATATAAATATCTAGGTATCTGGTTAGATCAAAAACTCACTTACAAATATCACATTGACACTCTGTCAAACAAGTTAAGACAAATAATCGGTTTCCTATACAGACACAAAACCAACTTTCCATTGTCCAGCAGAAATTGATTGTAGAAGCCATTTTTTTTAATCTGTTTTAGATTACGGTGATATCATTTATAAGAACGCCTCTACCTCCACACTTGCTACCCTGTACCCCATTTACCATTCGGCCATTAGATTCATCACTGGTAACAGCTACCTGACTCATCACTGTATCTTATATGAGAAGGTAGGCTGGGCCCCTCTTGCCTTAAGACGAGACAGGCATTGGCACTTATTTATTTATAAAACCTTAATTGGAAAAATGCCATCATATATTACTTCCCTGCTAAGTCAGTCTCATACTCCATTCTCAACTCGTTCAAGTAACTGGTTAACACTTAAAATCCCACGGACAAACACATTATTTGGTAGAACTGCTTTTAGCTTCTCTGCAGCATCCACTTGGAATCATTTACAATCAACACTGAAACTACAGACACTTGTGTCCCTGGGTCAGTTTAAATCCATGATAACAAACTACTCTGTCTATGAATGTAAATGTTTAAATTGAATTGTTGTGTGTAAATGCTGCATCTGACTTGTACTCTCGACATCATTGAAAATGAGAGCTTGCGCTCAATGATCCTCGAGATTAAATAAAGGATGAAAAAAAAAAGAAAAAAAAGAAACTCATGTGGCTCACTCTGTCTGTTGGCTTGGTCAGACATGTAACACTGGTTGTGTTCTTGCTTTAAACTGTGATGCAAGAGGGGAGCGTCTATTTGGAGAGATTGTACACGTGGTTCCTAAGTGTGAAAAGGAGGAGGTGCTCATTTTTCTAATAATTTAACTGTAAAATATTTTGATGAGCATTTGTTTTCCTATGTGGTGGTGGAGCAGACTGATGAGTATGAATTGTTGAATGTTAAAGATGTAGCAGACATGATCAGACGTCTAGACTTGCTGTCATCTTTCAGTGGAAATGCACGATCCAAGATACAAATTGATTGTTTAAAGTTGCGTTACTGTAAACTGCTTTACCTGTGACACACCTGAGCCAGACACTTGCTTGTAAAGTTTTGAAGAGGACAGTTAATGGTGCTGCCTGTTCTGTGTGACCTGATGTCCTCTGCAGATCTTGAATTATTTCAGCTTGTATGAATTTTTGCCACAAATTGTTTTATTCAAACCCAGATGTTCTGCAATGACAATTCTTTTGAATAAAGGTCACTGGAATTTAATGCAAATGTTTTTTGAGTGTTTTCATGGACATCAAGCATATATATTATTTTAGACAAAAAAGTATAAACAACACATCTTTGTGTTATTTTGTAACACATCTTTATGTTGAAATACTTATATGTTAAACATGCTTACACACTGATTGTGTTAAAAGCAACACAAAATGTGTTGTCCTTAACTAGACACACAGATGTGTTAAAAATGAAGACATGATGTGTTATTTTTGCGAGTGCACAGCCCTTCCTTCACAGATCTCCTTAAAAACAGTTGGATGTTAGAGATGTATGAGTGTGTGAGGCATGGCGTGGCTATGTGGCTCTTTCCTAAACTCATTCATTTCCCCAAGGAAGGCAGTTTTCAGTGCATACCTCAACACACACACAGTGCAGTGTGTGTGTAACGTAGCAGTGACAGCTGGTGATAGATGGACGTCAGAGGGCCGTGACCTGCCTCACTCTCTTCTATTTCATACACACACATTAACTGGCTCATTAATCAGTAAATGTGTGAAAGTGTGTGGTTTTGAACATGTGCAAGATCCAAATGTCAGCATTCCAACATGAATTTTGCAAGCATGGATCCGGCATGGATCCATGCAGGCTTGCAACGGATTACATGTAACGTAATCAGGATACAAAAACAAAGGTAACTGCTTACTGGTGATTACTGGTGTATTTGAAAAAAACAGGGAGGAGGATCAACCATAGGCTATAGAGCCGACAGATACACAGCGTGCGCACAACACCGCAACAAACCAACACGAGTCGACCTCCATCTGTGTGTATCCCAGTTCCCACACACCGTTCCGTCCACGCTGGTTGTGCTCCGACTGTGGGATCAAGGCACCGCTCCGTCTCCAGAGCCCAGAGGGCACAACCAGCCACGAGGACCGTCACAATAAAATGCAAACAACAGATCAATTTGCCTTTCTGAGCTGAATTTTTACTTTAGTTTCTGTTCCTGCACAGCGGATGTTTTGTATCATAAAATGTTGTGGTTTTCCACCTCCACAACTATTTATTCTTCCTGGCGGTTGACTGGTGGTTTGTGCCGGCAGCAGTGATTCATGTTGACAAAGTGATGATTTTACAGTTGGGAGTTTATACTAGGGGTGTGCAAAGCAGCCAGGATTTGTATTTGTTGAGGGGGAAAAGTATTTGTATTTGAGTAAAATTCAAAATAGGCGTGAAAATACTTATTTTTTGCGTTACACTTCTAATTTACGTCATATTCTTTAATTATCCATTATAATAATTATGGATATGCAATATTGGTTGATGTTTCTCCATAAATCCAGCAATGAACATGTAACCAGGAATGTTGTTCTCACAGCTGTTAGTCGACATGAAGCGATGAGTAGATGATGAGTGAAATTTGAATTTTGATTTTGAATTATTCACTCACTCATCTGGGCATGCACTGCAGTTTCATGAGGAAAGCTTTTTGATATGATGTTAATAATGTTATAATGCTGTGTTCCAAATAAGTATTTGTAAAAAACCAGGTTGTTTGTATCTTTCTGAATACCAGCTCCAGCCCTAGTTTCTACGCTGTCTTCTAGTTTTAAATGTAGCGGATGCTCTGAGTGTTTGGAGCCATCTACTCTACGTGGATTGATGCGTGACGTTCTTCATTCTTCATGTTTGGTATTGTGTGATCCAAAAGTAACTAAAGTAATCCCTTACATTACATTCATTTTGTGATATTTTAGAATAAGTTACTGATTAGACTTTTTATCAGGTAAATTGTAACTCTACTGGATTACATTTTTAAAGTAACCCTCCCAACCCTGTTACCAGGGATACGCTCATTAACAGCAGGACACATACACACACAAACAGTGGAGGGATAAGGATCTGTGCTATTGACCTCCATGACCTCATTACAGGCAGCCAATCAAGAGACAAAACATCACACTGATTAGTGAAACCTGCACAAATAAACACCAAGTATGAGCGGGGTGGGGGTGGGGGGGGGGGGCTATGAGAGAGAGACTGGGAACAGTCATGAGACATGTGTGTTGCCTGAGGTGGAAGGGGTTTCTGTCGCTCACACAGTTCACAGGAGCTCAGTGGCCCTGTCATACATGACCATGTACAACTGGGATAAATACACACACATGCAAACACACTCTTAAAGGGAAACTTTGTTGTTTCTTTTTCAACCTGGGCCCTGTTTTCCTCTGTTTTTCTGTATAGGTGAGTGATGATAATACTTTTATTGAGGTGTGTCCAGTATTGAGGCGGCAGGCAGCCTGCAGCCCGGTCGTCTCTCTTCACCTCAGTCAGGTAACAGTATTCCCCTCCGCTTTGAATTAGACTTTGAATTAGATCTAGTTTTACAAACATGTCGGCTTGATTGAAGTAAATAAACTTCTGGGTGCATGTTTGAGTCGCCATCTGACGCTGTCTGTGGCTTTGAGGGATCTAAATAGCAGCCTTATTTTAGACCTGAAATGTTAGGAAAATACAGCCCCCAGTTGACTTTTGTCTGGAATTGTCCTTTAAGTGCATCTGCATTTGTGTTTCCTTCCAGCTGTGCTCTACTTAACTCTCCAGTCCTTTCTGATACAACTCCAGTGTGTTGTATGAGAGCCGGCAGACTCAATTGTAAAGTGTGCATTTCAATCAGGAGAGACTAATAAAGAACAAAGTCGGGCTGAAAAGTGAAGTTGCATTTATTGTGCATACAAATATATTTTTGGCGCTTAGAGGAAACCACCACCAGAGAAATGCATGCTTACCGTAACTAGGGTTTCAGAGATCTTTGGGCATCCAGTATAGAGGAAGAGTCGGGACGAATGTACGATGAGTAGGCGCCAGACGACCAACGCCCCATTTGCTGAAGCGAAGCGGATGAGATGCCTTGTATGGCAGCCGAGGTTGCGGCTCCTATTCTGAAGGAATGGCCTGAGAACTGGCTAGGCGGGAGATTTGAATGCAGGAGGACTTTACGAAAATGCAGCATGAACCAGGTTTTTGACATAGGATTATTGCTGGGAGTTAGAAAGAGAGGAGAGGGACTGGAGGGAGATCTGAGCCGAATATATTTAATCAGGGCTTTAAAGGGGCAGAACGGGGCACCGGTGCGGGTAACGACTATAGAGCAGGCTCCTTTACCTTTGGAGTGTTTTAGGAACAGCTGGTAGTGAGAAGGGAGAAAGGTCAAATCGGAGAAGCAAATATCTTTAGCTGGATCGAATAGATTCGAAGAAGTAGTGAACTCACTAATCCTAAGAAAACCATAGAAAGCCAGCAGGAAAACGCTGGTGAGGAGGGCATCTACGTAAGGGGAAAACAGCCCCCTGCGGAGAGTAGATATCATGATGTGCAGAATATTCAGAGTTATGGGGCGTCTGTTATTTGATGCTAGAGGGGAGCATTTACCAATACCTTTTAGAAGTAATTTAATTGATGGATTGGTGAACAAACTGGGAAAAGAGGGATCTGAGCAGCGAACATTAAATTGAATGCCTAAGATAAGCCCCCGAATATACTGAGGCTTGAAATGACGAACATCGGTACAGTATGTGATGAAGACAGCTTTAATATGGACAGGCAACAAGGGGATGTTCAGAGAGGAGCAGAAAGTGCTGAACGTAACCCATGCAAAATAGTAGGATTTAACAGTGGAGACAGCTAATCCCTTCCTCATGTAGACCCTAGCTGAATCTAATGGCGCGTTTCCACTAGCACGGTACGGCACGGCACGGCTCGGCTCGGTTTGGTTGTGTTTCCATTACAGCTGAGTTCTCTAGTAACTCCTCAGCGGGGGCGGGGGCGGCACGGGGGTGATCGCGGAGATCGCATTGTCCGTCTCTCTTTTTTCGATCCGCTCGTCAGCTCCAAACTCACTGGTCTGCACCTCGTTAACAGACCACAGTGTGGATTTACACACAGTTTCCTCAGGTGAAGTAATAACAACAGTCTCGATACAGATCAGCTGGCGCTGTTGCCGCAATGTTTTTGAAATTTCCGGGTTTGATTCTCATGTCCGACGTCGCGCTCGCGCTGACTCTCTGCCCAATCCGCGGAAGGCAGTCGGATGACGTCACGTTACAGTAACGCTTCGGCTCGCTCAGGGGAGGGCAATGGCTCCGGAAAATCTGAAAGTTGAAGGGGGACAGGGCGTCAGCGATTATGTTGAAATGACCGGGCACGTGACGAGCGGTGATGATGAAGTTATGAATTACTGCCTTGCAATTTTGGCACGGATGAGGCCAGATCGAGCAGCCGGGAAATGAACGAGCGCCCCTGGGGAGTTACGCGCATGGCGAGGTTAAGGTGCCCCAGCAATGACAGGAGTTGCTGCTTTGTGATAATCTTTTCCGCAATGAATGACTGGCTGATTTTGCGGATTCTCTGCAGTTTCTCCTCCGGGAGAGAAGCTTTCATGTCGGTGGTGTCGAGTAGTGTTGTGACGTTCACGAACGAACCGGTTCTTTTGAACGGTTCATTAACATGAACGATGAGAACCGAGTCGCAGCTGGGAGCCGTTCTTTTGTGTGTGTGTGTGTGAGCCAGTATGTGTCAAAAGCTCCTCTTTTGCTCTCGACCAGTAGGCTACAGGTACAATGGGAGGAGGAGCAGGTCATTCAGTGACATTGAGTTGTGCATGCTGTCTTCACGTGAGTGCAACCACCTACCCCCACAAAAAAGAAAAAAAGTGCACTGCTCTTGCTCCGATAACGTGAGCAGCGCGAGCCCAATTAGTTATGCAAATTAGCTGAGCCACCTTATGGACTATTTATAGTAAATAATAAATCCAAATGACATCCAGAAAACTGCAGAAATATTTTTAAAAAGAGCCAAAAGAGCCAGTTTTTTGAACGGCTCTTTGAAAGGAACGGATCGCAAAGATCCGGATCCCGTCAAGGAGCCATAAATCCCATCTCTAGTGTCGAGTATGATGCCGAGAAACTCCAGGGAGGTCGCGGGCCCTGAGGTTTTTTCCTCCGAGAGCGGCACGCCTAGATAATTGAAGAGATGTTTCAATTTGGTTAGAGACGAGCCGGATCGATCATGCGGGGGATCAATGAGTAAAAAATCATCGAGGAGGTGGAGCATGGACGGGAGCCTAGTGTTATTCAATAGAATCCAGCAAAGGGCTTCTGACACCATGTTAAAAAGACACGGGCTGCTTCTGCACCCGAATGTGAGTCTGACGGCGAAATAGAATTTTGACTCCCACTTTACGCCGAAAAGGTGCCACTGCGACGGATGGATGGGGACAATTTTAAAGGCGTCGGTAATGTCGGCTTTGGACAGCCAGGCCCCCTGACCAGCTAGTTTAATCGCGTTATCCACCGTAGCGTAATGAAGCGAAAACGGCACGGGAGGAATGAGGTCGTTAACGCTTAGGACCGGGCCTGACCGTGGGGCAGACAGATCGGAAATCAGCCTCTTCTTCCCGGAGTACTTCCTAACTGCGATGCCAATGGGGCTAGTGTGAAACACAGGAAAAGGAGGGGAGTCGAACGGGCCAATGACGTAGCCTTTGTTTACTTCTTTCCCTAGCAGCTGTGAAACGCTCTCTGGATCCTTAAGGGCTGATTTTTTGACACATAGGAGGAATTGATTGACGTGATAACCCCCACCCAAAAACCCTGAGACAGACCAGTGAGCAGATGATTCGTGAACACAGAGTCAGGATGATGCAACAGTTCTGCACCCAGGGCTTGTATGTTTATTGGCGTTGATGGATGAATTTTCATGAAGTGAGCGAGCCGCGTCGGTTCACTTGCCGAGAGCGGGCCAGACGGGCGGGGAGCAGGCGGCGGGGACACACAGATTTTGGATGTGCATCCTTGCACGCACTGCAGATATGAAGGAAGACACAATTAGGGTAAGTACACACATTCTCATTGAAATTATTGCAAATTGGTCTATTATTAAACAGCTCCACCTTTCTTCCGCGACTGTCTACTGCAGCGCGCGGAGACGGTGGAGGGAGAAGTCCTGCGGCACCGAGAGGAGGGGGCGGAGGCAGGAAAGGCAGGTGAGGGCACAGCGACTCATGGTGCCCCGCATTACCGCAAGTGCCGCAGGTTACCGCCTGGGATCCGCCGACAATCATTAGGAGGATCTCAGAATCCAGAATTGACCAGTTTAGGCGGACATTGGACTGAGCTATATACAGCGCTGCCTTGCTGGAGAAAGCCCTATGGTACTGGTAAAATAGGTTTCTGCCATATCTGAGGTTTAGGTCTCCGATCAGCGCCAGATAAGCGTTGAGCTCAGCCCTCCTATCAGGAAAAACGGAACACACCACATCCCTAAAGATCCCGAAAGCAACAACGAACTCCCCGATGGAGAGATCTCTAATCAACCGGGGGTCTGCTGATTTAATAATGGTGGCGATCGAGGTGTCAGAGGGGAAGGCAGAGATCTTCCTATCGCACTCCGGGGAGGGGAGGATGAGACTTACCAGATTGATGTCTTTCCCCTGCAGGATTTTCTGCCTCAGCCGGGGTGAGATGTTTGCTGCTGATGAGATGTATGCCCTACCACGGAGGGTGCGGGGATCACGGATGCCAGCGAATGAGCCTGAGATGATGAGCTTGCAATGGCCGGAGCCGCGGGATGAAAGGATGCCGTGTTTTGCCGATTTTCCAGGAGCTGCAAACGAGAATCGATGGCCTGGACCGACCTGGCCAGAGACTGTAGACTTCCGGCGATGGACGGGTCAGCTGGGAATCTGGGAGCCGGAGGGGCAGCAGCGACGGCAGGCGCGGCAGCAAGGGCGGCAGCAGCAGCGGCAGGAACAGTGGCAGCAGCGGCGGGCGCGGCAGCAGCAGCAGTGGCGGCAGTAGCGGCAGCAGCAGCAGCGGCAGTAGTGGCGGGCGCGGAGGCGACAGCAGCAGCAGGAGGGCCAGCAGCGGCGGGGGCGCCAGCAGCGGCGGGGGCGCCAGCAGCGCGGCTGGATCTGCTCCGGCTGGAGGACGAAGGAAGCCGGCCTGAAGGCGAGCCTCCCCATTGAAGCGATGTGTCGGCCTTCCTAGGCCGCTTACGACCTCGCTGGGTTGCTCCGGACGGGGCTGCTCCTTCTGGAGAAGCTGAAGACGCTGCTGCGGAATCACTGAAATCAATTAGGCTTGCCAGCTCCTGAAGCTGGGACAGCTGGAACCCCGGGGCTGGAGAGACTCCTTGGGCCCTTAGCTGCTGCAGGAGGGACTGGTACTCGGACTGAGAGGAAGCAAGGCGAGCGCTCCTGCGCTGAGTTGAAGGAGACTGCGCTACCTCGAGAACGAGCTCGCCGCTCAGATTAAAAGCCTCAACGGGATCATACGAGATGGAATCCGACATGATCGGGCTGGCTAGGAATAGCGAGGTACAGACAAAGAGCGAACGAATGCACGCCATGCAGGTGTGAGTAATCACACAGAGTTTTGCTGAATGACAGCGGGACGACTGCAGAGGAAGAGAACATTTTTAAATTTGACGCTAGAGACTGATTGGTGGGAGAGAGAAGACGAGGCAGCCTGTGATTGGACGAAATGGGAGGAGAGGGTGGAGCGAGAAAATAGAGGGTGAGCTTGGGAGAGGCTTGTGCTTAAAGAGATAGTCTTCCTGTCTGAACTTTCGCTTAGCTTCATGTTAGTAAATAACTGCACACTGTTGTGTACTGCCTGTGTGTGTGTGTGTGTGTGTGTTTGTGTGTGTGTGTGTGTGTGTGTGTGTGTGTGTGTGTGTGTGTGTGTGTGTGTGTGTGTGTGTGTGTGTGTGTGTGTGTGTGTGCGTGTGCGCGTGTGTGTGTGTGTGTGTGTGTGTGTGTGTGTGTGTGTGTCTGTGCGTGCGTGCGTGCGCAGCAAGAAACTGCCCGGCACAGCAGTAAAAGAGATCATACAGCAACAGTGCTGTAGCCATGCACACTGTCAAACACACACACCATGCACACTGTCAAACACACACACACCATGCACACTGTCAAACACACACACACACACACACCGTCACATAGTGAATGGCATTACAAGAGCTGAGGAATGTGGCTGCTGCTGCTGCTGCTGCTGGAGCTGCTGCTGGAGCTGCTAATGCTGCTGCTGCTGCTGTTAATGCTGCTGCTGCTGCTGTTAATGCTGCTGCTAATGCTGCTGCTGCTGTTAATGCTAATGCTGCTGCTGCTGTTAATGCTGCTGTTAATGCTGCTGTTGCTGCTGTTAATGCTGCTGCTGCTGCTGCTGTTAATGCTGCTGCTAATGCTGCTGCTGCTGTTAATGCTAATGCTGCTGCTGCTGTTAATGCTGCTGCTGCTGTTAATGCTGCTGCTGTTAATGCTGCTGCTGCTGCTGTTAATGCTGCTGCTGCTGCTGCTGCTGCTGCTGCTGTTAATGCTAATGCTGCTGCTGTTAATGCTGCTGCTGCTGTTAATGCTGCTGCTGTTAATGCTAATGCTGCTGCTGCTGTTAATGCTGCTGCTGCTGCTGCTGCTGTTAATGCTGCTGCTGTTAATGCTGCTGCTGCTGCTAATGCTGCTGCTGCTGTTAATGCTAATGCTGCTGCTGCTGTTAATGCTGCTGCTGCTGCTGTTAATGCTGCTGCTGCTGTTAATGCTGCTGCTGTTAATGCTGCTGCTGCTGCTGCTGTTAATGCTGCTGCTGTTAATGCTGCTGCTGCTGTTAATGCTGCTGCTGCTGTTAATGCTGCTGCTGCTGCTGCTGCTGCTGCTGTTGCTGCTGTTAATGCTGCTGCTGCTGCTGCTGCTGCTGCTGTTAATGCTGCTGCTGCTGGAGCTGCTGCTGTTAATGCTGCTGCTGCTGCTGTTAATTATGCTGCTGCTGCTGTTAATGCTGCTGCTGCTGGAGCTGCTGCTGTTAATGCTGCTGCTGTTAATGCTGCTGCTGCTGCTGCTGTTAATGCTGCTGCTGCTGTTAATGCTGCTGCTGTTAATGCTGCTGCTGCTGCTGCTGCTGTTAATGCTGCTGCTGCTGGAGCTGCTGCTGTTAATGCTGCTGCTGCTGTTAATGCTGCTGCTGCTGCTGTTAATGCTGCTAATGCTGCTGCTGTTAATGCTGCTGCTGCTGTTAATGCTGCTGCTGCTGTTAATGCTGCTGCTGCTGTTAATGCTGCTGCTGCTAATGCTGCTAATGCTGCTGCTGCTGTTAATGCTAATGCTGCTGCTGCTGTTAATGCTGCTGCTGCTGCTGTTAATGCTGCTGCTGTTAATGCTGCTGCTGCTGTTAATGCTGCTAATGCTGCTGCTGTTAATGCTGCTGCTGTTAATGCTGCTGCTGCTGCTGTTAATGCTGCTGCTGCTGTTAATGCTGCTGCTGCTGTTAATGCTGCTGCTGGACACTTCCTTCATATTCCTCCGTCAACCATTCATCTCTCTGAGGAGAGAGGGAGGGAGAGAGAGGGGAGCGAGGGATGAGAGAGGTATACAGGGAGTCAGGAAAGGAAAGAGAGAATGTGTGTTCATTCAGCATCTGGCAACCAGCCAAGAACATTCTGTCCTGCTTTGTTTGTGAGGGAGAAGAAGAATGTCTACATTTCATCAGCATGACCTTCTGTCCATGTACAAATCCTCTGTCTCCTTTTACATGTCCATGTGGAACTGCTGCACTTCCTCATCAGACTCTAGACTACATCAACGATTACTATTCCACTTTTTTTTTTACAACTTTATTTTAAATTTATTTATTTTTTTATTCTCACAATCACAGAGAGAGAACATTGATATGCAGACAGTTCCAGGGAGTACCAGAACATTTCGACTTGTTTATGTAGAATTTGGATAAAATAATTAACAAATTATATAAAACTGAGAATTTAGGTTTTTATCATATTCAGTGTAGCCAAACAAAACATTTTTCCAGCATAAATGACACTGAGGATAAATATGATCACTGATGAAGCTCCAAAGTTGTCTAGTGTGTGGGCAAGACCAGAATAAATGAACCAAGGTTTCATTGGCTTCTGATCAGTTGGGTAAAATCTATGAAGCATTTTAAATGAGATCTCTTTGACCTTGTTGGTTAAAAAAAAACTTATTAGATGGTAGCCAGATTTATTTATGGGAAAGGGGTGCCATTCCGAACCTTTAAAAAGTCCGCCATTGAATGGTTTAGGGCACAGGGTACACATCTTGCAGTGAATGCTTTGGTAGTACAGTGGTTAGAGCATCCATTTCCTATGCGGGGAATTAGGGTTCGACTCCTGGAGATTTCTTGATCTCTACCTAATCTTTTACTAAACTTAACCAACTCCTTTTTACATCGCCTAAACCCAACCAAAGCACAGAGCAAGGACAGTTATTTTTCAGCAGGAGCGCCGCGGCTGCATTAGACTTGCACCTGGGTGAAACTTTGGAGGGAGGGGGGGGCTGTCCCTGCGGTGCGATCGTGTCAAGCCGGGCAGGAAGTCAAAACACGAGAGAATCCGGTCAATTTTCAAAATAAAACACATTCGGAACGGCGGCCCCTCAGAAGTTTGGAATAACGGACCTTCGGGAATTTTCAGACTGGCAGACCGTCGGAATGGCGGTCCTTCAGAATGGGTCCCCCCCCACGGCGTCGACCCTACGCCTTCATTGAGCATTCCAAGTTCTGCATCGAGGGAACGCTTTGCTCTGCAATTCACCGCCAAGCCACTAGGGGGGTGTGGCTGTGTGTCTGTGTGGTTTCGGGGGCTCATATGGTTTTCGTCAGGGAACTTGTTGCTTCCAGTCACAGTAAACAATGGCAACTGAAAAATAAACGCTTTTATTGCAAATGTTGAAGCGCAGGCAATGAAGAACACGTTGGCGGAGGTGGTCTGTCCGACCAGTCCAGGCTGAACGGGTGAATTTACCACACTGACGTTCTGAGTGGACCAATCACAGTCCCCAAGGTTCAGGATTTTTTGGAGGTGCACGTCAGGCTACGGCGTAGGGTCTGCGTCGTAAGCATAAATCTGACTACCCATTTCTCCGACCATACATTTCTTTATTTTTGCGTCCATTAGTCCGCCCTCCCATTGTAGCCCTAACCCTTAACCTTACCCTAAACCTAACCTTAACGCTGTAGAATGGGTAGTCGGAGAAATGAGGCGTTGGACTTTGGGGCAGTCGGACTGACGTATGCTCCTCGCATATATCAGGCTTCCTGCCTGCTGCAACAGGCTGTACAATAAGGCCATGTTAGGCCATGTACTTGTATTGCATTTTATATTAGGTTATTAATAGCTGAATAAAGGATGAATCAAGTATTTCTCTCTTCTATCCCTGGATATGACTTAAAGGATAACTTTCATTTTTTACAACCTGGACCTTATTTCTAGCATCAAATACGATCATTTACTCACCCAGACAACTTTGGTGTCATTTGGAGTCGTTTTGACGAAATTAGCCCCAATCGAGCAGCGCGAGAACACGGGGCAGCGCAATGCAGCCTCTAAATAACACATTATCCGCCACAAAACTCATTCATTTCGCCAATATTTAGTTATGATACACTAGTGTTATTCCCCTCCGAGCCCGTGGTGGCATGTTATCAACATCCTGCTCCTCCAGGCTGACCTACTAACCTCTGACCTGGATGATGTCATCTCCGACCGGTGCCCGGCTCGTTCTGATAATAATCATTCCGCTTCGGCATTCGGGTCCTTTTTAGCTCAATTAGCCGAGCTTTAGTGAGGATCCAGGCTGTGGAGAGGAAGCCTGTGGAAGCTGAACTTCATCCAGCTGCTCATTTTGTTCTGACAAGTCAGAAACATGCAGAAACGGACCATAGCATTAGCGATAGCAAGCTAGCTGCGCCGTGCCGCCGTCGGAGATGACATCATCCAGATCAGAGGTTAGTAGGTCAGCCTGGAGGAGCAGGATGTTGATAACATGCCACCACGGGCTCGGAGGGGAATAACACTAGTGTATCATCACAAAATATTGGCGAAATGAATGAGTTTTGCAGCGGATAATGTGTTATTTAGAGGCTGCATTGGGTGCCCCGTGTTCTCGCATTATACGGATATACGCGCCGCTCTGGGGCTAATTTCATCAAAACGACTCCAAATGACACCAAACTTGTCAGGGTGAGTAAATGATCGTATTTGATGCTAGAAATAAGGTCCAGGTAAAAAACTAAAAAAAACTAAAGTTATCCTTTAAAGGAAAACATGGCTCAGCACCTTGTTAGCATCTCTCAGATCATTGTTTTCCTTTTAGAGCTCTTGACTTGACTGGTTTGGTTCAAGTAACAGGAATATACTGTAGAGGAGTGTCTACAGTTAAAACAACATTATAAGAAGAGGAAATACTGGACTTAAATATATTACCAGGTAAACTTTGCATTAGTAAGGGCAAGATCAAATGCCATCAAACGCACTGTCCTATACAGAGGCATGAGAGGCATGTATGAAACTCACCACTGACTTAAACAAATTCAAAATATTAATAAAACAGTAGCTATCAAAGTAAGAATTATGGTATGGTTGTATGGATAAGTGTATGCATATTGTGTATATTGGATATTTATGAGTATATGAGATAAAATCATTACATATTTTTCTGATACTAGCTTTATTGCTATTGTTTCATTTTTCGTTGTGTTGTTTGTGTTTGTGTACTCATGTTTTTGTTTAGTTTTTTTGTTTTTTGCTTTTATTGTATTCTGAATATGTAATTCTGTCCGACCCCAGGAGGAATAGCTGTGTGTGTGTGTTGGGGGCGGGGGTATTTACTATATATATTATGAGGAGCATGTTGCTCCAGTTGACTCAGGCTAGTGGAGCGTTGACATGTTGAGGGAAAGGAGAGCCTGACTACCAGAATGTCCTCTGCTGCTGGGCAAAAAGTTGCATATTAGATATTAAGGTTGCATCTTGCAACATAACACCCGAGGCTGATCCCATCACTTTCAACAGGTGTGTTACAGCAGCTAATAAATATTAAATCTCCTTCCTAACAGATAAACCAATTCAAACAAAGCTTCTCTATATTGTGGCGATACCAACAGATAACACTGTCTTGGTTTCATGGTGAATGTGCTACAGCATGTTTCTTCAACTTTTGATTTCATCAACGTTATGTCACTATGCTTTGAGTCTCACGGCACCACATCCTTTTACACACACACTCTCCCTCACACACACAAGAGGTTCACTGTGTAAAGGTCCGCTTTTCTGTCTCTGAAACCAGTCGGAGCTTTCAGCAGCTGTAATGAAGCTTGGAGAAAGTTCAGACAGGAAGAACTATCTCTTTAAAGTCCCCTTCCAACAACCCTTTTTGGTTATTTAAAACATTCTCTGGGGTCTTTAAATTGTGATTATGAGGTTTTTAACCAAAATCACAAAACCTGTTCCATTTCTCAGGGCTCTTCTTCTGCACAGCAGCAGCAGCTCATTAGCAATGCACCTCTGGAGGGTGGGCGGAGACTGTGTCAGTCCATACAGACTGTTGCAGGCCGCCTTACACCCAGCTCTCTGGCCTTTCACCTCTGAGCCAGATGCAGAGCGGGCCGGGAGCTTGTAGCACTAGTGCCCTCCCCTGGGGTTGTGACACGTCAACCCCAGTCTTCCTGAAACTGTCAGTTTGCGTCTGCCATTGGTTCACAGCAATTTGAAGGCAGAAAAACTCAGATATGCAATGTTGCACTTCCTTTTCTGCTGATATGTCCTCTAACGTCAGGAAAATGCCACAGGAACATGTGAAAAGCATGAAAAACACGATTTTCATTGGAGGGGGTCTTTAACTCTTTGACTGCCAGCCATTCTCACAGCAGCTTCCTCCAGCTTGGCAGAATTTCATAGACCCACCATATATTATGTGTTGTTACTACATACTAGAGGCTGACACTTTTTCGGGAATCCCGCGGGATTCCCGTGATTCGGGAGTCAATTTATTTATAGTCACGTGATTGGGACGTGACAGGAAAAATGTAAAACGGGAGTGAACGGGAGCGGGAGTCAAAATTAACAGATCTTTTTTACTTTCTTTTTTCTATCTTTAATCAAACAAAAATGCGTGTTTTTATCGAAAAATGTACGTTCTTTGATGCAGCAGCCAACTACGACCCAATCGCTGACCAGTCTGTCTTTGTTTACGGCAGCATTAATGCTCCTTTTCAGAGAGTATAAACAAATACAGGTGTTACCAAGGATACGAATTAAGGCCCCATTCCATTTAGTGTAGCAGACAATTCAGCACCCATCAAAGGAAAGACGATCCTTGGGTCTCTACTTTCCAGCGGAATTTAACCTTCTCTAAAAAAACAGTTTTGTTTCTTATTGAATCAGCCTTGGTCGCACTTTTTCTTTCCTTGGGGTAGGTTTTCCACACACGTTATTTTTTTACGTGTGTGTGTGCTAGACAGGTTTTTGTAGACGGACAAGCAACAACTTAATTAACATCATTGTATTTATTTTATTTTGGAACTTTATCAGATCCAGCTCCCTCTGGTCAGCAGGCAGGCGCAGATGTCTCACCTCACTCGGTTCTCTGTCTCACAAGGTGATTAACACACATCTACAACTGATTTAGTGGTTCAATGACAGTTTGTAGACAGTCCTCTTCTCTCTCCCTCTCCACACAGCCATCCATCCAGCTCTGGCTGATGTGCCCACTGGACCCACAACCACAGACAGACTATGTAGCTCACAACAGACACTCCCACCAGCGCCGTCCGCTCCTCAGACACTAGTCGGACTAGTCTGGCAACTTTCCAAAAGCTCTTGACGACAGCGAGCGATCGACGGGGTTGTTGTGCTTTGTATCACGGAGCTGCAATGAGCTTCAACGAGCTGCTGAGCCGCCATGAGCCCCGCCGCCGCCCCCTAAGCTCTCATCGGAGGCCAGAATGTCATGGAGCGGCCCGCTGCAGTCAGACCACCGCACCGCTCCGTGAGGGGGAGAAATGATGCTATATTTTTTCATACCTCTCAATCCAAATGTGTGTTTTTCTGCACTTTATTTTGATGATACAAGTGTGATCTTCACAGAGGAGCAGGACAAGACATTCAGCATGGCGTTGCAATTAAAACAACCCTAAGACGAGTTATCTGGTCTTTGGCAGTGAAAGAGTTAAGCACGCCTCAAAGCTCTTTCCCTGTTTTCTGCTATCCTCTCGCTCCACCCTTATTCTCATAATTCAATCATAGTCTGCTCCCCCCCTGCACCACCTCCATCAAGATACAGACTGTCTTAATCTGGATCTTCAACGGAGAAGTTCCCTCATTAGGCGACTTCCAGCTTCCCTAACACCACCAGTCAGGGCCGTTGCTAGGAGTTCTGGGCCCCTGACTTTTCCACTTTTTTTCTTAGACTACGTATTATCATTTTTTATTTAGCCCACTTTGTTTTGATGCTAATGCAGCATTACTAGTTACATAGTATCAGTCTAAGCAGGTCTAAGCAGAATAATTCAGTCATACAAAGATTAGACTACTGGGTTTTTTGTGGGCCCTGTTGGGCGCTGGGCCCCTAGATTTATCATCACGGATCATAATGGTCCTGCCACCAGTGTCTAGGCCTGAGGGGGATATAACTTCTTCAGGTTCTTCAGAGTTTACAGGCCTACACCCCATGGTCTAAGCGCCAAAGTTTATTTTGTGCACACTAAATGTAATTTCATCTTCATATTCTAACCTGGCTTTCTTGTCTTAAATAGTCTGTCCTGATTGAAATATGCTGCTGCTGATTTCATGTTGGCTTGTGTAGCAAGTCTGAAATTCAAGACCTGCAGAACTGTTTGGCTTAGACGAAGCTTAAACTGTTACCTCTGACACAGTCCTTGCGTGCGTCATTTAAAAAGGTATGTCACACGGATTCACAAGCTGCAAAGAAACTGTAAAAATGAGCAAACTCAGCATCAAATTCCAAAAAAGCAAGGACACGAGCGAGGGCTACAAAAGTAGTTAATAGTGCTAGTCTCCTTGGAGCGGTCGTTATGTGTCGCACAAGACGACCATCATTCAAGAAATGAATCGGCTGCTCCTCATCCATGGTGCTGTCAACGCAACGTGAGTGACAGAAATAGAAACCGGGCGTGGGGCTGTAAACGACGCATCGCATCGCAATAGAAAACAACTCATTTTGTAGCTATCGCTCACTCCCGTCACATCCAGTTATCCACATTTCAACATTACTGAATGCTCTCAACATTTCATTTTGTGTTTGCTCTTCTTGTCCTTTGAAAAGTAAAGACATTTAAGGGACAGTTCCAAGACCTTTCAGATATCTTCTCCTTTAAATGTCAGTACAGACGTTTTTTTAAGAAAAGAGGTGCAGCATTTATATAGCTGTTTTTCTACTCTGCTGATAGAGCATCTGCAAGCTCCATTACTCAGAGCTGAGTTTAATTGTGCATCTAGAGCTCAGGGACCGGGAAATGCTGAGATGACTGATATACAAACACACACTCACACTCACATGTGCAGACAAATGTGTTTTATCTCTCAGTTCAGAGATGATGTTTCTGGATAAGTCCCCCCCCCCCCCCAAAACTGTGTCCATGTGCATCATTGTGGTGTTGAAGAGAAAAACATTTTTCTCAAACATTGAAAATGTTACTGTACGGTTAAAAAGGGGTCAGGTTGGACAGCGCCCCCCTGTTCAAGGTGTTATACACTGTATGCCCCGTAGAGGGCGCAGAGAGTATGTGGTAACGAGGTCACGGGGGGGGGGTATGTTCATGTCCACCTGCTTGCATGTTAATAAATGGCTGCTGCCTGCTAGCTGGTCGTCGTGGACAACTGTTTCAGCTGTTTTATTGAAATTATTATGTTAAACAATATTATATTATTATTTTATTATGAAAAAAGTGTTACTTCCGAGTTAGATGGTTCTCTTCGGCTTCTCTGCTCTCCTCCCACATGGCGCTCCATGCACCGCCCCCCCTTCGGTAAATCAATACTCGAGTACTACTCGAATAGTGACCCCAGACATTTGAATGGTAAAATATGCTACTCATTGCAGCCCTACTGTCCTGTCCTGTCTTCTCCCACAGCTGAGGTACAGTAGGTGTCAACCTGCTCTCCAACTGACCTAAATGCCCTGAGTTCAAACGCCATTCTGTCTTTCTGGACAAAGAAAAGTGGTATCCATTCACAACCATTATATGGACAAATACTGCTGCACCACCACCCCCCTCTCCAACTCAGAAAAGACACGGAGGACTCTGAAAATTCTCCCAGCTCTTAGTCGACATGAGGGTGAGTAGATAATGAGTGAAATTTGAATTTTGGGTGAACTATCCCTTTAATTGCTTTGAGAAATGAAGTTGTTGTTGTTGTTGTTCTTGTCTGAATCTCAAGTTACAGTCAGTAGCACTATCTGCTTTAAATATCTTTAGAATCTTTCCTTTATACCTAGGGGGCAAAGTCCCATTTTTTTGGAAAACCGACACGGAGCGTTGTAAAAGGTTGTCCACCAGAAATGATATCTAGGACCTTCAAGGATTAAAACCTGGGTGGACAACCCGGTCAACTAGCTGCAGGAAAGCTACGGGGTCCAAAGCCCCTCTTTTTGGGTCATTTTGCTGGCAAAAGTATGTAACTGCAAATACTTAGGTACTACAATGGCATAAAGAGTCATACAACTATAACATTTGGCAGAGAGTATCTTGACACATCGGGGAAGGCAAGAAAAAAAGATTCTGGGGTTTGTTGCAACTTGATTGTAAGATATCACCCTCAACATCCCAAAAAAGACCAAAAAAACAACTGTTCGTCTGACAAATTCTCTAGAAAATTATTATTTTTCAGTGACGGGCTCCCGCTTGGCCCGTGGCGATAATGGATGCTCCCGCCCCTTGCAGGAAAATCAGGACTTTATGGAGAACATCTATACCTAACACATATAGAAAATGTCTTTAATTCATAAGCTTCCATTTGAGTCCAAGATAGCCTTTCTATCTCCAAACCCCCACTTGCTGTGGCCGATGGTCTTCCCTCTCTATCTGTTCACTTTGAGGAGATCCAGAAATACCATTCTATTCTAATGAGGCCAGTTAACATGGAGGTTTTCACAATAGGTGTTGCATTGTTTGGAGACAGCCTGTAGCTTTCCAGTAGCTAGTAGAAAGGCTGCTTGGACTCATATTGAAGCTTATGAACTAAAGAAATTTTCTATATATGTGTTAGGTATAGATGTTCTCCATAAAGTGCTGAAAAATAATAATTTTCATGAGAATTTGTCTGTTTTTTTGGGATGTTGAGGGTGATATCTTAAAATCAAGTTGCAACAAACCCCAGAATCTTTTTTTCTTGCCTTCCCCTATGTGTCAAGATACTCTCTGCCAAATTTTAGAGTTGTATGACTCTTTATGCCATTGTAGTACCTAAGTATTTGCATTTACATACTTTCGCCAGCAAAATGACCCAAAAAGAGGGGCTTTGGACCCCGTAGCTTTCCAGCAGCTAGTTGACCAGGTTGTCCACCCAGGTTTTAATCCTTGAAGGTCCTAGATATCATTTCTGGTGGACAACCTTTTACAACGCTCCGTGTCGTTTTTTTTGCTTTGCCCCCTGGGTAATAGTTTCTGTTCTCAAGGCATTTCTGTGGCAGGCTAAACTTGAGCTAACCGTAACTACAACACAGTCTGACAGTAAGATCACAACAGTTTAGAATAATACAATTCTGTTCCACCAGTCTCTTTTATCTTTCCACATGGATAGCAGCTTGGTTCCAGGAGAAACAACTCTTTTGTGCAGTTATCTGACACACAGTCTTTTCTGAATTAGCATTGTGGAATATACACCAGTGCTCAGTGGCAGGCATACATGACAGCACACACAGACTTGTAGGCTAAGACACACAAGCACACAATGGTGCAAAACATGGTCAAGAGACCTCCCAAAGATTTGTAAAAAGTAGAACAATATAAGTAGATGCTAAAAATACTCACATTTGTCAGTGTATCTACACATACCTGTAATGTCTGTGCATGTGTGTGCATTTATCTGGTGTATGTATGTCCCAGTGTGTTTGTGTGTGGTTAGCTGTGGTGGTAAGGAGGCAGGGATACAAACAAACTTGTGGTCTGTTTTGGAGAGTGGGGCAATTTCCTGGTAGACATGGGAGGATGAAAGCCAGGACAAGTAAAACAGAGAAAGGAGCATGTTGGGGTTTTTTCTCTGGATGATTTATGACCCCCTCCACTTGCAGCATTAGGAAGAGTTTCTTGACTTCTAATTCTACACTTTGCCTCGTTTTCTCTTAAATCTGCTTCAGAGATGACGGGGTTCCAGCCCAACCGTCCCCCACCTCGTCTGTGAACGTGTGTGTGGATTTATACAATTTGTACTGTAGGTAGATGAGTGAGATATTAATATTTTCTTATGATAACATTAAAGGAGTCATAACCTGGTTTTTTACGTATCCAGCCCTCCTTGGATCGCTTTGGATCAATTCGTAAAACTTATTAGAAAAAAAAAAAATTTTATCAAACATTGAGCTTGTTCTGATCCTTTTTCCTACCGCGACTTTATCACGCGCGAGGTTTTGACTGGTCCGGATGTGCATTGTATAATATGTAATGAGGCGCGCGTTGATTCGCCGCAGGAAGGACAGAGCCGGGGGGGGGCTTGCCTGCATGCAGACTCCAAAACATAAACAGCCCCCTGTCATGACGGGGCGGGGTTGGGTGGTGAAAGAGGCAAGTAGCCTCCACGGTGAGGTCACCGTAGGAGCAGAATCAAAATCTCCTGCTTTAGGAAGGCACACCCTTGTGTGCTATTCCTGTTCGGAAAAAGAGCCGAAGCGAAAAAACGGCGCCACTTTCAAACTCCAGCTTTTCAGGCAAGTTTCAACTGAGGTCAAACACCAATATGCATGTTTTAACGAGAGAAACTGCGATTTCCTGGTGATGACTCCTTCAAATATTTTACACTACTAACAGTCATATTCAGCATGATGAAAATGATTTAAATCATTTTCACAAGAGGTCGTTGTTTGACGTTGCCTAGGAGACCTGTGCTAAATCTCATGAGAGCGAAAGTTTACTTTCTCCTGATGTGTCTGTCTGAAAATTGTCATTTTTGTGTCAAAATGTCTATACCATCCATAAAGGCATTTATGACTTCATGGATAGTAGAGTTGAGACAGACAGGAAGCAGGGAGGCAGAGAGAGGGGGAATGACATGCAGTAAATGGCGCCCGACGCGGGACTCGACCAGGACCGACTGCAGCGAGGACTGAGCCTCTACACATGGGGTGGGGCGCCCGCGCTAACCACTACACCACACGACGCCCCATGTGTCAAAATGTTTTTGACACAAAAATGAAATGTACTTCAGTGACTGTGTGGAGAAAGGATCGACTGTAATCTGTGTTTTCCTATTGGAGTCAGTACGCTGCTGTAGGCTGATGCTAGTCTCCTAAACCCATGTGACATGTTCCAGGAAGCTGACTCGTCATGGGGGGTCTTGGTTCACAAACCGTCTTTGATGTGCACCCAACGGCCCCTCCGACCTCCACCATGATACACATTTCAACATTACCCACACAGTTTTCACATACACGCAATTCTCGCATTCGCACAGATAAATAGAAACATGGTAAATAGTTCTGACTAAGTTCAATAAAGTGCAGGAGTGTCGGAGCATCCAAAAAAAAAAAAAATTACATATATATATATACACTATATTACCAAAAGTATTCGCTCACCCATTCAAATGATCAGAATCAGGTGGATGCTGAAGCGTGCAAAGAGGTCGCTGACTTTCTGCACAGTCAATTGCTACAGAGCTACAAACTTAATGTGAGCTTCAGATTAGTACAGTCACCAAAGTACAGTCGCAGAGAGCTTCATGGAATGGGTTTCCATGGCCGAGCATCTGCAGCCAAGCCACACATCACCAAGTGTAATGCAAGGCGTCGGATGCAATGGTGTAAAGCACGCCGCCACTGGCCTCTAGAGCAGTGGAGACGCATTCTCTGGAGTGATGAATCACGCTTTTCCATCTGGCAATCTGATGGACGAGTCTGGGTTGCCAGGAGAACGGTACATTTCAGATTGCATTGTGCCAACTGTGAAATTTGGTGGAGGAGGAATTATGGTATGGGGTTGTTTTTCAGGAGCTGGGCTTGGCCCCTTAGTTCCAGTGAAAGGAACTTTGAATGCGGGAACAGTTTGGAGCGGGCCCCTTCCTCTTCCAACATGACTGTGCACCAGTGCACAAAGCAAGGTCCATAAAGACGTGGATGACAGAGTCTGGTGTGGATGAACTTGACTGGCCCGCACAGAGTCCTGACCTGAACATGGATAGTAGAGTTGAGACAGACAGGAAGCAGGGAGGCAGAGAGAGGGGGAATGACATGCAGTAAATGGCGTTCGACCAGGACCGATAGAACACCTTTGGGATGAATTAGAGCGGAGACTGAGAGCCAGGCCTTCTCGACCAACATCAGTGTGTGACCTCACCAATGCGCTTTTGGAAGAATGGTCAAAAATTCCTACAAACACTCTCCTCAACCTTGTGGACAGTCTTCCCAGAAGAGTTGAAGCTGTAATAGCTGCAAAAGGTGGACCGACATCATATTGAATTCTATGAGTTAGGAATGGGATGGCACTTCAGTTCATAGAATGAGTAAAGGCAGGGGAGCGAATACTTTTGGTAATATAGTGTATATATATATACTATACTATACTATACTATACTATACTATACTATACTATACTATACTATACTATACTCCAACTCCACCTACAGCCTGGAATGGAACCCAAGCTTCTCCAGCAGTCAGAGGGAGCAGGAGGAGCAGCCAGTCACAGCTCCTACACGTAGTAAGCTGAAGAAAGTGAAAGTAAAATCCACGACTTGGTCGGTCATTTAAAGACCTCTGTCAGCCCCCCTTCCTCCCTCCCTAACACACACAGACACACACAAGAAGGCCGTGTTTCATGGTGAGAGATGAAAATTCTGTGAAAATTGCTTATTCAATGACATTTTCTTTTTATATATATAATGAAAAATCTGGGTAAAATATATGTGATTTCACCCTTTTACTGTCAGAGTTCTATGCGTCAAACACTGAGGGGAAGGACCAGTAAATTCAATCTCACAGTCCTGAGGCTGGTGATTTCTAAGATTTAGTGGTGTGGGAGTCCTCAGAGCAGGACCGGTGTATGCTGTGAGACGGAGCCCTCTCTCAGAAATGTAAAGATTTGTCTGAGTCTTTTCTGGGCCCTGCCTTTGAACTGCAGCTTGCATGATAAACTCTGCATACAAGCACAATTTCCTGCTCCACTGGAAGATGCTTTGTGACTGGGAGATAACTCATCTGGCCACAGTTGTCCAGGTCAGACCCATGTGTCAATCACAGGCTACAGAGGTTCAGCGCAACATGTGAACAAGTGAATTAATATTATCATTGATGACGTATGACACGTATTGCCAGGAAAGATCCCATCTGTCTGTTCAGACTGCAGACACATTGGCAGATATCCCATTTGTATCCGATTTATTTCCACATATAACGGAGCCTGAATCTGATCTGACAATATCTGATTCAATGCGATCCGATCTGACCCACTTGAGAGGAAAAAATCGGAATTGGGCCACTTGAGCCATGTGGTGTAACAGTGTTAAGACAGCCTCGACTTCACAATCAAAGGTGGAAAAGTCTGGAACCCGCAGGTGATTCAGACAGAACAACTACACCAAAGCCCAGGTCTAAAAACTTTTTCATTTTCCTTCATTCCCCCCACCCCCCGTGTCTCCTCTCCTCTCACTCCCCCTCTTTGTCTCCGTCCCTCTGTAGCCCCGGGTCAACACAGTTGATCCTCGGCCTGTGCTCTGAGCATGGTGTGTTTTCTACTCAGGACCTTGTTGATTCTGCCCTCTCCCTGTCAGCTGTGTTTAATGTCACCAAGGCTTTACGCTCCCCGACACACACACGCACACACACACACACATACTCACTACTTTTTTTTATTGATCCAATGTGTGATCTGTTTGTTTTGTTTTAAAGGTACATTGTGTAACTTCTCCTGTTATCTATTCACGAAAATCAATTATTTGGTCAAGTGTTCCTTTCAGTTCATATCATTCCTATCTCCATGGAGACGGTCAGCTCGCTGCTGGCTGCCATGTCCTGTCTCCATGTTTTTACCTTCAGTGGCAGCGTGACGGTAGGAAACCACGGAAACTCAGCGGAGACACCGGAGCTGTCGGCTCAGGTCCAGGTGGCGTCTGTGAAAAGTCACCACGGTAACGCAGATTTTCAGGGGAGCCCTGGGGACCGTTTCAGAAAGCCAGGTAGTGTCTGTAGTGTTCTCGGAAAAGATTACTCGTCACTTGGTCATCCTGACGGCCACTGTTCTCGGAAAAGATTACTCGTCACTTGGTCATCCTGACGGCCACTTTTTTTTCTTTTTTTTTTTTTTATATTGGTAGATTTATTTTCATTCTGATTTTAGACTTTCTTACATTTGGCACTTTTATTGACTCAGGG
This sequence comes from Decapterus maruadsi, assembly GCA_030347415.2. NCBI lineage: Eukaryota > Metazoa > Chordata > Actinopteri > Carangiformes > Carangidae > Decapterus > Decapterus maruadsi. The sequence continues at coordinate 26,877,488 of CM064892.1, read as the reverse complement.
TTACAACACGTTACGATACAACAATGGATGACGGACTGCTATATTGCCGTACTGGTGTTACTGCCTAAAGGCTCCGGCTTTGCACAACCACACTTGGTTCCTACTCTCTAACATCATTACAACACAGTGGCAACTCTGAGTATGTTGAGCCTGATGTGGGAAACTCAGAGTTTTCTGTTTCAGAGAGCAGGATCAGCGTAATGCTGAGTCAGTCGCTACGGCAACATGTGCTGTGAAGCCAACCTGCTCCGTGGCAGGTTGAGGGGGGGGGGCAGCTGAGGGGCAGAAGCTGTGGTGCTGCTGAAAGACGGTGTGTGATAGCGGGGCAGAGAGTCAGCAGCTTTAGTCATTAAAAGGCACGATACCTTCCATATGAGCATCTGCCCCACTGTACACTCTCCCTCTACTTAGGCCCCTGAACTCCCACAGTATTGCCTCCCCACACCTACCCAACCCCAACAAGTTCCTGCCAAGACCCAAACGACACCCCAGCCGATCATCAACGCGTCCCAGTCCACCTCCTCTCCGTCACCTTACCAAGTCTACAAAACAACACCACCCCTGCCAATCCACTCAACTTCAAACCCATCCGACCCGGATAAAGACATACAACACCCCACGGACCCGGACAGCACACCACCAGCTCCAGTAACCTCCTCAACTTGGGACTCGGACCGAAGAAGATACCCACTCAACTACTTCCCATATTCCTATCTCCCCCGACCCTGGCCCCACCCATACAGACTCAAATCCACAACCCCACCCACCAACCCAACACCTTTCATTTCTGGTGACAACATTTGAAAGAGTCCTTTGTTTCAAAGAAGAGATGGCGGTGCAATAATGGGACAGCTTTAGGGAGGTGATGTGTTGTGTTGAGCAGGTGTTGTTTGTTTGTAGTCGGAGATGGGGGTTAGGGTTCGGGTGTGTATTTGTGGCGCCTGGAGTGTCTCTGGTCTGTCCCAAATGAATTTCTCCCAAGGGAGACAATAAAGACTGGTCTTCATCTTAATCTTACTGCTGCTGCAAACAGCTGGTGTCACACTGGCCGTCTGGGGGGTTGTCTGGGGTTGGAGGTGGCTTGTGATGACACTTGCTTCATGGGCAGACAGCAGTGTGGTGCTCTACTCCTTTAGCATGGCTGATCAATGTTGCCTCCCTTATATCCCTCACATTAGAGATGTCAAACGTCTTATTGCGTACACATTTAGCTTTGCCTTTGTCCTGGCCTCGTCTTCTCCAGCCGGGCGGCTGTGGCTCAGGAGGTGGAGCGGGTCAACCATTAACCGGAAGGTCGGTGGTTCGATTCCCAGTCCACATCTCGAAGTGTCCTTGGGCAAGACACTGAACCCACACTTGTCAATGGTCAATGCGACCATTACATTGTAATGTAATGGAAGTAAGTAAAGTCCAAGTGACTAGAAAAGCGCTGTATAAGTGCAAGTCCATTTATCATTTACCATCATTTTTACTTGTATTCTTACTGTGTGCAGCCAAATATTGTTAATTTCCTGGCATTGTTATGAGCTAAACTGTTGAGCCTCCACTCAATTTGTCAGTTTGATCTGCATCTTCACTCATGACCTGATGAGAACAGTGTCTGATCAGATCAATGCACAAGACTTTACGATAAGAAATATTTTATTAATCAAGACTTTTCCAGGCCTGGAAAATTACATTTTCAAATTCCATTGCTTTTCCAGGTTTTTTCAAAGCGTTGGAGCCCTGCACAGCACACACACAAACACTATAGATGCACATGTGTAAAACTCCAATGTTTCTCTTGTTTTGTTAAACAAGATGATGGAGGGATGAGATAAGACATACGTCTACATTTTTACAAACACACATGAGTGCCCAAACAAAGACATACAAACAGCCCCCAAAGGTCCACCACGCTCAACACCCCCCCACCCCCACATCTGCTGAGTCCACAAAGAATTTATTAGCAAAGGTGGAGCCACATCTGTAAGCCATTTCAGCTGTTGTTTTTAAGTCGGGCCAGGTCAAGGAAAAGGACTGGACACTGGATCCAGGATCCAGCCAGCCCCCACCCCTCACTGACACACATCCCCAATCCTCCTTAGGCCAGAACAACTCATGAGGTCCAGAGAGGAAACAGAGTTGAGGAAGGTGTGTACATGTGTGTTTGAGAGAGACATGGAGAGAAAGGCCAGCAGCAGATCTTTCCTCTCATTTCATGCTCAGAGGGACTTAACTGTTGAGGTGCAGGGCTAAAACCTTCAACTTCTTCAACATGTTCAAACTTCTGAAGGTTTCTTTACGCCCTCCCACCTGCCACTTCTACCACTAAAGCAAAACAATAGCTCTTTTCACTAGGATTACCATTCAAATGAAGCACAAGTACAGAGCTGGGGTCTCATTTATAAAACTGTGCGTGGGATCGTTACTAAAAGTGTACGTACGTCCATAAGCCAAGTTTTTGCGTGCGCCAAGAAATATTCAGATTTATAAAACCCTGCGCACGCACACTTCCAAGCAAACTTCCCTTTATAAATCACAGAGTTCCTACAAGTGTGCGCCGCTGAATCAGCGTCACGTTCCGCCCTGTCCACGCCCTGTTTTAACCGTAGATGGTCAATGCAAACCACCACATGAATGCGATCTACATGTCAATGAGCCTGACGTGCTCTTGATCTGCCGCTGTTGTGAATTGGCTGCAGGTGTGGAAGTGGCAGCGTGACACGTTGCTGCAGCTGTTAACGGCGTCAGCGGCAGAGTTTCAGTGCGCTGCCTCACAAGCGCTGGACCCGGTTCGGCACATACTGTAGCCTACTGTAGTTAAAACAATGACACCAGTTCTAAACTGAAACGAGTATTAACCTTCATCATGGTCTCCCTCTCCCTCCTCTCTCCTCCAGCGGTGCCGTGGTGCAGAATTACGCACGCGGCTCACCGCTGGATTCATACATTTACAATAATTAGACCGATCGATAAAACTTTGAAATCACTTCCTACATTCTGAGGGATGATCAAACTTTACACTTCTCTTGATAACAAGAATACAGAATATAACAATTGTGCGAACGATTACTGGATTTTTTTTTATTCCGGGCTTTGAGATTTAATTGACTCTGGATCATATGTTCACACAGTACAGGAACATAAAGTTATTTACATGTGTTTACTCCATGCAGCAGCGCCGTCCTCTCCTCCTGCGCTCTGATTGGACAATATGACGGAGAGATGGTGATGATTAAATATAGAGAAGAAATTTTGATTTTGAATCTCAAGTTAAATTCTATGAAGTTTTTTTTTCTGAAAAACCAGTCCGATGCAAAATAACGCTATTGAATTAAATCACCATGGCAACATGTATCTAACATACGGGTTGAAATTAAATGTGTGACGCAAACCCTAACCCTAATAAAAACATATCGTTCTTCTCACTCACTTCTCACTCTACATTTCTTCAGTCTGACTTCAGTTCACCACCACACCGTCTGTGTCGCCAATTCTCCTTTTCCTCCAAACCATACGTACGCCTGGCTCAGAGTTTGCTTAGAGCTGCGCACATTCTCCTGTCAAGTTTGCTTTTTATAGATCACAAACTTGTAGCACTAACAGCCAGATGCTTTCATTAGAAGTTAGTGATCTCAGTTAATCTCAGTGAGAAAGTGAGGTCGCTTTTAATTTCAGCAGCAATCACTCTGAGAGACATTTTGTGAGCACCATGGCAGGTCAAAATTGAAAGTGAATGTTAGTCTGTAAACTCTGTTGCATGTTTACAGTGAACAGTCTGGGTGAAGTTTTCCATCTCTTTAAAATCAATCTGGCTGCTTCAGTTTCCTCCCATAGGACTAGCTTTACATGGGGGGTAACCGCCATTCTGACATCCCAGAATCCAACATAGAAAATTAAGTGTTGCCACTGAGACAATTACAGTAGAGGCCTATCAAATGTCATTCTTATAATTTTTGTCTCCTATGGTCGGAATGACGGTATTTCTTTTCTTCTTTTAAACATCCTGCCTCTCTGACAATTCCGTTAGTAGCATGTTTTCCCCCAAAAGCTTTCGCGCTGGTTGGGCTTAGGCCAGGGCTCGACAGTGCGACTGTTTTGCTCGCATTTGCGAGTTGATATTGTCCGGTGCGAATAAAAAAATGCATTCAGTCGCATCAGTGCGACTCCACAGAAACTGTGTCCACATGTGACATGTCTGCTGTTTTCACCGCGACGTTCGCCTGTAACTACCGCGTTTAACGTGAGCAGCCTGTTTGGTGATTTTGGCCGCGGCATTGATTAAAGCTTGTGTACATCGGGGCCGTTCAGATGTAACGTCTTTTCCGCACTTTCAAGGTAGACGCGCGTCCTGCACGCCAGGCGACACCGTAGCAGCGCGCATTTGGTGCGAAGCGCTTTTTTGTCATGCTCGTTCAACTTGCTTCCTCTCTCTCCGGTACACGGTCTCGGGCTGTGTCTCTCCTACTGTTTCACACGGAGCTCTGTGAAGGAAGCCAATAGGTGGAAAGACGTGGCCTCTGAGCCTACCGTGAAGCTATCAAAAAACCAAAAAAAAAAAAAACCCTCGTTGCAGTGAGAACAGCTGATGTGGTCACAGTCTCACAGTGCAACATTCATATAAACTTCAGCCTCAAAGCCCTGTCTGACCTGTCCCTGAACATCACACAGGGGCAACATGGAGCTGCTTGTGTGACAGGTTGTTGAGAAAAATGTTTGGTGTTTTTACTTTTCTCAAATGTAAAAATGGGTCATGTTGGACCTTCAGCCTTATTTAAGGCTTAAACAGCTACTTAAACATTTTTTCATTGTGCTCCTAAAAAATCTTAGTGCAGAGCCCTGTATGTAATGTAAATATTCTATTTTCTCAAACATATTTGCATTGTTTGTCTTTCCTGATTTTTGTTAAGGCAAAGAGCCAGTTACAACATAAAAAAAAATAGTCTACAGCGTTAAGACTACTTTATTTGTTTGAAAATGATATTTTCACCAAAACGGCAAAATTTTTATGGTGCTACTAAAAAATTTTGTGTGCTACTAAATTTTTCAGCATGGTAGCACAGTGCTACTTGGAAAAAAGCTTAGCGTCAAGCCCTGGCTTAGGCAAAGAAGAAAGGAGTTGAGTAAGTTTAGTAAAAAGAGCAGGTTTTGGCGAGACAGGCAGACTAGTCCCTGTCTGTGCTCTGCTGCGTCATTACACACAACCATGTGGGTATTCTATCAGCATGTCTTAAAGAAGGGAGTCACCTGTTGAGTAAAGCACATTTCCGTATAGAAAGCCTTGTCGGAATGGTGGGACGTTCGCATGTCGGAATAGTGGTATGTTGGAATAGTGGTATGGGATTTCAGAAGGGCACAGAGAGAGAACAGAACAGAGAGCATGCAACCACTCCACCTGATAATATTCTCAGATCTGACTGAAAAAACGAAAAAGACCAAAGCTGTAACAAAATGCAACAAAATGATTCTTCTGAGTAGCAGAACAGAGACAAACGTCAAGCCCTTCCTTTGATCACTGAGGGAAGCAGCAGTTTCCTGTCACTTGCTCTACAACTCAGGAAACCACTGTCCAAACAAGATACGCTGCCACTCAGGCATCCAGCTCTGACTCGTCTGACTCATCTTCCTCCATTGTATCACTGACACCACTTTCCCACAGCCACACCCAAAACCATTACCAGATAGCTTCCGGGTTAAAGGTCACAGTGGCAGTCTGAGGTCGCTCTACACACAGGGTTACATGATGCCATTCCCACATTCTACTATTCAGACATGCAAACGTCCTGCCATTCTGACAGTTTTGTCCCGTCATTCCAACAAGGCTGTAGTTTCCATGAAGCTGCGTTCACACCGGACCTTTTGTTTTTCTCGCTGGCGACGAGTTTACATGTTAAAGTGATATTCCAGCGTAAGTTTAACCCATGGTCCAACGCACCGTAACACCGAGTTAGACCCCCCCCCCTCAAGAGATAAAGTCTGCTAACCGCTAGCTTCTCTAGTTGTAGCAACTTTAGCAATGACCGCACCATAACAAACAGCGCAGTATACGGATCCACTAGCCACTGATCAAACAGCCACTTGTAGCCACAAATAATGCTCAGAACAGCAAAAGTGACTAGTGACAGATCTAGCGACCATTACGCACAGCTTAATAGAAATTTGCAGCAGTGACAGAACTGTTCTGTCACTGCTGTAAATTTCTATTAAGCTGTGCGTAATGGTCGGGTCGGGCTTTAATACCTTCTGGGCCGGGTGAAACACTTACGCCGGGTTCACACTGGAGTGCCTGGCACAGCGCTGCGAAGCGGAGCGGGCGCATCTGGCGAGCCGCGTCCCTCCTGTTCACACCAGACGCCGATTTTTCAGCGGCGGTCTGAAGCGCCTCCGCCCCTCAGCTGTGTGTGAGTGTATGTGTGTTGCCTATGTGTATGTGTGTAGGTGTGTGTGTGTTCCTCTCTCCCGCTCGGTTTAGATTAACAAACAGAAACGTGCACACTTTGGGCTCTAGTATTTGTCAATCGCGGTATTTTATTTTGAAAATCGCTTTTATTTTGAAAATTGACCGGATTCTCTCGTGTTTCTTGGTGTGACTTCCGCGTCTGGTCTGAACTACAACACCGGTTAACGAGGGTGCCGAATGGAAGTGGACTCCGCTCCGCGTCTATTCGCGGCGCTTCGGCGTCCGGTGTGAACCCGGCGTTAGTCCATTTATGGATAAATTAGTGGAAATTAGTTAGTAGCCTACATTAACTTAGAAGGTGAAAAACACAAATCGCCACAGAGCGCGTGCCTGGCACAGAGGTGCGCGCTCTGGCGCATCTGGCAACAATCGGTTAACGGGGCCGAAAGGAAACTGGCTTCACTGCTCCGACAGTCCCGTGCATGTGTGTGTACAGCACTGACACAGACACACACACTCTGTAACCCTGCAACAGCCTGTTTTTCACACTGTTCACCAGAGACGTGTTACTGCAGAATAAACCACACGAGCAGCTGGGTGTTTCTACAGTCAGAGGTTTTTCCTCCACTTTCTTAGCAGAGTATCATCCTGTTGCTCTGACTGCACTCTGCTCCTCACAGTAGCTACATGAAGCTGCTGGAGCCTCCGTCTCCTCACTGACCTGCCGCTGTAGCTCCTGGACACTCACCCCTCCGCCTCCAACTCTAATGAAAGTACTGCTGGGTCCAAACACATGACGACCTGACGGCCGGCACAAAGTCCCGATTGGAGATTGTTTTAGAGATTGGAGGTTGATATCTTTAAAAAAATATTTCCACAAAAATCATACTATTTTGAAAATTACTTGGCGGCCCACGTGCAATAGTCTTTGACTTTGAGTGTGGTCATGACAGGTGTTTTAGTGAAGAAGGATATGACATTGTGTGATATGAACCACATTCTTTTTTACTCTGATTTTCTTTTAGTTCTTTTGTCAGTTGTTTTGAATTTTTGCAGTGGTATTCTGTCAGTCCGAGAAGTGGTTTGATTATGTCTGCCAGGGTTTTGGAGAGGTTTTGGGAGATCTCCCACAGAACAAAAGAAATACACAATTTTTTCTCTACCCGCTCCGCTCAAGCAGAGCTGAACCCAGCTTGAGCCCACTTCACCCAGACACCAGCCTGCTGCAGCCATCCTTCCTGCAGAGACATGGTGCAGGGTTCGGGTAAGAAAGACCAACAGTCTGTACAGCAGGTCTCACTGTGTGTGTCAGGGCACATCAGGCTGTGTGATTATGCACAAAGATCGGTTTAATGCATCGGAGCAAATTCACATCATTTCGAACATTTAACATAATAAACTCATTTCAATCAACATAAACGTAAGGGGGTTTCGGAATGGAGGGTTTTCCCCATTAAGCCTTTTTGGAATAGTGGGGTCTTTAGAAAAAATAGGAAGTCCCACCATTACGAAGAATGGAAGTCTATTTCAGAACAGCTGGGTTTCAGAAAAGCGGGGTGTAACCACTCTAGGTTTATGGATTTTCAGCATGCCGTAGGCTTCATGATGTTACTGTAGCTGTAGGGATGACATGGTTATTTGAAGAGTTCATTTGCAAAAGCAGATAAGTGCCATTTTGAGAAAAATGAGCTGAGGCTTTGTATTTATTCTTTGCATAGTGTTGTTTTCAATAAAACTTTATTTTTTTGAGATATGTCTGTTTTGTTACATCTAAAAGTCACTCAACTTTGGTTTGACTGCTATCACCTTATGTAAATAAAAAATTAAAAATGAAGATTCTGGAATTTTTTAAAAACGGAGTTATCTGCTTTTGCAAATGAACTCTTCAGTGGTGGTTTTAGTAGGATCTTCAGTCTGTGTTTTTGTCCATGAGCATTTAATTCATCTGTCACCTGACCGACCTGTAACATATAACATAACATCTGGTGGACAGTTCTGACGAAGATGGAAGACTCACATCGAAACTGTTAACAAGATAACGACAACTTGAAGTGAAATCAGTAGACATAATGATCAGAGCAGTAAGCTTATCTAGGTTCAGGTAGGGCATAGCAAGTGCAGCCTTTGGCAACTAATGTTCATCAAATATGGCAACAATAGAAATGCCTCATCTCTGTCAATTGTTTATCTGATACTTATTTTATAATTTGGTCCTTGCTTGCTGGCTTGAAGTCTTTCCTCTCATTTTGCAATTTTTTTGTCTGCCTGAGCATGTGCACCAGTCCCATGAGATGTGATTAGCTTCTTGCCAAACCACAGGTCCATTCTTAAACAGCCTGACCCGTGTTAAATTACAAGAAGACAGAGTAACAGAAGAAATATAGACTGAAGGTTGAGATCCATGGACGGGGAAGAGAAGCAGAGAGCTGGAAAACTGAGAGAATGAAAAAGAGAGGGAGCAGAAAGCAGGAGGGGTTGCATTCATCACTCAGTTATATAAGCCGGCTGAATGAGTCAGTGTACGAGTTAGAGCCATCAGACCAAAGAAACAGACAGACTTGGCCAAGACAACTGGAAGACTGTGAGGAATAACACACAACATGATAAGGCTGTGTTTTATGGCCTTTTGGCTGCTGAGTCACATCTAGTCTCAGGATTGTTTTAATAAACCCAGAGATCAAAGTTTGTAAATCACAGTCTGTTGCTGCACGTACCTCTGTTTCCATAAAACTCTGCAATACATCACGTGCAGGCTATTGATCATACATTTATAAATGCTTCATTATCATTGAGTATACTTTCTGCTATCCCTGTTGTGTACCTTATGTGCAATGGAGCAAGTGTCATGAAAATGTGTGTGTGGCTGATTAGCTGTAGATACATTGGATTGGATTTCACTCCCTTAAATCTGAACTTAAAGGATAATTTGCAGGGGTTTTTTTTACAATCTGGACCTTATTTTTAGCATAAAATACGATCATTTCCTCACCCAGATAACTTTGGTGTCATTACAAGTCGTTCTGATGAAATCAGCTCCAGCCGAGAGCCGCGTATATCTGTATAATGTGAGAACACGGGGCAGCACAATGCAGCCTCTAAATAACACATTATCTGCAGAGAAACTCCTTCATTTCACCAATATTTAGTTATGATACACTAGTGCTGTTCCCCTCTGAGCCCCCTCTGAACTTCATCCAGCTGCTCATTTTGTTCTGACAAGTCAGAGACAAACAGACCCCAGATGTTGATAACAGCTAACCCCGGACGCAGAGGGGAATAGCACTAGTGTATCAGAACTAAATATTGGTGAAATGAAGGAGTTTCTCTGCAGGTTATGTGCTATTTAGAGGCCATCAAACTGTATAATTCCACAGTGGATCATTGCATCTCTCGTAACGGGATAGTTCACCCAAAATTCTAATTTCACTCATTATCTACTCACCCTCATGTCGACTAAGAGCTGTGAGAATTTTCAGAGTCCTCCGTTCCTTCTCTGAGTTACGGGGGGGTCCACGCAGCAGTATTTGTCCATATAATGGTTGTCAATGGACACCAACTTTCTTCATCCAAAAAGACACACCAAAAAACATCCAAATACCTCCATACTGCTCGTCTGTAATGTCCCTCTTGTATTGAAGCCCCGACATGAGAAATCGTTCCGCCGATGCACTGACACAGGAAGAGCAGTGAACACTGGGAGACACTGGGAGTTTCCACTACAAACAAGCTTAAAATATAGACTTATTTCTTTTTTTCTTTGCAACAATTTCTCATGTGGGGGCTTCAATACAAGAGGGACATTACAGACGAGCAGTATGGAGGTATTTGGATGTTTTTTGGTGTGTCTTTTTGGACAAAGAAAGTTGATGTCCATTGACAACCATTATATGGACAAATACTGCTGCGCGGACCCCCCCGTAACTCAGAGAAGGAACGGAGGACTCTGAAAATTCTCACAGCTCTTAGTTGACATGAGGGTGAGTAGATAATGAGTGAAATTTGAATTTTGGGTGAACTATCCCTTTAATCTTTGCTGTCTGAATTTGTTCTGCCTCATTTTAACACCCACTCGGAGTCAGTCTGTACTGTAGTAATGGTAGTAATCAAGTACAAAGGGAGTAAATATCCAGCTCAAAAGTGACTGACTTGAGGCCAGGAAGCTCCAGAACACAGCTCCACAGAATGGGCAAGGTGAGCTAGGAGACATCACTGGTGGAAAGTTTTCACTGCAGCTTCACAGAACAGCCGCCTTGGCCCATTTTCACAGGAAAAGAAAAAACTTCTACCACAAATCCAACCCCTTTCATTGCTATGTGGGCTTTAAGCTTTCCAGAAATGATACAACTACTCCAAGTTCAAGTTCCCTTTAATTCCCACAGTCAGGCAGGAGGAATTTGTTTCAGCTCAGACAAAAATGACTCTGACATTTACAACACCTAGCAGTGCCATACTGAACAGAAGAACAACAGATCCTGTTCATGGAACAGAGTGCAACAGTCCTAGACAAAGGTCAAACATAAACTAGTGTGGCTGCTTTGTGTTCAACATTTTGCTTCTGTAACTCTCATCTCAGAAATGGGAAAAAAGGAACTGCATAGCATTTCCTAGTATATTACGTACATCAGTGTGTGCATATACACTGTCCAACATCCAATTACATGTCCAATGTGTAAAAATTAGGGCCGGGACTTGTACAGATTCATTAAGATTAATGAATTACATTAATCACATTAATCGCAGTTATTTTTGCACTGCGGAACGTTTCTCACTGGAGGAGTTTCAGGCTATCAATTATACTGGAGCATAATTATTTAAAGGGATAGTTCACCCAAAATTCTTCACTCATTATCTACTCACCCTCATGTCAACTAAGAGCTGTGAGAATTTTCAGAGTCCTCCGTTCCTTCTCTGAGTTACGGGGGGGTCCACGCAGCAGTATTTGTCCATATAATGGTTGTGAATGGATACCACTTTTCTTGGTCCAAAAAGACACACCAAAAAACATCCAAATACCTCCATACTGCTCGTCTGTAATGTCCCTCTTGTATTGAAGCCCAGACATTGTTCTGAAAAAAATTCAATAAGTCTATGTTTTCCCCGCAAATCCCCCAAATCGAAGTTTTCATTGGCTGAATGTAATTATGTTTAATTAGGTATAACTATGTATAATTATGGCATATGTATTGAACTGCTCTCTTTTGTATGTATTTTTCATATTCTGCACGGTCTGGCAGGGGGTGGGATAGGGTATGGGATTGTGTCCGTGTGGATTGTCTGTCTTTATATGTTTTGTAAATGATAGAATTGCAAATAAAAACAAGTATAAAAAAACTGGAAAACTTGGAGCTGAGAACAGCAGAGTTTCCTCTGCTGCAGCCTTTCAGTGTGGTCAAGATGTAGGCTAGCTACAGACATGTCACTGTCTCATGGTGTATTTCATTATTCTAAACTTCAACCTCAGAGCTCTCTGTCTCCAGAATTAAAAATGTGATTAATTAATTACAAAGCCTCTAATTAATTAGATTATTTTTTTAATCAGGTCCTGGCCCTAGTAAAAATATTCAAACTCTTATCACGATAAAGTGAAAATCTGGAGCAGAGGCCATTTTGGTTCCTCAGTGACATGTAATGGAGGCCACTCAGCCGTTGTTGGACAGGAAATGGGGGGCAGCTGGGGTCACTGACGGGCGTCACTGACCCCTTTCTCCACTCATCTGGGGAGAAACAGAGCCTTCCAGCTGACAACACAACATCTCCTCACATCCAGAGCCGGCCACCCATTCGGTGCAAATAGCTGAGGAGTGATGACTGTCCCTGTGGTCAGGTTTCACACAGGAGACATTTGCAGACAAAGAATGGGGAGGGGACAATCAGATCAGTGTCAAACACTGTGCCTGTAAGCTCCAAGTGACATAGGAGATGTTTCTACTTTCTGGTGATGGAAAATAAAGCTGATTGAACCTGTGTAGAGACATCAGACATCCTGGACATCCCATATCATTACAACCATTCCAAATGATTGGCTTGAGGCCATGTGGTATGCTTAATTTTTGCCAGTGAATTGGAAACTCAAAGACCTGCAACCCAAGCAACAACTGATCATAAACAGGACTTGGCTGTACACTTTCTACAATTCAACCCCCATCCCCCAATCTCCAGTCCATGACTCAGTGGAAGTTCCACCCAGACTGGCAGGACCCACCTTGTATTGATGCTTTTGATTACTTGTAACTGAATCAGGCACCTAGAATTGGTCCTAATCCTAATCTGTAATTAGTTCTTTCCATTTTCAATTGGCAATCAAAAAATGAAAAAGTTACTGATTATTTAGTTGAGTTTAGTTTTTTTTTTTTTAATCTTTCTTTTTATTAAGGGTCAGTCAGGCCACATATTGTCCTTTACATGGTTTCCACAGAACCATGCATTTTCCTGTAGCATAAACTACCAAACAATTATGAATAAACATAAAGCAAGTAACAGGCGTATACATAAACATATTTACACCACCAGAGTCATCTGTTATGTCACTCAGTGAGGGATATTGAAGCTCACTCAAGTTATCATGAAGGCTAGAAGTCAATGGTTCCAAAGGGATTATACTCATTACCTCCTTGTACCAATCGTCCAATGTAGTCTGTATGTGTCTTTATGAATCCAGAATTTAAGAATAGTTTTTTTGTGCCATATACAAGAGTATTCCAATGAGTTTTGCGTTTCCTTGCGCTCGAGACCTTGGCCACCAGAACACACTGAAGAGGTGATAGGTCCAAGTTATAGTCATGGAAAAAATCAAGAGACCACTCCCAAAATGAACAGTGTCTAGTTTTACTATTTATAGGTATGTGTTTGAGTCCAATTAAATTATTATTTTTTGTTTTATTCTATCAACTACCGACAACATTTCTCTCCAAATTGAAAAAAAAATACAGCTTTTATTGGCTAATGATTAAACTAGTCTAAATAACAGAAATATCAAGTCTTTTCAGATCTTAATGCTTTATTCCTAAAGAACACAGCAAGAATATTTTAACTCAGGAAGAATTTATAAATCCGTTTTTGTGGGATAATGTCAATGTTTAATCCCAGCAGTGGTTTTTATAATCTTCCTATAAAACCAGATGTGGTTCAGGTGATGACCTCATCAGTGTCTCATTAAGTAGAAGGAGTTGTGTTTGTGTTGATATTTAAAAAAGAAAAGAAAAGAATGACTAATACATGTAGATATGCTTTTAAGAAACACTTGTGAAAGTGGTCTCTTCATTTTTTTTCCATGACTGTATGTCCAATCAAAGTGTCCAGTTCTTTCTTAACCACATTCCAAAACATTTGTATCTTCGGGCATTTCCACAACGTATGTACATAGGTACCAATTTCTCTGTCACATAAAGTTAAGCTTCCTTCACACCGGACCTTTTGTTTTTAGAACGAGCGATGAGCTGACATGTTAAGTCAATGCAAAAGAGCGATTGAGCGTTTAATCGCACAGGCGAAAAAACGCTGGGAGTCGGAGCGACAGTGACGCTCCGTCGCTGGAGATGAGAACTCCCAACTCTCTGGCCGCCAGTCGCTCTGCACTGATTGGCTGTCGTAATGCCGGTGGTGCTGGTGTAAACAGAGACACATGGCAGTGTCCATGACGCCATCAAAGTGAAAATGCCACTCTGTGGCTCTGTGCCACATTGACGAGCGACTGTAGCTGAGCGACGGAGACAAAAACAAAAGGTCTGGTGTGAACACAGCATCAGCATCTTTGAGACACTAATTTACACAGCTTTAAATGTCCCAGTGGAACCAAAGAGGATTAGTGTTGAATGCATAAAGCACTAAGAAGGACACAACTCTTACTTTACTTCTCAGACTCCAGTTTGAAAATCAGGATGTGGGTCAACAACATCCATCTCTTTCCATCTCTGTTTAAAGCATGGAGACCTCTCATCCTTCCTCTAACCACAGCTATCACACAACCACTGCCAAGTCTGCCCTTGGCCCCTGTCCAGTAGACAAGCACAAACCTCCTCTGCCTCATTCCACCCAACCACCCATCCATCCATCCATCCCTCCATCTTATTCTCTCAGTCTGTTGTGTAAACCTCAGAACTACAGCCAGTAGGATTATCATGTTTGTACAAGAATTTAAGTTTCACAAGCTCCTTGCAGACACATGGACATGCAAACTAGCAAACTAAAAATGCATCTTCATTCATCTGTAGTGATGGATGTTTCAGGGAAGATTTTTTCTTATCTGTTCTTATCTTACTATCCATCTGATCTGTCCATCTCCCTGGCAAAGTTCTATTAGCACTAACCCTGCTGTCTGACCCTCTTCACGTCGATGTAGAAGGAGAAACCTGATCAGATCTGATCCGGTTGTGAGCAACCAAAACCACACTGCTTTATGAGGGAGGTGTGAAAACTATGAGGTGGAACAGCGTTGTGTCAGAATGAAGAGCTGCCGCCCCCCCAAATTACACCACCAGGGCTCCGTTTCACAAAGCAGGTTTAGTGAAAACTCTGAGTCTGTTAACCCTGAAATGAGGCAAACTCTGGGTTTTCCGTTTCAGAAAAGGAGGTAAGTCAAACCAGGTAAAGAGGAGAAACTCCAGCCTGTTTCACAAAGAGAGGTAACGGAAGCCTGGAGTCAGTTACTATGGCAACACACTCCGTGAACTTAACCTGGTCGGGAGAAGGTTTTCTCCAACTAACCCTGAGTTTCTCCTTTTTATCTGAAGCTGCAGACTGAAAGCAGCGGCTGACAGGACGTGGAAACTCCTCAACTCGATGTTTTATTCTCCGTGAGGATTTGTTTGATCGTTCCTGTTGTTCTGCACCGTCACTTTATCCCAACAACCCTCATGACACCACAGGACACACCATAAAACATCCAAATACCTCCATACTGCCGGGGCATGTCAGGGCTTCAATACAGAGGGACATTACACGAAGAGAAGTGGTGTCCATGCACAACCATTATATGGACAAATACTGCTGCGTGGTAACTAACTCAGAGAAGGAACGGAGGACTCTGAAAATTCTCCCAGCCCTTAGTCAACATGAGGGTGAGTAGATGAAGAAAAAAATTGAATTTTGGGTGAACTATCCCTTTAACAATAATGTAATAAAAAATTTCGGTAACACTTTCTATGAAGACTACATCTATAGTGCATTATGAGCGCAATCATAGTGAATTATAATGCTCATTATTATCAATCATAATGCATTATGACTGCATTCATAAACACATATAAAGCTTCATGATGCACTATATCAACAGTTATAAATATAGCTTATAATGACTTATAAATCCAAGTGTCTTATGAGTGCTCTTGACCGGTTATAAACTACAGGCTGACTGATGAGGCTTATAATACATTACTCCTACCCCTCTATACACACACCTCAACAATCAATTGTTACAAGGACTCATAGGATGCCATAAGTATATATAGATGATCAATGTATGCTTTAAGTAAAGTGAGGTTCATATAGATGCATCTATAATGCATGAAAATGAGTTACACTTTACTTAACGCCAACAATGAAACATCATGATTAGCTATGCTGCATTATAGATGCATCTATATGAACCTCACTTTACTTAAAGCATACATTGATCATCTATATATACTTATGGCATCCTATGAGTCCTTATGACAATTGATAGTTGAGGTGTGTGTATAGAGGGGTATGAGTAGTTGTAATGTATTATAAGCCTCATCAGTCAGCCTGTAGTTTATAACCAGTCAAGAGCACTCATAAGACACTTGGATTTATAAGTCATTATAAGCTATATTTATAACTGTTGATATAGTGCATCATGAAGCTTTATATGTGTTTATGAATGCAGTCATAATGCATTATGATTGATTATAATGAGCATTATAATTCACTATGAATGCGCTCATAATGCACTATAGATGTAGTCTTCATAGAAAGTGTTACCAAAATTTCACTTGAGTGGATTGAAAATGTAATAAAACCTGATAATGTAATAACTTCCCAATGATGTAATGGGTTAAATTATTACATTATAGTAGAGTATTATTAGACATTAGAATTTTGGGTGAACTATCCCTTTAACTCTGATGCTGAAATGCAGAATAACGCTCCAGGACTTGAGGAGTAGCTGTAAGGACTATTTTCTTACCATTTCAGAAGTGCCACTATTAGGTGCTATTACAGTATATCTCCCAACACACATGCTTACTTTATTGTAAATGTACAGCATGCCACACACACACACACACACACACACACACACACACACACACACACACACACACACACACACACACACACACACACACACACACACACACACACACACACACACACACACACACACACACATGGAGCAGCTCACACGTTAGTCCCCACCACACACACAAATACACACACCACCACCACCATACATTTCAGACACTGATAGACCCCCATTACTTTAATATGAAAATTACAACCACATGAAGTTTCTCCCAGGGTTCAAACATACAGCTGGTGGTAAGCATGCTCAATGGCAGCCTGTCACTCCACCCTCCCCACCCCCACCCCCCACCCCTCATCTGTAGATCAGGCACTTCAAGGTTTGCCAACCATAACATAGTTGGCACAGCATTTGCCCTCCCATCACTGCTTGCAAATGTTGTTTCACATCTTTCTTCTCTTTTTCCTCATCATGTTTGTTTTGGTTTTCTTTTCTTTTTCCGAATGGAAATTTTGAGGGTGATTGCTGTTGCCTGTTCTGGCTGAACAGTTCCAAGCACAAAGGAGAGGATGAGGAACGGGTGGAGGGTTGAGGATAGACAGTCAGAAGTCGCGGGGGAAATTTAGATTTTATTTTTTTTTTTACCCAGCATTGACTGATCTTCAAAACCGCTCCCATGTGTTCTTTATTACAGCTGGGTTTGATGACAAATGGAGCGAGCCAAGAGCTGGCTAGACCCTCTACCCAACACACAAGTTGTGCACACATTCACACAACGTACATACACAGAAAGATGTGCATACCCTGCCCACTATCTACATCCACCAACCACATTCTGGCTACAGACCCAAAATGAGCAGAGGAGCGTACTTTCCCAGACTCTGCTGCCTTATGACATTACAACAATACACTGAGGTTTACAGGCATGGAGGCTGTCTTACACAGCCCTGAATATATAGTTTGCAGCTTACAGGCATGAGAACATTCCCTCTCTCTGTTGGCCACAGAGCAGTGATCCCTGCCTTGCTCAAGGGGAATGTGTTAATGGCTATGTTCACACTGCAGTTACAAGTGACCTGAATCCCATTTTTTCACTCCTATGTGACCCATATCTGATTTGCTTTTGTCAGTGTTTTAATTTTAATTTTGAAAGTTGACCGGATTTTCTCGTGTTTCTTCGTTTGACCTGCCTGGCTTGACACCATCGCTCGCAGCTCGCCCACAAAATAGACCAGACTCCGAAACGGTCGCTGCAGGACGTCTGGTGTGAACGACCTGTTAACATGAGCCCCGAAAGGAAACTGGATCAGTCTCTCGGTGCTTCACAGCTATTTGGCGCTTCCACGTCCAGTGTGTCCCTGTCCCTGGTGACAACGCGGCCTCAGCATTGGGTCTGGCCAAGACATTAAGAGGATCCATTTCTCAAAGCGCATCCTTCAAACCTGGTTTGCCCGCCTCCCTCAAATGCCTCAGTCTGCTATTGGTCGAAGCCAGAATAGGCGGTGTCGAAGCTTCTACTGCTGTTCTACTGCGTCACTTACTTGAACACGCCTCTACCCAGAGCCGTTGGAGATGCTCAACGTTGATTGGCTCTCGAAAAATGGGGTGGAGTTCCCGTGGATGCCGGAGACAGAATCCAGTAAATAGTACGGTTGGCCAGACTAGCAGTCAGCCGCGCTCACGAGGCGTGACGTCACTAGTGTGGGCGCGACCAGGCTAAGCCGCTGTGGTATGACGACCCCGCAACTGTGATAAAAGGACCTAAACCGAGTCCCCCCCCCCCCCATCACCAGAAGCTGCCCTCATTAACTCTATGCACATTTCGCACATTCTGTGTCATAAACTGTAAACTGTCTTGCCTGTAACAACATCTATTGCTCGTCTGTCCGTCCTGGGTGAGGGATCCTCCTCTGTTGCTCACCCTGAGCTTTCTCAGATTTTTCCCTGTTAAAAGGGTTTTCCATGGAGTTTTTGAAGGACAGAAGGATGTTGTTATGATGTCATGTGAAGCCCTTTGAGACAAACTGTTTGTGAAATACGGGCTATACAAATAAAATTGCCTTGCCTTGCCTTCAGCAGGAACATTTCTGTTGTCCTGTTTAGTTTTGTTTGTTTTTTTCCCTGTTCGCAGTAAGGAAAAGACGATCCGTGATGTCACGCTATGTTGCATCTTGGGTAATTTGAGTGTGAGTAGCAAGCTCATGATGTATACTCAACATTTCTGGTGAATCTAGTATGCATCCGGGAACTACCATGGGTAGCCATGGATATCAGAGCAAGGTTGATAGTGTCGTGGGTACAGATGTTACACTAGCAAGTACCTACAGATGTTACTGGTTCAAAATTGCGGGGTTTGTCTCGCACTGCAGGATCTCGCGAACGCGAGAATTTTCACCACCACTGTTTTCCTCTAGGTGGCAGCACCGTACTAAATACTGCTCAGACGTTTTGGGGACAATGCTGACACGTCACACAATGTAGCCGCGATGAGGAGTGGCGCTGTTCATGATACAGGTAGAATACAGTAGGATGAAAGGAGAACGAGCTGCAGCCAGTAAATAATACAGTAGCCTATAGTTTTTCAATGACAAAATGTAACAACGGCAGCTACAGTAGGCTAGGCTACTATACGTCTCATGTGATAATGAGACCGGTGACGCCGTCAACCAGCCGGCCTGGACTGGAAGGAGTCCGGGTCAAAACCTCAAGCCCCGGTTCGGCAGCATGCCTCTCGTGTGGATAATCAGCGCGATTAACGGATTTGATCTGGAAAATATATATAGACTCATGTGTTTTCATAATGTAGTCACGAAGTAGATGCAGTACAATCACCACAACTCTGTCCGGAGCTTCTCCACTTTTATTTCCGTGTACTTGGTAACAGTAACCCGGGTACAAGAACCCCCGCCCCCACCTCCCCTTGTCCAGATGCGTTCCGTGGTCCATGGCGATTTTCATACACACACCAGCCTCGCTTTCAATAACACACACACACACACACACACACACGCCTCCTTTGATGTGGGGTCCAAGGGGTCCAGCGAAGACAGGACTGCAGATAATCGCCACTAAACTCTCCTTCTCTTTCCTTTTTGAGAGAGGTGTCCCTCAGCCCCTTCCATTTTTTTTGACACACCTCAACTGCAAAAAACACACACGCACGCACACTGAAAGACATGCACAATGCATAATTAGCTTCTAACCAAATTAAATATTGAGACAAACATTCACACAAACCTGTTTTTGCGATTCCCTGGAAGATATCTTTAAGCCTGCCCGACTGGCCAAAAAAACTCCCAACTCATGAACCCATTCCATGGAGTTAGGAATCCCAGCTGAGGCAGTACAGACTTGCTGTGCGATAAGGTTCACACATGTGTATCGCAGTGCACATATGGAGCAAGTGGTTGCTGAATGATGGCCTGTGCTCCTGAATATTTACCAGTCATATTCGCTGCTTCATCATATGCCTGGCCTCGTCAGCCAGTGATGGGCAAAGTGAGGCGCAGCAACACATCCTTCATCACGTTTGCCAGATTTTCTCTTTTGCATAGTTCCTTTCTATTTGCCAATCACTTGGAAAGGCATAGGTCTCCCTCCACCTTAAACTTGAGTAGTTGATCAATATTTCCCTCATTTAAATCATGGCCCCTGAGAGCCAAGCCCTGTCTTGCCAACAATTGCACAGCACCAGTTATTTTAAAGAGACATTCTCTTGCGTCCTCTTGTTTTGATGTGGCCACACTAGCTAGCTGGCTATTCTCATACAGATGTGTAGTTATTGCTGTCTTGTGACAATCAGACTTTTCATGTTTACTGACTTTCTTAATGGCCTTTTTCCAGTTTCTGAAGCCTGCTGAAATAAATGCAGGTTATGCATTCTTTGCCAGTGGTGAAGTATCTGTGTGAAATGCTTTGGAGCAGTAAAAACAAAGCACACCTTCTGCATTAGGACTAAAATAGAGCCATGGGAATCTGGTGTACATTGTGTTTGAAATGTAAGAATATGTTTTCAAAAAGACTGTTTAATGACATGTTTTGGATCTGTTTTGTTTTTTTGTTTGGATGCAGAGATGTCTGTCAGACTCTTTCTTTCTCAGATATTTTGCACACACACACACACACACACACACACACACACACACACACACACACACACACACACCGGAACCATGGACAGTTCAGTGCGCGGCCAGTATATATATATTTTTTTTATTTTCACTGGGTGGGAAATCTGTCAATCTGGGTGGGCCTCTCTCTTTTTTTCTTGTCAGCATGCTATGAACTATGTTGCAGAACTATGTTGCAGTTTGTTTGTCAAGTGAACCTGTCACCTTCAGCACCACGGACAGCGCCGCGGATGAGCCGCGGAGAAGCAGCAGCTGAGCGTCTGGGGCCTGGTGGCCAAAGTTGAAACATTGTTGCAATGACAATAAAATGATAGATTATAATTTGTGGTTGCTGTTCCCTGCTGCTGAACATCGGATTTTTACATACAAGTCCTTTGTTTTCCTATTATATTGGTGTCAGGCGAGACTCTGTATTGTATCTGATACAAACACGGCGCACCGTCTCTCTCTCTCTCTCTCTCTCCCGTGCGCACACACACCGCTGTCAGTGGTGCTGTGACACTCGGTCCCTGGACCGTCGACTACATGACGATGGGACTTTACGTTTTCATTCTCCATAAACACTCGTTAATTAACAGCACACACTCATATGACAGTGACATGACATTTCCGCCGCCACCACGTCTGCTCATAGCGCAGCAACGCTCCGAGACATGACACAGCGCCTGGTTCCTCTCAGCCAGCCTATCCAGCTGTCTATGAGCTGAACCTATCCACTCCGGATCAGCGCTACCACGACGCTGGTTATCAACTCGGTAACTCAACCCCAGCTTGTCTTACTGTCAATCTGTGAATGCACGCGCATAAAGGGCGGATTCAAGGCAGCAGAAAAATCATTAACAGAGCACCGAGGCGTCAGAGAAGCGAGGTGAGCGCAGCGCAGTGCACACCTTATTACTCCTGCAGAAGAAAGACAAAAAAGAAGCCTGTGGTCCGATCTGACCCAGTTATAGACTGTTTACGTTTATTAATAAGAAGTTTAATTGGTGCTGATTAAACTTGTAAATGAATGCTGCTCTGGATCCGATTCTTTCCTTACAGTAGCCTGCATTATGATTCTAAACAGTGGCCAAACAACAGAACCATTTTATTATATTGGAGTCAGACTATATATTTTCCATTTTTGCTGGGCATAAGGTTTGTTCTAAAAGCCTGTCCCATAAGCCTGTAGACGCATGTCTCTGTAGACGGGTCCGCTCGTCACACACACCCTACAGCAAAAAAAAAAAGAAAAAACACCGTCAACCTGGTTAACAGGTGACAGAATAATAACAGTCTCAGTAGCTGCAGATCAGTGTGTGCTAAAAAAAATAAAAATGTTGCAGCTCCTCCGGGCCTAATCCTTGGGCCCAGAGGGGAGGGGGGCCGGCTCCGCAAGGTCCCCGCTCCAACTCGGGCCCCTCTGGGGCCCAGGCCGGGGGCGTGCCGACCTCTCAGCCCCCCCTGAAGCCCCGCCCCTGGTATGGCCCATCTTCAGTGCACTGAATGACACAATTGATGAAAGCATGATACCCTATTATGGCTGCTAGTGGTTCATCAGGGGAAAACCAATCCGGTTTGGGTACAAGTTATGGAGCCCTATTGTGGAGTCCACACATATCTACCTGAACCTGGCTTAGGAGAGGGCCCAGGTCTAGTCCCTGGTCTGGCTGAACAAGCAGAAGTTCCTCCAGGATGCACTTTTGTGCATCTACCTCACTTAGCCTCACTGATAAAAAGACCAAACAAGGTTCTGGATCCCTTGGCACACTGAGACAGTGCCATCTGCATGACATCCCTTTCACAGGGGTGAATGATTTGTTGTTGTTTTTTAAAGCTTTGTGGAAGCCTGGAGGTCCTTACAGGGGGAGAGAAGTTACAGGTGTGATGGAAGGACAACAGTGTGAGAAAGGCTCTGTGGCGATAGGAATCAGGATCAGCTTGTGCTAAGTGAACCTGGAACTTCTGTGTGGCTCCTGCTCCTCCCACCATTACAGGTGGTCTCTCAGTGACGCTGTGGACTGGTGTGACAGATCATGCCTGGAGCTGAATGGGACTAAAACCCAAGACAGAGGGAGCTGGCTGAGGCTGTTGTGACCACCATTCACAGGGAACCAGTGGAAATAGTAGAGAGGTACAAGTACCTGGGCACTGTATTTGATCACCAGCTGAAGTTTGATTATAACACCGATGTGATTCTTAAAAAAATGCCAGCAACGACAGTATCTTTTGAGGAAACTGAACTCCTTCGGTGTATGTGAAAACATTCTACTACTCCATCCAAATCTCGCAAGGTTTGCGTTGATGTCATCTCTATTAACTCCGTAATTCTAGCGAGACTCGGACGGACCAGGAAGAGGAGCTTCTGCTGCAAACAAGCTTGAAATATGGACTTATTTCATTTTTTTCGGGATAATTTCTCATGTCGGGGCTTCAATACAATTACAGATGAGCAGTATGGAGGTATTTGGATGTTTTTTGGTGTGTCTTTTTGTGACAAAGAAACCTGGTGTCCATTTGCAACAATTACATGGGCATGCACTGCTACACCGAGACCCCCCGTAACTCAGAAGCCACGGAGGACTCTGAAAATTCTCACAGCCCTTAGTCGACATGAGGGTGAGTAGAAAATGAGTAAAAAATCATCCTGGGGTGAACTATTCCTTTAACAAAATATGAACAACTATAAAAACTAGACTAGTTGTCTAATGACTAGGTCATTTTGTAGGTGATTGGCAGGAGTTCACCTGCATTTTTTTTTTCTGTCAATGTGGTTGCCATTTCTGGTGTTATGGCTTCCCTGCACCTCTCTGTGAATGTTGAGATTTTGTCATTGATCTGTTTATTCAAACCCTTGAATATTTCAGGGAAAATTATGTGGAGTTCGGCGATTGGGGCGGTCCGAGCAATTGTGTTCCGGTCCACCCCCAAATCCTCAAAGCCTCTCTTCATAGAGCCAGTTCTCTTGAAGCTCTTGAGAGCCCTCTTGTAGCGCCGCACCACACCATCAACGCTTGTCACTTGGAAGAGCAGATGACAAAATTTGAATTAGTTATGATTGATTTCCTTAAAGAAGTTTGGTGTTAGACCTAAGCCCCATTGTTCAAGGTCATCACATGTAATGTAAGAAATGCAAATTAGATTTGTAACTGAAGCTATTTAAAATATAACTAGTAAGTAAATTTCTTCCAGCAATATTTACTCAAGTTATTGCACACAAAAAAACTACTCAATTACATTAACGACAGTAAATGTAACTCATTAATTTCACCCCTGCAGTTGTGTTACCCCATAGATTCTTTGAGTGAAAAATGAATGGGATTCCTCTTTAAAGGAGTCATCACCTGTTTTTTTACGTATCCAGCCCCCCTTGGATCGCTTTGGATCAATTCGTAAAACTTATTAGAAAAAAAAAAAAAAAAATTTTAATCAAACATTGAGCTTGT
This sequence comes from Decapterus maruadsi, assembly GCA_030347415.2. NCBI lineage: Eukaryota > Metazoa > Chordata > Actinopteri > Carangiformes > Carangidae > Decapterus > Decapterus maruadsi. The sequence goes on along the minus strand of CM064892.1, from coordinate 26,853,350 downwards.
TCTGACCCTTTTTCCTACCGCGACTTTATCACGCGAGATTACGCGCGAGGTTTTGACTGGTCCGGATGTGCACTGTATGAGGCACGCGTTGATTCGCCGCAGGAAGGACAGAGCCGGGGGGGGGGGGGGGGCTTGCCTGCATGCAGACTCCAAAACATAAACAGCCCCCTGGTACCGCTTCGGCGATTTCAGGTAGCGGACGGGCCGGGGTTGGGTGGTGAAAGAGGCAAGTAGCCTCCACGGTGAGGTCACCGTAGGAGCAGAATCAAAATCTCGTGCTTTAGGAAGGCACACCATTGTGTGCTATTCCTGTTCGGAAAAAGAGCCGAAGCGAAAAAACGGCGCCGCTTTCAAACTCCAGCTTTTCAGGCAAGTTTCAACTGAGGTCAAACACCAATATGCATGTTTTAACAAGAGAAATTGCGATTTCCGGGTGATGACTCCTTTAAGAGCAAAACCTGTTAAGCCAATAGCTCCACTTACTCCTTGAGCGACTGGGTGGCTCTAAGGTTTTCATCGGCTTCTTGGTCTTTCTCTTCTTCTTGTTCTCCTTTATCTTAACCTCTTCTTCCTCTGAGAAGAATGACCCATCAGAGGATGAGGCTGAGGGTGTTCCAGAGGAGGTAGATGAGGTAAAGACTTCTTTCTTTGCACTCTTGTGAGTAGGACCTGTGGAAATTAACATGTCGAGAGATTATACAGTAAGCAAAGTAAATAATGTACTGTGTGTGTGTATTCATGACATACTGTATATACAGGGTACCCACACACAGTTCATAGCATACAGCAAATGTGTACAATATACATATATGTATTGTTATGAGTGAGACACACAGTGCACACACACCCACAGCACACCCACTCAGGCACGTCTTTCATTGGCTGGACTGAAAGAGGCGGGGTTGGGGTTCCTGGGGGCGTGCGTATGCATTAAGTGATGCGGAGCACCTGTGTGAGAAGAGAGAAGAACGAAGAAACGAGAGGACCGAAGGAGTGGCGTCTGGTCTCCCCCGCTTTCGTTTTTGGTTTTGTGTTATGATTTAGAGTCTCACCTACGCTCGACGAAAAGAAGCTTTTAATAAAACCTGAACGCTGAGCCACCGAGGCGAAGCAACCCTCGCGTTTGGGCTCGCCGTGAACGCCGGTGTGTGATGGGGAGCATACGTCAGTCCGACTGCCCCAAAGTCCGACAGCTCATTTCTCCGACTACTCATTCTACAGCATTAAGGTTAGGTTTAGGGTAAGGAAAAGGGTTAGGGCTACTTAAGTCGGAGAAATGGGAGGTCGGACTAATAGACGCAAAAATAAAGAAATGTATGGTCGGACAAATGGGTAGTCGGACAGACGTGTGGTCGGAGAGATGGGTAGTCGGACAGACGCCACGCGCCCGTGTGTGATGAGGAACAGGTGAAGGCCTGGCGTCGGGTCCCGTTCCAGCCAGCGACCGTGAGTAACCCACCCTTGCTCCTCGATACAGGTCCAGCCATCCACTACATCACACACACTGCATCACATCCACACACATGTAGTGAAGTCGTAACAGTATATATTGTGTGTGTGTGTGTGATGGGGGTTTAATGGAATTGTACCTGGCTTCTCGTCAAATCTGCAGAGCAGAAATCAAGAACAATTAACATTACAGACTGTTTCTTTTTTTGTATTTTTATTTTCATTAGACGATGGTGGTGAAGACATACGGGGACGGCCAAGAAAGAGGGCAAACCCAGAGGAATGGAAGGCTAACATTCAGAATGAGAGGCGAATCATATCTAGGGCGCAAATCAACCTGAAGTACAACAGCCACGAAAGATAGGAATGCCATGCCAGTCTACAGCCTGCCAAAATTCAACCAAACTAAATGGCGCAAGAGTTGATGAAGGGAAGGAGGAAATTTTCAATTACTTCTGGGGAAAATTGGACTGGAAGGAGAGAAGAATTTATGTGAAATCTTTGGTGGAGGTGAGCAACGTTACGCGGCGCCGGACAATAGCAGATGAATTACGGCAGTCAGCATCTCTTTTTTGTTTTCGCTGTGTTGATGGTAAAAGGCTCAGAGTGTGTCAGAGGATGTTCCTGTCCACACTTGGAATCAAACAGTGGACTTTTTTTTGAAGTGGGTAGGAAGAAGAGGGGAAAGTCCTGAGAAGACAGCAAGAGTAAGGTTAAGGACAGAGGAACAGGACTTTATGAAGTCCTTTCTTCAAGATCTGCCAAAGATCCCATCCCATTACTGCAGATCGTCCTGATCCAAGATGTACCTCGACCACTTCTCTAAGTCTCTAAGTCATCTCCACTCCAAGTATAAGCAAACTTGTATATTTAATTTAGCATTTGTTTATTTTAATTTTTTTTAAGTACAGTATTCATTAAGTAACTGAACAAGTTAACCTGTGCAATGACACTGGCGATTCCAAGAGCGGTCCAGGAGGAGGACTCTTTCAAAGACTTAATGTCTTTGGCAATTAGGGGTTCCCTGGGCTTTGGGAAAGTTTAGGTTTGGGATGTTTTGTATATGTTTTTTTAAACGTTATGTTCTATGGTTTTATTGACACTTGTTTTTTTTAAATTATTATTTACATAGTAATAGCAATGAAGGCGATAAAATGCAGCAAAATCAAATAAGTTAAAATAATTCTTATTAACACTTATGTTTGAGAGTTGAAACTGAATTTTTTCTTTACTTGTTTTATTAAATCGTCACATAAATATAACACATAACTTAATACAATCTGTTATGGAAATTTTTATTTGCTGGTGAAAAATGAAATAGAGACTTGCTGGCCGACAAAGTTTTATTTCCTTGCAAGGAAGATCAGTCAACATGCGAGTGGTTCAGGATGAAGAAAGACCCTGAACATAAAGAAATCTGGACATTTATACCTTAGGAACAGCTTACCCCTTGGGTGTGTTTACATCTTTTGTTTGCTGTGGGGTCTGCCCTTTACTCAGGAAGTCTTTTCATCTTTCACAGGTACTGGCACCAGCATCCTGGGGTGTGAATTGGGCGGGGGGCGACCGCCATTCCGAAGGACCGCCATTCCGACGGACTGCCAGTCCGAAAATTCCCGAAGGTCCGTCATTACGAACTTCCCGAGGGGCCGCCGTTCCGAATGTGTTTTATTTTGAAAATTGACCGGATTCTCTCGTGGTTTGACTTCCTGCCCGGCTTGACACGACGCGCTGCGGGGACAACGCCCCCTCCCCCTCCGCCTCCAAAGTTTCACCCAGGTGCGAGTCTGATGCAGCCGCGGCGCTCCTGCTGAAAATAAATGTCCTTGCTCTGTGCTTTGGTTAGGTTTAGGCAATGTAGAAAGGAGTTGGTTAAGTTTAGTAAAAAGATTAGGTAGAGGCCAATAAAATCGTTATTAATATGTGTCTTCCCCGGGAGTCGAACCCTGATCTACCGCACCAAAAACGGATACTTTAACAACTACGCTACCAACGCAGTTGCTGGACTAGGTACCCTGCTAAAACCATTCAACTTTTTTCAGGTTCGGAATGGCACCCTCTTTTTCAGGTTCGGAATGGCACCCCTTTCCCATAAATAATTAAGGGTCGGCATTCCGACAAATGAAAGTAAACGTTCGGAGTGGCGGCCCTTCGGAATGGCACCCTGGAACCGAATTGGGCGCATAACATCTGTCTGACTGCCCATTTCTCCGACCATACATTCCTTATTTTTGCCACCATTAGTCCGACCTCCCATTTCTCCGACTTAAGTAGCCCTAACCCTTAACCTTACCCTAAACCTAACCTTAACGCTGTAGAAATGAGCCGTCGGACTTTTGGGCAGTCGGACTGATGTATGCTGCCCGTGTGAATTGAGGGATCCAGACGGCACAATTTAAAATACAAAGGGGTTTGAGTATTGATGAGAAAGTGAAAGGTTGGGGCGGTGTTTAGCTCAGTTGGTTAAATGCAAAAAAAGCCCCTAAAAAAAAAGAAGAAAGAAAGTGAAAGGTTGGGTGTCTCAGGAACTTGGAATGCAAAGGAGTGTTGTAATTTACAATTACATTTAAAAGTCTGGTATGTTGGTGAGAAAGGGCTCCCGTAGTCATTGACAAGGGGTCAACGCAGCGGGGAGCTTGCCCGGTGCTCCGGTCCAACGCAGCTCTGTCCCCACAAACAAACGCAGCAGCAGCGGGGCGGCCGCTCGGTGCAGGTCCGCTGAGTCCACTCAGACACCGGACAGGTCGGTGGCTTCATCCCTTGTGTCCGCAGAGCAGCTGATTACCGAGCATGTTTAATGTTTAACCGGGACGGGACTGAGCTGGGTGAACGCAAACTAGAAAAGTAGTAAGGAACTATCGTTTGCCAAGAGTTCTACATATAACCTCATTTATCATTGTGGATACACCTTTTTTTTCCCTTTTGTGCGTACACCCTTTTCTCCGCAAAATTTGGGATCTATCAGGCCAAAACCTGACGGGAAAAAGTGCGTAAATTTACACCCATCTTGACCCTGGCGTACCGTGATTTACACTTTTTTTGAGGAACAGGAGGAATTGGCGACGCAGCTGCTGAGTCAGAGAACTGCAGTGAGAGGCAGAGAGGAGCGGAGTAGTGTTTCCTCTCTATTGGTGGATCGTTGATGCTGGCAATCCAACCCGCTCTATAATAACACTAGTTAATTGATAAACAAAGCAGATTGAGATTTTTTGCTTTTTGCTTATAGCCTACACACTCTGAGGGTCCAATCCAATCTAAGCAGGATTTCCCCCCATAGCCTAATTAAAAAGCTCCAGAGTAATTGTGATGGTTAACTCGCTACGTGACTTGTTACGAGTGAGAACGGAGGCTCTCTGCCTTCACCTGCCGTCTCACGGCCTTGCAACATCAGTGTAGTAGCGACCTGGCTGCTGCCCCGCTGTCCCAGCTCCCAGCTCCCGTCTCTGCACACCGCCACACTAACGCGCTCCGTACCCCGTAATATTTTGTTCATGACGGTTAAGACTACACAAACACACACGCTGTAACATGGTTATTTAACATAATCCATCGCTCCATTTAGCCTATTGATTTTTTGCCAACTTCATTGTCAATTGTCATTGGACCATAAAATAGTGTGTTACTTTACTTCGTTACCCAAAAAAGGTAGTGTTACAGTAATCTGTTACTTTGTAACTCATTACCCCCAACACCCCTCCAACTGATCATGTGTCCTGGCTGCTCGGCCACAGGGATGTCCCTTTGGTTGAATGGCCACCACGCCACACCACTGAGATAAAAGCCTTCATGTTGTTGCCAGGGTACACAGCTTTGGCTTGAGCTCTGCCACACATTCTGGGAAAAATCATCATGTAATGGACTTATAATACATTTTCCATGTTGAAATCCAATGGAACACTACTGAAACACGGACACACATCCACACACACTCTAGGACAAGGAGGAACACACAGCTAAGCTGGATTGCTGGAGCGGCCTTGGAGAAGCGACTGCTTCCTGAGCACCACGACCACAAGCTCCTCCCTCTGCTCCTTACACCACCGTTTCCCTTTTCTTTTCCTTTTTCTTTTCTTTGCATTGTTTACTGACAGTGGGCCAAGAATGTGGAACAGTAATATAAGTCACTGAGCGGGACAGCAGATTAATTTAGCGTTTTCCTTTGATCTAATACTTGAGGTATTCAAAGCCCATCCGCGTTGATCAATTAGCAGAGCAATAGCTTCAGGACCGGAGCTGATGAGCAGTAAGCGCCCTCTCCTTCTTTCCTCCTGCTCCTTCTTCTACTAGTATTATTTATCTTGTCTGCTGATGATGATGATGACCCCCAGCCAGCAATCGGGCCACCACAGGAAAGATTGGTCAGACATTAATTATGATTAATGGGAGAAATAACAAGGCAGATAAACAAAGGCTCCACCTCCATGGCAGCTTCCAGCCGCGTCTTCATCCCCTCATACACACAAATGCAAAAATGCATACTGTACATGTACACACACACACACACACACACACACACACACACACACACACACACACACACCTCTCCCTACCTCCTCCTCCTTAAGGTTATGAAGAGACCTGATCCTGGTCTATGACTTAAAGGGGAGTCCAATGTTTCAAAATCGGTCCATTGTGTTGGCAGTGGCACAAACTGTCATCGTAGGTAAGGTGGTTGGTTGGGATTTTCTGTTACACACCTAAATTTAAGCCATTCCCAGAGGCCAGGACCAAACAAAGGCTCAGGAAAAAGCCGACCAAGTCCTGCCAGTTTGAAAAACAACAGGAAACACATGTGGAGGGCTTGATACAGAAAGGAACATCAGACCTGCAGACCTGAGCCCGGTCTGACCTGGCTGGTTCCTACTGACACTTCCTTATCCGTTACATTAGGGCAAAAGTCAAGGCTGTGGGACAGGCTGAGCCTATATCAGTGCTGAGCTCAGCTACAGGAAGCAGCGTGAGCTCTGACAGGAATGGAAGAAGTGAAAGGAAGGGATGATGAACAGGGCCTAACATTAGCTGCAGGATTGTGGGTGTCGTGCATAATTTAACCAGTCAACTAGTACACGTTACAGGAGCACTACGTCAGACAGTCTGACGTAAAGGATACACACACGTCTTTGTTTGTATAGTTTAGGTAGTCTACTGAATGGTTAGATTTTTTTTTTTTTTGCTGATGTTATAAAACACACGCTGCTTCAGCTGTGCAGTGCCACATCACAGTAGTAGTAGCCTAGCCATTTATTTGTCGCATTTAATTTTTTTCGGAACAGTTTCTCATGTCGGGGCTTCAATACAAGAGACATTACAGACGAGCAGTATGGAGGTATTTGGATGTTTTTTGGTGTGTCTTTTTGGACCAAAAAAGTTGGTATCCATTGACAACCCCCCCCCCCCCCCCCACGTAACTCAGAGAAGGAACGGAGGACTCTGAAAATGCTCACAGCTCTTAGTCGACATGAGAGTGAGTAGGTAATGAGTGAAATTTGAATTTTGAGTGAACATGCACGTGCTGACCATATATGGTTGTGTCTAGGGACTCCGGGGGCGGAATATGAGGTGTGTTCAAGTGCGCACCATTCTTGGTGTGATTTATCAAAGAGTAATTGAGGAGAGTTGTGCGTACGCACAGTTTGATAGATCTGAAAAAGGTGTAAATACTTTGAGCGTACGCCATTTTAGTCTTTACGCAGTAAGAAAAACTTTAGAAGTAGTTTTACACTGCTTACTACAGTTCAGATAAATGAGGCCCCAGGTCCTAAGACCAGAGCCCAGATGCTCACAGCTGCAGCTTCTCCGCAGCTCATCCGCGGCGCAGTCTGTGGTGCTGAAGGTGACAGGTTCACTTAACAAACAAACCGCAACATAGCTCTGTTTATCATGTGTCTCAGTTTTATGTGTGACTTGATAGTTTAAACATCACTCCCTCATCAAACCGGTGATAGGCATGCTGGAAAGAAAAAATAGAGAGAGACGCGTCTGGGTATCGCAGCTGTAAAAAAGAAAAAAAAGATAATGAGTCGGAATGGCGGTACCAAAAAGTGTTGAAATACCGGCATGTCTAGATAGAGGGATGTCGGAATAGCAGGATGTCTAAATAGAGACATGTCTGAATAGTGGGCGGACCCCCGTCCCCGCAAAGCTCAATTTTTATGATTGCGCGGACTCCGCATACATGTACTCTGTGTCACACAATAGAATGCTCTTCACATCGACCTGTTTTTAATGTGACACCGAGCTGATATGACGGGCTGTTGACTCAGCGCCATCTTTCAACAGAATCAACTCCACCCCTGAGCTGACCAGCAAGAAGAGCTTTAATGTTTTTCAGGATCCTTTGGACAATGTCGGCCTCATGAGCGGGGTCCGCCCGCTATTCGGACATCTCTCTATCTAGACATACTGGTATTCCGACACTTTTTGGTAAACAAATCACCTTCTTCAATGTTTCATTGTCTATCAGGCAATCCAGCGCCAGTACGCCCGACTGAACACCAGAATGCCAATAATTGGGGTGTGTTTGGACCCAGAGAGAGACATGAGGCATGACTTCAGGCTGTCCAGGCAGGCCTTCACTGGCTTTCTCAATATGCTGTCCCAGGAGAGGGACCATGGATGGGCTCATCATCTGGAGGCACTAATTTTCATATATTGGTTGGCCCATGGTGTTTCATATAGTGTGGTAGGACGGTCATTTGATGTGCCAACAACCACAAGCCATAGAGTTGTGCACGGAATTGCAAAGGCAATACGTCAAGCCGAAGGTCATCTCCTTCCCTCCTTCTGACACCCTGGAAGAAGTTGGCCAAGGCTTTGCCCAGCTGGCACGGCATGTAGCCTTCAACAAGGCTGTGGGGGCCATAGATGGGTGTCACATCCGTATAAAGCCTCCAAAAAGAAACAAGGCCTGCTACTATAATTATAAAGGATATTATTCCATCCAACTGCAGGACATCTGCGACTCCACTGGGAGGTTCTTGGACATTTTTGTTGGGTATGGGGGGTCTGCCCATGACAACAGGGTTTTAAGAAACAGCCCAGTTTACTTTACCCCCCACCAGGTTATTTTCTTTAGGCTGATGGAGGGTACCCTTGCCTGGAGCGGCCCATTGCAATTTTGACACCTTATAGAAGGCCGGTTCATGGCATAATGGAGGAACGGTTCAATAAAGGCCATGCCAGGACTCGGAACATAGTAGAGGGGGCCTTTGGGGTCATGAAGGCACGGTGGCGGGCCACATTATTCAAGGCTCTGGAGGTCAGGCCTCATTTGTGTCAAACGTTGCCTTGGCCTGTGCATTCCTCCACAACATCTGCCTCTCACATGGAGATGTGATGGAGGAAGAAGAGCTTCAGCCAGAGGAACCTGGCCCCCCCTGTTCCAGCTGATGAACAGCACCTGGAGGAGAAAAGTGGGGACAACGTAAGAAGACGGCTGTGTGCCCAGATTTCCGCACCTCAGCAGCGTCATGGTGCTTTAACTGACCATGATTACACAATGGTATAGTTAAATTGTGAGAATTTTATGATGGATTTCCCACATTCATTTTGAAGTGACATTTTTTTTATTTTTTTTTACATGACTGCTGGACTGTGGGAAATGCCCTTTTTCAGTTTACCTTCTCTACTACATTAGCTCTGAATTGTCACTTGACTGAATTTTAATTTAATTAATTTCTTATTTCTATTTTTATCCCTGCCTTTGCAAGGCAAGGCAATTTTATTTGTATAGCCCATTTTTACAGTTTGTCTCAAAGGGCTTTACATGGCATCATAACAACATCCTCTGTAAGGCCTCGGCAGTGCGACAGTTTTGCTCGTATTTGTGAGTTGATAATGGCCCGTGCGAATAAAAAAATGCATTCAGTCGCATCAGTGCAACTCTGATAGAAACTGTGTCCACATGTCAGCTGTTTTCACCGCGAAGAGTGTTTTATTTTTAACTACCGCATAGTATTTCCCTCCCTGCCTGTTTAGTGATTTTGGCCGCCACACTGATTAAAGCTTGTGCACATCGGGGCCGTTCAGATGTAACGTCTTTTCCGCACATTACTTTCAAGGTAGACGCGCGTCCTGCACGCCAAGGCGACACCGTAGCAGCGCACATTCGGTGCTAAGCGCTTTTTTGTCGTGCACCTTCAGCTTGCTTCGGGCTGTGTCTCTCCTACTGTTTCACACGGAGCTCTGCCCCGTTTGAAAGGTGAAGGAATTCAGATTTTGCCTGTCTAGACCCTAGAAACTTTGCTTGTGTGAAGGAAAATGGACTCCCCAGCTCAGCCCTGGAAGAAATAAACAAATGTCTGCTTGCATTTGACAATAGAGCTACAGCTAGCACATTGTGTAGTGAACTCTACAGCCTTGCATGTCAGTGGGACAGGCTAAAGATGTTCCCTTTGGAGGTCTACACTGTCACAGCTAATGAAATGCCACAGGGAAGTGAGGAGGATCCTTCCATGGAACAACAGGATGTTGAACTACTGTAGAGAGCAAAACTTGTTCCTCCTGTAAAAACTGCATCATTTGTGTTCATCTAAGACTTTCTCAGTACAATCTGCTAACTGATGCCTACCATGTGATTGGACTGGCCTACAAGTTGCTGTTAACGCTGTCCATCACACAAGTAGCCTGTGAAAGAAGTTTCTCAATCATAAAAAAACAAACAAACCCAGACTCAGGAGCACTTTGACCCAAAGGAAACTCGATGCATTCATGCTCATGTGCACTGAGAAAGAAATTCTCATGTCTTTGGACAATGATACTGTAATCAACAAAGTCGCAGAGACCAGTGCACTGCTCAGGCATTAAAGGATAACTTTCGTTTTTTACAACCTGGACCTTATTTCTAGCATCAAATACGACCATTTACTCACCCTGACAAGTTTGGTGTCATTTGGAGTCGTTTTGACGAAATTAGCCCCAATCGAGCGGCGCGTATATCCGTATAATGCGAGAACACGGGGCACCCAATGCAGCCTCTAAATAACACATTATCCGCCGCAAAACTCGTTAATTTCGCCAATATTTTGTGATGATACACTAGTGTTATTCCCCTCCGAGCCCGTGGTGGCATGTTATCAACATCCTGCTCCTCTAGGTTGACCTACTAACCTCTGATCTGAGCAGCTGGATGAAGTTCAGCTTCCATAGGCTTCCTCTCCACAGCCTGGATCCTCACTACAGCTCTGGCTAGTTGAGCTAAAAAGGACCCAAATGCCGAAGCGGAATGATTATTATCAGAACGAGCCGGGCACCGGTCGGAGATGACATCATCCAGATCAGAGGTTAGTAGGTCAGCCTGGAGGAGCAGGATGTTGATAACATGCCACCACGGGCTCGGAGGGGAATAACACTAGTGTATCATCACAAAATATTGGCGAAATGAACAAATTTTGCGGTGGATAATGTGTTATTTAGAGGCTGCATTGGGTGCCCTGTGTTCTCGCATTATACGGATATACGCGCCGCTCGATTGGGGCTAATTTCGTCAAAACGACTCCGAATGACACCAAAGTTGTCAGGGTGAGTAAATGATCGTATTTGATGCTAGAAATAAGGTCCAGGTTGTAAAAAACTAAAGTTATCCTTTAATTACTGTTTTAGGGTTGGCCATGTGTCTTTAATGATGCAGTCATCTTTTCCTCTGCATAGTTTCAGACAGTTACTGTATGACAGAGTTACTGTCAAGTACAAACTTGCAGAGAACTAGTGCACTTGTTTTAATCTTTACACATGTTTAACATTCTGATATTGTTGAAAAGGATGTGCTGTAATGTTGGGGATGTGCACTTTGACTTATGTTGAAATAAATCTACATTGTGAAGCAACCTTTACTTGCACTGAATTGAAAATATTTCAGAAAAGTACAATAAATTACAAGGCTTTAGAGAACAGTCTGATATTGCAGACCTAACATTTATGGTTATTATTACATTATTGTAATATAATAGGTTTCAAAAGTGGGCCGGTCTGAGGAATCTCCAGGGCTGAAAGTGAGTCCCACTCCGGCCCTGGGAACGTATGCTTGCAAAACAGCCAACTTCACTTTTACATACGACAAACAATCATCGGCACTTAACGCGGAGTACGCCTCCTGGGCCCTCCCAGTCAGGACGCACTGGTGCATTAACCGCCTCGCATCTGCAACCATAGACATACTATAAAGAGCAGTAGACGCATCAGACGCTGCGCAGCGAGATATGCGGCCGCCATCTTGAAGTGGTCGTTCTACTCAGGTGAGCAGCAGAAGTAACAGGATGCAGAGCACTGTGCAGCATAATCTGTTCTAATCAGCGGAAAAGCATCGAAAACAGCTGCTCTGGGGATTACTTTTCACAAATAAGACTGAACATTACTATTGGTTGTATTTTATGAATCGTATATTTATTTATTTATATATATCTCTCTCTCTGACCTGATATGAATTGATTGCTGCTCTCTATGGGCTGTTATTTCCATATTTCCATAGACATAGGGCCTATATACATGGTTATTTCTGTATAGCTAATGAATGGTCGTCAAGTGTAACGCACCGTTGCTAGGGACGCCGCTCTGATCAGCGCAGCACAGAAAAGAGACTATGCAGGTCCAGGACCTTATGTTTCGTGTTTACCTTCAGTAAAAAGCTTGGGACTAATAGTGATGTTAGATAAATGACTTGTAACCTGTTCCAGGGAGAGTGGAGGATCCCTCCACATCCTGGCTGAAAACCTGCTCTGCTGATCAGAGCCTCTGTAGTCCGCGACACAAACGCGCCCCATAAACCTATCTACACTACACAAATAGCAACACACACATAGTAACATGTATGTTATAATCCTTGGATCCAGTGATTGATTATGAAACACTTTGTTGAAAACAAATGGGAGGAGGCTCAGCAACACAGCTGAGAAGAGACCAGACATGCAGATGTGCTTAATTATAAAATGTATAAATCGATAAAAGTAGTATTTTGATCAAAATTATGTTTCAAATTAATTATTTCCCTCGTACGCCGTGTAATAGGCGGGATAATGTTCAGTAAGTTATTGATTAAATGCACTAACACTAGTGCAACTATCTATTGCACCTACCAAACACATGCACTGAGTGGAGCGGACGACCGGTCCAAGATGGCGGCCTCACCGCTCGTCAGCGCCAACAGGCCGTAGCGTTCGATGCGGTGTCTGCTCTTTTTATGTCTATGTCTGCAATATGCTCAAAGCGAAAAATGTATGGGGATCTTTCTCATTAAACCTAGGCACCAATCTCAAATTTGCGCCCAGATCAAAAAAACACGGTCCCTCTTCAGGTGACGCGGAGCCCCCAGCTGACCCATTCTGCACAGGCACAGGCTTCTCATCCCTCAACAAACTCAATTTCTGCTGCTCGACCCTCATTTTCTCAGATTCAAATTTAACTTGCTCCATCTCAGTCTTACTCTCTGCCTCAGTTCTCCAGAGCTACAATTTTTCCTGCTCCAACTGCAAAGCCAACAACTCCCTGCGCTGCTCAAATATCAGCCCAGACTCAGACACCGGCTCAGAACTTGGCACCTCTGGTGCAGCCAAGTCTGAAGAAAACTCTCCCTTCCCCACGATTCCTTTACCTACTAATGTGGACAGAACAATATCTTTCAACTCACTCCTATACTCGTTCCCTGTGAAATGTGTGTAAAGAAAAGCTTGATATTGTAGACAGTAATTACTGGACCTCCTCTGTACGATTCCCCCTGAGTCTCCACACATGTTCCTTAACCCTTCTCCAGGCCCTCTCTATGTGCTGCACACCTGCAAACTCTTTTGTATGTTGTCACCTGTTTCACTACACGCGTTTGTAGGTCTGGTGCTGAGTATGTGCACCTGTTTGGGCATTGACATATGACACACTGTGATTGACAGTGAAGTGGGTGTAACCTAGCTGAGGTAAAGCGTAGCGATAAGCCCGCCACTCATCACTTATTATTGTAGATCCCACTTTAACATGGTGAGCTAGAAGTGGAACCAGATCTCTCCTTCTTCTTCTCTCGACTAAGTGAAGAACAGGCTTTGGTTTGCCCCTCTCCGGTTCACACCTAGCATCCCAAACACCCACTTCTTCCTCTCCAGCCACCAGCTATTCATCCCCATCCGTACTGTTGAAAACATAACAAAATATTAGGAATTATTCTTCTTTAAACAGAATGAATAATCTTCTATTCAATTTGCATTACTATACTGATAATAGTGCTTGCTGCTAGCCTTTCTTTTGTGTCTGAAGTGGCTCTCAGTGAACTGACAAACTGCTGCCGCCCCACAACGTACTGGCCTCCTGCTTGCTGATATCTGTCCATCACAGTAGTGCACACATCTCGCAGCTTTTGAGCCATCTTGGACAGGGTTGCTGAGCTCCAATGCCATCCTTGATCATGTCCACTCCACTTAATAAGAAAAATAATTATTATACACAAAGTTTGCATCTACTGCACGCCAGGATATGAAAATTGTCCACTAGTGTGTAGACAAAAACAGCAATAATGATGTATGTTTTGTGGTATTTTCTACAGAGCCCTGTCAATACACTTGGGACCATAGGCGCAGATTCCGTGGCACGAGCACCCACTGAGCAGGTTGAGCACCCACGGGGGGCACGCCACCAGATGCCGCGCCTCGGCCCCTCAGCTGTGGGTATGTGTATCATGTGTAGCCCGTATGTGTGTGTAGCCTGCGGGAATGTGTGTACAGATGTTACTGGTTCAAAATTGCGGGGTTTGTCTCGCACTGCAGGATCTCGCGAACGCGAGAATTTTCACCACCACTGTTTTCCTCTAGGTGGCAGCACCGTACTAAATACTGCTCAGACGTTTTGGGGACCATGCTGACACGTCACACAATGTAGCCGCGATGAGGAGTGGCGCTGTTCATGATAGCTACAGATAGAATACAGTAGGATGAAAGGAGAACGAGCTGCAGTCAGTAAATAATACAGTAGCCTATAATCTCTGTCTCGTCAGCTCCAAGTTTTTTTAAATGAGCCGGAGAGAGTTGCGGTGATTGTACTGCATCCACTTCATGACTACATTATGAAAACACGAGTCTATATATATTTTCCAGATTAAATCCGTTGGATCAGAGGTTCATAAGCTTCATAAGCCCATTACTGAAATGCTACGTACGCCACAACTAGTTCCCCCAGAAAACAACAACCTGTAGCACAGCTTTGTATTGTTGCAAAAGTGTTGCATCTAGATTCATTACTGGTTTCTAAAAGTATCGATATGAACAGTGCGCGGCGCACCCATAGCGCCCGACGCGCACACTCGACAGGCACAGCAGAGGAGAGCAGGCAGCGTCCACAGCGTTTGGACCTGAGTAGTTACACAGAACTAGACGCACGTTTGAATTGAACATGTTGATATTGACGGCAAAACATATTCTCCGCTGTCTGCCTGCGTGCACATGTGTGTGATGTGAGAGAGGAGGGAACCCCGCCCGTCAGACGAGAGGAGATGCATTGTAATGACTGTAATGAAACAATAGCAACACGCTGGAATTGCACAACTCTTAGTTAGCGTTTCATTTAATGAAAAAACAAACAAACATCTGTTATAAGTCTATTTGATTATAATAAAATAAAAATAATGGGGAGGCACTGCTGCTGTATTGAATATGATGTCATTTTTCAGGGTATTGACATTGAGTTTGAAATTTTAGTATTGAGACAATCCTACAACTCTGTGAAGCCAATTTGACCACAACAAACACCACAACAGCCAGAAGCAACTAAAATACAGACAACAAGCCACCGAGTTAATAACCAGCGTCGTGGTGCCGCTGATCTGGTTTTTAGCTGCTCTGCAATCTCATTGTTTCAAAGAAAATGGATTGATTGATTTTTTTTACGCATGGCTCTGTGCGTCTGGCACGTGTGTCTTGGAATTTTGAATCGAGGCTTTATGTTCAGCTCCCCTTAGCCTACATGGGAAATTTATTACATGAAACACAACAAAATTTCTTCACTTAGCCCACGAACTGAATTGTGAGCTAACTGTTAAGAACCGTTTTTTTCTGTTCAAAGCAAACAGCTGTGAAGTACTGTGGGGGGAGGGGGCAGGACTTTTCTTCCAGCTGGCTGTTTTTCTACCAGTTACAGACAGTAGCCTAGATGCAAAGTATTGATGAGCTGAGACACATTCACACCTCCATTCATCTCCGCGCTGGTAACGCCCATCGCAACATCTGATTTACATGTCGACTGTTAACACATGGCGATTGGCCATTCACGCGGCTTTGTTCTTGGTTTCGGCCAATCAGCTTGTAAGCACATGGCTAATTATCAGCTTTCAACCAATCTATGGCGACGGCACAGCGATCCCAGCTGCCTACAGCTGTTGCTGTTATTGTTTTTAACAAAAAACGAAAACAGCGCTTGATTGCTGGAAGGCAAAGCCCGTGGCGCTGGCAGCGGCCACAAGGACGCACTCACACTTAGGCCAGTTGCTCTGTATGTGCTGAGGCCATGGATGTAGGCTATAATATAATACATCCATGGCTGAAGCACAAATGCCCCCCTCCTCTGTCCCCGCTGGCCCGCACTCACACACCTCGAACCCAAGCTGCTACAGCACGGTTGCCTCCGACACACGTTGATATAGAGGGATTATTAGTTTATTTGTTTACCAACACGGCGGATGTGCGCTACCTGACTGCAGAAAGAACGGAGCCTTTTTAACAACAACGGTGATGAGGTGCCGACAGTATGGGCTATAGGTGGTTGTGTCCACACACTCATACTGGTTTTATGACATTATAGCGCAGGAGGGAGTGGGAGGGATGCGAGCATCTCCTTCAACCATGCACGGAAAAGGGGAATGATAGGAAACGCGAATGTATTGAGAAGCAATGCCCACGTCAGCAATGCATGACAAAAACATGTGGTTCATTCGTCCCCCTAAGCCACATAAACCAACACAATGTGGACACACACAACTCCGGTTACGCCGCGGTGACGTGTAGAAAAGCGAAAAAAGTGTTTCCATTACACTTTTGCGAAACACATTTGTATCGATACGTCTCAAAAACCACCTCATGAGAGTCATCAGCGGTACCACGACGCTGCTCAGTAACTCATCTTATTGTGTGCCTGTGGTCCGACCTGACCAAGTTATTGAATGTTTATTTAGAAGAAGTCTGATTATGAATGCTGCCCTGGATTAGATTCTGTCCTCATAGCCTAATTCTGATTATTTTCAAACAGTGGCCAAACAACAGATCCATTTTATTATATTAGACTATATTTTCCATTTTTGCTGAGCGGTTTGTTCTGAATTAAATAAAAGCCTGTCCCAAACAGCCGCGTGTGTTACTTCGTTTTATATCATCTTTGCCCTGTGCAGAAGACCTTCATAATTTGTGATACATAATCATGAACTCATAAAGCAAGCCAGCCTTTATCATATTACAATAGTTTCTGTGATTTAGGCAGGGTATACAGTAGTTAGTTCTAGTTAAATAGCCTAGAGTTTAAGCAGTGGATTACTGCACAGATCATACTAATTCATCCGCCTGTCGTCCTCCGTTCTCACAGATGCCACCTGGTGGTTGTTTTGGCACCATGCGGCTTTTCATTAAAACCTCTTTGTCTCGCCAAGGAAAAAAATGCCTGACGCTTGTGCCGTCTCGCGTGAATCACGCGAGAAGTCCGCAATTTTGAACCAGTAACATCTGTATCTGGCGTGCTCTGTTAAGATGAAAAACACAAATGGCCGCAGAGCGCAAGCCTGCCAGAGGTGCGGTTAACGGGGCCGAAAGGAAACGTCTATGTTAAACTCACGTTCTTATTGATATTGTAGCGTCCAACCTGACGTTACTGTCTACATTACAACAACATTACACTAACTTATCTGACAGCTCTCACTTCCTCCTCTGCTCCCTCTCACTCACCTACACACACAGACACACTCTGGCCCCTCAGTTTCTCATCCAACCACCCTACTCTCCCATACCATACACATTCACAGGCAGTCAGAAATCAAAGAATTTAATCGTAACAAGAACATTACTGCGTGGTTGCTACAATATTTTCAGTTGTGCAGTAGGCTATTATTTATTAATAATGAGCCATAAGTCCCATTACGTGGCATGATATGGGGGGGTGGGGGCATGGTGTTTATTTGCACATACCCAGCTTTTATAGCCGATTTTTCTCGCTCTGCGCCGGTGGGGTGCGTTTACACTCAGAACGTTTGACCGGAGCCCCAATGAGCCCCGCCCGCGCGGGCACACAAGCAGCATGGGACAAGCCGCGCATCAACGTCATCTTGCAGCCCGACCCGGGGTTGAAATCAAACGCACTCCTCCTGCTGCGGTCGAGTTGAGCCGAGTTGAGTTTCAATCAAGATTCCAGCGCGGCGCAGACAATTTCAGCGACAATGAAGCGACAAAGACAAAGGGAGAGACTGAGGTTAAATACATGACGGAACGAGACACAGGTGGTGCAATTAACACAGGTGAGACACATTAGGTAACCAAGGGCAGGACGCACACAAGAAGACAAGACGAGACCTTCAAAATAAAACAAGAAACTAGGACAAAGACACAGACCATGACACAACACAGAACTTCAAAATAAAACAGGAACTAAACTAAACAGGGAAACACAGAAACTAAGGGTCTGTGAGGGACCCAGCAGTCGACACAGGGACACAGACTCAAAAGCTTATCAAAAATAGATTACATTTATTTTTCTCTTTGACAAGCATAAAAACTCAAAAAGATAAGAAAACTAAATAGGATTAAGCATTCAGTACAGAGTAGCCCCCTCGTTAATTTTGTCCTGTGATTTTATGTCGTTTAAAGATGATTCCCCAAGAGCAGCAACACTCACAAGATGCCTGGGAGAGATGATTGCCAAGGATCTCCAGCCTCTGTCCATTGTGGAAGACCAGGGTTTCCAAGAATTTGTGAGAGCTCTTGACCCAAAATATAAACTCCCAGGAAGAAAGAAACTGACAGAGACACATCTTGTAGGAATGTTTGATGAATGCAAGGGCAAAGTAAGGGCATCTTTGCAAAATGCTTCCAGTGTTGTACTTACCACTGATATGTGGACTTCAGTATCCACAGAGGCATATTTGACCGTAACATGTCATTTCATTGAAAACTGGAAAATGAGGGAATTTATTTTGGAAACCCACACTTTCGATGGGCAGCATACAGCCGACAATATCAGTTCAGCACTTAAACGCATCACAGAGGAATGGGGCATAACTGACAAGATCACTGCAGTTGTGACAGACAATGGTGCAAACATGGTTGCTGCAGTGCACAAGGCTGGATGGAGGCACCATCCATGTTTTGCCCATACATTAAACTTGATTGTGAAGGACAGTTTAAAAACTGTCCCGGAAGTGGTGAAATTGCTGGAAAAATGCAGTGCGATTGTATCCTATTTTCACCACAGCACACAGGCCACCGAGAAGCTCAGGGCTATTCAGCAACAGTTGAAAGTGGCAGAACACAAGCTAATCCAGTCAGTAGCTACTCGCTGGAATTCTGTTTTTTACATGCTGGAGAGGCTCTATGAGCAAAAGGATCCTGTGACCACAGCCCTCTGCCTTTTAGGGAGGAACACATTGTGCTTAGATGAGGGAGAAATATCCCTCATCAAGCAAACAGTTGATGTGCTACGGCCATTTGAAGAAGTAACACGGGAAGTTTCAGCTGAAAAGTATGTTTCAGTCTCAAAAGTTATTCCGCTCGTGTCACTCATTCACAGGGCTGTAGCAGCCTGTGAACGCCAAGGCAGCTCCCTTGCCACACAACTGGCACAGCAATGTCAGCGCAGATTCAGGGGTATTGAGACCATTTACTGTCTAGCTGCCAGTACATTTCTTGATGTCAGGTTTAAACATCTTGGTTTCCGAGACAAAGACAATGTGGAGGTAATGAAAAAGCGTCTTCTCTCTGAAATACAGGAAGTCTATCAGACAGGACAGGCAGCTCCCAGTTTAGCCCCAAGCTCAACAGCTACTGTTAGCTCTACTTCATTGGCTTCTACCTCAGGGCCTTCTACCTCAGAGCCAACCCAGAGTCCTACCCCCTCAGGTTCAGGTGTATCAAAAGGAGGGATATGGACTGATTTTGACATGCAGGTTTTGTCAGGACAACATCACCGTTCAGCTACCAGTGAAGTGCTCATTGAACTACGTCGGTACTCAGAAGAAAAAGTGATACCCAGAGACAGGGATGCACTGGTTTGGTGGGGAGAACATGAACAAACCTTCCCAGCCCTGAGCAAACTAGCAGTGAGATACCTGGGAATTACTGCCACTTCTGTACCGTCAGAGAGAGTCTTTTCAAAGGCAGGAGAGGTTCTGAGCAAGAAACGGAACAGACTTAAGGGGAAGACAGTAAACATGCTATTGTTCCTTAACAAAAACTTGTGAATGATGGAAAGTGTCAATGGATACTTTGTTCAAGTGTTTTCATGTTAATATGTTCATGTAACGTGAATTAAGAGAAGACATATTGTTCCATAACAAAAATTTGTGAAGCTTAAGATGCAAGCTTTCATTTTTATAGTAGCCTAGTTCTTATTTTTGATAATATTTGATGCTTAAGATGCAAGCTTTCATTTTTATAGTAGCCTAGTTCTTATTTTTGATAATATTTGATGCTTAAGATGCAAGCTTTCATTTTTATACTAGGTCTTATTTTTGATAATATTTGATATTGTAATGGTTTTATTACATTTAGTGTTTCAAACACCTTTTTCAAACACTGTTTTTCTGTTGTTATAGCTCGGCTTTATTGTGAATGAGGATGCTGCCTCAGTATACTTCTGAGTTTAAAATAAAGAGCTAAATAAGTGACTCTGATGTCATACTGTATGATTTGAAATACACTAGGCCTACTTTTTTACCAGATTTACCAGGCGCATTAGATGAATTTGCACAAAGTATCGGTATCGAATCGGTATCGCCGATACCAGCCTGAATTTTACCCAGTATCGGATCGGAAAGGAAATCAGTGGTATCGAACATCACTAATGTATAATACATCCATGGTCTTCGTGAATTGATGCGTGATGGCTGTGACTTAAAGGGACAACGAGGAGTTTTGGAAAAGCGAAGTGTTTTCACGCTGCCTCCGCGCGCACTGTAGAATTCCTCCACCGGCGCAAGACGGACTCATGTTTTCATTCATCAAGGATTAAAGTCAGAGGTTCAAAGAGGTTCAGTTACCGTCGTAGTTCCGACCATAACGCTGCCCGAATCGCCGTTATTCTCATTTGCGTCCGCGAAACCGAAAGTTTCCGCCACCACTAATAATAACAACAAAATAATGACAGAGACAAAACAATATATTGATCGAAAATGGAGCCATTAACAAGTGTGAGTAGCGTAGATTCATCCACATTAACGTGAGACTGTTTTATAACCTAATAGAAACTCCTCGTTGGCCCTTTAATTTGCATATGTTTGGTATTAAAGTAATCCAAAAGTAACTAAAGTAATCAGTTACATTACTTCAATTTTGGGATACTTAGAATAAGTTACTAATTACATTTTTTAACAAGTAATTTGTAATTGTACTGGAATAATTTTTTAAAGTAACCCTCCCAACCCTGAATGTGTGTGATTCTGATGTTATATGTGTTGTATGTTGTTATGTGCTGTTTCTGCAGGATCGTTCTTATGCCTACTTGTTCTACTCCTAGTGATTCTTTTAATCATATGCTGTTGTTGTTGTTTTTTAAGGTGCCCATTGTCATCTGGCCGGGGACTACAGCAGAATACTAGCCATGCTGGCTAAAGCTGCCCTTTTTACTGTTGTTTACAGTTGATTCATTGGGACTGTCCTTGTACACTAAACCAATAAATGAAATTAAACTCTACCCTCTCTAAGCCCCAGTGATAAGATGAAGGTCTAATGAAGCGTCTTAGCAGAGTGTGAGGAAGCATGTTAAAACCAACAAAAAAAACAGTCAACATCTGCAGCCACTCACAATTTCCATGTTTTGGCTTGATACACATGCAGGGCCTGACCAAATACAAGCAGACACGCACACAAAGAATCAGGAGCAACAGAACTGTGTGTGTGTGTGTGTGCGTGTGCATGTGTGTGTGCAGTGGCTGGGGGGAGATTTTCTTGGCCAGGGCACAATCAGGAATCAGACATCTTTCTTTGCCAAGGACAAGTTTAACTCCATTCTGCTTATTTTTGGCAGCAGTGGCCCAAGTAAATCACAGCACTGCTTTATTGGCAATTGCAGAGAAGCTGCAATGGGACACAGCCCGGCTCCTATCCACTCACTACGTCAACAAGATTCGGGGGGGGGGGGGCTCCACACAGCTGTACAACTTCAGGGCCAACAAGGGGACACGGAAAGAAAAGAGCTGCAGGAAAACAAGTGAGACAGCTGCTCTCTCTTCTCAGTGACAGAGGACTCTTCAGTAATTCTAGACTATGATAGCTTTAAGGAGAATCTTCAGTGGAATTCACCAATTACTTTCTTCAAGGTTCCACAGCAGCTCCCACTGCAGCTAAAGGTCTACGATCTGTTAACAGTGTTGGTGGTGTTGGGCTCCTGGTCAAGGAATCATTTGTCTTACTAGGAATAACTCTGGAATAGTTTTGGTGCTGAGAGTTGGCCAGTTCACTTAGGGTAATGTAATAATAATGGTTGTGAGCAAAGTAAAATGAGACATCTGGCCACCAGAGGTCACCCTTGTCAACATAGGGGGTTATATTGAAGGACTTTTCAGGTGAAATGGTCACTTCCTGTTTATCTGATTTGACCTCTCTGGGACCTCTCTGACTGCTCGTGTTGCTGAGATAAAGTCAAGTTTTCATCTGGAAAGTTTGTGTGGTCCTCTTTCTTTTTTTGTGTATAAGTTACCACAATAATAATAATAAACTTTATTACAATGTACAAAGTGCTTATCTCATTGAGTGCCAGCCCTTTTATAAAATGGTCAGTGCCTTGTGCCAGCATTTCAGACGATTTTGAGTAATATTTCAAGACCCACAGAACATTTTGTACTATGACTGAAAACACCAAGCAGCTCAAATGAAAGAAGAGACTCTCTATTTAATTAGGGGGAAAAAAACATTTGTTTGTACCTCGTTCCATTCTTGATTTATCTTAAATTGAATAGACCAAGACCACTTTTTTCTAGAAAGCTGAGAAAAATGCATTTTTGTGAAAGGGATTCTCAAGAAAAACAGTGATTTAGCCGTTTGATTTTTGGCTTCAAAAACATGTTTGACATCTGAAAATTTCATTTCACATGTTTTTTCATTGTACAAAAAACCCCCAACTAAAATACAAGTCGTCGTCGTCCTACTCTGCAGAGTGATGCCTGCTCTCCTACTTCTCACCTGCAGTTGCAGCCCCCTCAACCCCCCCCCCCCACCACTCCCCCTTCACCCTCTCCTACTTCTCCTCCTGCTGCATCCCCTCCTCAGAGTCCATCTCTGAAGGAGGGAGGGAGACGTTACGGCGTTCTTCAGCCTTCAGGTCATTCCAGAGCCTTCGAGCTCGACAACAAAAGCTATGTCCCCTTTAATTTTTAGCCTGGCCTCTGGAATGGACAGAAGACCACTTCCCTAGGATCTCAGATTACGTTGTGGTACATATGGAGATAAAAGCTCAGAGATGTAATCAGGAGCCAGACCATAAAGGGCTTTAAAAGTAATCAGTAAAATCAGGGAGCCAGTGTAAAGATGCTAAAACAGGTGAAATGTGTTGGTATTTCCTGGTACAAGTTAAAAGCCTAGCTGCTGAATTTTGTACTGGTTGTAATTGATTTCAATGCTTTTTGGTTAATATACATGAAAAAAAGACTGTTACAATAATAAAGGCGTGAGGATATAAAAGCATGAATAACAGAGGTGGGGACTTGGACTTAAGACTTGAGACTTGACTTGGACTCGAGTCCCAATTTTGACGACTTAAGACTTGCTTGATCAATTCAAAAAAAGACTTGGACTCGCTTGGGACTTGGTACCAAACACTTGAGACTCTACTTGGACTTAACCCTCTTGACATGCAGCAAGCACAAATATTAAATTATAGCTGCTGCGCAGCAATGGGTCGTATCCGGGCAAATTTTGCACAACTAACAGGAAGACAGGTTAAAGGATAACTTTCGTTTTTTACAACCTGGACCTTATTTCTAGCATCAAATACGATCATTTAATCACCCTGACAAGTTTGGTGTCATTTGGAGTCGTTTTGACGAAATTAGCCCCAATCGAGTGGCGCGTATATCCGTATAATGCGAGAACACGGGGCACCCAATGCAGCCTCTAAATAACACATTATCCGCCGCAAAATTTGTTCATTTCGCCAATATTTTGTGATGATACACTAGTGTTATTCCCCTCCGAGCCCGTGGTGGCATGTTAGCAACATCCTGCTCCTCTAGGTTGACCTACTAACCTCTGATCTGGATGATGTCATCTCCGACCGGTGCCCGGCTCGTTCTGATAATAATCATTCCGCTTCGGCATTTGGGTCCTTTTTAGCTCAACTAGCCAGAGCTGTAGTGAGGATCCAGGCTGAGGAGAGGAAGCCTGTGGAAGCTGACCGAAGCTGAACATCATCCAGCTGCTCATTTTGTTCTGACGAGTCAGAAACACGCAGAAACGGACCATAGCATTAGCGATAGCAAGTTAGCCGCGCCGCGCCGCCGTCGGAGATGACATCATCCAGGTCAGAGGTTAGTAGGTCAACCTGGAGGAGCAGGATGTTGATAACATGCCACCACGGGCTCGGAGGGGAATAGCACTAGTGTATCATCACAAAATATTGGCGAAATGAACGAGTTTTGCGGTGGATAATGTGTTATTTAGAGGCTGCATTGGGTGCCCCGTGTTCTCGCATTATACGGATATATGCGCCGCTCGATTGGGGCTCATTTCGTCAAAACGACTCCAAATGACACCAAACTTGTCAGGGTGATTAAATGATCGTATTTGATGCTAGAAATAAGGTCCAGGTTGTAAAAAACGAAAGTTATCCTTTAACTGACCGTGTAATGTTCATTTCTGCACCAGCTGGGGCTTGAACCTGCAACCTCTGGAATCAAAGACCGTTGTCTATCACACTGAGCTAATTGTCAAGTGGCAGTGCCACGGTGGCTTCACAAATTGAGTAAACCATTCACTGTTGTGCAGGAAACGTTTCTGAGGTAAAATTCTTATTATGTTTGTGTCAAACATCATCTGCTATGAATCTAAGATTTTGTACAAAGACTATCTGGTATATTGATGTAATATTCTTATCGCCCGCGCTGGGGAGCGAACCCACATCATCTGGAACCACAAACCAACACTTAACTCACTGAGCTAATTATCTGGAAGTGAGACATGGTGTGTGTCTTCTCAAACAGACTCATGGAGTCAGTGTCCAGGCAGCTGTTGTTGAGGCAGATTTCAGAAATGGTCAAAATGTCAGAAATTCTAATATCTAAACAAAAATCTGATAATACATAAATTGCATCTACACAGCATGGAAATGTTGGTGATTTGTTTGTAATTCTAAGTGTTTTGCTTCTCAAGAGAAAATGTGATGTGTAAAAACATCACCTTTACATTGGCTGCAGTTGATCCCATGAGAGCAGAATTCAAAAATTCAGTTTTTGAGATAAAATTCTGATATTTTCCAAACTTCATCAACCATGACTATAATATTCTCATTTATTTCAGAAAGATAGAAAATGTATTTAGCAGGAATTTGATGGTATATGTTTACAGTAGTGTTTACAGTCAAACGTTTTTATGCACTGTAGGCTCAATTTTTGCTTAAAGGTGTACAGAAAAGAAAACTGAAGTTTGCCCACTCTGGGTCATAAAATGAATGTAAAAACTCATCTAACAGACGTTGTAGGCCAAACTTTGTGCAAAATTCTATTTTTGAGTAAATCCGGGATGAAAGTGTTGGGTTTTTTTTTCTCATTGGACAATGCAGGCGCTCGGATTATACGTCAGCCTGCTCACGATTCAAAAGCCACTGATATTGGATCTGTCGTCTGTCATTCAAAAGTCTGAAACACGCACACACACACGGAGCTCGGACTCGCCCCTTGAAAATCCCGCCCGCACGGTAACGACCAATCAAATCCGCGTTCCTCACTCGGGTAAAGTCGTGTTGCAGCTCGGCACAGCTCGGCACAACTCGGCGCGACAGACGGGACAAACGGCCATTTCTGTACAGCTTTAAAGCTAGGGTCGACGATCCTGTTCAAAAGCATGTTCTGTTACACTGGGTGAAACGGTCCCTCTGTTGCCAGAGGAATTAATACGTTATGACTTCATAAAAAAGAACGAAAAAAATCTGTGCTGTCTGGCAACTACAGTGCTGAGAAAACTTCCACCAATCACGTTGCCCAGACCCGAGAGGGAGCAACCAATCCAAATCCTTCTGCATGCACACCCCCCTCTGTCCCTGCTGTTGGCACAAACTGTAGCATCTACCGTTGGCTTGGTAGGAATTTTTAAAGTTTTTAAATTTAAACGCTTATTGTGGGGGGGGGGTACATGTCCTTGGAGTTGAGTGAATCTGGCATGGGGTCGGACATTTCTGTGAAGTTTGGTGAGTTTGCGCCCATGGGAAGTATGACTTCCTTGGAAGAAGAAGAAGAATTCCTAGGAATACAATAATGCCTGAGTTGGGTGAACATGTGAAATGTGTTCTAAATAGGTTCAGTGAAAAATTTAAAACTGAAAGATACCTTGTCCACGACTGACTTGTGTCTGCAGCAGTTCCTCTGTGGATGGAGTTGAAACACCACATAGTAAACCATACTGCCGTGGCTCTTCAGGCCTCTGGCTCCTCACACGAGGCATGCCTCTGCCGGATGTGATGTGGCTTCGGAGGATGGCCCTCTGGAGGTCAGGAATGTAACCATAGTCTTTCTCAACCCTCACTGTGTACAGCCTCCACTTCCCTGACTTTTTGTTGACATAATGAAATTACAATAGAACCAGAACTTTCAATTACACTGTTAGAGAAATGATAATATGCAAGAGTGACATCCTTTATGTTTATTCAAGGTGTGCTTCATATATCAACATTGCTTGCACATGAATACCTATTCCTTCCAGTTCATTTAAAACTAACACTTTTGATTTAGTGGGGAACTTACTCAATGGTGCCATCAGTTTTTACTTGCGCTGGACGGTAGACATGATGTTTATAATCCAACCCGGCAAATAGAGTACCAGCTGTATACTGGTGGGGTGAAGCTGAATCTTTTGCTGGTGTACATCAGTATGTGGTTATGAAAAGATTCCAGCTCCTAGAAGTAGACCTGAAGAGTGTAAATCCAGTATTAGTCTTTAATATTGTCATGAACCTCAAACACATGATAAGACAAACATTGTCACAAGCAGTCATGAACAGTAAAAAAGGACATGATCAAGTATTACATGATTTACAATTATCTGTATTTCATAGACTTGTCATAGGGGTTGCCCCTGTTACAAGATTAGGCCACGTCCCTGCAACAACATTATGCCACGCCCCCGTTACAAATTGGGCCACGCCCCCTGTTACAAAATTAGGCCACGCCCCTGTAACAACATTATGCCACGCCCCCTGTTACAAAATTAGGCCACGCCCCTGTCCAAATTAGGCCATGCCCTCTGTTACAAAATTAGGCCAAAGGGACATCTCCTTTGCCAAGTAGCCAGGATACATGATCACTTGGAGGCATAATGACAGGATCATCAACTATCACATGTTGCCTTTTGGAGGGTTTTACCTAGAACCCAACATAAAGGGATCTACAAAGAACCTTTTCAATTTTCGTGGGTTTTATCTAGAACCTGCAAAAGGAGTTCCACTGAGAACCTTTTAGTTTTTCAAGGGTTTCATCTAGACCTCACACAGGGGGTTCTAAAAGGTTTTCACCAATAACCGTCTTGTCTTCTGAAGAAAAACATGTATTTAAAGATAGTCCAACAGAACAGGAGAGGCCATGTTGGTCCCAGAGGAGAACAGGTCAAAAGTCAGCATAGGTCCAGTGGAATCAGCAACATGACAGACCAGACAATCATGCTGTCCTCAGTAGGTGAATTTGTGTAATCTCCAGCAATCGTGACATGGAAGAAAGGAGCCAAAAAAAGAGTTTTATTTCCATCAACCCAAGGTGCACTTACTGCATTTACTGTGCCTTATTGTAAGCTATCTTCAAACAATGGAAATACAATCAGAGTTTTCACTCGATAATAATAGTTATTAAGTGATATGCAAGATAAACAAAAACTCTGATTGTATTCCCATGAAGTAATTGTTGTTGGTTGAGCTGCGGAACTCCGCCGCACTCAGTCATCGACTCGTCAGCGGTCAAGCGGCTCCAGGAGGAGAAGTAGGTGAGTTGTGTCTGCTGAAGAAAACAGGCAAAGCTAGCGGATGTTTGACGGCTCGTACTACGTGCTGGGACCCTGTAATGTACTATTGATGAACTTTGGTGCAGTTCTGAGCATTATTTGTGGCTAAAAGTGGCGTTTTGCGGTTGGACAGTGGATCCGCAGAGCGCCGTGTGTGGCGATGGTGCGGTCTTTGCTGAAGTTGGTGGAACTCGTGAATCTAGCGGTCGGGTAAATTGATCTCTCGAGGGGGGGTCTGACTCGGTGTTACGGTGTGTTTGACCGTGGCTTACACTTACGCTGGAATATCGCTTTAATGCACTCATAGCATATGATATGTCCATGATGCCATGTCCATCCAGGTATAGGGTTATCCATTCTGCCTGCAAAAGGTTCCAAATCATGAGAAAATACTGTTAGTGTTGGTACATTACTACGAAATGCTGCGGTTGCTTGCTACGCTAACACACATACCTGTTTATGACCAAACTTGGGACACACACACTCGCACAGGAGGAGGGAGGGAGAGAGGACTCTGGCCGCCGTCGGCGTTTACCCGAGACCACACTAGCGTTAGCCATCAGACAGCATCTACTATCAGAACCCCGTCCTGCTTGCAATTCGTTCCAAGGCAAGAGGGCTGGTGGGATACTTCAGGAGCAACACAACTGCAAAGGTTATTTTCACATCTGTTAATGTATTCTTTGTTTTTATATTTCTGCATGTCACAATAACTAATAAAGGAGAAACTTGCTCTTGTTCAGGAGTAGATGTGCAGACCCAAAGTGAAACTGCTTCAGGAGGTGGAAACAAGGTGGAATAGTACGTTTCACATGCTCAAGCGACTGGTGGAGCTCAGGGAGCCTGCGGCTGCAGCCTTGGCAGGTCTCCAAACTGATATCCCTGGGCTAACTTGTGATGAATATCAGAATGTTACTGCATGCCTGTCCATCTTCTCACCCTTTCACAATGCCACCGTTGAATTATCACAAGAGAAAAGGGTATCTGGTTCCAAAGTTATACCATTACTAAAGCAAATGCTTCAAGATGAAGCCAGACAGGCGTCTATTCCACTGGCGAGGGAGCTCTGTGACCACCTCATCAGGCTCCTCAGGGAAAGGCTCCACACTATCCAAAGCATGAGCATCATGTCCCTGGCCACCCTGCTGGATCCCCGCTTTAACAAGCTTGCTTTCCTAAGCCCAACAAAGGCCAGCGAAGCAGGAAAACGTTTGACGGCAGAATGCACTCCTGTCATGAGGTCTTCGTCATCCCCAGCTGCAGCTGCAGCAACAGCATTAACATCCTCACACGATGCTGGAACTGAAAGACCTGCTAATTATATTTCCTTTGGTTTAAGGTCAGTCTTAATTAATTATGACTCTAACACAATGTGTTTATGCTTCTCAGGAAACAGACTGTGGCAGTACCTTGATGCCACAGTGCAGCAAACACAGCAGTGGAGGTACAGAGGTACCTGGCGGAACCCAACATTCCGAGGACGGAGGACCCCCTGCAGTACTGGGAGAGGCAGCGCATAATTTATCCAAGCCTCTACAAGCTTGCTATTGATTTCCTCTGCACCCCTGCCTCATCTGTACCCTGCGAAAGGGTGTTTTCCAAAGCAGGAGAAATTGTTTCAAAAAGCAGAAATTGCCTTAGACCAAGCACAGTTGAGCAAATATTGTTCTTGAATTAAAATGGATACATTTTTGTCTTCGCACAAGTAGTCATTCCTCTGGCTTCACATATCTGGCTGTTAAACACTCTTTGACCAGCAGGGGGGGTTGAGTGCACATGAGGCCTTGAGAAATTTGTTAAAACACTGAAACAAACAGAATAGAAATGAGTGAATATATGAACAACACATGAAATACATTTATTAGGATCTGTTTTTTGTCTGTTTTCCGCCATGTTTGTTGTAGGTGAGTCATTCCTCAGGCCCTGATAAACACGTGCTGTGTCAATCCACAGCAGGGGGGTTGAGTGCACATGAGGCCTTGAGAAATGAACCTTTTTGTTTAGCTGTGAGGCTTCAGGGCTTCAAGAATCTTCATCTGCCCATCACTAGTGAAGCAGCGTGGCGGCCATACCTGTCGGACCAGATGACCTTCAGCCCGGAAGTGATGCACCAATGACAAGAGCGCAAAAGGCAGAGGCGGCGAAGGACGGCCACTTTTATACTGCCTACCTCATTACCGCCCCCAGTGGTGCTAAACACAAGCAATGACATGGATGACACATCCATGCTGCTACACAATAAAAACAGATACCTATCAGTGAATAAGACCTGCTGTGAAAACAGCTAAATGGCACAGTGTTGCCATAATATGGATTATACTAATTCCAAAATTTTGACTAAAATATTTCCCTCCTGTGTGTAAGGAAAGGATGACACAGACAGACTTTGTCTGATCGTTAAAGTTCTGGATCGGTGGTTTGTCCATAGAATTTTTTACAGACACTCAGGCGATCATACACCTGTAGCAATGACACTTTGAGGGATAAAAGCAGGACAATACACAGAAAAGATAGCAGAGGTAGACGGCCAGCCACACGACGGCACCATCTTGCCTTGATAAAGCATGGCAGCATGGGGAGGAGTCACAGATTCAGCTTGCGCAGAGTGTGCCGAAAGCTCGCCAGATCCAACCTGGTCTACTCTCGGCGCAAGGCAAAGCACAGCTGGTGGAGTGGTAGTTTGGTTCACTGGCGCACAGTGCACACACGTCACCAAGACCTCACAGGCAGGTTTCCACCGTTCCAGGCACATTAAATGCAATAAATGATTACAACAAACACTATTTAATGCAACTAATGGAATCAACAGGTGAATATACAGTATCTCTATATAGACTGTCCCGTCACATCTGAGGCTGTTGGCATGGTAATGGAAACTCCACCTGGAGCACCACCAAGAGCAGGACTGTGAGGGTGGATGACGGCATGTTACTGTCGTGTTGAGATACACACTGTGTCGTTGTGATGATCCGCTTTACAGTAGGTACTAATTCGTTGTGACTGACTTCACGCGTGAATCACGTGGCTTTTTAGTGGAGGATCAATTGTGTTTTCATGAGAAGCGGCAATGCGCCGAAACAACCACCAGGTGGCATCTGTGAGCAGGAGGACAAGTTGACAACATGCAGGGAGCAGGGAGCAGTGACCATGAATGGGGAATGGACAGAGACCAGGGGTATTGGCACAAAACCTAGATAAGGGATTAAGCCGGGATATGTTGGTTATCCTGGCTGAATTTAGCCTCAAGTCGGTTGTACAAAAGCAGGCTAAATCTATCCTGGCCAAGTTACTATGGCGATTTACTCTCTGCAGCTAGCCTGCTCCAGACCAGGCTAACAGCCAGGTTTAGTTGATTCTGTTGTCTTTATCTGTGAAGTCAGCAGCCACTCTGATCAGAAATCAACGTGTTTCATTAAGTTATTCCATGTTCTTATGTACATACTGTAATGGGCTGATTTCTAAACAAACTGAATACATTTACACATCTGTGTCCATCTATGATATTTACTATGACCACTAGTAGCTATACATCACTGGCTTCTCATAAAGAGCAATGGAGTAAAAATAGCATTTAGATTTCTTTTTTATAAAATATGTTAAAAAATATATTGGCCTAAATAATTGGTTGAGGTAAGAAAATAAGAATACAATTGAGTGAGTGTGAGCAGCCACCTTCCAAATAGTTAATAGGCTACATCTCGTGAACATTATCAGCAATTTATTGAAGCACCAGACTGCAAAATGTTTTTTTATATATATATATTTAATTCATTTTAACCAGTTGCACTTTTGGCCACTTTTGCTGTATGAATTTATATTACTTGTTATGTAGGCTACTTCAGATGCACAACTGTTCATTTCTGAAAGGAACTTGAGTTGTGATTGTAGTTTTCAGTCTGCAGTCTGCTCTCTGAGCTTCACCACAGCAGTTGTGCTTCTTTTTTTTTTAAAGAGGTGTGTCACCTGACAGCATTAAGTTCCTGTTGATTGGAGGAAAGTAGCCACACCTGTCCTCTCATCTCAAACGATGCTTTTTAAAAACTCCGGCCAGAGTGGAGATTTTGGAAAACTCAGATTTGAGTAACCGACGTCAGACCCTGACGTCTAACCGTAACCATATTACGTAACTAACTAAATAATAATAATGATGATAAAATTTAATGCAGACTGATGTGTTCATTGTAAAACATTTATATATTGATGTAACGTTAAATGGGGTGAGTCCCAAGGTTGTGCTGCTCTTCTATCCACATATATGAAGCTTCACTTTTCATTCAAACAAACTAATATTACTGTCACAATTGTTAGATTTCACCAATGAGACCAACATTTATCTCCTAAAAATAATTTATCCAGCCGGTGGCAAACCTCTAAAAACCTGCGGGTAAGTTAATTAGTGATCGTTTTGTCCCCCGGGAGGACGACAGAGGCTGGCCGACCAGCTCTGCAGAGCAGCCACTGTCTCTGTGATGTCCCAGTCGTTGGGGGCAAAGTCAAATGCCTCAAACAGAGAGAGGCCTATAGACGGGTTTCTGTGCAACGTCGTGGCAGAAAGCGGGACATTTCTCATTATTTACAAGCAGAAAACGAAAAGGGACAAGGAGTTGTTGTGCTGTTAACTGCATAAACCGGAAAAGGGATGGATGAAAATTGTATAATAAACCGAGGGGATCTCATCCGTTTGCCAAAAAAATAAGAAGATTACGGCTCCAGGCCATTAAAAGGGCGGATTGGGGTCTCAAACGTCCTAAAGGCGGCAAGAGTCTGTGCAGCACTGGTGTCATAAAACTAAAAATAATATAAATTTGAAAACATTTTTAAAGTTTTGCACAGTCATATGCACGCAAATTGTTGTTTGTGTACACACTGGGCTTTTCTATGAGATTACTGCTAATGTCGGGCCATATGATAGCTGGCCATTTGGACTGATCTGAAATACATTCTGGGAATATTAGCTATATGGGTCTGATTAAAAACGGAACTCATCAACCAGCGCATCCAGTGTTTCCATTAATTAACAAGTCTATGGCGGCTGCAACTCTCTCTCTGCTCCTCACACACACAGGCACTTACACACACGGGCAGATGGGCAGGTCGTGTTGTGACGGCAGCATGCTAATGCTAGCTAATGTGTTCAAATCGCTATCCACCCCCCCATCAGACCAGGAGGGAGTAGTGAAATGGCACTCGGATACTGCCAAAGCCAAGCGAGTACTCGAGTACTCAGGTATCGACTACAGTCCTACAAACACTACGTCATCTACATTGATATGTACGTACAGTTCACTATGAGCAGTCTTCTGCCCCCTGGTTGCGCGCGCACCTAGTATTGTTTGAACACAAGAAACCCATCTATTGGATTCATACCCTGACCTCAGTGAAGACTTTGACCTCTTATCCTTTTTGTGATAGAGATACTTTTTGTTGTGTAATGATTTGACATCTTCATCTGTTTTTCAATATTATGTTTACATTATTATTCACACATTCAATGTCTTTATATTCAGTTGGATTATTCTGGCTGTTTTGTCTGAACATAGAGTTGGATTATTTTTTGTATGGTGTCCATTTTGGAACTCTAAGGTTTATGCTAGATTGTTGCATTTTATTTAGCTAATGGTCAAATAGTATGTTTATTGTCTCTGATTATTTCAGAAGTAGAAGTTCTTCAGGATCATGATGGTGCTTCTTGACTGCTCCTGCCGGGTCCTCCTGCAGGCCTGGAGGAGCACTACACAGACCTAGGGAGTCACAGCTGAACTTGATTTGACTAGAATTACTTGGATGTGTCTCTTGTCTTCAGACACCTTGGCAAAAGCACCGGTGACACACACGGTGAAAAAAGAAAAAGTTGTAACTCTAAAATTAAAATAAACACAGAAAAGAGGCGAATCGTGTGTCAGTAGCTAAATGTTTTGTCTTTTGTCATCAAAAGCCATTTGTCAGTGTTGATTTTGTTGTTGTTTACAAGAGAACAACTACATGTTGAGGTGTCACTGAAGTAGAATATAAAGGAGCCAATTGTACTGGTCCACCTGAAAATGACAGCCAACACAAAAACCTCTTTGTCTCCAGATTTTGGTGCCAAAATGGCTTTTTGGGCTAAACTAACCTATATTCAACCACCAATTTCCCTGGAAATTCTGGAGGTAGCTGCTGTGAGAATGGCTGGTAGTCAAAGAGTTAAAGGGAAAGTTCACCCAAAATTCTAATTTCTCATTATCTACTCTGTGACGGGCCGAAGTGTACCATGACGTGCTTATCTACTCATGCCCCCCTCACGTGATTACCTGGTTAAGACTGACGTCATAACTGTAAGAGCTGTGAGAGTGTGAGACCGGAGAAAAGTGTTCGCGATCCGAGCCGCCAAAGCGAAAAGTGAAAGTGACGAGCGGTAGTTAATCCAAGTTTAAAATATTTATAATATTGATTTTTGTTGGATTAATGGGTTTTTTAATTTTTGTTTTTCTGAAGATCGGATTTTTTGTTGACTCGTTAAAAGAACTGTTTATTGTTTGTGAACGTTGAAATATATTTTGGTACAAAAGAAATAATGAGTTGTGTCTTGTTTGTCCTTGTGCTTGTGTTGGGTTCAGTGTTTAAAGATGTTTTTTAATGAGTACATATTTGAAAGTGATTTATTGAAAGTATCCTTTGTGTGGGTTAGTGAAACTTTATTGAGGATTTTGGGCATTAATTGAACCTAAAAAACAAAACAAAAAAGTCGCACTAAGAAACCGTCACAACTCACCCTCATAGCGACTAAGAGCTGTGAGACTGGGAGCTTCCGCTACAAACAAGTTTAAAATATTTATAATATATAATTTAATATTTAATTTTTTTCGTAGTTGACATGAGGGTGAGTAGATAATGAGTTAATGGGTGAGTGATGAGTTAATGAGTAATGAGTGAAATTTGAATTTTGGGTGAACTATCCCATTAATGACAAATTAGAAAAATGAAATAAATTTGTAGGTTAGTAAATAATCCATAATCAGTATCATTGGTAGTAATAGAGGGCACAGCACCCCATGGAGGCTTGGGCCGGCCCTGGCTCCAATCTACAATCTGAATGCTAGTTTTTCACACTGGACCTTAGGTACACTCAACAGAAGGGGAGCACAGGTATAGGTATACAAAATTAAATTGTGGATCACAGGCAGAAAAAGACAAATACGTGCACACAAATTCAGATGCAGTGATGTAGTGATGGGAAAATGGAATAACAATCAGAGTAACGCCTTGGGAGAGAAACGCCTATAAACTGCTGAGGACGCAGAGTCACTGGCCAAGAATAGACTGTCAGAGAAAGGAAAGGAAGAGAGAGAAATAGGGGAAAATGTGCAGTGTCACTGGGACCAAATCACCGCTGTGCTGCTACATCTGCCAAGAACAACAGCCACCACGAGCAACACTGAGGGAGGAAGAGGAAAAGAAAGAGAGAAACAGAAAAGTGGAATGCAAATTACAGAGGGTTAAAAGACAGATGGACAGAAATAAAAGTAGAAGGACAAAGACAGGGGAGCCAGGTAGATTTCAGTCAGTGTGAAGATCAAGGGTAGAGGGAGGGACAGTGCCATTTGACACCCCACCTACCCCCACCCCCACCCCTCCGAGGGTTATGATGATGACGACATTGATAATGATGATGATGGGTGCAGATTGGAAGTGAAGGGCCAGTGCTGAGGAGATGGGACTGAAGGGGCCATCTGTTGACGTGGAAACCAACATTGTTATGAGTACAGTTTGTTCTCTGATGTCATGCTGCTTCTCATGACTGGGCCCTCAGCCATACCACTGGGCTGCTGCTAACACACACACACTGACACAACATGTAAGCATAGTGGCATGCAAGTAGAGAAAACACACAGCTCATACGAAACATATGTCTCCTCACTATATTAATCCACTTTGTATTTTACCATGAATCAACACATATTTATTATGGAAATGCACTGGGTCAGCTGCAGAGAAATGTTGAGACCCCCCCTCACCCACACACGACCACGTGAAGTCTGGCTATAGTGGGAAGTACTTTTGTTTTTCCCGTATTTATTTATTTTATATTCAGTCTATTTAGGTCTATAGGACACTTAGCACCAATGACCATTAAAATCCTGACCAGTTTTATTATTATGATTTAATAGAGACTTACTTAAGCCCCCCAGACCAGTGTGACCCACACAAAACGTGGGCAGATTTTTTTTTTTTCAGAATTGTAGCCTACGCTTCGCATCAGGGCTCCATTCATTCTGTCAGGGATTTATTTCTTCATAGTTTTTTTTTTTCATTTCATTTCTTTATTAATTGAATTGGGACAGTGCACATTCATCAACACTGATACACTAAGCATCAGTGTAAATGTGCCGGATTTAGCACAACTGCTAAATTTCAGTCATAGTCCCAAGGCAGGTTTCTAGAAAAAAAAACATAAACATAGAAGACTTTAAAATCTTGTGACACTGTAGTGGGTCTGGAAAAGCCACATCTAGTTTATTATGTTAACAGACGACCCCTCTTTTTCATTTTAATATTTGAACCTTTATTTGAAACTTTATAAACTCAGTTTTGCATAGTCATACCATTTTGCACCAGTAGGTGGTGCTCTAACACCAGTGGGTCCAAGCAAATAGTTTCTGCTCTGCTTTGCTCTGCGTATGTGCAGAGAATAAACCTGCTGAGCAGCAGTAGCATGAGCTCACAGCTCTCATGTTGTGTGTTTGGATCCACAGGTATTTAAAATGTATTACAGTTTTGTTCAGTTAAACTATGTAACAACATACAGTGAAGCCATGAAGTGGAGCTAAGCATTGTAGAATGTTGAAATATGTACTTTATCGTCACCATCTGGTCCAGTTCTAAACTGGTTCAGAACCTACCTTCATGATAGGCAGTTTTATATCTCCATTGGTGAATTTACCAAAACAAACATTACATGTGGAGTACCACAAGGGTCAGTTCTCGGACCACTGCTGTTCAACCTTTACACGCTTCCACTCTCACATGTCATACGCAAACATAATCTTAGTTACCATAATTATGCAGATGATTCACAACTTTACATTTCTTTACACCCAGATGACCTATCACCCATAATATCCCCCACTAAGTGTATCAAAGACATTAATCATTGGATACAACTAAACAAGGAAAAAACAGATACAAAACTGAAGCAAGGAATCTGGGTGTAATCATCGACAGCAATCTAAATTTCAGAAGTCATGACAGCTGACTGAGGGAGATGCTCTGGTTGGGCTTAGGCAATGGAGAAAGGAGTTGGTTAAGTTTAGTAAAAAGATCAGGTGGAGGCTAGAGAGGCTAGAAGCAGAATGAACGTTAGGCCTTTATGTCATTAATATGAAGTATTTGCTTGTTTTGCAGTTTATTATGCACATGATCCGTTTGACTCCAAAAAGGAAATAAGGATCACTGCGCACTGAGGGTTTCCCCCAGTAGCCTTTTCGAAATAGCGGTGTCTTTAGAAAAAATAGAAAACCCCGCTATTACGATGAATGGAAGTCTATTGTCGGAAAGGCGGGGCTTCGGAAAGGCGGGGTGTAACCCCCATGTATAGAGGCTCAGTCCTCGCTGCAGTCGGCCCTGGTTCGAATCCCGAGTTGGGCGTCATTTACTGCATGTCATTCCCCCTCTTCTCTCTGCCTCCCCGTTTCCTGTCTGTCTCAACTGTACTATCCATAAAGGCAAAAATGCCCAAAAAATATACTTTAAAAAGAAGTCATATCAATCACACCACTAGATCATCTTTCTATCATCTCAAAAATATTTCCAAATTGAGGGGCTTTCTGTCAAAATCGGTCTCAGAAAAATGAATTGCTTTTATAACAAGTAGATTAGATTACTGTAATGGCTTATTCACTGGACTCTCCAAATCAAGTATTCAGAGGTTACAACTAATTCAAAATGTAGCTGCACGCATTCTCACTGGTACCAAGAAATATCAACACATCACACCCGTTCTTAAATCTTTGCACTGGTTACCTGTTAATACAATAATCGATTTTAAAATACTACTCCTGGGGCCGTATTCACAAAGCATTTTAGGATTAAAAGTAGCTCCTAAGGGCCGATTTAGGAGCTACTCCTAAAAAAAGTGGGCGTGTGAGTCTTAAATTAGGACTCCTAGTTTTTTTTTAAAATAAGAGTAATTCACAAAGTATTTTAAGCCTAAAAGTAGCTCCTAAGTCATGGAGAGCTTAAAAGTCCTGGTGAGGACTCCTAACTCAGTCAGACCTATTCACAAAGAATCAGAAACGGCTGCAGTCAGGTAAATGTTTTGGAGATAATGGAAGACTGCAAATTGCTACAGAGGGGGGGTGTTGCAGCACCTGCCCCTTTGCCCACTGATGCCCAAAGTGCCTTTTTGTCTGCAATATTTTAGTGACTTTTTTACAGCAATAATATCTACAACATTTTCGCTATAAAGCGGGAGTAGTGACGGTAACAGACTGTCCTTTTTTTTTAAGTTGGTGCGCGCTAGACACGTTTACAGTAATAATAAGGACTAATAGCTCACGTCATAGATAGAGGTAAGATCGGGCCTAAAAAATCCAGCCCGACCCGACCCACGTTTAAAATAATAATAAGGAGTTGCAGGCCGAGCCCGAAGCAAACCCGAAATTTCATATTTTATTTGTGAGGAGTCAGACCACAGGCTTCTTTTTTTTCTTTCTTCTGCAGGAGTAATAAGGTGTGCACTGCGCTGCGCTCACCTCGCTTCTCTGACGCGTCGGTGCTCTGTTAATGCTGTTAATGATTTTTCTGCTGCTGTATGTGTGTGTGTGCACGAGAGAGAGAGAGAGAGAGAGAGAGAGACGGTGCGCCGTGTTTGTATCGAATACAATACAGAGACTCCTGACACCAATATAATAGGAAAACAAAGGACTTGTATGTAAAAATCCGATGTTCAGCAGCAGGAACAGCAACCACAAATTATAATCTATCATTTTGATTGACAAACAATAGTTTATATTGTTGTTTATATTTCACTGTCATTGTCAATATTCCGCTATTGAATGTCTTATTGATCTTTATTTATTTATTGTTATTATTTGTTATTAGTATATTATTTCATTGTTGTATACTTTGGCAATATAAGCACTGTCTTGTCATGCCAATAAAGCTATTGAAATTGAAAAATTGAAAATTGGGATGTCTGAATGGCGAGCGGACCCCGCCAAAATAGATGCGGCGTAGAGGGCGGCGTTCACGTGCGCAGAGCATGCACTGGCTCTTTCACATGCACAAAGCGTGCTCTAGCTCTGTTTAGTAGTTAAATATCAGACTCCTGACACCAATATAATAGGAAAACAAATTATTTATTTTATAACAAATATTGTCCAGTTTAGGGAACAGCCACAAATTATAATCTATCATTTTAGAGTCATTGCAACAATGTTTCAACTTTGGCCACCAGGCCCCAGACGTCACAGAATGCATTTTTCTCCCGACCCGGCCCGCGGGTCAGGTCCGTGGTGCTGAAGGTGACAGGTACTACTAAAAAAACAAAGTGGTCATTATCAGTTCTGTTTGTTTATCATGGTCAGTTTTTGTCTGACTTAGTTTAAAAGATGAGAAAAAAATCTCTAAATAACATAAAAGAAAAGATTGTTATAAGTCTTGAAATCGGGCCAAAATAGCAACAATATTAAATAGTTTCAAGAAAAACACAGGATATCTTTCTAAATGGGCTAGCTCTGTTTAATTTAAATATCAAGTCTGCTCCACCTTCAGACATCCCGCTATCGACATGTTTCTATTTAGACATGCCACTATTCCGACATCCCTTATCTAGACATACCGGTAATAAAACAGAGTCTATTCCGACACAGAAGCAGCAGCTGAGCGTCTGGGGCCTGGTGGCCAAAGTTGAAAAATTGTTGCAATGACAATAAAATGATAGATTATCATTTGTGGTTGCTGTTCCTGCTGCTGAACATCGGATTTTTACATACAAG
The DNA here is from genome assembly GCA_030347415.2 of Decapterus maruadsi. Classification (NCBI taxonomy): domain Eukaryota; kingdom Metazoa; phylum Chordata; class Actinopteri; order Carangiformes; family Carangidae; genus Decapterus; species Decapterus maruadsi. Next base: position 26,813,572 of record CM064892.1, on the reverse strand, counting down.
TCCTTTGTTTTTGTTTATATTGGTGTCAGGCGAGCCTCTGTATTGTAGCCTATCCCATACAAACACCGCGCACCATCTCTCTCTCTCTCTTTCTCTCTCTCTCTCTCACACGTGCACACACACACACACCTGCACACCTTGTTACTCCTGCAGAAGAAAGAAAAAAAAGAAGCCTGTGGTCCGACCTGACCCGAGTTATAGACTGTTTACGTTTATTTATGACAAGTTGAATTGGTGCTGATTAAACTTGTAAATGAATGCTGCTCTGGATCCGATTCTTTCCTTACAGTAGCCTATTATGATTCTAAACAGTGGCCAAACAACAGAACCATTTTATTATATTAGAGTCAGACTATATATTTTCCATTTTTGCTGGGCATAAGGTTTGTTCTAAAAGCCTGTCCCATAATAAGCCTATAGATTGCTGTTTCGGGAAGCTCACACACCCTTCAGCAAAAAAAAACAAAAAAACAGCGTCAACCTGGTTACCAGGTGACAGAATAATAACAGTCTCAGTAGCTGCAGATCAGTGTGTGCTGCTGCCGGTGTGTTTTTAAACTTGGTGGGTTTGATTCTTGTAGGACATCACACTAAAGTTTGTTTTTTCATTATCTAACAGGCTGATGTATTTGGGCTAGTGAGAAACAGTGTCTCAGATGCAAAAACAAAAGATGTAATCAAAATCTCTAAAAGCGGAATGTTTGAAAAAATTGTTATAAGTCTTAGTAAAATGAAAAAAAATATTAAACAGTTTCAAAAAAAACAGGATATCTCTAAATGGGCAATTAGAAGTCAATGTCGAAATAGCGGCATGTCAGAATAGCAGCATGTAACCGCTCCAGGTCTGCTCTCATTCATTTTCTGACTGTGGATGATTGACAGGCCTCATGTCCCGCCCTCGCCATTCACCGACTGTTGGGGCTAAATTCATTTAGCCCACAGGCCGATCGGTTCTGGCCAATCAGCAGCAGGCTGACAGAGGGTAAATAATTGACAGGCGTCATGTCCCGCCCCCTTCATTTACTTGTCATTGGGGCTAATTTCATTTAGACCCAACACCGCTGTTTTCAGACCAATGACAGGAACCGGAGGAAAAGTAGTGTTGTGGGAGGGAGGAGACAGGAAGCAGCGGCGCTAGGCGCTAGCATCACAGGTAGCATTAGCCGCTAGGCGCTAGCATCACAGGTAGCAGACTTTACTGCTCTAAACTGTCTTTGTTAACATGAACCAAGTGGAGAATGTAGTTTCTAAACTCAGGAAGCGGAGGAAAAGTAGTGTTGTTGTGGGAGGCGCTAGCATCACAGGTAGCATTAGCCGCTAGGCGCTAGCATCACAGGTAGCAGACTTTACTGCTCTAAACTGTCTTTGTTAACATGAACCAAGTGGAGAATGTAGTTTCTAAACTCACTGGGACCAGACTTAATGACATGGTGATAAACATCAGACCAGACAGGCCGTCAGTATGAGCTGCGTATGTACGGCTATCGTCTTTTTTTTTCTCCAATTGAACAATATCGTCGTGTGCGCGCGTGCGTGCATGTGTGTGTCTGTGTGTGCGCGCGCGCGTGTGTGCGTGTGCGAGAGAGAGAGAGAGACTGTGTGTGTATGTGTGAGTGGCTGGCTGAGAGATAACCAGGTGAAGTTTTTCTTTTTTTTAACTAGACCCTTCCACTTAATGCAGTGTGTAGGTCTAGTTAGTTGCTATACTTTTGTGCCAGTCAGTAACTACTGTGTTAAAATGGGTAGGCTACAGTAGGCTATGATTTATTTACTAGCCCACCCAACTAATTTGACCACCAGCCGCCACTGTATATATATATACATTAAACCTGAGTCTTGACCTGCTGCTTGTTCTGACAACGTCCTCACTGCTCAATCCCTCCCAAGCTTGGAGCTGTGCTTCCTGTCCCAGCTTGCACACAGGAATGTACTATTGAGAAAGTGCTGCACCGCAAACCCTCCCAGCCATCCCAACCAGTAATCAGATCCAGCATGTTAAAACCCCGTTCTGTCTCCAATCTCTTTCTTGCTCTCTTTTTTCTTTCAATCCTTCTTTCTCTAAATGAGATGTAAACACAGAACACGGACACACCAATAAAGAACAAGCACTCACACACCCACACAGAATCACAGACACCAGACTAGACCAGTGTTAAGATTAAGATTAACTGCAATTACTAACCAATACAGAACAGAAGTCAGATGAGCTCTGGTCTTATCTAAGATTATTTAACAACCCCCCCCCCCAAAAAAAAGGCAAATGGACATGAGTCCTGATTATTTTTTTTAAATTTTTTTTTTTTTACAGCGGGACATTATGTGAGTATTAATCTAAAAAAAAGAAATCTGGAGAGTTATTCAACATTGTATGCTGGAGAAGGTGCAACACTACATGTGTGTTTGATTTTGTTAAAAGTTTGTCTCATTATAACGTGACGGGTTGTTGAGATAAAGTGACGGTGCAGAACAACAGGAACGACCAAACAAATCCTCATGGAGAATAAAACATTCAGTTAAGAAGTTTATCGTCCCGTCAGCAACAAACAAGTTGTTGAATGTGTTCAGTCTGCAGTGAGGAGACGGATGTGTGATGGGTTGCACATGTAGGATAATGAGTGAAATTTGAATTTTGGGTGAACTATCCCTTTAATTGCTTTGAGAAATAATGTTGTTGTTGTTGTTCTTGTCTGAATCTCAAGTTACAGTCAGTAGCACTATCTGCTTTAAATATCTTTAGAATCTTTCCTATATACCTAGGGGGCAAAGTCCCATTTTTTTTGGAAAACCGACACGGAGCGTTGTAAAAGGTTGTCCACCAGAAATGATATCTAGGACCTTCAAGGATTAAAACCTGGGTGGACCTGGGTCCAGAGCCCCTCTTCTTGGGTCATTTTGCTGGCGAAAGTATGTAACTGCAAATACTTAGGTACTACAATGGCATAAATAGTCATACAACTCTAAAATTTGGCAGAGAGTATCTTGACACATTGGGGAGGGCAAGAAAAAAAGATTCTGTGGTATTTTGCAACTTGATTTTAAGATATCACCCTCAACATCCCAAAAAAGACCAAAAAAAGTACTGTTCGCCTGACAAATTCTCATGAAAATTATTATTTTTCAGCACTTTATGGAGGACATCTATACCTAACACATATAGAAAATGTCTTTAATTCATAAGCTTCCATTTGAGTCCAAGCTAGGATCCATGACCCATCACACACCCTACATGGATAACATCGTCGCCTCTGGTGCAGGACTCTGTGAAGCATAAGTTATTTCTTGAGTATAAAGAAAAATGGGCTAATGATATCTGGTCTAAACCTAAGCTCAGAACTTATTGCCAGCTGAAAAATGTGTATTGTTCAGAACCTTATGTGACTTTGCCATTGGATAAATCCAAAATCTTTTGTGCCCAGCTGAGGGCTGGGATTCTCCCTCTGGCAGTAGAAGTAGAGTACATTTCCGTACTTCTATTTAACTCAGTACCTGAGGATGAAAGACTATGTCACATTATGTGATTTAAATGTTATTGAAGATGAACTGCATTTTGTGTTTCACTGTCCATTATATGACGTAAGCCAGACAGTTTTTGTATCAGAAAATGCAAGGTCCCACCACTCCGAGTTATTTTGGGTTTGATGATGTCGGAAGCTGGAGTGGTTTTTTAGAAAGGAGGTCTTTAGTATAGCTACCTTTACAAAAGTTAATCCAAAGAAAAATTTAATTGTTTCTGTGAATTTCAGGTGATTTTTCTTGTTTTGTTTTGTCTGCTTTCATTTGTACTCTGATGATTTGGTATGTTGTCTGAGTGAGAAATGTGTCTTGTAAGCCCTTATAGGCTGGGCGCCTTAACTGGTGTATGACACTTAAATAAATATAAATTCAAATTCAAATTCATTCAAATTCATGCAGGAGGTTGTGAGACTGATTCTCGCTCAGGGCAGGTCACAGAGCAAACACAAACACACCAGTTGCTGGGTGCACAATTGAACTTTAACTGGTACATTTTGAAAAGGTACAAAAATGTACCGGCACCAATGGATACAAAATTGTCTCTAAAAAAGGTACGCCTGGAGCGACAAGGAGTACATTTCCGTACTTCTATTTTTCTCTGTGATATGTGAAGAGATTGTCACATGTCACACATGTAATGATTCCTCACAACTGAACTCGGGTCATTTTACATACAAGTCCTTTGTTTTGACTGTTAATTGTGTAATGGCGGCCTATTGTATCCCATTGACAAAACGTCCCACCACTCCGACAATTTCTGTTTCCATTGTCGGAATGGCAGTACTTAACTTGTCTGAAACGGGCCTGGCTGGGTGGTGTCCAAACGGGCCTTTACAATCCACAGGTTAATCCACAAGGAAAAGTAAATCTACTGCGCCGCCGTCCCAGCGCCGACTGCGTTTCTCACTCCCTCATCTCACCACGTCACTTCCCCGTTCACACCCTCGGTCCCATTACTGGGTCATTCCATGAAAACTGTAAAGTTTGGGTCCCCAACATTTAAAGAGGTATAGGAGGCATAATAAAACTGTCAGTAGCCTAATACTTTCAGTGTCTGAAGCCATTAATTAAAGTTTACTTTCTAGCATGAGGTAAAATAAAAGTAAATAATAAATATATTTGCACATCAAACTTTTTGTGTTAAACTACAGTCATTTTCTCATGTCCGATCTGACCATTCTTCTCATTCATGTAATGTAAAACTTAAAAAATATCAAATAAATCTCAAACATTTATTGTTATTATAGTTAAAAATTCTTTCTTCTTAATAGGAAATATGTTAATTATATTAAAATGTCATATTATTTAATTAAAATAGCATAATTTCTCCATGTCCATCAATTTCGTATTCCACCCCGTCACACCAATATAATTTTGCGCCAAAATGCAATAAACTTCCCTGTAAGGAAACAGGAAACAGGAAGTACCATCATTCAAGAGTTTGAAGAAGGGAAGTGCAAACAATTGTGATTTCTGATTTTTCTTTTAGAACATTTTTGGTAAATGTTTCTTTCAAAACCTTCTCCGGTAAGCATAGCATATCCACCCCGTCACACACAAAAAGTGGGGAAAACAATTTTTAAATCAAAATTTCAAATTACATTTGTATAAATCCTTAATTTTACCATGTAATTTCATGCTAACTGCAGTGTTAGCTTTTAGCACATCCAGGAATTCGGCCATATTGCTTTAGATTTTCCACCCTGTCACATTCCACCCTGTCACACTAAGGCCTGTGACGGGGTGGAATCATTGTGATGGGTGGCACTGTTCTTCATTCATTGAAGTCTTGTTCTAAGCATTCATCTGATATTATTTGATAGACAGTATGTTGTTGTATGTTGATATCAACTGTTCATAACATAAAATAGTTATTTCTGTCAGTTTTATGGCCTGAATAACTTCTTTGAACAGTTCTTAAATTTTGTCCATTCCACCTGTCACAATATTCCACATTCCTCACAATATTCCACCCCGTCACAATATTATGAATGCTGTACATGAAATAAAAGGATTTTTAAAAAATAATTTGCAAACTATTGGTGTTTTTGAACAAAAAGACAACTTATGAAGTGAATAACTTTTTATTCCTTATTTTAATCTAAAATTACTGTTCAATTTGTTTTTTGTCCTGAAACGGGGTGGAAAAAAGAAACTCTGATCTTGGGTTTTAATGTGATAAAAGACCATCAGAAAAGGGTATGAGCTTAAAAATATGTTAAAAGTGCGAAAAGTGTTGCATGTTCTACATGCAATGACACACAAAAAAAACAAAAACCCTAAGATAAAAAATCTCAAATTTTCAAAGCCCAAACTTTACAGTTTTCATGGAATGACCCTACTACACCTGTGCACATTACACACACCATGACAGCAGAAAAAACATTCATTCATTCATTACGGTTCCACAAACAATATAACTGATCATTTCCCTGGCCTCATACACAATGGAAAACAAACCCTGGGGAGCAACACTGTAATTTGACCCCCCTGCTCCATGGCCAGGTAAAACCCAGTGGATCACTGCAACATGTGTACAGATGTGATATATAGTCAACAACAGTAGTTTACAGCTAAACATTCACACATGGAGGTGCGCGCTACGGCACAGATCTCAGGTGGGACACTCAGGACACACGGATCTAATTATAATTTGTGGTTGCTGTTCCCTGCTGCTGAACATCGGATTTTTACATACAAGTCCTTTGTTTTCCTGTTATATTGGTGTCAGATGAGCCTATTGTATCCCATACAAACACGGCGCACCATCTCTCTCTCTCTCTCTCTCACGTGAGAAACAGTGTCAGTGGTGCAAAAACAAAAATGGGACTTTACGTTTTCATTCTCCATAAAATCGTTAATTAACAGCCACGTGGAATGTTTGACAAAGCGCGCCCGGTTCCTCTCAGCCAGCCTATCCAGCTGTCAATGAAAAAAAATCCAATAGTGGGATCAGCGGAAAAATACTGGTTATCAATCCGACAACTCAACCCCAGCTTGTCTTACTGTCAATCTGTGAATGCAGCAGCATGTAAAGGGCGGATTCAAGGCAGCAGAAAAATCATTAACAGAGTCCGTGGTCAGAGAAGCGAGGTGTGACTTGCCAGTGCACACCTTATTACTCCTGCAGAAGAAAGACAAAAAAGAAGCCTGTGGTCCGATCTGACCCAGTTATAGACTGTTTACGTTTATTTATGACAAGTTTAATTGGTGCTGATTAAACTTGTAAATGAATGCTGCTCTGGATCCGATTCTTTCCTTACAGTAGCCTATATTCTGATTCTTAACAGTGGCCGAACAACAGAACCATTTTATTATATTGGAGTCAGACTATATATTTTCCATTTTTGCTGGGCATAAGGTTTGTTCTAAAAGCCTGTCCCATAATAAGCCTATATGTGACAGTGGTGGTCCTGTCACTGTGTGCCTCCAGTTGATCATGGCCCAGTCCTTGGCCAAAGGGATGTTTGATTAGGTTGACTGGGACCCGGGAGTCTGGGGCGGCCCGCCCAGGTCCCTCTTCACCTTGCCACATTCTGGCGTTGTTTTCAGGATTCAATGGAAGGTCCATGATTCCGAAATGTTGTGGCAGCCTGCCGGAAATCTCAGGACGTGCTTGTGAAAGAGGGGGAGAGATGTTTGACAGTGGTGGTCCTGTCACTGATGTGCCTCCAGTTGATCATGGGCCCTGGCTACTTGGCCAAGGGGATGTCCCTTTGGCCGACTGGTTACCCAACACTGATCAGGAGGTATCAAACGGGAGTCTGGGGCCAAAAGCCCGCCCAGTGGGTCCCTCTTCAGGATTAATTTGCCAAGTGGGAAAATTATGGCTTAATGATGTTGCAAATGCACCTTCAGTCAAAAAATGTCAGGTTGTTTATGACAGTTTAATAAAGTCTCAGTAAATTAGACTGTAAACGCTGCTGAATGTGTTTTTAAACTTGGTGGTTTGATTCTTGTCGGACAAACAAAGGGAAGAATTTGTTTTGTTATTCTAACAGGCTGTTATTTGTGTTAGAAACAGTGTCTCAGATGCAAAAACAAAAATGTAATCAATCAATGTCGGAAAAGTGGAATGTTTGAAAAAACACTAGTCCACTACTTTTCCGACAATGAAAAAAATTAGAAAGATGGGACTCTTCAAACCAAAGCATCTCCCTCAATCAGCAATTGTAAAGCGAAATAGCGGCATGTCGGAATAGCAGCATGTAACCGGGCCGGGTTAGCTTTTAACTTTCAAGTCCGTGGTTGTAGAGCGTAGAGCGGTGAGTTGCCACTACGCACCGTGCCGCTGTTGGTGGTGGTGGGGGGTCGCGGATCGACACTGCTGTGATCACAGGCTTGAGCAGCTGTCCATAGGCATAAACATAGCGCACACCAATCAGAGAGCCTATTGATAAGTGCCAAAGCTTGCTTTTTATTTTATTTTTCGCCAAATTGCTGATTTTGGCGTGAGAATTGTTTGAGTGGCGTGAGGGCATGAGACAGGACCTAAAAGTGTGTGACACGCCAGATGCGTGAGACTTGGCCTCCCTGAGCTAACCTACCCTCGATGTAGCTAGCTACCAAAATAAAGCGTCTTTGCTTGAACCCTCCGTTTTGACCGATCTCGTCCCGTTAGCGGCATTTGACCGCTCCAGATGCCTTACCTTGCCTTTAGAGTTGCTGAAAAGTGTCTCTGATGACTTTACTGTAGGAGGAGGAAGGCTACCACTACCCATAGACGTCCGGCGTTTGAGCTAAGCTAATCAGCTGCGCCAGCTCTACCCGCATCTCCCTTATTAGTGCACGCACAGTTGAAACAATGGTGTTGTCATGGGACGGGAGTGAGGCAAGATACGTTTGAAAAAAATGTTGGCGTATCCCTTTAAACAAAACTAACCATGGCATTCATGCACCAGCAACAGTTTGAGAGTGTGTCCATAATAAAGTGCTTTAAGTGCAATATGACTGACCTAATAAGGAGGAGGGTTGGGTGTGAATGTGTGTGTGGGTGCCTTACAGCTGGAAGAAGCTGTTCAGCATCCTAGTGGATCTGCAGCAGATGCCCCTGAGTCCTGTACCTCTTCCCAGAGGGCAGGAGGTGATGGGGGTCCCTAATGATGCAGCAGCTCTGTGGATGTAGCGCTGCTTAAACATGTATTACAATGGAAAAATCCATTATGCTTCACAAGGGGGAAATATTTCAGTTCATATGCTTGTTCATTCACTTACACTCTCAGTTTGTTAATCATCCTAACAATAAGCAATATCTTCCTCCTTCTACCTCCAATCACCAAATCTCATGTCTTTCCACCTGACTGGCTATGATTGCTGTCGATCCTTCCCTTTCATCCCCAGACCTCCCTCCCCCTCCTCTATGTTTCCATCTTTTCACTGAGGCGGCATGGGGATTATTTCTTTAAGCTCCTTTTTCTCTCTTCTTCTCTCAGGAAACTTTGACTGTGGGGCTGCTTTGCTGGCTTTCAATAAACCTTTTGGATCCTGCGCCATCATGAAAAACCACAGCTTCAATTACACAAAATGAAGCACCACACAACCCTAGGCAACCAAAAGGTGTTTTCAATAATTACTTATTATATGTGTTTGGTCAATCAGAAACATCTGCGGTGAATTTGACTGTAAGAGCCCCAAAACATTCCTAAAATAGGAGTGACGCATGCAGGCTCTAAGACACAAACTGTCTGTCAGACACACGCACACACACACACACTGGAAGGCTACACTGCGCTATTGTCAGTATGGGTCTATTTGCGGGCTGTTTTTTTAGCTGGCCACAGCTGCGGAAATGAATATCAAATGTGGTTATGCTCCCATAAATCAAAACCATTTGCCATGTTCTGACTTTCCTTTCCCTGTTTAAAGTCAATTCACTGGGGTAGTGTGCATTACAATTACACCCCACAGCTTAACCCTTTCCTCTGAAACAGTCACAGAGGAGTGTTCAGGAGCTGGACGTTAACTCATTGAGTGCTGTGCTCTTTTCCAAAGGTTTAGTCAAGTGTACCCCGCCTCGTAAACCAGCCTCTTTCATTCCATTCCATTTCTGAGGGGGAGTCTGGCCTCATCCCTACTGGGAGCGTTTGGCCTGAAACCCTCAGATGGACGAGCCAATCAGCGTCGCCACTCAGATTTCTGTGACACAGCACGTTGACCAATCAGGGACCGGCGATTGTACACACACATACTCGCTACTTTTTTATTGATCCAATGCGCCGTCAAATCAGTTTGTTTTGTTTTAATGAAGCCGCGTCTCTGGCTGCTTCCAACAGATACTCTGTCAAATGAGGTGTTTCACCAATCAAGTGCAGCCACTGGCAACGTCCAATCAGACGGAGCCAGGTAGTCATATGACCACACGCAAAATCTCTGTGGTAGGACAGAGTGGCCACTCCGCCTCAAATTTGAGGAAGCACGTCTAGCTGGTGTTGTGGCTGTGACCAGGCTGCCGACGCCAGCCCTGTGATGTCACAGTCCAACCAGGTGTTCACTGATATGCCACAAATAAATTACGTCCGCAACGAACATATTTTTCAGCTTTCAGCAACACAATATCGTTCCGTTCATTGATCATAGCGCTCTTTTTCTGATCTCTGTTATCGATTGATCGGCGATCTCCTGGGGGGGGGGTTTGCTAACCCTGCAAAGCCCCGTCACTACACTGCGCGACTCTTACCACGGCGGCGCTAACTAGCAGTAAAGATATTCAATATAACAGTAGCAGCCTAAAAACAGCAACAAGGATAGTTCTTACCAGAGCGGTAGATATAACAGAGTGGCGACACTCCCATAGGACTCTGTTGTTCAAAAATGGCGGCCGACTTCCAGGTCATGGAGCCCTCAATAGTTCCAAACATTCCTCCTGTGGTGCTGGACCACGTCTGTTTCTATGGCTGCACAGCAAGAAACTCCTGAGCTAAACTGATGAAATACCGACCAATTTTTTTTTTTTTTGCCATGTACAGTAACTATGCTGACTTAACAAAATAAAATTTATAAGACTGATCAGTTCCTATTTACGTAAAGATGGTGATTTCAGTCGGGGAGCATACGTCAGTCCGACTGCCCCAAAGTCCGACTGCTCATTTCTCTTCAGGGTTAGGGCTACTTAAGTCGGAGAAATGGGAGGTCGGACTAATGGACGCAAAAATAAAAAAAATGTGTGGTCGGAGAAATGGGTAGTCGGACAGACGCCATGCGCCCATTTCAGTCCGTAGCCCAGAGGCAGTCCTGCTCACTTTTCATTCAACCAAACCAATGCCATTGCCACAGTTGTTAAATGTAATCAATGAAACCAACATTAATCTCTTAAAAAGAGTTTAACCAGCCAGCGGTAAGAACGTTACTTGGCTCGTTGTCTACCCCGCCGGGAGGACGAGGGACGGCCGCCGGCAGATGAGGTCCGTAGAGCGGCTGCTGCAGCTCTGACAGCCGCTGCCCTGGTCCTCGGTCGCGGCTCACACAGGCCCTCATTTATCAAACTTGCGCAGGATCTGGTGTAAATATCAGTGTACACCAAGTGTCACGTGTGATTTACTAAAAGTGTGTACGCTGCCGATTTCGGCGTAGAACCGGCGTGGTGGTGATAAATCCGGCGGCTGAAAACGAGCGTAATTTAAATGTCCCGCCCCGATATATTCCTGCTTTAGAGGCGTCGCCCTGCCCCTTTTACGACATGGAGACACGGAACACGGCCAAGAAGAGGGACTTTACTGACATTTCCACAGTCAACAGAGAGAGGGCGGCAACATGAAATATCTGGACATTGATAGATTGATAGTTTTTGTGATTGATAAGCGTCACCCCGGTGGATGGAGGCTGCAAACGCACGGACCACGTCAGGAAACCCAGCGATCTCATGAAATGCTCCTGCAGTTTACTACACACGAGTGATTGAGGAGAAATCATATAGGCACAGTGTTTCTCCTAGCCGGTTTGTCTTGGGGGGGTGGCGGGTGGATGAGTCTTGGGGGAGACTTTATATCGATGATAACATTAATGTGACAGCTTGATAACCACCAACAACCCATTGGTGCTGAAATGAAACTGAAATAAGATTGATGGTCTCCTCTTGATACTCTAAATATTGATTTGGTTCATTTAAAGTTTGTTATTTTGGCCATTACAGTGTGGTAATCATTTAATAATATGATTAGCATTATAATTACAGTGTTTGCAAAAGTTATTCATTACTCAGCATCACATTCAATAATAAATCTTGTAATGGACAGTGGTAAATGTCAATTCCATATCACAAGTGCATCTTTTTAAAATCAAATACATGACGCACATGTAAACACAGTGTTTCCCCCACCGTTAAATTTTTTTTATATTTTTTTTTTTTAATAAAAAATAAAATACAGGCTATAGTCTAATATACATGAGCTCCTGACGCTCAGCTCAACGGGTGAGGAGGCGGAGAGAACTCTCAGCGGAGACGCTGAGAGAAGTCAACAGCAGCGATCAGCTGATCTCTCCTCCGTACAAACGCTCTGTTCTGATCCACTGGACTTTACTGTGAAAGTCACACACACACTGTGTGTCGGGGGAGAGGAGAGGAGGGGGGGGGGGGTTGATCAGATATTAATCAGTGATCAGACAGTGAGCTGCTGTGTTGAGTAAAGTTGGTAGCAAGACCACAGCGGCAAAGTGAATACGTGATGGATAATGAACAGATTAAAAACATGACGTGAGGCGAAGAACCACCCATCGCAAAGCGAAACTTTGTAATCTATTGTCGCAACTGTCGCTTATTTGCGTCGCCGCTGGTGTGAAAGGTTTTGGTGTTCGGTATTCGGCGGCGACTATTTCGCAATTTCGTGTCGTTTATTCGTTACGTCCGCGGTGTGAAAGGGCCTTAATAGTGAAACAGCCGCGCTTTTATCACCGGTTTTATGATTAAACTCTGAAGCATAAATTGATTATCTACAAGCTGGGTTAAAAGAGACGATGATACCACGCCACTACGGCGAGCCCACCGCGGAACTGCACGCCTTGTGCACGTGAACAACACAGCTGCGGTTCTCGACGCTTCTCGGTTCGCGGCGCTTCCTCGTCCGGTGTGTAGCTACTGTTGGCTACCCGGCGTGAGCGCTGGTATTTAAAAATCAGACGACAGAGGGCGAATAGCGCCGTTGGTAGCTTGGGCTGCTTGGGTGATTCAGGTGGAGCGCTCCAACAGTTTTATCAGACCAACAGGTCTCTGACCGCGATTGGCTCCTTGATCTCCCGTTTTTCAAGGGGGGCGAGGGCCGTGTTAGCGGGGCGGGCCGCCCCGTCAACAGAACGGTAGGGGAAACACTGAGGCATATTACTGCTGCAAACGCAATTTTATGACCATCAGCATCGCTGGCACGGTTCGGCTGATGGAGGGATGTGAAACACCGACCAGATATCCCGCTGACAGATCCCGGTGACGAAAAAAAAAAAAAAACACTCCGCCGCGGAGATCAGCTGCACCTGGACAGGTAGTGGAGACGGGGCTCGCCCGCCCCCCCTCTCTCTCCCCAACCGGGGCTCCGGTGTCCGGCAGAGAGAGAGAGACTGGCTCCGTTCGGTCCTGCTCTGGTGCAGGAGATGTTGGAAGTTTGTGTGTGTGATCTAACAATAACAGGTCTGTCATTGACTGTTGGTGTTTACACAGCTGATTAACGAGCATCTGTCACATCGTGACAGTTGGTCAAAATAAAAGTCGAGTTCAATTTTCAACACGGACTTGGTTGTATCGTTTGTTTTTCTTTCTTTTTTTTTGGCTACTTTTTAAAATCTTTTTTTATCAATAGGCCTATAAACAACAACATGTGATCGGGAGCGTACCTATGTTCCCCAGGTCCTATGTTCCCCGGGTCCTATGTTCCCCGGTCGCAATACATACTGGGGAACATAGGACCCTTTTTCTGTAAAAAGTTCCCATGTTCCCCAGTAGCAGTGGGGAACATAGTGTGGCAAGGTGAAGAGGGACCCGGGCGGGCTTCGAACTCCAGACTCCCGGGTTGGAGTCATGCGCGCTAACCAGTCGGCCAAAGGGACATTCCCTTGGCTAAGTAGCCATAGTGACAGGACCACCACTGTCACAATAGGACCTTTTTCAAAAAAAGGGTCCTATGTTCCCCGCTGTTGCTGATCGGACTCCATCGATCTGGCCTGTCTAACCTCTACCTGGTCTTTTTACTAAACTTAAAGAAGAAGTAAGTGGTCCGGTCGTTTTCGCTAATGCTGCGTTCCTGGCAGGCTTTTGAAATCGTAAATTACAGCTTCAAGTCACAACTTACGACTTTGTAGCGTTCCAGGTAACCCACTCGTGTTTTTCCGACCTGTTTTACCGGTGAAAGTCACTATAACAGCCACTCGTAACTTCCGACCGGTGAACTCGTACCAGATCGAACTGGTACCACTTCACGGTCGGAAAAATACGAGTTTCCTTGAACGCACCATAACAGTCCTCGTCCCTACGTCGCCACATTCACGGCGTTCCTTGGCTGCACACACAGCCCTGCATGCCGTTCTCTCTCCTCATTGGATAAAAACTGTAGGATACGATAAATGTTTTCTCCTCGGCTCAGAGCAGAGCAGAGTGACTGACAGACCCGTGTTTTGGTCCAAACACTCTATGTAAGTGATTGCTGTCGGAAGATATAACTATTTAAGACTTATATTAACACAAATATATCACTTACTTCTGCTTTAACCAACTCCCTTCTTCATTGCCTAAACCTAACCAATGGGGCAATTACGCTTCTCACTCAAAGTCACAACTCCACTTCTCAGTCAAAAATAGACCAAAATATGGCAAGTCACAACTCCACTTCCAGGTATGGGACCAAAAATTACATGTTTCCCAGGTCCTTCTGGGGAAAAGCAGGGAACATAGGACCCTTTCTCTAAAATAGGGTTCTATGTTCCCCGGTCTGGACACAAAGGGGAACATAGGACCCTTTTGGGGAAAAGCGGGGAACATAGGACCTTTTATAGAAAAGGGTTCTATGTTCCCCTGTCCCATACAAAGTGGGGAACATAGGACCTGGGGAACATAGGACCTGGGGAACATAGGACCCGGGGAACATAGGGATGATCCCCATGTGATCCACATCGCTGCGTTATTAGACTATGGTTTAACAATCATTCTGACACAGCAGCACTCGTCCCTGCGTGTTCTACGCTGGTTCAAAATGTGCTACACCAGGGTCAGAGCTGGCATGAGATTTGTGCGTACCGTACGCTCACGCTCAGATTGATAAATGCCGATCCTTGCGGTGAATTTGGTGTAAGGGAGAGCCGGGTCGATTGATACACTTTTCACTTTAACGTCTTTTTCAAAGATGACGTTATGTAAACAAACATTTTTATCATGTGATCAACAACTAGGGATGTCCCGATCACGTTTTTTTGCCCCCGATCCGAGTCCGAGTCATTTGATTTTGAGTATCTGCCGATTCCGAGTCCCGATCCGATACTTTGGCAATGCAGTAAAGCTTTTAATGTAGATGTATCATCCCACTATTTTTCTGTTCTTTGTGCTCTACTATGTAACAATATCACAATCTCACAATAATAGCCTACTCTACCTCAATAACAAGCCCATGACATTTATTGCACTATTGAAAGACATGTCATGATATCAAACTCTCACTGTATGATATTAGCACAGTAGCTCCATAGTATAATATTAATTCCATTATCCATAAGTCAACAGGAACATTTGATCAAAAGTAAAATAGCTTATCATGCCTTTCTCAATCACCAGCCTCTCTCCCCTGATCCCACCCTCACCTGCCTGTCTGCCCCCCTCACTCACTCACTCACCTCGCTCCTTCTCCCTCCCCCCCTCACTCACTCCCTCTGCTCCTCCTCCCTCCCTCACCCAGTTCACGTCGCTCCTTCTCCCTCTCTAACTTTAAATAAATACCTGCTTCTGTATCTACGGTGGCCTGGAGGTGCAAATCAACATTACAAAACATAACACACTTTTACAAATTCTGAAACAAATTTACATTTCAGAAAACACATTTACAAATTGCAAAACAAATTTACATTTCAGAAAACAAAATGACAAATAACATAACACTTTTACAAAGACCAAAACACTTTTACAATATCTGAAACAAATTTACATTTCAGAAAACACATTTACAAATTGCAAAACAAATTTACATTTCAGAAAACAAAATGACAAATAACATAACACTTTTACAAAGACCAAAACACTTTTACAATATCTGAAACAAATTTACATTTCAGAAAACACATTTACAAGACACCAAACACTTTTACAAACTGCAGAAACAAATTTACAAAAAGGCCAACATCAACCGGAAAGGGAATGTACCAACCCCGGGGTTGACCCGGAAGTGAACGAGGAGCGGTCATTACGAGTTCTAGTTCTCAATGGAGAAGCCAAAAGCTAACGGAGACCTGAGATGAGCGAAAGAGTAATGTTTTGCCCCTATTGTGGCAAGCACATGAGCCGACTGTCACGTTTTTGTTTTTCGTGTGGGCGATCCCTTGAGTTTTTAAATGAAGTGGACCAGTCGGAAGGACCGGGGACGTCATCTACACCAACAACCAGCAACCAACAGCGGCAGCCGGTTGATGCTAAACCAGGTAAGTTAGCCTGAGTGCATGGTGGTCGCTATCTTAAGGGTTGAATGTGTAGAATCTATATTAAAAGCTATATTTTTTTTTCTCCAAAAATAACACACCCAGGGGGCGTTTAGAGGGGTACAGCCATAGATATATACACGTAGATGCCACATTCGGCCTTGTTTGGACTGCCTCACGGCCGCCATCTTGTGCAGGTGTTCCATCTGACAAGCAGTCGCTCAGACCGGGTTTGACAGCTGTGAATCTGGCAAAATGCCAAACTTTTGTGCTGCCGCGTACGGATGTTCCCATGAAATAAACGCCAAAACGAAGAGACATGGAATAACTTTTCTCAAGTATTAAGTTATTTTATATTTGTTAAGAACTTGTTGAATTTGATGTAGATAAGATATCTGATATAAATGAAACTAAGGTAACGTATCATAGGGTGAGATAGGTGTTACGTTTAGTGCATATACCGGTAGTTAGTTAATTGTTATTTTGTTGCCTGTATGTGTAGTCTATCGGCTTATCAGCTGTTATCCCCGGCTGTGGTAGTAGCGAGTGTGTGGTTGCTATGGTGATGAGGCCGGCGAGTGAGTGTAAACCACTGTAGACGCTACCTATATAAAGGCTAGACCTCTGCCTCTGTACTACAGTAAGTAAATGCTGTGTGAAGCTCTTTTGCCTTGCCTAGAGCCATTGGTTAGAGGCCGTTAACACTCAATTTTGAATCGTGGCTTTGTTTATTTCTGCAGACCAATCTTGCCCATCATACAAGCATTTCATGGAATACCGGAATTGCAAATCAAAAGAGCGACAGTCCTTTAGCTTCGGGCCGAGAGGAAAAAAAGATCGACCCAAAGAAAGAAAACGTGTCCAGGTAGGTTGTACTGACTTTAGCTTATCAATCCTCTACTGTCTGACTCGAGATGAGAAGTGCATCTGTGCAGTTGTAATTACTTTTAAAAGGAAAAGTAACTGTCTTGTCTGTGTGTAACAACATGTCTGTCCGTCCTGGGTGAGGGATCCCTCCTCTGTTGCTCACCCTGAGGTTTCTCCATTTTTTTTTTACCTGTTAAAGGGTTTCTAGGAGTTTTTCCTCAGTGGATGTGAGGGTCTAAGGACAGAGGATGTTGTTATGATGCTGTGTGAAGCCCTTGAGACAAACTAATAAAATTGCCTTGCCTTGCCTAACTTAGTTTTGACGTAGGCTTCTATTATTAGTATTAGTACTAGTATTAATGTGAAACACTGATATATGTATAATTTTTGTATGTATTGTATAATGCATGAAATTAAGATAATCTTTGTCATTTGTTTTAGATAAACATTGGATTGATGGCGCCATATGGAACTGACAGAACTGATTTAAAACCTCTAAGAGGGAAAACACTCCCATTACTTTTAGACCCAGAGGATGAAGCACATGACGTGATAAAAAAAGGTGTCCAGAAACTGAGAGCATTTAACAAAGACATGCAAGAAGAAGGACCATATGTCCTTTTGTATCCAGACGCCTCAGAGGTGGTCCATGTGCCTGGGTCAGAAAGGCCATTCAAATTGGCTGAATATAAAAATGAGCTAGGGAAGCCATACGCCAGGATCACCCTTTTCATTTGCCTAGAAAAACATTTTAAAGGAGGTTAGTGGATCTCTTGATTCAATACAGTATCTTACAAAAGTGACTATATCCCTCATATTTTTGTAAATATTTTATTATAACTTTTCATGGGACAACACTGAAGTGTTTCAACTTTGATACGATGAAAAGTAGTCTGGGTACAGCCTGTACAACAGTGTAAATTTTACTGTCCCCACAAAATAATTCAACATACATCCATTAACGTATAAACTGCTAGCATCAAAAGTGAGTACACCCCTAACTGAACATGTCTAAATTGTGCCTAAAGTGTCCCAAGGTGGATAACATCCACCAGCCAGTGGAGGATGTCCTCAAACAAATAAACAATAAATTAAATCAAAATAAATAAATTCCAGGGGCAACCTGTGAAGCTCTAGTGAAATCTATGTCCAAGAGAGTTAAGACAGTGTTGGAAAATAATGGTGGCCAGACAGAATTTGTGAGATACTGTATATTTTTACACATTTTAGAAACTCTACTGAAGGATACATCTATAGTATCTACATGATCTGTTGAATTTTCTGTTTTTACAGAAGTGGATGATGACCTAGACTCTGATGATTCTGAAATTGTGATCTCTTCAAGGAGCACAATGGAATTCAACCGAGCTGACACTGTGGTATACCATTTTGTGCTATTACCTGTATGAATATATTATTGATTTATCTATGTCAACACTGACAACCTTTCACCGTCGATATATAATGCTTATGGTAAGGGAACAGTTATTGAGGCTGTCTCATCCGCCCCGTTAACATTTTTATGTTTCCATATACTGTGTTATTAACTAGTTTGTCTGTTTACAACATGTCTGCCCCGTCAGCCCCTCCTGTGTCGCTCACCCTGAGGTTTCTCCTGGTTTTCCCTGTTGAAGGGATTCCAGGAGTTTTTCCTCAGTGGATTTGAGGGTCTAAGGACAGAGGATGTTGTTATGATGCTGTGTGAAGCCCATTGAGACAAACTGTCAAAATGGTCTATACAAATAAAATTGCCTTGCCTTGCTTTTTAAAAATCGTTTATAAATGTATGTTTTTCCCCTCAGATTTTCGAACCACAAAACCAAAGCTCTCCCAAACACAGTCCTGAAGATGAAAGGTTAGTACATTTTAGCATCTACCAAATGCATGTAATGAGATGTCTTTTGTAGTGGTAATCAACTAGTAGGATTCTTTGCTGTATTTTTTACTATTGTTATATGACAATTTAAGGCCTGAAGGACAGTAATAAACAATGTTATAATTTTATAATTTTAATCATGTTTCAGATATGCACCAGGACATTCAACAAGAATCAAGCCTGGACCGGTAATAGGCCAGACAATGGCAGTCTGGAATTTCTTGCTTTCAGTGTTGTGTTTCTGACATTTAAAGCATTTTTTAGATCATAATATCTGATGGTGATGATGGTGATGATGGTGATGATGGGGATGTGCATGTGGATCCACCTGAAACAAAACCAGCTAAGAATTCTTGCTACAGGTAAGTAGTTAATGATAGAGACTCACATAATTTGTATTCAATTTATCTGGAAGATATTTGTGTTTTGTAAAATGTGTTAACATTTCCCAACAGTAAATACACTGACCTCTACGCACCGGGTGTTGAGGAAAAGGAGGAAAAGGAAGACTGTGTTCCAGTCGATGAGGACAATGTTGAACACACAGCACTGTAAAATGAACTTCTCAATGTGGCATTCTATTTTCCTTTATTTTACAATATCACTGCTATTAAAATGTTTGCTCTAAAAGTGTGCACTGTCTTGGATATTCATTAATTTCATCACTTTCTGTCATTACAGGGAGGAGAAAGACATTACACTACTGGAAATAGTGGAGAACCTGGCACTCCAAATTGACCACAAACGGGTCAGCAGGTTCAACATCTCCAGAGCCAACATTTGGGATGGAGCTGTCAGGGGTTTCAAGCGTGCCACATATACAGGTGCATCTCAATAAATTACAATATAATGGAAAAGTACGTGAATTTTAATAATTCACTTAAAAAAGTTAAACTAATACATGATATAGATCCATTACACAAACACATGGAAATAATTCCATGTCTTTATTACGTTTAATATTATGTCGAAAACCCCTAAAAAAAATAGATTATTACTTCAGACTGACTTTAAATATGATTGGTAATACAGAATTGTTGGTCGTCTTGAAAGTATGTCAATGTATATGCACTCGATAAGTACCTCAATTTGGGGAGGGGGGGCATGGAGACAAACAACATGTGGCACTGCTGAGGTGTGATGGAAGCCCAGGTTGCCCTGACAGCGGCCTTCAGCTCGTCTGCATGTTTGGGTCTGGTGTGTCTCATCTTCCTCTTGACAATACCTCTTAGATTCTCTATGGAGTTGAGGTCTGGTGAGTTTGCTGGTCAGTCAAGCTCAATAACTTCATGGTTATTTAACCAGCTTTTGGTGCTTTTGGCAGTGTTAGCAGTTGCACAATTCAGGTGGAAAATTAAATCAGCATCTCCATAAAGCTTGACAGCAGAAGAAAGCATGAAGAGCTCTAAAATGGGCCGGTCTTATTGTCCTTGGTTTTTAAGCACCAGAGAGAGTTGCACCCCTAATTTCGTTGTATGTTTACAATGACAATGATGATTCTGATTCTGACTACGTTGACTTTAGATTCAGAAAACACAGTTGAGTAACACCAGCAGATGAAGTTGCACCCCAAATCATCACTGACTGTGGAAGCTTTACACTGGGCTTGGATTCTCAACCTCTCCACCATGTCTTGTCTGTATACAAGATCTATTGCATGTCTGCCCATCCTGGGTGAGGGATCCCTCCTCTGTTGCTCACTCTGAGGTTTCCCCAATTTTTTTCTGTTTGAAGGGTTTTCCTCAGTTGATGTGAGGGTCTAAGGGTAGCAGATGTTGTTATGTAAAGCCATTGGATACAAAATAACACACCTCTGACGTTGTCTTGGCTTGTGCATGATACACTAGACCCAAACATGCAGACGAGCTGAAGGCCACGAACAGTAATTGAAGCAACCAACTGAGTACTTATAAATGGACATACTTTCCAGAAGAACAACAATTCTGTATTAACAATCAATTTTGAAATTGATCTGATGTAATATTCTTTTCCTTCTTTTTGCAATACTGAATTTGTGGTTTTCATTCATATAAACCATAATAAAGATTATACTTAATAAATACATGAAATACTTAAGTGTGTTTGTCATGGATCTCTATCATGTATTAGTCTAACTTTTTGATTTTAACAATTAAAATGAATGACCCTTTCCATGATGATCTAATTTATTGAGATGCACCTTTACAGAAAACTGTGACATGCTGGTCCGATTCACTGACGATGCTGGTGTCACTGAGGAGGGAATTGACATGGGAGGTCCCAGGAGAGAATTTTTAACTCTTTTAATGAAGCACCTGAAAGACCGTCCCATTTTTGATGGACCAGAAGGACATCGTTTTTTGGTGTACAATGCAAATGGTATGCATAGGGTTAGATGTGTACTATACTAATGGTTGGTTAAGTACAATGAAACATATCACATGGCATAACATTTCTTCCTCAAAATCTTAAAATGTATAATGTATTGTGTGTTTTTAATTTTTCATTATGATTTCATTCACAGCTGTCAGGGAGGATGAATACTTCCTGGCAGGAAAGATGATTGCTGTGTCAGTTGTACATGGAGGTCCAGGACCCCATTTCCTGTCAGAGGACCTTGTACATTACCTTGCCGGCCAGACTTCATTCAAATCAACAGTTGATGTAATAACTGATGAAGAAATAGGGAGAGCTTTGCAAGAGGTGAGAATAGCTTAAGGTTACAGTGTGGGAGGACAGAGACTTACCTACTTAGGACAGTTTTATTTCCTGTATCACATACACATCATTGGCTTAATGTATTAGTTTTTGATAGGGTACGGTTACACCCTCTTGTATATGCAGTGGAGAAAAAAACAAGGATATAGAGTTTTTAACTGGTCTGTTCATGCTGTTTTTTATGTCTTTCAGATTGAAAATGCTCCTTCATTGGATGCTCTGCGAGACTGTGTCATGAGACACAGCACAATGTTACAGACAGCTGGCTGTCTGAGACATGTGACTGCTGTGGAAGAAAAGAAAGGAATAGTGGCAGACTACCTTCAATGGTATATAATTGGCCGCAACTCATCTGTAATTGACAGGTAAGATCATATTTTTTATGATGTGATTTTCTTTATATGACTTTCATGATGACATGCACATCTGTAGTCACTGTGACAACATTTGTGCCATAGTGTGTTACAACTGACAGCCTTAGTTTTGTAACACCTACCTTGCCATGTGCAAATCGTAAGAAATTTAATTTTTAACACAGAAACAACCCCAAATGTTTTTTTTTTTTTTTTTTACTCGTTTAGGTGGACTGTAATTGCTTGACAACCTCTAACACTTTTCTTGAAATAATTTACATGCAGTTGTCAGTACACAGCCGTGAAAGTGTTTTTATTCACTTTGTAGATTCAAAGATGGTCTTTCAGCCCTCCAGTTTCTTACTGCACTACAGAAACATCCTTCTTTGCTGACCCCTGTCCTGTGCCATGTTGAGAAGCGACTCACTGGCTTTGACCTAGAAATACTCTTCAGACCTAAGCTCAGCCCTAAGGGGAGAAACATGAGACAAAAAGAAAGTCAAACCTTGGCCTACTGGGCTGACTACCTCCTTGACTGTGAAGGTTTGTATGTTTCTTTTTCTCTTTTTTAGGGGGGGGGGATTACCGTGGTATATCTGGACCTCTTTTTTTTCTTCTTTGCAGAAGGTGCGGCTTCCGTTTCTCTGGAGGACGTGCTCATGTTTGCAACTGGGGTGACATCACTTCCCCCTGCCTGCTTGCTACCATGTCCTCAAATAGAGTTCCTGGATGACTCTCCGTTCCCAATGGCAAATACATGTTCAAACCTGTTGAAGTTACCACTCCTCGAACCATACAGTGTGTTTAAGGCACAAATGGACTTTGGAATTCAAAATAGTCCAGGATTTGGCATTTTTTAAGCCATATGACTAGATAACCCCTAGCTGGTGTCAATGGTGCACTTAAAGGTGCAGCTGGTTTTGTTAAAGCGGTTTTTATGTTAGCATGTTTTTTGCTCAGACACTTAACTGTTGTCTGTTTTTGTCTCTGAATGGGAAAAAAAAACAAGAGATTTTGTTTTCTATTTAAGAAAAGATTGCTCATTACTTTTTTTATTTTAATGAAGCTGTGGGTCAACATTTCAGACACTTTGTGTACATGTTCCACAATTACAATAAGAGATGTTCTCTAACCCTCCTGTTGTCCTTCTGAGTCAAATTAACCCAATCTGTACCCTTCCCCCCCATCCTTCCCTCCACAAGCCTTTTTTCCTTTCCTTTCCTTCCCTTCATCCTTACTACTTCTTCCTATTTTTCCCTTCTTTATTTACCTTCTTCCTTCCTTGAACAAATCTGTTCCTTCCACCTTTCTTTTTCCCCTTACTTCTTTCCACAACCCTTTTCCCTTCCTTCCTTCCTTTTGACCAGTTGACCCAATCTGTTCCCTCCCTCCTTCTTTCTTTCCTTCCTTCTTTCCACAATCCCTTTTCCCTCCCTTCCTTCTTGACCCAATCTGTTCCCTCCCTCTTTCCTCCCATCTTTCCCTTCCTCCTTCCTTTCAAACCGTTTTCCTTCCTTCCCTTCCTTTCTTGCCAATTGACCCAATCTGTTCCCTTCCTCCTTCTGTCTTTCCTTCCTTTTCCTCTTCCTTTTTTCCTCCAATCTTTCCCTTTGTCCTTCCTTCCTTCCTTTCTTCCCCCACCCAGGAGGACAACAGGAGGGTAAAAAAAAAAAAGTTTGCTCATTCTTTGCTTTACTGTAATGAAGCTGTGGGTCTCTATTTGAGACACTTTGTGTACATGTTCCACTATTACAATTACAGATTTTGTTCTCTAACAAAAAAAAGTTTGCTCATTCTTTGCTTTACTGTAATGAGGCTGTGGGTCTCTATTTGAGACACTTTGTGTACATGTTCCACTATTACAATTACAGATTTTGTTCTCTAACAAAAAAAAGTTTGCTCATTCTTTGCTTTACTGTAATGAAGCTGTGGGTCTCTATTTGAGACACTTTGTGTACATGTTCCACTATTACAATTACAGATTTTGTTCTCTAACAAAAAAAAGTTTGCTCATTCTTTGCTTTACTGTAATGAGGCTGTGGGTCTCTATTTGAGACACTTTGTGTACATGTTCCACTATTACAATTACAGATTTTGTTCTCTAACAAAAAAAAGTTAGCTCATTCTTTGCTTTACTGTAATGAGGCTGTGGGTCTCTATTTGAGACACTTTGTGTACATGTTCCACTATTACAATTACAGATTTTGTTCTCTCTAACAAAAAAAAGTTTGCTCATTCTTTGCTTTACTGTATTGAGGCTGTGGGTCTCTATTTGAGACACTTTGTGTACATGTTCCACTATTACAATTACAGATTTTGTTCTCTCTAACAAAAAAAAGTTTGCTCATTCTTTGCTTTACTGTATTGAGGCTGTGGGTCTCTATTTGAGACACTTTGTGTACATGTTCCACCATTACAATAAACCTCTCTTCCATTCATAGCTGAGCAATTTCTTTTAGTTTCAGATACAGTTCAGTTGCAGACTGCCAGTTCCCTGGCTTCTGTAAATGATTGCTGTCCATGGATGAGTCCAGGTAATCCTGTATGTTAGTGTCCCCACATGGAGCTCTTGTGAGTCGAGCCTCGGGAAAGGCATCCAGTTCTGCCTCTTCAACTTTAAAACCACAGTCTCTGGAGCCAAACCTGTATCAAACAGAAGGACATAATTACATTTAATATTTAAGATAAAAGAAAACAAATACAAACATCAAATCTATCACCATAGTATTACCTGTGTGGTAAGTAGTAGAGCTCATTGGGCACTCCTCCTGGGCATGACGCTGTTCTCGAGGGGCGAATCCTGTGACTGTTCCACAATCTGACACACTCATCCAAGTCTTTCTGGAGAACATCGCCAAAGGAGTATCTCAGTAGACACTGATGCTCATGACTACCATTGAAGTATCCGGCATCCCTCAGGTCTGCAAATAGCTCCATCCAGAACTGAGACCTATAGAAATTGATTTGAAAAATATAATAAGTCATGGTTTATATGTTTGAATGAATGGATGAAATTAAATTTTACATGTAAATGGCTTAATGAGACCACTTACCTCCCCTTCCTGAAGATGGACCACCAAGACTCAATCCTTTGGTTGTTTGTGGATGAGCCATACATGTGGCTGGATGCTCCGGAGAAGTAGTCGTTGTGGTCGTGGCGTAAGGTGCACTGAATTGCGGCCATGGTCCCGTTCTCCGTGCCGCAATCGGTCCTCAGTCTCATGGGAGTGACACCGAGGTTACGCACACATGACAAAAAATAGTGAGCGATCACACTTGGGTCGTTGTTTGTCGGCCCACACTCTAGCCACAGCAGTTTCCGTGAAAAGCCATCTATACACCCTGAAAGAGCCAAACCGAATGGCTTCAATTTATCATAACCATCGGCGTGCCACACGTAGTTTGGTCCCATCGAGTGGTACGTTCTTCTGATGAACCGTCTGCGTGCTCTCCTCTCACAACCACGGGGATTGAGCACCCGCAGTAAACGCATCACTTGATCTCTCCTCAATCGCAGGTCGTATTTTTGTTTAAGTACCTGCCACATGGTGCGGTAGCCGAACAGCTGTCCCGGTCCGCGAAGCTCCAGTCGGATGGCCCTTGTTACGGCGTTTGTGGAGGAGTAATGTTTACGGCGATACAAGCCGGCTGCATTCAGTTTACTCTTGAGAGACCTCAAGCTGATTTGAACACCATGCAAACATGACATCATGTCAACAATGACAGTATATGCGTGTCCCTCATTAAAATATCTTCTGCAGTGCTGCAGCATATCCTCTCCGTCGATCTGGTCCATGCCATTTAAAACATCTAAACACAGACCACACGAAAAACAAAACTGTGTTAACCGTCGCATATATTGTCCGCAAAAAGGGCAAAACACGGCTCGCTCGCACTCCATCTTGGTCAAAAACTAGATAGTCGGCTCATGTGCTTGCCTTTCGCTCATCTCAGGTCTCCGTTAGCTTCTCCAAAGACGGTTTCTTTGGCTTCTCCATTGAGGACTTGAACTCGTCATGACCGCTCCTCGTTCACTTCCGGGTCAACCCCGGGGTTGGTACATTCCCTTTCCGGTTGATGTTGGCCTTTTTGTAAATTTGTTTCTGCAGTTTGTAAAAGTGTTTGGTGTCTTGTAAATGTGTTTTCTGAAATGTAAATTTGTTTCAGATATTGTAAAAGTGTTTTGGTCTTTGTAAAAGTGTTATGTTATTTGTCATTTTGTTTTCTGAAATGTAAATTTGTTTTGCAATTTGTAAATGTGTTTTCTGAAATGTAAATTTGTTTCAGATATTGTAAAAGTGTTTTAGTCTTTGTAAAAGTGTTATGTTATTTGTCATTTTGTTTTCTGAAATGTAAATTTGTTTTGCAATTTGTAAATGTGTTTTCTGAAATGTAAATTTGTTTCAGAATTTGTAAAAGTGTGTTATGTTTTGTAATGTTGATTTGCACCTCCAGGCCACCGTAGCCATCACACAACGGTAGGCTATATTTTTTCAACAGTGTGACGCCGTGTTTCCACCAAACGCGATGGACGCGAATTAAACGCGCGTCAAATGAAATCGCGTCGCGCTAGACGCTCCAGTTTTGACGCTGGTCCCGCTGGTTCAAAATGTAAAAAACGCCTCATCGCGTCGCGCGAGGAGCCCGCCCAAACAACAACATTTCTCCCACTATTTCATTCTCTCGTCGACCATGGCTGGAATAACCACAGTTGCTTCACTGTTCCTGACCCTGGAGATGGGACAGGAACAGGGGTGCAGGTCTTTGGCTGCAGCAGAGGAGACAGCTCCGTGACACTGCTGTGTGACTGACCGCTTTTGAGTGCTTGGCTGCGGGTCACAGCGCCGGCAACCCCGCAGCCGAGACCGCTATCACGGAGCTGTCTCCTCCGCTGCAGCCGAGACCTGCACCGCTGTTCCTGTCCCATCTACAGGGTCAGGAACAGTGAAGCTACGGTGGTTATTCCAGCCATGATCGACGAGAGAATGAAATAGTGGGAGAAATGTTGTTGTTTGGGCGGGATCATGGCCGCATCGGAGACAGCTCGGTGACACTGCTGTGTGACTGACCGCTTGTGAGTGCTTGGGGACGGCGTGGCCGGCTCACAGCCCCCGCTGGTTGAAAACAGCAGTGATAATGTGCCTTCACGTCCGAACATACAAACCAGAAACGTTTGTAACAGCACCGGAAAAACAACACTGAAGAGCTGTGGCTTTGCTGCAGCTGATGGGGATCTGAATAAAAACTAAACCAGATAACTTTTATTGTCAATAGACTCGCTCTGACTAAACTGCCAGGGAAACACAAGCACTTCCGTACGGAGCCCGTCGGTGAGGATCTCAACGGTGATTGGCTGTCGTGGGGCGTCTGCACGCGAATTCGCCTCAAAAGTTCAATTATTTCAACTCGAGCGATGAAGCGTTCATCGCGCCGGGCGGCGCGATGGAAGCGATTTTTCGCGGCCAACGCGTCCATCGCGCCGCGCCATCGCGTCCATCGCATCGCCCGGCGCGATGACGCGTCTAATCGCGTCTCTGCATTGACTTTACATGTAAACTCGACGCGCGAACACGCGTTATCGCGTTTGGTGGGAACACCCCGTAACGATGTCCGCTCCATCGCGCGGCCGCCGCGCGGTCGGTCCGTGTGTCTGTCTCACGTGCGTTACGTCTGACTCGCTCTCATTAAAAGCTGCAGTGACCGTTGTTGCTGCAGGTGTGTGGAGCGCTAAACATCAACGACAACAGCTGATTGGAAGTCAGCAGTGAAACAACGCAGCCACACACACACTAACAGTGAACTGACACGGTGACACGGACTACCGCCAGCGCCGTCATTTCATATTTAAATGTTTGTGATGCGCAGCCACACACACACACCATGGATCTCTGCTCCACGGCCGGTGTTATGCCGAGAACTGCATGCCCGCCGAGAAATGCATGCACGTCGCGGGAGCGCGCACAGCTGAAGGGAAACTACCGTAAGGATTTCAGAAGGCGTGGAACACGCGTGTTTTAAGCGTGGGATTTCAGATAGTTCGGCTAAAACAATATTTTTGAATGTGGAAAAAGAATGTGGGGTATCATCCACACTGTCAAGGTCGATCAAATGGTGCTGGAAAGACCCTTTGATTCCTGTCATTCTTTGATTTGAAGTCTCACATGCATTATTCCGCGGAACTGATTGCTGCTGCTGAATAATGCTGCCTCACTAACAATGAAATGCACACAGCCAAAACAGCCTAAAATATGAGCTGGTAAATAACATGTGATTCAAAGATATCCAGCCATAAAGTTACAGGGTGGATGCATTATTCGGCAGAGCTGTACAGTGAGCTGCCGAAAAGTGCATGCACCTGTTTTTCCAGGCTAGAAGAGTAGCACATGTATGAAATTCACACTGTTAAGCCAAAACAGCCCAACATATGAGCTGGTCAAACCATGTGATTCAAAGATATCCAGCCATAAAGTTAAAGGGTGGATGCATTATTCGGCAGAGCTGTTGTACAGTGAGCTGCCGAAAAGTGCATGCACCTGTTTTTCCAGGCTAGAAGAGAAGCACATGTATGAAATTCACACTGTTTAGCCAAAACACCTTAAATATGAGCTGGTAAAAACCATGTGACTCAAAGATATCCAGCCATAAAGTTACAGGGTGGATGCATTTTTCGGCAGAGCTGTACAGTGAGCTGCCGAAAAGTGCATGCACCTGTTTTTCCAGGCTAGAAGATTAGCACATGTATGAAATTCACACTGTTTAGCCAAAACACCTTAAATATGAGCTGGTAAAAACCATGTGACTCAAAGATATCCAGCCATAAAGTTACAGGGTGGATGCACTTCTCGGCAGCTCACTGTACAGCTCTGCCGAAAAATGCATCCACCCTGTAACTTTATGGCTGGATATCTTTGAATCACATGGTTTGACCAGCTCATATGTTGGGCTGTTTTGGCTTAACAGTGTGAATTTCATACATGTGCTACTCTTCTAGCCTGGAAAAACAGGTGCATGCACTTTTCGGCAGCTCACTGTACAGCTCTGCCGAATAATGCATCCACCCTGTAACTTTATGGCTGGATATCTTTGAATCACATGTTATTTACCAGCTCATATTTTAGGCTGTTTTGGCTGTGTGCATTTCATTGTTATGAGCCCACATGAGGCACGTCTACAGTACAAGTAATGGGTTTGAGAGTGCGCCCTGCGACCGTCTTCGCTTTAGACAGGGAAAACCCTGACATCTGCTGATATGTCATATATCCGATCCGGATCGGGATGTAACGTCCGATTCCGATCGAGTCCGAAATCACGTGATCTGCCCCGATTTCCGATCACGTGATCGGATCGGGACATCCCTATCAACAACTCACATGTGTATTCTCTTAGTTACAAGTGTAATTTAACACATATGTGGGATGATCGCGCTGTTTTATAACTTTAAACGCAAGTTGTCATTTGTCTCAAACGCCGCACCTATGTGGGTCGTTTGAGACACAGAGGAGGGACGATTGAAACAGCATGTTTTAAACAGAAACTTCTGACATTACTCCCGTTTTTATGAAGCATATCAGACAACATACTAGTGTACTCATCACTGCCAAAATATCACATCATTTCTCACAATATAAATAGGTCAAATTAATATTTTTGTCCCGTGCGTCATTATCAAGATCCGCATTTTAATTAAACTCACCTTTCTTCTTTTGTACGAGTTGTTGGATGACTGCATTTTCATTTCATTGACTTATTTCCCGTCCTATGTCATGTTTATGGATACACAGTGATCATATTGTCATTTTACCCACGACATTTTCTCCTCACTTTGCTGCATATCTGTTAATTCATCATGTCATGAACACGTTTTGTTCATTAAAAATATGTGGTGTTTATTAAAAATACATGTTCATTCAAATCGGTTGTTGTTCATTCAAAACAATTAATCCATTAATTCAGTGATTTATAGGAGCTATTGATCGCGCACTGTGACCATAATTACATGTACGGTACTACGCACGGCGGTGTGAGGGGCATTTGAAACAGCTGTATCAATCGTCCCTCCAGCTACTACTGACACTAAAACCTGTTTTGTCACTAAACTTCAAAACCATGACATTAAATACATTAGGACCTGTTTATGTACGAATTCATCTGTTGTTAGATCATATTATTATTGCATAAAACACACAATACAACTTTTGAGCACAAAAAAACTACCGCGTGTATATTTTACTTTTCATAGTCAAAAACCGGTTCGCGCTAATAACTTTTGAATGGCATGACGTAATTTAACAAGCTTTCCCAGGATTGGTAGGTGATGAGTGCTGAAGGTAGTGATAAAATCTGGCGGCTCAAGCTTGTGTAGTTTTCGAGAAAATCGCTGTGTATCAATTGTCCCGTGTCTCAATCGACCCGGCTCTCCCCTACACCCATTTTTTCGGTGTATGCAAGTTTGAGATGAACGCTTCATCGCTCGAGTTGAAATAATTGAACTTTTGAGGCGAATTCGCGTGCAGACGCCCCACGACAGCCAATCACCGTTGAGATCCTCACCGACGGGCTCCGTACGGAAGTGCTTGTGTTTCCCTGGCAGTTTAGTCAGAGCGAGTCTATTGACAATAAAAGTTATCTGGTTCCCGCTTAATATATTGCTTTACTCCTCTTTTTATTTTATGTATGCCATTTTTACTGTAGAGCAGGCTAATCTTCAATTTGGAGTACAAATAAAACCTTGAAGCAAAAAGATTTTGCCTTTTGTTTGAAAACTGACATAGATGTGTATACAGTAATTCAGAATATACCTTTGTACGGTTTATTTTTAACATTTTACCGTCCAAAAGCAAGCTCATTACTGTCTGACCCATAGAAGAACATGACAGCGGCAGCCTAGTTTGGAACTATTGGGAGCTACATGAACCACGTGACCATGCTGGCGGCGAGATCAAAAGCTGTCGTCACTCTGTTATATCTATCGCTCTGGTTCTTACTACATCCATTACAGCAATTAAACAAGAGCAAGAGTCAGCGCTTGTTGAGTTTCTTGAAGAAAAAGACGTTTTCACTGTTCTTCCAACTGGATTCAGCAAAAGTTTGATATAGCAACTTGCTGATTGGCTGAATCGGTTGTCTGTCAACGCTACCTCTCCCGCCCACCCCAAACGCTCCCTCAGAAATGAAATGAAATGCATTTCTAGGAGAGGCTGGTTTACGAGGCTAAAGTGTACCTCGGGTTCGAGGCCCACTCAGGACAGACCAAAGTAATAACTTTGTGATGTGGAGACCGTTGTTCAGTGCTTGGAGCACTGAAATGTCCAGTTTTGTTTGTTTTTCTGGTGTTTTTTGCGGACATTGCAGTGTCCTTCAGACAAAAAGCTGAATGACCCCCCCCCCTGCTGACCTTTCTTTTTTAGTGGACCCACCCCTCAACAAAGAATATTATGACATGACCCCCTCCCCCATTTTCCTCTGGTGGCCCATTCCATAACGAACGGTTCCTCACTAAACCTTCTAGAAACTTATTTGCAGTGCAGAAGTTGAAATTCTGACAAAATCAGTGATTTATCTCGCTAGTGATGTCGGACTGCTATTATTTTGAACACAACTCTACATGTGAAATTACATTTTGCTGTGCCACTTTCTGGCGCAAGACCTTTAGTAATGGGAGATAACACTGCTATCCTTTATGGGATTCAGCGAAAATATTCAGTGTGTGCGCGCAGGTGAAGGAGGGTGCACTGCTGAAAGCGTCGGAGGTCCTGAACAGGGCTTTACCTCTGCTTTTCTGGGATTAGAGGGGATCCAACACTGTCCAAATCTTATCTTAACCTACTGTCCAGGCCAAACTAACAGACACACTCTAGATCAAGCTGTGGGACAATAGAGCTGCCGTGTGTTGGTTTAACAGGTCTGGATGCTCACTAAAGGGGGATTGTGGAGGCCTGCTCTGATGTCCAAAGGCATGTATGTGTAACTTTGTATGCATGTGTAGGTTCAAGGAAGGCAGGGACACATGAGGTCGTGCATGTGAGTGTGCATGTGTGGAACACTGGAATGTGAGAGAGGAAGGGTGGGGTGGTGGTGGGGGGGCAGCAAGGAACATCCTATTAATACCAGACCTAATCTCTACCCTAAGTACTGAAAATACACACACGCACATAGGACACTGACAAATGGGGGGCGAACCCCATTCTGAAAATTTCCACGGGGCCGCCATTCCCAAGGTGTCAATCGCCGTGTTTTATTTTGAAAATTGACCGGATTCTCGTGTTGCTTTCAGTCCCTCCAGGAATTTGCGATGCAATCGCATCAGTTAGGCTAACTGCAAATTCAACCAATCCCCGTGAATTTGTGCAATCTTGCAATTTTGTACAATCACTGCAAACTTTCCACAAAATGGACCAATCGTCGGTGCTTTCCACGAGTTACACAGCAGAGAGTGCGAGTCGGGACGGAGTGTGAGTCCACGGAGGAACGCTGTGGCTGGGCTGACGGCAAGAAACTTGACACAATGTGCACACAGCACGCAGCAGGTGACAGAGGAGGAGGGAGAGAGGTAGAAAAGTCCTTAAGGCGGGCTTACACTGTACGATTTTGCCACGATTTTGTCGTCCCAGACGAGTTGTAGCCTAATTTGCATAATCGTAGAGCCCCATAGTCGTGAGCCCTCGTCGGGACGTATGGTTAGTGAGGCTCTGCGTCACGTCCCGACGCCCTAAAGACGAGTCGCCGACCATCCGACAAATTTCTGACATGTCAGAAAATTTCTCGTCGTGACGGACAATGTATGGGGTCCCACGTCACGATTCTGCACTTATGACAAGTTTTTGCCCGTGGCAGATTGTTTTAGCACAGAGCAAAGAGCCTTTATGAACCTGATTACAGATGCTGAACAGACAGAGAGAGGAGGGACAGGGGAGGGACAAGCTGACCCACAGCTGTAGCTGTGACAGACAGGGTGACCGGGTGATGATCAGAAATGCAGCGCTGTTTTTTGTTGTTATTGTGCTGTTTTTGTGTTCTTGTTTGTTTTGTTTGTCTCTTTATTTTTAGTACTGCTAATATTGTTTGCTAACATGCTGGTGGGTTCAATTACTGTAAAAAAAAAAAAAAAAAAACTGAAGCGTGTCTTAGCAGCGCCCCAGCCGTGGCTCTCCGTGCCGCAGCGCTATCAATTCGTGCTAAATCGCGTCGAGCTCAACAGAGGGGGGTTCACACCGTAACGCCTGTGCCCCACCGGACGCGGAAGCGCCGAGAAGTGGGGACATTTTCATTTTGGCGTCCAA
This sequence comes from Decapterus maruadsi, assembly GCA_030347415.2. Taxonomy (NCBI): domain Eukaryota; kingdom Metazoa; phylum Chordata; class Actinopteri; order Carangiformes; family Carangidae; genus Decapterus; species Decapterus maruadsi. The sequence continues at coordinate 26,780,390 of CM064892.1, read as the reverse complement.
TCCTCTGCGGCCGCCTCGCGCCCTGCAGCGATCGTTTGGGCGTTTGGTCCATTTTATGCACGAGCCGCGAGCCATCGCGTCAATTTTGGCAGAAAGTCACACAAAGAAAGTCAATTTTCAAAATAAAACACCGGGAATGACAAACACGTGAGGCCAATGTGTGTATGTTTGTAGCCTATTGATGATTATGACCTTGAAAGTCGGTAGTTAAAACTCTCTTTTCGTGATTGAGGTTCAGTCCAGGGAATGGTCTCATTAGGTATGGCTTAAGTGGAAAGGCTACATCACCTACCATGACGTGTCAGCAGCACCAGGCAGAGGGGTACTACTGGGTGGCACATTCAGTGATTTTGCCTCCATTCCTCTCCCGAGTGTTGACCCAGCATATACACCACCATCACTGGTCCTTCCAAAGTCCCCCACCTGAATGACCCTGAACTTGTAGTTTGAGTCAACAAGTGCTAACAGCACTATGGAGAAGGTTTTCTTATAATTGAAAAACTGACTCCCGGTCTGTGGTGGATGGTCACGTGTTTCCCATCTACTGCTCCCAGACAGTTAGGAAAGTTCCATTTATTCCAGAAGCCATCGGCCACTTCCTCCCATGCGTCTTGTGTTGGCCCTTTGCAGGAACCTCTGGCAAGCACACACCATGTGGACCGACTCCATGACTGTTGTGTACCCCGGCGGTAACTATATGCCAGACTCAAGGCCCCCACATACTCAAGCGTACTGAGCGCGTACTGTGAGCAGCGCGGACACGGTGCGCACTGTCCGCGGACATTTGAGCTTTCATAGTCGGGCGTACGGCGTCACAATAAAAACAGGTCGATATGAAGATTTCCCGCCGAGCAGTCTATTGTGTGACTACGCGGAGTACGCGCGGTTGTAAATATTGAGCTTTGCGCGGACGGGTCGGGCGGACGTCTGCTTTGAGTACGCCTCCGGTACGCCTCGAGTATGCGCGGACGTCCGCGGACACATGTACGCCCGAGCCTTCAGTATGGAATCCCCGGAATGTACCTGTGAGGGATGTAGCAAATAGATATAATATAAGTTATAATAAAAGTTATATGTGAACATTTGATATTCACCTGTGTCTCTACTTTGTTTCAGCTGATACGTGTAAAGCAAGATGGAAGGTTTTATGGGATGCTTTTGTGAAAAACAAGGAAAAAAAGCCTTCGAAGTGGATCGGCAGGTGGCACACAACAGGAGTGGAAATACACAGACATCATGTCCTTCCTTTTGCCCTACATCCAACCATGAAGGTCTGTATCAATTACTTAAACAAAAGTAAATTTCATTAAATTATTGAAGCCTCAAAACAATACTGATAACAGTAGTGTTGTAAAAATGTTTCTTCAAAGTGCACTACAAATTTAACTTGTATTTTTTTTATATAGCTCAAAAAGCAACTTGAGCCAGTCACAAAAAGATGAGTCATTGTCAGGGTCTGAGGATCAGTCCGGCACCCCTGGCATCTCTTTACAACAACCCTCGACATCTCTGGCTCCATCAACCCCAGCACCATCCACCTTGAGGTCCCGTAGCCACAGGGACAGGGCATCAACAGCGGCTGTTGCAGCGCGGGCGCCCTGTGAACCCAGAAGAGGCCAAAGACAGACAGACATTGGGGAGCGACTGATGTCTTTGCTGGAACAGCCGGTGCCAAAACCTCATGCCTGATGGAGACCTGGATGAGGTGTACCATTTTACCTTGAGCATTGTTCCAATGTTGCACAGATTAAATAAGGACAGTCGACAACAGGCAACAATGGAGGTCCTGTCTCTTATGCACAACCTTGAAAGAGGCCAGGATCAATAAGCCACGAGACAAAGATCTCACACCTCACAAATTCAACCTCCTCCTCCTAGAGCAATGTTGCCTCTCCCCACTCCAGGACATTGCATTCACAGAAATGCTGCATTCTGACTGGGAAGACCCAGATGCTACAGGGCCATACTACACAGACATGTAGTAAAAAGAGAAAAATTGTTTGTTTGCCTGAAGATTTAGCCTACTATATTAAAGTATTTAAGTTTTTATTCTTTTTTTTTTTTTGAAGTTCTTAATCTTTTTCACTTTTGCTAATTTTTAAACACTATAAATACTACATTTTTATTTGAAAAGTTTTTTTTTTTTTTTAAATGTCTGTGATTTCATTTATTTGTGGGTTACCTTAGTGCTACAGCCCGCCTCTGCTTAGGTTCTATGGCAGCTCTGTAGTTCGTACTTTGCCTGGTCACTTCAGGGCCAATGAAGGATAGAAGTTCGTCCATTTGCTCGGCACTCATCCTGAAAGTCCCTCCGATCCGAGTCCCAAGCGAGTCTCAAGTCATTTGGTTCAAGTCTCAAGCCAATCCCAAGTCTTTTCTTTTGTGGGCAAGTCAAGTCAAGTCGAGTCACAGGTTATGTGAAGTTGAGTCCTGCACCATTGTCCCCAGCCAACCCACAAATCACCCGGTTTTATATCTTGAAGAGAAAAACCTTATCTTTCTAATGTCAATGTCAAAAAAGAGCGTGCAGACTAGTGTGCATGGCTTTAAAAAATAAAAGTGGGCCGGACCAGTAAAATAACAGCATAACAGCCTATGAATAACAAGAACTCTAAATTCTTCCCTTTGTTTTAGTGCAAAGAAGTAGGCTACAAGTACAGTATTCAGAGGTTTACAGTTAATTTACTGTACTTTTACAAAACATTATAAACAACCTGACATTTCTTGACAAAATGTGCATTTGCAACATCATTAAGCCATAATTTTCCCACTTGGCAAATTAATCCTATGGGCCGGATTAGACCCACTGGCCGGCTGCTTTTGGCCCGCGGTCCACACGTTTGATACCTCCTGATCAGTGTTGGGTAGTAACGCGTTATTAGTAACGCCGTTACTTTTTTCAGTAACTAATAACGTAACGCGTTGTTTTTTTAAATCAGTAACTCCGTTCCCGTTACCAAACACTGCGTTACTCCGTTCCTTTCCGTTCCTATTGGTGAGATTTTACAGCGGCACACACTTCCCATAACATTTCAGCGATCAATAAAGTTTCATTGAATTGAAAGGACAGAGCACATGTGAGAAACAAAGCGCTTGGTGGCCGCCCTCTAGCGTCCCACACGCAGCCTAATCAAACACGCTCCATAGGACTGGGTCAGAGCAGGGCATGACGGCGAGCTAAGGTGACGTTAGCTAACGCAGCATCCCAGACCGAAGCTGTGTCAGTTCAGGCTGCAGCTCCTGAACCGGGACACAGCTCCAGAGTCACAGCGAGCCCACTCCACCCGAGCAGCCGCGGTATTGGAGTCCGACAGATCGACGTCTGAAACGGTAAACACAGAGCGACCGCTCTGGGTAAACACAGCTGATCGATCGAGGGAAAAAAGAAAAAAAAACCGCTGGAGTGAATTTATTACGGTTATTGAATGTAACTCGGTCAAAATAAGACGTAGGCCTATCCTCAAGATTTTTTTGCAGTTCTGTTGGGTCAAGCTGCTGTAGCCTGCATGCTGACATGCAGCATGATGATGATAATAACATTTAACAGATAAGAACACGTTTTTTCATCAGCATCAGTAGCTACAGAACTGACATGGGGTTACAGGGGAATTCATAACCTTTATTTAATGGGAGCATTAGAAAAAAAAACCTTTTAAAGTAACGGAAAAGTTACTTTTTCAGTAACGCATTACTTTTTGGTTTAAGTAACTGAGTTACTAACTCAGTTACTTTTTTAATGAAGTAACTAGTAACTGTAACTAGTTACTATTTTTGAGTAACTAGCACAACACTGCTCCTGATATACCAACAGGTCCGCTCCGACTGCTCACCGTGGCAACTCGGACCACCAGGAGTCCGCTTGTATCGTCAGCTGGGGAAGCAGCTCAGGAAGCGCAGTGGGCAGGGCTGAACCATGGATGTATTACAGTATATTATGGGCTGAACCGGGAGAGTCAACTGTGGTCCGAGCTTTCACGAAGGCGGGAATAATCACCGAACCGCCAGGCAACAGCAGCGACACTGACTCGGATAATGGCGAGGGAGAGCCGGGCATGTTCAATGCCGTACTCGCGCAACTGTTCAATTCCGACACTGAAGAAGAAGAATTCGAGGGATTCGTGGACGGGGAATGAACTGAAAAAGTGAGCTTTACGTGTTATACGTAATTGAACAATTTTGAGTAATGCACTAACATTTGATTTACCGTAGTGGTATCAGACTGTTTATTTTACTGCGGTAGCCTACGTGTTTACTGAATCAGAAGTTCCCCTCCACGTTTTGGAGAAGAGTGAACAAGGCTGGGGAATATGTTAAATATTGTTAAAATTGTTAATAACAATGCACATTAACGTTTAAACAACGTTACCACGAATTGAACAGAGTTTTTAGAACGCTTAATAAAGTTGTTTGACTTTATCTGACTGTTTTCTTGACGTTTCCATTAGCACAGCTCCATCTAGTGGATGCATAACGCAACCCCATTCAAACGTTTGACTGCAGTATCTTCTATCCTATGCGCCTTATAATCCGGTGCGCCTTATATATGAAAAAAATTCTAAAATAGGCCATTAATTGAAGGTGCGCCTTATAGTGCGGAAAATACGGTACCCATGGTAGAAGCAGATTATTGAGGATCGATGGCCAAATCAACACTTCTTCCAAGTCGGAGAATAAAAGTCAGCTGTGTTGGACTAGGTGCAGCGGTCGTCATGGAAACTTCCGGACGTCCTGGAGTGCATAGCCATATCCGGTCGTAGCTACACTGAATCAGAGCAGTTAATATAATATATAAGTGGCGACATCAAGAGCTGTCACCACTTTGTTAAAGCAGATATCAGTGGAATGTTTTTGTTAATATAAGTCCTAAATAGTCCTATTTTCCGTCAGCAATCACTTCCATAGAGTGAGCCTCTGTGACGAGCCACTGCTGCCGCTCGTGTGTGGCTGCACTCCTCCGAAAAATGTCGGAGCAACTCTACTTACAGATGTTACTGGTTCAAAATTGCGGACTTCACGCGTGATTCACGCGGGACGGCACAAGCGTCAGGCATTTTTCCTTTGGCGAGACAAAGAGGTTTTAATGAAAAGCCGCAATGTGCCAAAACAACCACCAGGTGGCATCTGTGAGAACAGAGGACGACAGGCGGATGAATTAGTATAATCTGTGCAGTAATCCACTGCTTAAACTCCAGGCTATTTAAGTAGAACCAAAGCCCTTCTAGGCGTCTCTGGTAGAACTAACTACTGTATACCCTGCCTAAATCACAGAAACTATTGTAATATGATAAAGCCTGGCTTGCTTTATGACTTCATGATTATGTATCACAAATTATGAATGATCTCCTGCACAGGGCAAAGATGATAGCATCAATAAAACTAAGTAACACACGCGGCTGTTTGGGACAGGCTTTTATTTAATTCAGAACAAACCGCTCAGCAAAAATGGAAAATATAGTCTATAATAAAATGGATCTGTTGTTTGGCCACTGTTTGAAAATAATATGAATCAGTCCCGGTGCCATGCTCAGTATTGCCCCCAAGTTTTGTGTGTTTGGAGCTGACAAGACAGAGGACCGAAAAAAGAGAGTGAGACGTATAGTACTGTAGCTGCCGTTGTTACATTTTGTCATTGAAAAACTATAGGCTACTGTATTATTTACTGGCTGCAGCTCGTTCTCCTTTCATCCTACTGTATTCTACCTGTATCATGAACAGCGCCACTCCTCATCGCGGCTACATTGTGTGACGTCAGCATTGTCCCCAAAACGTGTGAGCAGTATTTAGTACGGTGCTGCCACCTAGAGGAAAACAGTTGTGGTGAAAATTCATGCGTTCGCAAGATCCTGCAGTGCGAGACAAACCCCGCAATTTTGAACCAGTAACATCTGTACAGACGTTATTTGGATAACTAACAATATAACTGACAACAGATTGGGAATCTAAATTGTCACTTTCTCACGTGAAAAAATATTAAAATGTAAGAAAGTGACATTATTTCTACTCGCTGCTCATCGCTGTAGACATCCGCCCACCGCCGCTGGTAGCAAGCGGTGGAAAGCCAAGCCGCCGAGGATGTGCATGCAGCGTAATTTGACGTCACATCCGCAGAACAGCGCGGGAAATTCAGACCCAGAATTGCAGCGCATTTTGCAGCACACGGAGAGATACACGAGAGGGCTCATTCTTTTTGGTTTGGAACGCTTCATGTCCCATTATTATTAGAAAACTTAGAACGTATGTGCAGTTTCTCATAAATCTTGCCTCAAGCTCCTTTGGCGCTGTTTGCCCCACCGGCACAGAGCGTGGAGAGAAAGAGGAGACGGAGACGGAGGGCTGCTACTGTAGCGAGCCGGGCTCTCCTGTAGGCAACTATGGGTGGCTATTTTAACCCGGCTAGATCTCCATGTCTACGTCATGTTCAGAGTTTTATCCTAAAATCGGCTGTAAAAGCGCGGTTGTTTCACTATTACAGCTGGCGGCACCTACTTTGCAGTGGATGTGGATCAGGACGGGGCGTTTGATCGGAGGGAGAGATACGTATCCCCGCGGCCGCCTCAACCCAAATTTTGGCCAGAAAAAACCCTGATTACGTTAATTTCTCCTCTCTAGTGTGTTGTCGGACACTAGAGATGCGCGGATAGGCAATTATTTCATCCGCAACCGCATCACAAAAGTCGCCATCCACCCGCGATCCACCCGAATCAAAGTTTTTTCAAAACCACACCCGCCCGCCATCCGCCCGCTATTATAGGCCAATATCTATCATATAGCCTATGGATGAGGTGGGTCGGGCCGTATGAGTTATATTTCTACCGCGCGCTGCTGTCATTCAGCGCGCGCTTCTCTCTCTCTCCGCCAATAACGGGAAAAGAGCGCTATGCGGGGATGAACGGAACGAGCCAAAAGCTGAAAATCTATTCCTGACGTCCGCGGTCGATATAAAGTCCATACGTTTCATTCATCCAGCCAGTGATAATGAGTTGCGCCGCACCGACAGTCATGTGGCTCAGCCGGCCAGGTGATGCACACAGCACAACAACACACAGCGTGGCCATATGTGCAGGCTGCTGCAGCAGTGCACATCAAAGGGACACCGTCGAAAATAAAGTGAATAGGCTGCACGTAGTTTTGAAATTGTTTTTGCACATGTTTTCATCCATAAAATGACCAAAAATGAACACTATAAGCGGATTTCCTCACAAAATGCATAAGGTGTTGCCATGTCTCATGCACAGACCCCAGTGGGCAATAACTGCAGTGTCTGATGATAATGTGACTGTTTCAAATAGTGCTGCTCGTTTTTCGTATGTGGGTAACAATATTTAACTTAGTATGTATATATCTTTCCTAATTGGTTCAACCGCCACCCGCCCGAATCTAATTAAAATATATTTTTTCGTCATGTCACCCGCCCGACCCGCGGTTTATCCGCGGACTCCGCGGTTGTGTCCGCAATCCGCGCATCTCTATCGGACACTCATTGTAACTATCTGAGCCTGTCAGTTTGAAAAAAAATGCTCGTTTACACAGCGAACTTTGACGGGAGCCACTTGCCCCATGCAAGAGCGTTAGCTGGGCTGCAGGCTGCCTGCCCCGCTCAATACTGGAGCCACCTCAAAAAAAGTCACATATACAGGAAAACATATGAAAACAGGGCCCAGGTTGAAAAATACCGAAGTTGCCCTTTAAGTATTCCCTGGGCTTCACTAACCTCATAAACCTGCACATTGGCAAAAATGTCGTAGTATGTCCTGCCCTGCTGCTTGCAGCTTGCTGTGTGGAACACGGTGTGAGCACTCCACAAGGTCCTTCCTCTCTCATGTTTAGTGCAATGTCCTCCAAGCGTTCCTGAAGAATGATGCGGTGTTCATCTGTGACACTTCTTACTTTAGTAATTACACCATCTTCTACATGTTTCTCCAGGGGACTTGCACCTCCATCACACGTGTTGTGACAGTTACATGATAATGCACAGAAGCTACAAAATGCATGTTTGAGTTCCAGAGGCTCTGTTTTCTCACCATCGAACAGATGCAGAATTTTGACTCTCAAGCACTGCTTACTCTCTGACACATACTGGAGCATTTCATCCGATAAGCCTTGAAGTTGTCTGCCGTGGTACAGAGTGATGGACTGTGCCTGAGACCCATCTCGCCCTGCTCTTCCAAATGCCTGCATGTAGTCCTCAATGTTTCTTGGGGGTCCATAGTTGATTACTTGGTTGACGTTGATTATTGTTTTGACTCCTCTGTCTGAAATCTTGTGAGGAGCACCTGGCCGTGGCCGGTTTATGGCGATGCTGTGTTCTTTCAGCTTCTGGATGAGGCCCCAGTGGTGCTCTGGAACTTTCACAAGTTTAGAAATGTTCCTGTAACCAACGCCTCCAGTGTGTTTTGCAATAATAAGGTTGCGTAGGTCTTTAGACAGTTCTTAGACAGCTCTTTGTTATTAGCTGACTCACCACCTGCCTTTTTAGCTCTGATTTTTTCGTTTTTGCTGCTACCAAGAAGCCGAAGTGCCTCGCAATGGCCACTAAGTCTCTCCTCCTGCAGACGTCGATCTGATCGAGTATGGGATTTCTAACGAACTGGGCGAGAACAAAGCGTGGCATAACCCTACGCTACCCAGTAGACTTAACTCGGACTAACTACAAAAGAGAACGATCCCGGACGAGCCCCCAATTTGTTACGACCCCCTTCGTGTCTAGGGGTAAGTGGAGGAAGTAACAAAGAGAAATAAAAAACGGTGCTACTGTTGAACGCGTTCTAGTGGTTTTATTGTGCAATCAAAAACAAACAAAGAGTAACAAACAACAAAAGGGGGAAGTAGCGGGTGGCGTTAAATCAATAAACAAACAAAAGATGATCCCGAAGGATCAAAACGAGGGTAGAAAAAGGGACGCCACCCATAAACCTAAAACAAAAGGGATAAACGAAGGGGAGAAAGCAACCCCCAAAATAAACATAAATCTAAACCTATTCCCCCAGATAAACAATGCAAACAGAACTCAAACAAACGCAAAGCGTGGGGACAGCAGCCACGGGCTCGACTGTGTCCGCTGATCTGGCTCAGCTGGCGGCTTTTAAAGGGCCGCCGCTTCCGGGAGCGTGGAGGAGGAGCAACGAACAGGACATCGATGACGCAGCACGCACACCGACAGGACCTGGAGAAGACGAGACGAGACGCAACACACACACACACACCTCCCTAACACTCACACATAACACCCATCATGCAATGCTTCTTGTCTGACACCTTGGTGGTGAGAAACCTTTTTAAAAGGCATCAATCAGGACTGAACCATCTGATATTACTTTGCACTGATAGGGGACAGGTTCACTTTCTAAAGAGTGACAAACTCCAGCTGATTTCATGGCTTTCCCTCCTTTACTTCATGTGTTCAATACTTATTCCCTGTGTCATTTCACTTTATTACACATTACTTAATTTATGGACATAAATGTTTGGATTTCTTTGTATGTGTGCATTACTTGGGTTGATGCCGACATCTGGTGAAGATTTCATGTCAATAGCTCGATTAGAAATATATTTTCTGAGAGAAATGTTGACGTGTTCAATACTTATTTTCCCCGCTGTATATATCTTGGTATTATGCTGTTTAAAAAAAGATATAATAACACAATAAATGAATTAATTTTTCAGTTGGGTATGCATTGTGAGAGATGACATAGTTTTGTATCAAAAGGTCATTTTGACCGCTTGTGGCTGTTCTAGTAGGTTTGGAATTCTGGCACTTCTTGTGCTTTCAAGAGAACAGGACTCAGCTGTTCAGACAGACCCGTCGAGGAGGTTCAATTTATTGGTAACACAAGTGAGGGGGGGTTAGTGGGGGAGGCCAGGAGCAGTGTGGTCTGAGGGCAGGCAGGGCTGGGCACGGCAGCAGGGTAACAGGATGGAGGTACAGGGACTGGAAAAGAAGACAACACAAAAATCAGGTAGGTAAAGTATATATGCAAAACTTAAGAGTTCAAATTCAACGCTAAGGGGCCAAGAGACGAGTTACCACTACACAATCAACGACAAACTAGCGAGGAACAGCACAAAGGGACTGACTCTTATCCTGCAGACAGGGGAGGAGTGATGAGACTGATGGCCAGCCCACACAGACACAGAGGCTAACAGAGTGAAATCCTGCATCTTAACAGAAACTCAGCTGAATTTCCCTTTTTTTTCCTTTCTTTTTTTGTGCCAAAAAACTGTTTACTTTGTTTTAAGTTTTTGCTCAAAAACAAAAGAATGAGATGTTTTCTCCTTGTGTCAGTTATTCCCAGAAGAAATCTGATAAATGTACCTTCGTCTGGGGGGCTTTTCGCCTTTAAAGGTAGGGTCTGGAATTTTGAGCCCGAAAATAAACATTAGACTTTTCCAAATGAAATCCGTCTTAATCATCACCTATTTATTTATTTAGTTCATCTCGGGCATTTCAATTGATCATCAACATCACACATCATCTTAGTTCAATAATACAATACACATGACCGAGAGGGAAAGCGGGAGAAGCCGAAGCTTGTCGAGTCCCGCCCCCATCACCACCTATGGGCTTCTGGTCCTGTGTGGTGGGGGCTGTGTTTGTCATTCACCATTTCCTTTCACCGCAATGTCACATTTATTCAAACTATTATTCACAGAGATGAAGTCATCATAAGGGATGATTAGTTTACGGGTCAATGGCATGATGTCAAGTGTAACAGGTACTTTTTACATTTACATTAAAATTTAATTTAAATCTAGAAAAACAAAAAAAAAAACTCTAGCAAAATCTATTTCATTTTAATGCTTCTAGAATAAACAATTTTATTAGTACACTTAAATCTGCTGTGGAGGATAGAATATTTAATATTTATCGTTGTTCAATGATAAATAGTTCAAATGTCATTTCAAATGACATACAACCAACATGAATACAAATTGTACATTTCATCAAATCTCATCCTCATTCTTTTTAAACTTATTTTAAAGGGATAGTTCACCCAAAAATGAAATTTCACTCATTATTTACTCACCCTCATGTTGACTAAGGGCTGGGAGAAGTTACAGGGGGTCTCGGCGTAGCAGTGCATGTCCATATGACAAATTTGAAAAACCGGGAAGAGAAGCTTCGAGAAGCTTCCACTACAAAACAAGCTTAAAATATAGACTTATTAAATTTTTTTGGGACAATTTCGCATTTTGGGGCTTCAATAAAAGACGGACATCACTTATGAGCAGCATGGAGGTATTTGGATGTTTTTTGGTGTGTTTTTTTGTGACGAAGACTGCTGGTGTACATTTGCAACCGTTATATGGACATGCACTGCTACGCCGAGACCCCCTGTAACTCAGAGAAGCCGCAGAGGACTCTGAAACTTCTCCCAGCCCTTAGTACACATGAGGGTGAGTAGATAATGAGTGAAATTTCATTTTTGGGTTAACTTTCCCTTTAATGATATTTCTGAATTGCTCTTATTTGTCACTGACCCTTATACAGAAAGCTAGATGACGGGTGATAAGTGAGCTGTGGGACAGAGGTTGTCTACACCAGTGGTTCTCAACTAGTCTCACTCTGGGACTCACATTTTCCCATGGTCATTAAATCGCGACCCACTTATTTAGAATTCAGCTGAACAGGTGTAGGCGGAGACGCTCAGAGAGTAAGTCAACAGCAGCGGATCAGCTGATCTCTCCCTCCGGTCAAACACTCCGTTCTGATCCAGATCCAGTGGACTTTCAAAGTAAAACTGACGCAGCTGTAAATGAGTTAAATAGTGAAACAGCCGCGCTTTTACATCCGATTTTAGGATGAAACTCTGAACATAACCTAAACATAAATTACCATGGAGATCTAGCCGGGTTAAAAGAGAGCCACCTTTATAGTACAGAGCCTGGCTTATACTCAACATACCTCGCTAACCCACTAAACTGGCTTCACAGTAGCTGCAGCCCTCCGTCTCCTCTCATTCTTCTCGCTCTGCACCGCGGGGTGCGTTTACACTCAGCACAACGTTTGAACAGAGCGGAGCCCCAATGAGCCCCGCCCCCGCGGGCACACAAGCAGCATGGGACAAGCCGTGTCAACGTCATCTTGTGGCCTGGCCTGGAGTTGAAAACAAACGCACCTGCTGCGGTCGAGTTGAACCGGGTTGCAAACCGCACCACTGACTGAGCTTCCATACCGTAAGCTGTCCGCGACCCATCCAGAACGGGTCCGCGACCCACTTTTGGGTCCCGACCCACCAGTTGAGAACCACTGGTCTACACAGACCTATGGAGGTTGTGCTGCAGTTCCCACTAGATTACAAAGCCAGTGTGAGTGAATTATACACTTAGACAAGAACACATAACCCAGAATCCATAGAGTGCAAAAGTGGGAAGGGTTAGAAAACCAAACTGTTTTCATTCAAATTCCAGACACAGCTGGTCGCACTCAAGTATCACATCTAGGGGAAAAAATACAAGGACTTGCATATCCAAACAGTGTGCAACACTGACCCCTACTGTAAGAATAGTAAACTGTCGAGTCAATGGTTTGTTCAGCACAACAAATACCTTTTACTCACACTGACTCACAATGTAATCAGTTGCATGTAAGGTAATATTTGCATTCCTCCACAGACCTTTCAGGGTTCAAGGTGTCTTTATTGTCCCCAATGGGGCAATTTGTTGTGCAGCCGGCATGGATAAAAAGAACGACATCATACATACATAACATAAAAATACATGAAAAACTCACCAAACTGTGGACATAATGAACACAGCATGAGAGTGTGACACAATACAGCATACACGTGATACAATAAAATAAACTAAACTAAAGGAGCTATATTGAGACTCATGTGTTTAAAAGACTAGTAACAGTGGTAATAAAAGAGTTCTTGTATCGGTTGGCCAGATCTTTGCTATTACCCATCATGCAATGCTTCTTGTCTGACACCTTGGTGGTGAGAAACCTTTTTAAAAGGCATCAATCAGGACTGAACCATCTGATATTACTTTGCACTGATAGGGGACAGGTTCACTTTCTAAATAGTGACAAACTCCAGCTGATTTCTGGGCTCCAAACCTTTTTGCCTCCTTTACTTCATGTGTTCAATACTTATTCCGTGTCATTTCACTTTATTACACATAACTTAATTTATGGACATAAATGTTTGGATTTCTTTGTATGTGTGCATTACTTGGGTTGATGCCGACATCTGGTGAAGATTTCATGTCAATAGCTCGATTAGAAATATATTTTCTGAGAGAAATGTTGACGTGTTCAATACTTATTTTCCCCGCTGTATATATCTTGATGTTGTTTAAAAAAAGATATAATAACACAACAGGGTTGGCCTTACAAGCAGCGTGACTTGGGAGGGTCATCCAGAATCGACCCGGCTCTTTTAATGCCTCTGTGTTTATGTAGAGATGGCAGGTTATTTAAGGTATTAGCCCCAGCAATCTTGCTACACTCTTTCACAATGCTGTGCAGTTGGTTTTTGTTTTTTAAAAGTTAAAGGTGTACAGAAAAGAAAACTGAATTTGAGCCCACTCTGGGTCATAAAATCAATGTAAAAACTCATCTAACAGACGTTATAGGCCAAACTTTGTGCACGGATTATACGTCAGCCTGCTCACGATTCAAAAGCCACTGCTATTGGATCTGTCGTCTGTCATTCAAACGTCTGAAACATGCACACACACACGGAGCTCGGACTCGCCCCAAGCTTTGAATATCCCGCCCGCTCGGTAACGACCAATCAAATCCGCGTTCCTCACTCGGGTAAAGTCGTGTTGCAGCTTGGCACAACTCGGCGTGACAGACGGGACAAACAGCCATTTCTGTACAGCTTTAAAGACACATACCAGCAGATGAAAAGTAAATGTAAAAACACATTTAATAAAACAACAATAAAACATCTTCATAAAAGTGCTGTCCACATTAAAGTGCCTGAGTTTGCAATAAAAATACATGTGTCGGTAGGCTTTCTTGCACACTTAGTAAATCTCATGCTCAAAGATGAATCTGTTGTCAACTTCCACTGCCCGACTATTTATTACAACAGGGGAGATGGCACCACGTTTGCTTTATTGTTTTGAAACTTGTAATGATATGTGAAAGAGAAATGTCATCATGTGGAATACTTTTAATTGAATAAATTGTTTAAGAAAATGGCCAGACAAAATATATTCAGTGCTTTCTTTAAATATTACTTTTGGACATGTCAAATTTGATATCCATTTTAACAGTTTGAAAATCCCAAATCCCACAGTGTGTGATATGGGATTTAAATGTTAACATCCATTTCAACCTTTTGTAAATTATTACTATGGTGCACTATGCAGTCTTTTTTTCCCTTTTTTTTGTGCACTATGGAGTCAAAATATTGTGTTTCACCAGTTTGACGCTATCAGCAATGGGGAAATACTGCCCCCTCCTGGCAATAGATGTGAATTACAACTGAAGATTTAGGCACAGCAAAAACAGCATGGCTGACTCATACATGTCATGTCACCACAGTGAGTTGACATTTTTTACATTATAGGCTAATTCGATCACAATAGTGTCTGGTTTTCTTTTTGTATTTGGAATAGAAAAGCATACATAGTTTGGCCTTGCTACACAGCGAGAGTGCTACTAAAATACTGCTCCAGGTGAGGCTCGAACTCACAACCTCGGCATTGCTCTACAGTGTACTGTTGTATAAGTACCGCGCGCTAACCGATTGCGCCACTGGAGCTCAGCGGTGTTGAGCTGCAGTTGGCTTTATAACCCTGTTACCGCTTGTTGGATGTGTTCAAGTTGTTATTGCTGCTGCACGACTACTTCCGTCTCTACCTGACATCTAAATATCGAAATACCGAAGAGGTGTTATGGTTAATGTTATGATGACAAGTATTTTCTATTATTAGTATATTATTCTGTTATTTCAGTATTACAGTATAACACACACACCGTTGCTAGGGACGCCGCTCTGAGAGGAGCACAGAGAGGAGGTTGACAAGAAACTATGTAGGATATTTATGTTTCGTTTTTACCATAAATAAACAGTTTCGGGCTAATTGTTTTGTTGGATACATGGGCTGTTAGAGGGACAGTTGAGGCTCGGCTTTTCCCACAAACCTGCTGATCAGATCTGACCCGGTGTCAGCTCCGCCAGGCTGCGACACTGCCCGCCCGTCCGCAATCACTTCTTTATGACACAAGACCGCACAATATCGTACCATATAAGACAATCCATCGATCCACTGATTGGTTATCAAAGGCTGTTAAAAACAAATGAACACGACACGGGAGGAGGGGTAAGTAAGCAACAGCATAAACCCAGACTTGTGGATGCGCTAAACGATGCAATTTATACATCAAAGTTGCATTTTGATCAAATTAATTATGTGTAGCCTACCGTGTAATAATGGAGAGTTCCATTACCACTACAGAGAAGAGGTTCAAGAGAATATGCAGATTTACCTTGTTTTAGCTGTGAAACTGACTTCTCAGATAGAGATGATCATACACTTCACCTGAATAGAATATTTGCAACACCAACAGAATGCTTTACTACATTTTTAAATACAATTATTAAGTTTAAGTTTAATAGGATAGCCCCTTGAGATGCAGCATCTCGTTTTCGAGGGGGTCCATATTAACTGCATGATGTAGCATCTGAATTGTTGCTTACTAATTACTACTGTTTGGTGTGGTCCTTGTGATATTAAAATTAATCTGTCTGAAATAAATCTAGACTGACCATTGATGCCTGGCCTTTTGCTTCACTTCAATCATTTTACACGACCTTAATATATCAGCAACATATCACCCACCTCACCTCACATCATCTCATCTTGGCTTCCACTGCACATTACATGAAGTACTGTGTCATGTTACCGGAGCTGAAGTTAGCATGTGGAAGCTCATGTAAAAAGGTAAATGGTTTGGGGTTTTACAAAGTAAGGAGACTTCAGCTTCTGTCTGGAACGCTGCAACACACAAACTGAAAATACAGCTTCCATAATACAAACCCGTCTTGTGACAGTGAACAGCAACATAAACATGAGAACTTGTGCTTTCGTAATGTTTCAAAATATCACATTTAACACTGAAAACAATAATTCACCACAATGTCCCATATAATTGATAATGAGGTTATGGTAAGTCTGTAAAAGAAATACTACAATTTAATCACAGTAAGTTTCTTTATTTATAGCTTTTCAATTACAATAACCATGTTCTAAATTCATTGTCAACTGGATGAAAAACAGCTGCTACAGAATCTTTACTATCAGAAAGTGTGAGGTTAATGTGAATAGAGACAATAATAAACAAACAGTTGGTGTGTTCTCTGAACACGAGGTGGTTTACTGGTTTCATCACAGCTCCATACATGATGTCCTTCTGCCATCGGTCACTCGGTTCTCAGTGTGGCTCTTTAGAATAAACAGTGACACAAACACTTGAGTTAGAACATGGTGGAGAGGCTTCTGACCTGACACATTTCTTCATGTATTGTATTCATAACAGGTTGATGGATGGATAGAACTGAGGGCAGCATGTAACGTTAACTCATTGTCTGTATGAAGCTGTGTTCATTGTTAAACCTTATTTACGGTAACGTATACATGCCAACGCTAAGCTACCAGCTAACGTTAGCTCACAAAGGGAATAGTTTCGGTTGTGACAGTCTGACGTTCTCCGGTCAAAACAGCCGAGAGAACACAGAGTAGCTAGGCACTAGCTGGAACGATATTATCAGAGCCGGTCTAGTAGTAGAGATACGTAGGCTTTACTCCCAAAATAGTCTAAACATTTAGGCTACTTCTTACCGAAACGTCTTCCAGTCCGTTCGCACCGCCGAACGACTCATACAAACGGTGAATCCAATTCAATAACTGTTTCAACTCCCTGTGCTGCTTTCCCTCCTCCAAAAACACAGACAAAGATGAAGAACTAAACTGACCCTACAACAGCCCAGCGTCTAATCCTCCGACGTCTGCTCCAGCCATGGCTCTGGGCCCATGGATCTCCGGCCGAACACAACTTCCTCTCACTCTTTCTTCTTCTCTTGTGTTTTATGGCAGCTTCCTACCTATTTTAGGAGCATCACCGCCACCTACTGGACAGGAGCTTAGCACCACAGAGTGGCCACCATATAGATGGCCACATACTCGTTCAAGAGCAAGAAAGAAAGAAAGAAAGAAAGAAAGAAAGAAAGAAAGAAAGAAAGAAAGAAAGAAAGAAAGAAAGAAAGAAAGAAAGAGAAATGAATAATAAAAACAAACTGAATAAAAAGAACAATAATGATTTAAATCCTCCATTAATCCAGTGTTATCTAACTCTGATGCCCTAAAATTTCACACTTTTACTCAAAATACATGGGGAGTTTTGCCACGCCCATCTGAGTCTATAATTAGGGGTAGCCTACATGTCATGTCCATGGGCTTTGTTCATCAACTATAAATATTTGTTAATTTAAATATATATATATTACTAATTTAGGGCACATTCCCCTCTAATTTGATAAGAAAATCCAACAGATCCCATCATTTATTTATTTTTATTTTTTTTGCACACGATTTTCATAGTGAAGAAGCATTGACGGACATCTATTTTCTCAGGTGCATATGACTGGGATCCATAGGTCCACAGAGAGGAACATGAGGTCCTCTTGTGAGACAGTTTTGTCATCTCCTTTTGGGGCGTTACTGGAGGAAGTTCCTTTACTGTGACTCTGTGACACATGCTAGACTGTCTTTCATTAAAGCCAGGTGTAGAGCAGCCCACAATGCTCCACCCCAAGTCTGTGAGGACGGCGTAGGGCTCATTGTCTGCTCCATCAATCAGTTGTCTGGGTTTTATAGCTCTTGGACAGTTATACCAGTCTTTTGTGTATGAAGGAGGGAAAAAAAAACTGCAGGGTCTTTGCACAACTAACCCATAATGATACTGTAATAAATGTTTTATACACGTCATTTGGAAGGTTACTGGTCAGTGCACAAATTAAAAGTAGATTCAGGTTATACAATGGCCTAAAAAGAACAAATTAGCTACCATCAATTTCTTCTTAAGACTCAGAAAAATGACATTTTTCATCATATGATTTGATCAAGAGAATATGGTTCTTTTTATGGTTATTTCAACAAAATTCTGGTGGGCTGCTAGGCTAAAATCGTGTAGTAGGTACTGGCCTAGCCTCGTGCAAAATTTCACGCTTTTATCCGCTCCGTATCGGTAAGCCCAAAAAATGGTGCTAAGCCCCCTGACTATGTGAGACAAAGCCAATACAGAGTAGCTATGCGGAGATGAACGGAACGAGCGGCCGACGGGGGGGCTGTTTCGGGCACGTTTACACAGTAGTACTGTCCCACCATGATGTTTTCATCTGCGATCCTCCAAAGATGGCGCCGGCGTGACGTAACTTCACATTCTCTATATGATGCATTTTATCATCACAATTTATTATTATTATTATTATTATTATTATTATTATTATTATTATTATTATTATTATTATTATTATTATTTGTTATTATTAGTAGTAGTGGTAGTAATAGTATGATAGCACTGATTATAGGCCTGACAGTGCTTTATCTGTAACATTATCTTATCTCTTTGTTAAGTGAAGGAAAAACTATAAATACTAACTATAAATATATACTAAATATGAACCCCTTTTGCTAAATGTATCTTTTAACATTCACTTTTAATGATATGCTATGCAAAAATGCTGAAGTAGCCTAATAAATACTAGCATGGTCTAAGTCAGAGGTCAACAGAGGTTCAGAGGTTCAACAGGGGGTCCATGACCCCTAGGGGGTCTGCAGAGGTACTGCAAGGTGGTCATGACCACATTGTCCCTCAAATCTAGATGGGGAATTTATTTATTTATTAATCTGTCCATCCATCCATCTAGCGTCGTAAACCAGCCTCCCCCAGAAATGCATTTCATTTCATTTCTCAGGGGGAGTCTGGCCTCATCCCCGTTGAAACCGTTTCGCCAGAAATCGGCCGTCTACCGAGCCAATCAGCGTCGCCGCTGTGATTGACACAGCACGTTGGCCAATCAGGGCCTGAAAACGTCACTACATGGACTGGACTCACCTACAACAAACATGGCGGAGCGTCAAACAGCGGCGTAAAAACAGCAGTAAGGGAAGTTCTAAATGAAATACCATCAATTACAGAACTTAAACAAGAGCAAGAGTCGGCGCTTGTTGAGTTTCTTGGAGGAAAAGACGTTATCGCTGTTCTTCTTCGGTCCCTGATTGGCCAACGTGCTGTGTCAATCACAGCACGTTGGCCAATCAGGGACCGAACCACTTCAGCGGTAGGCGGAGTGTTTTGGCGAAACGGTTACAACGGAGATGAGGCCAGACTCCCCCTCTGAAATTAAATGAAATGCATTTCCGGGGGAGGCTGGTTTACGAGGCTACCATCCATCCATCCATCACTCCAAATGATAACTTTTCCTCTTAACAAATTAGTCCTTACCTAAGACCAAGCTCCTGGATCTTGCATCAGAGACTGTGGCAAAAGTGAAAATAGCACCCCGAGGTGTGGATGGTTGGCACCTCCGCCCGCAGTGCTTCCATCATCGCCACCTCGAAGTCTGTCACTACACAATCAGGCATCCATCTAGACCAGTGACGGCTGGTATCAATGGGCTGCATTACACAACAAAAGATGAGGAAAAAATAATCTCTAAATAACATACAAAAGATTGTTAAGTCTTAGTAAAATCGGAAGTAGCAACAATATTAAATAGTTTCAAGAAAAACACAGGATATCTCTAAATGGGCTAATTTTAATCAGCCCGAGCTCACCGAATCTGCTCCAGGTCTGCTCTCATTCATTTTCTGACTGTGGATGATTGACAGGTGCCATGTCCCGCCCTCGCCATTCACCGACTGTTGGGGCTGATCGGTTCTGACCAATCAGCAGCGGGCTGACAGAGGGTAAATAATTGACAGGTGCCATGTCCCGCCCCCTTCATTTACTTGTCATTGGGGCTAATTTAATTTAGCCAAACACCGCTGTTTTCAGACCAATGACAGGAAGCGGAGGAAAAGTAGTGTTGTTGTGGGAGGGAGGAGACAGGAAACAGCGGCGCTAGGCGCTAGCATCACAGGTAGCATTAGCCGCTAGGCGCTAGCATCACAGGTAGCAGACTTTACTGCTCTAAACTGCCTTGTTAAAGCAGATATCAGTGGAATGTTTTTGTTAATATAAGTCCTAAATAGTCCTATTTTCCGTCAGCAATCACTTACATGGAGTGTTTCAGCCGTAACACGAGTCTCTCCGTCACTCTGCTCTGCTGTAACCCGAAGAGAAAATTTTCCTTGTGGGATACAAGTGTTATCCAATGAGGAGAGAGAACGGCATGAAGGGCTGTGTGCAGCCAAGGGTTGCGCGTGAATGTGGTGACGTAGCACGAGGACCACGAGGGCGGGGGCTGCTAACTCATGGTGCGTTCCAGGAAACTCGTACTTTGTGTTTTTCCTTCCTGTGAAGTCATACCAGTTTGATCTGGTACGAGTTCACGGGTCGGAAGTTACGAGAGGCCGTTATAGTGACTTTCACAGACAACAGGACGGTAAAAACACGAGCTACGGGTTACCTGGAACGCTACAGAGTCGTAGTTGCGACTTGAAACTGTAACTTACGGTTTCAAAAGCCTGCCTTGAACGCAGCATTAGCCGAAACGGCCGTGCCGCTGATATCTGCTTTAACATGAACCAAGTGGAGAATGTAGTTTCTAAACTCTCTGGGACCAGACTTAATGACATGGTGATAAACATCAGACCAGACAGGTCGTCAGTATGAGCTGCGTATGTACGGCTATCGTCTTTTTTTTTTTTCAATTGAACAATATCGTCGTGTGTGTGTGTGTACATGTGTGCGCGTGCGTACGTGTGTGTGTGTGTGTGTGTGTGTGTGTGAGAGAGAGAGAGAGAGAGAGAGACTGTGTGTGTATGTGTGAGTGGGTGGCTGAGCGATAACCAAGGCAGTTGTCGGTCTGAGAAGTGAAGCTCACTTCCGCGTTCAAAAAACTGCAATCCCCGCCGATTCCTGTGGGGGCTGGTACCGGAAGTGAGCAACTCTCCATAGACCCCCATGTTAAAATCGCCGACTTTACAGCTTTCAAAAACATATTTACAGCCTGGTACCATAACGCTTTTTGGTCTCAATCGATAGTTTCTACCCCTGTACACACTCTGAGAGGGGTGAATTTTTTTTTAACGCCATCGTTTTGCTGTTATTCGGATAAGATTCTGGCCAATCAGGGCGCGGAAACGTTCAGCTACAGGTCCGTAGCGGCACAGAGACAGGCTGCTTCGAGGCCAGTGGGCGTGTTCTCGGCCGGCCAATCCAACATGGCGCTGTTCAAACCGCCATATTTGAGGCACAAAAACGACTGAACAAAACCAATGGGTGACGTCATGGATGCTACGTCCATTCTTTTTACAGTCTATGGCGATAACCAGGTGAAGTTGTTTTTTTTTTTTTGGACTAGACCAGGGGTACTCAAATACAAATCATCAAGGGCCACAAAGATATTTTTCAGTGACTCAAAGGTCCATTTATTGAAGTCGGTGCTGTACTGAAATATTCAAAAGATGTCATTTTTACAACTATTGAGTACCGCTGCTAAATAAACATATTTATGTGGTACTTCTAACCTGAAAATGGGTCACCAGAACCCTAACACAAGAGGAAGGTTAATTTAACAACTGCACTTAAATAAAATAAATTAAAATAAATATTTGAATAAAACAAGAAATGACACCTGTCATGGAACCAAAAAAAGGAGTCAAAGTGTAACGAAAAACTCTTTTACATTCTTCCTATCAGTATGAAAACACAGCTTAATGGGAGAAATGGCATCTTGTGTCTGGGCGCGTGGCGTCTGTCCGACTACCCATCTCTCCGACCACACGTCTGTCCGACTACCCATCTCTCCGACCACACGTCTGTCCGACTACCCATTTGTCCGACCATACATTTCTTTATTTTTGCGTCCATTAGTCCGACCTCCCATTTCTCCGACTTAAGTAGCCCTAACCCTTTTCCTTACCCTAAACCTAACCTTAATGCTGTAGAATGAGTAGTCGGAGAAATGAGCTGTCGGACTTTGGGGCAGTCGGACTGACGTATGCTCCCCCTTGTGTCTTTGGCCAGTCTTTGGAACTTTGGCTCAAATGGTGTGATGGCCAGGCGGACACACTGTTGCAAGTGTTCATTTGTAAGTGCACTGCGGTACTGGTTCTTCACCACGTTCATTGTTGAGAACGTAGATTCACAGCAGTAGGTTGATGCGAACATCGTCAGAATGTGAAGTGCCATCTTCTGCAGCAGAGGGAAACTAGCTGCAGTTACCATTAGAGATGGGATTTATGGCTCTTTGACGGGATCCGGATCTTTGCGATCCGTTCCTTTCAAAGAGCCGTTCAAAAAACTGGCTCTTTTGGCTCTTTTTAAAAATATTTCTGCAGTTTTCTGGATGTCATTTGGATTTATTATTTACTATAAATAGTCCATAAGGTGGCTCAGCTAATTTGCATAACTAATTGGGCTCGCGCTGCTCACGTTATCGGAGCAAGAGCAGTGCACTTTTTTTCTTTTTTGTGGGGGTAGGTGGTTGCACTCACGTGAAGACAGCATGCACAACTCATTGTCACTGAATGACCTGCTCCTCCTCCCATTGTACCTGTAGCCTACTGGTCGAGAGCAAAAGAGGAGCTTTTGACACATACTGGCTCACACACACACACAAAAGAACGGCTCCCAGCTGCGACTCGGTTCTCATCGTTCATGTTAATGAACCGTTCAAAAGAATCGGTTCGTTCGTGACCGTCACAACACTAGTTACCATCTTCGTCCAGAAGGTGATGACGTCACACTGAGTCTCCTTCAGTGCAATGTTTTCCTGCAGGTCAATTAGCTCACTTTGCAGTGAAGCAGCTGTGGCCCATGGAAAGATTTGTTGTGCTTCTGAAGTGAACTCTCTCAGATTTCTGACCAAAAATGGATTGTCAATGCACAGAAGGACTTGTTTTCCCAATATGAAGTCATCAAAACGTGTCTTGCAGTTTTCAATCAGCTTCTCCACAAATTGCACATGCTGCTGATGAGCTGCTTTTTCTTTCGTCTGTTCCAAAAGTTTGGGGAAGCAATTCCTCCTATAGGTAAAAATGAAAATCAATAATCAATTAAAAAAAGGGCATGAAGTTTTTTAAAAAAGAAAAAAGTAAAACCCAGATAATGTGTGTGGTAGAAAATGTTAAACAGCCTACCTGTAGGTCACTCTTGAAGACCTCCAGTTTCCTTTGGAAAGCCCGCACTGCTGAGATCAGGTCACACACTGTGTTGTTCTTCCCTTGGAGCTTTAGATTTAGGTTATTCAGGTGAGATGTTATGTCAGTCAAAAATGCCACAGCTTCCATCTTTTCTGGATTTTGCAGGAAATCTGTGAACAGTTTTGCTTTAGCACTCTTTTGTTCTGACAGAAACACTTGTATTTCCTTCCTGATGGCCCAAAAAAGCTCCAGGACCTTGCCAAACGATGCTGCAGTGCAGATGTTGCTCTCAAGAAGTTTATGAGTCTCATCATTGTCACCATGATTTCCCCAAGACTTGCATAAAGGACGGACTGGTGAATTATGCAGTGATAAGATAGCAGGTGAGGGTGGAGAACTTTCAGGCACTGAACCGGTCCTTTCTCTCTGCCCATCATAGCTGGAGCTCCATCAGTAGCAACTGACACAACTTTCTTGACATCTATTTCCTTTTCATTCAGCATTTGCAGTATTGCCTTGTAAATGTCTTCACCTCTTGTCTGTCCACAGAGGTTTACCATGCCCAACACATCTTCAACAAACTCCTTTCTTGACTCATCATAATATCTCACGAAGACCATCAACTGTGCATTATCAGTGGTATCAGTGGATTCATCCACAGCTAGGGAAATGCACTCTGCATTTTTTATTCCATCACACAGCTGCTTATCTAGATCACCTGCCAGTACTTCAGTACGTCTGCTTGCTGTGGAATCTGAGAGGGGGACTTGCTTAATTTTAGCTTTAATTTCTTCTTTTTGTTTGCCTTCAAACATTGCGTCCATCACTTCAGTCATGCATTCTCTTATTATTTCTGCATCTGAGAATGGCTTCTTGTGTTTGCCCAAAATCCAAGCCACTCTAAGTGAGGCTTCTGTTGCTTTTTGTTGTTGTGTCATAGATGTGACAAGAATCCTGCTTGCAGCTTGATATGATGATTTTAGTGCATTTATTTTTGTTGTTCTTACCTCTGAATTTTGAGGATATGTTTCTTCAAAATGGGTGTGCTTTGCCTCATAATGCCGTTTCAAATTGGAAATCTTCATCACAGCGATAGTCTCCTGGCATATTAAGCACATGGGTCTCGTGCTGGTTGGAGGGAGAATGAATGCAAAGTTTTCAGTCCATTCTTCTTTGAATTGGCGATTTTCACTGTCCACCTTTCTTTTTGCAGAGAACATGGAGCACGCCATTTTCATGCAATCTTTTTTTTCCCCCTCCGTGCGCAATCTAGGCTCCTACTCTGGCAAAGCGGCAATATGAGAACCGCTTCGAAAACGAAAGTGAAACTTTCGCGCGCAGCGCAGGCTGTCTGTGTATCGTTGGCATGGAGACAAGTCGCGACACGTGTTGACCCGACCAAAACACGTACTGAACGAATAACAGTTCGGGGGCCACAAATAGGTGGCCGGCGGGCCGGATGCAGCCCGGAGGCCGCCTATTGAGTACCGCTGGACTAGACCCTTAATGCAGTGTGTAGGTCTAGTTAGTCGCTATACTTTTGTGCCAGTCAGATATGTAACTACTGTGTTAATCATTTAATGGGTATAGTATGATTTATTTACTAGCCCACCCAAATAATTTGACCACCAGCCGCCACTGATCTAGACACACAAGCAGTTAGACAGCCAGACAGAAGACAAAACGCTTATCGTTAATTTCCACAGAAATATCAAGAAGCCATGATAGTCTACAGTGTGTATGCAGACGCACACCAACAGACAGATAGACCGACTGACAGTACTCCACACAAACACACACCCTTGTCCCGTGATGTGCTGAATCTTTATTTTCAGATGCCTCAGCACAGCGCGGCACGTGGCCTGTCTTTCCAGACAGTACAGTACCAGTACCATGACGAAGGGTATGGCCCCCTCCATATAAAGGCCGTGGATCAAAACGACCTGATAAAACGGCCTATGGCACGTTTTAAATGTTCCGAAAATACTAAATATT
Source organism: Decapterus maruadsi (assembly GCA_030347415.2). NCBI lineage: Eukaryota > Metazoa > Chordata > Actinopteri > Carangiformes > Carangidae > Decapterus > Decapterus maruadsi. The sequence continues at coordinate 26,755,124 of CM064892.1, read as the reverse complement.
GGCTTTGCACGAGGACCTCCTGGGACTTCCTTTTTCTACTGTTGACACAACAGGCGAGACCTTAACCCAACTCCTTCTGGACTGATGAGAACACATCAGAGATTTGAGACCCACAATGTTTTACAATCTGTGTGTCACTGACCAGGACGCCAGAGTGTTGATTGACCCTTATGAGGTCCAGTCGGTTTTTAAACACAGTCGTGCTAAAAAAGCCACAGGGCCAGACGGCATCCCCGCCTTTCTTCTTAAAACCTGCGCGGAGGAGCTGACACTGCACTGTGTCCTGTCTTTCAAAAGAGATCAGCGTAGATCAGCACACTGTGCCCACCCTCTGGAAGAAATCAGTCATAACACCTATACCCAAAAAATAATCATTTTTCATCCTGTTGCGTTAACATCAAATGTAATCAAATGTTTTGAGAGAATAATGGTGTCATCACTAAAGAAAGAGGTTGATTCGCTGCTTGATCCTGTAACTCAGAAACAAATGATCACAGAATGATATGAATATGAGAAGCTCAAAATGATCTCAAGAGACGAGATTGAACAACAGATGAGCAACACATTTTTCCTATGGGTCGTGAATGTCACAACACTATTCACTTGATAATATGTTCTCATTTTGTCTCTTAATGCCAGACCAACAGAGACAGGGACTGACTCACAGAAAGACACAGGTTAAGTTCAGAGCCAAACCGCTAAGTTCCCTAATCAAACTCGCTCTGGCACATTATACTGTATGCACTATGCACACATGTCTGCCCTGTGTGAAGAGTCCAACCTTTGACAGTTCAGTAACTTTACGGTCACTGACTCCCATTCAGCTGCACAGTCCCTTTTACAGTTTGCTAGAACCACTGACTGGACTCTGACCAAGAGGTCCATCCAACCCAGCACAAACGTGCGGTTCAGCACAAATTAAAGCAGATATCAGTGGAATGTTTTTGTTAATATAAGTCCTAAATAGTCCTATTTTCCGTCAGCAATCACTTACATGGAGTGTTTCAGCCGTAACACGAGTCTCTCCGTCACTCTGCTCTGCTGTAACCCGAGGAGAAAATTTCTCTTGTGGGATACAAGTGTTATCCAATGAGGAGAGAGAACGGCATGAAGGGCTGTGTGTGCAGCCAAGGGATGCGCGTGAATGTGGTCACGTAGCACGAGGACCAATAGATGCCTGACGAGGGCGGGGGCTGCTAACTCATGGTGCGTTCAAGGAAACTCGTACTTTGTGGTTATCCTTCCTGTGAAGTCATACCAGTTCCATCTGGTATGAGTTCACGGGTCGGAAGTTACGAGTGGTCGTTATAGTGACTTTCACAGGCAACAGGACGGTGAAAACACGAGCTACGGGTTACCTGGAACGCTACAAAGTCGTAGTTGTGACTTGAAGCTGTAACTTACGGTTTCAAAAGCCTGCCTTGAACGCAGCATTCGCCGAAACGGCCGTGCCGCTGATATCTGCTTTAATTACATTACAAATTACATTATAATATCAGGGAAAAGTCAATTTCCAGTAGTTCAACCCCAACCAAGTATTGAGTGCATAGCTTATAGCTGGACATAGTTTTCAGAGGGCCAACATTTCTATATTAAAAATACTTTAGAAAAAAAATTCCTTTGCAATATTTCAGTTCAAATACTGCATTTCAGGTCTTCACCGAATGTTAGTTATGATTATTACTATTATAATAAACTGAATAAACAAGGACATGTGATGTGATGTCTTCAGTGTGTAATGGACATAATGTGTTAGTTTCACTTTGAATTGAACACATTCTACAAAACGGCGCTGAATGCACATGGCTGCACGCCGCTCGGGTAACAAGCGCGCATGTCACGCGTCTACATTGCAGGTAGGCTGTTATCAGTAACAACCACGAATGAGTTCGCCTCAGTTTCACGTGATTGTCACTGTCAGCCTGTTAGAAAAACATTTTACTGACCCGAGCTGAGACGCTGAGACCCCCCCGTTCCCCCCTCAAAAACAAAAACTCTTCGGATCTGAACAATTCACACAAGTCACCTAAATGGTCATGAAAAAAGCGAGTTTCGCTTTTCGGCGTGCTGTTTGCATCCCTGTAAGTGACAATATATATTTAAAGGACAATTCCAGGTGAATTCAACTTGGGGGTGTATGTTCCTATCATTTTAGGTCTAAAAGAAGGAATGTGAAGATGTTCAGTTTAATGTCTCCTGTTTTGCACTAGTTGTGTCTGTCCCCGGATCGCTACGGCAATAATGAATGGAGTGGATGTAAGTTCCGCTAGTTAGCCTGTTTACGTCCCTCAAAGCCACAGACAGCGTCAGATGGCGACTCAAACATGCACCAGAAGTTTATTTACTTCAAGCAAGCCGACATGTTTGTAAAACTAGATCTAATTCAGAGTCTCGCGCGAGACCCTGCTGCCGTGCTCGGTGCATTCAGGTGCAGTTGGCGCTACCGTTTGTGTCATAAACACAGGAACATCGACTCTTTACTTGCTTCAAGTGTACATTTTTTTCAACAGACAGCGTCAGGTGGCGACTCAAACATGCGCCGATACGTTTTTTTTTACTTGAAGCAAGTCAAGAGTCGATATTCCTGTGTTTATGACACAAACGGTAGCTTTCTGACTGCCCCTGAATGCACCGAGCACGGCAACTGGGTCTCGCGCGAGACTCTGGGAGACTTTGAATTTAGATCTAGTTTTACAAACATGTCGGCTTGCTTGAAGTAAATACATTTGTAAATTTGTAAATGTATTTATTTAAAGACTCAGGACAGTGCACATTAATAACAACATGTACCGTAGTACCTGTAAATGTGCCAGATTATAGCCTGGAGGCTAATTTGCATCTGCAGTCCTCTAGGCAGGTTGATGTTTCAATACAGAACAGAGTTAAGAAACAGTAGCATAAAACATACAACACAACACAATACAAAATACATATTAATCAGTACAGTGAAAGCATGCGGTCAGGGCATTAAAAATGGTCACAAGTTTGACTGGCTCTAAGCCACAGCTTCAGTTGGCTCTTAAAAGTCGTTAGTGTTTGGCACTCCTTTATGGGTAAAGGTAATGAATTCCAGATTTCAACTCCTCTCGTGGACAGGGCATTTTGACTGAAAGAGGTTTTTCGATAAGGAACCACACAGTTCTTATTTGTTTTTTTTTTGTTTGTTTTTTTATTTTTTTTATTTTTTTTTATTTTTTTAAAGTATATTTTTTGGCGTTTTATGCCTTTATTTGATAGATCAGTAGAGATAGACAGGAAAGGGGGAGGCAGAGAGAGGGGAATGACATGCAGGAAAGGTCTGCCCGATGTGTGACAGTGGTGGTCCTGTCACTGGGCCTCCAGTTGATCACAGTTCTTATTTGTAATCGATCTGGTGGTCCTAGTTTGTTTAAATGTGATAAACTCTTTAAGTGGAGATGGCGCCAGGCCATGGAGTACTTTGTATATTAACCACACAGAGGAGAATTTACAAAAATTAGGAAAACTTAACAAATTATATTTCACTAGAATAGAAAACGTTTTTTTGTCTAAGATTTTGAGTGCTTTTTTGTACAGGAGCTCAACTGGTTTTAATGTAGTAGAGCCGGTCATGGACCAGCTGGTGATACAATAACTTAGATGAGAAAAAAATCATAGAATGCAGGAACATCAAGGCAGCTGCTTCTGATAAGGACCCTCTAATTAGCTTGAAGTTGCAAAGATGATATTTAATTTTTTTAAAATAACATTTTAACATGATTTTTAAAGGAAAATTTAGAATCTATAATTACACCTAAATATTTAAATTCATTAACAAAAAATAAACTTCTGGGTGCATGTTTGAGTCGCCATCTGACGCTGTCTGTGGCTTTGAGGGATGTAAACAGCCTAACCAGCGGAACTTGCATCCGCTCCCATTCATTGCTGCCGAGGCGATCCGGGGACAGACACAACTACAGGAGCGATCCGGGGACAGACACAACTACAGGAGCGATCCGGGGACAGACACAACTACAGGAGCGATTAAACTGAAAATCTTCACATTCCTTCTTTGAGACCCAAAATGATAGTAACATACACCCCAAAGTTGAATTCGCCTGGAATTGTCCTTTAAGCATCAAAGATGTTCAATCAAACCCACATAGTTTGAAACAACGTTCAAAACGCATACAGCCAGTGTCACAACTAAGCAGATGTGACAGTGGTGGTCCTGTCACTATGGCTCCAGTTGATCATGTGCCCTGGCTACTTGGCCAAGGGAATGTCCCTTTGGCCGACTGGTTAGCGCGCATGACTCCGACTCGGGAGTCTGGGGTTCGAAGCCCGCCCGGGTCCCTCTTCACCTTGCCACACATATAAAGTCCACTAGCTTGATACTAACGTATAATGTAAAACCACATACCTCATCAAATACACAACCCAGCAACTCCACAACACTCTGGTGGACAAGTTGTGACCTGCACATTCACCACGCTATGAGACAATAACACAACGTTACCAGACAGAGTTGTTTTAGAGGCAAATTCATGCAAAACCGCTGATGCGTGTTGCCTTCAGGGACAGTTTTTCAGTAAGCAGACTGTATTTACCCTGTATTTACCTCGAAAATGGCTCCGTTTCATAACATTCTATTATTATCTCATAGCGTGGTGAGTTTTTGGATTTTGTATTTGATGAGTTTGATGAGGAAAACCCAAGAAATCCCATGAGCCTCCGTAGCGGAGCCTCTGAGCAGCTCATGGCTCTGCTCTGCTGTTCTAATAATAGCTTGCACCGACAATTAAAGGTAACAAACCTACTGCTATGACTATAGGGATTATGGCAATGGGCCAATTTGCCAAAATGTTTGAACTATCCCTTTAATAATAAAGCCAGCAGTTGTGATTTACTGATAACTCCCAAGCCAGCACACAGGAAATACAGAATGACTGTAAATGGAGCTTCTGAACACTTACTGTATGTTTACAAGATAGGATTCAAGCAGCTGGTGTGGGATCAATAACTGGCAATATGGATGTTTGCACATGTTCCTACTGAGATGGTCCTGGTTTCACAACCTTAGCCTGTGATACTCTGACAACGTGGGACAGCTTAATGTTTAGCCCTGGATCAACACACACACACACACACACACACACACACACACACACAGGGAAGAAGAGGATTACAAAGGCACGTAGACCCATATGCTGCCCAGAGATGGAGACAAGGAAACTATATACAAGGAAAATGCAAGATAATTATGACCAAGGTGAGAACAAACAAGGTGTTTGTTGCATTTTAGCATTTTCATGACTGCAGAAGGAAACAGTTTGAGACTAACTGTGGCTTTTCATGTAGGCTACCTGCATTTTTGTCTCAGTTGTATGAGATTGAACTCTCAGTTTAGTGAAATGATAGATTTAAGGCTTACTGAAATGCATGTAGACTGTCAAGGAAAAATAAATTACAATGACAGTCATGTAGCAGAATAGATTCTAGTGCAGTGAAAAGCTGTTGATGAGTTTCTGAGCCTTTAATATGCTAAACCGGGTGTACTAGCCTGTTAATCCATATTAGAGCCTGTAACCTGCGCTGTAGATCCTGTGGAGGGTGGGGGGCACTCTGTGCATGTTGGTTAGACATTGCAGGGAAGAACAGAAGAACACTCATGAAAAGGTGCAATCCAAAAAAAAGCATAAAAAAATACACATAAAGATCGTAATCAATCGTAATAAATGACATCATGGTAAAAAATAAAATAATAATTATAATTATAATAAAATGTCCTGAAGAGGAGGTTTAAGGTGTGATTCTTCCCATGTCGCAACTAAAAAGAAACAGTGAATGCTCACTACAGAGGATTTGATGAGAATTTCATGGCAATGTATAATAATAATTGCAAAGACAAACATACAGTATGTTGAAAAGGGATAAAGATACACAATGAATAATACACAGAGATACACCATGAATGAAAGCTTCCTGGATTAATTCCTGTGTTTATTGAAAACCAGTTTTGACTTCTACAAGTCACAGTTGTGGAAGACAACAAAAATCGTCATTAAAACACGGTGGTAAACTCTGCAATGTTTTAAAATGTAGCAAGGGGCAGAAAACAGTGATCTTAGCTAGACAGCTTAGCTTGTAGCTTGGGACCTATTCTAAATCTATCTTATATTTTGTTTAACAGTGTTTTTGTTATTGGTCTTGCGCCCTCTACTGGGTAGCAGTGTAATTGCATGTTTTTTTTCTAAAAACAAAGCGCATGGTTCAGCTAAGCTAGGACACTTATGCTATCCTGTTGTTGTGCCTGAGGAAGCATTGTCCGTAAGTCAAATTGTTTTTGTGCAGTTCATGTATAACTTTGAACAATTTATGTTACTTCTGTACTTTTTTACATGCTGATTTATACATATTTTGTCTTTGTCTAGTTTCACTCCATGTTTGCGTACAATTAGATTAGATTAGATTAGAAAAACTTTATTGTCCCGCCAAGGCAGGAAATTCATCTTTGGTCTCACTTGGACAGACAAACAAGAGACAGACACTTGCCAGCAAGACTTACATATCACATTAGAATAAAAATAATAAATAATCAGTTAGAACATAAAGCATAAAACATAAAACATAAAACATCCCCTTTACTGTGTCTTGTTTATTATGTGGGTGGCATTGGGGATAAAGGAGCCCTTGTAGATCTTTTTCTTTGTCAGAGGGACTCTATAGCGTCGCCCTGAAATAAAGGAGCTTGGAAATTAGCATCCTGACTCTTCAGTGAATTGGAGTTTGGCTAGCTGTCAAATTGAGGTTGTTACACCTTAAGGAGGACAGTATAGGACCTGATCATTTCTATTTGAAATCATGGAATGGGAACTGAAGTTTAAGTTTTGTGTTTTGTTTAAAATGGAATGAAATAGAATATAATTTATTGCCCCCTTGGGGAAACTTGAGTGCCTAAGTAAATAAATAAATACACATAACAGCATCACAAAAATTCCACTTTCACTCTAAACGTGCGTTCACACCGGACCTTTTATTTTTGTCGCTGTCACTCGTGTCACTTCAAAAATGGCTCTATCACTTCAACAGATCACTCTGATGACGTCATTCAAGCGATTCCAGTGAATTTCAGCTCGCTCGGAGTCGCTCTTTTCTTCCTGTTTGTATTGGGCCAGCACGGCTGACATTATACCTGCTGCTGCTGTTTAACTGTTGTGGAAATCCTACCCCATTTCAGTAGTTGTCGTACACATCGATTACAGCAGCCAATCAGCACTGAGCGACAAGCAACTGACGGCCAGAGATTCGGGATTTCTCATCTCAAGCTGTTGCTCGGTCGCTGTCGCCCGTTTGCATTGACTTGATATGTAAACGACAAAAATAAAAGGTCCGGTATGAACGCACCTTTATCTTAGAAGATCTTTTCAGAACAAAAAGCTGGCCACTTTACTTATGCTGCCTTCATGTGCTATGGTACAGATGGTATTTTCCACTTGTGATCTGGTATTTACTAGTGGGTTGTGTTCATGTGCTTTTGTTTTTGTACAGAAAAAAATAAAGACGGTGGACACACAGATTCAGACTTAAACCATAGATAGATACACGTGCGACATCTACATGTATACGGAAAAACAATCTTGGATTGCCTAGTTCATCTCTAACAGCAAGAAGATGAATTATCAAAACTCAGACGGTAAATATTATTATTCATGGAGATTTAGCATCGGCTATTGGCTAGTTTTTTAAAAGCGTTTTTTACTGTACATGCACGCATTCATAAAGTGAATAGCTGCTACAGTAACTGTTTTCTAAAAGCTTGCCTTGTTTACCATTAACGAATCTTGCGTTGCTCGCCGCCATGTTGAAAAGGTCAAAGGTTATTCTCATCTCGGCAACTCGGGCATCAAAAAGTGGAAAATACCACATGAGAGGGTGTTCATGTGCACTTTTCAAGTCGTCTTCTGGTATTTACCATAATTACCATAGCACATGAAGGCAGCATCACTATGAAGAACGAGAGGGGTCTCTGGCGCAACTACACCAATCCACAAGATGCACGGAGGGTCACAGTAAAGTGGAGAGCATACAAAGGAGCTCCAGCAACACTTGTGGTTGAAAAACAACAGCTTTATTTGACCGACGCGTTTCGGCTTGTGGCCTTCATCAGGGTCATAGTGAGACAAACCTAACACATCATTTAAATAGACAAAGTTGACCAATCATCTGCAGCCAATGGAGTAGGTGCTGATGGTGAATTGAAAGCACCTGTGACACATCAACTAGCAGTGCAGGCACCTTATTTGGTCATAGACAGTCAGAGCAGCGAGATGATCACACAAGGTGATCCACAGCATCACACACATACAAAACCATGCACTCTGCAGTATATAGACTCAGTCAGGCATTAAAAAGGAGCAGTAGAAGAAAACAAAGTATAAAATGCTTTGTGTGCTCTCCACTTTACTTACTATGACATTAATTGTCATGAACATATCAAATATTCCACATTTCGCATGGGTCATGAAATTCTCCAACTGGGTCAAAAATGGAGATTAATTTTTCATTTCTGTGTGACAGGTCTGAGTGTTGACAAGGATGGACCACTAGCTCCACATGGCAGAAGCTCTGGCCGCCCTCTCTCTCCTCTAGTGCGTCTCTATGTGTACGCACTGCATGGCTGTCTATGTGAGGTGGTCTTCACTGCAGTCTGGGACTGGTGCAGCACCCAAGACAGGAGGCTGGCAGGTCACAGCAGCCTCTGGGCCCTACCTATGTACAGCACTGCAATTTATCTCATGGAGAATCTGAGAGCATGGCTTCTGGCTCAACACCAGCCACCACCTGTGCGTCTAATAGCCTACACCCTGTTCATTTACTTATGGGAATTCAGCTGGGGGGCAGGGCTGACACTGCTGAGGGCCTGTCCCTGGGACTACTCAGGGCATAGGTACAACCTGGGAGGACTGGTGACTCTGGACTACATGCTTCCATGGGCTATGGCAGCATTCATAGCAGAGCAGCATGTCATCAAGAATGCTCTGAGGTTAAGGCTGCACAGTTGAACTGATTCCAACGGCTCTGACTAATGAAGACGGCTATCTCAGTTTACTACAAGAGTCAATGTGGAAAAACAGCAAGTTGTGGTTTTGTAATGGATTGTTTTGAGATGGTGTGTGTCTGGTGGTTTCTTGGCATTGTCACACTGATGACATGACTGTTTCTGTGTATGATTCAAATAACTCACATGTTAACATACAGCCAGTATGCATGGTTACACTCAAAACTGTGAGACTGTAATTTATAGTAGGGATGCACCGATATGCAAATTTTGGCCGATACCGATATCCGATATGAATTTTTCTGTTATGGCCGATAACCGATATTTACCGATATCAATATGTGTTGGGGTTTTTTTAAGTTTCTGAGATGATAAGTTTTTGTACAGACTGAAAATCATGCAAACTGAATTTTGAATATCTTCCTTTATTTTCAGAATGTATTTTACTTCCAAATAACAAGGTTACAGGCTACCATCCTCCTCGCATTACCTCAACTTTGCAGGTTTTGATGGGCCGATATACGTATATGCCCAATTTTAAACATGACCGATACCGATAGTTAAAAAAACAATTGTCAGAAAGTGCATCCCTAATTTATAGTATTTTGTTTTCATCTGCTCTGATTTAGACAGTGTGACTGTAGAACAATTGTCAGAAAGTGAAATAAATGGGCTCTTGCCAGACTTAATCCAGATCATAGCCACAAACCTTATGGATTCATGCTCAGCCAGTCTATTTCCCCATGTAAAGGGATGTCTAAAAAAGGGAAAAGACATTTAATTAGGAAGTAAAGATTAGATTAGAAAAACTTTATTGTCCCGCCAAGGCAGGAAATTCATCTTTGGTCTCACTTATAGACAGACAAACAGGAGACAAACACTTGCCAGACTTACATGAGACAGAGTAGCAAGATAACTGTCAGCATGCCTTGAGAATGTTATGGCTACTTCCTCTATAGATGAGTGTTTTTGTGTTTTTGTTTTGTTTTGTTCTTTCATTTAAGTTAATAGCTCCCGTGTCTGTCAACCTCCAGAACTATTAAATACATTATTAACCAAATAACAGGTATTTCTCAATTTTGCTTTCCTTTTCCCCTAAAAATGTGAGCTGGGTCATAACAAGACAAATAAACATCCAACTTTTTTTTTTTATTATACACATTCACATTTATATTTTCTCTCAAAAGATTATGACATAAAATTACATTCAATCATCGAATTAATTAACACCACTGATAAGTGCAATTTATAATTTCAGTTAAAATTAATCTTTGTGGCCATTTAATACAAATATCCCTTTTCCTACTGGCCAAAAAAACAGTTCAAACCCGCAAACAATCGGCTTTTGGTGGCGGTGGGAAAGACGCACTGAGCCACGTCGACCCGCGTCAAATGACTCGACAAGCGACCCAAGTTAAAAACGCCTTCAATCCGGCTTGCAGTGGGAACGCCAGACCCGGGTCAACCATAATACATCCATGGGGTCAACCCGCTGATTTACGTGATAATGCTGAGCGTTACTGACGCCACGTCATCGCGCCAGTTGTGTCTTATATCACGTACCAAAACAAAGCTCTGCTCTCATTCCAGACTGGGACCAAAAGATCAAACACTGACCAAAAACGACTGAAAAAAAGAAAAGAAGCGACAGTCTGTTAACTGACGTGTTGTGTCATACGGCCGCGGCAGAGTGGGTGGTGCTCCAGGTCAGCCAGACGCCCTATCTGCCTCAGCGAACGGACCTCACACTGTGCGGCGGGCGGCTGTGGCATGACACAGTGTCACTTGCACCGCAGATGAAAGCGGGGCGATTGGTTTATGCTCTGTGGGGGATCAGACTCGGCTCATTTTGGTCAATGGGAAAGGAGCCAAATGCCGATTGTTAGCCGCTAATTTTAGTGGGAAAATGGCTTAAGATGAGTCAAATTTAATTTGCATTACACTAATACATAATAAAAACATGTGAGATCAGGATTGATATTTTTGTATGTTATGACCTGTCAGTATTTTCATCGATAAATACAGTAGTGGCCAACATGTCATTGTATTGTATTCTTGTATTGGTGAGGAACAGGGACATAGGCGGGTCATGGTCATGGTCTCTTCCTCTCAGGGTTTTGAACCACAAACAGAGCGACAGTCCTCTCATTTCTCTGCCAATGGAATCTACAAAAGAAGATGACATTTAGTTAGAATTGTCAAATCAAATCACAAATCATTGTCAAATCAATAATTTTTGTCTATCTTTGTCTAGTAATGTGAGCCCTGTAGCACCCTATAATGTAATCATTTCCTGAAAATGTAATAACGCCAGAAAATGTAATCAAATTTGCATTTAACTCGATCGAAAATGTAATAAAACCCAATAATGTAATAACGTCACCAATTATGTAATAAAATGTCCTGACTGATATTGTAATAACATTTCTACTGATAATGTAATACATTATTACATTATTGGGAATTTATAACATTTGCAGGAACCCTCCTGGAAATGTCATAAATTCCCAGTGGGTTAAATTGCAGACTTTGAGTAGCATAAAGCCATATGCCCACCTGCAGATACTCAGGGACATGCAACTACATCCTGGTCTCATTGAGTGGGTGATGGATTTACCTCCAACTTTCTCCAACTTCCCATTTCTCCAACCATACATTTCGAGATTTTTGCGTTCATTAATCCTACTTTACTTTACCCTAACCCTAACCATAAACCTCTTTTTTTATGCACATTTAAACACAAATTACAAAACAGTTGCACAGACATAAATTACAAAACAATTGCACAAACAGTTAGGCATGTACAAGGCCATATGGGACAAGGGGCGCATACAAAAAAAACAAACAACAACAACAAAAAAAAACACTGATGTAATGTAGGAGAGGAGTTACGAGGAGGAGTGTTGAGCAGATATATTAGAAATGACACAAAACTAGAGATAGGAGTGAGAATGAGGGGAGAAAAAGGGGGTTCGAGGAGTCAGCTCTGGATGAATTGTGTAAATGGTGACCAGGTATATTATGGCGCTTTTCCACTGGCACGGCACGGCTCGGCTCGGCTCGGTTTGGTTGTGTTTCCATTACAGCTGAGTTCTCTAGTACCTCCTCAGCAGGGGCGGGGTCGGCACGGTGGTGATCGCGGAGATCGCATTGTCCGTCTCTCTTCTTTCGATCCGCTCATCAGCTCCAAACTCACTGGTCTGCACCTCGTTAACAGACCACAGTGTGGATTTACACACAGCAACAGTTAACTCAGGTGAAGGAATAACAACAGTCTCGATACAGATCAGCTGGCGCTGTTGCCGCAATGTTTTTGAAATTTCCGGGTCGCGCTCGCGCTGACTCTCTGCCCAATCAGCGGAAGACAGTCGGATGACGTCACGTTATAGTAACGCTTCGGCTCACTTGGAACCAGGGCCGAGGAGGTACGAAAAATGGGACCTGGTACCAGGTACTAGGGCTAGTGGAAACACGCAAATAGCGTGCTGAGCCGTGCCGAGCTGTGCCGTACCATGCTAGTGGAAACACGCCATTAGGTTTATTATATTGGGTGATATTGTCTTTCATGGTGAATGTGAGTCTTTCCAAATTTGAATGTTCAGTAAACAGGTTATACCAATGTTGTATTGAAAGTTTTGTTCTGTCTTTCCACTTGAGTGGTATTGTTTTTTTGGCCATGGTTGTGGAGATGAAGATAAATGTTTGATGATGTTTTTGGAAGGGTGGATTGGGGCTGAGGATATAGGAGAAATGTCTCCACGGGTAAGGCTTTATCAGCACGGGGAAGGGGGGGTGGATTGGGATGCAGTTGCACTTTATTAGTTTAGGCATTAATGAGGATCTTGGATACCTTGGATCTTCGTTTCAATCATCATAAGAACAGACAGAGTGACTCCAGGATAGTCCTATAGAGGAGATAGCTCTCCCATGTCTAATTCGGGGGCAGTACCAGAGTGCATGGGGGTAGTTATCTATTGTGGCAGTACAGTGTACACAGGTGTTGGTGCCAGTGAAGCCCATCAGGTGCATTTTGTGGGTGGTGATGTGTGTTCTGTGTAATACTTTATATTGAATTAGCTGGATGTTAGAGTTGGGTGACATAGTCAATGTTTTGTTACAAATGGTTTGCCAATTGATGTCTGTTTGGATGTGAAAGTCTGTGGTCCATTTGTCTATTGGTAATGAAGTGGTGTTGTCATGATGGGAGAAAAGTTTGTAGATCTGGGAGAGAAGTTTCTTGGGTTTTAGGAGATTTAGTTTCAGTAGTAAGGGAGGGGCTAGGTTATGGAAGTTGTTAATATCAATAATTTTTTTAATGGTTTCTTTTAGTTGTAAGTATTGGAATTGACAGTTTTGTGGGAGGTTGTGTTTCTGTTTCAGTAGGTCGAAGGTCATGAGAGAGCCATCCCTGAAGAGGTCCCCTAGGCTGGTTATTCCTCCCCGTCTCCAGGAGGCAAAGTTGATTGTTTTTTGGTTAATTTTAAACATTGGGTTGTGCCAGATGGGTGTGGAGTTGCATGGGGTGAACTGGAAATTTAAAATTTCATTTGTTTTCCACCAGGCAGAAAGGGTAGAGTTTATTGTGTTGTATTTGAAACAGTCATGGGTTCTAATGGATTTATCTATGAAGATTATGTCTTGGATAGTCAAGTCTTTGCAGATGGTTTGCTCGATGTCCAGCCAGGCAGAATTTGAGCTGTTAGTCCAATAATATATATATTGCAATCGGTGACACAGACAGTAATGGTAGAAGTTTGGGGCATCGCGTCCTCCATATTGTTTTGGTCTTTGAGGGGTGGTTAATTTGATCCGGGGTTTTTTTCCCTTTCCAATAGAATGAGCTTACTGTTGAGTTCAGAGAGGAAAACCAGCCCAGGGGAGGAATAGTGTGTGTCATGACAAAAAGATAATGAATTTTTGGGAGAATATTCATTTTGACAGATGCAATACGGCCAATTAAGGGACAGTGGGAGTTTATTCCATCGGTTGAGGTCTTCTTTGATATTTTGCAGTAGTGGTGTGAAATTTAGTTTAAATATATATTAATTTTTTTTTTTGTATTTGATGGACTGAGCTGCGTGTTTGTAGGGTAAGTCCCCAACCTCAGCATCCCAATCAATGTGGGTGAGAGGCAGAATCTTGGATTTTGTCCAGTTTATGGAATAGCCAGAAACTTTGCTAAAGCTGTCAATAAGATTATGGACTGACGGAAGTGAGATAGAGGGAGATATTAGATACAGTAAGATGTCATCTGCATATCAACTTATTTTGTGGCATTGTGACATTGTTTATATACAGATGTTACTGGTTCAAAATTGCGGACTTCACGCTTGATTCCCGCGAGGTGGTGCAAGCGTCAGGCATTTTTTTCTTTGGCGAGACAAAGAGGTTTTAATGAAAAGCTGCAATGTGCCAAAACAACCACCAGGTGGCACCTGTGAGAACAGAGGACGACAGGCGGATGAATCAGTGTGATCTGTGCAGTAATCCACTGCTTAAACTCTAGGCTATTTAAGTAGAACTAACTATACCCTACCCAAATCACAGAATCTTCTTGTGTTTTCTGAGGAGTGTCTCCCTTTAACGAATCTGGTTTGATCTGAGTGAATAAGTGAGGGGATAACGGATTCTAGTCTTATTGCTAGGGCCTTGCTTATGATTTTGACGTCCGCGTTTATTAGAGATATTGAGCGATAGCTGGAACATTGTGTGGGATTCTTGTTTGGTTTAAGGGCTGTATTCATGTGGTGGGGGATCTTTGAGTTGCGGAGGGTTTCAGAGATCATATTGAAAAAAAGAGGGGAAATAAGGGACCAGAAGTGTTTATAGAATTCTACAGGAAAACCATCTGAACCTGGGGATTTGCTGTTGGGCATGAGTAGTAGTGCTTTTTCCAATTTGTTTATTGATAGTGGAGTATCTAAATAGTCTGATTGATCAGTGGAAAATTTTGGAAGGGAGACACTCCTCAGAAACATTTCAACGTCTGTAAGTGTGGTGTTGTGGTCCGGAGTGTACAATTTGGCGTAGTAGTCCCTAAATGTTTCATTTATTGCTGCATGGTCCTGTATTATATTTACCGTTGCATCTTCTACTGAAGCTATGTTATTTTTTTCCATTTGTTGCTTCAGCTGGTTAGCTAAGAGTTTACCAGTTTTATTGCCAAATTCAAATTGTTGATGTCTGAGTTTGAGAAGTGTGTGTTGGTTTTTTTTTTTTTTCCAGTAGCCTGTTGAGCTCATATTTGATTAGTTCTTTGAGTAGTTCTTTATTTGGTGTATTTGTGGGCGTTTGAGAGGTTTCCAGTCTTTTAAGCTCCTGTTCTAAGTAATGTTCTCTTGCAATTTTGTTTTTCTTTTTCTTTGTGGCATATGATATTAATTTTCTCTAAGAACTGCTTTTGCTGTTTCCCAGAGTGTGCTCGCTGTTATGTCTGGGGTGGTATTGGTCTCAAGAATGTATGTCCATTCGTCTTTGAGGTTAATTCTGGGTCTTGAACCATAAACCTCTTGAATAAGTTGGATTAATGGATAGTCAGAGAAATGGGCGGTCACTTTTGGGCGGTTGGACTGATGTATTCTCCCCACACCCAGGTACCTCTTCATTGGGTAAATCTCATAATATACTATAAGTATGACAATTTGTCAAGTATTACATTATCAGTTTTGGAAAAAAAAACAGACAAACAAAAAAAACACCTGAAAATGTAATAGATTCCCAATAATGTAATAAGGTATTACATTATTGGTTGAGTTATTACATTATTGAGTTTTATTACATTTTCAATCGAGTTACAAAATGTATTACATGTTCAGGTGTTATTACATTTTCAGGAAATGATTACATTATTGGGTGCTACAAGCCCTGACAAGTTTTCTTTTAACTGCAGTGACTTACTGGCTCTGCTCAGGAATCAGTAAACTGTCTCCTGCAGACAGACAGAACTGCTGCTCATTCATGATTACGCTTGAGGATCCCTCCTGAAGAACAGGAGAGTGAGAAGGTGAACAGAAAAGCCAAATAATCAGAAAAAGATGAGAGTTTCAACAGAGGGTCAGACAGATGTCATATGAAACCACAGCATGGTCCGCATGCAGCACTGACATACTCATGGAACAAAGAGCCAACATACCAACTGCCAAATCCACACATCACTCGGTGGGATGGCTGTCTCTGTCAGTCCAGGGCCAAACACCATTGCCTGTTGGGGTCATATCATGTAACATTTCTTTCATCATCTGCCTTGTTTTTCTGAATTTACAATTAAACACTTATTGCAGAGGGAATTCCAACACGCAGGAAAATACAAACCTTACAACACGCACACCTTTTGGAAGTAAGAAAGACTTCCAGTAAAAGGCTTGTTTTTGACCACAGGGGATGTAACTGGTGTTCTTTGAGATAATGGATAAATTCAAATCCCTTTTTCCCTTGTTCTCCATTTTTCTTGCACCATACAGGATATATTTCAATGTGTGCAGGATTTTTTTTTATTTTATCATATTCATCGAATGAAATTTCACACTTATTTAGGTTTTTCTACAAAATGTCTTAATCGTTTCCATTCTTCAAAAACACTGTCAACTACAGAACTGTCATCACACTGTTTTCATTATCTTCTTTGACACAATAGTTGCTAAATTTAAATCATAATTTAGCCTATTTTAGAATATTTCGTTCAGGGAAGCTCTTGTATGATCAATTTTCAAAGCACTATTAAATAATTAATACTTTGAATAGTTTGATTAGCACCAACAGAGTCCAGATGTTTGAACAGATAATTTAAAAAAATAAATAATCACAGTACTTCTGTCTCAAACTGAGCTCCAAACATGTCAACGGGTCTGCCACTGGCCAATGATGCTTTCTGTTTATCCAGCCAGTCTTTGAAGGAGAAGGGGGACATCATGTTCATCGTGTTCATGAGGAAGGGAGGATCTCTGAAGACCTCATCTGCTCATCAAAGGACAACAGTGACACCAGTTAAACATTTACATGGTTTAGACTAAATATCATTTTTCTTTATGCAGAAATGACAGAGCAACTTACTTGGGTCAGGTTTTCCTGTTTTGCACTGCTCTGATGCCAAGAACCTGTAAATATTAAGTCCATAAATTACTTCTGTGGTAACAAACAAACAAAAACCACCTGGGGCCTCATTTATCATTGTGGATACACCTTTTTGGGATCTATCAAGCAAAAACCTGACGGGAAAAAGTGCGGACATTTACACCCATTTTGACCCTGGTGTATCGTGATTTACACCCTTTTTAAGAACAGGAGGAATTGTCGACGCAGCTGCTGAGTCAGTGGCGTGTTCAGGGGTGGGATGGCTGTAGGGAGATTCGGGAGGATTCCCAAACTGCCGGTCTGTTCCATGGCCAGAGCTTTTCCGTGCTGGAGGGGCTATGGTCAGCATACAGTCGGCCAGGCCAGTGATGACACGGGACAGAGCAGTGGTCACAGCAGGTTAACAAGCACATGGTCCTATCATCCCAGATGTGTCCTAAAGTGTGTTTGTGTATTTGGATGTGTTCTGGGCACACAGCAGCATGAAAGGTAGCCTATCAGCAATGTTACACCATACGTGCATAAATCATTAATCTGGTTAATCAATTAAAGCCCCACTATGTGAGATTTACCCCCATCTAGCGGTGCGGTTGCATGTCGGCACGTATTCTTGATGTTGCGTTTACGTAACCTCAGGCAGAAGTCAGAAAAACAACAGATGCTGCATGTAACAGGATAAACAAGCCTCTATGTAAAGAAATGGTCCACCAGCACGAGGCAAAACAATACAGGCGTGACAATATGTTGTCATGGTAACGTCGTATTGTTTACCTGACCCACGTTTTACCGTCTTTCTCTCGTCGAGTGAAATAACATCCAGATGGTTTGCCGACGGCGTCACTCACGGCGTCATTCAGGTGTCTGACTGCACCTGAAGGCAACACCAGTGCCTCCGTCCTTCGTCACACTAGCCTACACGGCGGTGACAGTTTTAACAGGTGCTGTCTGGAAAACTTTCTCGAGAAAGCTTTCATTTGTATGCAGGTGTGATTCCACTTCAGTGAAATACGTATTTATGAAAGACATATTTGATTTTTGTCAATAAAAAGCCAGTAAAGTCCCATACTGTCCCTTTAAGAATAAAATCTGTGCTGGTTGATCAAAAAAATGCACACGTTTCTTTATTGGAAAAGAAAACAATTCACGAGACAGTCTGTGTTCTATGTTAAAAAGATAATATTAGAATAGGCTATACATCCTGTTTTCCTGTTCTGTTTCTGTTACCATCCCAAGAAAAATACGTATACGTATGTGTGTGTGTGTGTGTGTGTGTGTGTGTGTGTGTGTGTGTGTGTGTGTGTGTGTGTGTGTGTGTGTGTGTGTGTGTGTGTGTGTGTGTGTGTGTGTTTCTTACTCTTGGATTACTGGCACCAGCTGGTTTCCTAGATTCTCACAGTAGAACCATTTCTCAAACAGGATAGCACAGGTGTTGTCCACATAATACCTGAATGCACCAATATACACTGATTAGAGAAGAGAAGAGAAGAGAAGAGAAGAGAAGAGAAGAGAAGAGAAGAGAAGAGAAGAGAAGAGAAGAGAAGAGAAGAGAAGCAGTGGGTAACCTTAGACAGTCCGTTTCAGTTGTCAGCCGTTTCCTCTCCACCACCAGTCCCACAGTGTTGGCCTGCCTCTGTGGGGAATGGGGGATCCGAGCTGGAAGCAGGAACATCTAGAAGATTGAGGAGATATTCATGAAATACACATGTACATATACGTAGTGCTTATGCAAGTACTCTATATAATTATACTAACATACATGTATTTCTTACACAGCAACTATTGCAAAGAAGACAATATATTCAGCAACACATTAGAGCTCACCTCTCCTTCTCTGATGTGCACATCCTTGTGTTTGCCATTTTCAATCACCTTCAGACACATGTCTCCCTTCAGCTGGTAGAATAACTGTTTCAAATAGTGGGAAAAAAAGATGATTGATTGTTTTAGATCATTTTAATTAGTTGATTTAAGGGGAAGTCCACCCTAGAAACCGGCTGTTTGGTCCACTAACATCCCTCTCCTCTGAGCAACAGACTCTGAGGAAAGCCAGCAGGATCCTTCAGCACCCATCCCACCTCCTCTTCTCTACATTTGAGTGGCTTCCCTCTGGGCGCCGTCTCCGCTACCCGGGCTGCAGGACTCAGAGGAGGAGGGTAACCTTTGTGCTGAGAGCTGTCCTCCTGCTCATCTCGCAGCCATCACTGGCCCGCTGGCCTTTTTTGCAGGACAGGCTGATTGGAAAGTACGCATTCTAATCCCTTTTGCTTGTTTGCATCGCTGTATGTCAGGATGGGGTGTTACAGGGAAAGTACACTGGACACGGGGGGAGCGTACCTATGTTCCCCGGGTCCTATGTTCCCCTATAGGGGAACATAGGACCCTCTTTTTGAAAATGGGTCCTATGTTCCCCGTTTTTACCAAAAAGGGTCCTATGTTCCCCGGTCGCAATACATACAGGGGAACATAGGACCCCTTTCTGTAAGAAGGTCCTATGTTCCCCAGTAGCAGTGGGGAACATAGGACCTTTTTCAAAAAAAAGGGTCCTATGTTCCCCGTTGTTGCTGATGGATGGACTCTATCTATCTGTCTTGTCTAGCCTCTACCTAGTCTTTTTACTAAACTTAACCAACTCCCTTCTTCATTGCCTAAACCTAACCAATGGGGCAATTACACTTCTCACTCAAAGTCACAACTCAACTTCTCACTCAAAAATAGACCAAAATATGGCAAGTCACGACTCCACTTCCAGGTATGGGACCAAAAATTACATGTTTCCCGGGTCCTTTTGGGGAATAGCGGGGAACATAGGATCCTTTTTCTAAAATAGGGTTCTATGTTCCCCGGTCTGGACACAAAGGGGAACATAGGACCCTTTTGGGGAAAAGCGGGGAACATAGGACCTTTTTTTAGAATAAGGGTTCTATGTTCCCCTGTCCCATACAAAGTGGGGAACATAGGACCTGGGGAACATAGGACCCGGGGAACATAGGGATGATCCCGACACGGGAGCGACACCTGCAGCAGATTTCACCCATTACGGTCATTCGAAGCTGCTCCACCGGCCACGTAAGCGGTGGTCTATTTTATTTCCTCTACACGCAGCTACATGGCCCTCCAACAGGTCAAAACTACATTGAGCTGTCGCGTCCTGGTCGCGCCACGACGTGTAGCAGGTAAAAGACACCGCTCGGCCTGTTAGGCTCCACGAATGCATATCACAAAAATCTCAACAACAAATTCAACAACATTAACAATGTTAGTGGTCCTGTCATATTGTAACTTAAAAACTGATTGAGTGGTCAATATGCATTGGGGGTGGGGCAAGTCCTAGGTTCAAAGAATGTGTGGAATGTGAATGGTGACGTGACATCTTACTACGCTGTATCAATCTCATCTTAACTGTCCATAGTGAGTCTCTCCCTGTTACAGGGTTGCAACACTCCACCAGTGTAGCGCTGCAAGTACTGAGTTCCCAAAAATACCATGACTCTAAAAATGTTCCTCAAGTGTGTGTGTGTGTGTGTGTGTTTGCAGCAACTGATTGTGTTACATATTTTATTAGATTACATTTCTGTGCTGATATGAATCTATACTATATGTAAACTGAACTTTGTGTGTGTGTGTGTGTGTGTGTGTGTGTGTGTGTGTGTGTGTGTGTGTGTGTGTTTTGTCATGAGCTATATGTGAACATCAGTGTTGTATAGTAACGAAGTAAAAATACTTCACTACTGTATATTTTGGGATACTTTGTACTTTTCTGGAGTTTAATTTTTTTTTTGACAACTTTCACTTTTACTTCACTACATTTAAAAGTAAAAAAAATATACTTTTACTCCGTTACATTTGTGTTTGCCATCTCGTTACTCGTTACAAATTAAAAGAGAAATATAATTACCTGTAGGCTATAAATCGCTTGCGTGCAAATATGCGCATGTGCTCTAAAAGCCATCGGGGGTCCGACCTCATTCAGTGAAAGCCTGTTCAATTAAATACCTGAGCGATTACAAGGCTAGTATTTGAATCTGCGATAGAGAAGCATTCACTCTGTCACTACGACGACCTGCTGCTGCTGAGAGCTGTGGCTGCAGACGGCTCCAAAGATCCTCTATGTGTAACAGGATCGATCACTCTCATGCGCTGATTGATAAGTTTCGTTTTTACCGCGCACCACGGCTGCGCGCGTGCCTGTTGCAAATACCAGCCTGACTGGTTCTTATAAATAGTAAAGTTCTGTTCTCAGGCAGTCAAGACACTTGAATAACTCACTCTACATGTTTGCTCAGGTGTTTTTTGGTTTTATCATTCCACATCTATTCACCTGAAAGTGAAATAAAACAACACAAGTGGTTGTTTTGCTTCTTTTTATGCTAAATACTTTGTACTTGTACTTTCGATACTTGAGTATATTTTTTCACAAGATACTTTTGATACTTAAGTACATTTAATGTGAGCTACTTTAAGACTTTTACTCAAGTTATTTTCTTATACGTGACTTTTACTTTTTTTGTTGTATTTCTACTTTTACTTAGTTACTTTTTTCAAGTACTTTATACAACACTGGTGAACATGTTCTCTTGTGTCCAAAACACATTTCTTCCAAGGTAGACAATAAAACCTATTAACTATATATACGGAATAAGTGATCAATATAGATAGTAGGTAGTACAGGGATCAGTACACAGTTGCACAGTTGTATTTAAAGAAATACTTAATGGGCAACAGTGTATAGTATATATTTACTTACCTCTTCCCCTTCCTCAATATGATAATCTTTCCTGGTGTTTGGACCTCCAACAAACATGACATTCAACTGGGAGAAGTGCCTGAGGGATATAATAGACCCATCATATCGTCAGTCAGTGGAAGTTAGTTGATCATTTGACAGGACACAAACATTGTGTTTTGAAGAGATTTTCACTTCAGTGTGAAATTGTAAAATTCATAATGGATTTTACTCACATGAGCTTGTTGCATACTGGTGGCACAAACGCATTTTGGTTTTCTGCTATCCAGTCTTCCACGTTCACGAGAAGAGAACTTTTGTCCATGTTTTTAAATGATTGGCGATTGTGCTGTAGTGTCAAATGTCTCTGTCTAGTTTGTACAATGTGACTGAAAGTCCAAAATGCAGAAGTGGGTGTAGGCTGAGAGGGGAGGAGCTTGTTGACCAGACAGGGTGAAAGGTCGCTTTTACATGTTAGCCTGTTGTGACTGTACCCATCAGATGATGTCCATGGCCTTTGTTTTTCTTCCACAAACATCATAGGAAAGGATAAGATATTGATTTATTACTACCACACTAGGGTCATTTCATTGTTACAGTGAAGGAATCTAGAACACAAAAATAAAAATAAATACAGCAACAAATTAAAAGAGTAAAATTTGTATAAGTATAAAAACACACAGAATACAGTCCAGTAGTGAGCAGTGACAAAACAGAATACAAGAAAATGTCAACTCCAGCGACAAGCGTTCAGTGTCTGTCGCTGGACCCTAATGGCACCGGGCCATCCAAAAACTGGAAGTGCCCACATTATTTCTCGCCTTTCGCTCTTCTGTCCTCAGGTAGCTCCTCAAAAGCAGCTGCTGCTGTCTGACTTCCATGAGGGCCTGGGTGTCTCTTTTTCTTCCACCATAGCCTAGTTTACCCTATCTTGCATAACACAGCACAGGACTTTACAACTTTGCCAGTGTATTACTTGAGCTCTGCTGTGCAGGCTGTTTATACAGTAGTCGTGTTACTGATTGGTGAAGGTACTTCCCATCTTGCATGCAACTTACTTGCTAACCTCCCCCTTTTTCTGACACCATGTTGGCCACCTTGGTTAAAGTTTAACGTCTGCATAGGCTCATAGCGTAGGCTACACAGTCCACTGAAAACAACTCAGACGGCTGTATCTACCCCAGGTCTGTATGTGGCGCTGTAACACTGCCACACCAACGGAGAAGAGTGAGAAGCTTGCGCCATAGACTGTAAAAGCATAACCTACAGCTTGTGTGCTGTAAACCTAATCTTGTTTGTTGTGATTAATTAAAACACCACTATGGACTGCCTCAAGAAGATTGAGTTAAAAAAAAAAGTAATGCCAAAAGAATTGCCAAAAATAAATGCAAAATTGCAAACTATGCTCACCATGTCTGTAGGACAAAAATCTGTTAAATTTCGACAGGGAACCAGTTAATGATTATTCACGGTGGCTGGCACTGAGGCTGGTCAGTTATGGTTAAAAAAAACAAGATGTTTTTTTCACATAGGACGTGTTTTCCATGGGGTAGAGTTCTCAATGGGCCTGAAAATTACAACCCAACCCGACCCGGCCCGTGGCTTTTAAAGGCCGGACCCGACGTAACCTGACACATCAACATGAATTATCTGCCCGAACCCGGCCCACAGCCCGACGCAATACATGACCAGCAGACGGGAATTCAAATCAACCTTTAATGTTCACGCTTTTTAACAATACATGCAACCGAAATACACTAGTAGCCCATAAAAAATTGCTTTGTATAAAAAGTCAATAAAATCTCCACAAAATAAATGAAAAGAACTCTACTTGCCTACTTTTCACACCGGACAGTTAACACTACAATTGAAACAACAGGCAAAACGTAATCTGAGTTTATAGGCACATTAAAGCAGATATCAGTGGAATGTTTTTGTTAATATAAGTCCTAAATAGTCCTATTTTCCGTCATTAATAATAGATTTAAACCTGCTTTGCAACCCGAGGAGAAAATTTTTCTTGTGGGATACAAGTGTTATCCAATGAGGAGAGAGAACAGCATGAAGGGCTGTGTGTGCAGCCAACGTGAATGTGGTGACGGAGCACGAGGACCAATAGATAACAAACTACTGAAACAATAATCTCTTACTTTAAATACGCTACAAAGTTGAATACCGTTTCAAAATGAATGCAGCATTTGATATCTGCTTTAAATAAAAATTAAATAAAATCTTGACACAATAATAAATAAAAAGAACTCAAACATGTACCCAGCGGGCGGGCTATTTTCACACCACGCATTTGAATTTTGAAAAAAAATAGGCCAGCCTACAAACATAATCGTATAGGTGGAGTGAGTATAGTTGAGACATGTGTACAGTTGAAACACCCTTAATATCTTGCCCGCGCTGCAAAGCTGAGCCACCATTTTTACCCAGCACATGCATATTAGCATCATCTTTGGTTGTAGGAAATTTGAAGAGTTTTAGCATCTCCAATCCAAAGATATCAGGAAAAGTCTTTTTTACTAGGGTAAGAATTTCACTTTACCATGTCCCTTCCACAACGAATAGCTTATTATCCTTTTGTGACCAAGAAACATAACTTAGATCATTGCTAACATTATTCTGGGCCCTAAAAACTCACATATTTCATGCTATCCCAAAATGTTAGGTCACTGCACAATCTATAGAGAAATACACAAAGTGGTCAGTGGGGTACAGTTGAGACACAATGTCTCAACCATACCCTGATAGAGTTCTATTACATCACATCACGTTAAATTGTGCAGTGTAGGCTAATGATAACATGTTATATGTCATTATAAGACCAAAAATAATTGTGATACCTGAACATTGTTATATTATTAATATTATAATTTTATGTTATATAATTATAGTATACTAATATGTATATTAATAATACAATAATATTCCATTGTTTTGAATTTTGATAAAGAGAAAATATTGAAATATCTTGTCAAATTGTCTTTTTTTTTTTTTTTTTTTTTTTTTTTTTAAAGTTTATTACATTTACAGCTGATGTTCAGTCATCATCAATGGGTTTCAGTGGGTGTCTCAACTGTACCATGGTACCGTCTCAACTGTACACGTATGGGGTATGGTTGAGACGGGACCATGGTAAAAATGCACCTCATGTTTATGACCTGATTGTGGAAAAAATAAACAAATAATAAATTATATTCATCATTAATAACTTAGTAGCCTATACAAACTAATTAAACAGCATATAAAAAATTATTTTCAGTGCATAGTTTATTTTGGGATACACGCTGCTGTTGGTCTTCCACCATCCCAGCAGGTCCCGATCGTCGCTCATCGTTGGCCTTTGGCGGATGTAACTGTCCACCTCATCCTCCTCTGTCTCCCCGACCCCGAAACATTTTCTTTTGCAGTGTTTTCTTTGCAGCGTGTGCGGTTGCTGCTGACGACGAAGCACTCGTCTCCTGGCTCGCTTCACCTGGGCCCTCAGGTACTGGTTGCTGCGCAGCTGACAGGCGGGACTTGACACACACACATCACCACAGAACATTCCAATTATGTTTTTGGGCAATATCATTGGCATTTTGCTGGCAGAGCTGTCGGAGTACTGTAGGAGCACAAGATACAGTGTGGGCAGTGGCGTAAGTATCGACGGTGCAACCGGTTTGCAGGGTGAGAGAATTTATACCTAGTCAGTACCAAGTTGACCCGGACACGTAAAAAAATACGTCGGTACCTTTTTTCTCGGTGGACCGTGTCCATCGCTGTTGGGACTGACACGGAAAGAATACACACGTGAGTCTGAGCAGCGCGTGGTCTCCGTGCGGCTGCAGTCCAGCTCGCAGCAGGACCTCGAGCCTCCAACTGAAGGTCCTTGTTGCTTTATGATGAGTTGCCGTGTGCACTCAGTTGTCATGATGGGAACATGATGCTCTGACAGCAGTGCAGCATGTGAACCATAATAAATCCATGGTATGGACCAGAGAAAATACAAACCTATGTAAACATAGGGTGACATCAGGTAAATTGAGCCACTTTTTGGTAAATCACTTAGGAAACTAAGAAAAAGCACTGAGT
Organism: Decapterus maruadsi; assembly: GCA_030347415.2. NCBI lineage: Eukaryota > Metazoa > Chordata > Actinopteri > Carangiformes > Carangidae > Decapterus > Decapterus maruadsi. Next base: position 26,729,232 of record CM064892.1, on the reverse strand, counting down.
GACACTGAATGATATTTTTACAGTTAATACTAACTGTTTTTAATATTTTTTTGTTGAAATGACATAATACAGTAAAATCTAATTGTTAAATTCCTATAGCTTTTGAAACACTTTGTTTTTGAGATACTGTTGTTCAGGTAAAATGGGTACCTGTTCAGGTAAAATGAGCCACTCATCAAAAAAGCCATTTGTTCTTCTTAAAGTATCTCTGTTAAATCTTCCAAAAAAGTTTAGTTTGGGCTTTTAGGGCTTTTGATAGGGCAAGAGAGACAGAAAGACGGAATGACATGCATGCAAAGGACCACCAGAGGAATCGAACCGGGGCCAAGAACTATAGCCTTTGCATATGGGCACCTGCTCTATCACTGAGCTAAACAACATCCCCCAAACACTATCATTTATGATAAAACAATCCCATATAGTTAGTATTATTATATTCATTTGAATTCAGAACTATAACATTGAAACATTAAGAATGTTTTTAGAATAGGCTAGAATAACAATAACATCATGACCATTTTGGAATTTTGTGATGTTAGTGTGCCTGAGAGTGTCTCTGTGTTTGTGTGTATGTGTCTCTACCCATGTGTGTGGTATTAGTGAGCACAAGATACAGTGTGGGCAGTGGTGTGTGTATCATGTATGTGCAACCGTGTTTTGCAGTGTGGATGTATGAATTTGCACAGGTCACTAGCCTCCTCTAAAGCTAAAACACACTCACACAAACATTTGGTTGGTCTACTAACAAGGACAATGTGAAGAAAAATATGTCTGGAGAAACCATCAAAACTCAGCTGTGAAGGTTTTTTCTGAAATGGACCAATTTCCATGATGCATTGTAAATTGGGACTGACAAAAATGCATTTAAATTAAAAATAAGTAAGCTTAGTAAGAATTTTGCATTCTATCCAATGAAGGGAATCACAATATGTATAAATCACATTTTTTTATTGTAGACCTGTTTTTTTTATATGAGTTATCAACCTTATCAGTTTCAAGTGAAATTTGTTTGCCAGCCGCAAGTTTGCAGGCTGGATATAAACATTGAAAACAGTAACCAGAGACCACTCAAATCAATTTTTTTCCTCCCCTCAGTTGTGGCAACAATTTGAAATAATTTACAGCCATTGCATGTTAAAACTTAAAAAGCTAGGAGACTCAAACCTTAAATGGCTCATTTTACCTGATGGCCCAATTTACCTGATGTCCCCTATAGGCTAATAATATGAGCTGAAAATGAAACAATGTGTCATTTTTGCACCAGTTTGTGCGCGTGTCCCTGTGCGTGTGTGTGGGTGAGTGTGTGTGTGCGTGGCCTACGTGCACTTCTGTTTAGGGCTGCGGGTAACGGCACAAAAAAAATCTTTGCACCAGGGCCTTTCACCGTGATGTTACGCCTGTGAGTGTGGGATACTTATCCCCCTCCAGTTGACGCTGATCATAATCGAGATCTGGGCTCTGTTCGCCCCCAAAGATGTTGCAGCATGCTGCATCCTCCACAATATCTGCCTACTGCCAGGTGACATCCAAGAGAAGGAGGCAGAGGAGGGTCATGAGGATGATGAAGAAGGTGGGGGGAATGTTGCCCAAGACCAGGACCAGGAGCTGCCTGGAAATTGATCTCCGTCACAGACTTGCTACACAGGTGTCTGCCCCTGGAGAGCTCCCAGCATGTCTGCAGGAGCACACCTACTAATCCAGTGAACAATGAAATTAAAGTTAGAATTACAATCATTCTTATAATCAATTATTATCGTAGTTGAATTGTCTGTTAAAATGTTATAAATAGCCTATAGTTCTGTTGATGTATTCTAAATTATACTATATAGTAAACTATCCAATGACAGTTATATTATATTAATTATAGGCTATTATATTTATATATATTGCTGAAATATAAATTGATTGATTAAAAATGATTATATGGTTGCTAATTGTTTTTTTTATGTAGGTTACACTTCATAGAAATGAAAAAGCAACTCTATTAATCACAAACTATCTTAGTGATGAAAAATCATGCAAAGGGGTTATCTGTCTCCAAGTTAAAAGTAAACTTAGTTTTTTTTTCAACCTGGGCCCTGTTTTCATATATTTTTCTGTCTAGGTGAGTGATGGATAATACTTTTATTGAGGTGGCTCCAAGAGGGCAGTTGTCGGTCTGAGAAGTGAAGCTCACTTTCGCGTTCAAAAAACTGCAATCCCCATGTCTTCCTCTGGGGGCTGGTGTCAGAAAGCAACATGTCTCCATAGACTAACTTTACATCCTCAATAAACATGATCAAAGCCTGGTGTCAGCACGTTTTTTGGTGTCAATCGATAGTTTCTTGCTCCGCACACACTCTACCGTTTTACTGTTATTAGGTTACAATTCTGGCCAATTAGGGCACGGAAACGTTGAGTGACAGGTCTGGAAACAGGCTGTTTTGAGGCCAGTGGGCGGGTTATCGGCCGGCCAATCCAACATGGTGCTGTTCAGGCCGCCATATTTGAGTCACAAAAACAACTCCACAAAACCAATGGGTGACGTCATGGATGCTACATCCATTCTTTCTACAGTCTATGGGTGTCTCCAGACAGTATTGAGGCGGGCAGCCCAGCTAACGCTCTTCAACCGGGCAAGTGGCTCCCGTCAAAGTTCACACACTGACAGGCTCAGATAGTTACAATGAGTGTCCAGCAAACCAAATGTTGGGCTGGTGAGCACATTGGTACACAACACAATAAACAATAAAGTACACATCAACACAACAATAAAGTACACAGTTTACAGACATAATGAATCATCATCATTCATTCATACATTCCTCTGTTTCTATAAATAAGCCTAAAACAAATAATTCCAGTGTAACACAAGTTGTGATTCACTTGTGTAATGTTGCTATATGAATAGGCTATTAGAGTAAATTAGCAAATACAGCTATTTCATTACAGTAATGTAGACACAAAGGTCAAAGGTCACTTTATTGTCATACAACACATGTTAAAAACATGGGATGAACGAAATTGAGATGCCCAGTGGTCCCGTGCCAGCCCACTAAGATAAATAGAAATAAATAAGTACAATAAATAAAAACTGTAGTTAAAAAACTACATTAATGTCGTGTAAAACATACAGTAAAAAAAAGTGCAATAAATAAACCCGATATCTAATGGGTTTACATTTTTGTTTGGAGGACATTTTTACAGTAAATTATTATGTAGGCCCTGCATTTATGTAGGTAAATTTGTCTATCACTCTCTTCTAGTTTTTACACATAAGCTATTTACTTTATTTTCAAAGGAGTGCGTTGATGTCTCGCATTGAATGTAATAGGCATTAAGCACCGTATATGACAGGATGTGCTTCTAAACCATGCTTGCTTGTAGCTACTGAGCTGTGCTGCATTCTATGCTCAACAGTATCGCCCCCTCCTTTTCTGGTCACGTGATCAGTGGCCTCGGTGAGGAGGTGCCTTATGACGATGGTTGCAGAGCGTGCTACACGCAGACGTTGTCCTGACAAACGCTGTTACACTTGTAGTTTTCAGTGTCATATAAGTCCTAACTGCTTAAAAATGCGTGTGTAGCTGCTGGCATCCAAAAATCCCGTGGGATTTGTAAACGACTGAGATATGAATATTCTCTCAGGGTTACGAACTTGTGCGCTATCTTATAAGTGATTCCGGTTCAGTGGGACGGTTTGGACGGTTTTCTGGAAAGTGACCATTGTTGTAATCAGGTCGAGGCTGTTATCATTTTCACTTGCGGACTCTCTTTAGTTTTGCCGGTTTACACTTGAACACAAGGAAACCTGTTCAAAGTGTCATGAAAGAAATGTCAAGGTAAGATATACACATGGCACATTTTCACAGTTAAACAGTTCTATTAATGTTTTAGATAGTCCTAAAGAATAGGCTAATGGCTAACGTTAGCCAACTGTCACAACAACCAAACAAGGCCTGCAGCCATCATTTGTTGGTTAGCTCGCTTTTGTGTTGTTGCTAACTATAACGTTACTGTTAATGTGTCCAACAAAATGAACACTTCGTTGTTGTTTGGGTAAAATAAATAAATTCTTAAGTAGGTCTGAACAGATCATTGATGAAACCATTCCTTCCGTGATAGGAAGCTAACCTTTGCTAACTTGCTAAGTTAGCTAATTTGTTAGCACGTCCAGCCAGTTTGTAGCATGTTGGCTAACGTTCAGTCGCCGCCAGCTGAGGTAACGTAAAGAAGTGGCTCATTTAAATTCACTCGAGACATTTTTGAGAATTCGCCTTTCGGATGTTCATTTATACACAGTCGTGGAGTCTTTTTTGCGCATGTTTTTAAATGATGTTGTAACTTTAGCATATTGTCCCATAGTGTTTATACATGGGTTCGCGGTAATTGGAAAGGAGAGTCACAAACTAACGTTACCTGTTTCATCTACCACAAAGGACTGTGGCTTAACTTCTAGATGCATTAACGTGGTAACAAACCACAAGACCTGGTTTGATTAACGTACTCATGATAAAAATAAAAGGCCGTACAAGCACGAAGCAGTGGTGTGTATAGTAGCTGTCATTTAATGTATTGTGTCATGTTCCCTCGCAGCACTATGCCTGGTGGGCAGCAGCCTCAGAAACACTATGGCATCACCTCTGCCATTAGCCTTGCACCGCCACGAGAAATAGACCACCAGTACACCAAGAAACTCTGTGATGCTATGAAACCATTTGGGGTATTTGAAGATGAAGAGGAATTGAACCATAGGTGAGGAATTATGACAAAGAATGCCAACCCTCCACATTCTCAAAGCATTTATTTTAGGGCTGCTATGTCAAACTGCAATTTTCTTACACATACAATTATTTAATGCGTGTTAAAGAACTTGTCATGCAGTTAGCCTATATTTAGTATTTGTAACACCATTTTGGTCTGGCTGAAGGTTTTTAGGGGAGGGGTGTGGAAGATGCACTTTCTTAATGTTATGTCCACTTTCAGACTTGCCGTTCTTGGGAAGTTGAATAACTTTGTTAAAGAATGGATTGCAGAGATCAGTGAATTAAAGGTATGTCACATTGTGTCATCACTGATAAATAAGGACTGTAAGACTAGAGATCCTAATAAGATTTAAGACATTCTACTAGTATCCTAACTTGAAAGAAGTCATTTACAAAATAGTACATTCTTCTCTCCACAGAATCTTCCACCATCAGCCATCAGCTGTGTTGGGGGCAAGATATTTACATTTGGTTCATACCGCCTTGGAGTTCACACAAAAGGTAATGCGCTGACATCAACCAAATCCTGTTTAATATGGGGGGGATAGTTTGACAACATTTGAATTTAATAACACTACCATTATATTAGCATCTAAAAAGGAGCACAAAGATGTTAATACCACATAGCTTGTCACTGCCATTATGTGTCACTGTTTGTATTTGAAAAGCTTAGTTTATCCTGACTACAGTAAAGCATGAAGCTGGTATTGTCTGATGATTATTCAGCTATTGAGTGTTTTTTAAAAGAGCAGGTTTGAGGTTTGAATGCTGGGTAAACAGTGGCTTACCATAGGCAGAAGGCATTGATCTCAGAGATGGGCTTTTGGACCAAAAATACTGTTCAAAGATTGTTTCAAACTTGCACGCTTGTCTTCAAATGTGATATTCATATGAGTGACTGTAGAATACTTCATTTAGAGGAAAAAAGAAGAGATGCTAAAGCAGTTTGGTTGCAGGTGTAGCAAGTCTCTGATGACACAGATGTTATGGGAACACACAAATGTGCCATTGACTTTGCAAGTCAGGGATGTTTGTCTGGGGGATGGATGTGGAAGGATGGGCTCTTGTCCTGGCAGTACTGATAACAGCCCTTGCACACCACCTTATTTTTAAAATGGAAAAACAAAAAATGAAATTTTAAGTCGGTTAGACTCATGGCACAGCAGTGTTGTATCTGTTTTGCAACAAAGGTTTGTTAATTGTTGTAACACTTAAGGCCCTTTCACACCACGGACGTAACGAATAAACAACACGAATATGCGACAGATGCGACAATTAGATTCCAAAGTTTTGCTTTGCGATGGGTGGTTCTTTGCCTCCACGTCATGTCTTTAATCTGTTAATTATCCATCACATATTCACTTTGCCGCTGTCGTCTTGTTACCAACTTTATTCAACACAGTCAGTGTTTCCCCTAGCCATTTTGTCGGGGGGTGGATGAGTCGGGGGGTACCATCCAGATTAAAACAGTTTTCCTTTTGTCCAAATACATAACTTTTTCACTTTTTCAACACAGCTCATTGACAGAGCTAGACACAAACAGCTTTAATAGAAGTAGGTTGCAGTGGCCTGAGAAACGCTGGAGAGATCTCTTTCATGTCTTTGATAAGAAATGTCAAATTTTACAGAACAAACACTTGCAGATACTGCAGTCATTTAAGCCTCACAGGATTTATTTTTTGTTCAGTCATTCAACAACAAATCAAAGATTATCACTCATCTCTAGTCTTTGAAACTCCTTCACACATTGTTCACAATAGGTCATCAATACCCAGGAAAACCAGGCCTTGTATGTGGTTTTATATGTTAAAAATATCTTAAGCAAAGCAAATTTAGTCGTATAGCCCATCTTTACAGTTTGTCTCAAAGGGCTTTACATTTAGACCCTCACATCAGCTAAAGAATAACTCCCAAGATAACCCTTAACAGGGGAAATATAGGAGAAATCTCAGGGTGAGCAATAGAGGAGGGATCCCTCACCCTCTCCAGGAAGATGCGCAATAGATACACATATAGATATACAGGCAAGAATTAAAGGAATAGTTCACCAAAAAATGAAATTCAGTCATTGGCAACTCCCCCTCATGCTGATAAATACTCCGGAGTAGTTTTTTATTCCTCAAAGTGCATCTGGTGACCTGGGAGGCCTAACTAGAACTTTATATGAGAAAAAAAGCACCCGACACAAAAACATCCATACAACTACACACACATTCAATATTCCTCCACACTGCTCATCCACTGCAATCCAAGTGTCCTGAAGGGAGACAGTCCAGAGTTTACTCTAACAACGTAATTTAGGACATTTTTACAGCCTAAACAGTCCTGGATTGATTTTGTCTGGGGCTCGCTCGCATTGCGACGGACGTGACCGGACTTGCCTAAATGACGTCATTTCGGGTAAAGGCTGGACTATCTCCCTTCAGGACACTTGGATTGCTGTGGACAAGCAGTGTGGAGGAATATTACATGGTCTTTGTGTAGTTTTATGGACGTTTTTTTGTCGGGCCCTTACCCTATTAATATAAAGGTTTGGTTGGTTTGGTTTTGAGGAATAAAAAACTACTCCAGAGTATTCATCAGCATGAGGGGGAGTCACAAAATCTTTGGCGAACTGTTCCTTTAACGCTTTATATTTCATACACTGAGACTTTCCAAAGCAGATGCTGAATGAATCTAATGACCATGGTAGTATCTATGCTTTACAACAGTGGTCCCCAACCACCGGGCCGTGGATCATTTGGTACCGGGCCGCAGAAAGAGGTTGGAAAAAAAATCTAAAATCATTTGTTTCGTCTATTTCACACTTCCGGTCGTCTTATTTTGAAAATGTTGCCACTTTGGGTTGTGCATCTTCCCAGCGCTGCACAATTGACAGGCAGGCACAAACATAAAAGAGTGAAAAACACACGTCGGCGGGCTGGGAAAAATGAATAATGAGACGACAGAAGTCCTGACGCTGTCAACAAGAAGAAAGCTGTTCTAAAAGAAAAACCACGGGTCCTGTTTAAATTACGGGTTCATTGCAACAGGTGATTCACATGCTCCAAGCTCCACAGTGTGTAATACATGTGCAGGACCGGCTCTCTGCCGCCTCATCACTTCACAGAAAACGTATCTCCCTGCGTTCTGGATTTAAGCAGAATAAGATCGGCACAAAAGCACAGAAAACCTGCTTCCCTTACAAACATATTATGTTTGTGAAACACAGTCATCAAAACGTTCGCAGGAAAATTTTCCTCCGGTGATAAAAAGGTTGGGGACCGCTGCTTTACAATACTCTACTTAAGTTCAGTGTTGTAACTCTTTACCTTGAATGCAGAAACATTGTTCAACACGTTAACCTACTGAGCAATACCGTTTACACTGTCAACCTTTTCATTGCAGGAGCTGATATTGATGCTTTATGTGTGGCTCCGCGCCATGTAGAGAGAAGCGACTTTTTCCAATCTTTCTTTGAGAAATTAAAACAGCATGAAGAGATCAAAGACTTGAGGGTAAGTATAGTGCACGGCAGTACATCTATCTGTAGGTTTAAAGGGATAGTTCACCCAAAATTCAAATTTCACTCATTATCTACTCACCCTCATGTCGACTAAAGCCTGATTAATGCTTCTGCGGACCCCACTGCGGACCCTACGTCGTAGCCTGACATGCACCTCCAAAAAATCCGGACTACACGTCACGGCGACGCGATGCGAACCTCGGGGACTGTGATTGGTCCGCTCAGAACGTCAGTGTGGTAAATTCACCCGTTCAGCCTGGACTGGTCGGACAGACCACCTCCACCAACGTGTTCTTCATCACCTGCGCTTCAACATTTGCAATAAAAGCGTTTATTTTTCAGTTGCCATTGTTTCCTGTGACCGGAAGCAACAAGTTCCCTGACGAAAACCATATGAGCCCCCGAAACCACACAGACACACGGTCACACCCCCCTAGCGACTAGGCGGTGAATTGCAGAGCAAAGCGTTCCCTCGACGCAGAACTATTATCTACTCCCCCTCATGTCGACTAAGAGCTGTGGGAATTTTGAGAAATTGAATTAAATAAGTCTATTTTAAGCTTGTTTGTAGCGGAAGCTCCCAGTGTCTCAGTTCACTGCTCTTCCTGACTGGCGCAACAATTTCTCATGTCAGGGCTTCAATACAAGAGGGACATTACAGACGAGCAGTATGGAGGTATTTGGATGTTTATTGGTGTCTTTTTGGACGAAGAAAGTTGTTGTCCATTGACAACCATTATATGGACAAATACTGCTGCGTGGACCCCCCCGTAACTCAGAGAAGGAACGGAGGACTCTTCTCACAGCTCTTAGTCGACATGAGGGTGAGTAGATAATGAGTGGAATTTGAATTTTGAGTGAACTATCCCTTTAACATACAAATACACAAAGCAGTGTGCAGAAAGCATATTCCACCTTGGTTCCATGTACATTTGGTGCCAATTTCATTCCATGATCATGTAATTTTTTGAATTTATGATTATGTCCTGTCCCAATTCGGTTTTGACAGTGTCTGTCTTTTTTTTTTTCAAGGCTGTTGAGGATGCTTTTGTACCTGTGATAAAATTCAAATTTGATGGGATAGAGGTAAGTTATTGAGATTCAAGTGATCTGTGTTATTTGAGTTTTCAGTTACTGGGGCCTGAACAAGTACAGGCTAGAATGTTGGCTTGTGGATTACAACGCACTACTACTCAATTATGACACTTATGCTTTCACACCTGCAGTGTTAGTGCGCACTAAATTTGGTCTCGTTTGGGACAGTGTGAAAGCACATCGCACTCTAGTGCGCACCAAAATTAGTGCGGGCTGAGGAGGTGGTCTCGGTTTGGCTCCAGCCGAACTCTGGTGCGCACCAACCAACTGCCAGGCAAACGCAACAAGTTTGAGCTAAAAGGGCTCCCGTAGTCGTTGACAACGGGTTAACGCAGCGGGGGGACCGTCCGGTGCTCCGGTCCCATGCAGCTCTGTCCTCACAAACGAAGCAGCAGCAGCGGAGCAGCCGGTCGGTGCGTGTCCGCTGAGTCCGCTCAGACACCGGACAGGTTGGCAGGTCCGTCCCTTGTGTCCGCAGGCGGAGCCGGAGCAGCTGATTACCGAGCAGCAGAGGTCCGCCTTTGTTTAACGTTTAACCGGGAACTAACGGGACCGAGCTGGCTGATCGTTTGCCAAGAGTTATATACAAACAATATAGAAATAAATGACCAGAGCTACTAACCAGCTTTTTTTTTTGTGATCATGAAAAGTTTATCAATCAGCGCTTCCAGAGTTCAACCGGTAGTTATGGAGACATGACGTTCTCCAAGTTTGGTCCCGAGTGACAAAAAGCAGGTGTGAAAGCAACCGCACTAACTTAAAAATGAAACAATGTATCATTTTAACTTTTGGTGCGCACTAAACAGGTGTGAAAGCACCTTTATTCTGATTTGTTTGATTCTGTTGCCAAAAAATTGCTTTATGTCAACTGTCCAGTCCAAAACAATAGCCTAGTGAAGAATGTGAATATGAGGACAAACATTTTTCAGGAACCTGAATGAACTTCATAACGCTGGTTAGTAGCCCAGCCTGTAGTAAAGGTAGTTGAAACCTCCAGAGAGCGAAAATGTGAAAATAATGTGACAAAAAGGAGCAGTGTTCTAATAAATCCTTGAAATCTGTGTGCATGCCATAGTTGCAATTGAAGGCTTTGTGCCATGAGATTTGTGAATAATGTTTGATGTGTTTGCCAGACGTTAATCATCCCAGACAACCTGGACCTGAGAAAGACTCTAATTTATAAACAACTTTGTATTATTATGTTGTATCACTCTAGTATTTTTGTTCTTCAACTTTTTCCTTCAGTAGTTTAACCTCACTCCGTTGAAGGGATGGGTATCATCTGGATTTTCACAGAGTCACAATTTAAAACTGGTTTAAAGCTTCTCTTTTTTTTTGACCTCACAACTTTTAGTTTTCCAGAGCTTGCTGAACAGTGCTGTGAGATTTATGGTTTTTTGTTTTGATACAGGCTTGTGACTGATGAGATCCCTACCCCTTGTCCAAACAAAGAAAACTTCAGACTGACACTGAGAGCCCCAACTCTGTTGGGCAAAATGGATCGTGAACTGGAAACACTTTTTAATATCAACTTTTGTTGCTCTTCTATTCTGTCTGAGCAGATTAACACTGATCCATCTCCAGAATTACAACCATCCCAGACAACCTGGACCTGACTTGAGACACTATTCAAGAAATCAGGACATTATGTTTTAAATTAGTTATTAAATTATTTTTCATTAAGGCCTCTGTTCTCCATATTGACTTGAAGCCTAATGCTGTTGCTGGTGCTCCCTGCTCTAGTACAAAACTGACAGTGATCCAATGCAATGCACAATGAATGCACACCATTAGGGTCTGAGGCTTGCTGAACAGTGCTGTGAGATTTATGGTTTTTTGTTTTGATACAGGCTGTCGAGTGACTGATGAGATTTTGTACCTGGTGCCAAACAAAGAAAACTTCAGACTGACACTGAGAGCCATCAAACTGTGGGCACAAGCCTAAGTCAACTTGAACTACCAGGCCAGAAGTGCTGGGTTGAAAAGATTGATTCACCCATTTTAAATCGATTCTCATTTTAAATTCCTACAGATTGATTTGATCCATCTCCAGAATTGACCATTTTTGAAAAAAAAAAAAAAAAAACATGGACGTCATATATGGCACTAGTCCAACTGACCAGTGATGATTTATGATTTTAAATTTGCTCAACAAACCTTCCTTTACTTCAGGAATGGTACCCCACAATGAGAAATAATCACTTTCACACTTGAAAAACCCCTGCTCATCCTACAAAACTTAGCGACTTTATCAATGCAATGTCAATGAATGCACACCATTAGGGGTTTCCAATGGATGTTCAGACAGCTGGACTGGTTTGGAGACTTTGATTTAAAAAAAAGCATTATGGGTTCTCTGAACCGTCGTTTGGCAACCGGCACAAGCCTAAAATGGCCATGACAAAATTAAAATAAAAGTAGTACTTTTGCATTTAACAGCAACAGCTTTTGGGTGGGTTTGTTGTTCAGTAATTCTATCTTATACTCTATCAAGATTCTGGGACTGGTCCTTGCCATTTTCACCAGCCATCATTAACTACCAATACGCTAGGCTACTTAATACTAGTATTAATATGTTGCATAAGTAGACAATCCGGTAACAGCTCAAAAAACAGTTTTAATAACAATATCCCAAATTGATATTGAATCTAAATAATCGATTCTGAATTTTAAGAATCAGATTAAAATCGATTCTTGAAATGTGAATCAATACAGGCCAGCAGGGACCGTTGTTGGCGGAGAAAAGAGAAACTTGGTTTTCATTAAAACCTAAAACACCTAAAATACAAATTTGAATTAATTGATAAAATTGGTGTGTTGCCCAGTCCTACTCTGACATATCAAACTATAACTGTGCTTAAATTATGAGTAACATCAATATTGTCAAAATGTCACTGATTTATCAGTAATTACTGTGTCCTATGACTTGAGGTCGTGGAATCTACTCCAACATGCTGGGCTTTCTGGGTGGAGTGTCGTGGGCCATGCTGGTGGCCAGGACTTGTCAGCTGTACCCTAACGCTGTAGCTGCCACACTCGTTCACAAGTTCTTTTTGGTTTTCTCGAAATGGTGAGAATGTTATGTTTGCATATTTCACTCGCCGTATTTAGATGTTCAACAAATGTTTTCAGTACATTTCTATTTTACTTTTTTGCAGGGAGTGGCCCAACCCTGTGTTACTGAAACAGCCCGAGGACAGTAATCTGAATTTGCCTGTGTGGGATCCTAGAGTGAGTATGACACCAGACAGTTTCTTCATGTTGTTAACAGTTCACAAAATCAATGGTTTTGCGGTCACGGTTTTTGGTCTGGTTCTGTATACGTTGATTGTTGGGAAATTCAAATATGTCTTGTATATTCAGGTTAAACTGAAAGAATCAGGCATTGTGAAAGTAGGTGAGATTCTGGCTGCAAGATACGAGAAATTGATAGTTCCAGCATGCTTTTTATTTATTGGGCAAAGAAAGTTATATTATATTGAGGTCTTTTCCAAAACGCTATGAATCCATTTTTATAGTTTACCAGAAAATGACATTTTTTACCTAGAGCCACCCATTTTGTTAATATTCAATTTACCCTGTTAAAATGATTGTTGACTCAGTCTGAACATGTTGAACAATGATTATTTAATCAAACAACAATATTGTTGATTAAAAACTCAAAGTTTATTTTTTTTCAAAATGCTATAAATCCACATTTAAAAAAACAAAAACTGATGGTTTCAGTCTTGAAAAACCAACCAACAAAAAAGAGAACATCATTGACGTAGTTTTACGCCGGGAGAGCAGAAGCGAGCGCTGAGGCAGAGAATACTGATAATTTATTGATAACTCTGATGCAGAATTTTATATACAGCGGAGAGAATAATATAAGTATTATTAACACATCAACATTTCTCTCAGAAAATATATTTCTAATCGAGCTATTGACATGAAATCTTCACCAGATGTCGGCATCAACCCAAGTAATGCACACATACAAAGAAATCCAAACATTAATGTCCATAAATTAAGTTATGTGTAATAAAGTGAAATGACACAGGGAAGAAGTATTGAACACATGAAGAAAAGGAGGCAAAAAGGTTTGGAAAGCCCAGAAATCAGCTGGAGTTTGTCACTATTTAGAAAGTGAACCTGTCCCCTATCAGTGCAAAGTAATATCAGATGGTTCAGTCCTGATTGATGCCTTTTTAGAAAGGTTTCTCACCACCAAGGTGTCAGACAAGAAGCATTGCATGATGGGTAATAGCAAAGAGCTGTGTAAGAACTGTCAATAGCTCGATTAGAAATACGTATATTTTCTGAGAAAAATGTTGACATGTTCAATACTTATTCTCTCCGCTGTATATAAAATTCTGCATCAGAGTTGTCAATAAATTATCAGTATTCTCTGCCTCAGTGCTCGCTTCTACTCTCCCAGCGTAAAACTACGTCAAGACACACACGCAACTCAGTGATGTTCTCTTTTTTGTTGGTCGGTTTTTCTAGACAGAAGGTTGATGCCAACCTCTGGCGAAAATTTCATGTCAATAGCTCGATTAGAAATATATTTTCTGAGAAAAATGTTGACGTGTTCAATACTTAATCTCTCCGCTGTACATTTAAGGACTGTTTTAGTCCTTCAAATTTGAGTGGTTAATAATATATTTTTCTGTGGTATTATAAACATAAACCACACATTTATTCTTGGTTTACCCGGTCTTGAAGTACAAAGCATGAGGGACGATCCTAAGAATTGACCACAGTCCATAAATGGGTGATCCAATTGAGCAGCCTTACACAATACAGTGTTTCCCCTAGAATATTTTTTAGGCCCAGTGGTACCCACAGAAAAACCCTGAAAAGACGAGGATCGTGGGGCACGCACCCCCAATATTGAATATAAAAGGCGGTCCACATCAGGGACCGACGTTGCCCCATCTATTGCTATTTCACGTTATTTGTTATGTAGTATATAGTAGCAGTTATGCCCTCCATGCCTGAACAGGTGAGCCACCTGTTTAATGCCTGATCACAGTTGAAGTTTTGAACTCAAGGGCCTTCCATGGCCAAAAGCATAAACCTGGACAACATTTTAACAGATAACTGGCTCCAATCAGATTTTGCATTCACATGCTGCAGTGGACAATTAAGCTTCAGTTAGGGATGCACATGGTTAACCGTTTAACCGTTAACCGATAACAAGAACTTTGACCGATTAATACTATCGGTTATTTTTTAATTATTATTAGCTACTTTTGTGTCAACTCAAAATGTTCAACGTGCCTTCAGTTATATTTCGCAGAAAAGTTACACAGGAGGACTGACTATGCAGTAGCCCCATGAAGGAAGGTATCAGACAGGATGTGCATCACCTGTAACTACGGCGCTGAAGAAAAAAAAAAAAAAAGATGTTGCTGCTCTCTGCAGCCTGTTCACCTGCTGCTCTCCTGCAGCTCCACAGAGGAGCTGTCAGAGGAGCTCTACTGTACCTTCAGCCTGGTGTTTAGCTGCACTTTGTATAAAAACAGTTCTATATTGGATTATCTGAGCACGATCAGCTGAGACAGAGCACAGTGGATGTGACATGTGCCGGTGATCAGCTGGCACAGCGCACGTGTGTATTTCGGCAAAAAAAAAAGAAAAAAGAGGTGGCTGCTCTCTCCAGCCTGTTCACCTGCAGCTCTCCTGCAGCTCCACAGAGGAACTGCTGTTCCTTCAGCCTGGCCTGGTGTTTGGCTGCACTTTGTAAACAGTTCTTTAATGGACGGTCTGAGTAGACAGAGCACAGTGGATAGGATGTGACATGTGGCGCTGATCAAACAGCGCACGTGTGAATTTAACGGCAAAAAAAAAAAAAAAAAAAAAAAAAAAATGGAGCGAAATCGTCTTAATCTTATCGGTTAACGGTTAATAATCGGTTAACGAGCGTCGGTTATCGGTTAGGAAAAAAATTCAAAATGTGCATCCCTAGCTTCAGTATTAATTTAGATGAAAATGTTGGCCTTCTGAAAAGTAGGCTATGTCCATCTATATCACAGGTGTCAAACTCAAGGCCCGTGGGCCAGATGTGGCCCGCCATGTCATTTTATGTCCCGAGCTTTAATTTCATGTTCAGTACCTAAAACTACAAATCCCACAATGCACTGCCAGTGCACGTCTGTATCGGTCTGTATCAGGGGGCCGCGAGCGCGAGTCCTGGTCCCACTTGTTCACCAGTACCAGAAACCTGATCCTGTCACTGTCACAGGACTGCGCTGCAGTCTGCATGACTGAAGGCACGATGTAAGTCTGCACGTGTCGTCAAGCCCCCATAAGTTAAGTAAAAAAAAAAAAAGAATCGATATGAATCCGTCAAAGTTCTTGATATTGGTTAATGGTTAATCATGTGCATCCCTAATTAGAAATGACTATAGAAAGCTGCAGATAGAGCCATTAGAAATGAATGCAACTGATTTTTTTTTAATTAGGCCTATTTAATGATTATTGTTGTTTTATATGCAATAACTTACACGCTTTATTAGTTTTAGGTTGAATATGTGCAAAAAGGTCATTTCAATAAGTTCTCAATAAACAACCATGTGGCCCTCGGCTTGTACCATTTTTTTCAATTCTGGCCCTCGGTGTATTTGAGTTTGACACCCCTGATCTATATGCTCTCAATACTTGGTTGGGGCTTTTTGACTTGAACTACAGGAACTAGCCCAGACTTTTCCATCTTATTCTAGTTTGAGATGTCCCTCTAAAACTCAAGGATGTGGGACATTGAAACTACAGTGACAGGGAAACAGCCAGTCGTTTGGTTGAAGCACCGTCTCCACGTGTGTTTATTGACAACAGGGTTATAACCTGGACGCATTAGCTCGTTGGTATGGTAACGGTAACCGGTGACTGTTACTGTGTGTGTCTGCCCCGAGTCTGAAACAGTGGCAGTGGCCGCTCACCGTCACTGAAACGCTCCGTGAAATCGCCGATTAAATACGACGAGCCGCGAGCGACGTACAGCCTCTCACCTGGTAGAGCACACGCTGCAGCGACCCACTTCCATTCCACCTGACAGTTCGTTTGCTCTGCATCAATCCCTCCTCTCACTCTCTCTCCTCTCCTGTCTCTCTCGCATGACGCGCATCTGCCGCCTGCAATTTTTTTTTCTTTTTTCCATGGCACCGTAGTTTACTTGCTATAAACCTCAACATCCCATAATATGCTTGTACACTCGTTGCAGAACAGCGTTGCACAGAGCCTCCCAAACCGAAACGATTATGGATGGATATGTCGCTTATTTTTGCTATAGGCCTATTAATTTTTTATTATTTTTTGGCTTGGCGCGGGATCTCGTTGGCCTGGCGGCCCAAATAACCTCAGGTGATTTTTAAGAGGGAAGCACATCTAATATGAAGACTGTTTTTGACTCCTTTTTTTTGCTATGTTTTGATTTTAGGTGAACCCATCTGATAGATACCACTTGATGCCCATCATCACACCAGCCTATCCCCAGCAGAACTCCACATACAACGTCTCCACATCAACACGCACCATCATGAGTGAGGAGTTCAAATATGGTAATGCAGAATACACAAGTGAACCAACACTGCAAAGCAAAGAACAACAAGCTTATTTCTCCATTGTGTGAACCAGTTGACAAGTTCTCAAAACAATGAGTAGTTTTGCTTAGGGCAGTGGTAACAGCACATTTTTGTTCCTCTTTGCGTTACGTGGTGTTCTTCTGGTGTTGACCTTTGACATATTGTCCCTGTGTGTTTGTCATAAACAGGGCTTAGCGTCACAGATGAGATACTTCAGGGAAAAGCAGAATGGTCGAAACTCTTTGAGCCACCCAGCTTTTTCCAAAAGTACAAGTAAGTATTGCATTAGTGGGAGGAATGATTATCCATGCTTTTATCTTGTCTCATTTAGATTATTGTAACAGTCTTTTTACTTGATTTAAAAAGAAAGAGTTTGACTGTCGCCAGGTCATCCAGAACTCCGCCGCAAGGCTTTTAACACACACAAACAGAAGGGCACTTATCATGCCTGTTTTAGCCTCAAGACTCTTATTTAAACAGGCATTTGGTGAACCTGTGGGTCTTTGTATCTATGCTTTTCTTGTATGTTTTTGTTTTGCTCTGCCTTGTTGCCATTGTTTTAACACTGTGAAGCACTTTGTGGTTTTTACCTGCGAAAGGTGCTATACAAATAAAAGTTTTATTCATTTCAGAGACCTCCTGCACCTCCTTGACAGTAATATGTGCAGAACGCCATCTCTGGTTCACAAATCAAACCAGACCCCCACCTTTTTTCTTGCCACTAGCTTTAGGAAGTCTGTTTAAACACATGAGAGTGAAATGAGATTCATTCTTTTTCTATCCCGCTTATCCTGAACTAGGGTCATGTGTGAGCTGGAGCCTATCTCAGCTGACTTGGGGCGAGTGGTGAGGTTCAGAGGTCGCCAGTCTGTCTATATTAGCCCTAGATAGATAGACAACCATTCACACTCTCATTCACACCTATGGGCAATTTAGAGTCACCAGTTAACGTAACCTGCATGAGAGAACCCACGCATGCACGGGGAGAATATGCAAACTCCTCACAGAAGGGCCCTAGCCGGGTTCGAACCCAGAACCCTCTTGCTGTGAGGCAACAGTGATAAACACTTCAGCACCGTGCCGCCCTGGGGGTCTGAGATGTTTGGATTTAACCATGTTTAAATAAATAGAACACATGAGACCACTCTCATGGTATACTTTGTGAATCTTCACCTATATCTCCACCTTTGTTGGGCAGAGAGTTGACTATTAATCTATTGTTATGATTTACTTTTTGTAATTTTGAGTCTGTTCCCGGGTGTAACAAAGTAAAGACGTGTTTTGTGGCCATACCCACCCTGTTTATTGTCTCCTGCTTGAAACACCTCAAATGGCCACGAGGATATTGAATGAATACCCGTGTAAATAGACTGTAAGAGTCACTGTACAGTTGAGTTGAGGTTTGGTTTTGTTTTTGCGGAGGGACTAGGCACAAGTTGGACTAGCAGTTAGCATTGTAAAAAAACACCATGGCTGTGCAAGTCGGTCATGTGGTTGAATACAATGATGTCGAGGAGGATTTTGAGTCGTATCTGGAACATCTGGAGCAGTGGTTGTTGGCAAATGAAGTCAAGGATGAAAAGAAGGTGTGCGTGTTTCTCTCTGTGATTGGGGCTAATGCTTATAAGCTGCCGGTGTCTGGTGTCGCCAACAGTAACGAGTACTATGCAGTGTACTGATCCGATCAGAGCATTCAATATGAATTACAAGCCAGCACCGCTTGTAATCACAGAACAATTTTGTTTCCAGAAGCGTAACCAGAAAGAGGGAGAAACTGTCTGATTTAGGGCTGCAACTAACGACTATTTTAATAGTCGACTAGTCGCTGTCTATTGGAACGATTAGTCGACTAATTAGATAATTATTACATTTTTTTTCAATTTAGCATGAGGTTGCTTTAATTATGTGGCAAATGATAATAAATGCAATAAAGATGGGTACTTCAATGAAAAATGCATCTTCAACTTTGCTGCTCATAGGCCGGTTCATACAAAAAGTAAATAAAAATGTCTAAAACTAATTAGGCACAGTGCTCGGTCAGTATAAATCCATGAATAAATAAACCTCTGCCCATTTTTTAAGGACAGGCAAATATGGTTTATAAAAATACAAACAAAACAAATATTAAGTGCAATTTGTGAAGTACTGTATATTCAGTGGTCAACTGCACAGTCTTGTTACAAGAGGGTATGCGTTTACCTGGACAGCGCTCCTTTCGTTGGGACTGAGTGGGAAATCAAACATCCTTCAGTGTGGTGAAGGATAGCGGTGGACACAGAGAAACCGGGTAAAATGTAGTATCAAAACAAACTGAGGTCAGAACGACTCGACAATCCGTACATTACATTGTGTGTTTTAATTAATCCTGTAACACAACGGCACCGGCAGAGAGACAGACAGGCTGCAGAGGGACGAGATCACAGCTGTTACTCGCATCCCGACTCCAGACACTCAGAGTTCACTACAACTCGGCAGTCGGAAAAAAATCAGCTCCTCTTCTGAAAATCTGACATGTCAAACTAACACTAGGATTTGTTAGAGAGAGAGTTAATTCTTCTGTCTAACCATCAGAGCTAGGACACATGTAAGGTGTAGTTTAATATAGCTTTTTTTTTTAGTATCCCTTTATGGATAGTATAGTTGAGAGAGACAGGAAATGGGGAGGCAGAGAGAGGGGAATGACACGCAGTAAATGGCGCCCGACGCGGGACTCGAACCAGGGCCAACTCCAGCGAGGACTGTGCTTCTATACATGGGGCACCCGCTCTAACCACCACGCCCCGCCCAAGGGGGCAGTTGTCGGTCTGAGAAGTGAAGCTCACTTCCGTGTTCAAAAAACTGCAATCCCCGCCGATTCCTGTGGGGGCTGGTACCGGAAGTGAGCAACTCTCCTTAGACCCCCATGTTAAAATCGCCGACTTTACAGTTTTCAAAAACATATTTACAGCCTGGTACCATAACGTTTTTTGGTCTCAATCGATAGTTTCTACCCCCGTACACACTCTGAGGGGGTGGTTTTTTTTAACGCTACCGTTTTGCTGTTATTCGGATAAGATTCTGGCCAATCAGGGCGCGGAAACGTTCAGCTACAGGTCCGTAGCGGCACAGAGACAGGCTGCTTCGAGGCCAGTGGGCGGGTTCTCGGCCGGCCAATCCAACATGGCGCTGTTCAAACCGCCATATTTGAGGCACAAAAACGACTGCACAAAACCAATGGGTGACGTCACGGATGCTACGTCCATTCTTTTTACAGTCTATGGCCCCGCCCCGGGTTGTTGTAAGGCTTATGTGATGTGTTTTATTTAATATTAGTTTATTGTCCTGACGTAGACAGCTTCACTACGAGCTGCATATTTTCTGAGCAGCAACAGCAGCTCAGAGGAGCCAGGTAACTAACCAACCAACCAGCTAAGCTAACCAGTTAACAGTGAGTTGTTGTTGTTTCTGCTGTAGCTGCAGCGGTGGCGGCGGCAGCAGCAATATAGAGATGTTGTTCAGATACAAGCGGACTTTTTTTTTTTCTCTCGACTTGAGTAAGTGTTATAATTACATGGGATAACCATATGTTCACCTCCGACATGACAGCTGTACTTTTAGGGCTTTTACCTGGGCTTTTAGGTGAGGGATCCTCCAGGTAGGGACTGCTTTCACTGACTGATACAGTGATGGGAGAAAAAAAAAAACAGCAGCGAAAGCCGTATGTGGCTCACAATCGCCCAAGACTTGCAGTCTGACAACCAGTGAGATGAGCTAAGTCTTGGTGGGTTGATAGACGGTAGAATGACCAGCCCTTACTGCTGCTCTGTACATTGTCCAGTCGTGTCGTTGAACAGATGTTTTATCCTCCTGCGAGAGTCGCGTCACTGAAAACTATGAATAATCTTTGTGACTTCTTCTCTCTATTATCTCAGAACAGTTTATCCAGAAATTAGTTGATATTTCCTTAGAAATCGATGCAAATATATTCCTGAAAACTATATATTAGAAAATATAAATATGAGTACTAAATATTTCTTATGCCAGGAGCATGGCCGGGAGTGAAAGTTTGTCAATTCATTGTCGACAATTTCTATTATCGATTTTTGTTGACAACTAGGGCTGACTCAAAAAAATCTGCCATGGTAATCGATCATGAAGTCCATGATCGATTGTTTTTTTTTTTCCTTTTTGACACCGCTTGTCATTGGATTGGAATTAGCAGGAGGAACTTCATTCACTAAGCTTGACCTTTCTCATGACTACCAGCAGCTGCTGTTACATGAAGAGTCAGAGGGCTATTTGACAGTCCACACTCATAAGGGCCCGTATCCTGCACGATACACCACAATGACATTTTACCGGACATTACGTACGTTTACATGGACAGTTTCAGAAAGGTTTGGGAAACCAAACCCATTGAAAATACTTAATGTAAACACCTCAAACCGTTTCAATTACCCCAAACTGGTTGAAATTCCAACCAGATTGAAGGGAGTGGTTTAAACCTTTTCTAAAGCGATCTGTCTGTCATGTATACACTTGAAACAGGTTGATCCCTGGCTGTGTTCGTTCAGGACTTGACGTACATACACACGCACACATGCTTGAGCACGTATGAGCCGTGCCTGTCTGGCTGTCACTCAAGTGAAAATGTCCGTGTAGCCTATGGGAAAATGTCGAGAATGAAATTTCATAACGGACGGGCGGGTTGTGCGAAGTTCTATTTCCACTCGGTGTCCGAAAATGAATGCAGAGAGGAGGAGGAAGAGGAGGAAGCGGTGCGCCGCCGGTGTTGTGACGAAAGGAGACTGCCTGCCTAAGCAGTCCTTTTTCTGCAAGTAGTCTCTTTTCGGCTAAACACCGGCAACATACACACTCCCGACTCCAAACGCTCTCTCTTCTTTCCTGCTAAAATGAGTAATATGCCACGCTGCTGTTTAATACAGAGAAATATTAGGCCATAACAGCAAAGACTGTGCTCAACAAACAATGTATTTCAGCACACCTGTAGCACTTCCCTAATCAATACTGTTGTAACCATAGTAACGCAATCACTCACGGCTGCGGGCACATTCGAAGCGTTTGTTTTGTCGGCGCATGTAAACACCCAACCAGTTTACTTTGTAACCCATGTATACGCTTCATACTCTTCAAACAGGTTGATTCAAATCAAATCTTTCTGAAACCGATTGAAACTGTCCATGTAAACGTACCCTCTGTTGCTACTGGTTGAAGCACATGCTCTTGAAATACTGATTGAGTAACGTTTCCACTCTGTTAAATAGCAAGATGACAAATGACTAAATTTGTTTTGTTTTTTTGTTTTGTGCCACAGGCATTATATAGTTTTGACTGCCAGTGCCTCCACAGAAGAAAACCACTTAGAATGGTGAGTGTCACACAACAACATTTCTGTCTGAAATCACTGTCATTTTTTATAGTGTTTTAACTGAGCCAGATGGTGCAGTCATTCACCATCCCTGAGTGAATTGATTTTAGTGCATATTCACTAGTGTGACATGTTTTATTCACAATGTTACAGAGAAACAAACCAGTGTTTCCCATACATTAATGTATTCGTAGCGGCCTGCCACAAACACATTTTTGGCTTGACCAACACAATATCGTTCCGTTCATTCATCTTTTCTGTTGTCATTCACACATACAAGCGCACGTGGGTGAGTAAAAGCAATACTTGTGCCCCCAGCCACCCTCCCGCCACAGTCTCAGTCAAGTCATGTCATGTCACCTGCAAACCTGTGGGAAACGCAATACAACAGAATAAATAATTCCTGAAGTGAGCAAACTGCGGTTATTGAGTGAAGTGCACCAGTGTTGGCGACACTCTTGTGTTTATATCTTGATGTTTCCCTCAGGATCGGTCTGGTGGAGTCAAAGATCCGTGTTCTTGTGGGAAACTTGGAGAGGAATGAGTACATCACCCTGGCTCATGTCAACCCCCAGTCCTTCCCAGGCTCTAAAGAAAATCGGAATGAGTGAGTCCGTTTTTTCTGTGTACAATGCTTACTGAGAAAGTTCCATAATGATTGAATACTTTTCCTTTAAAATCATAAATATCAATGTAAACTATTGATATGTCTTTACTGCTGGTGTAAGTCACTAACCATGTTTCTATCCACTTGTTTTTATTTGTTTTTTATTGTCATGAATAATAATAAAAAGTTAAAGCATAAGTCATCTGGTCGTTTTGACTAATGCTGCGTTCCAGGCAGGCTTTTGAAATCTGAAATCATAAGTTACGGCTTCAAGTCACGAGTTACGACTTTGTAGCGTTCCAGGTAACCCGTAACTCGTGTTTTTCCGACCTGTTGTCTGAAAGTCACTATAACGGGAGTAGACAATAGTCAATCCAGGGGTAGACAATAATGTTAATTTTGCTGTTAGCACTATTATCCCACTGTTTGTGCCTTAGAGTTTGAATAAATGTTGAATCTGTTCTCACATTTCAGTTTTGCAGTACAGATGAATTGGTATTTTTTATCATCACTTTTATCGTTACTGGGATAAATGCCAGAAATTATTGTGATAATTTTTTTTAGTCCATATCGCCCATCCCTACCTACACTTTTCCTTGTGGCCTGTCAGATGTGTGACATGAGAATAACACTGTCCATTTACAACAAAGCCTGCAGTGTAATTTAGGGTTTCCTCTACATGTAATTGATTGTGGCGCACCGCCACGGCAAGATAAAAGCCGCCACACTTTCAGAAAGATGATGATGATTATTTTTTTAATGTTAAAACGATGTAAAGCAGGGCTTCCACTACCAGTTACAGTTACCACCATTACTTGTCCCAAACCAAACTTATCAACCAGCGTGTCCAGCGCTTCCCATTAATAAACGACTCTGTGGCGGCCGCGACTCTCTCTCTCTCTCTCGCTGGCCCACACACACAAACGGGCACATGGGTCGTGTTGTGACAAGGGCTGCCACGATTAGTCGACTAGTCATGACTACGTCGACTAATAGTTGACGCGTAGTTGTTTTTTTTAACTTTGTTTTTCTCTCAAAACTGCTGCCGCACCTGCCGCCGCCGCCCACAATACACACACGTGCACTTAGCCAAGGCCCCCACATACTTGGGCGTAGGACTTCACGTTGGTGTTCTCTTGGTTTTCTCTTTCTATCTCTCTTGCCCGTCATCAAGCAGCAACCCCTGGCTAGTAAAGAAAATCACTTGCCAGCCAGCCTGGCTGGTAAGTGAACCCTGGTGGTGGAGGAGCGGTACCGCTGGCCCATCGTTTTAAATCACCCGCTAAAAAACAGCTGTTCATCATTTAAAAATAAAATCGCAGACTTTGAGAGTCGGTGTTGGAGAATAAATGTAACGGTACGGCTTGGTCACAGCAGTCCTCGTCATGTAATGAGCGCTAACGAGGAAGTCTTCTCTCCTGGCGTAAAACTATTGATTTTCCGGTAGCTTCTCATTACAGTCCGCACCGTGCAGAGTTTCAGCTGCACCTCAGTTTCACTTGTTTTTGTTTGACAGTTTCATACAGAACTTTCTGTCGAGTCTTTCCATGTTTCTCCTTCTTGTTACCCACATACAAAAAGCGAGCAGCACTCTTTTGAAACAGTCACATTTTCATCAGGCACTGCAGTTAACTGCGACTGGTGTCTGCCAAAAATAAAATCTCTCATCTCTCATGCACAGTGTCCCTTTGACGTGCACTGCAGCAGCAGCCTGCACATGTCGCCACGCTGTGTGTTGTTGTGCTGTGTGCGTCACCTGGCCGGCTGAGCCACATGACTGTGGGTGCAGGGCAACTCATTATCACTGGCTGTTTGTGTTGTCTGTCAAAGCATGGATGAATGAAACATATCGACTTTATATCGACCGTGGACATCAGGAATAGATTTTCAGCTTTTTGGCTCGTTCCGTTCATCTCCACATAACGTTCTTTTCCCGTTATTGGTGGGGAGAGAAGCGCGCACTGCATGACAGCAGCGCACAGTAGAAGTGAAACTCATACGGCGCGACCCCCCTCATCCATATATGATAGATATTGGCCTATAACAACGGGCGGATGGTGGGCGGGTGTGGTCTTGAAAAAACGTTGGTTCGGGTGGATGACGACTTTTGTGATGTGGTAGCGGATGAAATAATTGCCTATCCGCACATCTCTACCAGACACTGAAACAATCGCTGCAGGGCGTGAGCCGACTGCGGAGGATTTGGTGGTGGCCCTGGCCCTGGCTGCCGCGAAATGGCGATAGAGATGCTCATTTCTGTTAGCCCCTCTATGGTGTTTTACGTTATACGTTAAGTATCAAGTTAGCAGACTTTATATGCTTAGTTGTTACACTGGCTGTGTGGTTTGAACGTTGATTCTAAGTAAGTGAGTTTGATTGAACATCTTTGATGCTTAAATATATATGCTGTTTAATATATTGCTTTATTCCTCTGTTTATTTTGTGTGCCATTTTTACTGTAGGACAGGCTAGGACACCGTTTGTTTACTGTGGTCACTTCCGCCCCTCGTACACACCGCGCTGATTTGCTTAGGGCACCACCAATCAGAAACGCCAAAGCTAGCACACAGCCAATCAGAGTACCCGACGAGTCAACTCTCCTGATGCCCAACGCTCTCGATTGATTATGTTGAATTGGGCCCAACAAGACCCATCAACTTCTGCGCCTCCCTGACGCTGTCCGACTCTCAACTGTTGGTGTGTTCCTGGCCTTAGATTGACTGGCTGCAGTTTTAAAGTCATTTAAGGGCGTATTCACACCAGGCTCGTTTGGTCCGCTTGAAACGGACTTTTCCTCTGGTGCGGACTTTTTGGGGAGGTGTGAATACAAACCAGCGGACTCTGGTGTGGATCAAACAAGTGGACCGAGACCACCTCTGCAGATGGGACTCGGTCCACTTGTTTGATCTGCACCAGAGTCCCAAATGAACCCTGGTGCGATTCGCGTACGGTGTGAATGTAAAGCGAACCTTTCCCGAACCAAATGCAAAATCCAAGCGCCTTTTTGGATTCAACAGGCTTCCGTTGTTGTCAGAAAATGTGGAAATTATCAACAATGAGCCGTGGGTCACCATGGAGCACAGATGGACACACTGCCTCCTTGACATTTATCACAGATGCTGGAGAGGACGTGCCCGTCGCCGTTAACGATGCACATTCTTAATTTTTTAAAAACTGATAACAGAAAGTCGTTATCCGATTAATAATCGTTAAAGGTAGGGTCTGGAGTTTTGTCCCTATCAGTTTGTAAACAAAACAGTGAAACTCAGCCCCTCCCCTCAGGCTAAGCTGTGTAGCCTCCTGCTTCTGACAGCAACAGTTGTCATGACCATAAAGGAAAGGAATTACAGTCTGAAAGAAGTGCTGGAGTTTGGCCGATAAGCCGATTCTCGCCAACACCGGGAGCCTCCGTGGATGTTATTATGCATCTCTGTATTGTGGTAAACTAGCGGGTGTTATCCGCGGATTTATTCCTCTGTTTATTTTCGCGCTAGCTCACTAATATGGTCCTAATACTTGTTACCAGTGTCGGTATAGGTTGGGAATCGGTCCGCGGCTCCAGTGCTTCACTCAGACTGTATATTGTTCTTTGTTGTCCTGACTGCTGCTGCTGAGAGAGATAGAGACTCAGTAGCATCAGACAGCTAGCACAGCTAACAGCCCTGAGCCTCCTGCTGCAGGTAGCTTCACCTGTAGCATCAGACAGCTAGCACATCTAACAGCCCTGAGCCTCCTGCTGCAGGTAGCTTCACCTGTAGCATCAGACAGCTAGCACAGCTAACAGGCCTGAGCCTCCTGCTGCAGGTAGCTTCACCTGTAGCATCAGACAGCTAGCACAGCTAACAGGCCTGAGCCTCCTGCTGCAGGTAGCTTCACCTGTAGCATCAGACAGCTAGCACAGCTAACAGGCCTGAGCCTCCTGCTGCAGGTAGCTTCACCTGTAGCATCAGACAGCTAGCACAGCTAACAGGCCTGAGCCTCCTGCTGCAGGTAGCTTCACCTGTAGCATCAGACAGCTAGCACAGCTAACAGGCCTGAGCCTCCTGCTGCAGGTAGCTTCACCTGTAGCATCAGACAGCTAGCACAGCTAACAGGCCTGAGCCTCCTGCTGCAGGTAGCTTCACCTGTAGCATCAGACAGCTAGCACAGCTAACAGGCCTGAGCCTCCTGCTGCAGGTAGCTTCACCTGAGCTCCGTCATTGGCTGGAGGATAACACAGACTCTCTCACCATAGGTGTCTCTGCTCATTTGCGACTCTCTAGCTCCACCTAGAAACGTCCACGTGCACAGCAAAACATGAACAAAACAAACCAAAAAACCAAAATACAGGCAGGGGGAGGAGGGGCTGCAGACAGAGCCCCCACCACACAGGACTAGAAGCCCATCAGACGGATTTCATTTGTAAAAGTCAAATTTTTATTTTTAGGCACAAAACTCCAGACCCTACCTTTAACAGAAATAAATGTGACTATAGGCTTATGCCGATCGGCAACGCAGCATCCTGAGAGGATGATTATGTTTTTTGTTTTGTTTTTTGCTGTGCCGTCCTTTTTTTTCTTCCTTTTTTTTAGCGCACCATGCTTAGGGGTGTCAACATCTACACGTGTAAACGGGTGCATGGATAACAAATCATAGCCTATCCGTTTAGAAAACTCAATAACGTTAGCAGTTTACACGTTTCAGATAATAACCCTATTGGAACTGCGTGTCAATCCCCCCTCACTTTATCTCCGCGTAGCCTTCTCTCTCCAGCTGTCCTTTCAAAATAAAGGCTGAGGGGGGAAAAAACAGACTCCTCCGACCTGTAGCCTACTGCGAAGGAGGCTCAACATGGCCAGGCTTTGTGTTCATGTTCCAGCAGCCTAACAAAACCTCAAGCCCTGGTCCGAGTTAACACGGTACTACGAAGCTAAACTTCTACTCCTGACGCGAGGAGCATGGGCTACAGCTCAACATCTAGGCGGAGACGCTCGGAGAGAAAGTAAACAGCAGCGTGATCTCTCCGTACAAACGCAGACAGGCGGCCGCCTCTACATTTATAATGCAGAAAAAACCCTGGTCTGGGCCTCGTTTATAGAAAAAACTGTAAACGTTGACACCCCTACTTCAGATGCGCAGACGTCTGACTTTCCTTCGCCATACACGGGGACTGCTGCATGCCGCATAGCCTCCAAGTGATGAATAAGCAGGGCAGGTGCAACTGGAAATACTGCCAAATTAAAAGGGCAGCAAGAAACGCATTAATGCCTTTATTGTGTAGCTACTTTTCGTGGAAGATCCCGCTGATAATTTTCATCCAATGATTGAGCGACTGTGGGACCCACGTGCTGCTGTTTACAAAGTTGATCCGCTTGTGAAAAAATGCAATGTGAATACAAACCGCACCAAGTAAAAAAAAAAAAGTCCGCACCAAAGCAAGTGAACTATCGGACTTTCCTGGTGTGAATAAGTGTTTGCATTTCCTTGCATCGTTAACTTTATTAACTCATTGACTGCCAAAGACGCCAATTGGCGTCTTATAAAAAAGTTACGTTGACTGCCAAAGACGCCAATTGGCGTCTTAGGCTTTTATGTGCTGGTTCGGCAGATTAAAGTCTTCTACATCTTGTGTGTGAATTTCAGACTTGGCCGCAATGTATTTATGTCACAGTAGGGGGCAGCAGTTGTATATCTGCAATCTGATCGGCTGCTATGAAGAAGACGGAGTTTGTTTACAATTGTGGGGCGTAGTGGCGACGGCCTGGTAAAATGGCGAAGCGGGTGTGTAAAAAAGTACTACAAGCAGCTAACACCGGCACAGAGCTTGTCTGGCAGTAGAAAGCTTGCGAGGCAGGATGATGGAGGAGGAGGAGGTGATGGAGGAAAGTTCCAGTTCGGAGAGCACTGTCGCAAAGACGAGGGATGATCAGGGTTTGTTCGTTATAAAGACAAGATTTATTTGTCTGATACAGTTTGGAATCTTGAATCTAATACCCCCAATTTCTGTTCCGCGGCGTCGGTGTGTTCAACTCGGCTCAATTCGACAGCAGCAGGAGTGTGTTTGATTTCCAATTTGGGTCGGCCAGCAAGATGCCGTTGATGCGCTTAATTTGTTCCATGGAAAGTTTCCGGCGGGGGCGTTAATTTATTGGAAATTTTCCATCGTGGTTTGAGTACGCATCCACCGGCACAGACCGCGGAGAGAGAGAGATAGAGAAAGAGAGGAGAGAGAGAGAGAGAGAGAGAGAGAGAGAGAGAGAGAGAGGAGGAGGAGACGGAGCTGCAGCTGCTGTGAAGCCGGTTCAGTGGGTCAGTGAGGTCTGGGTCTCTCCTGTTCTATAACCCGGCTACATCTCCCTGTATGTTCAGAGTTTCATCCTAAACTCGGCTATAAAAGCTGGATATGTGCAAATAAATAGTTATTTTTGCCATCACAAGCCTTTTTTCAGTGTTGTTTTTGTTGTTCTATAGAAGTGAACAACTATTCAGATGTTTGAGGTGTCACTGGAACAAAAAAAACATGGAGTAATAAGTTATTAGTCTCCATTCTGCTTCTCTGCAGAAAAAGCTTGTTTTCTCAGTTTTTTGGTCAAAATATGGTGTTTTTGCTGAAACAACCCTATGTTCTACTGCTGATTTCTAAACAACCGAGCAGGCTAGAAACAAACTTTTTTTTTCTGGTGAAAGAAGAAAGTCTACACTTTCTTTAGAGATGTTTATTGTTCATGTACTCATAAAACCCAATACTCTGTGAGTCTTGACAGTTCAGTCAAAATCCTCAAAAATGGCTGGCAGTATGGAGCTCTCTTTTCTGAAAATGGCTGGCAGTCAATGAGTTAACTAACTTATTTAATTCTAAACTTGTTATTTTCATTTTGAATCTTGTGTGTTTCTGCAACAGGAACGACTTTGTGTCCATGTGGTTCATTGGGATTATTTTCAAGAAAGTGGAGAATGCAGAGAGTGTAAACATTGACCTGACGTACGACATCCAGTCCTTCACAGACACTGGTAAGTTCTATAATATGACTCATCCACATTTTCCCGGGCTATACGATATTACCGTGGCCAATAAAAAATCATGTTGTACAGCTCAGATGGAGTCCAGAAAGGGAATAGCCTACCACATAAGAATACTGAAACAATAATGGAAGTACATTATCAACAGCAACTTTTATTAACAACAAATAGCTTGTTCTTTTAAAAGGATGCACTGTGCTCTCCAGTCGGTTCACCTGCAGCTGCACAGAGGAGCTGTCAGAGGAGCTCAACATTGGAAGATCTAACTGCAACAGATCTGCTAGAGATGTTGTATACAGACAAGACAAAAACTGTTTACAACAATGATTATAGGAAAACATGGAAATGGTTAACAAGAGCTGATGAAGGCAGCTTCTGGTGGGCAGGAAGAGCAGGCGAGCAGATCGAGTCATGAGACACCCAAAGATTCATGCCTCTAAAATAAATTAATTGTGATTAACTATGGAAATTGTATATTTATTTATCAACGAATAAACTGTATTTGTGCAGTTACGACTTGAGCTTATAACGACTATTTACTTATTTAAATTCAAAGAGTATATATGTGACCTGCTCCATCATTTTGAGTCACATTGACCCAAATTTCAAAGTCGAGATTTTGGTATCAATGGAAAGATTAGAAAATTAGCTTTAAAATGATACCCTAGTCAAAGTAATACATTTTATAGTTTTCGAGATATGGCCATTTGAATGACGATCTCCTCCTCTCTTATTCTGTTCTAAAACCTGAGAAAATTCCATTCAAAGTTTTTGCCTGTGACTCTGGCGTCTGTTCCTGTACCACGTGATTACACGCACCATATATGGTCCCTTGTTGTCATCGATGCACCATTCAATGACCCTCGGAAAGCAGAGAATCTCATAATTCAGATGCTGTTTACAGCTCGTCTCTATCATAAACGGTTCAGAAGTTGTGATGTTTTGTTGATGTTTTGTAAAATATGCGCAAGCGTTGTGTTGACCGCGACGTTCAGTTTAGCATTTAAGCTACGTTCGATTTAGCATCGTTGCTACGTTCTGTTTAGCATCGGCGCTAGCTCTGTTAGCGTCGATGCCACTCGGTTTAGCATCTGTTTCTGTAGCCGTCCCTGCTTATCATAGAGGCACCATTCAATGACCGTCGGAAAGCGGAGAATCCAGCGAATCAGATGCAGTTTACAGCTCGTCTCTATCACGAACGGTTCAGAAGATATTTTATGTTTTGCAACAATGCAACGCTCATTTTCAGAGGGTTTAAGTAGCAAGTCAACTTTAATCATCATTTACTGCCTTTTCTCAATTACCTGGACTGTGAAACTTTGGGAGATTGTTTTTGAATGTCATAGCTTTGAAATGAGGGTAAAAAAAAATTATTGATTTTCTATGGGTTTACCACGTTATCAGCTGATTATCTAAAAATAGAACGTTGCGACATCCGACTCATTTTGATAGAGCGCGTCACTTTTTTTTTTTTTTAAGTATATTTTTTTGGCTTTTTATGCCTTTATTGATAGGATAGTAGAGAGTGTGACAGGAAATGGGAGGCAGAGATGGTTGGAATGACACGCAGTATAGGGCCGTTCAACACGGGACTCGAACCGGGGCCGCCTGCAGCGAGGACTACAGCCTCTGCACATGGGGCAGGCGCTCTACCAACTGAGCTAAACGCCGCCCCTCAAAGAGTATTTTAATCACTTTCTTGAAACTTTAAACACAGGTCCGGAGCAGTCAGTTGACAGCTGCTTCGAGGCCAGTGGGCGGGTTCTCGGACAGGGCACCGTCGGACCACCGCGCAGCCATTTAACCCACACAGCCATAGGTGTTATTGACCCGACCATAGCGGCGGTAGTTATTTTTTTTCTTTCTCTTTTTTTTTTGCCATGGTAGTGTTTGTTGGAGCGGCATGG
The DNA here is from genome assembly GCA_030347415.2 of Decapterus maruadsi. NCBI lineage: Eukaryota > Metazoa > Chordata > Actinopteri > Carangiformes > Carangidae > Decapterus > Decapterus maruadsi. The sequence continues at coordinate 26,697,441 of CM064892.1, read as the reverse complement.
TGCTGCACATGAAACACTGACGTTAGTGTTTACATTTACGACGAGCATTAATTCTCTGTCCGAACTCGTTAAAAAAAAAAAGAAAGAAAAAAGCCCGGCCTCGCCGAGTCATATTCTCGGCACGAACTCGGCTCGAACCAGCGCGTCCGGACGGGTTGGACTGTCCATGCGCCCTTACTAGAGCCCGACAGAACAGTCCAGAGAGACAGCACAACAACAGGTGCGTGTGTGCGCGTGCATGTGTGCGCGTGCTACCTGCTGTAAAGGGGGCTCTCCAGCCACAGCTCCCCACTAGACCAGTTCTGAGTTCAGTTTAAGTTTCACACTCCAACCATTCTTGCCATTAGCCTACAATGATAGGACCCTCAGTCAGTAGCTATTAAATCTGTTTGTTTTTTTAAAATATTATTATTTACTTGGCTACAAAAAATATTAGACATGCACCACACATCTGGCTGGTTCAACTTTTTTGCTGCATTTTGTTTTCCTTTTAAATAAGTTCAATATCAAGTGGTAATTCCACCTGCCACAACTATCTCTATCTCTCTCTCTCTGGTCTCTCTCTCGCTCTCAGACACATTTTGAATGATCAAAATGAGGAGAATTATTTCACTGTAATGTCTTGTTTGACATGCTGATTTTGAGGGGTTTTTTTTCCACCTTAAATTAATTGTTTCACCCTGAGGTTTCTCCAATTCTCCTGATATTTTTCATCAGTGGATGTGAGGGTCTAAGGACAGAGGATGATGTTGCAATGCCATGTAAAGCCCTTTGAGACAAACTGTTGTTAAAAACGGGCTATACAAATAAAATTGCCTTGCCTTGCATTTCCAGTACCAGTAACACTACCAAATACAGTTCTCAACAAGCCGGGCCCATTGGACCAACGTGACCAGATGCGCTGGTTTGGTGCGAAAATAAGAGAAGTAGCAGGACACGGAGAACAGAGGAGATTCCAGAGTCATTGGTGTCGATAAAGTTTTTTTTTTTAAAGCGCTCTTCGTGGTAGAGAGGTGTGTGCAAGCTGTTATGTAAGCACGTTCAGGTCACTTAGCCAATGGTATCATTCAGACCGAGTGATATGATTGCTCAGATTTTTCTCCGAGCCATATGAGAATGGAATATGTTTTTAACCCCCATGGATTTATCTTACATCTTAGTGCAACAACAGCTGTCCCTAGCGTGAGTTTTAGGGTGACAAAACAGAAGAAATGTCCAGCACACACACAAGATATGCTATGATGAAATCCTGATGCATCCAGGCTAGTAATCAATGAAGCTTGGTGTGTAATGTGTTCTGCAGTGTACCGACAAGCCAACAACATCAACATGCTAAAGGATGGGATGAAGATTGAAGCAACACATGTAAAGAAGAAACAGCTCCATCAATATCTTCCTCCTGAGCTGGTGCAGAAGAAGAAGAGGGTGAGAAATCTTTCCGCACATGTGGGGATGTATATTTTTTTTCTTTTTTTTCATCCTCGTTTTACCACTTTGTGAATTGTTTCTCTTTCTTTTCTCCCTTTTGTCTGTCCTGCAGAGCATAGCAGAGTTGAACCGTAGCTCTAATGGTGGGACCTCCAAGCGCATCTCTCTCGACAGCAGTCATCTGGACAGTTCCAGAGACACAGATTCAGGGACTCCCTTTAGCTCCCCAGCCAACAAACCCGCCAAGCCTGCAACTGACACGGATGACGGGTATGCTTATACTTGTTGTTCTGAAATTTAAAATAGGTTCATAATTCTCTTTAATGTATGTGTCTACTGGATTAAATGAACACCAGACGTTGATCTGCCTGAAATATATAGTCACCATGCCGAGTACATTTTCCTTCTTCTCTGTATTTTTCAGTGCCAGCCCACCCAAACAGCTTTTTGTGGAAAGCTCTCCAGTATGCAGTGCAGCACCAACTGCTAAAGACCAGGGCATGTCTATCCCTGTCATTGGCTCAAGTGAGTTTTTGCACGAGTTAATACACAGAGATTATGTTGATTGTAGAAAATAAAGCGGTTTTTTTTTCTCTTTTAGATAGGTTGGTTGGATTAGTAGGGGGGCCAACGTAGCCAGTATCAAAAGCCGTAGATTTTTGTTGTTAATTTTTGGAGACTGTTATATCTTGATCCTTGGGGTTCCTAGCAAGACAAATAAAAGTGTCTCCAATTTTTTCCCTTTGGATTTAGTCATAATAATTGTTGGTCAAATACAGATGTATTTTGGCCGAAATTCCTACCTTTCCTTATGGACATAAGGATATAATCCTGTAAAACCACAGAAATACTACAAAGTAATGCACAAAATAGATTCAATATCATAAAATAATACACTTATACCTATAATAATGTCTTTTAGGCTGATGACAGCTTCCTTTTCGTAAAATAATACGAATTGTGACATACCGGTACTGATGTAAAATGCTCAAATTAGTACAAGGAAAATAATCCTGGTTCTTTATTATCCATCACTCAGATGTTAGAATAACCATTTATTTGCCATAGCCTATTTTTGAAATAACAAGTTGTTGACACAGTTGACAGGCACTGTTTTCATTGCTTTTCAATTTCAAAATGGGCTATTTCTCATCTCATAGGCTACACAGTAAGTTACATAGGCCCTGTACATTGTTTTCATCACTAGTAGGGGGGGCCAATGTATTTCTGTAAGTTTGGAATGTTAATTTTTGGAGAGTGATTAGCACTGCACCTCCACAGCAAGAGGGTCCTGGGTTCAAACCCGCCGGTCGGCTGGGGCTGTGGAGTTTGCATGTTCTCCCCGTGCATGCGTGGGTTCTCTCCGGGTACTCCGGCTTCTTCCCACAGTCCAAAGACATGCAGGTTAGGTTAATTGGCAACTCTAAATTGCCCACCGGTGTGAATGAATGTGTGAATGGTTGTCTGTCTATATATGTTAGCCCTGCGATAGACGGGCGACGGCTGTCCAGGCTCTACCCCGCCTCTCGCCCGAATTCAGCTGAGATAGGCTCCAGCTCACCCGTGACCCTAGTGCAGGATAAGCGGTATAGAAAATGAAAAAATTAATGGTTGGAATGTCTTCTTGGTGATTAAACTTTGATCAATCCAGACCTGAAGACCAATTGTCAATATAGAAATATACAAACAAACAAAAAAAAACACAACACAATAGCCTACAGTCTTGATGCTGCCAACAAAACTTTCGATGACAGAACGGATTTCAGTAACTTTGTTTAAATGGAAGGATCACCATCATCCTCATCTTCATCAATGCCCATCAGATTTCCTTGGCAGACATTTGCACAAACCTCTTCATCTGCTCCTCACAGGCACATCTCAGTGCAGTTCAGATTCTGAGACCTGCAAGAACATGTGACATGCAAAAGGTTTTCTTGCAGCCACATTTGATGAGGTGTATGATGGTGGCTGGGCCTGGAGGATCCTGTGTTGTGACTGGCACCAGTTTACCTCCCTCTGCCTCCCATCCATATTTGTTGCCGGTGGTAACTGTGGTTAAGGTGTGAGGTCCTGATTCCATACCAGTGTCTGGCAATGGCTCGATGTAAGGCTCCTTGTGTTGGTGGCAGTCTCTCAGCTTCTAACTGTTTCTTTGAGAATAATCTCTACTTGAGATCACAGACATTTACCAGTGTGGTACCATGTTTGTACAGCTGACAGACAAATGCTTTAATACTTCTTTCTATGCCAGTCCCTAGAGCAGCAAATGCTGATACCACCACCTCCCTTGGATATACAGTATGTTAAGTGCTTGCCAACAGGTCAGTTCTCCTTTGCCAGCAAATCAACCTGTCTGCTCAGCTCCAGAGACGGCATGGAACCCTGGTAAGGCTGCAGAGATGATCTGTTCCTTGTTCCCCACACCAGTAATGAAGTAAGTGTCCTTGCACAACTGATGGCACCATTGAACTGCAAGAACACACACATCTGTGTCTGGGGACTCAATGCAGATTTTTGTTGCCCCTCTCTGGGCAGAATCCAGGCTGAGCAGGATTATGGTGGTGTCAGCATTTGCTGCCCTGGGGACTGCAGACAACTTGAGTACTGGCACAGAAAGAAGTATTAAAGCATTTGTCTGTCAGCTGTATGAGCATGGTACCACACTGGTAAATGTCTGTGATCTCAAGTGGAGATTATTCTCAAAGAAACAGTTAGAAGCTGAGAGACTGCCACCAACACAAGGAGTCTTACATCAAGACATTGCCAGACACTGGTATGGAATGCATCACCCACAGTTTTTAGTCAAATAATGTGAATTGTTTTGCAGGTGTGCCTGTGAGGAGCAGATGAAGAGGTTTGTGCAAATGTCTGCCAATGGTGATCCTTCCATTTAAACAAAGTTACTGAAACCCATTCTGTCTTGTTGGCAGCATTATGTCTTGTTTTTTGTTTGTTTGTTTATTTCTATATTGACAATTGACAATCTTTAGGTCTGGATTGATATATTAATACGTATGTTTAAACAACTTTGAAATTTTGCGAAGGTCAAAAATTACTGACTTGATATTTTGTTCTTTTTTCAGCAAAATCAATACCTATTGTGGTCTTTATTAAAATAATTGTTTGTAATGACATCTGTCAAATATTATTAAATATAATCACAACTAAAAAGAGTACTTTGTGTTAATTTTAGTTCAAGAAAATTGTGATTTTAACGATTGTAATCATATTTAAGTGCGAATAAGTGTCAAAATATCACATTTGAGAGAAAAATATTTGAAAAAAAGTTAGAAAAAATGGAGACATATTTTTTCTCAAAGTTTATCCACCCAAGAAGACATTCCAACCAGTCTCCAAAAATTAACATTCCAAAATTACGGAAATACATTGGCCCCCCTACTAGATGATTGAAAAGTGAATTTTGTATCAGACAGCCATCGCGGAGTGATAGAGTACTGCCTCACCGGAGGGGCCGTTTGAGGCCAGAGATGATACGGTGCACGAATAAACTATTGTATGATAAACATAACGGATAGCTTTTATTTTGAAATGACACGCAGGAAGTTATCCGATGTATCGGTGGACCGCAGAAAACTATGATGACAGGCGCCTTGGATAAAGCGCATGTCTGTGTGTGTGTGCATGGGGGCCATTCAGATGTAGCTACTAGCTAAAGAGGTCTAGCTAGTAACTACATTGTAAAATAGTTACTAGCTAATCCCAAAACCTCTCAAAACGCTCCAAGAAGCGTAATTTGCATCTTAAAAACCTTGATTTGATTTTGGTCTTGTCACCTTTTTCACTCTCATGAGTTTGCAGGTCTTTAAATAATCCTAAACCTCTAGAGATCAGTTATCAGCAGGCATGATGATATTGGAAAAGTTGAAAATGTATCCCTTCTCTTCTGTCTTTTCTCACACTGTAGAGCCCCTGGTCAAAGCAAAGCCTCCTTCCCCACCAGCCAGCAGCTCTATCACTCCTGTGCTGAGCGGCGTTGTTAAACCCAACGCGACCAGCAGCCCCAGAGAGGAGCCCAATGGCCTGGAGGACTCTGTCAACGGAGCTCCGACCAAGAGACCACACTCGCCTACACAAGAAGACCTGGCCAAGAGACACAAAGACACAGAGGTTAGGAGGTCATTCCCTGTTCAGGGCTGGAGTTACAGTTTAGATGTGTTTTTCAATACCCAACTAAATGTGCCTCCAATTCTGTAACTGCCATACAGAGTAAAGGTTGTGGTTTTGCTGCAGGTGGTGTCCAATGATGACTCTATTTTTAAAGAGCCATATCCACCATCTTCTGACTCCTTAACACAAGGAGAAGGACCCAATACGGTAGGTACCTCCTGCTCCGTCAGCTTTTATTAACTGTTTATATATAACTAACTAACCTACAGAGTTCATTCTGTCTCTTAACCATCAGACCCCTGTTTCTGGGTCAAAGGCAAAGCCGATTCCAACTATCGATACCTCAAGGACACAGGTAATATCCTTGTGAACCCTGACCTCTATCTTTATGAGTTGTTTGATTTGAATCAACATAAGGCTGTGAGATATACTTTTGTTTAAATCACTAAGAAAGTGACTTAAAATCCAGTGTCTGTGGTGATTTGATTGATATTGTTCTTACCTCAGAGACTTCCGAGCATGGAACTACCAGATGCCTCCTCGCCTCTCCCAGCCAGCAACAGTTGTCGTGTTGTGAAAAACTCAATTAAACTGGCCCTCAACCGCCACAAGTGAGTTTCATTCATTATTGCAACAGCCTCTGGGCGAATGAAACTGATGTTATTTAAAAGTATTTACTTTGTTAAATTCACTTGTATGTTTCAATGTCTTGCAGCATCACACCTCCAAAGCCCCCAGTGTTTGAAGGCACCCTCAACACTGACACTCCACCTGCCAGTGAAGAAAAGGGCATGTCCATTCCTGTCATTGGCTCAAGTAAATACTATATCTGTTCTTACACTAGCAGCTTGTGCAACTGAACTTGTTATGGTGCATAGATACATTTTTTAAATCTAGTTTAATCTCACTGCAATCTTGGAGTCATCTATATTAAAATGGCTAATTTGAAATCTGATGAAGGTGATTAGTGATGCACAATATGAAAAATTTCAACCAATACCGATAACCGATGATTACCTGCTTCTCATTGCTGATACCGATACTGATAACCGATAAATTCATATTTTCATATTTAACATAATAGCTATCTAAAATCTGTAACAGCTAACAAAAGCTCTGGCTCTCCAACTTTTCATTTATTTTTTCCATGTCATATCACACAAATATTTGTCTTTGCTATGAATAAAAAATAGCAACAAAAGACACTCATAGGCCAAACATTTACCATATGAAATTAATAAATCAAAAGCACTGACGTATCAAATCATCATACAATTAAAACAAAAAGTGTATCCCTCAAGAAAACAGTTTAGAACTGTTAGAACTATAACTGGTTTATCTACAAATAACAAGTGAGTATTTATGCATCAGAAATACATATATTCAACCTAAAGCGCATGAGGAGGTAGCTTATAAGTAAGTACATGCGCGGATATTGAACGACTGTAGCGACAGTGGTAAAACAGCTAAAAGCTGTTTTAATTCCTGCTGTAGAGCTGTTAATATGTCACTTTCTTACATTTTAATATTTTCCCCCAGTTTGTGGTTAGTTTATCCACATAACAGCTGTTTGCTCCCACGTTGTGAGAACGGCCGACCGGGAGCAGCAGCAGCAGCTCATCACAGAGGCAGCTGCCATGGTAACACCAGTCTGCTGATGTAACGCTCAGCCTGTGTTGCCGTCGGCATCGCATGGGGAGAAAACGAGCCGAGTAACTTCCCTGGAGGTTTTTAGAGGTTTACTGCTGGCTGGGAGATGAATGTTGGTCTCATTGATGAAACCTAACAAGTGTGGAAGCCACATTAGTTTGTTTTGAATGAGTGAAACTTACTGGACAGAAGAGCAGCGCAGCCTCACCCCTAGGCTCGCCTTCTGGGGCGCTTGGGTGGTCGCACTGGGATCGTACTTCTCCTCTCTCCTCTCCTGGCAGACATGGACTGCAGTCGCCCATACTTGTATTCACTCGGTTTTCCACACACACGTGTCATTTTAAACGTGTGTGTGTCTCGTATGCAGATGCAACTGACAAATATTTAGCCTAATATTTAATAATAAATATTTAGGCTAGACTGTTTATGCTGGAGGGCACCCTGGACGTGCTGGTTGATAAGTTTGGTTTTTACTGAGGAGGAACTATGAAGAACTCAGCTGTGATTGAAAAGCACCCAAACTGAATCGAAACCCTGCTTTACATTGTTTCAACATAAAAAAATCATCATTCTGTAGGTGTGGCGGTTTTATTTTGCCGTGGCGGTGCGGCACGATCAATTACATGCCCTGAGAGAGAATCATACGTCATGCCGAAAAGACTGTCTCATTAACCGGCGGTTGATGCAGCCTCCGAAGTAACCGGGGGTGGGGGCAGACCGGTTGCGTGTGTGCGGCAGCGGCGCTCTTCATGTGTTTATGGTGTGGAGCAGAGCGTCTCTGAATGCAGCGGAGACAACTCTGAAACACCAACTGACCACCAGTGAGTGCTCGCGGCAGCGCCGCTGCTCGTTGCTTTCAGATCCAGAAACGTTTGTAATATCACTGCAAAAGTCGCTTTTGACAAAAAAGTCGGCAAGAGGGTTTGGAAAGTTGCCAGATTTAGCGACACTGCAGCTGTTTACAATCGGCTTCAGCTGGGTCCATGTACGTATACAGGGATTAAATGTGGATCGCATTATTTAGTGTTCATGTAAACAGGTCGGATAAAATTCATTTAATACGATTGTTTACAATTAGATTGAGGAAAACACTGCATGTAAACGCACCTATTGAGAAAAAGGGTTTGCAGATGTTTTCCTGAGATTTTTTTTTATCTTATCAAAAATTTGAGTTTCTGATGATAAAATTTAAATATTCTCATTACTTGAAGTTACATGGGCTTACCCATTATTGTGCAGACCTGCCAGCAAGCACACTGGTTGAGTAAACTGTTGTTGGGAGGTGGGCAGGGTCCAAAACTAACACTCGCCAATTGCGAGTAGATTTTGTCTCTGGCTGGTAAATTTTTGAGACCACTCGGCACTCTGGCGAGTTATTTCTTACAGGCGAAGATTTCATTCTTTGTTAGTGGAGAAGAACGATGCTGGTATCTGCTAGATTTCTGGCAGAGTGATGTGTCTTTCAGCAGAGACGATCTTTTGTCACGTGAGCGCGTCATGCCGTCATTCAGCGTATTTGTGTTGTTTGGCTCGCCCGGTAGAACTCTCAGTATCTTTGATCTTTTGAGTGGCAGCGATCAGCGCCGGTGCTGACGCAAAAGCCAGTGAGATAATGTTTAACAATCAATAAGCGGAGTATTGATTAAAACCAGATGCAGCTCGACTCGCGGGTGCTGAAGCACGCACCAGCACGGTCCGACTTCTCGGTACGAACTCCGAACCCACGCGTCCGATTGTGTTGGTCGGACCTGAGCGCGGAGAACTCAAATGTAGGAGCGCATACAGATCCATGCACGGATCCGTAGCCTACCTGTGGGCCTAGACCGCGGAGGTCAGCGAGACATAGATCGAGTCCGCCCCAGCCGGAGAAACGCACGTATTGTTCCACCACCGCCTGCCGCCATGTGAAGCCTCTTTCCCCAGAAGAAGGCCAGGTTGAACACTATTAATAAACATAGGTCTCAAATAAACCTGTTGATTTGAGCGATTTAAGCAAATAAACATCTGGGCCTTTATTGCCTTTAAGTCCAAGAAACGTTGAATCCTCTGTTCTCCTCAGTTATTTTTTCCCTTTGGGATCCGTGGCCCATCACACAGCCGCCGGTTTGTCTACAACAGCCGCCTGCCTGGCATCCCGCCCTGCTGATAGAAACGTGTGTCGCAGGCTATGACGTAAATCTTCGTTGACAGAAATGTTAAAATTTAATATTTATTCTACACATTTTACAGCACTGGAAAACGTTAAGAATGTTTGTGTCATGTTTGTCCTCATGCGGCTCCAGAGCCGCGGGTTGCCGACCCCTGCATTAGGGTAATTCATATTTTGCTAGCCTATTTATTATGAAAAACATCAACCAATATTCCATATACATCCATAATTATTATAATGGCAGATTAAAGAATACTTCCTTTCAAAATCCTTTCACACAAAAACAAATATTGGATTTTTTTTTGATTGGCTGGTAAAATATCTGCCTGGCTGGTGAGTGAAAAAGTTAGTGTTGGACCTTGGAGGTGGGTTTACTGTTCACTTCACAAGAATGACTCTTCTAAAACCAGGTTGAACTGTTTGCTTAGGTAGCAACCAATAACTAGTCTTTAGTTATTAACTATTCAATAGTTGATTAATCTGTTGATTTAAATCATTAATTGACTCATCTGATTAAGTAAGTGTATGGCTCTTATTTAGACAGCTGAGCAATATTACTGTCAGGTATTGTCTCCCCTCTATTAAATATAAAAGGAGGCTGAAAATCAGTGGACACTTGGTTCGACAGTATGGTCTGTGGTCATGAAATTTGTGTTTGTCATCTATAATACACATTCTACATCTCAGAGGCGACATCTTTCCACATACGGCCTTCATTCTCCTTTCAAATGGGGGTTGAGCTCCGTGGGAAACAGTAGGAGAGACGCAGCCTGAGGGGGAACACAATCTGACACAGCAACAGCAGGAGAAGCAGGTCCGTGGAGGGGTGCACCACCAACGTGCATGAAAAAACAAGTGCGTCACATTGAATGTGCACCCTGACGGCGTTACACATGAATCGCAATGCGTCTACATTGAAAATAATGGGTTTGTGTGTTTGAAATATGCTACATCTGAATGGCCCCCCCATGCACACACACTTCCCGGTCACTATTGAGTAACTACCAGCAGAGATGGGAAGGAGTTAAGTTTAGTTCAGCTCGTTAGCTCGTTCAGCTTGTCGATCAACCGTTGCACCCGTCCTGTTGGACAATATATGAAAATGCAAAATATGAAAATGGTAAAACAAAAACTTTCTTGAAGTCAAAGTTAGGAGCCTAACTGTATAATGTTTTTGTTCTCTTTCTCTCTGTAGAACATGTGGCGCCCCACATCGGCAACTCCATCCCCACATTAGTGAGCAGGGGAGCCGAGCCACTGAACGGATCCGCCTCCAAGAGACCCCACTCCCCATCTCTTGAGGAGCAGGCCAAGAGGCTGAAAGAAACAGAGAAGGCCAGAATCCATATAGCCTAAACACACAATGGAGACTGGATTCATACACACAGAGGTGGGGGATTTACATGCAAGTCAAACACCGAGATGGTAACTTCACACAAGGACAGGAAGTGGGTTCAGTCTCAAGAGTCGAGCAGCAAGACGGATACCTCTCCTCAAATCCAAAATTGGATAGTGGATCGTGATAGAAGCAGATAGGTGATTTGGTCAGTGTTGTCTGCGCCCTCTGTCACACTCACTACCAGAGGGCATTAACACAACTTCATGGAGATATCTGACATGAGAACTTAAGCAACAGTTTTTTACTCATCTTGTCCTTCAGTGTTTGAAAGTGCACACTGCAACGACAGGAAATGAGTTGTTTCTCTTTTCATTTTCCCCCTTTTTTCCTATATTAACATGTTTTAAAACAACCCAAAATGTTTATCGACGCTTGCTACACACATTTCTTGTGTATGCTGATTTAATTTTTCTTGTCTTTTTTGTTCCCTTTTCTCCCAAACAGAAACCTGTACAGTAAATGTTGATGTACATAACTTTTGTCTTAAAAAAAAACAAACAAAAGATCACTGTTAAGTCTTTTGACCATTCTATAGTAGTTTTATCTAAAAAGAAAAAAAAAACATTTAAAAAAAAAATTGTAATTTCTTGTCTTTCTCTACTGCTCGTTCAACAAACGTCTGAAGCCCTGGATATCTTTTGTAAACACTGTTGGTTTGGATACTTGCAGGGAGGATTTATGGAGGGTTTGCTCATGGTGGAAATCACAACCACAACTCTTTGGGCCACCATGACATAAGAGGACTCTAAGGTAGTGTCAGACCTGCAGTATGTAGGCGATCAGACGCCCAGTGACTTAAGTGCTTCTCAGGTGCCCATAAGAGCAAGAAAATGAACCTCACAACAACAGTTCTGGAAGCCATGACATGGGTCTGAAGCTTTTTGGTGTTGCACTCTTGGGAGGGTTAGTAGACAACAGCAGAGGGATCATTCATTCATCAATACTCTATGCTAATCCGTCTGGCTGTCATCTTAGACTAAAGGAAAAGGTTGGGGGCTCTGCCTACTTTCCATTGTAAGCCTGATTGCCTGCTTGGCACAAAAAAGTGAGTGCTGGACAGGTCACAAGATAGTTGTCAAATGTGTCTAAACTATGGTTTTGTGTTTGTAACTATGATTGACAGATGAACACCTAAAATCCATCAGCAAGGCTAAATAAGAAACTGGTTTGGATACAGTTCGACCCCCACCCCCGACCATCGCTGCCACCATTGTGTTACCTATTATTGAAGCTTGATCTTAATGAAACGAAGTCCTGATTGTTCGTGTTCCATGTCCATGAAAGAGTTTGTGGTGCTTTTGTGAAAACTGGTTCAAAGTTTTTTGAGAGTTGTGCTGGTTTGTGTGTATGCATGCATATATGGTTGACTGTGTGTGCGTGCATGCATAAAAGGTTTATGTGCTGGAGTTGAATGGAATTCCCTTCGTTTTGGGTGGTAACCCTCTGCGCCTCCTGTGGAGGTTCTTAAAAGGCATCTCCTTGGACCACAGGTGGGGGGGGGGTCAGGAGACGGCTTTTTCCTGCCTTTGGCCCTGACCCTACATCTTAGTGGTCTGAAGTTGGGTTTCTCTGTGTTGGTCTTCAGCACAGAGGTTCTATATAACAAAGTACTTATAAGCACCCTCTTCATAGTAGCAGGTAAGAGAGTTGGGACACAGACTCTTTTCCAGCATCAGTTTCCCCAACTAAATGTACAGAGAACATTTTTTTCAAATTCATATTCTTCATTATTGGGGGTTTTCTTATCACTTTATTTATATTTGCATATTTGTACCATGTTATCTTTTTTTTTAATAGCATATAGCAGGTAGGTCTTTTTTGAATGAAATCTGCACCACTCTGTTTCAGACAACTCATGTTTTCCTGTTCAGAAACATTTAACAAAACAGGTAATTTAGATGTTTGTTTCTAAAATGTATTGAAAGGGTATTTTTGTATGTGTTTATCACTTCTCCTTTAAATCAATCTGTACACCAATTAAACCCCATAAACTAGTCTGGTGTTTGTTTTATTTGTATACACATATTGCTGTCATGTGTTGTTGTATTGTAGTAGGACAGGGTCACTTCATATAAATAGCAACAAAATGAAAAAAGATTTTTGAAAATACAAAAAAGTAAATGCTACACTAAATTCTTAATCTGTCTACTGTAGACCAGGTCCTAATCAAAAACCGCAAGATTTAAGATGTTGAGATGTTTTCTACCTTATCCAAGAGATAATGAAGTGTCTATAAAGGCCTTTAGTTCTGAGACCTTAATTCAATTCTACAAAAAATTCTCATTTACAGTGTTACAGCGCAACATGACCACTGTAATGTTTTTTTTTTTTTTGACATTTTCTACCCGCCTTAACCCCTTTACCTGTGTAAACTGCTTGTTTTCTGTGTTGAACTGCAAGACAAGAGATCAGTTGGTCACACGCCACCCACTCCATGCGTTTGCATAGAACAGATGTCAATGTCATCGGTCTAAAATCTTTGCTATTGCTTTTGTGGTCTTTTGGTATGATGGTTAAAGGGATAGTTCACCCAAAATTCAAATTTCACTCATTATCTACTCACCCTCATGTCGACTAAGAGCTGTGAGAATTTTCAGAGTCCTCCGTTCCTTCTCTGAGTTACGCAGCAGTATTTGTCCATATAATGGTTGTGAATGGACACCACTTTTCTTGGTCCAAAAAGACACACCAAAAAACATCCAAATACCTCCATACTGCTCGTCTGTAATGTCCCTCTTGTATTGAAGCCCCGACATGAGAAATTGTTCTGGAAAAAATTAAATAAGTCTATATTTTAAGCTTGTTTGTAGCAGAAGCTCCCAGTGTCTGAGTTCACTGATTTGCACAACAATTTCTCATATCAGGGCTTCAATACAAGAGGGACATACAGACGAGCAGTATGGAGGTATTTGGATGTTTTTTGGTGTCTTTAGTCGACATGAGGGGAGGGGGGGTGCGCGTTACCTGTGTGTTTTGATGTGTGTGTGTCTCTTAACTGTAATCACATGAAGCTAGCTGTATGTGTTTGTGGTTGTGTTTGACAGTGACTTGAACTAAATCTGATGAAGGTGCCTGAAGCAATGGTAGTAGTTTCTTGTATTGAAGCCCCAACATGAGAAATTGTTAAGAAAAAAAAAGTCTATATTTTAAGCTTGTTTGTAGCGGTAGCTCCCAGTGTCTCAGTTCACTGCTCTTCCTGTGTCAGTGCAAATCTTGCGTGATTTGCACTGACCGGCGGAACAATTTCTCATGTGGGGGCTTCAATACAAGAGGGACATTACAGACGAGCAGTATGGAGGTATTTGGACATTTTTGGGTGTGTCTTTTTGGATGAAGAAAGTTGGTGTCCATTCACAACCATTATATGGACAAATGCTCTGCTGTGCCGACCCCCCCGTAACTCAGAGAAGGAACGGAGGACTCTGAAAATTCTCACAGCTCCTAGTCGATATGAGGATGAGTAGATAATGAGTGAAACTTGAATTTTGGGTGAACTATCCCTTTAATAGTAATATAGCTGCAAGCAGCAATTAAGGGGTCAAGCAACAATAGGCCAGAGTGGCCATGGCAACAAGATAGAACTGCGTCAGCACTTTTAACAAGTTCCACATGTGAAAATGGATAATGTGATTTTAACAACTTTGAAAATGGCAGCAAAATCCTGTCGTTCTCATTTAGAAACTGTATGTGGAGGTGTGTCACTATAGTGAGACATTTAAAGTATAATAAGTATAAAAAGTAAATATGTTTAAAATCCACACATGTGAAGAGAAAGCAGTTTAAACACAGCGCCGAGGTCAAAGGTCACACTTTTTTGTTGGTAGCCCCAGGATGAAGTCATGAATCTATGGACCATGTTCTGCAGCCATGCTGTCGTATTTGGTTGGCTGCGCATCAACGTCATCTTGCGGCCCGGCCCGGAGTTGAAATCAAACGCACTCCTGCTGCGGTCAAGTTGAACCAAGTTGAAAACAGCGTCACTGAGCATCCAAACCTACAAGATTCCAGCGCGGCGGCCGCCTCAAAATTTATAAAGCAGAAAAAATTCTGAATGCCAATACGGAGCAGCTGGGAGTATTCGTGGGGGACGTAATTCTTTTGTGGCGGGCCGCCCCGAATATATGAATGTGTGGGAAACACTGCCTTCAGCACCACGGACAGCGCCGTGGAGAAGCTGCAGCTGTGAGCGTCTGGGCTCTGGCCTTAGAGCCTGGGGCCTCATTTATCAAAATTGTAAGTAAGCAGTGTAAAACCGCTTCTGAGGTTATGCTTACGGCGAAAATGGCGTACACCCAAAATATTTACACCTTTTTCAGATCTATCAAACTGTGCGTACGCACAACTCTCCTTAATTACTCTCTGATAAATCACACTGGACCCAAGAATGGTGCGCACTTGAACACCCCTCATATTCCGCCCCCGGAACCCCTAGACAATAAGCCTAGAGCTACAATAAATACAAAAACCTCCCAAATCTCAACAAAAGGGAGCAGAAAGAAGAATAATCTCATGTAATGCTCCTTTATCCCAGAAAATCTTTACTTTCTTTTTTTTTTACCTAGATGTTAAAACCAGTGTTAATTTCGTCAGACGAGACGAGACGAAAAATATTCGTCAACGATGGTTTTTTTCATGACGAAAACGAGACGAAGACGAGACGAAATCAATGCCCTTAAACACTAACTGTGACGAAATTAACACGCATTTTTTGTTGACGAAAAAAGACGAGACGAAATCTATTTAATCAAATAAAAACTTAAAATTTGTCTTTCTGTTTTCGTCACAGACTTTTAAATTGCAATCCAAAAAGTGCCTTCACTAGATGCGCCTCCGTTTTTTTTCTCCTCCTGCGCTGCTGCCAGGGGTGTGTGTGTGAGGAGCACACACAACACCGGTGCTCTGTGCTTAGTGCCGCGAGTACAAACTTGCTACAGAGTAATTTCACGTGTTAACTCGTGTTTCAAAAAATGATTCCTGCCTGTTAAGATTTATTATTCCTGGGATGTCCTAGCTTGATCGGGGTCGATTTACCTGCTTAAAAAAAATAAAATTGGTGGGATCTTTACTTTAGACATCACGCCACCAGTGTTTTGGGTTCACATCGGTCGTTAATTAGTGTCGCACGGGCCGACAGAAAGCAGCAACACGTGTCTTTGCAGCTACTCCTCTACTCTCCGGCACGGTCAATCTGCTCCAAGCTCTGGACTAAAATCTAAGAGTTCAGCTTCCCAGCTCAAAGTATTGGTGTTTTAGGCCTGAAATAATAGCAAAAATCGTCAAATTTCACATTAAACCTTGACCTTTGACCCCTTCTGAATGTGGGATTGGTCTGAAATAGCATCTTATGGATGGCCCTAGGCCCCTGATAAAACCCTGAAACTTTCAGGCTTCCAGCTCAAAGCATGTGGAAGTTATTAAAGAATATCTGTTGAATTTAGTCTCGTACACAATGATCGTCAAATTTCACATGAAAAGTTGACCTGTGACCCCTGTGAAGGTCAGATGGGTCTGTAATGCTAACACTGGATGGCCCTAGGCCCTGCCCTGATAAACCTCTGAACATAACCCAAAGCATGTGGAGGTTATTGATCCAGCTGTCTGATGTCGTCAGACACACCTGATAAATCAAATGTGTCCAATGTAAAACAGCCTCTTATGGGCCTAACTTAGCATCTGTGACAAAAAGACTTGTACATTTGAACTCAAATCTGCTGAAAACGTTCCTTTCAAAGCCCCAAAGGTCAGAGGGTCAAATTTTGCACAAACAATATAAGCTCAGCTTCCTAGGAGAGAGGGGGGAAGTAGGGAAAGGTTTTCTGGAATAAAAAAACTGACTTGAGTTGAATCATTTGGGCTTTAAAAAAGAGCTTTGTAACTGTTCTGATTCCTCACTGTTTATTCACAATTTCCACTCCTGATCACAGCAGGCCTGACACACGTGTCGTTGCAGACCAGACACCCACAGTGGCGCTGTGGCGTCCAGCTCATTGACTGCTCTGGCGCCAGAAACGTCATATCCTGTCTATGATTGATAAATTAATGATTATAATTTAATATACACAAGTCTAAAAGTTTTTACTACGTTTTGTTTGAATAAGCATCAATGAGCCGCGTAATATAAAGATACCACGGTGAAATTAATGAGTTTATAGTTTCAGTGGGCGAAGCTGTCCGTCCGTCAGTAGTCTGGCCTACCGGATGTGCGCTGCTGCGATTAGCCTCTGATTGGTCGGAACGAGCCACCCGGCGGAAGTCCCGCCTCCGTGCTGCAGCTTTCACAGTCCGCCCGGTAAAGGGAAACATCAACAAACAACAACAGGAACAGAACCGTGGATCTATTATACATCTGTGTCTTGAATTGAACAGAAGATGAAATGTCCGTCAGCGGTTGCCGACCGCCGTTAAACCGAACAAAAGAATAAATATTTGTAAACGGTTGCCGGCCGTCGTTACACCGCGGACCGAAATCCAGTTTCCAACCGGCAATATTTTGCAAGCGCGCCGTTACTACGCCGTTGCTATACATCTGTAGGAGGTTAAAGGTGAAACCAGCTCAGCAAGTGACAGCTCCATTACCCAGAGACAGAGTCACAGAGTCTCCGCCCTTTGAAGTAACGGGTGTAGATTTTGCAGGTCCACTGTATGTAAAATCTAGTGGACAGCCCAAAAAAGCATACGTTGCACTTTTCACTTGTGCAGTCACTAGGGCAGTGCATCTAGAGTTAGTGTCAGACCAGACAACTGAAAACTTTCTCTTGGCTTTAAAGAGATTTACTGCTAGAAGAGGCCTATGTAAGGTCATTTATTCAGACAATGCCAAAACATTTAAAAGAGCAGACCAAGACTTAAGAGAACTTTGGAAGTCACTGAAAGGATCAGAGCTCACAGAGTTCTTCTCTGATAGAGGAATCACATGAAAGTTCATCGCCGAGAGAGCAGCTTGGTGGGGTGGCTTCTGGGAGAGACTTGTGAGGTCTGTAAAAACATGTTTAAGGAAGATCCTGGGGAAAGCATCTTTAACCCTCTATGGTACGACGTTGCCATATGGCAACGTACCCATTTTAGGCCCTCTACACACAGACAATACATCCCCAGTTATGATGCAATGCATTAAAAGAGAGGTGGGGTTATAATTAGACCAATTGCAGTGTTTAAATTTGGCACATGACTTCCTGGCGGACATTTTGAAACCCTTTTCTGCCGTCATCACAGGGAGGAGCCACGCCATTTTGCTCCTCAAAAATCATCAAAAAAAGTGATTTATTGACATTTTTCAACGGGGAAAAAAATATTAACTTGATAATAGGTAAGTTGAGTTCATTATTTTGTAGTTTATTGCACTTTACTTGCTCATTAAATAATAGAAAATTGTTAAAATGTGTATGTTGCCATATGGCAACACCGTACCATTATGACTTGCGAGCCTGGCATGTTGATAACATTTTGCATTTAGTTATAGGCAATGTTCCCAGGTTCATCAACAATGGTATACACTGAGCTTTTATAGTCTACTATAGTAATGCACTTTGAGTCCTTTCCACATTGCATGTGATGATCTTTCTCCCATTCACAGAATGAATACAGCATATTTTTATGGCCCCTCACGGAAGAGAGCAGAACTGGCCCTCCCAGTAGATAGTAGTGATTATGAAATAGGCTTCAGTGATGAAGAAAATGAGGAGGTGCTAATGCAGCAAGGAGAGAGTAAGAGTGATGAGGAGGACAATGAAGACAATGGAGACAGTGAGGACAGGGAGAACAGTGAGGGTGAAAGTGCAGTGATTACCAATAAGAGAGTGTAAAATACATTGCTAATCATTTTCCAGCCTCTATGTCTTGTATTACACTGGTAGTTTTATAACATACTAAGGATATTTGCTTGTTTTCTAGGTCCACCTCCTCCACAGGAAGCAGGAAAAAAGGCTAAAGGGCTGATGTGGAAGAAATGCAGAAGCATTCTTCCAGTCCCAAAATGGAAAGGGAATCTACCCCAAGCAGCAGAAGTGAAGTCGCCCATTGAATATTTCAGGGGCCTGCTGAGTAATTCCTGCATTGAGAATATGGTGGAGCAATCAAACCTCTTTGCTTGCCAATGTCAACCAGATAAGCCACTGTCTGTCACCTGTGAGGAAATGGAGCAGTTTTTTGGCATTTGCTTTTACATGTCAATTTTTGGGCTGCCAGGGTCTCGCATGTATTGGAGCGCAGCCACAAGAGTTGACTGTGTAGCAAACACCATGACCATGCACCGTTGGGAGGCAATCAAACGCAACCTGCATTTTGCCGACAACATGGAGCAAATCCCTCAAGGACAGCCTGGATATGACAAGCTGTACAAAGTGCGTCCTCTACTCTCATCACTCCTGGAACGCTTCCAAGCAATCCCAATGGATGAGAAGCTTTGCGTCGACGAACAAGTTGTGCCATTCAAAGGGAAAAGCAGCATCAAGCAGTACAACCCAAAAAAGCCAAAACGCTGGGGTTACAAAATGTTTGTCTTGACAGACAACAGTGGTCTGGCCTACAACTTCGAGCTGTACACTGGTTCAATCTTGCCAATGGATGGAATGCCAGACATTGGGGCAAGTGGCAACATCGTGTTACGACTTGCGAGCATAATCCCAGAAAATCAGACCCATAAGCTATTTTTTGATAACTGGTTCATCAGTGTTGATCTCCAAATCACTCTCCAAAAGAAAAAGATCCATTGTGTTGGAACAGTGCGCCAAAATCGCCTGGCAGGGGGCAGTTTCTCTGAAGATCAGGTGATGAAAAAGAAAGGCAGGGGGGCCTTTGAAGAGAAAGAAACCGTGCATGATGGAGTCCAACTGAGGGCAGTGAAATGGTATGATAACCGTGCTGTCAGACTCCTCTCAACCTTTGCTTCAGCCAACCCCACAGCGACTGTCCAAAGATGGGTCAAGAAGCAAAATGAAGCGGTGGAGGTGCCATGCCCATGTATTGTACAGACGTACAACAAAAGCATGGGAGGAGTGGACCTCCTGGATTCACTCATTGCTCTGTACCGCACGAAGTTGAGGTCTAGGAAGTGGTACCACAGGATTGTGTTCCACATGATGGATTTCACCCTCGTCAACGCCTGGCTCTTGTACTGCAGGGACTGCAGGGACTGCAGCATCCCACAGAGAGAGGTTCACAGCCTATTGCATTTCAAGAGTGAAGTTGCAAGCTGCCTCTGCATGGAAAGTAAAGTGATGAAGAAGAGGGGACGACCCTCCCAGCATTTTGAAGGAGAGCTGGCCAGGAAGAGGAACAGGGGTCCCACTTCACCTGTGCCACCAGCAGCTGTACGCCAGGACAACACAGATCACTGGCCTGTTGTCAAGCCAACAAAGGGCAGATGCAAATATCCTGGCTGCAATGGCATTGTCCGAGTGCAGTGCATGAAATGCGACGTCTATCTGTGTCTCACAACCGACAAGAACTGCTTCCTGGACTTCCACAAGCAGTAAAGCAAAGACAGCCAT
Organism: Decapterus maruadsi; assembly: GCA_030347415.2. Taxonomy (NCBI): domain Eukaryota; kingdom Metazoa; phylum Chordata; class Actinopteri; order Carangiformes; family Carangidae; genus Decapterus; species Decapterus maruadsi. The sequence goes on along the minus strand of CM064892.1, from coordinate 26,677,199 downwards.
TGACAAGACACTCAAATCGAATGAAAACAATTACTCAAAAGATATGACACTTGAATTAAACATAGAAAAGTGTCTTTTTGAATAGTTTTGATTAATTGCATGTATTGTATTCATAACAGTTTAGGCTGTTTAGGCTATAACATGTGACTCTCTTCATCAGACTCCCACAGCAACGCCTGCATGTTTATTCTCACCAAATGCACTAAAATGTCTTTTTGAAAAGTTTTGATTAATTGCATGTTTTGTATTCATAACTGTTTAGGCTGTTTAGGCTATAACATGAATTAATGAGTTTTTATTATAAATGTTATTGCTATTTTAAACAAAACTGTCTTGTTTTCATTACTTTCCACTATCGTACGGTGTTGCCATATGGCAACAAACCCTAAAAATTTAAAAAATAATAATATTTTTTGAAAATTTCTTTTGATTATGTTTAATTGGTTCATTTTAAGATAAAAAAAAACACCTCAAAAAAAAATTTCCCAACTGGGATCATAATGCGTACCATAGAGGGTTAAGTTTTGAGGAGTTAACCACCATACTTACGGAGGTGGAAGCTATATTGAACTCCAGGCCCCTCACATATGTTCATGAAGATGCCTCTGAACCCCAGCCACTCACACCTGCTCACTTCCTGGTTGGTAAAAAACTAACCTCTCTTCCACCAAAGACTCTGCTTCCCCCTTCTCAGACAACAACAGTGAGTAGAGAGGATATGGGCAAGAGATGGAGATACAGACAGAGACTCCTGACCAGCTTTTGGAACAGCTGGCGAAAGGATTACCTGATGGACTTGAAATCAGCTCACAAATGTGAGACACCTACACCCACTGAGCTGAAAGTGGGAGATGTCATCCTGGTCGGTGAGGACAACGCACCCCGACAGACCTGGAAAATAGGCAGAATAACTGAACTGTTTCCAGGGAGAGATGGACTTGTATGCTCATGTATAGTTCATACATCTACAGGCAGTTTATTGAGAAGACCTGTTCAGCTAATCTATCCCTAAGAGATTAATTAATTAAAATGATTGCAATGTAATGAACATGATAGTGATGAACATTATTGTTCATCGGGCGGGAGGATGTTGTAAATATTTTCTCTCATGAATGGGATAATTTACAATAACAAATGCTTTTATTTTGAAATGTTGTGTTGTCTTCCGCCAGTGTAGCATTTAGACATTAGTCGCTACAAAAGAATGTTACTGTTGCTTAGCAACGAATCGTCAATTTCCTCCTCTTACTTTTATGTCGCCGTTGTTTTGTTTTTCCTCGCTTGTAACAGTGTTTATGTGTTTAAAACAGTAAATATGATCCGCTTGAATGAGAAACGGCAGTGATCTTCAGTTTTTTTTTAAGCTCCTACACTTTTAAACAACAGAGGGATTTTATCAACTGGGTTTTATTGTCATTTTAAACCCTGTAAATAAACCTTGTACATGCATTGGCATCTGTGCCCTCTGTTTTTAATGCTCACTGACAGTGTGCTCCCGCCCGATACAAAGAATCTGCAAATAGTCCATAAACATTTATCAATCAATCCACTTCTACTATCCACTCCTTACATCAGTTTTGGCGTTGTCAGCAGGATAGGGTTTTAGAGCACCTTCAGTGATTGAACAGAGATGCCACCATGATGATGCCAGTGTATCCTAGTGCTCCTTGGTTGCCAAAGTTTAAGGGACCAGGTGATGATGTAAAATACAGTGACTGGAGAGAGCAAATACAAGGTTTGTTGGGTACACAGGAGTTAATTGAAGCCAGAAAAGTTGATATTGTTTTAGGTGCAGTAGCTAGAGAAGCTAAACGCCAGCTCAGTGTTTTAGAGGAAGATGAAAGGGACAATACCCGTAAAGTCTTTTTGTATTTGGACTCACTATATGGTGATAGAACTCTTACACCTGTGCTGTGGTCTCAGTTCTTTAGTTGTGTACAAAGACTTGATGAAACAGTACCCTCATACATACTTAGACTACGAGAGCTACATTGTAGGCTGCAGCGACACGATCCAGACAATGCCCCCTCCGATGCTGCTTTGAGAGACCAGTTGCTGCTGGGACTTCAGGAGGGCTCTGTGGCCCAAGCTCTGAAAGTGTATGCCCGTCATAACCCAGATGAAACCTTTGCTGCCATTCGACAAGAAGCACTGCTTCTAGCATCAGAGTGTGGAAATCCTAAGCCAGAGGTAATGTGTGCATCTGCGAGTAACCCTTCTGTGTCTACTTCAACTCAGGATACCAACTGGAAAGAGACTTTGAAAAGAGAGATCATGGAAGATGTGAGACTGCAGATGTCTGGCCTCACGCAGGAGCTGCTGAGGGAAATAAAACCACTTCTCCAACCAACCAGTAGGGTTACACAACCCCCTGTACAACCTGCGAGAGGACGACAGCAGCCATCAGTCTACACAAACGACTGGGATGAACAAGGTAGGCCCATTTGCCGTTGGTGCAGACAAGCAGGTCATATTGCCAGGTTCTGCAGACAATCCTCACCTGCTCAGCCGGCTTTAAACTAGCAATCCCTGCTGCTGAGGTCCGAGGGGCAGGGGTTGAGTGTGCGCCAGAGGAGAATAGGACCACTGAAACATTTATTGGAAATTGCCCAAACATTATTGTCAAAATTGAAGGGGTTGAACTGTTTGGACTATTAGACACTGGATCTCAAGTCACCTTGATGCAACAAAGTCTTTTTGAACAGCACTTCTCACAAATAAAATGTAGTCAAACCCCTATGTTTTTCAAACTACGTGCAGCCAATGGACTTGAACTTCCCTACACAAGCTATGCTGTGCTAGACATGGAAGTGGAGGGTATCACTATACCTGGACGGGGAGTTGTGATTGCTAAAGATGAACATTGCACACACCCACTTGTCATCGGAATGAACGTTGTGACATCATGTTGGGATATCCTCTTTAAACGGCCCGAGAAGTCTGGTTTTTCCTCACAGAAGTTGCAGAACCACCAAGCTTGGAGAGATGCATTCGCCACCTGTAACCGCATCGAGGCCACAATGAAGGAGGACGGATTGCTGGGTTATGTGCAACAGACTAGTCGACGCATGATACCTCCAAAGAGTGAGCTGCTGGTGTGGGGCCGGACTCGGAAGGGCTCCGATGGTAAAGACTACTGTGCAATGATGAAAGCACTGCTCGGAGACAGCAGCATGGGAGTGGCTCGGACATTAACGATGGTAAGAGATGGCAGAGTCCCTGTGAGGATTTGTAACCCTCACTCTTATTGTCTGACCATAGGCTGATATCAGAAGCTTGGCAAACTGCATCATGTGGACGAGGCTGATGTGCATGGGCCGCAGAATTTGAACTTGTCCTTGAGAGATGATTGCGTCGTAGAAGTGGCATTGATGAGCACAACGCCTGATGAACCAGAGCAGGAACTGCCAAGAGAGGTGAGCAGTCTGGCGGACAGACCAGATTTATCCAAACAACAACAGGAGGAGCTACGTGCTCTTCTACTAAAGTGGAAACACGTTTTTGCACAACATGATGAAGACTTTGGGTGTACAAACCTAGTACAGCACCAAATACACACCAGTGATGCACCACCTGTCCGAGAGTGGTATCGCCCCCTACCCCCAGCCATGTACAAGGAGATGAAGACACTACTTTCAGGTATGCTTGAATCAGGAGTCATCAAGGAGAGCTGTAGCCCCTGGGCGGCGCCTATTGTACTGGTGAGGAAGAAAAATGGCAGCTGGAGATTTTGTGTTGATTATAGAAAATTGAATGCTGTGACTCATAAAGATGCCTTTCCCTTTCCCTCTTATAATTTAATTTAATTTAATTCTGTTTATTTGATAGGGACAATGCAGGTTACATAGTGACACTTCCACTTGCTACAAACAAGTCAGACAAGTCAATGATGTTCTGCATACAGAGATTATAGCCAAGGCTAGTTTCCAACTCCTGTCCCCAGTTAGGCCTTTAACGTAGAAAAACAAGGTAAAGAAACGTCAGAGATTACATACAACAATATAAAATATACAAAACATGTTAAATCCTGGCACATTAAAAATGCATACAGTTCTGGCTTTGTTTCAGCCAGCTTTTAACCTTTGAATTAAAATTTTTTAAATCTTGAGTTAATTTTATTTCGGTCGGCAGCGAATTCCACGAATGAGAACCCTTTATGGCAAAGGCTAACTGACCAAAGGAGGTCTTGCGGCGTGAGACTCCACAGTTACCACTAGCAGTACCCCTCGTCATCCTATCGCTGTTTTGTTTTTTAAAATGACGACACAACACGTCTGGCGCCAAGTTTTGCAGGCATTTAAAACCAGTTTGACAGATGAGAATTTTAAAAAATTGTCGAAACTAAGCAAATTATACTGCTTCAAAATGAGACAGTGATGCCATTTAACTGGTCTCTTGGCCATTATTTTTATGGTTTGATTATATAAAGATGCAATTGACTTAATTGTGGTCGGAGAGGCCTGACTCCACACTGTAACACAATACGACATATGAGAAAAAATCATGGCATGCATGTACAGCTGTGCTGCTTTGATAGGTATATAGTGTCTAATTAGTTTGAAGCAATTTAAATTGTTTTTTATTTTTTTAGATATCTTTTAGATATGTTTATCAAACTTAAGCCTGGAGTCCAGGACCACACCCAGATATTTAAAATCTTTTACCGTTTCAATTACTTCTCCCTGCAATGTTATGCAAAAATCTTCTAATTGTGATGTGTTTTTAATGAAAAAACACATGGCAACTGTCTTACTCTTATTTAGGGTGAGCTTATTATCCTGGAGCCAGAGGCTTACCCTGCTCAAAAAAGAGGATATGGTCTTTGCAGCCTCCCTAGATGTCTTTGCTGACACGTAAATGACTGTATCGTCAGCGTAAAGCTGACAACCAGCTCCCGGACAGCTTTCAGGCAGGTCGTTGATGTATAAACTAAAAAGCAACGGCCCCAGAATTGATCCTTGGGGAATGCCAATATTATTACGTTGAGGGGACGACTTTTTTTGGTCAACCCTCACACATTGTTTTCTTGAATGTAAATAAGACGCAAACCAACTCAGTGCAAGTTTGGAGAACTTAAATTTAGACAATTTCGATAGCAGGATGTCGTGGTTGACAGTGTCAAACGCCTTTTTGAGATCGAGAAACACTGCACCATTACCCCCATCCATTGCACTCTTGAGATTTTCAACAAACGAGCAAATAGCAGTTTCAGTGGAGTGCTTATGTCTAAACCCAAACTGCTCTGGATATAGAAGTTGGTTTGACTCTAAATAGTCAACTAGTTGTTCAGACACTACTTTTTCCAATATCTTTGACATTGCAGGGAGTATAGAAATTGGACGATAGTTACATAGCTGGTCTGCATCCCCTGATTTAAAAATGGGAGAGACAACAGCTGTTTTCCATTGATCTGGAAACCTACCTGAAGTTATAGAAAGATTTATTAAATGAGTCAACGGTTTTAAGATAGAGGAGCTGTGCTGCTTAATAAAAGCTGTGTCCAAGTTAAAGACATCTTTGGCTTTTGAGCTAGATAATTTGTCTAGGGTTTTGCTAATTTTAGTTTCATCAACCTCTCTAATATAAAATGAATTTGGGAAGTCTTCCCTTTCAGGGTTATTTACTGCTTTAGGATCAAAACATTGAGCCAGTTCCTCTGCTGATTGGATAAAAAAAACGGTTAAACTCGGTTGCAATAATCATACTATCTGTTATGGGTTGTCCACCGATCCTCAGCTCTCTAATCTTTTTATTCTTGGGTTCTTTATTTGTTAGTTTATTTAAATGCTTCCAAAGGGATGCAGAATTTCCTTTAGCCTCCTCTATTAACTGGGTAAAATAGGAAGCTTTTGCCTTTCTTAAAACCATTGTCACTTTATTTCTTAGACTTTTATAAGTTAGAAGATCAGTGGACAATCCACTTGCCAGGGCTGATTTGAGAGCGAGATCTCTTTTTTTCATAAGTAGAAGGATCTCACTGTTTAACCAGGGTAGACGAGTCCTCCTCTTTGAGTGTTTCATATTCACTGTGTGTTTTTCCACCACCCTGGTCAAGCTTTCAGTCAAAGAATTACAACATTTATCAACATCATCAATTTGCAGGGTGTTGTCCCAGTTAATTTCTTTAATTTCATTCTCCACCTGTAAGATTTTGGTCTTGGGAATTCCCATTTTTATTTTATCTGGGACTTTATAAGGATATGTCAGGAAACGTTTTTTTGAAAGTTTCCTAACAGCCAAGGTCATGTTGTGGTCAGATAATCCTGTTATAAGATTATATGTTTTTGTTATCCGTTCCCCTCTATTAGCAAAAATAAGATCAATTAAAGTTTTACTATGTCTTGTTATTCTTGTGGGTGAGTTGATCATTTGTTGAAAGTTGTATTTAAACATGATTGTTTTCAATTTCTGTTTACTTTTCTTGTCCGACCAGTTGATGTTAAAATCCCCATATAAAATAATCTCAGATTTGTGGTCAAGCTTTTTCATAACATCTTGCAAATCATTGTAAAAAGAAACATTATGTGATGGAGGGTTGTACAAAATCACAATACTAAAATGAGATTGCGGTGATAAGGCTACATTCAGGGCAAGACATTCAAGAGAGGTGTTTAGTTGTATTTCATAACATTTAAGGGTGTCTCTGATATAGATCAAAACACCCCCTCCCTTGCCACATGTTCTGTCCTTTCTGTAGCAAACATAGCCTGGGATGTTTATCATGTTTGTGGGAATATTATTATGAAGCCACGTTTCGCTCAGACAGAGATAGTCCACATTTGACTCTGTGAGTAACGTATGAATCTGATCTCCTTTTGCAATAATGCTTCTTATGTTAAGATGTCCCCCTAAGATCCCCTTCGGCTTGGATTTTGAGTCCCATAACACCCATAAAGAACACCCTGCTGCCAAGACTCACTGAAACACCTGTGGGCATTAGTGAAAGACTGATGACCCTCCGTATTCTCCTAGCAAAAAAAACGCTTTGCCACACTTATTAGTGTGTATGCCCCAACTCCCTGGAGCAGTTTCACATCCGCTGCCTTCAGCGTATTCTGGGAATCACTTGGCGTGACCGAGTGCCTCACGCTGAGCTCCTCAAGAAGACAGGCTGCAGGAGCATTGAGGCCACCAGCACTCACCACCAGCTGAGGTGGCTAGGGCATGTGATCGACTTCCCCGCAAAGTCCTCTATGGTCAGCTACATCACGGTTGCCGATCTGCTGGTGGGCAGAAGAAGCGATTTAAAGACCAGATGAAAATAGCACTTAAAAAGTGCAACATTAAAGCTGGAGAGCTGGAGCACTTGGCCGCCGACTGAGACACCTGGCAGCAGTTGTGCCTCAATGGGACCCAAACACTAGAGGAGGAGAGGATAGACTGGATGCAGCAAAGAAGACACAGAAGACAAAATAAACCATCTACTGCCAGCAACACCACCACTACATACACCTGTCCCACTTGTAACAGGACCTGTGGATCCAGGATTGGGCTATATAGCCATCAGAAGACCCACCGCTAAGATGGAAGTGGACGTCATCATCGGCTTCGATGGACAAAAGCAAGCAAGCAAGTGTTTTTTTGTGTGTTATGTTTCTAAATGAAACTAGTTGGCAAACCGGAGCACCCGGAGAAAACCTGTAAGTAGGATGTGTGTGTGTGTGTGTGTGCGTGCGTGCCTGTGTGTGTTTTTTTTGTGTTGTTTCTAAATGAAACTAGTTGGCAAACCGGAGCACCCGGAGAAAACCTGTAAGTAGGATGCGTGTGTGTGCGCGTGTGTGTGTGTGTGTGTGCGTGTGTGTTTTTTGTGTTATGTTTCTAAATGAAACTAGTTGGCAAACCGGAGCACCCGGAGAAAACCTGTAAGTAGGATGCGTGTGTGTGTGTGTGTGTTAGTGTGTAAGTGTGTGTTTATCTGTATCTATATGGTCATGGTCTAGGTGTGTTCATCCCAAGCAGGAGACGATGCCTCTTCTAACAGAGGAGAAGAACCTGCGGATCCGACCGGGTTGTTGTTGTTGCTGTTGTTGTTGTTGTGGCAGGTGTCTCACGATGGCGGAGGTGAGGAGCTGCTCTAGTCTTGGTTCCTGGAGCCTCATGGAGAACAGCATCAGCTCTGGGCAGACAAAGCTCTTACACAGGTCCTTGTAAATGACCTGGTCAAGGTAAGTCAGAGCTTCTGGGTTGGTTTGAAACTCAGTGCCTTGAACCGCAGCCCACACCTTTGTTAACAGGCGTCGAGAGATGTATGCTGAGTCGCTAGGATGGATTTTTGTCTGTGTGAATACCCGATTGATGAACTTGTCCACGACAATCTTGATGTACATTTTGGGATGGTTTGATGGTGATGGCGGCTCACAAAATGACATACCAGAAGATGGTCCTGATACCAGAGTGTGCATCACCCTGTGGCTGTGGTCCATGGCCTGAGTGTTCACCCACCAGTTGACCACCTCTAGAAAGAAAGTCACTCTCCTCTGGAGCTCCATGTATAGCTCATCTTCTGTCAGAGGCGCCGATGATGCTTTCTCTGATATCAGTGCTACCATATACTCTGGTAACCTGGTGTCTGTCAAGTGGCTGTACAGCAGATCAGTCAGTTTTTGGACTATTTGAGGTGTTGACGGCCTATTGCTTTCCTGAGGAGAACCAGACTTGTATTCAGTTGATTCTTGTTCAGCCTGTCCAATGTCTTCAGCAAAAAGCAGAGCATCCACACTGGCCATGAGGGACCGGACGGACTTTCTGCTCTTAGCTTTGGACTTCAGATGGAATTTTGCCCTAATATTTGCCATAACCCGACAAATGCATGCATGGAGAAACGTCTTGGTAAAAATGTGACCAATTTTTGCCTTCACTTTTTGGGGTTTGGGGCTTGGAGTTTTACATTTTGGCTCTGTCAGGCTTGCTGATCTCAACTGATCAATTTCATCAGCCACGATACAAATCTCCAGAGAAGATTCAGAGTACACCTCCTCCCGCTCAGAGCTAGAAGCGTCATCCAGAAAAGGTTTAACGAGTGCCTTCACTTCTTCGCTGATTTTCTCCTGAACCGATTTCACGCTGTCTTGTTGGTCCTGGTCTTGGTCCTGGTCCTGGTACTGGTCTTGGTCCTGATCCTGGTCCTGGTCTTGGTCCTGGTCCTGGTACTGGTCCTGGTCTTCTTTTTCCAACATTGGTGAGGCTGTCTTGGTTTTTCGTGATCGTGGTCGCGGTCTTGGTATGTGCATCTTTGCCACAAAAGTCTTTAACATTTCGCAGGCATGATTGACCATCTTGTTGAGTCTTTCGGGGGCAATGCAGCAAACTGGCGGCCGTGGCTCAGAGCCTCCAGAGGCGGAGCCCAGACTTCGTGCCACTTCCTCCACCAGCAGCTCTGTCAGTTGCTCTGAGCTGGTGCATTTCACGGGGTCTGTAACGTCAAGAACCTGGACAAAACTGCATCGGATTGCATCGCCGATACTGGACTGAATATCGTCCGGGTGTACTGATTGGTCCTGAAGAGCCTTCAACACCGCTGCAGATATTACTGCTGCAAGTTCCACCAGAAGTTCTGCCACCATAATTTTAGTGGCCTCGTCGGGGTTACCAGACTTTAATAACACCCATTGCTCCGGTGTCATCCTTCCGAAAAAGGTTTCAACTTGTGGGCGAAGAGTTTCTGTTGAGATCGGTGACATCCTTCTTCTGTACATGTTGACCGTTTGTGTTTCACAAACTCGTTTTTCAAACTTTTTGATTTAGTTTTGACGCACGGGTCTGTGTAAGTTTAACACTGAAATGAAGACTGAATGTGTACGGGAAGATATAGTAAAATATCAGACACGTCACTCGCACAGCCAACAAATTCCAGTAGATAAAAGGCAATGACTGATGTGACCTGTGGAGGCTATATATACAGTCTACGTGATGTCATAAATTGTGTCATCAGATCAAAGGAATTCCGTAACTTCAAAGCCTTGAACTGGATGACATCATTTATTGCGTCATTCATGCATTCCATTGGGCTGAGCTCTGACATCAAAGGCGAGTGTACCTTAGCAACTGTTGCTAGGCATGCCTCTGCCAGGCAGTTCGCTACTCCATGGCTGCCGTAGCAGCAGTGTGATACCAACTATTTAACCGCATTTTTCACTTTTATTACACACATGGTAGGAAGTTCACGTCTCACCAGCCTCCCTCCTCTCCACACGTGCGTCCTCCGTTCAAACCGACAGACAGATGGAGCAGTGAAGCCGCTGAGAGGGATTCACGGCAACTACTTTCAAAAGTAAATATACCCAACACTGGTGGCCGTATCCGCAGGCTACGTTAGAACCGGTTACATGCTGCTATTCCGACATGCCGCTATTTCGACATTGACTTCTAATCGTCAGATTAGCGGCATTGACATTATTTTTCAAGCGCCCCACTATTGCAACATTTTTTTTTCATTGTCGGAGTAGCGGCACTTTACTATTTTTTCAAACATTCCGCTTTTCCGACATTGGTTGATTATGTTTTTGTTTTTGCATCTGAGACACTGTTTCTCACACACAAATACATCGGCCTGTTAGAGAGAAGAAAAAACTAATCTAGTGTGATGTCCGACAAGAATCAAACCCACCAAGTTTAAAAACACAGCGGCAGCAGCACACACTGATCTGCAGCTACTGAGACTGTTATTATTCTGTCACCTGGTAACCAGGTTGACAGTGTTTTTTTTGTTTGTTTTGTTTTTTTGCTGAAGGGCAGAGATGGGGACTCGAGTCACTGTGACTTGGACTCGAGTCGACTCGAGTCGCTATTTTGACGTGACTTGACTTGACTTGAAAAAAAATAAAAGACTTGCGACTCGACTCGGACTTGGACGTTAAAGACTCGGGACTTGACTTGACTTGAGACACATGACTTGAATGACTTGAATGACCAGCCACCACCGCCGAAATTCTCACCGGCACGGCACCAGCTCAGTCGGACTTTTCATGCATTTATTTTGAAAGGAGCGCTGGAGGGAGGGGGAGAGAGAGTGAGAAGGGGGGTTGATACGGAGCAAAGGGGCCATCGGGGTCGCTGCAGCGGGCGTGTATCTATCGCTCGCAGCTCAGTGTATTCAATCGGAGATTTCATCCGGAGTTTCAGTGACGGTGAGCGGCCCGACGCTGCTTCATTAACGCCGCGTTGTCGCCGCTGAGACCAGACGCGCTGTTCAGAGTCGTGGCAGATGCACAGTAACCATAGACAACAGCAACAGTCACCTGTTACCAGCATTACCGTAGCGAGGAGCTAACGTGTCCCTTTGTTTTTAACCTCCTCTCCTTCAGCCTCACATTCTCACTGTTGTAGATGGTGCTGCAACCCAACTGCTGTTAGCTGATTGGCTGTTTGCCTGTCACACTCATAGCATCCAGGGATGTTTCAATGTTCCACATTCTTTGACTTTTGAATATAAAATATGAAATTAATATCTAAAACTACTTGGTATGAGTGCAGGCTGAGAATGGTGTTGTCATGATAGTATAGGCTAATAGATTTTCTATTCTATTCTAATATATTGTCTTCACTTTATGTAGATTAGATTCTGCGGGTGAAATTACAATAATAAGATGACTTGACTTGGACTTGACTTGACCTATGCAGGACTTGACTTGGACTTGACTTGACAAAACCTGTGACTTGACTTGACTTGACTTGGCCAAAAGAAAAATGACTTGGACTTACTTGAGACTTGAAGGTTAAGACTTGAGACTTGCACATGTGTGACTTGATCCCATCTCTGCTGAAGGGTGTGTGTACCGAGCAGACCCGTCTACAGAGACACGCGTCTATAGGCTTATTATGGGACAAGCTTTTAGAACAAACCTTATGCCCAGCAAAAATGTAAAATATATAGTCTGACTCTAATATAATAAAATGGTTCTGTTGTTTGGCCACTGTTAAGAATCAGAATATAGGCTACTGTAAGGAAAGAATCGGATCCAGAGCAGCATTCATTTACAAGTTTAATCAGCACCAATTAAACTTCTTATAAATAATCGTAAACATTCAATAACAGGGGTCAGGTCGGACCACAGGCTTCTTTTTTTTCTTTCTTCTGCAGGAGTAACAAGGTGTGCACTGCGCTGCGCTCACCTCGCTTCTCTGACGCGTCGGTGCTCTGTTAATGATTTTTCTGCTGCCTTGAATCCGCCCTTTATGCGTGTGCGTTCACAGATTCACAGTAAGACAAGCTGGGGTTGAGTTACCGAGTTGATAACCAGCGTTGTGGTACCGCTGATCCGGAGTGGAGAGGTTCAGCTCATAGACAGCTGGATAGGCTGGCTGAGAGGAACCGGGCGCTGTGTCATGTCTCAGAGCGTTGCTGCGCTATGAGCAGACGTGGCGGCGCGCGTAAATGTCATGTCATATGAGTGTGTGCTGTTGATTAACGAGTGTTTATGGAGAATGAAAACGTAAAGTCCCATCGTCATGTAGTCGACGGTCCAGGGACCGTGTGTCACAGCACCACTGACAGCGGTGTGTGTGTGTGTGTGCGTGCATGAGAGAGAGAGAGAGAGAGAGACGGTGTGCCGTGTTTGTATCGGATACAATACAATCGCTGTGCGAAATCCCCCTGCCTTGCCCCTCCAGCCAATCAGATCTCTACTACTGATTAGGGAAAAACTCGGTGTGCCTGCACTGGAATAGACACGCCGCAGCTGTATTGAGGAGAGGTAATTGTCACGGCACACAATATTATCACACACAAAAAGAAACAAACAAGTCAAAAAGCTCTCCCAATCACAGACTGCGACACTATCATCATGGACAGGAGGCTAACTCAGTAATGTTTAGGTTAAAAAATGAAACGAACAAAACTCTACATTCAAAATTAGATAAAAGAAATGTGGACTGATCGGTTCATTGTAAAATATTTATTGATGTGAATTCTGTATACGTATGTAGCGAGGTAGCTCTTTTGTTCAGCAGCACACACCTGAAGCTTCAGTCTCCATTAAGACCAACCTGTGACTGCTAAAAAAACATCCAGCAGTAAACCTCTAAAACTCTGCGGGTAAATTAAACAGCTTTCCCCCAGAATGAGGAGCCGCTCCTGGTCCGCGGTGCCTCTTTGCACTTATCCGAAAACCTTTGAGTAAATTATAAACCTGACCACTGCAAATACATCGATGGACCACTGTTGTTGTTGCCACCAGGTAAGTTGGTCTGTCGTAAAACTACTTGTGCGCATGCGCTGGTGCAACAACATGATTGGCGTAGTTCAGCTCTGACAACGCAGGTCTGTCTCCTCAATATTAGAACGTCTCTGGTGCAGTGTAGATTTGACTGAAAAACTGTGCACTGTATTATGTTTTGTTTTGTTTTGTTTTTCTAAGAGGCCAAATATGAATTTCCACAACAGTGGAAAATAAAAAATCTTCAATTCAAAGTAGGCTAAACCCCCTGGACATAACGCATTTCATTGACACTTAGCCTACCTTCCATGAATGGTCACAAATTGCATGTTGCATGTAAGGGGCCGGAAACTCTTCAAAGTGCCATCCATGTAGACCTCCCTGCACCTGATAAGTCAATCACAGTTTTTCCTCAATTGTTTACACACTGATGCACCAACCCCCTGAACCAATTCTGCTAAAGTAAAAGCACAACTCCAGCTTTATTACATTCAAATTACAGTTCTACAACACACTTTTTCAAAACAGTAGGCTGCATACAATTCTCTGCATTTGTCATAATATTCATTTAGTAGGCTACTGTCTGTCTAGTAAGAGTAACACTTTTAAAAAGGGCCTAAAGCATTATGATGAATGGAGAAGTTATTATTTTTATTTTTTCCATTCATCACGTTAACTTTATATTGAATGTAAAGCTTCATTTTGCAGGAGATTTTAGGTGTTTTATGTATTTTTTGAGTTCTGAGTATGAGGCATGCTTTCCGAAAATGTGTGTTAACAATCAAGAAAAACTATAAGTTCATGCATAATGACATAAACGTATGTAAAAAATAGGCTAGACTACGCAAGAAATTGAGGATAAAATGCGTTAACGCACCTGGCGAGAAGAGAGTAGTTTCTGGTGGTGCTGAATACCAGAATCCCCCAATCATTGTTGTGGTGCGCCAGAAAGCACTTCCCTCCCCAGGTTTGTGGCCACGGACCCACAACTAGCACATCCTCGACCTCGTGGGGAATGGGTGGGAGAAACGATGCACGTTGGCGACTCATAATAGATCACACAGAGTGGAACTCCGGGACGACCTCGCCCCCCTGGGTTGCCCTGACTGCTGCGTTGTACACTCGTCTAATTGGCATCGTAGGGTCGGTTTCGATCAGCTCGTATAGCTTCTCCTTGAACGATGCACCAGATATGAGCTCTGTCTCCTCTGGGTGGTTGTGTGTTGGTGCGCGTATCACATGGATATTTGGCCACCACGCATCAAGGGGGGTCTGCCCGCTATTCAGACATCCCACTATACCGACATCCCTCTATCTAGACATGCCGGTAATCCGACACTTTTTGGTACCGCCATTCCGACACATCATCTTTCTTTTCTTTCTTTTTTTTAACAGCTGCGATACCCAGGCGCGTCTCTCTCTCTCTTTTTCTTTTCAGCATGCCTATCGCGATGTTCTTAATCTCAACAAACTACCAAGTCACAAACAAAACTGACATAATAAACAAACAGAACTACTGTATGTTGCAGTTTGTTTGTCAAGTGAACCTGTCACCTTAAGCACCACGGACAGCGCCGCAGATGAGCCGCGGAGAAGCTGTGAGCGTCTAGGCTCTGGTCTTAGGACCTGGGGCCTCATTTATGAAAACTGTAAGTAAGCAGTGTAAAACTTCTTTTAAAAATTTTCTTACGGCGAAAAGATTAAAATGGCGTGCTCCCAAAATATTTACACCTTTTTCACATATCAAACTGTGCGTACGCAAAACTCCCCCCGATTTGTCTTTGATAAATCACACCAAGAATGGTCCGCATTTGAACCCACCTCATATTCTGCCCCCAGAGCCCCTAGACAAAACCAGCACCTGCATATTAATTAGTGACAATTAGAAGTCAATGTCGAAATAGCGGCATGTTGGAATAGCAGCATGTAACTGCATCAAGGTTGAAGGCTGCTGTTTGAAGGAACACCCTGCATGTTGTCCTCCAGCAGCGCCAAAACATTTTTGGTCCTTTGACTTTGTTTTTTTTTATATCGATAGCCATCATGGACGAGGACTTAACCCCCTCGATTTCCCGTTTTACGATACGCCATTAGCCTATCACTGCACTGTGAACTTAAAGTGTAAGTAGCTACAGCAGGCCAAGGCATAAGCAACAGCAGGCCTATTAGAGATGTTAGATGAAATCGTTTATTTTTCAACTTTGAAAAATAAAAAAATAAAAATATGAATTTGCTTTATTTTTTTAAGTAGCCAGGAATCAAAGAAAGTTTAAAATGACAAGAAACTGTGCCATCTCATGCTGCGAATTTCATATTTTATAACTGTTTGTCTCCTTACCGACCAATAAAATAAATTATCGATGCCAGGAAAATCGATTAAATTGTCCTAGGGTTGTTATATAATTTCACAGCAGCCTAAATCACTGACAAATCAGATGTTTACATACAAAACTCAGTAACAGTCTCAGGCTCTCTCTCCCTCTGAGCAAAACTTCCCAGCCTGACACTCCTTTCTGTAATTTTACACATTTGTTTTTTCAGTTTCCATTGTATCACGAATTATAAGCAAATGTTTATTAAAGCAGATATCAGCGGAATGTTTTTGTTAATATAAGTCCTAAATAGTCCTATTTTCCGTCAGCAATCACTTACATGGAGTGTTTCAGCCGAAACGCGGGTCTCTCCGTCACTCTGCTCTGCTGTAAACCCAGGAGAAAACTTTCCTTGTGGGATACAAGTGTTATCCTTTTTTTTTGTTTTTTTTTTTGTCTGCATTGTCTGAGTGGATGACCACCACTAGGGGGGAAACCAAATCCAGAACTTAATGCATTTTTTTTTAATTTTTTTTTAAATAATATATTTTAGTGACTGTCACCTGTCCTCCCTGGAAGTTAGCTTCGGGTAACTATACTTCTGTAGGTCAGGGAGGGATGTGATACACCTTAGTGAAGTGAAAAGGGGGAGGTGAGGGATTGTGAAACAAGTGAGGAGTGGGGAAGATAGGTGTTGAGCTATAGAGTAATTATAGTGCATGAAAAGACGTGCAGGGATGATGTGCCTGTGTGCTTGTGGATACTGTTGACAGCCCATCAGGGGCCTGGGGCCGGTGTGGTATCCCTCAGAGCAGGAGGGGCACCCTGAGTGCCCAGCCAGCCGCCCACAGAAGCAGAAGGGGGCCAAGCGAGATCCTAGGTCCGGACCGACAGTGCACGGGACCATCCCGGAGCCAGAGCCAACCCCAGGCACGCGGGACAAGGCGGCCCACCATGCATCCCCCCACCCCCCTGCGAAACCTCCAGCCCCAGTCTCACCACCGGGGCCCCGAATTTGACCTTTTCAGCCTTCTGTGTGGGTTATGTGCATGGTGCATTAAATTAGGTGGGTTGGATAGTGGACGAGAGACTTCCCGAAAACCACTAAGCCATGCCCATCCAAGTGTATGTAGTGCTTTTAAAATCAAGGGACAGATGGGGTGTAGGATGGGAGGCCCTGGCACACTACTGCCCCAAGGTCTGCTCCATCATGGATCCCCTTGATCTACCACTAGTCTGCCCCTTAGAGAGTGGATGTTTTATGTAAAAAAATAAATAAAATAAAAATTTAATGGGCTGGTATTGGTCTGATTCATGGGTTGGAGGTGAGAAATTTTGGTGTCATCGGGGCCCCACTGGCGAGAGCGGAGGAGGAAGAGGAAGGGGCAGGGGGCGCCCGCCCACGGATACTAGTGTTATCCAATGAGGAGAGAGAACGGCATGAAGGGCTGTGTGTGCAGCCAAGGGATGCGCGTGAATGTGGTGACATAGGGACGAGGACCGATAGATGCATGACGAGGGCGGGGGCTGCTAACTCATGGTGCGTTCAAGGAAACTCGTAAACTTGTGTTTTTCCGACCTGTGAAGTCATACCAGTTCGATCTGGTACGAGTTCACGGGTCGGAAGTTACGAGTTATAGTGTACTTTCACAGGCAACAGGACGGTAAAAACACGAATTACAGGTTACCTGGAACGCTACAAAGTCGTAGTCGTGACTTGAAGCCGTAACTTACGGTTTCAAAAGCCTGCCTGAAACGCAGCATTAGCCGAAACGACCGGATCACTGATATCTGCTTTAACACAAAAGGAAAGGCACAATAGTAAAACACACTGATGCGTAATTTCGGCTGCCAATCTGCAGGGGACGGTGCGTGTCATAAGCACGATAACAAAAATGTACACAACAGTGAATCAGGTGGAAAAAATAAGCGGTGAGCCTCCCTCCCCTCGAGCCTCTCTGACCCAGAGCCCTGTTGCGACGCATCGTCATGGAGGCTGATCAGCACCATGGACAGCTCCCGGACCTCAGCGCATCATTTGCGCACAACGTGCACCAGTTTTACTGTAATAACACAGGGGTGGGCAATATTCTATTAGCCAAACAGCAGTCTGATATCAGCCATATGTAGCCTACTGAAGAAACATGGACTTGAGGCATCTTGTACTGATCATTTAGTGCCCAAATGACTGCATCAATAAATGAGGAAATGATATTCACAGATCCTATTTTAAAAAGAAGAAAAAACATGGTCATACTACTAATGGATTTTCCTGCGTCGTGGTACCGCTGATCCGGAGTGACAGTGATGTGGATAGGTTCAGCTGGATAGGCTGACAGTAACCCCGGGTAGGCTGAGCTTGCTTTTATTCATAAAATAATCAAAGCACAAAAGTTACCCAAGCCATGGCCCCCCTGATTCCGCGATGTATGACTCGGGGTCACTTCGAGTGTTAACAAAGTCAAAACTAACCCTAACGGAACAACCGGGGCGGTGTTTAGCTCAGTTGGTAGAGCATCTGCCCCATGTGTTGAGGCTATAGTCCTTGCTGCAGGCGGCCCCGGATTTTTGGATTTTGGTGCGTAGCCTATTATGGAGCCGTTTTTTTTAAGTAGGCTAATTTTTTCCCTGGATGAAATTTAAAAATGTATTTAAAGTTGTAACATTAGGGTTAGGAGTGTGTGATTGAAATCCACCACGGCCTGCTTTCCGTTCAAGGCATCTCCTCCTTCAGATGCCGAGACTTTGTCTTTATTAATTAAGCTTTCACTGACTGTATCACACCTGTGCACATGTCTTGTCTGACGTAGGTCAGCAGGGCACAGACGCATCACAGCACTGCACCTCATCTGACACATCCGCAGGTTGCACAATAATCTACTGTCTGACAAAAAGTAGTCGGGATTTTCCTTTCCTTATCCGGCGAAAAGTAATGGATTACTTTTTTTAAAAAGATAACAGAGTTACTGATTGTTCATCGCACAAAACTAACGCGTTACATTACGTGTTACATGGTAACACAAGAACAAGTAATTCAAGTACTCTAACGCATTACTTTGTAACGTTTGTAATGCGTTACCCACAACACTGCTCCCAACACTGGTCACTATACACATAAGATTTAGAGAATCTCGCGAGACTTAGGCAGACCAGGAAGATGAGCTTCCGCTGCAAACAAGCATGAAATATGAACTTATTTTATTTTTTCAGGACAATTCCGCATTTCGGGGATTCAATACAAGAGGGACATTACAGACGAGCAGCATGGAGGTATTTGGATGTGTTTTTTTGTGACGAAGACCGCCGGTGTCCGTTTGCAACTATGCACGGACATGCACTGCTACGCCAAGACCCCCTGTAACTCAGAGAAGCCATGGAGGACTCTGAAAATTCTCCCAGCCCTTGGATGACATGATGGTGAGTAGATAATGAGTGAAATATCATTCTGGGCTGAACTATTCTTTTAATATATAAAGTTTTTTCATGCGATAAAGTAATTGTTTAGAGCCCCAGTATGTGGTTAGTTTATCCAAATGACGCCTGCAGCCGGGCTGCTGTGGTGCTCGGCCGGCTAACCTATCATCCCGCAGCAGCCAGTGTCGTCGGAGAAAATGATGGAGTTGTTTTAGATGTAAATTCGTACAAAATAGCTGATGCATGTTGCCTTCAGGGACAGTTTTTCATCAAGTCTCTATATTTCCTTCTAAAACAACTCTGGTAACATTCTGTTATTATCTTATAGTGTGGTGAATGTGCAGGTCACAACTTGTCCACCAGAGTGTTGTTGGATTGTGTATTTGATGAGTTTGATGAGGGAAACCAAGAAATCCCATGAGCCTCCATAGCGTAGCTCTGAGCAGCTCGCAGCTCTGCTCCGCTGTTCTAAAAACAGCTTGCACCAACAAATAAAGTTAACAAGCCTACTGCTATGACTATAAACAAATGAACAAAATGTTGGACTATTCCTTTAAGGAGGAGGACTTAAAGTCCACAGCAGCAGCAGTATAGGGGCAGAGGGTTCAGTTAGTGTGAGTTTGTCAATCTCACAGCCTCTGGAAACACACAACTTGAATTGTGATGATGCTTCTGGGCCTTCTGCCGGAGGGGAAGAAACAGTCCAATTGAGTGGGTGGTCTTTATATGCAGGAAGATGTCCCCGATGGAGGATTCATATAATTCATGCTTTTTTGGGGGGCAGGTGTGACTCCACTGCCGTACCTTCTTGTCAGCAGCACAGCAGTCTCCATACCACACTGTGATGCAGGATGTGAGGACAGTCTACCACACACCAAAGAGCAATGTCAGGACTGGGATGCTGAGCCCATGCTTCTCACACCGATCATACATGTTTTTATATGCTTCATTACAGACCATCATGAAAAAACTCAACCCTCCTGTTGTCCTCCTGGGTCAAGGAAGGAAGGAAGTCAGGAAGGATGAAGGGAAAGAAGGAAGGAAGGAAGGACAAAGGGAAAGATGGGAGGAAAGAAGGAAGGGGGAAAGGTAAGATGGAAGGAGTGAACAGATTGGGTCAATTGGATCAAAAAGGAATGAAGTAAGGAGGGGAAAATGGATTGTGGAAAGAGGGAAGGGAAAAAGAAAAGAAAGAAAGATGGAAGGGAACAGATTTGTTCAAGGAAGGAAGGGAAAAGGGAAGGAAATAAAGATGGAGGGATGTAACTGATCAGGTCAACTGGATCAAAAGAGGAAGGAAGACGAAGTAAAAGAATTGTGGAAAGATGGAAGGAGAAAGGAAGGAAAGAAGGAAGGATGGAGGAAGTGAACAGATCGGGTTAATTGACTGATTGTTTGAAGTCAGTGGTGTGTTTGCTGGTTTGAACCAGTGTCCCGTGTTCTGCTCCTGATGAAACTAAAGTGTAGTACCTGCAGAGACCACATGAGGGCCTCAGAGGATGTCAATTACACAGCTCAACTGGTGCTGAACGTTCCAAATCTCTCCAGCAACCAGAGGCTGTGGCCCGCAACCTTCTGTCTAATGGCCTCTGGCATAGAAACCCAGTCCTCATATGCAAATATGTGACTGTGTATTCTAGCATCAAAATTTATAGTGGTGAACTGACTTTCTGATTATGGACTAGAATTAAAGCCAATCAAAACATGAGTACATCTAAATCAAACAGGATTTTATAGATATGGCAGATTAGAGGAAGCATATATTCAGTCCTGTCACAATGATCCAGGTTTTTGCTTCAGGTGAGTAATATTTTAACTTAATGACGTGTAATTTTAAATACCATGTTGATGTGTCCAAGGTGTGTGAGAATCAGGGTTGTAGCTACAACTGAGGCCACACACTCCATGTCCTCAGTGTTGTGCACTGTAAAAACCTAAAGAGCCTGATGTCATTGTTTTCACACCAAACTATAGCACCGTTAAATCAACCCATTATAAAATAGATTCATTGTTTAGTCCTTTTCAGAATTATATTCAGGCGACATGGCATAACATTAAGGAAATTAATATGCACAGAAATTTTTATTGAGAACATAATGGACAAGCTACGGAGCAGTACAGTAATTCAATTAAAATATTTATTTTTATTCATCAATGAAGTATTTATTAATTACTTTTGTTTATTTATCACAGAAAAACAACATTAACGTGTTGGTAAAATGCACCTATAGAGTAAATACTGTCCATTGTTTCATTGTTTCCTGCCACTGCCGCACTGTCAGGGCTCCGGTTGATGCTTAGCTCAGTGTTATTTCCAGACACAATTGTCACAGCATTGTGTTTTAAATTGAGCTCTTGACACTACAAACTCAATTTACCTTAGGAATATTGTCTTTCCTGATCTGACAGTCTTGTAAATTATTAAACCTCCCATCAGGGATTCACAAATTTTGACTCATTAATGATTGCAAAAACACAGAAAAAGAACCAAGGGACACGTTTAAGAGCTGAAACCAAACATTTTTTTGCTTTAGTCAAAAATGTCATTGTTTAACAAATTCTTTGAGTTGCTGGGGATGAACTTTCAAAACAGTCATCCTCATTTTATCTTCATCGTGACTTTGTTGTTCTTTTCATTATATAATCCCTGACACTAGAGAGCACCAGATGTTTACATTTCAGGAACACCGTTTTTCTTTTACAAAACGGTGTACCAGAGTTTTTATCTGACTGTGTGTCAGATGGGTAGTAAACAAAGCCTTTGGTGAATTGTTGTGTTGCATTATTAATAATGTGCAACTATCTCTGGCTCTAGTGGATAAAGCAACGAATACGACAACAGATACTGGAAAAGTAATCATGGATAAAATCTGTTATTTTTTAATTTTGTCTTATTTGGTTTTGAAAATCAAGTGACCTAAGAATCATAATGTTGCTTATGAGCTGGACTAATACAAAATAAACTTAAGCATCATTGTTTACAACAGTGGTTCTCAAAGGTTTTTACATCAAGGACCCCTAAATTGACACAAATTAGACCACGGACCCCCATTGGACAAAATTTTGAAGCAAATGCCAGAAATAGACGAATATTTGGTCTGAGACTGAAGAATGTTGCGTTTTTAGTCAATGTACGATGTACAAATTAGGGCCAATGGCATGAATTTTTGGAAATATTATAGAGAAATTTCTGGAAAAAAGTGGTGCAACTTCTCTAAAAACATTTAAACATTTCTAGAATAAGTGGTAAAAATTCTGAAAAAAATTAGAATATATTGTATATATATATTTAATTCTAGAAAAAAAGCTAATTAAATATATCCATAAAAAAAGTGGTACAATTTCTGAAGAAAAGTTCTAGAAAAATTTCTTTCTTTCTTTCTTTCTTTTTTTTAAAGGGAAAAATAAATAATTTAAAAAGAGTGGTAAAAATTCTCAAAAAACTTTATGAATTCTAGAAAAAAGTGGTAAAATTTCTAGAAAAAGTTGGGGACCCCCTTGAACCCTCTCAAGGACCCCTGGGGGTCCCCGGACCCCACGTTGAGAACCACTGGTTTACAACACAACTCTCAGGAAACACACCAGGAATTCACACGCACACACTTGCACCTCAGACTTTTCATTAGGGCCTCTAAATAGTTGCTGTTATTAGGTAAAGTAGCTTTTAGATTGGGTGATTTAGTTATTTAGATCATAAGGACGAGCACCTACATGAAGAGGAAGAAGATGAGCTACCATCAAAACTTTCAAACATCACACCTTTGTGCATAGTCTTAGTGAAAAATATATGTCAAGGGTTCAGCAATGAGAGGTACTTAGACTCCATACACACTTTATAACTTCTGCAAAAACAGATTTTTTTTTAAATGCTGAAAGTTAATGAAGCTCCAAGGACATCTTTTATACAGCAGGAGTGAAATGAAAAGCTTAGCTTGATTAGACCAGACATTACCAGATTGAATCGCTTTTCCTTTGTTTAGCGTGCAAGAGAATGTGTCAGGTCTTACATTTAGGTAAATGATGGGCTGGTATAAAGGATTGTAAAAGCCATATGTTTTAGCCCTATAGTCAAAGGAAAGGTTCAATCAATGAGTCAAACTGCTTCCATCTAATGGACCCATGATACAATATAAACATAAAGATGTAGCTGCTGACAAGAACTAAAGCCATCGTCAACATTGTTGCTGCTATTTCAGCAGGACAAACAGAGCAAATGTGAAGGGCTTAAGTTTCTATCCTGCCTCATTTGTTCATGTAGACATTCACTGCTGCTTGTTGTGACTGCTCTGTTTGCTCTGCGACGGCCAGTAGCTTGTGTGTCGGCATTGATTTTCACCGTGTTTATGTCGAACACCCACAAGCGAGACCAATTGTAATGACAGTGGGAAAATATGATCATGTTTTCAAGCAGTTGTGCCTCTACTCAGCTCTTTTAATGCTTCTCTGATCTGCAAGGAGACACTACAGCATCTTCTGGCTGAAATCCTAAATGTGAATCTGCCTTCAAGAGTAAACAGCACCCACCACACACACACACACACACACATGGTGGAGCCAGTATGGATATCTATGTCTGGTGTCATTAATTGTTTTCCTCCGTCCTCTTCCTTTAAGATGTGTAGAGCGTGTGCATTCAGTCCAAGTCAAGTTTTGGGTCCAATTCTGATCAGTTCTTGGCAGTAGGCCTTCCTACCTGGTACTTCAATTTGTCTTCAAACTCAAAAATGTATCACTGCCTGTCCCCAAACCTGAGGATTCAAGTATCCAGTGCTATTATTGGCTGCTGTAAACACATTTATTTTGTGCAGGCAGAAATAGGATAGAGGAATAAGTCATGGATGCATTTCTCATGTTATTGCAGCCTTGTGTACCAGGTTACATATAGTCTGAATCCCATCCAGCTGCTTTTTATAGTCTCTCCCGCACCAAATGTGGACTCATCCACTGCAGAATATAGTCCCAAAGAAATGTAAATTCCTCTTTCTTTCTCAGGCTTGCGGCCGAGAGCCACAGATAAGGCAGGGGATGGGGGGCGATACCAGGAGACTCATCCATTCATTGTTTATACCTCTTATTTTCTATAATTATAAAACAGGAATAAGTACAATTATGTTTTCTCAAATCCTACTGCAACCTTGTAAAGGAATGATAAATAGACTGATTATATTGCTCTTTTCTACCAGCTCCTCAAAGTCACGTTCACCCATTTCACTCACCCATTCATACAGCAGCTTTATTCTATACTTAATGCACTTTCTTATCACATGCACACTAATGCACCAATGGGCAATTTGGGGCTCAATTTCTTGCCCAAGTACACTAGGAAATGCAGACCGGAGGAGCCGGGGATCGCATCAGCAATTAGTGGCCGACCTGCGCTGCCTCTTCAGCCACCGCTCCAGCCCCGCTGGTAGAACTGAACCATTTTGTGCTCGCCTTCTGTTGCGGGGACAGAGCGAGAAATAATTTGACAGTAAAGGGTTGCGTGAGTGCAGGTTTCTTGGAGCTTACTGTTCACCAGCTATATGATTATTCCATCTCTACGGCTCCCAGGAGTTATAATTTGCTGTAATTTTTAATCACTTAATCCCAGTTAAGATGAGGTTAAACAGAGAATCACAGTGAATCCTGCCGTGTTTCCAAACACTGCTAAAAAGATTTTCTGGGAAAACAAAATCTTGTCTGTGTTCTGACAAATGGTGGACTGAGTGGTGAGAGAGGGGAAGGGAAAAAAAGCATGATTTATTTTCAAGGCTTTTATGATGCTTTCTATTGTTTCCCCACATGCTTTGGTCTTGATGCATACTACGACTGCCAATGGGGACGTAACTGTTGCAGAGATACAAAGGCACTGCTCAAATTACACCTGTGACAATTACTACAGCAAGGCGCTGTCTGCGGGACAAAAGAGTGTTATCTAAAACTACTCAGGGAGAATGTACAGAAAAAAAATCAATTACTGCTGAGGCTTTGTTGCAGGTTTTAGGCTGTCTGGTATGTCACACTTAAAATATTGTATTGTCAACAGCAGATTATTACGAAAGCACTGAGATGTTTTCTGTCTTTAAAATGACAAAATTACATGTACTACCATAAATACAAATGGCCTCTGGGCAAGTAACACTTGTATCTAGATTCATAAAATGTCTTTATTCCACTCCATCCTCTAATAACATAGGACTATTTGCTGGGGCCTGGAATGAATCCCAGCAACCTTTCAAAGGAAGCCTAAACCATGGAACCAACTACTGTATAAAACCTGTGGAGATTCAAACATGGTGAATGTGCCCTGAGTCAGCTGCTGAGGGTCAGGCCTGTCAGGAAGAAAGGTGGTGGTCTTTTCTCTTTACAAACTCTGGAACCCTGTTAGATCAACAGATCAGGAAATGGTACGATCCAAGGATTTGTAATGTGGTGGATAGTCCATTTGAGCCTGAACCAACCAAGCAACGCAGCAGAAAGTCTGGGCAAAATGTCACTTGGTTTCCCTTCATATGTAGGCTATAGGAAACCAGAATCATCCATCACTGTGTTTTTTTTTGTTGTTTTTTTTTATCTAAACACTCAATAATATCTGTTTTATTTCTACTTAATCATTTCTTTATTCTAGCCACCGCTAAAGAAGCAAAACATTCCAGTAAAGTAAATGCAATAATAATGTAGCCTACATTAAAATCAAGGACAGTTTGCAAAGGCCTGACATTATCATGTTTTTTTTGTTGTTGTTGTTGTTATTTTTTTGTACTAATATCTATAATTGGGCTACTGTCTTTTTTTTTGGATGAGAAAAAAAATTAATCAGGCATATGCACACAGCTCGTCAGTAGGAGGTATTCCTGTTTGTTTGTGTAATACAACAATTTTTTTCTTTTTTAAAGCTATCCTTTAGTTTAAAAGGAGCCAATTGTCGGTTTTGCAGTCGCTATAGCCTACCTAACATCAACAGCTAACTTACAAGTCGAGAAGAAGAAAGAATTGAGTTCAGCATCAAGCTCTATTCATAACCATTTAAACCAGCTAACCAGCTAGCCCCACCTGGGTCGGGGTGTCTGTGGCGTCCGGGCAGAGGAGGACGCGGTGTAACCCACTGTGCTCTAAACACAAAGATGGCTGTTGCTATGCTAATGCTATCTCTGTAGCAACCATAGCTTCTTGGAGGCTTCTCACGTGTACCTTTTTCTTTCTTATTGACAGTAATACGTCTGCAGACTCCCCCTGAAGTCATTACAGCATTGTAACAGCCTGGCTGCGCCTCGACTACAATACATTAACTAAGCAGATTATCTGGGAGCCCTCTGTACCCGTCAACAATAGAGCTGTCATTGGCCTGAGAACATAGGGTTCCTACACCAGAAACCTAACACACCCAGCAATTAATCCCACCTATTAGCTCAGCTGTCAAAACTACTCAGTTGAGTTGAAACCAAATGCGTAACAGCTATGATGAAGCTTAATTGGAAGAGTTGTGTTTTTTTGTTTGTTTTTTTCCAATAACAACTGAGTAACTCGCTAGGCTACTCTATTTTTGAGCTACCAAGGCTTTTTAAGCAAAGGGAAAAAGAAGCAGGATATGAATTCCATGCCTGCACTGAAAACCATCACCCCTCAACATTTTTGAGCTCAGCTGCAAGTGTAGCCCTCTGCCATAGAAGGAAACTAGCTCTTTATTTAAAGGGTTCAAGAACAGCTTGCTCTCTTTCTGTGGAACATAATCACCACATTTGTAAACGTAAAGCAGGGCTTTGAATGTAACCATTCATCTTGAGTTACCATGTTGTCGATCAGACATCAAGGCTCTCCAAGGCCTGTGCTCTCCACAGCAACCTACCTTCTATTACAGAGCCGAATAAGCTTTGCCACAAAGTGCCAAGTAGCCCTGGGTCCTAATAACGGCGCCACAAAGAGCCAACTTACAGCAATTACAGTCAGCATTAATACAACATTAGCCACATGGTCATTTCTCCAGTTTGCTTTCACTGTGTAAACTGACCACTCATGTGGCGCGCTCCCAGTTATGCTGTAGACATTGCAAACAAACATGCTGGCAGATTTTTTTGAACAATAGCTCTCATTCTCTTCTGGAGAGATAGATTTACTAATACTACTATACTGTAACTGCTCCAGGAGTTTGAGCATTGATTTAAAGGGATAGTTCACCCAAAATTCAAATTTCACTCATTATTAGTCACTCATGTTGACTAAGGGCTGGGAGAATTTTCAGAGTCCTCCATGCCTTCTCTGAGTTACAGGAGGGGGGGGGGGCACACAGCAGTATTTGTCCATATAATGGTTGTGAATGGTGCTCACTTTTCTTGTTCCAAAAAGACACACCACAAAACATCAGAATACCTCCATACTGCTCGTCTGTAATGTCCCTCTTGTATTGAAGCCCCCACATGAGAAATTGTTCCGCTGGTCAGTGCAAATCACGTGAGATTTGCACTGACACAGGAAGAGCAGTGAACTGAGACACTGGGAGCTTCCGCTACAAACAAGCTTAAAATATAGAATATTAAATTTTTTCTGAACAATTTCTCATGTCGGTGCTTCGATACAAGACGGACGTTACAGACGAGCAGTATGGAGGTATTTGGATGTTTTTTGGTGTGTCTTTTTGGACGAAGGAAAGTGCTATCCATTGACAACCATTATATGGACAAACACTGCTGCGCGGACCCCCCCGTAATTCAGAGAAGGCACGGAGGACTCTGAAAATTCTCCCAGCCCTTAGTCGACATGAGTGTGAGTAGATAATGAGTGAAATTTGAATTTTGGGTGAACTATCTCTTTTGTTTTTTAAAACTCTTATTGTGCTTTTATGGTGATATGGATCCCATGGGGTCTGGAATAAAGAAATTAATATCCCTTCAACTTCCAGGGACACAATTATTTATTACCAGACATTAGATGGGTTCCTATCATGGCTCTAAATTGTTGGACGTTGGAACAATGACAACCAGTTTGATCCGGGTCAAATTACAGCACGGTATATTGTCCAGTTTTTTTGTTTTTTGACAGAATGTCACTAAAGCCTTGCTGTGTTAAAGTGATGACTGTGATAGTGATGATAATGCTGGTGATTCACTGCTGGCCTGTGGTGATTGGACCATTGCAAAGCTCTGAGTGTGTGAGTGTGTGTGTGTGTGTGGGAGGGCACTTGTCTCCAAAGTTGGATGCTTCCAGTATAAATACACATAAAGGTATATATATTCAAACCCTGTGGATTCACCTTTTGCGTTTCTTTCATATCAGACGACTGAAGGCCAATTGAAGGAACCCTTATGTTCAATTGGATTGTGTGAGAGACAAGGACCAGATCCGCCATTTTTTTTTTTACCGAGGATGAGGTTCAGTCAATGTTATGTTATGCTGGCTATTTTGGCAGCGCTGAAATTCAACAATAATATTGAATATGTTAAAGTTGAACGTGTAGTCATCCTCCCAGAGTGGATAGAACAAAAAGAGAAGCAGTAATACTTTCGCACCAACTCCTTTAAAATGCTTTGTGGATCATTTGTGCATGAGCAAATCCACTGTGGGCAATAGAATACAATTGTCTACACTGACACATTCAGTTAGGGTTACTTTACTTTAGGGATTATTCTCAAACGCGATAGAAATCTAACACAAAGAATGAAAACAGTGATCTATCTATCTATCTATCTATCTATCTATCTATCTATCTATCTATCTATCTATCTATCTATCTATCTATCTATCTATCTATCTATCTATCTATCTATCTATCTATCTATCTATCTATCTATCTATCTATCTATCTATCTATCCTCATCTATTACTGATATGTAGCAGTATTTAAATATTTAGCCTCCATTGTGATATCAACTGGATGGATCATTGTAACAAGTGTGTACGTGTTCCACCCATCATATTTTTTACTGTGATCATTTATTTTTGCTGTATTGTGTGCGCATTGTGTGTCTGCTGTAGGAACTGAACACATCAGTGTTTTCTACTCCGCAGCCATTGTGCTTGTCACTGAGAGGCCAAGATGCTGCATCCTCAATCTATTTCCCAGGCTGGGGCTCCGCGCCACAGCTTGAGAAGCCCAAGTCCCCTTTAGTCGCTCCCTTTTTAGCCTCCTTTTTTACCTCCCTCAAACAATAGACCCTGCCCCACATAAAGCAGACGCCCCCCAAACAGTCAGTGAATAAAGTTAGTCCAACATGCAGCCCTTAAACCCACCCCGAGACTGCTGCCGGGCAGCCACACTCGCAGAATTGTTTGTTAATAGTCCAATTAGATAATTGCCATCTTTCACTCCTTTTCCTCTCTGTTTCCCATAAAAGCATGAATGGCACTCAAGGAGGGGGGCAGCTTGAAGAGGGCTTCTGGCCAGCTGAGGTGACAACAAGGGCCAGAGAATGTTCCTTGCACTAGGCCACTGGTTTGAATTGAATCATTGTGGCCTAATCAATGGTCTTATTGGATTACTGGCCACTGCTGTGTTCAGAGATATTGTTGCACTGACAATGAAAATAGCTAAGAGTTGGTGGTTAGGTGGGTGGGTAGTGGGCTGGAAGGCGAGCGAGCGAGAGAGGTAGGGGCCATTCCAGGGGTATGCATGTGTGAGAGTGTAGGCAGCCTAAGCACTAATGACAAGTTTTGTTCTCCTGTTTTGTCTTTTTTGAAACGTGCAGGTTAAGATTATAAGAGCATGCGGACGGCGCAATCATCTTAATCCTGAAGGTGGTGTTAGTGTCCCGGACCCCACCGTCTCTGAATCCACACGCTAGGAAACTTTCACAACAATCCTGCTGTCAAAGCAGAGCCACGATGTTACAGAGCTGAAGCTGCCTCGCTCGCTCGTCACTGCCTTCATGAAATTTTGATTGACATGGATTTGTTCATTATGCTTTTTTTTTCTTCTTCTTCTTTTTTTTTTCCACCACCACCTATCTCACTCGCTTCCCTCTCTGGCTCTCTCCCAGTTTCCTGTTGCCTACGGTAGCATAGTGGTGAGATCTGCACATTGCAAAAAAATCCGTTGATTGGTGCGAGAGCCGAGAGGGGAAAAAGGACGGGAATCAAAGTTCGCTGACATGCTGCAGCAATCAGGCTGGCTGTGAAAAGTCTGAGGGGTGGGGGTGAAGAGAGAGACGCCTGGCCGCTGGTCTGTGGATGGAAGAATGAAGCACCTGGGAACTTTTTTCAGGTCTGGAAGAATCATAGCCCTGTGATTGTGAAGCGTTCATGTTGGGGGCTCAGGGAAGGCTTGGTTTGCGAGACAAGACTAATCATTTGTCTTGATTCCCTGGGCTGAGAGCTGGAAAACAGAGGGGGACGGGACGAGCGAAACCCCTCTATCAAGACCTGATCTATTTCCCCCCAAACAATTTAGTGTATTCATGAGGTTACGCAAATGTGGAGGCAGCAAAATTACCGTAATCAATTGAAACAGCAAGAGCGCATCCATGGCTCTGATTATTTGAAGATCATCTATCAGCCTGATGTCTGTGTAACGAGGAGAGGGGGGCGACTGAATTACTGTTGAGTTTCACTGAGAAGTCCATGATCATTGGGCAAAGGGAGTTCGGTCAGTGATAATAGTGCTCCTTGGTCTGGTGAGAGAAATATTCCACCAAACATTAGGTAGCTGACCGTGCCGTGCTGAAAGGTGCTGTTTTTGAAAGTAAAACCCCATACTGTCCAGACCCAACCGGTGCGCCCTTGCTCTCCGTAATCTCCCTTTTTTTTTCTTTTTTTTTTTACTCCAACCTGACAAAGGGGAGAAAAAAAAGACAAACCACGGATCCAAGAGGATAAACTGAGAATGGAGGTCAGGTACAACCAAGAGACGGAGGGGATGGTGCTGAAGAATGGACTAAAGGAGGGGAAGGATAGCAAGATAGACTCCCAGGGCAGCTTGTCCAAAAGCTTCCTCAAGGAGCAGCAGGACTCCTTTTCTCCCTCTGGGACTCTGGACAACTGCGACAAGAACAGAGGGAGCACGGGAGACCCAGACTACTGTCGGAGAATACTAGTCCGAGGTGAGGCTTCCTCCTTTATTTGTTCTGTTTGTTTGTTTGTTTTGGGCAAACTTGTCGCCTGGTTCTGAAGAAGTCGCGCCAGATGAATCTGGTGTGAGCTGCTGTTGTTTTACCATCAGGAGAATCTCCCAGAGAAAAAGTTGTAAAACGAGGCCTTTGTAAAATCAGACGTCGATTGTAGCACAATGTGCTTCTAAATTAAACAAATGTTTAATTTACATTTGCTCAGCCTCCTTTAAATATTTTTTTATTGTTTTGTTGTTGTTGTTGTTTCATGGGAAAGTCGATTATTTGATTATTCCTTATTGGAAACTGACGTCATTGTTAAAAAAAAAAGAAAAGAAAAGAAAAAGATACCTTTAAATTTGTGCTAATTTTAATGAATAACTACATTTATTTTATTTCATTTTTTCATTACATGTTTGTAAAGACTGAATTAGACCTTTCCTTATATATAGGTATATATATACTTATACTCATATTTAATGCTTATATATAATATTAATGTACAATTATTTAAGTCTAATTTGAATTACTGAAATAATGTTTCATGTGGTAATTCAAATATATATAAGGCTGTGTATTGAAGGAAAAGTGGCAGCAGGGTTTATTTTTGCTTTTCACTTTCCTAGTGATAAATACTGAAATTGTAAATATTTAAACACAGACAAAAAAAAAATACAATAGTTGATTTTTCTGGATGAATATTTACGTAATGTCAACAAACCACAGGGAAGTGGTGTTTATATCAGAGACTGTCATGTGTTGCCCGTCGAGCAGTGTTCAATACAACTTCACTAGAACAGAATTCAGTGCACAAGAGAAGCCTCAATATACACAAGAGTTTTTTATTGGAATTTTTTTTTGGGGGGGGCAATTGTAAAATACATTTTAATTTATTATATTCTGTTTTTAATAATAATATATATATATAATATATTGTACATTGGTTTATTAAAGAGACTAAGACTTTTTCATTTTGAGAGGATCATAAAATTAATAATAGCTTTTAAAAAAAAAATACACAGACTCTGGTTGTATTAATTTCATATGCTTTTGATGACCACATGCATGTGTGGCAATTTCTGGTAATTTTATGGTGACATAGCTTTGAATAGAAATATAACTGAATCATTTTTTAATTGTTTTTATTTTATTTCATTTTGCTCTTATTTTTTCTTGATGTAGAAATTCGTCAGCATCTTATACACACACACACACACACACCAACACACACACACATAGGAGTCTTCCTACATAATACACATGGAATAACACAACACTATGAATTTTCTCTTCATGATATTTCATCTGGATTTATATGTTCCGTTTTATTCTTTAAAATTAATTGCGTATGTCACCAAATTTGATGTGATAATAAGTGTAATAATTTAAACAAACAGTATTTTTCCTCTAGTTGTGCATGTTGTTGTATTTGGCCCTTGTATAGTTCATTTAAAAAGTAAAATCACAATTTCACTCATTCTCAGACAATTCTCAGTATGTCCATATCTGTCCTGCCTGTGGTAGTAGTAGTAATAATAATAATAATACAGTAATAATAATAATGTTTCTGGTAATTAGCAGTGTAAAAACAGTCAGCACCTAACAATATATATTATGTATCCTGTTGCCTTTGTATGTGTATGAACCTTGTTGATTCACAGAGCTTCTCATTACAGACGCCAAAGGCTCCATCCGAGAGATTATTTTGCCGAAGGGTCTGGATCTGGACCGGCCCAAACGGACCCGCACCTCCTTCACTGCAGAGCAGCTCTACCGGCTAGAGATGGAGTTCCAGAGGTGCCAGTATGTTGTTGGGAGAGAACGAACCGAACTAGCCCGTCAGCTCAATCTGTCTGAAACTCAGGTAGGCACTGAACGCATGCATCATGCCTCTACTCACTTGTGCTTGTACTTACTTCTATTAATAGGAGGCTAGATAGATAGATAGCTAGATAGATAGCTAGATAGATAGATAGATAGATAGATAGATAGATAGATAGATAGATAGATAGATAGATAGATAGATAGATAGATAGATAGATAGATAGATAGATAGAAGGAGTGCTGGTGTTTGTATTCTCAGAGCTGTCAGAGCCTACAGGGTCTCACTGTTTTCATTCTTTGTGTTAGATTTCTATCACGTTGGCGAATAATCCCTTTAAAGTAAATGTGATCAAATGATCTTCTTGATGAACTGAATGTATAGTGTCAGTGGAGCTCACAGAGCGTTCAATGTTGTTTTCCTGAAGCTGCCGTTGGGAGAAAAGCTCAGACTTCCTCCTCACATGGTGTGTGTGAGGTCAGCGGCGGGTCAGCTGTGGGCTGAACTGTGTTTGCTCTGCGTTTGACACCAGATTCACCCGGTCACCCTGTGACTCTGAGTGGAGGGAACCCTGTGTCTTGTCAGCACCAAAGCTCTGCTGTATTTTCATTCATCTTTTTTTTTTCTCACTTTTCTCGTTCCAACGTGTGAAGCAGCTCACGGTGCCACCGGCCTGCTGTCTGGTGTCCACCTTCTGCGCTTTTTTAAAACCGTCTATGAGGGGTCAAACTTTTCTCACACAGTTAATAACAAACACCTGACTCCTTTTTCCATTTCCCATTATGAAAGTTACAATCTTTTTATTTTTCATTTGATATGGGTGTTTTCTTTTTTTTTCCCTTTACTTTACTCACAAAAATATAATACTAGGTTCCAGGAATTTCTCCAGTGATAAGGAAATGCCCTTTAATCAAGGCTGTTGTATAAGGGAGAAAGGTGATGATAATTCTAGGGGGCCAGCGCCCAGTAGGGCCCACAAAAAACCCCAGTAGTCTTTGTATGACTGAATTATTCTGCATAAGAGCCTGACTAATACTCATAGTAATGCTGCATTAGCATCAAATTAAAGTAGGCTACATAAAAAATGATAATACATATGTAGTCTAAGAAAAAAAGTGGAAAAGTCAGGGGGTAGAGGCCCACTTTAGTACTCTTTAAGGGGGCCCAGAATTCCTAGCAACGGCCCTGGCTTTAATGATACTGAAGTGAAGGAAAAACCAAAACAAAACAAAAATATCATTGGATAAATTTCAGAGTTGAGCTGGAGTCTTGCTGCTGATTGGTACATGAGCATTTTGTTTATATTAAAGTGATCAGGTGTGACTACAGGAGACCCAAAGGTACAATATAAAAAACTGTATTTATTTCAGATTTAACGTTTATTTAATTAAGAAGGCTGTGTTGAAGAATTCAGTGGATGTGTCGACAGTGTCATCTTTTTATCATCCTTATGGGATTTTTTTTTCTCTTTGTTAAATACAACATAAATAGCTGCGTGCGTAGAGTAAGAAATATTTGAAGCTAAAACTTTTGATTGTGGCAGTAGCATTTTTATGGTCCAATTCCAATTAATTATTATTATTCCAATTAAGCGTATATTTGTAGATGTTCACGTTTTCACAAATTGTAAGTAACGTATCAGATGTCAGGTGTTAGCATGACAGCCGTCTTTGATTTTAAAAGAAACGGCCAAGTTCCCATTTCGAGTTGTTCGGATTCTGTCTGAGCTGTGCTGGCAGAGGGTAGATGCAGGTCACTGACGTCAAGAGTGGCCATTTTGAATTTGGAGAAAGGTGGAAATTTGCAGGAAAACATGGAACAATTATTCCGTAAATGTGTTTGCATCTTAAAATCAATATCTACTGCACAAGAACAAAAGAAAGGCTGCGACCGACAGCTCCACGATCAGTTCATGTGTTATATTCACAGTGCAACTATTTGTCATCTAGCGCAGAAAATGTGAGGAAATTAGTATTTTTACCATCCAAACATATTCCATTTAAAATAAGTTTAAAAAAGACAAGTTGATGATTTTCATGTTTTGATGTTGACTGCATTTTTGAATTCATTATTGTCAGTCTCCACAGATAATTTCAGCTTTAAATAAACCACCATTGCTATTATCGCTAATTGCTGTTTTACAACATCGCCACCACAATTAACAAATCCACAGACTACAGACTCGCAGTCTCTGAGCAGCTTGAGCAGGTTTTACTTGTTGGTGTTCTCAGTTGAGACATTACGGAGTATCTAAATGTGTGTGTGGTTAGAACACACATGCGCTTTGTAATTTTACCACACAAAGAACATTTTTGCAGTTTATTCTGTGCAGGCACTTATAGTCCAATGTCATGATCTCCGAATTAGGATTTTAGATTATAACCACTGCCATTTAAAAAAAAATACTTTATTTAAATTTTTATTTTTTTGCAGTTATAACTGATTGCATGATTCATGATGCATTTTCTAAACCCTCTCATCTGTGATCCTCTACCAGGTGAAGGTCTGGTTCCAGAACCGGCGCACTAAGCAGAAGAAGGACCAGGGCAAGGACTCGGAGCTGCGTTCGGTGGTTTCAGAGACGGCGGCGACGTGCAGCGTGCTCAGACTGCTGGAGCAGGGGAGGCTGCTGACACCTCCGGGTCTGCCGGGCCTCCTGCCCCACTGCAGCGCCGGCACCCTGGGCTCTGCCCTGCGCCCCCCCCCCTCCATGGCCATGGCCAGCAATGGCAGCAATAGCAGCAGCAGCAGCAGCAGCAGTGGCGGCGGTGGTGGCGGCGGCGGCGGCAGCACCGGCACGGCGGGTGGCAGCCCTCCTCTGCCCACTGTGACCAGCTCAGGGACAGTTGTGGGCCTGCAGAGCTCACCCGCAGCTCACGGCCTCTTCAGCTTCCCCATGCCTTCCTTACTCAGCGGCGTCGCCACCCGCATTTCCTCCAACCCCCTGTCCATGGCCGGCTCTCTGGCCGGAAACCTGCAGGAACTCTCCGCCCGCTACCTGAGCTCCTCTGCATTTGAGCCTTACTCGCGGACCAATGGCAAAGAATCCATGGACAAGAAAATTCTGGAATGATGCTTTGTTTTTTTTTGTTTTGTTTTTTTTACACAGATGGATTCCTGTATCCTCTGGACATGTTTGGTTGTTTTCTTGGCTTTCATTGTCTTTGTTTGGTTTTTTGCTCAGTCTCTTTCATCTTGTCTGTGTCAAAGTTCTGTGGCGGTTCATGTGTTCTAGTTGCGCATCTGGTGCCTTGTACGAGGAAGAAAACAAAAAACCTGTGCACGCTCATCTGACGGGACCAGGGGAAAGGTGGTGGTGGGGGGTGGGGGGGGGATTTTTGCACAAAATATTCACACAGGACTTAGATAGAGAGACAAACAGTCTGAGGTGATCTGCTGATGTGTCTTTCAGGTCTCTGATTAACTTACCATCAGTCCTGTCTTTTCAAAAATGAATATGGCCGCCGCGTCGTGCCACATTGCAGAAGCGCAGTGCGTACTGTACAGGTGGAAGTGAAGGTGACAGAAAGTGTAAAGTGATGGTACCTTATAGGGTTTTGTTTTATTCTTTGATTTGTGTGGGTAGATACATGTCACCACAGGGAGTGGATGAGGAGTTGTCAAACACCAGCAGCAGCAGCAGCAGCGTGAGATCCAATCAGCTGATCCGAATGTTTCACATTTTATATGCAGTGTTATGAATAAACAAGTAAGGCCAATTTTTCAGCATTGAATTGGATGGGTGGGGTATAGCGGGGGTGGGCATTTGCAGGGCGAGGGCCAGCGCAGAGCTTCAGTGCATTAGATCTGCTTGTGCAGACGCCTTGCAAACTTTTGATCTCGCTGAAAAGATCTTTTGTACATCTGTCTGTGTTAAGTTCGGACCAAAACCAAAACATGATCCAGAAGCAGTGTGTTGTCATACAGTTTGATGGTTCCAATTGTCCTAGTGTTGTTTTTTCTCTATGGTTTGGTGAGGATTTTAACATTTTACAACCTGAAAGTCTTCACTTTTGTGGCATTTTTCTTCTTTGAGGTGCAGTACCTGACTACTTTTTGCCTGTGATTTTAATACCACTGTGGGGTTTGTCAGAGTTTTATGGACACTTTCTATTCCATGAAGGAGCTGGGCACAGGAAAAGGCTGCTGAGCGAGGGGAGTCCTTAAAAAAAAGGGCTTTTCAACACTAGTGAGCTGCTTTGCTTTGTTGAACACAGCAGCAAGTAACACGTTTTCAGTCACTCAGACACAGTGAGTTTTACAGTGAGTCCACAAGCAGGCTCATACATGTGAGGACTGAGTGACAATATTGTTGTATAAAAGTACTGGAAATGAGAAAAGTACCCTAAATTGTTATTTTATTGTAAATTATTCACTTCTGTAATTAATAGATTATTAGTATCTGGAAAATAATGAATGAATGTATTTGCGGGGTTGAGGAATCAATCAAAAAGCTCTTTGGTGCTGTTGTTGTGAAATATCTTGAAATTTGTGAAACGTGTGGTACAAATGTGCATATATATGATGTATATGGATACGGACAAGTGTGTTTTCCATTTTTCCTTTCATACATGTTGCTATGAAACAAGT
The DNA here is from genome assembly GCA_030347415.2 of Decapterus maruadsi. Classification (NCBI taxonomy): domain Eukaryota; kingdom Metazoa; phylum Chordata; class Actinopteri; order Carangiformes; family Carangidae; genus Decapterus; species Decapterus maruadsi. The sequence goes on along the minus strand of CM064892.1, from coordinate 26,639,890 downwards.
TATGATAAATTTCATGACTGTTATACCTCTTATACACACTGACTCCATGTGTGCGCTCCTGGAAGTTGTTTTTTTCTGGTCATATGACCCGCTGCTGTCATTACCATTCATCCTTTGATTACGTCTCTGATTAAACCTGTGATAACAGCAGGATCATGAACTGGAGTGCGACAAAAAAAAAACCTACACCCAATTATGTCTATAACTATTCTTTTATTTATCTATTGTGCAATTTATTTAAAAAAAAATAGGTAAAATATCAAAAACAATTTCCTGCAATCCAAGGTGTAGTGTCAGTTTTCAGAGATCTACAACAGGGAGGAGCACCCAGTTCTGTAATTCAGTGGTTCGCAACCTTTTTTACATCAAGGACCCCTAAATTGACACAAATTAGACCATGGACCCCCAGTGGACAACATTTTCAAGCAAACACCAGAAATACACAAATACTTGTACTGAGACTGAATAACGTTACTTTTTTAGTACATTCAAATTAGGGCCAATGGCGTGAATTTTTGGAAATGTCTGGAAAAAAGTGGTACAATTTCTCAAAAAACATTTAAACATTTGTAGGAAGAAGTGGTTGGAAAAAAAATCTCAAAAAAAAGTTTTTAAAGAAAAAGTTAAAGATTTTTTACAAAAAAAATTATTAATAATGATAATAAAAATTCTCAAAAAAAAAAAAAAAAAGTGGTAGAGTTTCAAGAAAAAGTTGGGGACCCACTTGAACCCTCTCAAGGACCCCAGGTTGAGAACCACTGCTCTAACTGAGGTCAGGGATGACAATATTCTGCATTTTAAAAATGATTGTTAAAAACTGTTGTAACCATTCCCTACTGATTTTGGATCAGTAGACTAATTCATTTATGAATTATTTGAAACAGCTCTTTTTGCCTTAAGTTTCAGAGAGTTCTTGACTTGGGCTTTTCCACTCAGAGTTGGTTGTATCTTAGAGAGAGAGACTCAGATGTCTTTGAGAGCTGAAAATCAGTGACATTACATTAAGTGTTGGAATCCATCCATCCACTCATTGTCAACACCCCTTATTTGGGCTACAACCTTGACAGGTCACCAGGGCCACATACAGAGACAAATAACACATACACACTCACATTCACAGATAGGGGGCAATTTAGAGTCACCAATTAACACAGTGTGCATGTTTTGGGAGGAAGCTGGAGAACCCAGAGAGAACCCACTCATGGGGACAACTGGGAAAGGCCCCAGGTCTGGGAATCAAACCCAGAACCCTCTGGCTGAAAGGCAGGAGAGCTATATCGCTACAGTATTGAAATCATGAAATTATTTTGTCCTAAAATAGCTCAGTGAGCACAAACCATAGGAAACAAGGGTTACTTCTAACAGAAACTAGTTAAGATTGAGAATCAGCTGTGTCACTGAGGCTAAATGTGACTTTATGTTTTCACTTTAGTCTTTTCTTTCCTTTTTTTTTGACAAATAATTATTATGATGAAAGAAGCTCTGTCAACTGAGCAACATCAACATCAAATTCGAAAGACAGCATTCAAATAAGTTTGCCAAAAGAAGGCCACTTAACCACCTTTGCAGAGCTTTCAACAGTTTCCATTGGAGATCCAGATGCTCAAGAAAAAGTTAATGAAGTGATGATTCTTTCACCTCATGTTTCCAAGGTTAACAGTGAGCTTCCTTCTTTGGCATTAATTAATTACAAAGCCTCTAATTAAAGCAGAAGTAAGTGATATATTTGTGTTAATATAAGTCTTAAATAGTTATATCTTCCGACAGCAATCACTTACATAGAGTGTTTGGACCAAAACACGGGTCTGTCAGTCACTCTGCTCTGCTCTGAGCCGAGGAGAAAACATTTATCGTATCCTACAATCCCAAACAAGCCCCTGAAAACAGTATCATTAATACATTTCGATAGAACTGAGAAACAGTGACTTTCAGTAAAAATGATGGTGCAGTTGTGACTTGAAGCGAAAACGACCGGACCACTTACTTCTTCTTTAATTAGATACATTTTTTTAATCGAGTCCCGGCCCTAGTTTTTATTTATTTTGGTGGTGATGAAAAACCTCACCTTCACTCCATATCCTAAACCAAACAACCCCTGAAAACAGTATAGTATGGTGCATGGTGTATAGGTTGGTTCCACCATCACCAGGACCACATCAAACCTAGAACACGCTGTGGCACTGGTTGAGGATGCAGTTGAAAACTGTTGTGGAGCTGCTCTATCCTCTATCCTGCTGACATCACTGCACTGTATTTAAGTATCAGCTGATTTCAGCGGTAGTTGGTCTTTAGCCTAGTAAACACACTGCTTAAAGAATGTGGCGCCACGTGATCCAGACCACCGCTTGATTCTTGGTCTGAATGATCGTGTCTCAAACGATGGGATCACCGAAGACAGATGTTAATACCAGGGCTTTAAGACCTTCACTTCTGTAAGTCCAGGCATTTAGTGGATGGACATCATAAACCATAGGCTTCATGTAAAAGAGTGATTACTTTACAAAGACACGGTATCTTTTATATTTTGTCCATTTGGGTAAGAAACTACAAGTACAGCTCCATAAAATCTCCAAATTTGTCACAAGGTGCTTGTTTTTGTCAAGGAACATGTGTCTAATTTTGTACCAGTGCAGAAACAGAGACACTCTCTAATAGACACTACTTGTGGCCATTCATTTTAAAAGGGCAGTGGGGCTTTGACATACTGGTGAAGCTGCCTCTCGTGGACCATGAGAAGACTTTGGTGCATCTATTTCAAGCAGTAAACTGAAAACATTTTTATAATGTAGAAAGATTATCAGTTTATAATACAGCAAAAGATACAGCTCACAAGCGTCCTGTGTCCCAAGGTCAGAATCAGAATCAACTGTTATGGCCAAGTTTACACATACAACAAATCTGACTGGTTTTGCATTACTCTTTGTCAGGACAGTTATATAGGGGAGAAAGGTGATGATAATTCTAGGGGCCCAGTGCCCGTAGAGCCCACAAAAAAACCCAGTAGTCTACTCTTTGTATGACTGAATTATTACTCATAGTAATGCTGCATTAGCATCAAAACAAAGTAGGCTAAATAAAAAATGATAATACATACGTAGCCTATGAAAAAAAGTGGAAAAGTCAGGGGCCCACTTTAGTGTTCTTTAAGGGGGCCCAGAATTTCTAGCAACGGCCCTGCTCTTTGTACTTACATAGAAATAGATGTACAGAATTAGGACAACAGCAGCTGAACAATAAATTAAAGAATATAAAAAATAGTTAAATAGCTTTTTGGTAGTTAAACACTAGCATGACTGTTTACATACTGATGCATAATGCATGTAAAAAAAATAATAGTCATCTCTGGTTATCATGCTTTGTTGTCTTTATGACCTCACATGAAACCAGAAGTAGGAAGGCTTTTTACTGGTCCAGTGTAGTACTGCTCTTTCATCTCAGACAGGATCTGAGCACGTCATCCACCACTGGCCGTGAATAGAAGAAAGTGACCACAGATCAGCACTTGGTGGGAACACAGCGGTCTGCAAAGAAGCTACTGCAAGTTTAAGGTTGTTTGAGATATTCAGACGAATCTGTGTTCTGCTCTGAGTCTGGTTCAGCTTCAGGGAGCGCCCAGTAACAGAGAAAACTGGGACTCTTTTGTGAGCAGAGCCAAAGAAAACAGTCCCCACTGTGTCTTGGGAAACACCAGAGGAAAAAAAAAAAAACCCACCACCCCACCCTCACCCACCCACCTATTCTCTCCCTCCCTCCCCCCAAAGTCCAATTAGAAGGAAGGTTTGGGAGGTTTTTGTAAGTGGGGGGTTTCAGGGGGAATGTGTGTATGTCTGTAGGCGCAGGGGCTGTCACTGCTGCAGACCACCAACACATTTTCTCCCATCCCGCCTTTAAGCCCGAGGAGGTGAAAGAAAGGCTACATCCCGTCTTTTCTCTGTCATGCAGTGGATCTGGATCAACATGCTAACAAGAACAAAACAACAACAACAACCCTCTCCTAGCATACTGATCTAGTAACATTGAGGTCTGCAGTGCAACGGATCTGCAGGATTCCACTCTCGGCATCCCAGTGAAAAACCTGCACATCACTCTGCTTCCTCACAGAATAATTAATCCCATTAAGTAATCAAAAGAGTGAGGTTGAGCAGAACCCCCCGAGAGCACAGTTTCTGCTTGTGTATAGCACTTTGCATAAAGCTACAAAGCTACACCAATGCTATCAGATAGAAAACATACATAGTGGCTATAGTAAAATGGTCTTCAATATTATTATTTGAAATGGAGCTGTTATAACATGGTCATTTATCTGACTGTGTTTGATCTTATGGAATTTATCTTCTCTAAAGATGCATGAGAAGATTATATATTTATTTTCGACAATATCAGGGAAAAAAAGTTGCAGTGATGAGCTCACAGAAAATTAACATTTGCTTTTTTGCAAATGACATAGGCTTAGGCTATTAGACAATTTATCAGCCATTGAAACTGATGTATTCCCCAATAGCTAGCTAGTTAAAAGGTGAGTGGATACTAGACTGTGTCTTTACATATAGGCTATGTTATATTTATGAGTTTGCCATTAATGTCAATTTCCTGGTTGCATTTATACAGTGATATTTAAGAGGTAATTCAAGTCTCAGATCTTTAGACGAATCACTTTAAAGCTGGTCTCAATATTGTAGTTACAGCCTACAGCAATGTTTTTCAACCTTGGGGTCGGGACCCCACGTTGGGTCACGTGGAATTCAAATGCGGTCGCCTGAAATGTCTAGTAATTGCTAAAAAAATATTTATATAATTAATTACTATTCTTTTAAAAATTATGATTAAAAACACCACACACAATCTTAAACAACGGTATTCTATACTTTCACTTTCTTGTACTGTATATAAATTGAATTCTAATAAAATGCAAAAAATCTGAGCTGGCGCATCTTGATTGGCGATCATGTGCCGTGCAGTCACGTGATCACGGGGTCGCCAGAAATTTGTGATGTCAAATTGGGGTCACGAGCCAAAAAAGGTTGGGAACCACTGTGTGGCTAATAAACCATAGTAGACACAGAAGTGTATGACACCACAACAATGCTCCACCACTTTATCCTGAGATACTGTATGGTCGGCCTATCAATAGCACAATCCAGTTCAAATATAAATACAATATCAAGTACTTGATGTGATTTCACAGAAGAAGCTATCATGAAAGAGAGCAAAAAAAAAGGTCCAAGTTGCTATTTAATAATTGACATCATTATCAAATATCGGTCTTGCATTGATCGACAAGCAAGAAAACATTCTTCTTTAAATAAAATGTGTTGGGTAGCTACCAGTGGTCTGTGCTGGAAGTGAATTAAACTGTTATTCAGTAAAAATGAGAAGACAAAGAACATGCTTTCATTCATCATTCACTTTTCTGACAGTTTCTTTGTTTGTGATCCATTTAGACAGAAACATGACAAAGTTAGTCAGTATACTGTGCACGTAGCTGCCCTCTGGTACTTCAGCTAACAGCATTACACCTCTGGCACTAGAGCCAGTACGCAGTTTAGTGGTTAACTTAAAACTGTTAAAACCATTTAGCACTGGATTAACAGATAGATCTAAAAGGAGAAAAAAAAATGTGGTGATATTTTTTCTAAAGTCTGGAGTGTGCAGTCACATTTGGTCAAATCAGATGCAGTGTAATCAACCTGTTCTGTTGAATCCTGGATTTAAATTGAATTGGCCAACGTGTTTAAGTCTGACCTCCGGGTCTCAAACTGTCCTTGGCATTAGTCACAACATTATGCATGAATGTGGTAAATGAAACTGGTCCCAGTTGTTACATTTGCACTTATTTGAGATTCAGCCTATTTATTTGAGGTACTATTACTATATAATATTATTATTTGTTTTAAAGGGACATACAACATTCTCATGTCAATATGTTTGAGATTATAACCTAAGGCTAATTCCATTCCAGGTTGTTGTCAATCATATAGCAGGTTGGTGTCATTATAACTACAGGTAGCCTACACTGCCACAGGAATCCACTCCGAGAAGTCAAAGTGAGGCTTTTGCTGAAAATGATTTGATAATAGCTAATAAAATGTGACTGTGTAACAGTACCTAAGGGTTACTATTAGCAGCAAAGCAGCAGTTGCCTCTGGGTTACACAGAGTGACTTCCTGAACATTTATGAGTGGAAAACTGAGTCACTTCCTTTGAACAGTCCCCTTTAAATTATCTAAAGAAAAAAAGTGAAATAAAACACAATAACATTTGCTCGTAGTCTGAGCACAGTCTAATCCTGTTGCACTAATAGGCCTATTCTATAATAATACAGTATAGAACTACTACAGAGTCGGGCAAAAATGTCAGGGGTAGTACATATCCAGAAATTCACAACAGTATTATTATTTTGTTTTTTTTAATTTCATTTGTGGTCAAAGAACTTCAATGCAAATGAAAGGGGTTTAGAAATGTTACATGGAACACTAAACAACAGGGATTTCTTAATACATTTAATGTCACTGTTAACAGAATACTTTCTGTCAGGAATCAGCATCGCTCATAAGTCTATAAAAGAAGTTAACAGCCAATTACAATGCATTGAGTTGTACCATGATGGTTGGAGGTTGATGGCTCACATGAGATCTCAATGACTCTCAAGGTGTTAATGAATCCTCAAGACATGAAATAACTGAAACTGAAAGTTGCTCGTTGATGAGAGCAGTGGGCAAGTTAAGTAAAACAATAAGCTGAAAAGGGCTAAAGGCTTGTTGGTGAAAGCCTTTTTTGGGGGGTGTTCTTGTTGTTGGTGTGTGTGTGTGTGTGTGTATGTGTGTTCGTCCCTACTAGCCACATCATTCCATTATATTATTTGTTCACTTTGAAAGATTGTGATTCTAAAAAGAAAGAGATCTCCGTTTTGGGACATTTCTCAATACAGGACCCAGCTTCCATGGCAGTGAAGGGTTGTGTGCCGTGGAATCAAACAAAATAAACCAAGATGGTTCCTGTGGTTACAGCAGGAATTTAACTTACAGTTTAATACACCGAGACTCTGTGGGAGCCCTTTAACAACGACAGTAGCAGACATGCAGAATGAATGCATGAATATTATGATATCTATTTTGACTAAATGGTTGGATCTGGGGAGTTGGGGGGAAGTCACATCCCTTTGAACTCATCATAAAAGACTCAGGGGAAAAAACAGGTTTTGGTAAAATGAGGGCACTGCTCCTGTAGGAAGAAGCCCTTCACTTGCATTAATTTGCTATTTTTTGCATGCAGCCTGAAACGTTTGGATGAGCTCTCCAGGGGCGGCCATCAGCCTCACCATGGCAGTGCTTACCACTTCAATCTGTAGTGCTTTTTTTACCATCAGAGAGCTGTGCATGTCTGTACGTGATGTGTGGCTGCCAGAGCGCTGGTTGTTCAGAGGGCACGGTTCAAAATCATCTTCAAACACTCGCTTACAAGCTATTGTGCAGAACATGCTGCGTCAAATGAGAATGGATCAGAGCCTCAAAAATGAGAAAACAGCAAAGCAAGAGTTTTTTTTAAGGGAAAAATGTGTGCAATCATTTCATTTTACCTGTCACTCAACAAATCGCTCACCAGGACACTATGTTGGTCAATGTGTGTGTGTGTGTGTGTGAGAGAGAAAGAAAGATAGAAAGAAAGAAAGAAAGAAAGACAGAGACAAAGGGAGAGCACGTAGTATCCAGTTCATCAAGCTACTAATCACTAAACTGTCACATTCTATGAATAATCTCATCACTGCTGTGAATTTGAGTTTGGTTTATCTCTACTGCAAAGAGAGCTGGATTGGTTGACCTTGATTTCTTATTTCCCATATTTATTGATAGATTTATTTTTCTCCAATTTTAGGAGGAATTCTGGTGAGGCCCATTTTTAATAAGCTAATAAGCACATTTGCTCTGTGCACCTGTTGTGACAGTGTTCATCATCAGCATTTGGCTGCATGGAGTCTGTCTGCTGAATAGGAGCATTATTCTCACTGATGATTTACAATACATTCTGCAAAGCCCAGAAACTGAACAGCTGCCTGCTCAGCCCCTGTCAAAGTGGAAATGTGTGGAATGACACGGCAGCCATTAACATCAATCAATCAATCAATCAATCAATCAATCAATCAATCAATCAATCAATCAATCAATCAATCAATCAACCTATCTATCTATCTATCTATCTATCTATCTATCTATCTATCTATCTATCTATCTATCTATCTATCTATCTATCTATCTATCTAACCAACAATACAGTGACAGCATTAAAGGGATAGTTCACCATAAATTCAAATTTCACTCATTATCTACTCACCTTCATTTCGACTAAGAGCTGTGACAATTTTCAGAGTCCTCTGTTCCTTCTCTGAGTTACGGGGGGGTCCACGCAGCAGTATTTGTCCATGTAATGGTTGTGAATGCTCAGTTTTCTTCGTCCAAATACCTCCATACTGCTTGTCTGTAATGTCCCTCTTGTATTGAAGCCCCGACATGAGAAATTGTTCCGCCGATCAGTGCAAATCACGCAAGAGTGAACTGAGACCCTGGGAGCTTCCGCTACAAACAAGCTTAAAATATAGACTTATTTAAAAAAAAATTTCGGAACAATTTCTCATGTCAGGGCTTCAATACAAGAGAGACATTACAGACGAGCAGTATGGAGGTATTTGGATGTTTTTTGGTGTGTCTTTTTGGATGAAGAAAACTGAGCACAATTTTGGGTGAATTATCCCTGCTATTATTTGAATAGTATTTATCTGGGGTGAAAGGGCCTAACACTGTGAAAGATGACACTGGTTACTTTGCAATAATATAACGGCTGGGCTACATGGTTAAAAGATTGAGATAATGCTATGAATATGCTACATGTATGAACTCACTTCTACCTGACTATATTACTGTATATTTTTGTTTCTATTCTGTCCAGAGTCAGAGTAGCCTACTTCATGTCTTCCATGCATGATGGAAAAGTAAATATTTGACATAAGTTTTTTTTTTTTTTTCATGGGGAACATTTAAATCACTTGCAGTGGGAAAATAACAGGTACAAATGATAAAAATGGCCATTGGTTCAGCTACTTTAGTTTAGTAGCTAGTGTAGGGCATATGACTGGAAATGTGCCATTGTTGACTGAGGTTAGGATTTGGGTTAATAGCACAACCATGTCAAAATGTGTGGTGTGAAAAAGCTTACCTACATGGATGTCATCTGAAGGAAATACAGTCAGCAACACAATAAGAACGTTATATTTAGACTACCCATACATTCCCTTCATAGAACCCCCAAACCTGCTTTCAATCCACAGGAAAATGTCCTAACTTTCTGCACATCATATGCCACAGCTTTTTTAATTATGTGAGCGATTGTCTTCTTTTATCTACTTTGTTTTCTCAGCGTTTTATGTTTTTTTTAATAATATCAAATAACCTTTTAAGCCTCATTTTACTCATAAATATACATTATAGTGACCCGCTCTGGGTGATAATCTCGTCATGAAACATCCGGTTCCTCAGAGTCATATGACCGTCGCTCTGCCTGCTGTCATCTGTGTTATTCTGCGGCAGTTAGCAAAGCACCTCGACCAGTGTAACTCAGGTTTTCCTTCATTTCTCGACGATGGCAACCTTGGTGCAAAACAGGGCGATGGACATCAACGGCTTGGCAGCTGCTGCGAGGACACACACTCAGGCTGTGACAAGAAATTACATCTCTCAACCCAGGCTAAGTATGTAACACTAGAATGCTGCTGGATGTAGCTGCTGCTGTAGCTAACGGCTAACAAGGTTGTTGTGCTGCGTTCAATGACATGAGAGCGGTGGGGTATTCGAGGAGTTGTTTTTATATATATGGTTGGTTTCATTTTAGAGGACAAGTATTGTGTCAATCCGGTCGTCCCTAAGTAATAAAATGCCCTTTTGGATCTTTAACAAAGATCCCAAAACAGTAAGGCTGTATTTTAAGATACACTGTCCAGGAGGAAAACCTTACTCATGTCGGACACGTTTCATTTCATCAGCGTCCTCTCATGAATATCCTCCAGCGATACCTTAACTCCAGTAAAAGGAAATTACACATTATTTTGAGATGTGGGTGGCGTTGGGACATATGGACGTAGAAAATACATTCTTACGTCATGATTATTCTTTAGAGTTGTCATTATTCCCATAAAATTTGAACGCATCATGTAGGGACTGCAAGCTGCTAGCTAGCTCGCAAGTCACGAAGCTGCAGATGACATGGGAATTAGTGATATTAATTCCCCGTTTAACTGAGATTCCCCATTGCTCTGCATGTCGTGTGTGTATGTGTGTGTGTTTTTTAACCATCTTCAATAAAACACGTCTTGTCAAATGGCTAACCAGCAAAGCTATCATGCTAACTAGCTGTAGCTAACTGTGGCAAGTCGGACGTCGTTGCTAGCCGTTTTAACCACATATAGCTTGGTTTATATTCAGAGGTGTTATTAAGACCGCCATTAATATGACTCGTATATCGATTTCATGTCGGAACAAATACACCACTGTCACTGTTACCACGACTGCATATGTGTATGCATTCATTTAATCCGACAAGTAAATGACACCAGCGGATTGGTTTGGTCAGCACAGCAGCTAACGGCTAACTGACGGTGACGACAGCCTCACGAATGAATGAGAAATCCTGCATCTTTTGTTTTTTACCATTAGAGTTTAGATTGAAATATCTAATTGTAGCTCTACTGGGTGTGTGCACTGCAATAAGTCGTCAGTTGTAACATTTGTTAGCCTCAGCAAGTTGGAGAACACTGGTGACAGATGGATGATCGCTCATGTGACTGGTCACATGAGTAGTGCACACGAGACGCTGACTGCTGTTTGCTGTAAAATGACAAGTCGCCTCTGGGTTTATCTGTGATATCAAGGACATAGAATATTAAAATTTTAAATACATGTTACTGGTCTAACAACTATTGTAACAGTGAATTAATTTAGCTTCATGTAGTTTCAAGCTGAAAAATTGTATAGGCTACATTGTTACTCATTAGATAATCCCCTAACTCACTGTGTGGATGGTGATAATTTTAGTTGATTAATGATTATTAATCATTCTTTTTGTTTATTTGCTCATTATCATCCTCTATTCTATTTGTTTGGCCCATAAGGGTCATCACAGTTTCATGAGAGGTCAGTTAGATTTTTTCAAATGCCTTGTCTTGACACCAACAGTACAAAACCCAGGCAATTCATTGACCACAAAAGGGGTTTAGAAGTGTTATTTCTTTTTCTTACATGAATTGATTCGAATTGAAAAACCCAAAGTATTCAGTTTTACCCCCAAATAAAATGGAGGGTTATTAATTAGCCTAGTTCTCATGGTTTTAAGCAAGCATTACAGTAGTAATGAACTGAATGCTGGTTCAAGTTTATCACCACTGGCTTGATGAGTATGGGATATAGAGGAGAGTGTTTTATCTTGGCTGACAACCACCATTGTATTTAAACTGAACCGTCATCACTGCTTTAAAGCACAGCTGGGGTTTGATCGAACTTTGCACACATTTTGATTCGTTCATTGAATGTTGTGGGAAGTGTTGATTTTGAGAGATTTGATAAGGGTGCTGCTTTGGCAATGGTTTCACACCTATTCTAGTAAAGACAAGGTGCAAATAACTCTTCATTGTTTCCCCACTCAAATAAAACAAAGGCGTGATTTATCTAGTCTGATCTATCACGGCGACCACAGTGAATAGATGTGTTCATGTGGTGGATGTATTGTTTTGATTACTGGTTCGAATCAACACGGGGACTCTCTGGTGTTGTTTGGCACTTTTGCTCCCCTGAGCCTGATGTTGAGCCTTTGCAGTGACTTTGATTATGCAGTTGAACCGTGTTGAAACCATGAAGCCAGGAGGGGATGCCTTTTCCTTTGTGCAAGTGTCAGAGAGGCAAACATGGACTAAAAGCCTTTTAGCAAACTGGAAGGGAATGACTTAATGGAGCTTGGGCCATCTGAGAGCTAAGTAGAGAGCATGCAACACGTGTTAAAACCCTTCTCCTGAAAACATCTAACCACCCTACATCTGAAATGTCCTAATTTTATTGTAGCAGAATGGCTCTGCTTTTTTTCTCTCATCAAACACATTACCAGACATCAGCAGTCCATCCTGCTGATAAAGTAGCAAATCAGAGCCCAGTGATAATCCCAAGGAAGTGTAAGGAAACTTTTTTACATGCTCCTCTGTTACCGTTAACAGCATTTTCAGTGTTTTGAAGTCTTAGAGGAGGGGATTTTACATTAATGTTCCCTTTATGCTTTTATATAGGATAGGCCTTAAAGGGGTAGTAGCATTTTTTTAAAAAGTGGGGTTGTATGATCTACAAATAGCCCCTAAGTACTTTAATTGCAGTAGAAGACTCTCTGCACTCCTCCCGTTAGCAACGCCAGCCCATAGCCCTGCCCAGAGATTTACAGCATACATTGTTGTGAACAGACCCAAAGAAACGGCCTATTTTCGCGGCCTAAAAGAGGTTTTACCTGGGGAAAAAAATACACAGTTCCATTGTTTGCGTTTTTCCTGCACTTTGAAGGGATGGAAAAAAAATATTATAGCAGTTTTTATTTGGACCTAGCCAACTCCTGATCGGCGCATGCTAACCCTGAGCAGAGCGATACATGAGTTGGAGTTCGATGGCAACGAACGAAGCTTCGATTTTTTTTGGGTCAGCCCTAATGGAGTCCAAATATTATTGGACTGTAATTTGAATAGATCAGTTTATTTGAAAATTATTATTAAAGGGACTTTCAACATTTTGGCAAATTGGCCTATTGCCATAGTCTTATGAGTAGGTTGATTGCCTTTAATTGTCGGTGCAAGCTGTTTTTAGATCAGCGGGGCAGATACATGAGCTACTCAGCTGACGCTACGGAGGCATATCGTATTACCAGCTTTCCCTCATCAAACTCATCAAATACACAATCCAACAATTCCAAACACCAGCACACGGACCCCATAAGTTGTGGGTCCGTGTGCCTTTCCCGCTGCCACAGAAAGCCGATTGTTGCGGGTAAAACAGGTTGTTTGGCCAGTCGGAAAGTGGTAAATGATACAGTGTTTACCATACGTGCAAATAAATTTCATCCACCACAAATAGATTTATAGGCTTTTGGCTCCACCAACGCAAGTTCCGTTCATTCATCTCTGCATAGCGCCCCCCCCACCAGGAAACACTACCTGCACTGAACCCTAGAATAGACAACAACAACATTTGTGATAGGAGAAGGGAAAAAAATTCAGAGGCCAAATCAGAGCTTTCTTTTTTTCTTTTCTTTCTAACAAAGACTTACTATGCTGATGTTTTATTTGCAGTCTACCTTATTCTCTTTTTGAAAGCATATAACTAGTGCACAGTGAATTTGGGGATAGCTTGGGCTGCTTAAGATGCAGCCATTGAATCTTTCATTGCCCAGGAAACGCATTGAAAGCACAGTCAGTCTTCACCATTCAGTGTCGGACGGGTGCAGCCCCTGGACACAGCTTGTGTCATGAGTGGATCTGGATTTGTAAGACAAAGGATGTTTGTTTTTTTTGTTTTTTTTAATATCATATAACATCAACATGTGAAAAATGGGCTTAGAATCAGCCATGTCCATGTCAGGTGGAAGCTACTCAAATGTCAATGTGGAGTGTAGGAAATCACAGAGTTACCAGGCGTCAAGCAGTCCATAAGATCAGGATAATGAGATGGTTTTTCACTACCTTATTGACTTGACAAAGCTCTAAGAGAGGCAGCTATTGAAAAGCCACTCAGAGACAGAGCAGGAAAATAAACAAATAAAGACATTTCTCATCAGACCAAGTCTTTTCTTTTAAGGGGCCTTTGTCTCTCTCATGTCAAATGTGACAAAAGCTATTAGCCCAAGAAATGGCTCGTCTTTGTTTTAGTAGTGCATTCTGTCATTTAGCGCTTTGAAAAGACATGGAGCAAGGCACTATACTTCTTTGTACAGATTTAATTAATTGTAATAATATAGTCACAGTAAACAAATGTCTCATCTGTCACTATGAAAGTCATTTCTATAAAATCAATGTTATTTTTGTAACAGTTCTATAATCCGCATTCTAATTAGGCTTAAGCAGCTACTTTGTCAGTAGAAAAAAAGACTGTGCCGTGGGCGTCTGCCATTCTTTTCATGAAAGAACATTAAAATGTGGGCTAAGAATTTGACACCATTTCTGTCTGTTGCACGAACAGAAACTCGTCCTCGTGAGTGTCGTACTTCTCTCTCGCTGACCGCTCGTCATTCATTTCCTGACATTCTTTGTCTTAAGAACTGTTGGCTCATTTGGAGAAGTAAGTGTATTTTCAAATAAAGGAAATTCCCCATTCCACTGCCGAACTTCCTCCCAACGTTGGAACATAACGGCAACGTGACAGTGTCTCATTGCTTTAGCCTTTTTTATATTCTGACGCACCGCGTGGCACTGGGAAGCAGTGAACAGCCGCGTTTCATTGGCTTGTTTCATCGTAGATTTTAATCAGTTTTTAATTTTTTAATGCAACACAGTTTTCCCTCATTTATCAGTATGCTGAAGCTTTCGTTGTTGGTTATAGTATTGAATATTTTATCCACTGCATCAGAGACAGAGGCAATCTCTGCTGCTTGATGATTTACTATGCTTTTATTATTCCTGTCTGTATCTTTAATATTCTGAATATGTGTTAGTTTCTACACTCCAATACAGTAAATGAACCATATATTAGCATAGAGTTGTGTTCAGGGTAGGGATTTTATTGAACAGTGAAAGTTCGGGGCAGTTGGGGCAATGTATGTTGGAGTGAGTGTTTTGAATTTTCATGCTTAAAGGGATACGCCAACATTTTTTTTTTTCTTAATGTGGGTCTTGCTCACTCTTGAGTCCATGACCAGCAGAAAGACACCATCCTTTCGACTGTGCGTGCGATAGAGCCGTATCGCCTGTAATTAGCTTAGCTCAAACACTGGAAGTGTATGGGTAGTGTTAGCCTGCCTCCACCTAAAGTCATCAGAGACACTCTTCAACAACTCTAAACGGACCGATCTTCGTCTCAGAGCTGACAAAACTCTCTGGTAAGACATCTTGAGTGGTCAAATGCCGGTAACGGGACGAGATCGGTCAAAACGGAGGGTTCATGCAAAGACGGTTTATTTTGGTTCAAGCTAGCTACATCGAGGGTAGGTTAGCTTCCTATTTTAAAGTAAAAGCACTTCTGTATGTAAAGGGTAACAGGTGTTTTATTTTGTGAAAGTAAACAGAAGTGCGTTGGTCACAACAGCTAGCTTGAGTAGCGCCAAATTCGTCTGAACAAAATAGTAAACAGCTGGTATTTAGACAAATTAACGACACACTGCTGATCTAAACGGATACTTTCTCACCTAAAAATGTTTGAAATGTTGATAAATGGATATATTTACAGAGTTTAGAGTTGAATGAAATCAGCTTCTGACTGCTGATTTCGGCTCAGGTAGGAGGCAGGCTACCACTACCCATACACTTCCAGTGTTTGAGCTAAGCTAATTATGGGCGATACGGCTCTATCTCCCTTGTTACTGCACACACAGTCGAAAGGATGGTGTCTATCTGCTGGTCATGGACTCAGGAGTGAGGCAAGACACGAAAAAAAAAATGTTGGTGTATCACTTTAAGGGTTTGAGGCTGATATGGTCAAATCTGTAAACGGAGTACGTTAAACTGCGCCTGTAAAAGAGCAGCATTTGCAAACTAAAATCAGCCAGGCTAACCTTCCTTTAACTTGAGGCATGATGCTGAATGAAGTCTTTTATACATCTGACTGTTACACGTATGCCTTCCAAATTTGACCCACCTACTACAAACTTAAGTGCTGGAATAAGACGATAACAACGCGCATTGGTCCAATGGAAGTACCTCCTGGTGGCGGAATATGGGTATTGCAAAAGTGCACAAGAGCTGACCTCTCTGCATTGTTGGTGAATGAGCAGGTGCAGTATTTTCAATAATTTAAAGACATGTCTAGATCACCCACATTAATAGCATCATCATGGACTCCTTACAGATAAACATTAACACATAGGCTAGTAAAAAAAAAACCATTTGTCTACATTAATGTTTCAATCTACATTTTGTAATAAACAAATGATAAGTATTTGTTGTTATATGACCAAGACACCTAAAAACAAAAACCCAACAGTTTTTCATCAGTTTACAAGCAATTGGGCAACATAACACATAATTAGAGTGAATGGGTTTTCTGGGCACTTTTGCAATACCCATATCCTGCCACTCGGGGCACATGAGGCTTACCACGGGACTCAAGGGAAGCGTTGTTACTTTCTTATTCCAGCACTCTACTAGAAACTAACCCCAGTTGAAAAGGCTTATTGCAAATCCCTGGGGGCCGATACAACTGTTTTGCCCCTCCCAGCCCCTGCAGGAGACCCATAAAATCTGTCAACTTTCGCCACCTCCTCTCAACCTGTAAGTGTCCTGACTTTTCGAACACATTTAGACCCTAATCTATGATTAATAATACGGTAATAATACCTGACTCATAAGGACCTGTTGATGTGCATATGGTGTATGGCCGCTAGTCCTACTCTTTAGGTGTTGAGCCTCAACATCTGGCTGTTTGCTGCTCTTTGATCTAAGGCCTGGTAGATGTAGAGGTAAGAAATTAAAGGGATAGTTCACCCAAAATTCAAATTTCACTCACTCTCTACCCACCCTCATGTAGACTAAGAGCTGTGAGAATTTTCAGAGTCCTCAGTGGCTTCTCTGAATTACGGGGGGTCCACGCAGCAGTATTTGTCCATATAATGGTTGTCAATGGATACCACTTTTCTTCGTCCAAAAAGAGACACCAAAAAACATCCAAATACCTCCACACTGCTCGTCTGTAATGTCCCTCTTGTATTGAAGCCACGACATGAGAAATTGTTGCTAAGTCTATATTTTAAGCTTGTTTGTAGCAGAAGCTCTCAGTGTCTCAGTTCACTGCTCTTCCTGTGTCAGTGCAAATCTCACGTGATTTGCACTGACCAGCGGAACAATTTCTCATGTCAGGGCTTCAATACAAGAGGGACATTACAGACGAGCAGTATGGAGGTATTTGGATGTTTTTTGATGTGTATTTTTGGACGAAAAAAAGTGGTGTCCATTCACAACCATTATATGGACAAATACTGCTGCGCGGACCCCCCGTAATTCAGAGAAGGCACGGAGGACTCAGCTCTTAGTCGACATGAGGATGAGTAGATAATGAATGAAATCTGAATTTTGGGTGAACTATCCCTTTAACAATCACAAATGGTATAGTCTACTCATTGACACACAAGTTTTGCGACACCTCACAAGTTTGTTTGCGGAATCTGAAACTGTGTTATGATTGTGAGTAATTTAATCATGCTGGTTTATGGGTTGTGTATGCAGTGTAAGTTGGGGCGGTGCTGGGGTTGGGGGCGGGGGTGGGTGGGGGCTACTTGTAGGCTCGAGGCAATTAGCATTCCCTCGTCCAGTGGGGCTGTGGGAATCCCTTGAAGTAGAGGCGAAGGCGTGATTGTGAGGCTGCACATCACAGCAGCCACTGCTTTGTAGCGTTCATTTATTGTCAGAATGATGATGCACCCTCATCTCCATCCCAGCTCCCAACACCCTCCCCCACCCCCCACCCCTCCTCCTCCTCCGCCTCCCCCCTCTCCCTCTCCCCTCTAGCCCCCCCCCCCCATGCCTTTCAGTTGGGAAATTGAATTGTGTTGGAATGCTCTGTGCCTCTTTTCTCTGGCACTTGAATAGGCTCTTTAGTATTTCACACCAAGGTGTCCTTCAGGGTGCGAGGTCAGGCTACCAAAACAGCTTCTAGTGGCGGATTAGGACCAATTAACATCTTTGTACACAAAGAGCTCTGGCAGCTGAACAGGCTGCAGGGTGACCCACACTGCCGTTGCATGCCAAGCCAGGGGACTGCTGCACTTGAACTGAAGTAGCAAAAGAGGGGTGGAGAAAGTTTTCCAAACCTAATGGGAAATGTTGCTACTTCACACCTCATGAACATATAGGCCATTGAGCAATTGTATCTAGTGAAATGAGAGAGCAAACCACTTTTTTTTAAAAATCATCACGGTTCAGACATGTAAGTGTCCTGTTTTGTTTTCATTCATATAAAGATGGGCTGCCATAGGTGTTAGGCCTTTAATGCCACTGGAAGTACTCATTCAGAAACTATACACAACTTAGTACCACTAAATGTTTGATGAAAAAAATATCTTTACACTATCCAGAAGTTATGCTGCATTTATCTCCAAACTCCTCATCCACAAAATTAAATGGTATGTATGTAGACTAAACAATGATATTTCTGACAGATGTGTTTAGGGCAGGGTATGGCTACTGATTAACTGAACCAATTCCATTCTGATTCACAAGGTTTTGATTCAATTTCTGATTCAATATTGATAGAGCAGGGCTTTCAGAACGAACTTCGCTATAGAGAATGTGAAGTTACGTCACGCCGCTTTGCTTTGTGGGATGTTGGCCGCCATCTTTGGAGGATCGCGGATGTAAACGCTTGCTCGTCTTCCTAAAAAAAGTTCCCCAAAGTCGCTTAAAAGTAATCATGGTGGGACAGTACTGCTGTGTAAAAAAAAGCCACAGTAGTATAAAACAAGATAGTTCATGATGTGGATAAATTAGTGGAGGGAGTAAATCTGGGTCTTGAATCCAGTCCGTAGGGAAAACGTAGGGATCGACCCTGTTACAACCAAAAATGTAATAACGGCCAATAACGTAATAACTGCCAATAACGTAATAATTTTGGCCATTTCAAATGTAATAAAGCCAATAGTGTAATAATGTGCCAACAATGTAATACAATAACTTTTTGCCAATAATGTAATAAGGTCATTATTGGCTGGTTATTACGTTATTGGCCTGGTATTAAAAAAAACCTTTCAAAAAATCTGGGTCTTATTGAATCCAGTCCCAAAAGTTTTATTACATTATTGGCACATTATTACAAACGTAGGGATCGACACCGTTAATAAGTTGTTTTTCTGTGTACCTTTGTTTCTCGTTAAATTTGAGTTTATCACGATACGTTCCTCCTTCGTTTCCCTTCTCCATTTCTTTTTTTCTTTTTGTCCGTCTTCCTCAGCTCTTTTTCTTTCTTACTCGTTTTCCTCTGTTTTCCCCACTCTCAGTTTACCTGTTTCCCCTAAAGATGGCGCCGACGTCCCACAACACAAAGCAGCGTGACGTCAGCTTCACATTCTCTATAGACCGAATCACCTTGTTGTTTACAAACTACTCCCCTATCACCGTTTAGACAAATCTGAAGTGATCGAAGAAACATTACTATTTCTGTGCCTGTGTTTTGTGTTGCTATGTGTTGTATTTATTCCGTTTGGGGGAATCACAGTGTCTAGAAAGCATCAGTGCAGCTGACAGGGACAGCAGATGGCGGTAGCTAAGCTAACGCGCTAGCTAAGCTAACATCAGGACATCAGCTGTTAAAACCCTCCCGTTGTCGGAAACGACATGAAACTACTCCAGTTAGCTCAGTTATGTTGTAACTCAGACATTCTCTCCAGTAGATAGGCCCAAACACTCTATGTAAGTGATTGCTGATGGAAAATAGGATATTCAGGACTTATATTAACAAAAACATTCTGCTAAATTATGCTTTAAAGTTAAACAGGTAGCTAACCGTTAGCCCGGCTAATCTATGATAACCATGAATTACAAAAATGTGCACACATAAATAGTAATGTTTGTCCAATCAGGGTTTCCTCTACATGTAATTGATCGTGGCGCACCGCCACGGCAAAATAAAAGCCGCCACACCTTCAGAATGATGTTTTTTTTTAAAATGTTAAATCATTGTAAAGAGCAGGGTTTCCACAACCAGCCATTAGGTAATTTGCACCCATTTCCACTACACAGTTACAACTTTCAACTCATGGTTTTCAATCACAGCTGAGTTCTTATTCAGCTTTACTATTAATTTCTCGGGAGACTGTCTATCTGTGTGTGTGTTCATTTCTCGTGCTCTGTTTCGATTAATAAACATAAATAGGCTACAAACGTACACACATTGGCGTCACATATTTGTCATTCCCGGTGTTTTATTTTGAAAATTGACCGGAGGGGCGGTGTGTGGCGCATTGGTTAAGGCAGCCGCCCCATGTAGAGGCTACAGTTCTCAACGCAGGCGTCAAATCCCGAGTCGGGCAGCCCTTTCCTGCATGTCATTCCCCCTCTCTCTGCCTCCCTCTTTCCTGTCTATCTATACTGTGTACTGTCAAATAAAGGCAAAAATGCCAAAATAAATATACTTTAAAAAAAAAGAAAAGAAAATTGACTGAAGCGATTGTGGCTGGTGCACAAAATAGAACAGACCTCGCAAATAAAGTCGTACATTTACGAGAATAAAGTCATAAATTTTACGAGGAAAAAAGTCATAACATTATGAGAATTAAAGGGATAGTTCAACATTTTGGCAAATTGGCCCATTGCTATAATCCCTATAGTCATAGCAGTTGGTTTGTTACTTTTAGCTGTCGGTGCAAGCTATTTTTAGAACCGTGGAGCAGAGCCGTGAGCTGCTCAGAGCTACGCTACGGAGGCTCATGGAATTTCTTGGTTTCCCTCATCAAACTCATCAAATACAAAATACAAAAACTCCAAAATGCTTTCGTGGACAAGTTGTGACCTGCACATTCACCACGCTATGAGATAATAACAGAACATTATGAAACGGAGCCGTTTTCAAAGTAAATGCAGGGCAAATACAGTCTGCTTGCTGAAAAACTGTCCCTTAAGGCAACGCACATCAGCGGTTTTGCACGAATTTTCCTCTAAAACAACTCTGTCTGGTAACGTTGTGTTATTATCTCATAGCGTGGTGAATGTGCAGGTCACAACTTGTCCACCAGAGCGTTTTGGAGTTGTTGGATTGTGTATTTGATGAGTTTGATGAGGGAAACCAAGAAATTCCTTTAGCCTCCGTAGTGTAGCTCTGAGCAGCTCACGGCTCTGCTCTGCCATTCTAAAAATAGCTTACACCGACAATTAAAGGTAATGAACCTACTGCTATGACGATAGCAATTATGGCAATGGGCCAATTTGCTAAAATGTTGAAGTATCCCTTTAACGTTTATTTTTGAAGTTTGAGATTTTTTTTACTTGTCAATGCGACCCTCATACTATCGTAGTTAAAGAATGAATAATGATCTTTTATATTTTGTGTCCACGCCTCTCTCTATGTCTTTCTGTGGTGATCTGGATGTGAGAAGGAAGTTGGAAAAACTTGCGATGACCAAAATACATGGACTTAAGGATTTCTGAGAGCCTCTTGTATAATAATGCCATCCAATTTTCCCTGCATCACTATTATCACTGTTCAGGAAATAGCTACATATATGTATCTCTGGAGATCTGTGGGCAATTTGTTGGCTAAGTGTAGCTATTAAGTCTTTTTTTATAAACATGGCTAACATGGACAATCTGCCATTTGTAGAGGAAAAATTTAGAAAATTTGGTGAAATTTTAATAAAAGCATGTTTCTTTCTTTTTTTTAGAAATGGTATGTTTAGATGTGAAGAGCAGCCTGAATTGTGTTGTGTTTGTGTCCTGTTGTGCAGGACAAGTGGCCTGATACTACACATGTACATGAGGATCCGGTACAGACCCACTGACTATTATGTTTTTGGCTGCACGGATCTGCATTTTTACGGTAGAATGGATCTAGACCATTTTCTCTACTCCCTTCTCACACACACACTTGTCTGGCTAAAAGAGGGCGAAATGCAGGTGTGTGTGGGAAATGGCTGCAATATTGTAGCGCAATGACAGGTTATTTTGTTGGCCTCTGCCTAATTAGTGGCATAGTGGATGCACCCTGCTAAGCTTTAGTGCTTTATGTTCATACCAGTCTGTTCTAATTTTCTTGCGCCTTTGATATCAGCTCTGTGATTGACAGTTCACAGATAAAGAGGAACGCCAGACCATGATAGAAAAGCCAGGGGGAAACAATGCTGCCACCTCCAGCTCCCAGTCCCATGTCTTTGCATTTATCCCCAAGTCTGCAGATGTGCAGAGGGGTGAGCAGGGGGGGAGGGGGTCCCTACAAACTCAACTAAAGACTATTTCTCCATTCAAATAAAGGAACAGGTTCGACCAGGTGATCCATTGCTTTTATTTTATAAAGAATCTATACCACTCAGTTTGATTTACAGCCTGTCAACTAAACTTATTCTGGAGACATTTGTTTTTAAAATTCTCTTTGTAAAAATATAAATGGTTCGATTCATTATCAGGAGTCATAAATTCCTCTTTTGTAATTGACGAATTTTAAGATAATTTCAATAATTTTGTTTTGTTTAAAGGGCCAACGAGGAGTTTCTATTCGGTTATAAAACAGTCTCACGTTAATGTGGATGAATCTACGCTACCTACACTTGTTAATGGCTCCATTTTTCAATTCATCGTTTTAAAGTCTCTAGAGGTTATTTTGTTATTATTAGTGGTGGTGGAAACGCTGGTCGAGCCGACCAGCATTTCCGTTATTCTCATTTGCGGTCCGCAAATGAGAAACGGCTGGCGGCGTTATGGTCGGAACCACGACGGTAACTGAACCTCTTTGAACTCTGACTTTAATCCTTGATGAATGAAAACAAATGAGTCCGTCTTGATCGAAAATGGAGGAATTAACAAGTGTGGGTAGCATAGATTCATCCAAACTCCTCGTTGTCCCTTTAAAATTCTCTTTGTAAAAATATAAATGGTTCGATTCATTATCAGGAGTCATAAATTCCTCTTTTGTAATTGACAAATTTTAAGATAATTTCAACATATTACCTGTTTTGTTAACGGAGAGCCTGGTAACGTTAGTATCTGAACCCAACTATCCTGGTTTGAGCAAAGTTGGACTGCAGACAGTCAAGATGGCAGAAGCTAGGACTGTAGCCCCCAGCTCATCAAACAAGCTGAACAAACTGTAAACCACCAAGTGTTTTTTATCTTTTAATTTATCTGTTTATTTATATGGCGGGAATCATTTTTATATCTATTTAACATTCAAGTCCCCCAAGTGATTTTGGAAAATCGTATTATTCTTATTTTTTGGAAAAAAAATAATTAACGCTTTAAAATGATTTTTTTAGAATCATCTCGGGGATTGTTGTTGTCACAGATAAATTAATGATAGATTTTTTTTAAGCATTTCCTCCCCTCAACCCCTCTACTAAAAAATAGAAAAGCACATGCCTCTTGTTATTGACCAAGATGTTGAAAAGATTAGATATTGGGAATTTTCAAAATTAAAGTATAGCAAGTAAAGCAGTGAGTTCTGTGCTGTTTGTTGTTTGGGTGGGGATGGAGTGGAGGGGGTGGGGGTGGGGGCACTGATTAGAGCAGCAGTTTTATATTTTGTAGTTTTCCAAGGTGACATGAAATGGAGTTTTTATGAAGGCTGGGATGGGCATATGTTCCCTTATGAGGAATACACTGTGCTGTGCTTACATATGATTCTAATGGTGTTCTGATGAATGATGTGAAACCAGGAAAACCTTTTCAGTTTAAAAATGATGGCAGCTTTTGGACTGCTGTCTGTGTGTGTTTGTGCAGAATAATTGTTTCTTAGGAGTG
This sequence comes from Decapterus maruadsi, assembly GCA_030347415.2. Lineage (NCBI taxonomy): Eukaryota > Metazoa > Chordata > Actinopteri > Carangiformes > Carangidae > Decapterus > Decapterus maruadsi. The sequence continues at coordinate 26,616,237 of CM064892.1, read as the reverse complement.
ATTATAATAGGCAGCAGCTGAAATCCCGGGAAATTGTCATTGTGGACCGTTGGTGCTGATACACTTGATGTGAAGTTTTCATTGAGCTTCAGTAGATTTACACAATTCAATACATCTTACCACTGTCATTATTCTTTAATAGGGAGGAAGGCCACAGGCTGTTTCCACTAACCTTCCTCAGTGATGACCCTTCATTTAACAGGCTGTCATTTTGAGGCTCAGTGCTAACCATGCACCTGTGTAATTGTACTCGCCCTTCATGGCCAAGTGAATTTCATGCATTTTTTCCTGACATTTGCCTGCCTTTGACATTTGGGCCTGGAAGTGCATGAAAGCTGTTTACATCTCAACCATGAAAGGTCAGCTTGTGATTATTAACTGTATCTGCTCTGAGGATGCCTATTCATTCCTATTGGTGGCTTTCAGCTACATAAAGGAATTGGGAATAGTTGGGAATAATTGAATGAACGATGTAAATCTTCTCTTTCAGCTTACTCCACTGTGTCGGGTGTAAACGGGCCTCTGGTGATCCTGGATAATGTGAAGGTAAGGTTTTTATTGAGCTGTGTGTATCCATCAATGAGCTATTGAATAACTACTCCTGAAGCTGATCAAGGAGGCATTGACTACACTGCCATCCAGAAAGTGTGTTTTCAGAAGGCTTAAAGTGATACACCAACATTTTTTTTGTGTGTGTCTTGCCTCACTCCCGAGTCCATGACCAGCAGATAGACACCATCCTTTCCACTGTGTGTGCAGTAACAAGGGAGATAGAGTCGTATCACCTGTAATTAGCTTAGCGCAAACACTGGAAGTGTATGGGTAGTGTTAGCCTGCCTCCTACCCAAGTTGAAATCAGAAACTGATTTCATTTTAGCTCTAAACTCTGTAATATAAAATATATCACTTTATCAACATTTCAGACATGTTTAGGTGAGAAAGTAGTTGTTTAGATCAGCAGTGTGTCGTTAATTTGTCTAAATACCAGCTGTTAACCATTTTGTTCGGATAAATTCGGCGCTACTCAAGCTAGCCGTTGTGACGCACTTTTGGTTACTTTAAAAAAAAAATTATTTAATGCAGATATCAGCGGTTCGTCCGTTTTCGCTAATGCTGTGTTCAAGGCAGGCTTTTGAAACCGTAAGTTACAGCTTCAAGTCACAACTTAGCGTTCCAGGATGCACTGTTGTTTGTGTTACTTTGAACTCGTACCAGATCGAACCGGTATGACTTCACAGGAAGGAAAAAAAAGTTGTGAAACCATGAGTTAAGCCCCCGCCCTCGTCAGGCAGCTATTGGTCCTCGTGCTACGTGACCACATTCACGCGCATCCCTTGGCTGCACACACAGCCCTTCATGCCGTTCTCTCTCCTCATTGGATAACACTTGTATCCCACAAGAAAAATTTTCTCCTGGTTTACAGCAGAGCAGAGTGACGGAGAGACTCGTGTTTCGGCTGAAACACTCCATGTAAGTGATTGCTGACGGAAAATAGGACTATTTAGGACTTATATTAACAAAAACATTCCACTGATATCTGCTTTAACCTTTAATTACCCAGGCAAGCAAATTAAGAACAAACTTCTTATTTTCAAGTGCAGCCTGCAGGGGAATGAGGAGGGGAGTGCTAAAAGTGAAAACAAGGTTATATAAATTACACTTTAAAAAATTCATTTTAATACAATACAAAACAAACAGTTAATCAATAGGGCATGACAAGAAGGCCTATTAGCAAGTGCAGGAGTTGACTGTGATTTGTAGCAGATTTTGTTTGAAGACAGAGAGAGAGAGGTGAAGACAGAAAGTTGGGTGTTTTGAAAGGTGTTCCAGTCGAAGGCTGCAGCGAACCGGAAGGCACTGCATCCGAAGACGGTGCAGACTTTGGGGATGGAGAGGTTGATGAATGCACTGGACCTTAGATTGCGGGCAGAGTGGGAGAGGTGTAGAAGAGAAGAGAGGTAGAGAGGTGTAATGCTGAGAATGGTTTTATAGATGTTATGAAGGTCGCAGTGGTGAGTGGTGAATGGAGCCCTAGTGGCAAAACGGATGGAGGAATGGTGGAGTGGGTCCAATTTACTGAGAGTGGAGTGAGATGCAATTCTGTAGATGGTATCATGATGTGTAATCGAAAATGAGCAGGATGGTTACTTCCAATTACGTTCACAGAATAAAACACCCGTTGCCCTTTACATAAGTGGTTTTACTTGAAACAGGAAGCTAACCTACCCTCGATGTAGCTAGCTTGAACCAAAATAAACCGTCTTTGCTTGAACCCTCCATTTTGACCGATCTCGTCCCATTACCGGCATTTGACCACTCAAGATGCCTTACTGGAGAGTTTTGTCAGCTCTGAGACGAAGATCGGTCCGTTTAGAGTTGCTGAAGAGTGTTTCTGATGACTTTAGGTGGAGGCAGGCTAACACTACCCATTCACTTCCAGTGTTTGAGCTAAGCTAATTACAGGCGATACGGCTCTATCTCCCTTGTTACTGTACGTACAGTCAAAAGGATGGTGTCTATCTGCTGGTCATGGACTTGGGTGTGAGGCAAGACACGAAAAAAGAAATGTTGGCGTTTCCCTTTAATAAATATCCATTCATACATACATACAGGTAGTGTGAGTGTAATCTTTGAGCAGCACTGGTGAAGTTGTTGAATCTCCTTTGATTAGTTCCCCAGATACGCAGAGATTGTTCACCTGACCCTGCCAGACGGCACCAAGAGGAGCGGCCAGGTCCTGGAGGTGATCGGAAGCAAGGCCGTCGTCCAGGTGAGAATCTGACTGTTGGTTGCACCTCTTCTTTTCCCGTCCTTGTGGCTGTGAATGAATCCACCACTGACAAAATTCTCTAATAAATTCCCTTTCCCCAAGTTGCAGCGTTTGGTTAAAGCCACTGTGTCAAGCTTTAAAGATTCTGTAAACTAAATTGTCACAAAACCACACAAATGGCACAGAAAACACTATGGCACAAAAACAAAACAAAGAAATCATAAAATTAGGGCTGACAGTTAATCATAGCTTCATCATCACTGTGATATGAACACATTGCAAAAGGTTGCCTAAAAAGAGAGGAGGCAGGAAAGGGTTAAATCAACGTTTTTGATTATTTATGTGCAATTTGTTGAATAAAAGTAAAATATTATTTTTCTATTATTATTCTATTATTCTATTACACAGGAACGGTATGGCTAATATGCACACTTATTAATATTTGCTTCTTTATCGCATCATCACAATATTAAAGGTGTACAGAAATGGTTGTTTGTGTGTGTTTGTCACATAGGAAGATTGTCATGAGCTGCAACAGTGGATTCATGAATAAACAATAAACACAGGACTGTTATAAAAAAGCAGGGATTTTGATGAAAACCAGCCATGTTTAGCTTGAGCAACAGAGGCACATAGAAACAAACAGTTTGTGGCCATTTGAAGTTTGTATCTTTTTCTGTCATTCTCCGCCCCATCTCAGGCTGTGACATCATCCACTGCAGCCAATTCAAATGAGCCACAGTAGGTGTTGTTGGTGGCTGTGGCTCTACACAAAATCCTGCTGGGAAAAAAAATCTAAATTGCCAGTACACTTTGACTAAAACTTTGGAAAACAACAAACAACTCCCACCTTACCTTTTTCTGCTTGAGTTAAAGCATCAGTCAGCGATCCAACCACATGATTTTACGTTTTTTATTGCATGCGTTCCAAAAGGCTTTTGACAAATTATGAAAATAGACACTTTAACACAGTGTGTAAATTTGGGGACTTCCAGGTAACTGTTTTAACATTGTGTTTTTACCGTCCTGTTGTCTGTGAAAGTCACTATAACGGCCACTCAAAACTTCCGACCCGTGAACTCGTACCAGATCAAACTGGTACGACTTCACAGGTCGGAAAAACACAAGTTACGAGTTGCCTTGAACACACCATGAGTTAGCGGCCCCCGCCCTCGTCATGGATCTATTGGTCCTCGTCCCTACGTCACCACATTCACGCGATGCATCCCTTGGCTGCACACACAGCCCTTCATGCCGTTCTCTCTCCTCATTGGATAACACTTGTATCCCACAAGGAAAGTTTTCTCCTGGGTTACAGCAGAGCAGAGTGACGGAGAGACTTGTGTTTCGGCCCAAACACTCTATGGAAGTGATGGCTGATGGAAAATAGGACTATTTAGGACTTATATTAACAAAAACATTCCACTGACTTGCTGCTTTAATTGGTTAAATTTGGAGTGTGAAGAGGATTTCAAACAATTATGTAAAAAAAAAACTGCTCCAGAATAAGAATCTCCAACCTTATACATGTTAGTGTTCATGTGTCAGCATTTAGCATCAATTCACAGTAAGTTTCACAGACTGTTTGTCGACCCTTGATGATGCCTATAAACTCACCACAGTGGAAGAAGTGTTGCAAGAAATAGCTGCTGAAGACTCTGACTGGTCTGTTGTGTTTGTGCTCGTGCAGGTGTTTGAGGGAACATCGGGCATCGACGCCAAGAAGACGGCCTGCGAGTTCACCGGTGACATCCTGCGGACCCCGGTGTCCGAGGACATGCTGGGTACGATCAGCCTCACGCAGCAAATCAAAGATGAGGATTTTTAAAACATGTTCAATGCTGCATTTTCCATCAATCGGCTCATTTTACTAATGTTCTGAATCCACTCAGTGAAAGGTAGAAAGCAGCGCAGCACTGAATCGAATTGAAGCTTATTTCTGAATGTCCCGGTGTGATGAGCTCGGGACAGCACAAGGTTACATTTGTGCAGCTGTATGAAGTAAACACGCTTTTATTTTTGAAATATTTGACATTATGCACATGAATGTATAATTACTCCACGGCACTCTCATCTGTTTAGAGTCTGACACGAAGCAGAATAGATCAAATGTGTTTGGAAGTGCCATCTAATGGATCACATTGTATTGGTGTTTAATAGTAATCAACTTCCAGAAGCACCAAGTAGCTGCTTCTTATCACACAATAGACCTGATGAAAACCTCTTCTCTTCTCAGGGCGTGTGTTCAACGGCTCAGGCAAACCCATCGACCGTGGGCCCAGTGTTCTGGCTGAAGACTACTTGGATATCATGGGTACGACCTCACTCGCCTGTTTCACAACACTGTTCATTTCTAAATTGGCAACGCAGAATACTGAGAGATGTAAAGATATAAAGAAATACATCACTTTTGATACATTTCACTATTTCCTCAAATACTATAGGATACTTTTATTAAAGAGAGGCCTTCATTTCTAAATCCTAAAAAAGTTTTTTTGCCCATAATTTAATATGACGCCTCGGTGACACATTATTTGACATCTATCTCTATAACGCATTATAACCTTACTTAGTTATATTGCAGTTATAGCACCTTATAATGTGGTGGCAAAAAATGTTATTCGTCCCGTAAAGTATTTAAAAAAGAATATCTTGACACGTCAGCTGTCTTTCTGGAGTTTTAAGAGACTTACTGTCTTTGCTGTTTATCAACCAAATTCATACATTCCATCCGTGTGTGTAACTGCTGATCCTCTGTCATGTGAATGGCCTCCTCCCTGGGCTGTAAGAGTTGTCTGGAGGCCATACGCCATAACTTTGTGCCACCTCATGCTCGGCGCTGATCATCTGTTGATGGCACCTTACAAAGCACACAGAGCCCTGGCTTCTGTCCTTCAATCTATTTCTGTGTCTGGTACCTCACACTGTTATCATCAAGGAATTAACTGAATAACACTTTCCACAAGGCACTCTTAAAGCACACTATGGAATACACCAGAATTTCCCATTACAATAACTATAATTATAAACACTCATAAATGATCATGCTTTTATCATGACTTATAAGGTCATGATATAAGGTATTATAATACATTATAATTGTTAGTAACTCACTGACAATGACCACATTGATAATGCATTATAAATATACTTATATATATTTATTATAATTGGCTTGTAAACGTGTAAGTATCATTATAAACACTCGTAAATTATCATAAGGCTTTATAACAATAAGCATAACACATTATAGAGCATTTTATAAAGGCTTATAAGTTCTTAGTATTATAATAGAGTTATAATGCTCTATAATGTGTTACACTTATTGTTATAAAGCCTTATGATAATTTATGAGTGTTTATAATGATACTTATACTCGTTTATAAGCCAATTATAACACATAACTATATTTATAATGCATTATCAATGTGGGCATAGTCAGCGAGTTAACAATTATAACCTATTATAATACCTGACCTTATCAGTCATGATAAAATGCTTTATAGTGTGTTATGATTATTGTTATAAAGCATTATGACCATTTATGAGTGTTTATAACTATAGTTATATAGTGTTATAAATGCATTAAACTCATTATAAGTATTGTTATAATGCATTATAGAGATAGACGTCAAGTAAAGTGTTACCGAAGCCTCTTTTTTTTCTGTCTGTTAATTTTTTACGCGTTAGCGACCATATGCAACAACAAGCTCCTTGCTCAGTAGCTCCTCTTCATCTTCCTCTTGGGCTGCTCAGCACCTGGCGCTGGGTCACCCCCAGTTTCCACACAAACTCTGTCTCCGCTCCGTTCTGTCTCCTACGCACGTGTCGGAGAAATTTACCTCCATCCACACTTGTGATTTCATACATGAGCAGTTTATTCAAATCATTACTGTACTGCATTCTTGTCTTTCTTGAGGTCTCTGTGAGAAACAATGTGTTTTGCAGGTCAGCCCATCAATCCTCAGTGCCGTATCTACCCTGAGGAGATGATCCAGACCGGTATCTCAGCCATCGATGGCATGAACAGCATCGCCAGAGGACAGAAGATCCCCATTTTTTCAGCTGCTGGGCTGCCACACAACGAGGTGAGAACAACACACCGACATGATCTCAACAGACTGAATGTCTGAGACTTGTTGATGTGTAACAGGAACACCACCCATGTTGCACATCAAAATATGTTGACAGTCATTGATTCTTCGGAAGGAAATGTAAGGTTAATGTATGACACCAGTTATGCGAAAACATTTTTTTAATTGCACATTAAAGTCACAGTGGCTAACTTCCTGTGGGCTTTAGGTCCTGACACTGAGACATGTCTTTAAGTCTTGTCAAGTAATGTTTCAATACAATATTTTGAGTTTGAGCTACTTTCAGTAAATTTTGTAGGTGGACATATTTTACCACACGAAATACATTTAATGAATCAAACATTTTACATTAGAGTTCTCAACAGGCTTGAAACTTAAAGGGATAGTTCACCCAAAATTCAAATTCCACTCATTATCTACTCATCCTCATGTCAACTAAGAGCTGTGAGAATTTTCAGAGTCTTCCGTTCCTTCTCTGAGTTACGTGTGAGGGGGGGGGGGTCTGCGCAGCAGTATTTGTCCATATAATGGTTGTCAATGGACAATAATGACCTGATGAAACTTGAATGAAATACCAAATGGGGCTGGACACACAGGACAGACGTAGAAGCCATCCTTATTACTGAACTAATTTACACATTGTCTTTTTAGCTCACTATCATCACCAAAATGAACAGTGCATCTCACAACAAACAGTACACCCAGCAAGAAAATGTGTTTTCATAATAAAAAAAAAAAGGAAGCCTGAGACCCGGCCCAAGTCTGGTCCGGAGCACCACATCCAGTCAGCGTGGCCCAGGCCATTTAAGCGGTGCAAAGCGTTTTTACAGCCATATTTAAGAAAAAATCTTTATATTTTGAACAATGTTGTGATATTATAATAATAGTAATTTTACAAGAGAAAAATCTAAATGTTTGTTACAAGAAAAAACTCATGAGAATAAAGTTGTAGTTTTACAAGAAGAGTGATTAAAGAATCATGACAAATGCCATATTATAATGGGAATTACAGGAAAAAGGTCATTGTGAATGAATTTGTGAGGAAAAAAATCATATAATGAAAAAAGTCATGCTTTTACTAGAAAAATGACTAAAAAACCTAAATCTAAACATGACTTGCTGAATACTTTCTTTAAAGCATCAGTTTGGTTGCATGACATGCATTGGTATAATTGCAGCATTAAAAACACAGTGACTTATGCAGTCTGTCCGTACATGTCCAGCTCTTCTGCCTTCCAGTGTGTGCTCTATGATGAAGATTGAGACTGACATCTGTGCAGGGCGCAGCTTTGTTGTGACTGAATGGAAATTAAAGCAACAACATTAGGTCATACTTTAAAGAGAGCGATCAGTTATTTCCAGTTAGATGGTGACTGCCTGCTTGTTTAAGTAGCAGCTCCTGAAATCATCTGAAGGCAAAAAAAAAAGAAATGAAATAAAAATGGCCTCAAAGACAACTCCATTTTGTCTGGTAAAACAATTATTGATCGATTCGATTTACTGTACCACTCCAGCACAATTGAGGTTCCTTGAGTGACCATTGGTTGCTCTTGATGCTCTCTAGCTGGAAAAAAGAGTATTCACAAACCAATGTTGACCCTTGTCTTCTTTTTCTGTGCCACAGTTCTTTACACGTCGGTGCTCAGGGACAAAATTTAATGCTGCAATGGAAAACCATTATCAGACAGTAACAAGAAGGTTTTTCTCTGCGCTTTGTTCAGGAGATGGTTTTTAATATCCGCTAGCACTCGTCTTTCTGCTGTTACTGACACGTGGAGTTGACAGAGATTTGGAGTGATCAGTATTTTTCCTCAATGCAAGGAAGAAACTAAAGATGTAAAAGATACCTTAAGTAGATGTGTTCAAGTAACATCAACAAAGAAAAATTCAGTGTAACTACCATGGTAACAGCAAGTCTAGAAAAAAAAACCCCCTGTCACTTTTCTTGAGGGCTGCTCGTCTAAAAAACCTCCCAGTGGCCACCACACCACCTCCACCCAGGGAGGCTCAAGTCAAAATATATAAAATATATAAACCAGAATAAAATATATAAAATATAAACCGTGTGGCCGGTGTGGAATCACATACAAGACAGAAAAGGTGTTATGTTGTTGAAATTGCATGTATTTTTCTCAATTTCAGGTTGTTTATAATGTTTAGTCACATTTAAAGGGATAGTTCACCCAAAATTCAAATTTCACTCATTATCTACTCACCCTCATGTCGACTAAGAGCTGCGAGAATTTTCCTCCTCCGTTCCTTCTCTGAGTTACGGGGGGTTCCGCGCAGCAGTATTTGTCCATATAATGGTTTTGAATGGATACCACTTTTCTTCGTCAAAAAAGACACACCAAAAAACATCCAAATACCTCCATACTGCACGAGCAGTTTTGTCGGCTCTGAAACAAAGATCAGCCCGTTTAGAGTTGCTGAAGAGTGTCTCTAATGATTCTAGGTGGAGGCAGGCTAACACTACCCATACACTTCCAGTGTTTGAGCTAAGCTAATGATGGGCGATACATCTCCATCTCCCTTGTTACTGCACGCACAGTCGAAAGGATGGTGTCTATCTGCTGGTCATGGACTCGGGAGTGAGGCAAGACATGAAAAAAAATGTTTGCGTATCCCTTTAAACCATGATATGTGTGTGATTTTAGTATATTTTTGGATGGACCTGAGGAAGACTAGCTGACTGCTATGGCTTCAACTAATTAATGAATAAGTAACAGCATCATAACAACATCCCCTACCCAGAGAACCGTCCACTCCTGGATCACTGTTATCATGGTGTTGTGGACACGTACCTTGCTTCATTAAACACGTGTCACAGAGGTCAGTCATGTGCTGGTTTCCTCTATGGGCCAGGTGCCTGGACTGTGGGGGCGCATAGAGGTCAGGGCAGGCCGGATCAAGACAGAGGCATTATGGGATGAAGTTCCTCTGTCATTCCACAAGCTCTTCACTCTGCTTAATTTATCAGCTCTAATTGATTTGTGGTTTGTTGTAACAAACGTGTTAATGAATAAAAGACACCGGCATCAAGCAGGCTCCATGACGCCTGCCTGGTCCGACCGGTCTTCCAGTTTGACTTATTTATCATCTCAGCTATTTGCAGAAGTGAAAACTAAACCTAATTAGATTTCACAGAGGACTCATAAGGATTGTGATTGGCTGATGAACCCTCAGGAATAGAGACTTCGCTCCATTAAAAGACACGTGTTGGTATAAAGACTGTGTCCACCCGGAGCGGTCCTGTCTAAACGCTGACTGTGTGTTCGATTCCCTGTAGATTGCAGCTCAGATCTGTCGACAGGCCGGCCTGGTGCAGAAGTCCAAGGACGTGATGGACTACAGCGCTGAGAACTTCGCCATCGTCTTCGCAGCCATGGGGGTGAGCAGGGCTGCATTCAAACCTTTACCCCCCCCCACCCCCCCCATCTGTCACTCTAATCCCCCTCTTAACCCTGACGTGACACCTTGTACCCTCTCTCCCACCCTGGTTTCTGTCTTTTATTCACTAAGTGACTTAACCTTTGAGTCCCTCTTGTTATTTCTGCACCTCTGAACATATCCCTAGGCCGTGTAGACACGTTACTCATTCAACACCGTCAGTCCTGCAGTATCAAGTTCTCTCCTCCTCAGCTGCTCCGCCTGTCTGCTCTAATACCCTCCACCCCCACCTCCACCTCCACCACATCCTCACCCTGGCTTCACTCATTAAATGCTACTCTTCCTCTTTTACTTCTCCACTAGCTCAAATCCTACTGGTCAGTGTAGTGGGTGAATTGGGAATTTTTATTGAAAAATTTTGATATTTTTAAAGTCATGAATTTGTTTAATAATTTAAAAAAATGATCCAAACACAAAAAAAACTGAGAGCAGAGCAGAACTCCTACTGAATGACGCCTGGTCTAAGGTAAAAGTGTTGTAGGGCCCCATAAAATTTGTTTTATTTTTTCCTCAATTTCCGTTTTCTCCATTGTAATTTTTGGATTTTTTTTCTTACCTTTTACTCTTCTATTACTACCAAATAGAGAGTGTTTTAAACGTACACAAATTGAATAGAAATTACTTTTAAAGGGATAGTAGCATTTTTTTTAAAGTGGGGTTGTATGATCTACAAATAGCCCCTAAGTACTTTAATTGCAGTAGAAGACTCTCTGCACTCCTCCCGTTAGCAACGCCAGCCCATAGCCCTGCCCAGAGATTTACAACATACATTGTTGTGAATGGACCCAAAGAAACAGCCTATTTTCGGGGCCTAAAAGAGGTTTTACCTGAAAGAAAATACACAGTATAATATAATTTAACCAACCAACGCACGTCATATTCCATGTTAATTAGCCAATCCTGCGATTATTTGGCTGGACTCTAACAACATTGTCAGCTAAATACTCACAAATCTGACTGACTGAGCTGAGCCTCAGTCTACTGAGCTGCTCTGGTTTCTCACCTGCTCAGGAACAGCAGGAAAGAGAAGTGCTTCCAATTCACTGAGGCTCACCTCCAACACAGCAGAGAACATACTTTCATTACATGAATCATTATTACTAAAGGAGGCAGAGGAAGAACTGAACACAAGACATTGAGCAGAGAGAGTCACCACAAGGCTTTATACAAACACAGTGATGGACTCTTCATATCAAACAAAGGGAGTTGGACATAAAGAACTGCCTGATGGAGGTTTTTTACTAAACACCACCAGAAAATAACTTATAACAGTGGCTGCAAACTGAGCTTCTTCAGATCCAGACGACCAGTGACTAAAATATCTTAGAATATCCAGCTGAAAACCACCAAGCTGTAAAACAGTCTATGTGGTTGAAGAGAAAAGTCCAAGCTGAGTCTGTCAGACCAACACAACACTGACACATGATCAGAGAGGACATGAGTTTATGAGTTTGACTTCTCTGCTTTGAGAATTGAGGGAAATGTTTGGGAAAATGCAAGAGCACAACTCAACGACATACACAATACAAACATACTTACTAACACTTTAAAGGTTAAATGCCAACTTATCAAACAAAACAAGTGTGTGTCACGACTTCCTGTATCTGGCCCTTCAAATTAAAAGCCCTATAGCCTTTTATATACAGTTAAATCATATTAATTTTGACTTAATTTTGACAAAACAGGGCTGCAAATATTTGTTTCCCAATGAGATTTTGGTCGGCTAAATTGCATTGTTTTATAATTGCTTAACTATTGTAAAGCATTGAGTTTGCCCTGTGCATGCACTTTATAAATAAAATTGAATAATGTTTTTTTGGTCGACCAGTGCTTGGGCGACTATTTGGGGGCAGCCCTAGTTATTATTGTTAATGTTAGGCTATATAATTGTTGTTATAATAAATAATCCAGTTTTTGCTATCAAAATTTCTTCTTTTTTAACCTTAATAAAATTCGAATTGAATCGAATTGTGTATCGAACCGTGGGTCAGAAATCGAGATACGAATCGAATCGTGACTTTGAATATGTTTTTACTAGACCCGTAACGATACACCAGAGAGCAGTGATGTCACAGGTTTGATGTGAGTAATGAGCTCCTGCTGCTGCAGCGTCACTGACTTGTGTGATTGGTCTCTCAGGTTAACATGGAGACTGCTCGCTTCTTCAAGTCCGACTTTGAGGAGAACGGCTCCATGGACAACGTCTGCCTGTTCCTGAACCTGGCCAACGACCCCACGTAAGATATTCACCTTCACCGAAATGATTTCTGTACGTCAGCAGTGATTGGACAAGCTGCTCCAGTGCTGCGTACTTGTTTGTTTTTATAATAAATGTCTCTGAAGTGAGGGAGATCAGGAATGTATTATGATTACTGGAAGATAAGGAAAAAAGTGTATAATGTTTATGAGCTGAGACCTCAGTGTCTATAATAACTTTTTGTCTGTGACCCATCAGCATCGAGCGTATCATCACCCCTCGCCTGGCGCTGACTACAGCAGAGTACCTGGCCTACCAGTGTGAGAAGCACGTCCTGGTCATCCTGACTGACATGAGCTCCTACGCTGAGGCTCTGAGAGAGGTACCAGCACTTGTACTGATTACTGTTACACATGAAATGAAAAGATGAGTCTTTGATGCAAATGCATTTGCATCAATACATAAGATGGATAGATGTAGTCGGTTCACTACAGAGCAGGACCCGCCAGACTCTTGAGGTGATGGAATTATTGTGTAGTTGTCTGTCCACTTATCATACAGCGGCGTCTTTTCCTACTCTTGTTCTTGTTGTTGTTGTTGTTTTTTCCGACAGTGTAGACACTTTCTACTGATGCTCTGCTTCTGTTGGGTTTCAAAAATGCATCTTATTTTTATGCTTTCTCTTGGCCTCACATCCAGCTCTGAGTACACCTAATCAGCACAGAGTAAACCTCAGGCTCCACCCGGAAGTTCTTCTGGGGCGGTTCCTTCTATGGAGACAAAATAACCCCAGAGTTCCTGCGGTGGAAACGGAACTTAAAAGAGGTTTATGTGTTTATTGTAGGACGCTCGCTATTCAAATATTTGTATAGCTGCCTCTGTTACATTGTGGATGTGAAATGAGGTACTCAGTCTCTGTTTGCTTCCCCCGTCATAACTGAGAGCCTGATGTCCAGGGGGGGCACAGGGGTTATGAGACCGTCAGCAGAGCAGGACAGGGACAGCAGTCAGTGGAGGACAATATCGCAATAATTCATTCTGAAATACTGTATCAATGTTCAAAAGCACTGTTTAGATTTTTTTTTAATTAACAATTTACATGCAAACATCCGCTCCAACGGAGCAGTGAGATCTCAGAGTTCAGTTCTGTGGCTCAGCACATGCTCAAACTCTGGCTACCTTAGCGCAGAGAAATCAAAAATCATCTTGCTTTTAGTATCACAATATATTGTATATCACGCAATATATTGTATTGTTGCCTCTGTATCGTGATATATATCGTATCGCCAGATTCCTGCCAATACACATTCCTACATCCTCCCCAGTACACCACGGTGAAGAAGACCTGACCACCACAGACTGGTGAAACATCTGTAACAAGTCTAGCTGTTGAAAGACTCCAGTCCTCTTAAAGGATAATTACAGTTTTTACACTCTGGACCTTATTTTTAGCATAAGATATGATCATTATGATATTACAAGTCGTTCCGGTGAAATAAGCTCCAGTCGAGAGCCGCGTATATCCGTATAATGTGAGAACACGGGGCGGTGCAATGCAGCCTCTAAATAACACATTATCTGCCACAAAACTTGCTAATTTCACCAATATTTAGTTCTGATACACTAGTGCTATTCCCCTCTGAGTCCAGGGTTAGCTATTATCAAAATCCAGCGTCTGTAGGTCGACCCGCTGACCTCTGACCTGGATGATGTCACCTCCAACCGCCGCACAGCATGGCATGTTGCTACCGCTAATGCTACGGTTCATTTCTGCATGTTTAGAACAAAATGAGCAGCTGGAAGAAGTTCAGCTTCCACAGGCTTCCTCTCCTCAACCTGGACTCACTAAAGCTCTGGATAGTTGAGATAAAAATGGACCCGAATGCTGTAGTGCATTGATTATTATCAGAATGAGCCGGACAGCAGTCAGAGATGACATCATCCAGGTCAGAGGTCAGTAGGTCAACCTACAGACCACGGATGTGGATAACAGCTGACCACGGACTCAGAGGGGAATAGCACTAGTGTATCATAACTAAATATTGGTGAAATGAAGGAGTTTCTCTGCAGATAATGTGTTATTTAGAGGCTGCATTCCACTGCCCTGTCACATTATATGGATGTATGCGGCTCTCTACTGGATCTAATGTCACCCAAGTTATCTGGGTGAATAAATGATCGTACTTTATGCTTGAAATAAGGTCCAGATTGTAAAAAACGGTAATTATCCTTTAAGACGTACAGATAGCTCCGTCCCTTCCTGTGGACAACATTGTGCCATGTGTTTGTCTGTTTCAGTGTATCCTGTCGCCATCAACAGATCCAGAAAGTTCCAAAAACAGTTTTTCTGAATTCATTCAAGACATGATTTCTACCACTACATACTGTATATCTTCAGTCAGATATTCCAGCTGCAGCACTAATTTTACTGTGACATTAATGAGATTCTCCAACTAATGCTGTAAATCGTTCCCGTGTTATTAAAAATCTGAAGGTTCTCATTAAGAATGGACCCACGGCGGTTACATCAACGCTCTTTTAAGTGCCTCCTTTAGTGTAGTTTAGTGTAGTGGGTGTGGTGTAGAGATGATAAACAAACCTCACAACCGTTTATATCTTCAGTGTATTATAAAAAGCAAACAGCGGGCAGCCACTCCACTGAAATGTTTGCCTGTCGGTGAAGCGTAGTGTGATATTAAAGAGGCTCTGGGAGCCATCAGTTCCCACACCGCTGTGCAGGCTTTTATCTTTGCATATGAAAGTTATTACAGGTATTTTTTTTGGTCACATGCAGAAGTGGATGGTAAGTTACACAGGTGCCTTCTCCAGTGAGCTTTGAGTGAATGTATTTACAGATTGAGGTCTCATAGAATGGTTTAGACATCTGTGGCATTTTCACTAACGTGGTTTTGCTTCTGCCCAGCTCTCCATAGATTTTTGATCTGATATGCAACCGCACATTTGCCTTTTGACTCGCCGGTCAGGGTTAGGCCGACTGGATGTTTCAAAATCATCACAGTGACCAAATGTCAAAGTTGAGAAATTTTGGAATCAATGGAAATTTTTAGATAATCAGCTTTAAAATGGAAAATCAATTTCAAAAAATCGATTTTTTTTTTTAGCTAATTTCAAAGCAATGGCATTGAAAAACATTCTCCCAAAGTTTCAGTTCCAGATAATTGAGAAAATTCCAGTAAATGATGATTAAAGTTGACTTGTTCCTTAAACCCTCTGAAAATGAGCGTTGTCCCATCGTTGTCAAAACATGAAATATCTTATGATCCATTTGTGATAGAGAGAAGCTGTAAACAGAGCTGATTTACTGGATTCTCCTCTATCATAAACGGTCATTGAATGGTGCCTTTTGATTGAGGGTTTTGCTACAGAAACAGATGCTAAAGCGTTGTAGCATTGACGCTAACAGAGCGCGTTCGATTTAAACAGAACGATTTAGCAACGATGCTAAATCGAACTGTTTAGCATAAATGCTAAGCTCTGAACGTCGATGTCAACACAACGCTTGCATCTGTTTTTACAAAACATCAACAAAACATCACAATTCTGAACCGTTTATGATAGAGACGAGCTGTAAACAGCATCTGAATTATGAGATTCTATCTTTCCAAATGGGTCATTGAATATTTCATGTTTTGACAACAAGGGGCAATGGTGCTTTAATCAGAGGTACAGGAACAGAGCAAGTCACAGGCTAAACTTTGAATGGAATTTTCTCAGATTTTAGAACAGAATGAAAGAGGAGAGTGTTTTTGAATTCAAATGGCCATATCTCGAAAACTATAAAATGTATTACTTTGACTAGGGTTTCATTTTAAAGCTCATTTTCTAATCTTTCCATTGATACCAAAATCTCAACTTTGACATTTGGGTCACTGTGACTCATTTTGATGGATCGGGTCAGAGCGACTGAGTCAGAATGAACTGCAGTGGATACCTTCATGGTAGGGCTGCCAGTGATAACTGCAGCACAGCCAAGTGCAAGATCTAAATGACAGGAGCTGCACTTTCTTTGACATTGCATGAGTCAGGTTGTTATGCATTGTTGTATATTCTTCAGACAAATAAGGAAAATGTTTATGTAGTATTCACTCTCTCCCTCTGAAAGGTGATAAACGATTAACTGATGCAAAGGAAGCACATTATCCAGATTGCTCGGTCAGAGTCGGCATGAGAGCAGCACAAAACATTTAAATCACAATGAGCCCTTTTGTCAAACAACGTCTACAGTACCTTTGAATAGACCATGGCAGCATAAGCTCAGCTGTACACCGCTCCACCACCACACCACATTACAATACAATACAATATTTCCTATATAATCATTGAATACTTCTACCAATTATGAGGTAAATGGCTCTACCTTTTCAATGCAGCCCTAGTCTATGTTGGTGAAGGATCATGTCACCTACAGTCATGTAAAGCCATGGTTCATGCAGCTCTATCACTGTACAACATTACTTATTCCACTGAAGATCATTGATCGGTTTGTCTCTAGGCACGGACATGAGGGAAAACTGAGCAGTCATCACCTTGTTACAGTTAAATAATATAAGCTTATTTGTATGTGATTAGGTGGTGTAACAATATAAAAACTGGATACAGTGGTGGGTAGTGAGTCAGTTGGCCACACTCACTAACTTGACCCAATTTATGACATTTAACATTTCCACCAGACAGAATTCGCCCTTCGCGAACTCCGCCCTAAAACCGCTATTGACCAATCATACGTTAGCAACCGTCACCTGACTCGTAACCATAGGCCTGGCAAGCTTCATTACATTTCCTGGGACGAAAAACGAAACGTTTGTAGAGAAGGATATTGTTGTTGTTGCTGCTACTGCTGCTACAGCGGCGGCGGCAGCAGCAATATAGAGCTGTTCAGATACGATCGGACTTTTTTTTTTCGACTTGAACAAGTGTAAATATGGGGATAACCATACGTTCACCTCCGACATGACAGCTGTACTTTTGGGGCTTTTACCTGGGCTTTCAGGCGAGGGATCCTCCAGGCAGGGGCTGCTTTCACTGACTGATACAGTGGTGGGAGAAAAAAAAAAACTGCAGCGGAAGCCGTATGTGGTTCACAATCGCCCAAAAACTTGCAGTTTGACAACCAGTGAGATGACGTAAATCTTCGTGGTGGGTTGATAGACGGTAAAGTTACCAGCCCTACTGCTGCTCTGTACGTTGTCCAGTCGTGTCGTTTAACATATGTTTTATCCTCTGGCGCGAAATTTGCTGATATTTCCTTTGAAATCGATACCAAACATTGCCAGGAGCATGGCTGGGAGTGAGAGCTTGCCCGGCGTAGCAACAGTAACCAAGGGGGGCGGGGCTTACGCGAAGGGCGAATTATCTGGCTACTAGAAAATTGTGTTTCTGTTATTATTAGTGTGAATGCAGAATGCATTCACACTATTGTTATTCTGTTCGGCCATTTTGTTTCTTTATACTTATTCTTGTGACTTCCGCCGTTTTTCGGCACCTAACTCCTCCTTCATACTTTGTGCCATTTCAACAATTCATATATTAAAACGTGCAGCTTTTTCAGGACATGTATGCTATTACTTTTCTCTTTCATACTATTTATACTTTTTAAAATATTTAACTTTTTCTGCAAATTTTTTCCCATAGGAATACATTGAAAACCTCTTCAAACCTTTGAAATCTTCATACTACTTTGAACGTCTAAAGCTCCAGCATACTTTCTCCCACAGACTCCATTTTTCTTTTAAACTGTAGACAAACTTTTAATCTATTCCCGCATTACTCATCTTTTTGATATCTTCAACAGTTTCAGATATTTGGCAGTTTTTAAATCATTAAGATTTTCAACAAAATCCAACTTTATAATGGGTGTGTATTGCGTCTAACGAGCAGAGGTTAGAGTGGGTGACATCATCGCTAGAGTGGGAGAGAGTGACAAACCAGTCTGGATTTTTTCTGGATAAATTGTCCTCACGGCCACAAATTAAACTCTAGACACTTGATTTTTTCAAGGTTTGTAGCCACACTTGTCGTGTCTCTGATGATGTGCTCAAAACAGCAGACAGATTTACAGAATTGTCTGCATGAGCCTCTTTGTGCAGCTTGACCTGCTCCAGTGGCTCATTGACTCCAATACAAAAGTAGGAGATGATTTTTTGAGAACAGGAGAAATGACCCTCTTTTCTAAACTGCCACCGTTAGAAAACTATTTGTCGTACGAACATGTAAGTCACACAGCCAGCTCAGGAAGGTCTCCTTGTCGGATTAATCATGTCCATACTCTGATAAGCGGTACGGTTCTCTGTTTATAGGCTGTTTTGCGGAGGCTGCACCGAGCTCAAATCCCACTCTGCTCTGCTCTGCTCTGTGCAGTAGCCAGCTGTAGCAGCCAGCTCGTTATCAAGGTCTATAAATAGAACAGGTACAGGTGCTGCCTGCACACTCGTTAACACACAGCCTCATGCAGACATATGATAAAATAGACTGACAGGATGTCTATAGGAAATGAATTAAACACTCACGCAGACAGACACACACAGATGCTCACAGACAGACACACATATACACATACACAAACCAACAAACACAATACTGTTCTACACAGTAAAAATCAAGCAGTTAAAGTCTCCATGGCAACTTCCGAGGGCAGGCTGCCAGGTGTAATCAATCAGATCATTAGGGAGAGGGGAGTTTTGTGGCACTTATAAACAATTTTACCTGCATACAGACATTGAGACTGTTGGGCTCCCACACCCAGACACACATACAGGTTTTCAGCTCACATTCATCAGCCTCTCAATGATTTTATACTTTTGATATAAACATTTCCAACAATTAAATTTTTTCTCATGAATTTCAGTTCAGATGTTTAACCCTCTTGTTGTCCTTCTGGGACAAATTGACCCAATCTGTTTCCTCCATTTCTTCTTTCCTTCCTTTCTCTCTTCTTTCTTTCCACAATCTTTTGTCCCTTCCTTCCTTCCTTCCTTCCTTCCTTCCTTCCTTCCTTCCTTCCTTCCTTCCTTCCTTCCTTCCTTCCTTCCTTCCTTCCTTCCTTCCTTCCTTCCTTCCTTCCTTCCTTCCAGCTTACCTTGTATCCTTTCTTCTGTCCTTCCTTCTTTCCTTCCCCTTTCTCCTTCCTTCCTTTGTCCTTCCTTCCAGCTTACCTTTTATGCTTCCTTCCTTCCCTTTTCTCCTCCCTTCCTCCCTACCTTCCTTCCAGCTTACATTTTTCCTTCCTTCCAACTTAACTTTTATCCGTCCTTCCTTACTTCCATCTGTCCTTTCTTGCTTCCTTCCCCTTTCTCCTTCCTTCCTTCTTTTCTTTCTTCCTTCCCCTTTCTCCTGATTTCCTTCCTTCCTTCCCCTTTCTCCTGATTTCCTTCCTTCCTTCCTTCCTTCCTTCCTTCCTTCCTTCCTTCCCCTTTCTCCTTCCTTCTTTCTTTCCAGGTTACCTTTTATCCATCCTTCCTCCCTTTCTTCCTTCCCCTTTATCCTTCCTTCCAGCTTACATTTTATCCTATCCTTATCTATCTATCTATCTATCTATCTATCTATCTATCTATCTATCTATCTATCTATCTATCTATCTATCTATCTATCTATCTATCTATCTATCTATCTATCTATCTATCTATCTATCTATCTATCTATCTATCTATCTATCTATCTATCTATCTATCACCCCCTCTCTCTTTTTCTTCTTTCTGTCTTCTACCCCATTTCTGTCTTTTTACATTTTTGTTTATTTGTTCATTTCTTTCTTTCTTTCTACTGCGCTCTGTATATCTCTCTCTCTTTCCATGTATCTACCCCAATGTCTTTCCTTCTTTCTAACTACCCCCTGTCTCTCTCATTCATTCTCTATTCTTTTTTTTCTTTCTTTCTACCCTTTCCATGTTCTTTCTTTCTTTCTTTTCTTTTTCTCTCTTCTTTCTTTCTTTTCTTTCAACAATGTCTTCAGCTCATTCAGCATTGTTTCAACAATTTCTTCAGCTCATTCGGCATTGCATTCTGCATTCACACCATTTCCATTCTTGGAAATGCTTTTTCTAGTTTTTCTTAATTTTCTTAATCATTTGCCGCCTTCTAGACATTAGTTATCTCTTAGTCTCACATAGTGCCCCACCATGCCTTAAACAGAACATATTATGGAAATATCACCTTTTTGAAGGTTTTAATATATATTAGCTGTTTGTTTTGCCTTCTGGACCCCGAGTGAGAATTTCAACTCCCTAGGTTGAAATCCATGTGGTTATATGAGCTGTTCCCTCAGTTGTCTTCCAATGATGTAAATAGTTTTTTAATTTGCATAACCCCACCTCTACCTGGTACCAGTAGAAGGGGCGGGGCAAGCAGGCACTGAAAGCAGCCGTTCTGAACAGGGCTGTTTAGAGAGGATGAAAAGAGCTGTGATGTTTGATTCTTGGGGGATTTTGACCAAAGCATGTCACAGACATGTCTTTAAGACACCTGTATTTGAATTTGTGGAAAAGGGGCAGAATAAGTTTCCTTTAATAACCCCACGACCAAATGATAGTCCCCTGATCTGGCCATCACAGTAACTGTGTGGGTCAGTTTTTAACAGGGCAGAAATGACCAGAACCGACCTGCAAAGAGGCACTTGATCAAGATTGGAACAAATGTTCCGGCTATAGCATCATGTTTTAAGCTGCCAGGTCAGCACAGCTGTTGTCCAGGTATGCCTGCTTTACCGCCAGTGTTATTTGAATTAGTGCACAGTTGCTAAATATTCCGTCATATTTCCGAATGGCACAGTGGTCGTGACTCCTCCCAGCAGCAGCCTGTGTGGCAGCATGTCAATATAACACTACTGCAAGTTCCAAGCAACATGAGCACGGAGGTGATGGGCTCACTAAGGTCTCGTGGTCATTGCTGAAATGGAGGGTAATGTGTCCTTCATTTGTGTAGGAAATACCTTAATTTCATTATTGTCTGCTTGGCTTTCAAAGGAAATGGTCCCCCCTCCCTGCCCCTCCACCTACCGCCCTCCTTTCTCCTCGCGGTGAGGAGTAAGGCCCTCTCGACTCACTCCTTTGTGTCCCTGTGCTGGCAGCACAATGTAGGTTTTTTAAGTGGTGCATGTGTATTTCCCTTCTTGCATTTGCTGTCCATAACCTTGGCACATGCATGCTGCACCAATCGTCAGCTAAGACTCAGGCAGCTTGATGGGTATTTCAGCACTTACAAAGAGCCGGGAGGACATTAACATTTAACTTCTGTTCCCATTCATGCACCTGAAGGTTTAGTTTTGCATTGAATCTACAGTTCACAAGTGTTTAGCCTGCCCATCAACCTTTGAATCCGATGATGAATGAGATGCATTTTCCTTCTCACCTGCTCTGAATTCACTTGACTTTGGGAACAAGGATTTACTTTTGGTCATTTTTGCAGAGGGCCAGAAAACAGAATGGCGACATTTCCAACCTGCTGTTTGCCTCTTCTGAAAGATACTAAAGGAGTTCGCCTCACTTGACTCTCCAACAGTAAATGGTTTCAGAAGGTTTTTTTTAATCTTGTTTAGTTTATATTTTTTATATAAAAGCCAAGGAAGATTAAACATGACTTAGTATCAAACATTAGTGTACAGTATATATATCTCTTTGGACAGACAGAACATAACTGGGTGAAATATGAGTGGGGTCACCTGAAAAGATCTGACCTGTACTAACACCAGCCCAGCTGCCACATTATGACTGTCACAGCTTCCATTCTAAGACCACATGTGTAGTCCATAATGACAACAGTGTCTTCTTTACCTTTTAGATTGTAAGTAGAAAAGCAGCCATCAACTTCACTGACTGAACCGACTCCCTCTCAGCTGATCCATGTAGAATACATAACGGTGCACTGCTAACTGTTCTGAGCAGGAATTCCTCCTGAACTCCTGTCTTTGTGTGGGAGGGCTTTTCTTCAGTAAATAGATGTGAAGGTAGTTTTTGATATTGGACTGAAGTTCCTGCTTGTATGATCTACAAACAGCCCCTAAGTACTTTAATTGCAGTAGAAGACTCTCTACACTCCTCCCATTAGCAACGCCAGCCCATAGCCCTGCCCAGAGATTTACAACATACAGTGTTTTAAACAGACCCAAAGAAACGGCCTATTTTCACGGCCTAAAACAGGTTTTACCTGAAAAAAAAAACACAGTTCCATCGTTGGCTATAATATAATTTTTTCCAGCCCTTAAAACGCAGTTTTTATTTGGACCTAATCAACTTGTGTATCCCTCCGCGAAGGGCCTGCCGATCAGCAGTTGGTTAGCTCCAAATAAAAACTGTGTTTTTCCTGCACTATGAGGAGTTGAAAAAAAAAATGTTATAGTGAACAATGGAACTGTGTTTTTTTTTTTTTTTCAGGTAAAACCTCTTTTAGGCCACGAAAATAGGCCGTTTCTTTGGGTCCATTCACAACACTGTATGTTGTAAATCTCTGGGCAGGGCTATGGGCTGGCGTTGCTAACGGGAGGAGTGCAGAGAGTCTTCTACTGCAATTAAAGTACTTAGGGGCTATTTGTAGATCATACAACCCCACTTTAAAAAATGCTACTATCCCTTTAATAACGAGTTCAGTTAACAATAATAGTCAAACAGAGAGATACAATGGTGTCATGGCGGGCTCAGCTTTTGGTATGTGAGTGGGAAAAGACAGTGAGATCTCCCTGTCACTCGTCGCCTTTAATTATTGGTGCATGTTGTTTTGAGATCAGCGGGGCAGAGACATGAGCTGATCAGTGAACACAATGGAGGTGAATGGTACAGGTCCCCTGTCCCTCATCAAACTCATCAAATATACAATCCAACAGCTCCACAACGCTCTGGTGGACAAGTTGTGACCTGCACATTCACCACGCTATGAGATAAACATGTAACATTACGACACATGAAGCAAACACTCGGAACTACAGTTTTGTGTTTTTGAAATCACTCCGCCCAGCAGCCGTGTCTGGAATGTAGTTCCGGCTACACATTTGCCTAGAAAACAACTCTGTCTCATAAGGTTACATGATTATTTCAGGATTGTGTATTTAATGAGGGGACCTGTACCGTTCACCTCCACTGTGTTCACTGAGCAGCTCACGTCTCTGCCCTGCTGATCTCAAAACAACATGCACCAATAATTAAACATAATGAACCTACTGCTGTGACTTTAGGGATTATGGTAATGGGAGTATTTGCCAAAATGTTGAATTATCCCTTTAAGGCAGGCATGTCAAACATACGGCCCGCGGGCCGGATCCGGCCCGCCGGATGATTTCATCCGGCCCGGTATACATTTCTGAGTATGTCAAAAAAAACAAGCAAGTCTCTAGCTCATTTCTATCAAAAGTTAGGATTTTTTAAAAAGAAATACGCCAAAGCCCGAATACTCCCTCCAGCTGCTAGAGGGCAGCCCAGTGGACGAACTTAAATCCAAACTTGCGGTCTGATTTGAGCACATTAGCGCGATTTAGCGCATATGTATATGTCATTATGCGACCTGTCCTTGTGTGTGTGTGTGTGTGTGAGAGAGAGAGAGGGAGAGAGAGTCGCGGCCGGCACAGACTTTCTTAATGATAAACGCTGGATGCGCTGGTTGATAAGTTTAGTTTTTACTGAGGAGGAACTATGGAGAACTGTGCAGTAACATCATTATGAAGGTGGGGGGTTTTATTTTGCCGTGGCGGTGCGGAAACCCTGATGTTGTCTTGTGAATGAACTGCAAACACGGGAGCAGACGGGGTGAAAGTGCGCTACTTCACACTTAATTCGCATCCAGCTGTTTCCATCCCATTCGAATCAACCAAAACCCGGCCATAGCGAGCGTATTTCAGTTTGTGCGAATCAGGGGATTTTAATTCGAATCACGGCGTTTCCATCATCATTTTACGATGCGATACAACTAGATGCGCGTCTAAACAGCTGATGGAAGCGCACCTATTGTTAAATGTGCTGCTACTCAGGACGATGCACTCGTGAAGGAAAAAAGATGGCAGGTTTCAGGAGCCAGCAGCAGCACTGCAGGAGTGCAGTGAGGGAGGGAGAAGGGGGAAAAGGGTGGATTTTGTTTGCACACATGAATAGACCACAAATTGAAAATAAGATGAATATGGTTTCATATTAAAATACAATTTTGAAGTTGTATATAATTCTCAGCCCCTGTAGGTCCAGCCTACAAAGTTGTTTGTTTGCACTGCTGTAACTTTTGCCTCAATAGGTCCAGCCTTATTGGTCTGTTTTGTTTTGTTTTTTGATAAATGTGCATTTTCAAAGTATGTCAATTAAGGCAAAAATAATTTCTTCATAGCTCCCACTTTGTTTAGTGTGGTGAGTTGATTCAGTGGTTTAAAACTGTTTACTCAGCTGTATTTAATAAACCAATCATTTTATTTTGATCAATTCCATTGTTTGTGAATAAATGTGTTGTTAGAATAGATCCCTTGTGATCCGTAATCATAACATGTAGGTTACAAATGTAGGCTTGATGATAAAGCATAGTACTGAAAAACAAAGCTAAAGATTTGGAGTCGACATTTTGCCATTATTTTACTGGTCCGGCCCACATGAGATCTGAAGGTCTTGATCCGGCCCCAGACCCAAACTCAGTTTGACATGCCTGCTTTAAGGCCAACCAACCCTTTTACTCCTGCATGTCCTCTCCCAGGCTTCCTGTCTGTCTTTCTGTCTCTCACTCTGACAGGATAAATGTATTTTAAAGTGAAACATGTTTGTTTATTTTTTCTTCCCAAGGATGAGAACTAACCAATGTCTCAGATAACGAGTTTGACCAAAGCTAGTGGAGTGTGAACTTTCAATGTGACCCTCAACTCACAACTGACAATCACATTTTCCCTCGTGTATTTACAAAGGTTTTGAAATGGTCCTCACACTGAGGACAAAGAATAAACGAAACGAAAAATGAATGACGTGATGCAGAAATAACCTTGCGTCCTCCAACCTTGTCATCCTCCTGCCCCCCACCCCCACCCCCCTCCCCACCCCTCTCCCTCCATCCCCACCCACCTGTCTTTAGGTCTCTGCTGCCCGAGAGGAAGTGCCCGGCCGTCGAGGGTTCCCTGGCTACATGTACACCGATCTGGCCACCATCTATGAGCGCGCCGGCCGTGTGGAGGGCAGGAATGGCTCCATCACCCAGATCCCCATCCTCACCATGCCCAACGACGGTGAGAGCAGCAGCAGGATTCATGTACAACACAAAGCAGAGCGCATATGAACGTCCATTCTTCTTCTGTCTTCTATTTTCTGTCCTTAACCCTCCTGTTGTCATTCTGGGTCAAACTGACCCAATCTGTTTCTTCCTTTCTTCCTTTCTTCCTTCATCCGTCCTTCTGATTCCTTCCTTAACCTAATCTTTTCCTTCCCTCCATTTTTTCTTTCCTCCCTTTTTCCCTTCCTTCCGTCTTTCTTTCATTGTTCCCTTGGTCCTTACTTCTTCTTCCTTCCTCTTTTGATCTAATTGACCCACTAATCTGTTCCCTCCCTCCGTATTTCTTTCCTTCCTTTTCCCTTCCTTCTTTCCACAAAGCTTTTTTCCTTCCTTCCTTCCTTCCTTCCTTCCTTCCTTCCTTCCTTCCTTCCTTCCTTCCTTCCTTCCTTCCTTCCTTCCTTCCTTCCTTCCTTCCTTCCTTCCTTCCTTCCTTCCTTCCTTCGTACTTCCTTCCTTGACCCAGAAGGACAGCAGGAGGGTTTAATGTATAAGGCGAGTCCTGGTTTCAGTTGCTATGAACAGTGTCTGAAGGGAACTCAGGAGACATTTTTTATGCTTACAGTTACCATAGTGACAAGGATGAGTCTACTCGTATCTAGTTGAGCAGGAGTCCCCAAGTGTGATGGTTGTAAATAAACTCCACTCAGAGCTGATGTCTAGAGTTGATAAAGGGATATTCCAACATTTTGGCAAATCCGCCCATCACCATAACCCCTCTAGTCATAGCAGTAGGTTCGATACCTTCAATTGTCGGAGCAAGCTGTTTTTAGAACGGCAGAGCAGAGACGTGAGCTGCTCAGAGCTATGCTATGGAGGCATATGGTATATCCAAGGGGCAGTTGTTGGTCTGAGAAGTGAAGCTCACTTCCGTGTTCAAAAAACTGTAATCCCCTCGGCTTCCTCTGGGGGCTGGCTCCAGAAGGGAGAAACTACAAATTGAGCCCTACATTAAAATTACAGCTTAAAAAAACATATTTACAGTCTGGTACTTTTTTTTTTTTCTCGTCTCAACCGATAGTTTTTACTCCCGCACACACTCTGAGGGGGGTGAATTTTTTTTTAAACTCTACCGTTTTACTATTATTAGGTTTAATATTCTGGCCAATTAGGGTGCGGAAACGTTGAGTGACAGGTCCGGAGACCACTGCTACAAGGCCAGTGGGCGGGTTCTCGGCCGGCCAACTGCCGCAGCTCTCCAAATATGGCAAGTAAAATCCAACACAGCGCAGGTCAAACCCCCGAAGTAGCGGCACAAAACAGACCCCCCTAAACCAATGGGTGACGTCACGGTGCTACATCCAGTCTTTTTACAGTGGGTATTTCCAGGTTTCCCTCATCAAACTCATCAAATACACAATCAAACAACTCCAAAACACCCTGGTGGACAAGTTGTGACCTGCACATTCACCACGCTATGAGATAATAACGTATGTAACATTACGATACGATGAATACACTGCTTGCGCTTTTGAAATCACTCCGCCCAGCAGCCATGTCTGGGATGTAGTTCCGGCTATGCATTTATCTTGAAAACAACCCTGTCTCCTTTTTGGAGTTGTTGGATTGTGTATTTGATGAGTTTGATGGGGGAAACCTGGAAATACCACATGGCTCCGTAGCGTTAGCTGAGCAGCTTGTTTCTCTGACCCGCCGATCGAAAAATAGCTTGCACCGACAATTAAAGCCAACAAACCTACTGCTATATACATTTATGTCAAGTGTTTTGTGTTGGATGCGTTGTGATTAAATAGATGTTCGTGTCTGACAGATATCACCCACCCTATCCCTGATCTGACTGGATACATCACAGAGGGTCAGGTCTACGTGGACAGGCAGCTGCACAACAGACAGGTATCCTTCAGTCCCTCATCCTACCGTACATGGAACCGTTCTTTAAACCGTCCTGTTTTCTAATTCAACACTCCCGTTTCCGTTGTTCAGATCTACCCACCCATCAACGTGTTGCCTTCACTGTCTCGTCTGATGAAGTCGGCCATCGGTGAGGGGATGACCAGGAAGGACCACGCCGATGTCTCCAACCAGCTGGTAACATCACACACATCACCATGAATGAAGGTCACAGCTGCTTTTCCTCCAGTAATTTGAGTTCTTCACTGGTTTCTGTAACCGGTGCAGGGGATTAGAGGAGGAGAGCAGCGGTTTGTCTACCGTATGTTGTGTGAGAGTCTTCAAGTTTCTCATCAATGCACATGAGTGGAACAGGAAGGGAGCAGTGTTTAGTTTGGAGAGAAGGGGTCATGAATCCCAGATTAAGAGGTGGTGATGCTGACTGAGGCGAAATACTGCAGCTTTATTAGAGCTCAGTTACTCTGATTAGCCGTAGTTTGGCTCATTTGAAATACACACCGATCAGGCATAACATTCTGACCACCTGCCTGGTACTGTGTTGGTCCCTCTTGCTGCCAAATACACAACAAACTGCCCTGCACTGTGTATTGTGACAGTTTTCTATCAGAAGCAGCATGAACTTGTTCAGCAGTTTGCGCACACACACACACGATAGAGAGCACACAATAAGAATGATCAAAAAACCACAATAAGATCATACAAATTGTAGTGCTATTTTAAGCTCCTATTCAGCACACCAACTGCCAGAGGCACAAAGGAGTTCTTGTACCGGTTTAATCTAGACCGCTGGGCTCGGGATGGCCTGCCTGATGGTGACAGCTCATACTCTGAGTGTAGAATATGGCACACACCTTTCAAACAGAGACTGCAGATTGTAATGATGAGAATTCCGGTCATTTTTGAGCCCTAAATCGTTCTCCTGGTGGTCATCCAGTGTTGGAGGGAGCAAAAAACACGACTAAAATTGATGCAGGCAAACTGGAGTTACAGCATGGCTAACCAGCGCTAGGGATAGCGACAACGCTAACCTACGGGGTCCATTCTTTCAGTCAAATATCTCTGGTACATGACTGGAATCCTTAGAGACACCACTGAACTCATATAGCTACAGTATAAACAGTCTAAACTTTGTGTTTTTGCATGTAGTCATCACCTCAGATAGCCCAACTCTGAAACGTCCTGGAAAGACATTACTATCCAATCACAGAGCGCCTGCTCTCCCCGCCACAGAAACAAAGACTTTGTCCTTGTTGTGATGATTTCTTTACAAAAATAAACAGTCAGAGATACTGTATATTGGACACTACCACTGCACTGCTCCACCGTTTATTTTTGTAAAGAAATCATCACAACAAGGAAAAAGTGTTTGTTTCTGTGGCGGGGAGAGCAGGTGCTCTGTGATCAGAGAGTAATGTCTATGTATAACTATTGTTGTGGCTATCCCAGGCGCCAGGTAGCCATGGTGTAACTCCGGTTTGCCTGCATCAACTTTAGTTATATTTTCTGCTCCCCCAACACTGGGTGACCATCAGGACGACGATTTAGGGCTCAAAAATGACCGGAATTCTCCATAAAAAACAGGTGATGATGAAGTGTTATTCACTCTTTTTATTTCACCTGTCAGTGCTCGTGATATGCCTGATCAGTGTCTACATGTATGATGACCTTTGTCTTGGTATCGTTTACATGTTTACTACCTATTGTCACATACAAAGACTGTACCAATTGAAGTTCCACCCTTTAGGTGCACTTCTCCAGACTAGAGGTAACCATGGTGGCAGCCATGACCTCTATTGGACGCCTCTCTTCTCTAGCAGCCTGCCGAGATGGTTTCCATACAGTCACATGATATAGGAATAGTCTAGAATTATACAGTATCCACAAGTTTCCAAACCTCAAAAACGTAAGCAGGTTTTGCTCTTCCATTGTATCTTAATGTTTCCATGGTTTCACTAGCTGTGATAGTTGCGGTGATGCCCATTTGTGTGATATCCATTGTTAAACGCTGGTGTGATGATCCATGCGTTTTTAAAACGATAATGATAAACATTCAATTCCACCGGAAGGGCAAAACCGGCTTACGTTTATGACGTTCAGAACATAAGATAATACATTATAGTATAGAACTAAAATTTAATAAAGTAATTCTTATTCTTATATACTCCATCCACCTTTGTTGAAGCCCTGTTGGCTCATAAGTGTGTGTTTAATATTTTTTGTCTCATATTTAGATGTTATCTGTAATGTGCTCTGTGGTTAGCCAGATGAAGGCCAGCAGCATGAGGCTAAACCTTTTTTTTTTTTTTGTCATACTGATGGATTTTTGCCCTTGGTGGATGAAAGGAGAGTTTATTACATGGAGCGGTGCTGCTTCACTTTTAAAATAAGCCTAAAACTGAAATTGTAAAAAGTGACCTGAAGGACTTAAACACTGAAGTGTTATTAATTTACTGAACAGTACTAACTATGTCATGGTATTGATCATGTCTCCTTGTGTGCAGTATGCCTGTTACGCCATCGGTAAGGACGTCCAGGCCATGAAGGCTGTGGTGGGGGAGGAGGCCCTCACCTCCGATGATCTGCTCTACCTCGAGTTCCTGCAGAAGTTTGAGAAGAACTTCATTGCTCAAGGTGAGAAGATGAAGAAAGGTTTAATTCCCATGATGCAGAGGGAGAGTGTGTGCAGTATGGCTGCAGCCAGCGCTCACATCAGTGCTTGCTCACAAATGCGGGGTTATTCCTATGTTCCCACATTTCTAACATTTTTTTTCACAGCCCTATGTTCCCACAGCCCTATGTTCCCACATTTCTAACATTTTTTTCACAGCCCTATGTTCCCACAGGAGGGAAACCGCCATTCTGACATCCCACCAGTCCGACATAGGCCTCTAATTGTCTAAAAGGCAATACTTAATTTTCTATCAAACGTCCCATCATTCCGACAATTCCTGCTTCCTATGGTCGGAATGACAGTATCTTTTTTCTTTTTTTAAACATCCTGGCTTTCTAACAATACCTTTAATGGCATACTTTTTCCCCAAAAAAGATTTTGTGCTGGTTGGGCTGGAAATGAAGAAATGAGTCAACTGAGTACAGAATTTCCTTTATATAAAGCCTTTTCGGAACGGTGGGACGATGACATGTCGGAATGGTGGGTAGTCGGAGTGGTGGAATGTCGGAATGACGGGATGTCAGAATGACAGCATATAACTGTTCCCACAGCCCTATGTTCCCACATTTTCTAACTTTTTCCACTAAAAATTAGGCCCAATGTTCCCATAACATCACACCCATAGACATCTTTCCACATGTAGCAGAGTATCCGCCATGTGATAAATCTCAAATGTGGGAACATAGGGCTGTGGGAACATAAGGCTGTGGGAACATGGGGCTGTGGGAACATAGGGCTATGGGAACATAAGGCTGTGGGATCATAGGGCTGTGGGAACATAAGGCTGTGGGAACATAAGGCTGTGGGAACATACAGGCCGTGGGAACATAGGGCTGTGGGAACATAAGGCTGTGGGAACATACAGGCCGTGGGAGGCTGTGGGAACATAGGGCTGTGGGAACATAGGGCTGTGGGAACATACAGGCCGTGGGAACATAGGGCTGTGGGAACATAGGGCTGTGGGAACATACAGGCCGTGGGAGGCTGTGGGAACATAAAGCTGTGGGATCATAAGGCTGTGGGAACATACAGGCCGTGGGAACATGGGGCCGTGGGAGGCTGTGGGAACATAGGGCCGTGGGAGGCTGTGGGAACATAGGCATGGACCTACAAATGCAACCATGACTTTTGGTTGTTTAAACTGTGTTGTACGTTCTGCAAATGAACTCCTCTGTGTTAGGGTCGGACTGTGACTAAATAATCAATCCTAAAAATAGCAACAGATTCATGAATCATGATAGTTATTGTAAGGTATTGTAAATGGATCCTTACCTGCAACACCTGCTTCCAGAAATGAAATGATAGTATTTGAACAATGATGCAGACACTAACCAACAGACGAGACTTGTGTCAGGTTGTTCAATATTTCTGCATTTCAGTGTAATGCTTTGAAAATGGTGGTTGAAGTGGCAATTACATTGTATTTCTGTGTTTATGTTGGTCCCTGGAAACTATTGATCTGTGTGGGCACACCTCACTGCACTGTAGAGGTGTATATTGTACAAGTGTACACGTAGTTATGATCTCTCTTTGGAATACTGATGGCTTCCTCAGGAGAACAGTCATTACAGTAACACAAGGTAAGAATGGAGAGGGAAATCTTTTCAACCTCACAATAACAACATCCAAACAAAAGGTACAGTACTAATCATCTCTATGACAAACAGTTCTGCATCCAGACTGGTCCAAGGTCAGATTAATCACGGAATAAATAACATTTTGAAAGTTAGCAGGGTGTTTTCCCAAAACAGGTGCCGTACAGTACCAGTGGAAAAGCGCCATAAGACACTTTATCATTAAAAATGAACATGAAAACACAGACCCCCGTGCCGACTCACTAGAAGTAATGGAAACACAACCAAGCCGAGCCATGTCGTGCCGCACAGTACCAGTGAAAAAGCGCCATAAGACACTTATCATTATAAATGAAAACACAGATCAAAGTCCACCATAGCCCGAGAATTCAAACAACAATCATGACACTTTACAACAAAATGAAGTGACGAACTGATATGATGATGTACTACAACAGTGTAAATCAGGAAGCAGAGTTTATTATCTGTAACTTGGTCAGCTGGTGGAGGAAACAACGTTGAGGAAGTGATCCTCGTTATCCCGTCAATGACGGACACATCCCAGTAATAATTAAAGCAAAGATCAACCTGACTGCTATTAGTGTCAGAGAACCTTCATTTGAATGGCAGGCATGTGCAGAAGGTGAGGTGGCTGTTTTTAAGAATATTTTTAGGGGCTTTTTGGCCTTTAATGGATAGGACAGTTGAGAGAGAGCGACAGGAAGTGGGAGACAGAGAGGGGGGGCATGACACGCAGGATAGGGCCACTCGGCGCGGGATTCAAACCTGAACTAAACACCAGCAAATCCCATTAGCCTCCATAGCGTAGCTTTGAGGTAACGAACCTACTGCTATGACTATAGGGGTTATGGCAATGGGCCAGTTTGCCAAAATGTTGAACTATCCCTTTAAAACTTCAACAGAGTCTCCACCTACCAGGAAGTAAACACTGTTTGGGACCAGGCTCATTTTGAGAGACGGCCACCGGTGACATTATGTTTGGATGTGTAACAGCGTTGCCGTGACCTCTGTGTCTCCCCAGGTCCCTATGACAACAGGACGGTGTACGAGACCCTGGACATCGGCTGGCAGCTGCTGCGAATCTTCCCCAAGGAGATGCTGAAGAGGATTCCTCAGAGCACGCTGGCAGAGTTTTACCCCAGGGAGTCTGCCGTCCGTCACTGAGGCGCACCAAGGGATGTTCTTGTTCCAGCTTCCTATCCCCCCCCCCAAACACATCATTCCTTTCTTCCCTTTTCACTCTTCAACCTTCCTGGAGCCCATGTTGTCGATCCGGTACCCATCCCTCTGATCTTACTTCTTCTCTGTCCTGTGGATCATCTCACCCTTCACAACATCACCCTTCACTTCTTGCCCCTGAACAAGAACAAAGCAATAACCCTCCCCCCTCTATAGTTGTACTGTCATGTATCTGTGTCCAGAAGTTGTGTATGGAAAATGTCTGTGGTTGTAATATCTACCCTTGATTGATAAAAAAAAAAAACGTGAACATATCCTTTAATGATAGATCAGTCTATTTATTGGGGTGTTACTGCTGAATATCCCTTCCTTTTTTTTTCTTTTTTTAAAGAATGCTATGTAACATCCACCCCCACTGAATACAGGAGGTTTCCTATAGAAGAGAGATGTTGACAAAATAATATCTATCCCACACACCTGTCAGTACCAGTGAAGCTCATGAAGTTTGGTTTTGTTTCTTTGATTATTAGCTGAGCAACACAAACTCACAGCTTCACTTCATTCCAAGTAAACATCAAATACGTGACCATATTCACTTTAGGGTGATTTTACAATCTGGGATCTCTTATTTTGTCCACTTCCTGTTTACTGTTTGATGAAGCAAAGTGCTGTATTTTGTGGCCTCAGGTTTGCTGTTATTAACCCAGACAGACAGGCCCGAGCCACAGGCAGAGTCCACTCTACATCTATACTGTTTGTTGCCTCCCGTACTCTGTTCTCTCTTCCTCTTGCTTCCTCTTCCTGCTCTTACGAGACTACAGTGGATGTTAACATTATTTGTGTTTAGTAGCTTGATTTGTATTATGAAAAAGGGTTTACAGATGTATTCCCATCTATCTGCAGAAACAAATTCTTTGTTGTGCAAACATAATGGTTTTGTGAGTTTGTGTCCATGAATAAATTAAATTATATGAAATATCTCATGTGTTGTGGTCTTTGTTACACTTTAACTCCTTCCTCTCACCTGTCGTTGTGCACAATACCCCGGAGTCCACACATGTAGTTTGTCTCTGCTGAGTTTCCGTGGAATTTTCATCTCCAAGCAACTCAATCGTATTTTTCATGCTGCGCTGCCACTGAAGGTAAAAACATGGAGACAATATGTTCTCATGGTGACATTGTTTACCTGACACACGTTTTACCGTCTTTCTGTGGACTTCTGTGACTAAAATGACATCTGGTTTGTTACTGAGCTGAGCTCCGGTGTCCCGCTGAGTTTCCATGGAGATGCCACTGAAGGTAAAAAATGATGGCAGCCAGAACTGGCTCCATGGAGATTCAGAGCTGAAAGGAACACTTCACTTTGTTGATGGAGGGATTACTGATTCATGAAAAACAGACTTTTTAACGAAATAATCGATTTTCCTGAATAGAAGAAGATAGGAGAAGTTACACAATGTCCCTTTACGGTAGGTAAAGAAGGTGGGCTGTCTGCTCCCATTCAACAGACCAGCTGCTGTTGCTCAGACTGCTCCACAAGTTCATGCTGCTTCTTATAGAAAACACAATTTGTTGTGTATTTAAGGGACCAACACAATATTAGGCAGGTGTTCAGTCTGATGTCTGATGAAGATGGTGATGGTGAACAGTGAAGTTTAAAGAATGAAATCCTGCTAATCAATGTAATTCACTAGTTCTTACCAGTTCCTTCAGCTTTCAGCCTCATGAGTCTAATAGAAGTAGATTGGTTAGTCATCATGTGACAGCAGTATGACAACAGAGCAAATTCCATATCCCGTCAGCTGTAAGATTATAAAACAGAATGAAAGCCTTGAATCAACATTATCAATCAAAATTATATTATTTTTATAACACAAATGAACAGTAGACCAGAGCACTGCGGATTCAGCCTCCATCAATATTATTACCATATATCTGATAGATTAAGATCTTTAAAAAAAAAAAAACACCACCACCATCTCAACAGGTGTACCAGTGTCGTGACGGAGTTTGCGCGGTGGGGGCTCTACCTGAACAGGACTAGAGGAGCACTTCCTGTTGGACTTCGCTCTCTGAGTTCTTCGCCATGGCTGCAGAAGGTCTGGGAGAGATGAGCGTTATTACGCGTCTGTCGAACCAAGGTGAGTGTTCTGACTGGTTCTGTTGTGTCACGCGGCAGCACCGATGTGTCAGAGCGGTTGATCCGGTTGTGTGCACGTGAGGAAAAACCCGCGCGACAGCTAAATGTGGAAAACAATCAAGCTGCAGTGAGTTCGGTGTAAATAAGGTTGATGAGGCTTCATGTAAGGATCAGATTAGTGGTCGAGGGTGTTTAAGCTGAGCACAGCCCCGGTCTCTTCTTACAGGTGTTTGCTTCATGTAACGTTCAGGTACGGGGGGGGGCTTCACCTTTACTTATAACACCCGGGTGGGAGCAAAGATGAACAGAGTTGGAAAAACAACAAACAAACAAAATATTCACATCAGAAATGCAGTTCTGTTTCTTCCATTGTCCACAAGTAGTGCATGCTTCTAGTTTACATTTTTCCTGACCTGATTTCAGCTTATCAGTTCTAAAGATGACGCAAAGTCAGTCTCTGCCCAGATACTCCTGCTTAGAGAGAGAAGGGTGTAAAGAAAAGGCATAGACTTTAAAGAGATAGTTCAACATTTTGGGAAATTCGCCTATTGCCATTATCCCTATAGTTTTATCAGTAGGTTCATTACCTTTAATCGTCGGTGCAAGCTGTTTTTAGATTGGCGGGGCAGAGGCGTGAGCTGCTCAGCTAACGCAACGGAAGCTCATGGTATTTCCATGTTTTTCAAATTAAATGATAATTATTTCATTCACCAAACCATGAAATAATAACGTATAATTATGTAACATTATGACAGATGAAGCAAATACTTGGATCTACTTACTCTGTTGAGAAGCTGTGTCTGAAATCTGAAAACAACTCTGTCCCAATGATTATTTCATTCGCAAGAGCATTTTGGAGTTGTTGGATTGTGTATTTGATGAGTTTGATGAGGGAAAGGTGAACATACAGTGCACTGTGCAGAGCTCACGTCTCTGCTCC
The DNA here is from genome assembly GCA_030347415.2 of Decapterus maruadsi. Lineage (NCBI taxonomy): Eukaryota > Metazoa > Chordata > Actinopteri > Carangiformes > Carangidae > Decapterus > Decapterus maruadsi. The sequence goes on along the minus strand of CM064892.1, from coordinate 26,580,099 downwards.
ACTGATCTAAGAACAGCTTGCACCGACAATTAAAGGTATTGAACCTACTCCCAAGACTATAGTGATTATGGCAATAGGAGAATTTGCCAAAATGTTGAACTATCTCTTTAAATAAAGATGAACTACTCTCTGTGACGTCACCCACAGGTTTTACCATCCAGTCTGTACAGAAACAGGCGCCTGTTGGCTACACCCTTAATTATGGTAAAGTTCAAGTCTTTGTGAAATGAGACTGAGTTCTATAAACATACACCACATACAGTTGTCATGAAGGAGAAACTGGCAACAGGCCAAACTGTTGCTGTTACTTGGACGTTTTAACATGGGAGTCTATGGAGCTTTACAGTCTCACATTGTCCAAAAACCATCAGGTGTTCACATAATTTAGTCTCATTTCTGCTAGGTTAGCTTCATGATTTTCATTTAAGAATCAGAGACGAAGTGAGAATTTGATACAGTTTTTTTTATTGTATTTATTTTACTAACAAGCTAACACCCAAGACTAATATTTGAGCAGTCGGCGTGTTACTGTTCTGGAAACTCTGTGCCAGACACTGGGCAAAAGGAGTCATGGTATGAGAGAGTGTCACATGCTGGACACATGCTGGACAAGTTTCCACTTGTCTGCTTTTTTAAAACGGGAAGATGTGAGTGGTGCTACTGTGATGTGATTTACTGATGGAGACTTACTGGCATCCTCTGCTCCCCACAGCTCTGGAGGAGTATGAGAGTCTGCATCGGAGGCATGAGGCCACGACCATGGAGGTGAGTGTGTTTCTGTGGGGTTCAGGGCTGGTCTGGTTCCACATGCTGAGTGTTGAACTGTTTAGTTACTGTTGCACTTACATAGTAACAGCTGCAGCTGCCAAGACGTTTCTTTTTTAAAGGTATATTGCGTAGGAATTACTCCCATCTAGCGTTGCAGTTGTATATCGCAAGCAACTCATTCGTAATTTTTTATGCTGCATTCACGTGAAATTGGACAGACCACAGACGGACGACAGCCGCTGCACGTAACGGCATAAACAAGCCTCTATGTAAACAAGTGGTCCATCAGTACGAGGCAAAACAATACACGTGACAATATGTTGTCATGGTGATGTCGTATTATTTACCTGACCCACGTTTTACTGTCTTTCTCTGGACTTCTGTGACTAAAATGACATCTGGTTTGTTAACGACATCTGTCCGTCTGCACCTGAATGCAGCATCAGTGCAACGCTCCATTCCTCCTCACTGCATTACCGCAGTGACTTTTCACAGACGCCACCTCGACCTGAGTTTCCGTGGTTTCCTACCGTCACGCTGCCACTGAACACAAAAACATGGCGACACGACATGGCAGCCAGCAGCGAGCTTACCCGCTCCATGGAGATATGAATGATATGAACTGAAAGGAACACTTCACTTTGTTGATGGGGCTAATTATTGATGAATGAAAAACAGACTTTTGAATGAAATAATTGATTTTCGTGAATAGATAACAGGAGAAGTTACACAATGTACCTTTAAAAAGTAAAATAAAATACTTTTTATGAGTTCACAGTCAAGCTTGATAGTCAAGATGGGGACAAACCTTTACTAAATGATTATTATGGTAATTAATTGCCAGAGCAGAGAAACACTGGCAGAGTGAATGCGTGTCAATAAGACTATTAAATCTCTGATGATAAACAAAAAGGTGGTTGGAAAATAATGTTTGTTTCTAGAACAATCAGATAAATGTGAACTTGTGCTTTTTAAAATACATTCTCCTGAGGGTTCTGCCTTCCTGCTTATTTGGTAGCCTATATTTAAGTATGCTCCATGTGTTCCCTCATCTGCCCTTAATGCTCAATGTCATATATATATTATTTTTAAATGCAACATATTGTCAGTAGTTGAGCAGATTAAAGCAGCATGTCTGTGTCTGTGTCTCTAACATCAGTGCAGGAGGCTGGAGGAGGAGAGAGACCAGGCCATCAAGCAGCTCAATGAGATCCAGCAAGGTGAGTTCATCTCTCTGGGGCTCCACACATGTCCAGGAAGTGAGATTAATTTTTACAAACAAGCTTTAACTCCTGAATGTATTGATCTAAATGGACACAGTGAGGCAGAGTTTGTCCCAGTTGACAGAAGTAGCTCTGAAATCACCGTCTACGACCAGGACAGGAAACAGCTCATACAGTTACAGCCTCACGTCCTCGCTGAGTCACACACACATGAATTATTATTATTAACAGTGTTGTATTTCATTCAATAGTACAATAAATACATTTTATGAAATGAAATTTGAAAAGAAAAAAAAGATCAAATGAGAGGGAAACATGGAATCTGATCAGTTCAGTGGAGACTTTAAAACATGATCACATTAGAATCAACCTATGACGACTCTGATTTCCATATCGTTAGCCTCATAGCATAACTGCCTAAGTCATTTCTGGGCCAAATTGAGATATCCGCGTAACTTTCCTCTCCTACCACTGCTGCATCACCTTGGCTTATCGGCTATGTCCTCAACCAATCAGAAAACTGTTTAGAGTCCAAAATCACTATCTATTATCAAAAAAAAAATTTTTATCCGAAAATGTTCAAATATGACTTAGCAATTATGCTATGAGGCTGACGATATGTAACCATATGTAAGGAAATGGCTGCAATATTACAAATATGGACGTCAGAATCAGAATCAAAAAAGTCAATTAAAGGGATAGTTCACCCAAAATTCAAATTTCACTCATTATCTACTCACCCTCATGTCGAGTCCTCCGTGCCTTCTCTGAGTTACGGGGGGGTCCACGCAGCAGTATTTGTCCATATAATGGTTGTGAATGCGGCTCACTTTTCTTCATCCAAAAAGACACACCAAAAAACATCCAAATACCTCCATACTGCTCGTCTGTAATGTCCCTCTTGTATTGAAGCCCCGACATGAGAAATTGTTCCGAAAAAAATTAAATAAGTCTATATTTTAAAGGGCCAACGAGGAGTTTGTTTGTTATAAAACAATTTCAAGTTAATGTGGATGAATCTTCAATACCCACACTTGTTAATGGCTCCATTTTCGATCAATATGTCGTTTTGTCTCTATCATTATTTTGTTATTATTAGTGGTGATGAAATTTCGAGCCGACCAGCACTTCGGTTTTGGACAAATGAGAATAAATTCGGGTGGCGTTATGGTCGGAACATTACACGGTAACTGAACCTCTTTGAACCTCTGACTTTAATCCTTGATGAATGAAAACATGAGTCCGTCTTGCTCCGGTGGAGGAAACAGAGGACTCTGAAAATTCTCAAAACAGCTCTTTGTCCCTTTGAGCTTGTTTGAGGAGATCCCAGTGTCTCAGTTCAATTTGTGATTTGCACTGAATTTCTCATGTCAGGGCTTTTACAAGAGGGAATTCGAGCAGTATGATTTTGGTGTGTCTTTTTGGACAAAGAAAAGTGGGGTCCATTCACAACCATTACATGGACAAATACTGCGTGCTGCGTTACGGGGGGTAACTCAGAGAAGGAACAGAGGACTCTGAAAATTCTCATAGCTCTTTGTCCACATGAGGGTGAGTAGATAATGAGTGAAATTTGAATTTTGGGTGAACTATCCCTTTAATTAATTCTGATTCTGATATGTCAGATGTCCATATATTGCAGCCAATTCTTCAGGTATGTCAGGGGCAACAGATTTACCTCACACACACACATACACACACAGCTACAGCTGAAAGAAAATGTGTCCTTTTGTGACAAACGTGTGCTGTTGTGAAAGTGATCACAGCCACACAAACACGTGAACAGGGACACAGATAATGACGCTGTCACCGCCGCAGCTTCCACCAGGAATCTTTTATATGTTTCAAATGTTTTAGCACCACCATTCAATTTTCTAAAATGACTTTCTTTACAGGTTGAATGCTTTGCTATGACCACTTTAGTTAAGGCAGAATTTGAAATAGGGCAACACATGTCAAAAGATGGAGCAAATAGTTTGTCTTTGTGACGCTGACAGTTGTGTGGATTTTCATCTGAATAAATCTGGTCCGTACTTGTGTATTCAGTGATTCTCCAGCCAAAACACATATTGTGTTTGACTTCCGTGTTAATAGAGGCTGCCTCACTGTGCCAAGCAGCTGCATATTAGGACCTATTACGTGATTTCATAGCTCTTAGAAAATTGCTCCTATTCACAACGAAACGGTTGGGGATGGGGCGACAGGGTTGGTAGGGGGTGCAGTGGGAGGACAGTAGAAAAAGCCCCCAACACACAATCATGCCTTTTCAATTGCCGATGGCAAGGTTGATGACAACATGACCATTGTGTTATAATGATAACACCACAAAGGCATCTGCCCCCCTCATCAAGGCTTCACAGCGGCTGCAGATACAATTTAATTCACTGCTCTGTTGGCGGCGCTGATACCATTATGCAGCACGTCGGCACAGGGGTAATCACTGTCTTTCCTGAGAGGAGGATGAAAAAAGACAAGCACAAAAAAGAGGGGAGAAAAAATGGAGTGATGATGATGGGGAGGCCGAAACTTACAATTAAGACTGCCAATTCTGACGTGTCAGAGCCCCCTGTCGACTCGTGCTCATACACTTTCAACACTTCCACTGCTGTTTATTTACCATGGCTACCAGTAATTATAATTAACATGTCATTTAGTTCAAGGCGTCCCTTCGTTGGTTGTTGAGTGTGGCCATGGCATTATGGAGACAGGCAGAGAGGAACGGAGACAAGGCTGAGGATGAAAACTGGCAGCTAAGTGCTATTTAGTGAGTGATGTGCTGGGCGCCGGAGGAACGCTCATATCGCCCGGAGCTGGCGCTCATCAACTTCTTAATTAGGTGTCACTGGGGGGAAGGAATTGCCCACAGCAGTGGCACTAATGCTTAATATCTCCCTCACTCAACCACAATGTTTAATTAGTTAAGTGGCAGGGCATTGTTTAAGGGTGTCCCTTTTGTACAGAGGTGTGATTGCAGCTTAAACAACATTACAATTTGTGATGTGGAATTTTACCTGATTTTTTTTTTTCTCAACCACCTCAGTGCGGTTTAAAGCCGCACTAATTAATTTTTCATAACTACAATGGATCAAATGAGTCCCAGCAGAAACATTACCAGCTCTGCAGCTCTCCTCCTTAGTCTCTGTTGGGTTTTCTGTTTTCAACTTGTAAACTTCATTTTCATTAAGTTGAGAGGAGAGGGAACGCTGGCTCTTCATTCAGTTGACATTCTAATGTTTGTTAAAATATTAATCCTGGGAGTGTTAGCAAGGATGACCTCAAAGTGCTGCACAGGAGAGATTTTCACTTTAATTATTCATCAATATATGCCCAGATCCTCGGTACAGAGACTGTGTGATGTTCCTTCCTACAACTGGACCAACTCTGGTGCTCACACAGAAGGTCTTGTTGGCAGCGTGCCAGCGCTGGAGGATCACAGCCTCGGTCATGTGGAGGTAAACGGGGCCGGGGCTCACGCTGAGGAGCTGAGCATTATGTGGGCCTTCAGTTTGCTATGGGTGTACCAAATCACAGCAGAGGGCCGCGTCGCATGGGATTTTCTTATTCATGTTCCATTAGTCCGCCCACTTCTCTAACCATCTGCTAATGAAGATTGTGCGATGCGGTTGAAAGCTCTGTAATAAATAAGTACGTGGATCTTGAGTTGAGATATTTGAGATGAAATGTTTTCAGCTTGTTCTTCAAAATGAACCAACGCAGATTTGATATAAAGCAGCGGTCTTCAACAGAGGCTTTTGGTTTAAATTAAATTAAATTAAATTAAATTAAAATAAAAACATGAATTTAATTTTCATTTGATTGCTCAGTAGTGTATGACAGATAACAGGTATGTTTGTAGGCTACATGGCAGTGGCAACAGGCCACCACTCATTTTTGTTTTCACATTCATATTTAAAATGAAAACAATTAGAATAGCTTCTATACATGATTATCATGCAATTGACAGACATTGTTGATACTGGCATTGGTATCAGTAAGTTTTTAATATAATGATTTATTAATATCATTTTAAAGGTCCAGTGTGTAATATTTGTCAAGGTTTATTGGCAAAATCTGAATATACCACCAATGAATATATTTGTATGAGTGTATAATCGCTATAAAATAAAATTTGTTTGGTTTTCATAGCCTTATAATTCTTCTTTTAGCAAGGGTCTTGCTTAGAGAGTGTCACCATCTTGCGACGCCATGTTTGTACGCAGTGGTGGACAGTAACGGAGTAAATTTACTTAAGTACTGTTCATATCCATAGGATGTGTACTTAACTTGAGTATTAGATTTCTTTAGTACTTATTACTCCTACGTGAATACATTTCCAAGACAAATATTTTTACTTTTACTCTAGTTAATTTCCAGAAAGGCTGAAAAGTACTCTACTACTTTCAGGTCTTTTTTCTAAAATCCTATTGGACACAAGCTGTGTTTGTCATAGAAGGAAACCCTGACCCCTAAAAGCAGCAGCTGGTTTCAAAGAGTTCATTCTCAGAAACAAGAATTAAAAGCTCCTTAAATTCATTTAGAAAAAATTATAGTAATTCATTGATGTGAAAAATAAGAAATTTACTCTTACTCTTATTTTTACTTAAAGTACCTTTAAAAGCAAGTACTTTTTTACTCTTACTCGAGTAACATGTGGACTGAGCTACTTTACTTGTAACGGAGTAAATTTTGACCAGTAGTATTTGTACTCTTACTAAAGTACTGGGGTTGAGTACTCTGTCCATCTCTGTTTATATACGGAATGGAAAATCCAGCCAATCAGAGAGCACGTTTCATGAGTTTCACATTCATAAATGAATATTATCTAATAGATTAATAATACAATCAGAATGCTACTGTAAATGCCACTGTTTTCCCCTCATTTTACACACTGAAGTCTGGGCCTTTAGATAAAACCATCCTGTGTATTATTTGAGAAACTTAGTGTTCAATTCACAATATACCAGGCTGGGTAAAACAACATTCTATACAGTACATTCAATTTTATTTGACAGGATTCAGTGTTTTATTCATAAAAAAAAAACTCCACCATTGTTTTCATCATATATTTTTCCCATGCAGTGCAGAGGAATCAGCCTGAGAGGCAGATGTTACCCTTCACCCTGGGTTAAGTGCAGCATCACATGTATTACTGTGAACACAAAGCCCACATAACACCCGAACTATTATTCATAGTCTTATGCTTTAAAGTTGTTGCCTGCATGTATTCAGTCTATACTCACTATGTGTCGGCCTTGGCTGGTGAAAATAAAGGGAATGAAAATTGTGTGGATAAAAGATAAATTGGCAACATTATTTAGTTCACTTCCTCATGAATTCATATCATAATGTTGTACAGAGGTCACTCACCAATGAGGCTCCTCAAATGGCAGAACACAATAGCAAACAGAAATATACTTCAGTGTCAAGTGTTATGGCACTCTTATCTCAATTAACCGCGCAATGAAATGAGAAGTCACAGGTATGCACCCACTCATTTAGAACATCCTAATCACCCTCTTTGTTTCCTTAATGGCATTTTGATCAGGTTCAATAGCCGTGAGTTGACTTTTTAAGTTTGTATTGACACGACGACAGACATTCAGTTGGATTTCATCTGCTGCTTTTCTGATTTCATTAACATCCCGTCGCCAACAAAGGCTGCCGACTGCCGGAGCTTCTGCACCACAGAGCGTGACGTGTCTCTGTGCGCGTCTGCATCACTGACCATGGGTTTATTTCAGTCTGGGAAGCTGTGGCTTCATCACTTGGTTGATATTGTTTTCATTGGCTGAATGTGACGGTGACATAACGGGTCACAATGAGGTGATTAAACATGACCCCGCAGTGAATTGATTTCCTTTCTCAGGAAAGCATTGAATGTCTAGGAAGCAGGTCATGTGCTATCAGTTACTAGCAGTTAAAGCAGAAGTAAGTGGAATGTTTGTGTTAATAGAAGTCTTAAATAGTTGTATCTTCCGACAGCAATCACTTCTATAGAGTGTTTGGTCTGTCAGTCACTCTGCTCTGCTGTAAACCAGGAGAAAACATTCCTTGTGTCCTACAACCTTTATCCAATGAGGAGAGAGAACGGCATAAAGGGGCGGTCCTCTCTGTGTGTGCAGCCAAGGGATTCGCGTGCATGTGGTGACGTAGGGACGAGGGCGGGGACTTTTAACTCCATCTGCTGACAGGAAGTTAGCCAAAACGGATCGCTTACTTCTGCTTTAAAGGGATAGTTCAACATTTTGGCAAATTGGCCCATTGCCATAATCGCTATAGTCATAGCGGTAGGTTCGTTACCTTTAATTGTCGGTTCAAGCTATTTTTAGTACGGCAGAGCGGAGCCGCAGGCTGCTCAGGGCTATGCTATGGAGGCTAAGGGAATTTCTTGGTTTCCCTCATTAAACTCATCAAATACAAAATCCCAAAACTCCAAAGCGCTTTTGTGGACAAGTTTTGAGCTGCACAACCACCACGCTATGAGATAATAATGGAACGATACGAAACAGAGCCGTTTTCGAGGTAAATACAGGGTAAATACGGAGACTGCTTGCTGAAAAACTGTCCCTGAACGCAACGCGCATCAGCGGTTTTGCATGAATTTACCTCGAAAACGGCTCTGTTTCGTATCGTTCCGTTATTATCTCATAGCGTGGTGGTTCTGCAGCTCACAACTTGTCCACAAAAGCGCTTTGGAGTTTTGGGATGTTGTATTTGATGAGTTTAATGAGGGAAACCAAGAAATTCCCTTAGCCTCCATAGCATAGCCCTCCGCCGTACTGAAAATAGCTTACACCGACAATTAAAGGTATAACGAACCTACTGCTATGACTATAGCGATTATGGCAATGGGCCAATTTGCCAAAATGTTGAACCATCCCTTTAACACAGACCGTTGTGTACAGTGGATAACAACCTGGAGATGCTGACTGGTCTCTTCTGTTAGCTCTACAGCTACATGTTTGTACCCTGATGAGGACTATTGTCGAAACGTTGGTCAGTCTTGTTTAAATTAATTAAATTGATAAAATTAATTCATTAATGGCTTTTAACACCTTGCCAGGAGGACTACAGCCAAAATTAGCCGTTGGCTAACACTGGCACTTTTACATTTATTAATGTTCATTTATTTGTGCACTGTCCTCCTTAAATAAATAAATAAAACGAAATATAAAAATTAAATTACGTTTTTCTTCACCTGGTGACCTGCTTAACCGTTCGTCATCCCACTGTTCACAGATCTGTGGCCTGTTGTTCACTGAGCACCTTGTCTTTCACCAGGGGTTCCCAAACTTTTCAGCCTGCAACCCCCAAAATTACAGTGCCATAGACTGGCGACCCCCACTATCCCCAGAAGTGAAATATTAAAAACAGCCTTAGAAGGATATGATTTGACATGTAGATATTCACTATAAGAAAACCTCAGTAACAGTAATATCCAGGTGACTGATGAGTGAACAGCGTTGCTGTCCTCTACATACAGTCCTTTTTTTGTTTTTGTTTTTTACAATTATGGCAGAAATATGGTATTTCTATTAAATATTTTAAAAAATGTTATTTGATTTCTGGTAATCATTTGACACCCACTTTGGGAATCTTGCCTTACACCATCATCCGCAGGTTTCCTCTTTAGAAACAGAGACCGGCCATGGGTTTATTTTTTATTGTACTGCCAATTTTCTGGTGATAGCTGTGTATTTTGTTATCTCAGTCTAATAAAGTCTGTTTTCCTTAGATAAAGGCTTCATGTATTTCGTTATCTCAATACAACAGAAGACAGTAAACAGACTAACGTTAACTGTTATATCAAGATTATCAAATTATAAGTAGTTATCACAGAACACTGCAATAAAATAAAAAATGAATACATTGCCGTACAGTATTCTTCATCTCATTTTCACAATCATTTATTTCTAAGTTAAACATTTATAACTATTAAAAGGAGCCTTATTGTGAAGCATAAAACACATCAACTTCTATTCATAATAATAAAACTCCTTCACCAGTTATAAATAGTTGGAACTTATAAGTGAAAATAATGATTGAGCATTCACCTTGCAATACTGAGCCTTTAGCAATGAATGAAAGCTGCTCTGTAATTTCCATTAACTAAAATTAATTAGTGACATAAGCATATATCATTTATAAATATTTTATGAAGGTATTCTTACTGTAAAGTCATATTGAGGGATGTTCTATAATATTCTTTTCGACTCTTTTGTTTCCCAGTGTCTCACTTGGTCATCGAAGAGGTCAGTGCCATTCAGGAGAACCTGGAGATTGAGAGGACGTGTAGAGAAAGTGCCGAAGCCCTGGCCTCCAAGGTGCGGTTCATCTTTAGACAAACACTCTTTGTTGAAATGAAGCAGCAGTGTATAACAGTCAAAATAACACCTCACAATCAAGAAAATGGTATCATTACGTTAAAAAGCACGGTGGGAATAATGTAATCAGAACAGTGGGATTTGTTGATTTAGAACAAGCTTGGCTAAATAAATACTACGGCATAAAATCTGCCATTTAAGATGTGTCTGTGGTCAGTGTATGCCAGAAACCATCACTTTGACACATTCAATTTGTATGTTGCAATCAAAAGCACTCTGCGCTCCTCCAGCTCTGCCGCTGTCCCTTAGTGTCTCAAATTGCGTTGGATTCTTTCGACTCACTTTTTTGGGGTCCTTGCTAAAATGTGAGTTGTGATTGAGAGTTGGGGAGCTTGGCACATAGTGATTTCACAGCCCACTGATGTTGAGCTTATCACTGTAATCATTTCTCATTCAATTTCTGGACAAAAGCCCTCACAGGCCGTGTGGCTGGGCCAGATTTTGGGCAGTGGGAGGCTGGGGGGGAGAATTATAGTGAAGGTTGACTTTGACTTAAAACGTTTTTTCTTATGTTCCCTCGGCGTACCTCTTTCTGTGGGCTTGTGTTTCACCACCTCATCTTATAAGATTTGTACTGGCCCCCCAAGTACCATACGGTGTCTCTGGGCAGGTTTGACTGAGTTGTTGATAAATCCTCACCAGCTGCCGGGAATTTATTCTTTTTTACAAAACCTGCCTCTGAGACTCTCATCTACTCATCTATTGACACTGTCGACTGCTCATGGCTGCTATTCATGTTAGATTTCGTGAAGGTTGAAAAGCTTAACCTTTAAATTAACACATAACACGTGACAGATCAACTATTATCAATCCAGTATTCAACACGATGATAATGATTTACATTCATTCTAAAGGTTCCTGCCGAAGCTGCTGTGATCCCGACAGAGTGACCACCACAGTCACACTGAGGGGACCAAAACCATCTTTTTGGACAAGGTCATTCAAAGCAGTAGAGTAGAGTTTTTGGTGCAGTGTTAGCTTTGTTTTTCAGCCTCAGAGATCCACACACATGCTGACAGGCTCATGAGTCTGCCCACATTCTGACTTGTGGAACCCAAAACTGTTTCAATCTGACAGGTCTATCTCTGGCTGAGTGTATTTCTGCCACATTGGACCGTCCACCTTACCTCTTTTGCACCAAATTGGTTCCAGTGCTAGTTCGATGCTTAACTTTCCACTGGTTAGGAGCCAAGTCAGAGCCACACTCCCCATACAGGAGCTGCTCCTGTCTTTGCTGCTGCTATAAACGGACCTGAACATTAAAACTCGGTCTGACCTGCGGGTGTTGAACACCAGACCCGACGTGGAAGCATAGACTAGGCTTTTAATTAGCGATAACTCTGATTCTAAACCCAGCTGAAAAAAAAGAAGGAAAAAGCAGCCGTCTTCGCATAATCGTAATCGCCACGACCGCCAACTATGTTTTGACTGCGATATGTTTTGATATGAGCGTTAGCTGTTAGCCACTTCCTGTAGCTCAGTTAGTTAGCTTCAACTGTGTTTACATCGATAAACAAACTTAAAGCAGATATCAGTGGAATGTTTTTGTTAATATAAGTCCTAAATAGTCCTATTTTCCGTCAGCAATCACTTACATGGAGTGTTTCAGCCGTAACACGAGTCTTTCCGTCACTCTGCTCTGCTGTAAACCAGGAGAAAATTTTCCTTGTGGGATACAAGCGTTATCCAATGAGGAGAGAGAACGGCATGAAGGGCTGTGTGTGCAGCCAAGGGATGCGCGTGAATGTGGTGACATAGCACGAGGACCAATAGATGCCTGACGAGGGCGGGGGCTGCTAACTCATGGTGCGTTCATGGAAACTCGTAACTTGTGTTTTTCCTTCCTGTGAAGTCATACCAGTTTGATCTTGTTTACAACTGTGTTTACATCAATAAACAAACTTAATAGGCTACATAGCGATAACGTGTCTGTATCTCTTAGCGCTGGTCTTGTTGCTAAGGTAACCCCTCTTCCAGCCCATGGAAGAACCAGTTCTTAGCTCTGACCCAGCAAGAAGTTGGTGCTGGTCTGGAGCCAGTTTTAACAACCAAGAACCGGTGCTTAGGCAGTGGAAAAGCAAAGAACTGGTGCTAAGCAGGCACTGGCTCCGAACCAGCACCAGAACCAGTTTGGTGGAAAAGAGATAACAGTGTTTGTGACAGTGACAGTTCTTCCCCCTGGTTCAGTATGCCCAGCGATAGGTGAGAGCTGCTCCACACAATGGAGCGTGAGCCCACTCTGTTGATATACCATCACTGTGGTATTGTTGTTTCAGAAATGGCCATAAATGCCAGTACGAAAAAAGGCCAGAAAAGCCAGAAGGCCCTGAACGTGACTGAGTTCATGGACAGACCTATGACTGTGATCCCTTATGTTGGTATAAGAATACCCTTTTCCTAGTTAATTGCGAGACCAATGGCCATCAGATGCAATGTCTGCAGTGTTTCTGACTCCATCGCCAGAATCCAGTAGTCTATGACCACTGCCAGGCACGTTGCACTCTCCCTGAGACTCAGTAACAGCCCCATAGGGAGCACCAGAACCACAACACTAATAGATTTAAAATTTAGCAAACGTTTCAACGTGTTTGTGTCCTTCAGGTCTGTGGATGTAACCCAGTTGCCTGGCATCAACATCCTGAACTTGCACCATCTCTGGTACTTGATCAGAGCACGCCGGTCTAATATCGGCCATAACCTTGAATAAAAACCACAAAGGGCCTGTCATAGCGGTCCTATTGGAACAGCTCTTTTGTTTGGCAGAGTGGTAATTCTTTCTGCAAAATACAAGCTTTCTCTCCCTGAGCCTACAACTGCAAGTGGAGACAAACTGGAGCCTGTTTACTGCCTCAGTCTGACACCTTACACATGTACCACTATCCAACTAAGAGGCATTTCCATGGTGCCGGTCACAGCCAACAGGCCGGCCCCCTGACCCACAAGTGGACTCATATACGCCTTTTCTAGCAAAAAGAACCAGGTGTTAGTTTGGTGCCGGTACAACTTGCTTTGCCACTGGCAAGGAGCCAAGTCAGAGCCACTGCCCCCCATGCAGGGGCTGCCCATGTCTTTGGAAGCCTATAGGCTATGAGGTAAATTCATTCACAACCGCTGTTGCGTGTTCCTGTTTTCATCAAGCAGTCTCTGCATCTACCTCGAAAACAACTCTGTGTGATAACATTGTGTTATTATCTCATAGTGTGGTGAATGTGCAGGTCACAACTTGTCCACCAGAGCGTTGTGGAGTTGTTGGATTGTGTATTTGATAAGTTTGATGAGGGAAACCAAGAAATCCCGTGAACCTCCGTAGCGTAGCTCTGAGCAGCTCGCGGCTCTGCTCCACCGTTCTGAAAATAGCTTGCACCGAAAAATAAAGGTAACTGAATCCAGAGAAAAACAACAAAGAATAATCTAATGGAAAGTCAGCACGGACACAGGAAACATTAAAGAAACTCACAGTGCTACTGTTCAGTATTTCAGCAGAATTTACATTTTCACGTGTAATGACTTTATATTTTAATCAAAGCCAGAATACACAACAAGCTGTTCTTCAAACCTCAAGCATTATTCTTTTTCTTTTTTTTTTACCCAAGGATAGTAATTTTATCTAACAAATAATCCTACTCTGAAAGAGGCTAAAGTTCACAACAATTCCTTAAGTCCTCAATGTTTTGAATTAAAAAGCAGCCAGAGGGTGTTAGCAATTTACACCCAGTTAAATCAGAATGTTTTTTTGATGCTTCATATTTTCATGTTGACGTGTGATCAAAGGTAAGATGAAGGCTGCGACCTCCAAGACCTAATTTATCTGAGTATATAATTTTAGACGTGCATTCTCTCCAATTGTAGATTATTATCAAAATAACGTGATTCCATGTTATGTATTGTTGATTGCATTTCAGGAAAAAAAAAGATGCAGTCAGAAGGGCATCATCAAAAGATGGAATTGCTGCAATCCGCACCCACCAGGATGCCACTAATAAATGTTTCTTTTATGGCTCGCCTTTTCTATTCCCCCTTCTTTTTTCCTCCTCTGTAGGCACTTTCCTTCCTTCAGATGACACTGAAAAACAGGCATAATTGGCATCTATCTCCTTCCTATAGGCTTCATTCATGCTTTTGCCTCGTGATGGGGTCCTTAATTGATACATATGGCTTGCCCTGATGATTGGACTTTCAGAAATGGGGGGGCGGCCATTGTGGCGGTTCAGTGTTCAAGTCAACTGATCAATTTGCAAAGAATTTCGTGGAAAATTTCAAGGCAGCAGCTGCAGAAAACGAAGAAGAAGAAGAATACGTGTTAGAAGTTATAATCACAAAGAAAAACGGGATGCACAGAAATGCAAAATGCAAATACATGTCACATAAAAAAAGCAACAAAAAAAAAAGCCTGTGATTACATCTAAAAGGAGAGATATTCACTGCCTTTTCCTGCTTCCTTCATCTGCTGGTGCTCCTCTAATGACGTCTGTTTTTTTTCACACCTTATCATTGCGTTTGCATGCGTCCTGCCATTATAACTGATTGCAGGGCCAAAGAAAAGAGGAAATTAGGGCAACATCTCATCTGACCCGTGTGTGTCTGCACTGCATCATTTCTCCGCCTGTTTTCCTCCGGCTTACTACAAAGCACACACTTATGCCCATTTGAGAAGTGAAGGCAAGGAGGGGTAGGAGGGGGGGGGGGGGGGGGTATAACCTCTGTGGGGTTTTGTTGGATTCATGTCATCTTTTAAGGAATATGTGCTGAACATGCCATAAGTTGTTTTTGTGGCTGAACGGCGGTACTCTCTGTATTTACGGCACACTCAACTTCTTATTGTTGTGGCCGAGGACTGTACTTACTTTTGAGAAAAACATCCGCGAAATTATTCTCATCATTCAAAGAGAAAAAAAAAAGTTCACATGAATCACATCTTACATCTCACGCAGATGTGAGTTGTTACTATTACGCAACTTTTCAGGAGTTAATTGTATAAATTACTCCATTCTTCTTCTTCTTTCCCTCCACTCAGAGGCAGGGACGTTTTGTTTTCTCGGGTTGTTCATCCGTCCCCATTTTCATGGATAGGATTTATCTCAGTCCACCTTGACAGAAATACTTCAGATGTGGCTATTTGGAAACAAGGACAAGAACCAAAGGTCAAGGTGCAGGCATTGTGAATGCAACATCTTGAGTCTTCAAGGTGAAAGTGCTTCATGCAGAGTGAGAGTGTGTGGTACTGAATGGAACAACAGATTTAATGTAAAACAGTTACAGCACCATGGAATAGTCTTTTCTGTGTCTCTCCATGTGCCTCCTTGCTGCAGCTGAACCGTCAGAACCGCTCCCTGAAGAGGAAGAGCATGATGCTGCTGTCCCACCTCAGCCCTGACACCATCACCCACATCAATCTTGACGACGAAGACGAAGAGGATGATGGTGAGGACCTAGACGCAGCCAGCAAGGTCTGCACCTCCCCCCAGTGCCAGAATGCCATCTCAGGTACGAGACAAAAACACATCTGTTTCAATTCCAAATGCTAAAATACAATGTCACACATTTACCAGCAACTCAACACTCTGTTGTGTTCACTCACTGTCTACAAGAAAATCTCCATCTTCCCTCCATCTACAGCACTGGAGCCTGTGCACTGTTGCTTAGTAACCGTAAACAATTGTTTGTCAGCACTGGCTTGAAAGGCTCTAATTTTGTGGTCCATCGTAGCTCCATGCGCAGCGAATTTCGTAATTTGGTAGACCGAGGTGCGCCGAGATGGGTGTGGCGGCGCAGCAGGGGGGAGGTGTCGACAGATTCAGCTTGGCGCAGTGACAATTTCGTGCCAAAAAGCCACGCCGAAAGCTCGCCAGCTCCAACCTGGTCTACTCGCGGCGCAGGGCGAAGCGCAGCCGGCGCAGTGGTAATTTGGCTGACCGGCACTCAAAACCTCACAGGCAGGTTTCCGTAGTTCCAGGGACATTTAAATGCAATAAATAATCACAACAACCACTATTTATTGTAACTATCAGCACATAAACTTATATCTATATCGATAGATAGTAGTAGCATTTTTTAAAGTGGGGTTGTATGATCTACAAATAGCCCCTTACTACTTTAGTTGCAGTAGAAGACTCTCTGCACTCCTCCCGTTAGCAACGCCAGCCCATAATAACCCTGCCCAGAGATTTACAACATACATTGTTGTGAATGGACCCAATGAAGTGGCCTATTTTCACGGCCTAAAAGAGGTTTTACCTGAAAAAAAACAAAAACACAGTTCCATTGTTCGCTATAATATAATTTTTTCCAGCCCTTCAAAGTGCAGGAAAAATTGAGCGTAGCGTTAGTTCTGGCAGGCCATGATGTCAAGCTTAATCAGCACAGCTGTAATCACAGGTGCAGGTCAGCTGATGGCTCAGCTGACTCCCCGTGGCTGCTTCCTATTGGGGAACTGCATTCAGAGCGTGCTCCTCCCGTCATCTGTTATGAATCCTATCATTGTATCTTGTTAGTTGCTTTGCTCTGTCTGGGTTTTCTTTGCTGCTGTACTCCCTGCTTATGCCGTTCATGATGGCTCGTGAAAGGCTTTCCACGCAACAAGCGCGTGGAATAGCAGGGGTCCCAGAACAGTATCATCCCGCCCGCGCAAGTAAATAAATATTTTGACATAGTGGTCCTGACAGAAATGCAGTTTTTATTTGGAGCTAACCAACTGCTGATCGGCAGGCGCTAACCCTGGGCGGAGGGATACGTGAGTTGGTTAGGTCCAAATAAAACTGTGTGTTTCCTGCACTTTGAAGGGAAGTGTATTTTTTTTCATGTAAAACCTCTTTTAGGCCGTGAAAATAGGCCGTTTCTTTGGGTCCATTCACAACAATGTATGTT
This sequence comes from Decapterus maruadsi, assembly GCA_030347415.2. Taxonomy (NCBI): domain Eukaryota; kingdom Metazoa; phylum Chordata; class Actinopteri; order Carangiformes; family Carangidae; genus Decapterus; species Decapterus maruadsi. The sequence goes on along the minus strand of CM064892.1, from coordinate 26,562,860 downwards.
GTAAATCTCTGGGCAGGGCTATGGGCTGGCGTTGCTAACGGGAGGAGTGCAAAGAGTCTTCTACTGCAATTAAAGTACTTAGGGGCTATTTGTAGATCATACAACCCCACGTTAAAAAAATGAGACTATCCCTTTAACACAGATGAAACCAGGGAGGGACTGGGTCTAAAAAGCAGCCGGATGTCCCAAGAGCAGGACTGTGAGGGTGGATGACTGCATGTGTTGAGACTACGCACGGTGCCGTTGTGATGATCTGCTTTATTATTTATTTACTTATTAAATTGTTTGTGGGCGAGTGGCCGCATCGCCACACAGACGTAACTAAAAACAAACAAACTATCATCTCTCTCAGCAAACCACAAACAGCCTCGGCATCAGATAGAGCATATCGGCGTCCTCCATCTCAGCAAATTCAAAAGAAAAAGAGAGCGCCGCACCAACAGAGTCTGAAATTAGAGCCCTAAATGTTTGAAACCACAAAAAAATTTCAAAATGTTATTTAGACATTTTTGGCTTAAAAATATATAATATAAAGCACAAAACACTGTAACATGAACTACTACTCGAACATCTATGACATCACCTTTGTCTCCACCTGACAGCCTTACAGTATGTACTAAATGATCTTAGTACATAAAAAGGAAGTACACAATTTTAACAACATGTGTGAGCATTCTGACTTTGTTCAACTCGACATAATTTGTGTGGTTTCACTGTAAAGATGTTTCTACCACCTGACAAACGCAGTTCACCCACACTTTTATTTAGTGTCTATCAAGGAGCATATAGCATTTAAAGGTCCAGGTGTGTAAAATGGGGTGCTTTTTTTTGTCCTCGGAGGCCACCGTCACTTTGCAGACAGGAGGGGTGAATGCGAATAAACGAGTGCTGCAATCTACAGTCTGAACGCTAGACATCATGGTTTTACCCCTATTTTACACACTGGACCTTTAAATGAGTGGCCACTCAAATAAATACTCCATAGGCCACAACAGCATTGTTAGGATCAGGCTACGCTGGCCAATGGCCATCAAGGACAAACATACTGCAGTGACCCAAAACTCTTCCACTGGGAGAAACGAGCAGCAAAATTGAGAAAGGATGCAGATTTAAAGACAAATATGAAAATACAAAATGAAAACAGCAACAGAAATGCAAATGAAACAATGCACTGCAGGAAACGTTAAGAGGAAGCCAATGCAAATACAGAAACAAAGCAACCTTACATTCACTCAACCACGGGGTCTGCATGGTCATTTTAGACTCCATCAGCTTCTTACAGTCACATTATCCGTATCCCTGGAGCCTCATTTGATACAGTGGTGCAGTGATGTGTAAACAGTGACACTGTGCAAGTGCATGAAGAAAGTGGGTTATAACCACAGATGTTCAGTGTGTCTTAAACTGCCTTAAACACCAGTGAACTACTTTTCCTGCGGTGCATGGGAAATGTCACAGTGAGTCCAGTAATTAGACCAGTGGTGATAATGGATTCACTCTGATGCAGAAAATGATTCAACACAGTCGACTTCCTGCAAGACTATGGGCTTATTATACTGAGAACACATAAGTGCCGCACATTGCTGTCAATGAACACACAGGATGAACACGCTTTCACCATGCATGTTTTGACTTATATATATATATAATATATATATGGGCAGATTCTGAGTTCCAATGAGCCTGATGAAGGTCCTACACCGTCAGTTCCCATCTGTTCATGCACCCATTGAACATTTTGATTTAATTTGAGATTTTTATTCAACAGAATACATGTCTTTTTCATACTTGTCCTTTTTAACAAAGGGCATCTCATCCCCAGCTAAAAACAATTTCAGATGTCACCGACCTTTTCTGCTTATAAGTACACTCCTAAATGTCTCAGTCTTGTCCTGCTGTGAGCTGCTTCTCCTGGGCGCAGCAATTCCTGAATTTTATTTATCTAATGTCAGTCATTTCTTTCATGCAGGCGACTGACATGTACGTGTACAGAAATACAAGCTGTTGTTTTGTTGATCTTGCAGTACCTTCATACACAGCACATTTACTTATTGGACATTTAACAGAGAAATATCCGTGGCCAATGCATTGCACTTGTGGAAATACATACGTACATACAGCTGCAGGCAGCAATGTACAGGTTCCAACCACAGGTACATTTATGTTTGTTTATTAAAGAGATCCCAAGTAGTTTGCTTTTGGTTATAAAAGAGTTTCATATTCATGTGGATTAATCTAAGTTAGATTCATGTAGATTCATCCACATTATGTAATTATATGGGTTAGATTTTCTAACCCATATATATTTTATACGTATGTAGTATATATGGGAGCACGTCCCATATACAGTCTACTATTACAATAACACCACTACTTCTACTACGAATAAAAAAATAGAATAAAATAATGATAATACTAATAAAAATTATAATAATAAAAATAATGCTTGTCTCTGTTGCAGAGCTGCAGGATCGGCTGGAGTTGACAATGAAGGAGAAAAATGGAGCAGTCAGTGAACTTGAGTCTTTGAGAGACCAACTGAGAGAAACCAGGGAGGAAGTAAGCATCTTTCTGTTGCGTTTCCCTGCTGCTAACACTCACATTGCATTTAATCCACACATTTGTGCTCATATCAAATGAATGGCAACGGCAAGGCCACCACACTCTTGAAAACTTGACATTAACACGACGCCAGATGTGGGCAACCCGAGTATGTGCACATTAGCATGTTGACAGTGGAGTGTAGGTGTTAATACTGCAGTGTGTGGTGATCCATCACAGTCAACATCATGGATGCATTTGTATTAGAAGGTTGATGCGGTGCAAACTGCACGTTTTATATGGTGGACCTGAGAGCTCAGTGCACTGCAGCTTAAGAAAACACATGCAAACTGAAGATAAATGAAAGCACGTGCAGACACAGAGACATGCTGGAGACAGAATGATGCAGGACATGGACAGGTTTTTTGGTAAGGACAAAAATACTCTGTGCTCCAGTGGTGCTTCCTGTCTCTCTGCACTGTCCTGTCAAATAAAGGCAAAAAAAATGTCCCTTAAAAAAAAGGATAAATACTGTAATGATGTACGGGTGGAGTTAAAACTAGTTTTGGGTCATGAATACCAAAGTACCAAAGACATTTGAGGTGCTTAACTTCACAAACGATGTCCAGAGTGAAGACTCCAGGAAGACCTGCCTTCTTTGAGACACTGGCTGGACATTGTTGATGTGATACTGGATATGGAAAGACTTACACACATCCTGCAAATACATTTGTATTTGGTGAGATGGACCATTCAAAGAGACACTGTCAGTAACTCTGGTGGACAAGTGTCACAACTTGTCCACCAGAGTGAGCAGCTCTGAGCAGCTCACGGCTCTGCTCCGCCGTTCTAAAAATAACTTGCACCGACAATTAAAGGTAACAAACCTACTCCTAAGATTATAAGGATTATGGCAATAGGCCAATTTGCCCAAGTGTTGACCTATCCCTTTAAAAAGAAAAAAGGTGATAAACCTGCTGGTATACAGCCCTAACCCTTCAATGCTTTTACTGTAACTTCAGAAGTCACAGTTGGGCTTTTAATGACAACTCCCAGCAGGTTCATCACTTTTTAGTGTCCCCTGTGTTGTTGTCACGTGTCATCAAATTGATGAGGATGTTTTCTTTAACTGTGCTGCATTTGTTCATTTGCATGTGTTTTTTAAGTTGCAGGGTGTTGAGTTTCAGCAGCATTTCCTGCATGAGTACAGGGATGCACATGCCCACATTACACATGGTTCAGGAATAAAACAGCGGGCTGTACACTCTTAGAAATAAGGGTTCCAAAATTGTTCTTCTACAAGGGCTGAGGTTCTACCTGGAACCATTTGCTTCTGGAAAACCCTTTCCTGAAGAAATGGTTTATCAAGGGTTCTTGGTAACACTAAGGGTTCCAGTAAAAGGGTTCTTGGTGGAACTCCCTGCGTGGGTTCTAGATGAAACCGTAAGAATTGGGATATTTTCTGGATGAAACCCCCAGTAAGGCTTCTGGGTGAAACCAATACGCCATAAAAGGGATTTTTGTAGAACCTCTCATTGGGGGTTGTAGGTGTAACCTTTTAGCCTGATGCATCAGCCGCTTATTTCATTACATTTCATAGAGCGTCTGAACACGAGCCATAGGGATTCGTTTGCTTCCGGGAGGCGGTTGCTTACGTTTGCTTCAACTAATCGCTGCTGCTTGGTGGTCACGTGGGCTATACACCAGTTAAGCTCATAGGTTAGCTTGACGCTTGAGTTCAACGGCCTCGCCTCCAGTTCCCCATCTGTTCGCTGATTGGTCCGTCCGCCAGCGCGGACGGAGCAAACCGAAACGCATTACTAGTTACCTGACTATATGGTTGAGGCAAATGAAATTGGCCGGAAACATTAGGCGGCGCTAGCCTGGCTAGTAACCTTTCACAGGTGGTTCTAGATATAACCCTTTATGTTGGGTTCTCGGTATAACCCTTTAAGTTGGGTTCTAGGTATAATCCTCCAAAACGGTTCTACCTGGAGTCAAAAAGGGTTCTCCTATGAGGACAAGCCGAAGAACCTTATATGGTTCTACATAGCACCTTTATTTCTAAGAGTGTAGATTAATGGCTGTTTTCTTAAGTTTGAATGTGTTGAGTTGTCAGGGTCACTGTATGTAAACTCTCTTTGTCACCTCCACATCACTCTGAGCTGTGTCCCTCCTGACATGTGCAGCTGCTGAAGGAGAAACATGATAACAGTGTGTTAATAGCTGAGATGCTGCAGCAGAAGAAGCTCCTGGGGAAATATAACAGAGGTGAGTGTGGGGTCGTCTATAATGTAACAATGAGGAGGTTATTCATTATGAGCATGGCCTATTTCCCTACAGTTAACACACGAGGTGATGAGTGACATTTCATCAGTAAGTGAGCAGCTGTGTAAATCTTTGTCCAGTGTCTCAGTTTGCTGTGGAAGAATACAAGGCCCTGCAGGACATGCTGGACCTGGAGAGACATCTGAGGACGGAGGCGGAGACCTTTGGCAGAGAGGTGAGTTTTGACAGCAGCCTGTGTGGTGAGCGTGGCTCTGCCGGCTCCTGACTCCGCCCTCCTCCTTCTCCCCAGATGGTGGTGGAGCAGAAGAAGCTGAAGAGACAGAGTCAGATCTTGATGCAAAGCTCCGCCCCCAGTCAGGCTCTACAGGACGCCCTGAGCCAGGTCACCAGACTGACCCAGGATCTGGAGACACAGAGGCTGGAGCACCACAACCAGGTCTCCTCACACAACTCAGTATAATAATACATTAATTATCATCTATCTATCTATCTATCTATCTATCTATCTATCTATCTATCTATCTATCTATCTATCTATCTATCTATCTATCTATCTATCTATCTATCTATCTATCTATCTATCTATCTATCTATCTATCTATCTATCTTGTTAATCTTTGCCCATTTTCCCATTAGTCACATTGGGGGGATGCCTGGTGAATTATCCTGGGCCGTGACAGTACAACCAGGGGCCAAGACCTGCCAGATTAATAATTAAAAGCGGCAATGAAGCCCCCGGCTCCCACCCCCTCCCCTGGAACTGATGGAAAACAATTAGAGCTGAGTGGGATCAGTGATCTCTCCTGGTGCCGGCGTAGAGGTTGCCATACCCTTAATTTGAGAAACAATTAAAACACTGGTTAAGGAACTGGGGATGAAAGCAGATGACTGACTGTCATCTGGCAGCTGTCCAGCTCCACTCAATGACAAATGATTAGCACAGGAGCTGCAGCAGTCACAGTGCTGGAACGTACAGAGCAGATCTCTAGTGGCTCCTCATCCTTCCTGCCTGGAAGTTTGGACATGTAACAGTAAGCTGTGGTCAGGATCAGGATCAGGACAGTGACTGTGTCCCGTGTCCTCGTCCCTCAGATGAAGCAGATGGAGGACAGGTTGAGCGCCTGCGAGGCTCAGAGGGAGCTGACGGCTCTGAGGCGCAAACTGCAGCTCGTGGAGGAGGAGAAGAGGGAGTTCTCTGACAAATGCTCCAAGGCCGAGGTGCAGGTCAAAGATCTGAGCTTCACAGGTGAGACACGTTACACTGGACACGCTGTGGGTGGTAGGATCATGTCATTCCTCACTGTAAACACTGGTCTCCTCTGTTCTCTCTCTGCTGCTGCTGCTGCAAAGTCGAGGAGCTCCAGAAGAAGCTCCAGAAACTTATCAACCCCCCGCCGGCCCCAGCACCTCCACCTCCACCACCTCCCCCACCTCCTCCACCGCCTCCAGCTTCAGCTTTGGCCTCCAACCCACTGAGGTTTGACCACACACACTTTGTCATTTTCACTACGATAAAATATAGTGACACACTCTCTGCCACAGTTAGACTGGATGTCTTTAGACAGGACAGTTAAGAGAGTGACAGGGAGGTAGAGAGGTGGGGATGACACGCAGGAAATGATGATGATGAAAGTATTTCCATAATAAACACCGTCCCATCAGAGAGCCATTTTTTGTAATTATTTAAATTTTAGTTATTGAACTGATTTGTTTGCACTATTAATTATTAATCTTTCTGTATTTTTATACTGTATCTACTGTATGTTGCATGTATGTATAAAATACATGTTATATTATCTTAATGATTTTAAACATCTCTCTTCCAATTCTATGAAAGCAATCCCTGACTTTTACATAATATAACATCTAACACTGACAGGCTATATTGTCTGTGATATTTGTAAATTTACAGTAAGTTAAAGGGATAGTTCAACATTTTGGCAAATTGGTCCATTGCCATAATCCCTATAGTCATAGCAGTAGGTTTGTTACCTTTAATTGTCGGTGCAAGCTATTTTTCGAAGGGTGAAGCAGAACCATGAGCTGATCAGAGCTACGCTACGGAGGCTCATCAAGTACAGTTGTATTTGGTGAGATGGACCATTCAAAGAGACACTGTCAGTAACTCGGAATTTCTTGGTTTCCCTCATCAAATACACAATCCAACAACTCCACAACACTTTGGTGGACAAGTTGTGACCTGCACATTCACCCCGCTATGAGATAATGGAACGTTATGAGACAGTTGTTTTTGAGGCAAATACAGAGACAGCTTGCCGGAAAATTGCCTCAGCGGGAACACGCATCAGTGATTTTGCATGAATTTACCTCGAAAACCACTTTGTCTCGTAACCTTCCATTATTATCTCATAGCGTGGTGAAAGTGCCGGTCACAGCTTGTCCACTAGAGCGTTTTGGAGTTGTTAGATTGTGTATTTGATGCCACAAACAAGAAATCCCATGAGCCTCCGTAGCCTAGCTCTGAGCAGCTCGCGGCTCTGCTCTGCCGTTCTAAAAATAGCTTGCACTGACAAATAAAGGTAACAAACCTACTGCCATGACTACAGGGATTATGGCAATGGGCCAATTTGCCAAAATATTGAGCTATCCCTTTAACACATGTTAGACATACAGTATATGACAATATATGAAATGATCAGGTCACCATGTGTCCTCCCCACAGCTCACTGTTGTCACTGATCCGAAAGAGAAGGGACATCAGTGCTGACATCCCACTGGTGGATCAGGACTCTGCCAAGACACCAGGTACAGTAAACACCCAGCACACACATATGTGGTCTGATCAAAGTGGCCACTGTAAAGGACAGTTTGTCCCCTACTCCTCCAGTCTCCAAGATACTTGTTTCTGACGGTGTAAGTCAATGCAGTACTGCAGAAACATCATTCTCACAACTCTCATGGTGGACACCAGTGTCCAGTCATCTTGCTTTAACATGCAAATATTCATTTTGACTGTGTTGCGTAAAAATCATTTACACAACACATCCATCCTCTCTGTGGTGTATGCTGTGGTCATTTTAGTATTTTATTCTCCTCTTCTCTGGCAGCTAATATATTCTAGTGCAGCACGACTGGTCTTGAATCCTGATTTTTCTTTTTGTCATTTAGAATTTTTCCTTTTTCACCTTTTCCTTTGCAAATCAATGTCACTTGTGTGGAGGACAAATACTGTAGCAAGTGGTGCATAAGAAATTCAAACTCAAATCTCCATCACTGGCCTATTAGGTCAACATGTTAAATTCTTCAATTTGCACAAACAAAAGAGAAACCTTGACTCATCAGAGCAGGTAGAACACCCATGTTCACGCAACAGGCTGCACTGGCTCATCATTTTGTTAAGTAGTTGTTGAATATGTGAGACATGAATTGGGCACTACGCTCAGGGTATCTACTCTGACACCAGAATAATAGTCTCTTTCTGAGCACTTTGGAGGAAAGTATTTTACCATTACTGTAACACAAAATAGTTTTTGTGTGACATTTTAAAGACATCTTACCAACAACAGCTCCATTGTGGAGGCCTTTGAATGTTTTGTGTTGGAAAATTAAATATTCACATTTCTTTGCCGAATAGGCTGCGTTATTGCAGAATTAGAGTTTTTGTTCCTGTCTTTTGTGAACTTGAGAAAGTCTCTCTTCCTACAGTAGCCCAACTTCTGCATGAAAACAGATGAATAGTGTCTGTGTTTTACACAGGCCAAGTTCACCCCAAAAATCCTGGGGCCAGTTGTTCTGATTGGATTTTGGATATTGGATTGGATCAGATCTTGAAAATGGGTTGTTCAGAACTAAAAATATTAGTTTAATCTGGATCAAAGCCTCAGTTTGGTTTGTCCAAAACTGTTCAGTATGATCAAGATTACTTTGATCCAAAAACTCTGGATTATTCTGAATCTGATCCAAGCAGTCATGGACTCCAGTAACAAAATGTAACTTAAATTAAATATTTATTATGTAGTATATAACATATACATTCTTTAATTTATATTTTGCACCTGATTTTTAAACCATTACAGAAGTAAATCGGGCTATTACATTTTACAGATATAAAATGTAAAAAAAAATCCTCCAAACAGCTGTCAAAATCAAACAAAAGATTATTCAATTTTCACTTAATTCAAAACTTAAAGGTAGGAGATGAGATATTTTTCTGTTTTGTTTTTTACTGTATTGCTTGTGAAAGAATACAAGCGCTCATTCGTAGACAGAATCAACCACACACTAAAACAATTTGGGCTTTTGGATCTGGATCAGACTGATCCAACCCAATTTTTCTTTCTACAACTGTGATAAAGTAAAGATGGATTACATGATTCTGGATGACAAAACTGGGGATTTCCAAATCCAGATCATTTTGATCCAGATGAAACCTTTTCAACAACTGGGCCCTAGAGATTGTCCAACAACAGTTTTTAAACTTCTATTATCCAAGTGAGTTTTATTTCAGTGCTCAGAAACCGTGGTTTAAAGGGGTATTTCAGCTCATCATCCCTCTGGTGCTGTTTCCTGATGACAGAAGCCACAAAGGACTGTTTGTGTTTGCTTGTTGTGTGTGTCAGAGGTGGACGTCAGGCAGCAGGCGGTGGATGAAATGATGCAGAGGATCAAGAAAGGAGTTCAGCTTCGACCCGTCAGCCAATCACCAAACAGAGCCAGGAGGAGACAGGTAACTTCAAACCTCCCAACAGGACCTGAGACCAGACTGGATCAGTGTGTGGGTCTTGATCTTTCACCTGGATGTTGATGTTGGCTACTGGAAACCCCACTGATGTTATTTATATTCATTTGAATGTGACTCATTTTGAATCTTGAATCTGAAAAATGCTTTTATTATTCATTTAATGTCATATTTGTTGTTTTATTTATTGATGAAATGTGTTTTGTGCTCCTCACTCAATGACCAACATGTTTTTTTCATGATCCTCATACAATTTCATGACACACGTCACAATCTTCAGTCAACGCAGGCCTCTCTGTTATAGATATGTTACTGTGAGGGGCTGGTGTTCACCAACAGAATATCCTGCTGCATTCATGAAATATAGGACGTATTCACACCAGGAAAGTCTGATAGTTCACTTGCTTTGGTGTGGACCTTTTTTTTTTTTACTTGGTGCGGTTTCTATTCACATTCCATTTCCGTTTTTTCCAGTTGCACCTGTCCTGACTGCTGTGCTTATTTGTCACTTGGACAACCTCCTGATTGCATATTGTCAAGGTCAAAGATGTGCAAGACGGCTACTAGGGATGCACACCGTTAACTGTGACAGAACAGAACTTTGCCCTCAGTCATGTTTCGCAGCAAAAAATTACATGGGATTACTCATCCTGCTTATGCATGTGCATCTAAAGGATGGTGTGCTAAAAAAAAAAAAAAATCTCTCAGGATGGATGATCGCGTGGCCGATTGGCATCACAGACACTCAGAGCTTTTAATTCCTATCAGTAAATGGTTATTAATCGGATAACGAGCTACTGTTATCAGTTAAAAAAATATTAAGAATGTGCATCCCAAATGGCAACGGTGCATCCTCTTCAGCATCTGATGAATGTTTTCTTCTGACTAAATATCAAGGAGGCAGCGTGTCTCTCTGCTCCATGTTGACCCACGGCTCATTGATGATAATTTCCACATTTTCTGACAACAACGGAAGCCTGTTGAATCCAAAAAGGCGCTTGGATTTTGCATTTGGTTCAGGAAAGGTTCGCTCTGTATTCACACCATACAGCACGTGCATGGGCGTGGTAGTGGAGGGAGTGGGGAGAGGGCCCATGAAAATACTGAAATTATAATTTTTTTGTGTAATGTTTTTATTTTGAATGCATTTGGCCCTCTAATTAATTAGTGTCAATTAGTGTGTTATTTCAAATATATTGATAATATCAACTGAGAGAATAAAGTGTCACAGTCCTCCCAACATATTGGACATTCTGGGAGCCCCCTCTTGGAGGCGTAAAATGGTTTAGTCCACCCATAGACAGCGGCCGGTTAACGTCAGTGAGCCTAGATTGAATGACGTGGAAGCTAGCTGTCCTCATGCCGCCCAAAAAACATAAATCGGGGTATCAGAAAAAGAAAGAGCAGAAGGAAAAAGACAGAACGCAGAATTAGGGGAAGTAACTGTTAAAGGGATAGTTCAACATTTTGGTAAATGCCATAATCCCTATCATTTTAGCAGTAGGTTCATAACCTTTAATTGTCGGTGCAAGCTATTTTTAGAATGGCGGAGCAGAGCCGTGAGCTGCTCAGAGCTACACTATGGAGGCTCATGGGATGGTTTCCCTCATCAAATACACAATCCAACAACTCCACAACACTCTGATGGACAAGTTGTGACCTGCACATTCACCACGCTATGAGATAATAACGGAACATCATGAGACAGAGTTGTTTCAAGGCAAATGCAGAGACTGCTTGATGAAAAACTGCCCCAATGGGAATGCACATCAGCAGCTTTGTATAAATTTACCTTGAAAACAACTCTGCGCTTCGTGCACTGGCATGGATAGGGGCCCACTGACATTAAGAGTGTACAGGACCCAGAATTTGGTGCTGTGCCCCTGCATACGCGAATCACACCAGGGTTCTTTTGGGACTCTGGTGCAGACCACATAAGTGAACTGAGTCCCAGCTGCAGAGGTGGTCTCGGTTCATTTGTTTGATACGCACCAGAGTCTGATAGTTTGTATTCACGCCTCCCCAAAAGGTCCACACCAAGGAAAAAGTCAGTTTTAAGTGAACAAAACAAGCCTGTGTGAATACAGCCATAATGAGCATAATAGATAATACCCTTGATTATCTTACACGTACACAGAATTAGACCTGGTTCAATGAGTACTCACCACCGCCTCTGTGTCATATTACATTGGACTCAATGGAAGAAGACAGACAGGCACAGAGCAAAACCCAGCTAAAAGTTTAATGCAATCTGCAGACATGTCTTCTATATGTTACATTAGAGGAAGCGTGTTTCCATTTTCCCTGAAATCATCCAGCTCACCGCCCGTCGACCGGCTCTGAGGCCCTGAATTAGTTTGGTACATTGTTGAGCGTATTGTTCAGAGCTCTTAAATCCATCAGTGTGTGGGATTATCTAAGAGCTACTTGTTTCCATAAAACAAGACATATGGCCAAGACATCTTTTTAGTCTAACGTGTTCCTCCACCACAACAACTCTGCCAAATTAGATAGCATTAGATAGGACCTGCTCTGCACGGTAATTATAAATAATGAGGATGGGAAAATTGACGTGACTCAGAATGAGCGCGTGTTGACACATTTGCTTCTTGTAGAAAGCATACATCCTCGCGCTGCGGCGTCTCGTCTCGGTGGTAAGAGGTGCAGTTTAGCCTCTAAGTGCTGATTGAGGAAAAATAAGTATAATGGGTCAGACTGCTGTTTATTTACCAAACCCATCTTTTTCCTCCAATTTTCCTTTTGTCAGATGCAGCGGCTGCCCTCTAATTCTGCCATTCAGGAACTTAAAGGAATCATGGTAATGATCAGCAATCAAATATCCTCACAAGCCATATTTTACTAGTTGAACTTTCACTGTATTTATACCAGAGGAGACTTTGTTGTCTCAGTGGAGACAGCACCGTATGTGGACGGGCTCACACCAGAGTCTGACGCTCAGATAAGATATCATCCAACCGAGGTGAAAAGGCCTCAGATAAAGAAATGTTCTGTTACTGTCGCACTGTTGTTCCAACGACTGCAGCCACAGATCTGTCCGTGTGTGTGATGTGTCTCTGCGTGTCTTTGTCCAGGAGAATTTCAATAGAGCCCCCCCGCAAATAAAGGCTGCGCCTCCATCAGCAGACCGCGATAATGAGTTGCAGAGGATCCTGCTGCAGCGGCGGGGAGCCCTGGAGTCCTAACACACACACAGACACACACAACAGTAAGTTTCAACCCCGTCACAACACATTCTTTGTGTTTTTATTGCAACGACAAATAAAGAAAGTCTGAGTCTGATTTATCACTCATTTCAGTTCTGCTTCCACACTGACTGACTCATTATCTCCTCACCCTCATGTCGACTAAGAGCTGGGAGAAGGTTCCTCCGTGCCTTCTCGGTCCGCACAGCACTGCACTGCCATATGATGGTTGCGACCAGGAAGAAAAGAGCTGGGAGCTTCCGCTACAAACAAGCTTAAAATATAGACTTAATTAATTTTTTTCGTTACAATTTCTCATGTCGGGGCTTCAATACAAGAGGGACATTACAGACGAGCAGTATGGAGGTATTTGGATGTTTTGGTGTGTCTTTTTAGACAAAGAAAGGCGAACCCCATTTGCAGCCATCATATGGACATGCAATGTGCGCCGAACCCCCGCTGTAACTCAGAGAAGGAACGGAGGACTCTGAAAATTCTCCCAGCACTTTAAGTCGACATGAGGGTGAGTAGATAATGAGTGAAATTAGAATTTTGGGTGAACTATCCCTTTAAAGCTGCTGTAATACAAGGACAGACTAAGGACACAACACATTACAAGACATTACCAGGATAATTAACACAAACAAGACAGACTGAAGAAAGCAGGTGGAGTGTAGTACCAAGCTGTGGTTATGTGTAGTATGTGCTCCATCACATGACACGTTGGAGGTTGTGGAATCAAACACAAATAACATACAACAACTTACAAGGAGCATGATCAAACAGAATAGAGCCATTACCATTATCTTACAATTATCTTAACTGTGGGGACACTTCTGGAACCATCTGTGACTCTGAGTGACTGTGTTGGTTCATGTCTTGTTGGTGTGGTGTGTTTGTGTCTATGTGCAGCTCCACCCAGCTCCCCTGCAGGGTGAGGTGTGTGACCAGGCTCCTGCATCAGACTCCATGACGACAGGATGTGACTGAAGAAAAGAACACAGAGTGAAAAAAACGACCAACTTTACTGTTGTGTTTAATGTAAAGTGACAACGGACAAGTTTTTACATATGATTTTAAAATACATTTTGTGTCTGAAATAATGACATTATGTGAGTGAACCTCACCTCACCTCACTGGGACTCTGGAAAAAAACAGAGGAGCGTCTCTGTGAGGAGTGAACGTCGAAGATGGAGAGAGGATAGACTGGATGGAGAAGAGTTCAAACTGTCAGTCATTTGGTTTTATTTCTGCTTGATCAGTAAGAAATGAAACCAGCCAATGAATACAACCAGAGCCAGATGTATTAATGATGTGTTCACATGGGCCATTACCTGCACATAAAGATGTTTTCATTAACCCACGGTTAACAAATATTCACACATTAAATTACAATTCATAAACACAAAATTCTTGTCTTGGCTCAGTGTTTCCTTGAGCATCATTTGATATCTTTATTGATTATTATGAGTCATTCTTCAACCTGTTTTATACTATTTCAGTATCTCTAGTCTCAATAGATGAAATTCAAGTAAAACAGGATGTTAAAATTTACAGTGATCTTTCATTTATGGTCAGTTGTGGGAGTGGAAACTGATCTCCATGCACATGCACCCACCTTCTCAGTGAGTGAGATTTAATGTGAAACTGCAAAAACACATATTTATGATGAATATGTGGCCGCTTCTCACTTTCTCAGATCCCTTCCATGAGCTTTGTCGGTATCAGTGATGTGGCGCTGGACTGGCTTACTTCATACCTTTCTAATAGGTCCTTGGGTACTCCTCCTCCTCCACAGCTTGCTTGCAGGGTCCTGCAGGGGTCCATCCTTGCTGCCCTTCACTGGTTACATGTGAGTTTTAGAATTGATTTTAAGATTGTACTGCTTGTTTTTAAAGGCAAGGCAAGGCGATTTTATTTGTATAGCTCGTTTTCACAAACAGTTTGTCTCAAAGGTCTTCACATGACATCATAACAACATCCTCTGTCCTTAGACCCTCACATCCACTGAGGAAAAACTCCATAGAAAACCCTTTAAACAAGGAAAAATCGGAGAAACCTTAAACGGTCTGGCCCTGCCTGCATCTCAGTGTCCTCTTTTAAATTGCTTCTTAAAACTCACTTTTATGGTCTGGCCTTCTTAAACTGATTCTCTTTTACTTTACCAGACGTGCAATATATGTTGTTACAGAGCTGTATGTGTCTGGTCTGTGGAGTTTCCCTCTGCCTGAGAACTGGCTGAGCAGTAGCCAGACTGACGGTCACTACCACGAATACACCTCTGTGATTGGTTGTCTGTTTGATGATCTAAGCAGAGAACAGCTTTTAATGCTGTGTGGTGGTGGTGGGGGTGTTGGGGGAGGGCAGGGTCGCATGGTGGTTTGTCTAATGCCACTTTAAATTGTGTGGTTGTGTTGTGAGCAGTGACACAGTGTGATGGGTCCTCTGAGGACAAAGCAGACAGACATCCAGGTTGAGAGCAGGATTAAAACGCTGTGTGTGTGTATGTGTGTGTGTAAACGTGACTTTCTTCTCTGAATTCAGACTTTTTGGTAAAAAAAAAAAAAATCCCACAGCCCCGTGGCCCTAAACCTCATCCGTAACACAACCTGTGGATGGAGAGCAGAAAGGTGTCAACGATTTCCACGAGTTCCATTCTAGTGAAATGAAAGGTGTGTATCACTCGCCACCTTCGAGCTTGATTCAGCTCTTTTTCTAACCTGGAGGGGGAAGCCCACTTTATTGTTTGTTCTCTGGTTGGTTCTGTTTGTTCTGTGGCCTTGAGCTTCTGCCAAAGCAAAGTCTCTGAATGCTTCTGTCTAGACAAGTTTTAACCTTGTAGCCACCCAGTGACAATCACAGGCCACTGGAGCAGATCTGGGTTTGCACCGCTCCCCTCACTCATTCACACTTCACCCCCCACCCACCCCACAGTGGATGTGGGGCACCGCCTCCTCTCTGTCGCCTCCAACCTGCGGTGGCACTTCCTGTTGAGCTGTGGAGCCCGACTTCAACCCTTGTTATTGGGCGACTATTTAGAACATGCACTGTTTTCTGTTACCTAAAAATAAAGCCCTATAATCTCATTATATAAGACACAGACATGTTGCATGTTTATAATTGGTCAAATCAATCAATCAATCAATCAATCAATCAATCAATCAATCAATCAATCAATCAATCAATCAATCAATCAATCAATCAATCAATCAATCAATCAATCAATCAATCAATCAATTTGACAGGACAGTCAAACTTTCAGGTGTCTACAGGCATATTAAAAACGTAGGCTGATTATAAAACAACAGTGACGACTACACCACGACTTAAAGGGCCCATTTTCGATAAATATATCGTTTTTTCTCTATCGTTATTCTGTTATTATTAGTGGTGGTGGAAATGCTGGGCGAGCCGACCACCATCTGATTGTCTTCGAACCTCTGACTTTCATTCGTGATGAATGAAAACATGAGTCTGTCTCGTGCCAGTCAAAGAATTTCACGGTGCACGCGGAGGCTCATGGCTTTTCCAAAACTCCTCATTGTCCCTTTAATGTTTTTTAAGTTTATTTTTTGGCTTTATTTGATAGCACATAGTACAGATAGACAGGAAAGGGGGAGGCAGAGAGAGGGGGAATGACATGCAGGAAAGGGCTGCCCGATGTGGGATTCGAAATGTTTTTTTTAATTTTTATTTATCATTTCAAATGTGTATACAGTGTAGAAGTGAACAGTATATTCACCAACTGTAGCAAAATTTTGTGACTGAAATAAATTTGGGAGGAAAAACAAAAATCAATCAATCAATTAATTAGGTAATACAATTACCATTAAGAAAAAAGCATTGGACAAAAAATGCGCACGATTTTTGAAATGACACATGTGAAAGTTTATTAAAGTGGGCAGGAAGTGAATTCCATATTTGGAACCTCTTGAATTGATATGAACCAGTTTGCGAATTTGGGGGCCGAAGCTGGGAGCTTCACGGCTTGAATAATCATGAAATCCATTTGTTTGTGAAAAAAAGTGGGAATGTGTTTTGTTTGAAGGACAAATTGAGCAATTTGGAGGTTATTAATCTGAGAGATATGGAGGATGTCAACGGTGATGAGTGGCTTCTTGGAGGAGAAAAGGTGGTGATCCTCACTGCTTCTTTTTGCAACCCAAGAATTTTCATTTCATTTTTGAATTTTGGGATGAAGCGAGATGACTTGGTAGGCTATTAACTGTGTGTGTGTGTCTGTGTTTCTGTGATGTCACAGCATTTACTGTGAGGCCTTGGTCAGTGTGTGATGCTTCATGTGTAACCCAGTCACAGCAGAGATTCACTTCCAATGAGGGAAACAGAGACAGTGATGCTCATCCCTCGACTCCTCCTGCTGTGTCCAAATGATTTTCTCTGTGGGACTCAGCAAACAACAAACCTGAATCCTGCTAAGTATTTTATGTATCGATTGCTAATCTTTAACCATAAATCGATTTAAAGAGATTTGTAATGAGAACATTTCTATTCCAAGTCACAAAATGTCATTTATTTATTTAAAAGGATTTGCATTAGCTGATGCCAGTGGCACAAGCTGGTCTTCCTGGGGTCCAAAGTACCACATCGAAAAGGGATGTAAAAAAACAAACCATACATGTATCACATTTTCAATATCATAACAGTCAAATAGACATCTTAATACATTATGTTTGCAGTAAGATTTCACAATACATTAGTGCTGTGAAATCTTACATTTTACGCCTTACATTTGATTGCATTTAAACAAGTTAGTGTCTTAATATCAGTCATTCATTTGACAGGAACAAAACAGACGGGATGAAACATGGATAAGATATTATACTTGACAGACTGGATTACTGCTCAGCTGTTAAATAGTGCATTTTTAGATGGTATTTGAAAGAGGACTTGCTGTTAGATTGTTGTATCCACCTTATTTTTCATTTTCATTCATTGTATTGTTTATTTGTGACGGGACTTTGCATATTAATGAACATTATAAATGTAAATACACCAGATTTAGCTCTAGGCTAATTTCCATCTGTAGTCCCGCGGTAGGCTACACATATCAACAATTGTACAAAACACATTAATAGACAACATTTCACGGATTCATGAAGGCCAGGGTTTTTGTGCGACACTTCCGGTCCAGCACTCTTCCATAATTGCGACCAGAATATGAAAACAATGACAATTGTTGTTGCTCTATTTATTTAAGCTTATATTTAAAAGTAGCACAATGTAGAGCTGTCAGGATTTTTTAAAGCAGCATCCTCTCTTGCAACACGTTGCTTCAGAGCATGAAAGAGCAGTTTGTTAATGTTAACAATAAATATTCAGAATACAGCAGAGTTATGTGTGGTGTACCGCAGGGTTCAGTTTTAGGACCAATTCTCTTCATTCTTTACATACTTCCATTAGGCAACATCATCCGGAAACACTCAATTAATTTTCACTGTTATGCGGATGATACACAGCTCTACTTGTCCATGGAGCCAGATGATAGTAACCGCCTCATTAACCTGCAAGACTGCTTAAAAGACATCAAATCCTGGATGTCCGCTGTTTCTTGTTACTAAACTCAGATAAAACCGAGGTTATTGTGTTCGGTCCTAAACAACTCAGGGATGCGTTTTCCAATCAGATCGCTACTCTAGATAATATCGCCCAGACCTCTAGCACAACAGCAAAGAACCTTGGGGTCATTTTTGACCAAGACCTTTCTTTCAGCTCCCACATAAAACATGTGACTAGGACCGCCTTCTTCCACCTGCGGAGTATCACTAAGGTTAAGAATATCCTTTCCCAGAGTGATGCTGAGAAACTGGTGCATGCATTTATCACTTCTAGGCTGGACTACTGTAACTCTCTCCTGTCAGGATGTCCCAAAAACTCTGTAAAGAGTCTCCAGCTGGTCCAGCAGCGAGGGTTTTGACAGGAGTTAAGAAGAGAGAGCATCTCTCTCACCTTAGCTTCTCTCCACTGGCTTCCTGTAGGATTTAGAATAGACTTCAAAATCCTCCTGCTGACTTATAAGGCTCTTAATGATAAAGCTCCGTCCTATCTGAAAGAACTAATTACTCCGTACTGTCCTAGCAGAGCACCGCTCCCAGAATGCAGGTTTGTTAGTGACTCCTAGTATCTCTAGAAATAGATTAGGAAAAAGAGCTTTTATCACATTTTACTGTGGAACCAGCTCTCTCCTTGGGTCAAAAGGCAGACACTCTGACTACATTTAAGTCTAGACTTAAGACCTTCCTTTATGACAGGGCTTTTAGTTAGGGCTGGTTCAGGTAGCTCTGAACCATTTAACAGCTGCTAAGGCTTAGACTGCTGGGGGAAACATCTGGTTACACAGATCTCCTTTTCCTCCTCCTCCTCCTCCTCTCTTCTTACCCCCCCCCCACTTGGTATATTTTTATATTTTTAAAATAGTATATTTTGGAACCGTCATTTTCTGTTGCACTTTGTAGTTTGGCCTTGGTGTCTTTACTTTCTCTCTGTGTTTCAGAGGCCACCTGTATCCCTCCTGCTACTGGACCCTGGACCAATCTGCCAGCTGTCACCAGAAGCTGCCACCATTAACTCTATGCACATTTCGCATGTTCTGTCATAAACTGTAAAACTGTAAACTGTCTTGTCTGTAACAACATCTACTGCACGTCTGTCCGTCCTGGGTGAGGGATCCCTCCTCTGTTGCTCACCCTGAGGTTTCTCCTATTTTTCCCTGTTAAAGGGTTTTCTATTGAGTTTTTCCTCAGTCGATGCGAGGGTCTAAGGACAGAGGATGTTGTTACAATGTCATGTGAAGTCCTTTGAGACAAACTGTTTGTGAAAAAGGGCTATACAAATAAAATTGACTTGACTTGACTTGAAAATGAACAAACCAGTTTCGTAGTACAGTGTTAACTCAGACCGGGTCTTTAGGTTTTGTTCAGCTGCATCATGAACACAAAGCCTGGCTCTGTTGAGCCTCCTTCGCCTCCTCCTCCGGTGAGGGAATGCGGCTGAAGTGCTGCACATAAATCCGGACGTTCATTTTCACCTTACTTCCGCATTTGAAAATAAGGTGGATAAGGAGGGGGCAGTTATTCCGAAGCTTGATGGCACGAAAGATAACTGTCCTTTTCAAAGCGTTGGATTTTGAGCATGGTAATGTTATCATCATCTGCTGATCTAGTGGAATGACTATGAATTTGACTACATCTGATAATTTGATCCAAAATATATTCATCAATAACAAATTGGTTGTTTTCCTTTGACATCCTCATGCTGTTGCTGATGGTTTCGTGGTCCCTCAGAGGTCTAGATTTAGGAATGATGGTGCTGATGAAGATCAGGCACTGATCTGGAAGCCCAGGACTCCAAACAGACACTGTTCTCTACATACATGTTAAAGAAGATTTCAACGATTCTGCTTAATGTAACCAGACTCTGGTCCACTGATGCACACCACTCTGTCTGTTAAAGTCCTGTTTGTGTCAGAGTAAATGAAACAACCCTTCACTTCATGTTTACAGTAACAAGTATTTCCTTTGTGTTTAACAGTGTTAAAGTGAATTACCGTGGATTGTCTCTTTAAGCCTCGGTCAGAAGTGGATTGTAAGTCAGGTGTGAAGCTGAGGATCAGCCTGTGGCCTTTGAAAACCACGGTGAATGCTGGCGATATAACCACAACAGTGGGCTGCTCTCAGTGTTGTTTTACCTCAACACCTGCCTGAATTTCCTTTCTTGCACTTCCTTGAGTGAGGGATTGAAACATGAGAGCCGTGAACCGTGGGCAGTGCCCCTCACCCATTGTGCGCCGCAGTTAATTAAAGCTTTAGGCTTCGTTTAGCACTGAGGTGCAATTTCCACCCAACCCAACGCCACCCCTCCAACCCCCACCCAACCCACCCCACCAGAGGATGTTGGAAATGTAATTGTGTCTGAAAGTCACGTCTCTAACGAGATTAATCAGCTATTCAAAGCAACATCCACACACACACACTCACACACAGGAAGTCACACGTTTACCTGATTTAATCTGCAGATCCTGTTACAACAATAGAAACAGGAAGTGGTCTGTGAGGAGATTATATGAACTAATGGGATCATCCCTATGTTCCCCAGGTTCTATGTTCCCAGCTCACCCCCAAAAAGGTTCTATGTTCCCCGCTTATTAAAAAAAGGTTCTATGTTCCCAGCTCACCCCCAAAAAGGTTCTATGTTCCCCGCTTACAAAAAAAGGTTCTATGTTCACAACTCACCCCCAAAAAGGTTCTATGTTACCCGCTTATTAAAAAAAGGTTCTATGTTCCCAGCTCACCCCCAAAAAGGTTTTATGTTCCCGACTTACTAAAAAAAGGTTCCCCGCTTTTTAAAAAAAGGTTCTATGTTCCTCGCTTACTAAAAAAAGTTTCTACATTCCTCGCTCACTAAAAAAAGGTTCTATGTTCCTCGCTCACTAAAAAAAGTTTCTATGTTCCTCGCTTACTAAAAAAATGGTTCTATGTTCCCCACAAAAAAAGGTTCTATGTTCCTCGCTTACTAAAAAAAGTGTCTATGCTCCTCACTTACTAAAAAAAGGGTTCTATGTTCTCTGCTTATCCAAAAAAGGGTGGAAACATAGCAGTAGCATCAATATGCTGTGTTAGGGTTTTCTCCATTATGTGCGTTTAGAGATGTTGAAACAACATATTAATGCTGCTGCTATGTTTCCTGCCTTTTTTGAATAAGAACTTTGTTTGGTAACTGGGGAACATAGAACCTTTTTGCAGGGTATAAGCAGGGAACATAGATACTGTACGCTCCCGAACTAATGAGTTGTACACACAGCAAAGAGCAGAGTCCTGTTGGACTGTTCTCCAGTCAGTGAGCGGCTCCGCTGCCTCGCTGGGAGAACAATGAGAGCAGAAGAGGAGGCCTTGGTATTGATCGGTGTCTCCTCATATCCTCCATGTCTAATGAGAAGTTTCTAGTGGAGGACATCCTGGCATGACTCAATAATGTGCCAACGTACAATACTGCGTTTGATCCAGTGGAGGAGTGACAAGTGCGTCTTTCCCTCAGGAGACACCAAGTCGATGACCAGGTCAATTCCTTCGTCACCATCTGCACCAGCCACAGACTCACTGACATTGACTGACAGACGGTACACACACCACCAATCCAGGCCAAACGTGTCATTACACAGAGCATGCTGTGTCCTTTTCTTCGCCTGCACTTCTTCACCACCGCCGCAGCCCATTGTCGACGCTCCATCTCTTCCCTCGTCATCAGCCGATACAATATAATGTTTTGTTGTTTTTGTATTTTCGTCCCTTCGGCGACCAGCAATTAGGGAGGCCCTTAATTTGACCTACTTTGTTAGTCATTTCATTTATTTTCCCAAACACAGTAATTGCCTGCCAGGGAGCCTGGGCTGAGCTGCGTCTGTGCACCTGGCCTCAGTCTGTGTCTGCATGTTTCATTGATTAGAGGTTGTCTTCACTTGCTGACATTTACAGCAACACCGCCAGCAAATCAAGAAACCAAGTACTATCTAATACAATTGGAGAACATTAGTCATTTATTTTATTTGTCTGACATCAAAGTACATCAAATTTGGCTGTATTATAATCTAAAAATATGAAGAAGATGGGAACTGAAAGCAAGAAGGCATGTCGGTGTTGTACCCAGCAAACCTTCTGTCATCGTCTTAAATGTATATTTCCACCCTTTAAAAGCGGGAGCATTGTGGTGTCAGTATGGCCGTGTCAGCCGGATCCTGCCAGTTGTCTATTTAACAGAAAAGAGCCGCGAATATGGGACAACTCACTTGACAGGTACATTGATGCAACTGTATGTGGCTTGTACACAAAGCACTTGAGAAACTCCTCCACTCCCCACTGTATCCAAGCAGCCCTTTCTGTGCTGCAGGCCGGGCGCTGCTCCTCTCCACTCCTGCTTTTTTTTTTTTTTTACTGTCACACCCACACAATGGTTTCCTGCAGAAACTGAGGAGCCACAAGACGAGGGGGTCGGCCGGGGTGTTGACCAGGTATGAAGACAAAAGGCCAGTGTTGTTGGACAACATTGACACAGCCGTGCATATGTGTGTGTGTGCGTGTGTGGCTTTTGTCCTCCCAGAGCATCTTACAGCCTTCTTTATTCACTTGTATTCAAGAAAAGCTGCTGCTGCAAAAATGAACACATGACACAAATTACACAGTGTCACGGTGAATATATGAAACACTCTTTTGCAATGTATTGATCATTATCAGTGTATTATTTTAGTTTTCTATAGTTTTAGAATGAAAAAGCAGCAGCCTGAAAAAGAATGGGAAACCCAGGAGACTTAAACTCTGACTTAGACCAAGGTATCAGAAAAGTTTCTTACTACGAGACAATATAGGATGTCTTGGCTTATACAGTATCTATCTATCTATCTATCTATCTATCTATCTATCTATCTATCTATCTATCTATCTATCTATCTATCTATCTATCTATCTATCTATCTATCTATCTATCTATCTATCTATCTATGTGTGAGTATGTGTGTGTGTGTGTGTGAGCTACACGTCTCTCTCATGTGTTTATTGTGTTATGGCTCATGAGTGCTGCTGCATTTGGAGCTTTTCAAGGAGACGGTTGTCTATGACTGTCAAAGCAGACCTGTGCTTGTGCTGAGCAGCTGGTTATATGGTTTGTATACACCTGAAGTAGCAACAAGATGTTTGGCTTTTAAAAACACTTTATTGAAAGTCGCACTTTCTTTCAATAGCTTCATATTGATTTTTTTTTTTATTATTATTTACCGGATATGAAATGAAACAGAATGGTAACCCTAGCTTATTGCATTTTATAATGTGAATAATCAACTCAGTAGGTTTTATAAGTGAAATCCTGACCTGCGAGTAAGAGATAAAACAGACATACAGTACACAGTGTTTGAATCAGAAGGGGAGCTGTGTTCCTTCAAGCCTTGCCTGACACAGGTCTCTCTGCAGTAGTGGACTGCTTCTGGAGGTTGCCAGTGAACAATGGAGGGGGGTGCTTTTCCTTGGAGACTGTGACAAGATAAAATAATGAAATCAAGTGAATGGATAAAAGCGGGAACACAGGCAGCCTCAGATAACAGGACTGAAGCGCAGTCCTCTTCCACTCCGCCACCTACATGTACCTCCACCCCGAGCACAAACGTTAAACACCAGCAACTTATGGGAGATAAACTTTTTATATGGGAGTGGATTACAAAACAGGCCTCTCGCATTAACTCTCCACTGTCCCTGCCTGCTTCTGTGGAAACAATGACTGGGAAAGCATTTGTTCCTGTGTGTAATTAGGCAGCCAATTAACAGCTCCAAGGTAGGGGCCTTCATTCTTCCGCTCACACACACACACACACACACACACACAAATACACATTTGTATGATTCCTCACACAGTTTCTTTTTACATCCAGCACAGAGAGAAGGATGTGTGTTCTCAAGCTCAGGGCATTACTACCTCTCCCTCCGTCGCTTTGTCTGGCCTCCTTTTTCTCTGTCAAGCTAAAAAAAAAAAAAAAAGATGAGGGAACAGCAGAAAAAAACCCACCCAGGATTCCTTGTTGGGCCAGTTCTTCCTCTATAGAAATCAGACGGTTGTATTTAGTCATCCTCTCAGCACCACTCAGACCTCCCAGTTTGACATAGTCCAGCCCCAAACCTACAGCCTGTGGGAGGAGAAGAGCAAGAGACTGTGAGACACAAACTAGTAATGAGGAAACATGTCATGCTCCGCAAAAAAGCTTTACTAATTCCAACTGACATCATATCATATCGTCATCTTTAAAGGGATATTTCAACATTTTGGCAAATTCGCCTATTAACATAATCCATATAGTCTTGAGAGTAGGTTCATTACCTTTAGTTGTCAGTGCAAGCTGTTTTTAGATCAGCGGGGCAGAGACATGAGCTGCTCAGCTAACGCAATGGAGGCTAATGGTATTTCCATGTTTCCCTAATCAAACTACACTAAATACACAACAACTCCAAAACACTCTCGTGGACAAGTTGTGACAGTCCAGTCACCACGCTATGAGATAATAATGTATAATTATATAACTATGCCTGACCTGAGACCTCCCGCTTGCTTCTGTGGTTATCTCTCTCTCAAGTGTATGCATAGAATGTGAGTTTGTGTACCTGTCTGTATGTGTCTATGTACCTGAGCATGGGAGTTGCTTAATTTACCCGCTCTGTAGTTATCGCTTCTAGGCCTGGTACGACCCGGCGTGACCGGACTCGGCGAGGCCGTGGCTCAGGACGTCCCCGTGGCTCAGGACGTCCCCGTGGCTCAGGACGTCCCCGTCACATACACGGCTACAGCAGCTCGGTTCTTAGTTCATTGGGTCTGTGCCACCAGCGTGGTCTCTCCTCATGTGGAAGACCCCTGCTCTTCTTCTCGAGTTCCCGGAAGGGTGATATGGGCGCCTCAACTCCACCCACTCACGAGGTTAAGTGAGCTACCTCCCATCTCGTGATATATTTCTGTGTTGTATACGTGGATCAGTCTACCTTGACCTCACCTTACCCTCAAACTTCACCTGCTTCACATCTCCTAGGGGAGTTCATAACAACGACACATGAAGCAAATACTCAGAACTACTTGCGCATTTGCCTCTAAAACAACTCAGGTCACAACTTGTCCATGAACTCACAGCTCTGCCCCAACGATCTAAAAACAGCTTGCACCTACAATAAAAAGGTAATGATGATACTCCTAAAACTATAGGGATTGTTGCAATAGGCGAATTTGCCAAAAATGTTGAAATATCCCTTTAAATTATCCCTTTAATTTTCAGGAGAACTCTTCATCAAGTAAAAGGAGTCAAAACTGATCTCCTTCAAAGTGTTGCTGGTCTGCAGCTCATGGGCCAGGTTAGGCCTGGATCTCCCCTCAGCTCCCGGCACAGATACAGTATTGTGTTTCTGCTGCACTGAAGCAACGTATCCTCCATCATTCTGACACAAAGAAGGTTGGAGAAAGCAGGACACTTCTAGATCTGGACCTGGACTAAGTGGGACATCAGGGAGGAGACAGGAACCCATGTTTCCATGCTTTTCCAATATTCCATGTTGTAAACTGTTTTCTTGTCTGTATACATACAACATCTACTGTATGTCACGTCACCCATCCTGGGTGAGGCATCCCTCCTCTGTCTCTCACCCTGAGGTTTCTCCTGTTTTTTGTGAGGGTCTAAGGACAGAGGATGTTGTTATGATGCTGTGTAAAGCCCTTTGTGACAAACAGTTTGTAAAAATGGGCTATACTAATAAACCTTTCCAAGAAACTTGGTGGTCATTCCAGAAAAATGTCCTGAAAAACAACCATCACTGCAGCTGTGGGGTTTATGGAAGAGCTTCCTGGTGAAGCGGGAAGAGAAAGGCCCTCTAGGACTGTCATCAGTCACAAACCACCTCCTGAGGTTTTATTTTTCCTGCATCCAGACTAACGCTGCTACAGCAAACGGCACACCGGATGTCATTTTAGTGGACAAGAGAACGATAGCAAAACTTGGTAGAGGCTGACAAAGAATGCTGTCGATGGCAACAGCAATGGCAATGCCGTCCAAAGTTAAAATATTTTAACTTTTCCAACTTGTCCATTTGTCATCTCCTGTCTGCAGGACTCCATGTAAATGCAGCATAACAGTCCTGGATTCTAATAATTCTACCCTGTCTCTGATTCTCAGTCATTTCATGCACCCCAGTCCAGCACAAACTTAAAGGCAAAGCTCAACAGGAGGGTATTGGTGTGTCAACATGTGTCCCCTAAGGCCTGAGCTACAAATCAGGTTTAGGTTATAAAACACCTGTCCTCCTTATTAATGTTCTTAATGGGAGGTTTTTGGGCTTTTTGGGCCCGAAACTTTACTGTTGCTCTGTTCTACGATGTTCTCCATCTAGTCTCTACCTGTGTGGGTCCCTTGCTTTTAGAGTCAACATCTGGTACACAAAAAGAGGCATAAATAGTAAAGTTCTGGTCTACAAACAGTTTGTCTCAAAGCGCTTTACACAGCACCATAACAACATCTTCTGCCCTAGACCCTCACATGCATTGAGAAACAGGAGAAACCTCAGGGTGAGCAACATGAAACATACAACAACTTCCATATTCCATCCACATTTAAACAAATTCTCAAAGCAAGCCACATTAGTTTAACTTTGAACTTTTCATGATATCACAATAGGCCTAACCCTCTGAGATGATCGTATTTACAGAATTAGGCAGATGACATGAAGCTGGACAGGGAATGAAAGAGAGGGAAAACAACTTACTACATCTGACAGTGAGTCATTATCACAGGGCTCACTGGACGTCGTACCCAGTAACACTGAACCTGCAGGTGGACAGCGCATACAGTTACACAAAACAATCCACTATGAAACAATCATTCACAAGTGCTTTTTATATTAATGACCAATGTGTGGTAGCATGACAAACGCTAGCTTCAAGATTAAGTTGGAAACAATTATTCAGTCATATTTGCTGGAGCTGTCACTATAATCTGATAGTCAGACATTAAATGGGTAATTTAGGACAAAGTCCAACTCCTCTGGCTCCACCTACAGCCTGGAATCGTATTTTCCAAAATGCACCGCGACTGATGATTCTCCACTAATCAGGTTGAGGGAGCAGGAGGAGCAGCCAATCACAGCTCGTACACGTCGTAATAAGCTGACAAAAGCTAAAATAAAGTCTGCGACTTTTTCTTTTCACCTCTGTCAACCCCCCTCCCTCCTTCCACACACACAGACACACACAAGAAGAGTGTTGCTGCATTCAAGACAGCTCGGAAGTCAGAAATAAAACGAGCTCCGAGTTGTAAAAAATGAATTGAACGGCGTCAAACTCGGAAAATACAGGTCGGAAACTCGGCCGGGTATCATATCAGAGCTCTGACTTTCCGACTTGACCTCATGACAACATTAAAACATGGCAGCCCTCGTCTCAAACGGTTAGAATTGAGAAATTTTAAGTTGTTTGTTGAGGTTTGAAAGCTTATTTCTGTCCATATTATTGCAGTAGCCTTTATGAAATACGTTTATATTAAGCTGTGATTGTTGTATTGTGTTAAATTGCGGCCCTCGTATGTGACGGAAACAACGTTTGATGGTTATCAAGGTTATAATATAATATCATCTGCAGCTTTTCCTCTCCTCCAAAATAAACATCATTTACTGCTGCATTTATTTTTTGTATTCAGCATGAGCCAAACTTCCTTCAGGTATCCAGGTTTTTTTTCTTTCAAGTTCCTGCAGCGTGAACGCAATGATGTCCAAAGTCGGAAATGTCCAAGTTGGAATTCCGACCTCCGAGTTCTTACCAACTGGAGCTGAGCTGCTT
This sequence comes from Decapterus maruadsi, assembly GCA_030347415.2. Lineage (NCBI taxonomy): Eukaryota > Metazoa > Chordata > Actinopteri > Carangiformes > Carangidae > Decapterus > Decapterus maruadsi. The sequence goes on along the minus strand of CM064892.1, from coordinate 26,534,771 downwards.
CAAGCACTGGCTGGCTGCTGTGTTTCTACTCCCACATTTACCCTTTTCCCATGGGTCAGAAGAAAATGGCTAGAATTCACACATTTTGAGGAAGGGGGCCTTTCAAACAGAGGTCTCCATCAATCTGGCAATGCACACTGATAGACTGACTGGTCACCTTGCTGGCAGAAAAAGTGGTCCCTTTATTTTAAACTGTTGGTGCATTTCCTCCTCAAAAGTAAATATTCAAATTGCCACTGGTAGATTAGTTAAAGTCTAACATCCACACGTTCCCTTAAACGCACCTCTGGTTGCGACTTCAACAGCTATGGATAAAAACAACAACAATGCATCATCTACTGCAATAACACCATGCATTTGAGTGCAGTTGAGTGTCTGCTTCGTGGTCAGACCTCAGCTCAACACTGATAACATGAACATTCTCATGAACGTGTAATGAATTAGTAAATGCACCACAGTGTTGGTGAAGCAGATTGGTTCAGTACTTAGCAGTGGTTCCTACTACAATGTAGAAAACAATGACCAGCTGCACGGTTCCATCTGTCATTGGCTCCTTTCCAACACGTGTCACAAAGGAAACAATGTGACGTATATGCATCATGTAATTATGTCTTATTTACATCAATTTATACACTTAAACATGTTGATGCTCTGTGGTACCTGTTGTTTCCTTATACACATATCTGGTCCTGATGGTGTATAGGTGAAACCGAAAGTTTGAAATAGCATCTATGTCTTTTAACGGTATAAACAGACAGACAAACAATGCTGTTTCTATGTAGAACTCCTCTGTGGGAGTTAATTTGAACAGTATTTTACCAATGTATAAATCAATCCTCTCAAAAACATCTTTCTGTGGATGCGTTACCTTGGTGCTGTGATGTGATGCTGATCATATCACTGACAGTCATCTCATCAGTGTGTTTTAAGATGTGACCTTTAACCTCCAGTTGGGGCAGGGCCTTTATCTTGTGTGTAACTTCAAAAAGCAGCGAGCACGAGTCTCCAATCACACTGCTCAGCTTCTCCCAATGGACTTTGTCCTTATAGAGAAACACAACAACAAGGATAGAACATCATACTATAAACACTCATTTTATAAATATCTTATTAATTTCACAAACACGCTTAAAGTGATAGTTCAGCTTTGTTGACGTGAGGTTGTTATGAGGTACAAATGGCCATGAGGTATATTCTCCTGCATATAGTGTACTTAATGGCCCTCATACAACCCCACTTCAAAAAAGCTGAACTATTCCTTTAAAACACAAAAAATACTTCTAAAAACAACTGTGCATTCTTTTTATTCTTAGAGTGTGGTTTAAGCTGGACCTCTGTGGCTGGTAACACTAATTAGGGATGCTGAGTCCAAGTATTCATGATAAACCAGTAAAGGCAAGTACATCTATCACTATGGAAACCAATGCACTGCAACCAAATCTAACCTGCCCATGTCAACCTTTCAACAATACTGTTCACTGTTAACTTGTCTGCCCTAAATGCCCTGATCATTCTCACAACCAAGGGTGACAGACTACTGCCACCTCATTGTTACATACTGTAGTGTAGCTCTGAGCAGCTCGCCGCTGCTTGCACCGACAAATATTAACAAACCTACTGCTATGACTATAGGGATTATGGCAATGGGCCAATTTGCCAAAATGTTGAACTATCCCTTTGATAATTTGCCAGTATCAGTCTAAAATCTAAACACCTTATCACTAAGAACTCACTGTTAGGCTGTTAGGAATTTGCCAGAATAGTTTTTACTTTTTTACTCAACCCTCTGAATTGGCAGGAGTGGGAACTACACAGAAACATGTACGATATACAAACAATGTTGAGAAAAGAATGAGAGTGTTTTGAACTCACCTCCCTCCTGAATGGATTGATTAGAGCCACGACCGCTGGGTATTTGCTAACAAGGCTTTGGTACGTGTCCACTAACTCATCTGGAGACTTCAAAACTCCTGCTGTGACTTCATACTTTCCTTTAGACTGAGAGGAGGAGAGGAAATTCAGTCAGTCGTCTTCACTACCTCGTGTGATTCCATTGCATTTGGATTTGAACTGTCCTCTTTGGTTGTATGATTTTGGACTGATTTAACCCTCCTGTTGTCCTCCTGGGTCAAGGATGGAAGGAAGGACGAAGGGAAAGAAGGAAGGAAGGACAAAGGGAAGGAAGGAAGAAAAGAAAGAAGGAAGGAAGGATGAAATTCATCTTCATTGCCTTTGTCCTCATTTCTTCTTCCTTCTTTTTTTGATTCAATTGACCTGATCTGTTCCATCCTTCCAGGAAGAAAAGAAAGAAGGAAGGTCCTCCCTTCCTTCCTTCCTTCTCTTCATCCTTCCTTCTTTCTCGAAGGGAAGGAAGGATTTCAGGAAAGAAGGAAGGAAAGAAAAAAGGAAGGAAGGACGAAGAGAAGGAAGGAAGGATGAAGAGAAGGAAGGAAGAAGTCCTTCCTTCCATCCTTGACCCAGGAGGACAACAGGAGGAATCAAAGGGAAGGAAGGAAGAAAAGAAAGAAGGAAGGAAGGACGAAGGGAAGGAAGGATGAAAGGAAAGAAGGAAGGAAAGAAAAAAGGAAGGAAGGATGAAGAGAAAGAAGGAAGGATGAAGAGAAGGAAGGAAGGAAGGGAGGACGAAGGGAAAGAAGGGAGGAAAGAAGGAAGAGGAAAAAGATGGAAGGATGGAACAGATCAGGTCAATTGGATCAAAAAAAGAAGGAAGAAGAAATGAGGGCAAAGGCAATGAAGGAAAGAAGGAAAGGAAAAAGGATTGTGGAAAGAAGGAAGGGAGAGGGGAAGGAAAGGAGGAAGGGAACAGATTGGGTCAATTTGACCCAGAGGGAAAACAGGAAAAGTCGAAGATTACCTTTCGTCAACTTACATAGTCTATTAGCTCACGGGCGTCACAGTTTAATGCTAAATGGACCTCTGTTCCCAGCGCCAGTCCAAGGTTAGTGCAGGCTTCAGAGATGAGATCCAGAGGCTGCTCGGGCCTCTCGTAGCTAACAGCTAGCGCTCCGCTGCTGTGCAGAGTTGCCTGAGTTGCCTCGGAGCAAACACAAAAGGTTCACCTTTTCAACAAGATCCATATAATGTACTTTTCTCCATCCAGTGGTAATAAATACATTAACCCCACAATGTTCTTTACATCTCCCCTCTCGAGAAGCGTCTGTTGAAAAGTAGCTTACCTGAAGCTGCGTGAGACTGACAACGGATGAGTATTTATTCATTGGTCTGAATGAGACGGCTGTCATTTCAAGGTTATTCGAGGATGAGTGTGTTCCACTCACCCTCTGCACTGTTTGCGTTATGAATGTAAGTGCTAGGGGTCACTGAACAATGCAGGCCATAACAATGTATACAGTAAAAATACTGCCTGAAGGAAAAGGCAAATTAAAGTATTGAATACATAATAAGCACTTGCAGGCATGCATACCTGAGTTAATTTGGACGTTACGCAAAGCAAAGCCATACACAAATACAATTTTTTGTGTATCTTTGGGGAAAGCTCAGTGAAAGAAAAGCTTTTGCCTCCACCTTTTGCATCCTTTACCATTATAAATTCTGTGTGAACATAGTTTCCATTCTTAAAGTGAACCAATAGCAGCGTCCCTCACCCCGGCTTTTGTTGAAGCGTTCATTATTCTCATCATCTCCTTCTGTAACTCAAGGGTCATTGTGATGATCTGTTGAAGGAAGTTCACAGTTCATTGCATTTTATAAATGCTATAGCAAATTGAATATTGAAGAGCTGAGCTGCGATAATAAAGCACGTCAATGAACTTGCGCAAACAACACAAACTTTACACAGGGAGCGCGTTTGTATCAACTGCAGAGGTGTGAGTGAGAGCGGTGTGTGTACTTGTTTGACTCGTTGTCCCGTCTTGGGGATCAGGATGACTTCCTCCAGCAGGTTCAGTTTTCCGGGAGACATCTTCCCACAGCTCAGCAAAGTCACCAAGGAAACAGGGACGTGAAACTGTGTTGGAGTCTGGATAAAGTGTTGAAGACGTCATTACATTTCTCTTAGTTTGTGTGGTATTGTTTTGTTTTTTTGCGATTGTGTGATCTAACCTCTTGGTTCTTAAGCGCTGCTATGTGTCTGTACAGAGGTAGGCCCTGTAACTGTGCTGCAGCTCTAGCAATAGCCAGAGACACCGAGCCGATGGCGAAGCTCCCGGGCACGACTGGTTCTAATGGCTCTGCCGGAGGAAAGGGTTTCTCTGCAGTGTTGCTCTTTTTACCTGTGTGACGAGGTGGGATTCATTAGAGAAACACGTGAGACACGGGAACAGACCCAACACCTACGGGCACCTTTGGTTCCGGAACATGCGCTTCAACTGGGAGCAGCAAAGTCTGGTAGCTCTGAGTTTTTGAGTTTTTACTCAACATTTTGCTTTATTTTTGTTGTGTTTTTGTCATCTACTGATGGATGCTTCTATGGAGAGAAGAGATTCTTCAAAGATGAGCTCAGACCTTCTGACTTACGGGGTTCCGCGCAGCAGTTTTTGTCCTTCATTGAAAATGGACAGATCTGGAGGACACCATCCTGTCCCAGAAGAGATGAAGAGGTGCTTTTGTGGTGGTTGTCGTGCTGCTGCTGCTGCTGGTGCAAAGTTAAAGGCTTGGAGGTGGAGATGTCCGGTCCTTCCTGAGGTCAGTCGTCATTGGAAATATCAACTCTCTGCCCAACAAGAGTGATGAAGAGCTGGAGATATTGGTGAAGACCCAGAAATTGTTGCTAGGATACAGACTAAACATCCTGAGGCACTAGAGCACTGAAGAAGGAGGAGGCCTGGATCATCCACTTCATGGCACCTTGACTGACTAGGAAAGCAGCGGTGGTGGACGGCTCCTCTCTCCTTGCTGCAAGATGGAGGAATATAGTCGTGGGGCAGATCAGCAAAATGATTTGGCCCCTCCACCAATGATCCTGATCCACCCAGCTGCCCCTTCACCATCTCCTGCTCCCGCTCCTGCTTCATCCAGCGGTCCTGCTGCATCAGGTGGCCTTTCTCCACCTGGCGGTTCCTGCTCCATCCAGAGGCCCTGCTCCATCTTTCTTTCTTTTTTTTTTTCTGTGTGTCATTGTCGTATAAGCTACTGGACTAATTTGAATTTCCCTCCTTGGGATGAATAAAGTATTCTCTACTCTACTCTACTCTACGGATCGGTACTGGTACGCTTCGGGTCGGATATGGTCAGCTTTGCGTTTGCATTGTATAAAGGGGACCTTCAGGGTTAGGCGGAGTGTGCATTGAAGCGTCACAATGATCACTTATTTTGCGACGTGGCTCGCGGTCTGGTTGAATCCATTCTCTGCCATTTTTACGGCTCGGAAAACCTTCTCATTCCGCACAGCACCATCGTGCTCCCGCTACACAGCCTCCACACCAACGATAGACAGCAGAGCCTGCACCTCCTCAGCACTCCAGACTCTGTTGCTTCAGAGTCCTCCGTGCCTTCTCTGACTTACGGGGGTTCCGCGCAGCAGTTTTTGTCCATATAATGGTTGTGAATGGTGCTCACTTTTCTTCATCCAAAAAGACACACCAAAAAACATCCAAATACCACCATACTGCTGGTCTGTAATATCCCGCTTGTATTGAAGCCCCGACATGAGAAAATAGGTGCGTTCGAGATGAGCCAGGCCTGCGCAGAATCGATCACCGGTGACCAGCGCACAATGCATGCCAGTTAGATTTGTGTCCGACTTGATCCTGACTTGCTCTGACGTCATGCAGGCGCCGGCAACGATAACCTCACGAGATCAAGGTGGACGCAGTTTTTAGAGCCAGGCGCCACAGTTGCTCTCCACCGACTGCAACCAACTGCTAGCCTCAGGCCAATCATGATCTGATTGGCTCCTAGTTAGGACTGCAAACACTACGCGTTGTTGTACTGCTAAAAAAATATTCACAAAATATATTGGTTATTTATAGGACAATTGCAGTACAAGAAATATACATTTCGGTGACTTCCTGTTTGACGGTGGCTGGAAACTGTCCGACTTGACTGCAGCTTTCTGTCACCACCCCCCGCTGCTGCCGCCTGCTCTCGCCAACCCTCCAGGCGAGGCACGGTTCATCTCAAACGCACCTATTGTTCCGCCGGTCAGTGCAAATCTCGCGTGATTTGCACTGACACAGGGAGAGCAGTGAACTGAGACACTGGGAGCTTCAAGCTTAAAATATAGACTTTTACGAATTAAACTGATATGATATATTGGGAATTACTGTCCCAGAACTAGCTGCAACTGGCCCCCATCCTACCTTTATCAGCAGTCTTCTTGTCTTTCGTCTGTGCAGATGGTGCAGAAGGAAGAACCATCTCAGACTCGCTGGGTGAATGACTCTCTTCCTCCTCAGCGTTAGGGATGTCTTTCTCCTCCCCGTACCAAGCCAGGAAGAAATTACTGTGAAATTAGGGAAACAAGATCATAAAGGAAACTCTAAAAGAAGACTGCATGTTCATGGTTCAGGATAAAATAAGAAAGGCGCCAAATGAAGTGTGTAGAACTTCAGAATATTTGTGTCACTTAATACGTAACAACAACACAAGTGATCTGCCTAAGGTCAAACTTATTTAACATCACTAAGAACAGAAAAAAGAGAATTTCATGCAGATAACACTTGCTTGAAAATCTAGTTTTAAGCCACACCATTAGACCTTTCAAAATACTATATTTTAGTCATTGGATATCTGGATCTTTATAAGAAAAAAAGGTGAATTAAGGAACAGCTCAGCTCTGAGCTCCTGGAAGCTTCCTTTTTTATTTATTTATTTTGATAACAAGACAAGACAGTGACAGTGATAGACAAACAAGATGACTCATCCTGTGTATGTGTGTGTAATATAACATAGTATAGCATGATATAGAATAGAGATGACCATTACTCGAATTAGAGTTGTATGACTTGGAAAAGTGAGATAAGATAGACTGAGGTATTGGGTGATGAGGTCAGCTTTACTCAGCCAAACCTGCACATTGCAGTATTTCATTTTTTATCACCTTTTGTCTGTGCAATATTAAAGATATATTGTGTAGGAATTCCTCCCATCTAGCGTTGTGGTTGTAGATCGCAAGCAACTCAATCGTATTTTTCATGCTGCATTCACATGAAATTGGGCAGACGACAGCTGCTGCACGTAACGGCATAAACAAGCCTCTATGTAAACAAATGGTCAAAACAAAAGGCAAAACAATACACATGACAATATGTTGTCATGGTATTGTCGTACTGTAATGTTTACCTGACCCACGTTTTACCGGCTATATGACTAAAATGACATCTGGTTTGTTATCGACTGGAGCTTACCCGCTCCATGTAGATATGAATGATATGAACGGCTCATTCAGAGCTGAAAGGAACACTTCACTTTGTTGATGGAGGGATTACTGATGAATGAAAAACAGACTTTTGAAGCAAATAATCGATTTTCGTGAATAGATAAGAGGAGAAGTTACACAATGTCTCTCATGCTGGCTTCCTGCAACCCAGACTGCTTCTGGGAAGACTTTGTGGTGCTCTACCAGTGGAGTCAGCCTGGAACTCAGAGTCAACGACTTTTAAAGTGAATCCACTTTATTCATGTTTCAACTGCTTTTTATCTCCCAGTCTGTTTGCTATGGAGATCAGTGTACTGCTGGTAAAAAAAAAAACTACCAAATGTCTGGTTCATGAATGATTAGACAACAATGATTGCTGCTAAACAAAGCAGCAATCCCCACCTGTCAGGATATAAAGGATTCTTCAGAGCATTCATTACAACACACAACTAAGCTTTCTAAAACTGGGTTTGTCAGGATGACTCTTTTAAACACAGCAACTGAAAAGAATTCAACTTAGTAATGTGTGTTGTACTTTTAAAATCGAACTGAATTGAATTGAACTTTACCTGAGAATGTGGTCAACACCTGATTGGTCACAGGGGTTTTGGTCCTTCAACATGTTGGTCAGAGGTTCATCGACCCACTGCACAGCCGTCACCACATGGTCACGCCTCTCCTGACTATTGGGCTCTTCACATTCAAAGTGGCTGGAGACTGCAGCTGAGGCAACACTCTGAACACAAACACAGAGAAGAACATCGTTAAAGGAGACTGATCCTCAAGCAGGCCCTAAGACCCCACCAGGCCATACTATAGGCTATGTAAACTCTGAATGGTATATTCTTTCACAGTATTTTCATGATGAACTAAAAGTATAAATATTTTTTTATAACTAAAAAAAACAAATGATCTCTAATTACTTCATTTATATGAAATTATAAGATACGGGGCGGTGTTTAGCTCAGTACGTAGAGCACCCGCCCCATGTGTAGAGGCTGCAAGCGGCCCCAGTTCGAGTCCCGCATCGGACGGCCCTATACTGCATGTCATTCCCCCCATCTCTGCCTCTTATTTCCTGTCACAGTCTCTACTATCCTATCCAAATAAAGGCATAAAAAAATATACTTAAATAAAAAAAAGAAATTATAAGATACACAGAATTCAGATGGGCCATCTGTGCACATTAAACATATAGCAGGCTGGTACTACCATATTTTTTGCTCTATTATATGGCAGCCAATATTCATTAATTCTGCTCACCAGCTGGCTGGATATGGAATGAGAGAACTGCCTACCATATTCAATTGGTGCTATTGTAATGCCTCCTAAGCACCTTAATTAAGCATGCTACAGTTAAAACCCCATCATTGACAGTACCATTCAGATTTGGAAACAAAGAGCAAAGCAATTTATACTGTTAGGGTATATATTCAGGATACATTTGCATTGTTTAAGCAGCTTCAGAAGTATAGGCTACAGTACCAAAGATTATTTCTTTAGGTACCTAATGTGAGACACCTGATGAAGACACATCTTGACAATTTGTAGATTATACAAATGTCTGATGGACTGTTCAGTAAAAGAATGGACAGTTTCATTCATTTTGTTATATTGCAACAAATTGGACGAGTGCATATTGTCAGTATAAAAGATGTAAGGGATAATGTATAGTTTGGAGGTTGTTATGGAGAAATAAACCCCGACAGGAAATATGGAACCCGACGCAAAGCTTGCAATCCTAAAATTTTAAGTTAGGGGCCACTGTGCTCCTAGTCAAAAAAGTTAGTCTGGAGCCCTGGCTAAGCAACACATAAACACTTTCCACACCTGTTTATCTAGACAAGGTAAGACAGTGCATCCAATTATCTGTTGCTTGATCTACAAAGCACTTAGAAGAGTAATCTGTTCTTTGAATTAATCAATATTATATTTGTGTAACTGCCCATAATAACTGTATAAACACACAGTATTTCAAAGTTACATGCTATTTAATCATTTTTAAATCTGTATTATTTTTATTTTTTTGCTTTTGTTTTAATAGCATTTGTGTGCTACACGGATGAAGACATCATAATTAAAGGTACATTGTGTAACTTCTCCTATTCACAAAAATCGATTATTCCGTTCAAAAGTCTGTTTTTCTTTCATCAGTAACCCCCCCATCAACAAAGTGAAGTGTTCCTTTCAGTTCATATCATTCATATCTCCATGGAGCGGGTCAGCTCGCTGCTGGCTGCCATGTCCTGTTTACATAGAGACTTGTTTATGCCGTTACCTGCAGCGGCTGTTGTCCGTCTGCTGTCTAACTGATTTCACGTGAATGCAGCATGAAAAATACAATTGAGTTGCTTGCGATCTACAACCACAACGCTACAGTAGATGGGAGGAATTCTTACACAATATACCTTTAATACAGTATAAGTTACTATAATCATTATTATCTCTCTGGCTGTGAGGAGTAATACTGTGGATGTCTGCTTATGGACTGGGCCAACTGTGTCACCATGACCTTGGTTCTGACCTAACATCTCCTACTGCCTTTTTTTCAGACACTGTAAGTGGAATGGAGGGGGTCAAGCAGGGTTATTGTCTTGATTGCTACTGTTTTTGCTCACTTTTTGCCTCCAGCTATTTATCTTCACATCAGAGTCTAATGCATGTTTGAAGGGCCCCCTCATTTTCAACCATTAGCACATCACTAATGAATCACATCTCCTTTGTTAAATCTTTATTTGTACAATCTTTATGCTGAAAGCATACACTGAACTGAATATCCAGAGTCTCACATGAGCCAATCCAAGCTGTTCACAAAGCAACCATTCATCAGGTGCTGGACTGGCCTGTAGCCACAAGGCATGTGTATTGAGTTTTACCTTTTCCTCGTTGTGGACGATACAGAAGACCTCCACCTCAATGGACAGCTGTCCTCTTGTGTCATAAACCTCCCTTCCCTTCAGTCTGTGTATCCTTGGCGGTGCAGAGAGGTTTGCAAAGTAATTTGCCTAAAGTGATGAAAAAGACATTTTTGACCACAGTGAGCTGTGACCACACACCACACTCAGAGAGCCCAGATTCTGCCATTATGCTGCATTTAAATTGTTCGTAGTCATTAAAACCAACCTTTGCACACAGAATGGACATTGTGGCAAGATTCATAACTCCAAATGAAGCGACAAACAGCAAAATGTGGTGAATGTGAATTTTAATGAAGTTCCAACTAGGAGCAAGTGAATATATAGAATATAAACCCACTTCACCTACGCTTTGTCAAACAGCCTCGTCACAGTTCTGATGGTAACACTATCCAATATAAAAAGGAGTGGAGGAGTTTAACTGGGAGTCATGGATGATTATTATCATAACCTACAATATCCCATTTGTGAGCTTTTGTTGACGTGATCACATTCTAACAAACCAAAGAGAGTGGTAAAGTGAATTCCCTTCCACAAAAATTAAAGAATATCTTGCATTAATGAGGTGGCTGACATAAGGTAGAACTGGTTTATTCTTTAAACTGTCTCGCACCTAATTTTACTTTTACTTGGCCTTGATCTGCTTTGGATATTCTGATGTCCTGCATTTGTAATGCCTTACTTGGCTCTGTAATTTGAGTCAATATTGAAATACACCCAACATTAAGGTGCAGTGGAAGGGATGGTTTACCAGTCCCATGTCAAGGGAATGTGGTTTATGCAACATCTTTTTTTTCCTTTTTTTTTTTACAATTTATTTTAAAGTTCTGGAAAATTAAAGCAGTACTTGAATGCAGCACTAGCTCCAGATGGTGCAGTCAGACCAAGGCTGTGGATGAATAGTCTTTTTTGCTTAGGAGTGTTCCTGCCTGAGTGAAATGACCCAGTACTATCTCAGTGGGAGCCATGATAAAAGTTGGTTGAATTCTCTAAATGCTGAGGAACTGAGCTTCAATCCTCTTCTTCTCATTTGCTTCTGCAGAGTACACTCTGGACCTTCCTTTACAAAGATAAAGGATAAAATGCCTCCACAATTCCTTGCCCCAATACCACTGACGTGCCACTATCGTTTCACCACAGCAGACTGGCATGTAGAAACAGTAGACCACAACTGCTAAAACAAAAACAAAACAAAATCCATCATGTATTCACCCTCAGACACAGTTAACCACCTAGTGACCCTCTGAATTTTCCTACTAGCCTCATACACAGCCTGGTATCATAATAGATCCATGCCTGGTATCCATTCACTCTGAATTTTGTCTGGATTCTGGTTCTGGTCTCGAGAGCGGATCCGGAATTAACCAATTTCATCAAAGTAAAAAAAAAAAGTGTTCACCATTTTTATTGGCTTGGTGCTTTTGTTTTGACGGAAAGGCCTGTCTCTCTCGCCCTGCTTCCAGTTGCTTACCAAAACAGTCAAAACGACCCCAGACCACCCCATAGACACAGTCGGCAAGCAAGGAAACGTCACTTCCGGTCAGGGCCGTGGGGGAAAACAAACCGTTTCCCCCATACACACTCATGCAAAAACGCGGCATTTTAAACCTTTGTAAAACGCTTTTTCGCCGTCCTGTCTTAGTTTGAATCACATGTATATGCTGACAAAGAGCTATATTTTTAGAAACTCATCACGATCTAGGTCGATTGTTGTCCGTACATTTTAAAATATTAGGTATTTCACAGTCAGTCATATTTATCTTCCCCCACGGCTCTGACGCTCTCTTAGTTGCCGCCAGTCGGCTCTAGACACTTGGAGACACTGCCTGAGTTGTTGTGTATTATTTTGCACCGCAAATAAATTCAAAAACCACAACCTGAACTTTTATATCGGAACTTCTCTCATCTTCCCCAAACGTGTAACGGCTCTGACCGGAAGTGACGTTTCCTCAGTTGCCGACCCTGCTGACTCGGTGTAGGCTGCTATGGCTGTGAAAAACGTTATATTTTAAAATGTACGGACAACAATCGACCCAGATCATGATGAGTTTTCTAATATATAGCTCTTTGTCAGCATATACATAAGACAGGACGGCGAACAAGCATTTGACAAAGGTTTAAAATGCCGCGTTTTTGCATGTGTGTGTACGGCCCTAACCGGAAGTGACGTTTCCTTGCTTGCCGACTGTGTCTATCCCATGGATGTATAATATTATCCGGAATTCACCAATTTCATCAAAGTAAAAAAAAAAAAAAGTGTTCACCATTTTTATTGGCTTGGTGCTTTTGTTTTGACGGAAAGGCCTGTCTCTCTCGCCCTGCTTCCGGTTGCTTAACAGTTACCAAAACAGTCACAAAACGACCCCAGAGACCACCCCATGTCGCTCCTGAGGGAAAAATGACGACACAAAAACGTCATTATTTTTGCTGACAGCACCATTCCCATTACTCAGTGCTCGTGCAGTAGCTAGTTGGCAATTGCTAATTAAGATAATTTCGCTGTAGAAAGTGAATTAGGATTAGTACAATCACCGCCGGACAACAACAGTGAAAGAAACGGTCGTACCAGGAAGCCTTGGACGTCTCTGTGCTTGTGGAGGTAGAGCTCGTTGAGAGCTCCCTCTATCTGCTCCGGGACTCTGTTGACGCGGTAAAACTCCGCCGCTGCGTTTTTCATTTCATAGAAATCCCGTTCCTCTTCAGAAACACGGCTGCTAACTCCTCGATAAGACATTGTTCATGCTTCGTCACCGTCTTTGTCGGCTTTTGTTGTTCGTTACCATGGGAACGAGTCGCGAGGCACACGGAGATCAGAGAGACGCCGCTTCCTTGTCACGTCATGAATAAAACGCTGTGTTTAATTAGGAGGAGAGGAGAGGAGAGGGGAGTCCTGCAGTCTCTGGAACTCTCTGCTTTTCAGAGAGCTGGGAATGCAAGTAAATTGTAATTAAACAAACAGTTTCTTTATGAGCTTTGTAATCAAATCCGATATGGGCATTTTCTACTGTTGAGAGAAGGGGGCAGTTATATTCCACTGTGGTTTAGTCAGTCAGACTTCATCTGAAAAGCAGACTGTGGTACAATAAATCCTGGGCAAACTTTTTCAATATTAAAAAAATAGTCCGTTTAGGATCTGCATCCAACCACTCAGCTCTACTGCAGGAATGTTTGTCTTTTAGAATAGTTCAGCATTTGCATGGACATTTTACTTTTGGTTAAAAAAGAAAAGAAAAGAAAAAAAAGTGTAAGAATAAAAAGGAAATGAAATTTCTGGGGAAAAAGGCTGCTTTCTGACTCTAAACTCTAGTTTTTTCATTGTTTTGTTTTCATTTGTTGTTGTTTTTTTTTTACCTAAAATAAGTCAGTGTTTAGTTTTGTGAAACTGACCAATCTTTTAGCAACATTAACGACACAGACCAGTCTGAAACCAATCCTTGAAGGAAGTCTCTCAACCAGTTGGTAAAGGGGTTAACTGCTGATAGAGTTTAGATAGGCCTAACTGATCCATCTGGACTGACAGACTGACGTTCATCATTTGCTTTTTCAATCTGTAGCTTTGTGGTTTTGTGCAGTTTGTCTATGAAGTGACCTAAACTGTACAATCTTTTACGTCACCAAAAACCTCATTAGCCTGATTCCATAGCTCATGTTGTTCTGCTAATCACTTTCCAAGGGCATTCACTGAGTCAGTCACTATGCACAATTATACACAAGATATGCTTTTCTCTTCGGTTGTTTGGCTGTAAATCTCAATTTGATTTGGTGAGTGTTCACTGCATGCGTGACATGATGGTTTACTGTAGGTCAGAGAAAACAAGCATGATCACTGTGGTGCCTAATTCATGCTGCTTTTCACAATGAACATAAATGATTAGTCAGCAAATTAAGGCAGGAGACACATGTAAACAGCACAAGCAGTAGCCTATACAATGGGAAGAAACACATACACATGGGGGGATAATTGGCTATAAGGTGAAGGAGAAATACAAAGTTATTCCTAGCTCTTGTTTCTCCATGAAAACTTAAAGGGATAGTTCACCCAAAATTCAAATTTCACTCACGCTCATGTCGACTAGGGACTGGGAGAATTTTCAGAGTCCTCCGTGTCTTCTCTGAGTTACGGGGGGGTCCGCACAGCAGTATTTGTCCATATAATGGTTGTGAATGCTGCTCAATACCTCCATACTGCTGGTCTGTAATGTCCCTCTTGTATTGAAGCCCCGACATGAGAAATTGTTCTGAAAAAATTTAAATAAGTCTATATTTTAAGCTTGTTTGTAGCGGAAGGTCCCAGTGTCTCAGTTCACTATACTCTTCCTGTGTCACTGCAAATCTCGCGTGATTTGTACTGACCGGTGGACCAATTTCTCATGTCGGGGCTTCAATACAAGAGGGACATTACAGACGAGCAGTATGGAGGTATTTGGATGTGTGTCTTTGGATGAAGAAGAGTGAGCCCTATTCACAACCATATTATGGACAAATACTGCTGCGCCGACCCCTCCACCCCGTAACTCAGAGAAGGCATGGAGGACTCTGAAAATTCTCACAGCTCTTAGTCGACATGAGGGTGAGTAGATAACGAGTGAAATTTGAATTTTGGGTGAACTATCCCTTTAAATAAAATAAGATTCACCACAGGGCCCTGCTGCTCTTTTTGTGCAGACAATATCATAGGCACTTGCACTAAAATGTGTTTGCTCTCTGTTGATGAATCTGATGCTTGCTGTTTTTCAGCAGTGTTCAACACCTGTCTCATCCAAACCTGCATGGCTATAATAAAGGCTATATGATGATTAAGGATGTAGGATGTGCACAGATTTTTTTTAATGGTGTCTTTCTTTTTATTATTTATTGTCTTTGTCTTTTGTTTCATTTTTTCTTTAATTTTTGTATTTTGGGGGACAATGCAGTGGCCCAGGCCTTTCTGAAAGTGTCCTTTTTATTTTCTTTTTTTGGTGTTGTTTCATTTAGTTTGTTTCAATATTTAAAATTTTAAACATTAATTCCCAATTACCATCAAAAAATGTCTACATATGGTTACAACTAAACAGCTTTAGGTTTGGTCATTACTTGGCAGAATAAAGGATTTGGGCCTTTACTGACCGTTCATAGCCCACTGTTTCACTGGAGCATAAAACACAGGTGATGGTGATAGGCACATGAAGCTGTTCGTCACTCACGGCTCAATAATCTATCTATCTACTAATAACCTTATTCCCTTCCTCGTGCTGTCACGGTATTTCCCGCTCCATCAGTCTATTAACCGGGAGCATTAGTAAGTGCTCTTTACCCTGTGATGGAAATGCTGTGGTTGAACACTCTGCACGTCAGCTGTAAGCGGCTCCAGGAAAATATCAATAGAAATATTGCCAATCAAAACCTACTGATTGTCCACGAACAAGCCTCCACTAAACAATCAGCACGCCCACTCACTGAGTTCTCACCCTGGGTGGGTGTGTTAAAGGAAGGCCTTAACCCCGGCGCGTTTCATTACCTGAGTGTCAAATTATTACCAGGCCGTGAAATGGACGCACAAACATTTCAATCTCACCACTGATACCCACAAGGTCACGCGAAGGGCCGACTGAATTCCTAACTTTATTAGTATTTGTCAACAAGCATATACTACAAGATTGAAAGCGCGTGCTGCACAATGGCGCAGAGAAAGTTCTTCTCCGAGTTGTCTTTGTAATCCTTGTGTTACCGCAGGAGCTCCAACTTTGCAGAGCAAGAACAACGATGACTGTAATAATAATAATAATAATAATGACAATAATAATAATAAAAATAATAATAATGATAATTTTGTCGCCAGCAGATTTTCAAAGCATAAAAACAATTGCGAGAAAGTTGAAGTACATACATGGAGAATACAATTGACTGTTAAACCATTTCCTCCGTCCTCCGCCTGATTTTCCTACTTGCAGTGAAAATTCACGAGCTGAACTCTTAAAGGGTTTGTGACCTTAATCTCCCACCGGGGGCTGTTATACACCCACAATGAACTCTTGACTTTCATATCCTGTTGAAGAGCTAATGTACAATTCTGTCTCTCCCTCTCTCTCTCATTCACGCACACACAAAGGCAGAAAAGACACACAGGCCTACATCTGTTTTTTCATCTTTTTATTATTATTATTCTTATTTGAAAGAAAAGTGAAGAGATTTTATTTTGAAATGTAGATGTTTGATTTTTCATGTTGATTTTTTTATTTTCTACTGCTTTTATACGTTGCTGCCTTGCAGACAGAGCAACACTTGCAGCCTAGAGCCTGCATACATTTAACAAAGAGGATATATCCACGTGGATGCGCTGTCTCGTTAGTGGGGCATTAGCAGCACACATACAGTAGGCGCGCACGCACGCACAGATGTGGAACAGCGTGGAGCCTCAGCTGAGTGCGGGTCAGCTTCCAGACAGAGCCGAGGACCTGGGTGAGCCTGGCTCCTCCATCAACACATGGGTTGGTTGTAAATATACACACAGAGCTGCCCGTCAGTTCCACAGCGTCTTTTTCAGAAATTAAAAAAAAAAAGAAAAAGAAAAAAAGAAATCCTCCTTCCCTCTACCAGCCCGCCACATTCAGTCATTTCCTGCGATTTTCTAATCATTTTCAAATGTGTTGAAGCCAACATGGGCCTGATAATTCACTTATATACTTCTCAAACAGTCTCAGTTTAATTATAGGCATAAAAATGTTTATCATTTTTGACAATTCTTTAAAACATCGCACCATGCGGAGGTTATGTTGTAGCCTATATAATCCGCCAGAAAATGGCGCACGCGGTTTATCTTACATCCTATTATAATACCTATCTACTGTATTACTGATATCTATTAATCATATCCCACAACCCAGTCTGAAAAAACATTACCACTCAGTTCTGGAACGTGCACATAAAGCGAAACAGGCGAGGTTTTATATTTCAGCAGTAAAAAGGAGTATAGGCTATAATAAAAATAATAACAATGAAATAGATCAATAAAGTCGTTTTTCACTTGATAATACTGGTAATTATAGATATAGTAAGCAAGGCTTAAATAAATAAATCTTTGTAATTATTTAAAAAAAACAACATTTGTTTTCCCGTCACGTGGCCTAATTCAAGGCCATGCAGGAGCAGAGACGGAGGCTCAGCAGGGTCCTCCAGCAGCTCCCTTCACTCCCAAACACAACTTCACCACAAAAATAACTAAATATCATTAGAGTGTTTGCATGTTCATATCTAATAAATAACTTCCATTATCTTCATAAATGAATGAACATTCAGGCTCATCAAGAATAAATACAAAAGATAAAAGATGACATGATGACCCCACCCCCACCCCACCCCATTTTAGCATAGGCTATAATCATATCCTACAAATATTCATAGTGGAATATCTTGTATTTACAGCCTGTAGTTAGGTCAGATCTCACCCTGAGAGTTAGTGCCGCCACCACCTGGATGCAGAGCAGAGAAGCTGTACCTTTGTTACTGCATGGGTCTCCTTCAGTGTTGTCATAATCCAGTGCATGTTCATCTCCTGAAAGTTAAACTAAAACAACTAGGAACACTTAGAGAGAAGGACTGGCAGGCCTGGAGCAGCGCTTTGAGCCAATGCCTTATGCAACAACACATTAAAAGCAAGTAAAACCCATTCAGGCCTGTCAAAGATGGGCACATTTTTTAAAACCCCAAATCCTAAAAATGTGCAGCTTTCAGCCAATGAAGCCAAAGCCCCAGCCTCTTCCTGGACACTCTCACTCTTAACATGTGTGGATATAATGGGGGGCCATCATTCCTTTCTTTTTTCTTTTTTACTCCTCCAGAGGATGGTAGGCTACAACAGCAGGGTGCCAACAGGCTTTAAAAAACTGCAGCTGCCAAGAAAATGACCAGTTTGGTCTAAGTGACACAAATGGCATATGAAATTGGGCTGCATGAAAAGTGTCTACAGCTAATTTGTCACAGGAAGAAGACCCCTGAATGTCTTTTTTTTTTAAAGCACTGTTGATGGGGTCCACTAGGTGTCCTTGAAGGGGTTCCTCGGGTCCTCAGAGCGGCTTCATTAGGTCCCCTGGAAAAACAGGGAATAGTCAAATTTCGCTGTGATATTGTGTCGAAGGCATTTTGATGCAAGTTTTTCACCAAAAAAAAAATACAGTGCATTGGCTTTAATATTAATTTCTATACAAGGACTAAAGGAACATGGATGCACAGTGGTTCTGCCAACCTCCTCCTGCTGGTCACCTGTTACTGTTTGCCTATTCACACACACTCACACACACCATTCAAAGCTTGGAGACAACTCTTCCCACTGCAGTGAATGTGATGCTGTGGGTTTATGTCAACATGCACAGCTCATTCAAATGAATTCCTGTTGTTAATTGTCAGAGCAGTGACATTAAACAGCTTGCACAGGGTCTCCATAGGTCAGACGGATAAAAGTAGCCTCTGGCCTAATTAGCACATCTTTCTTTTTTTCCTCCAACTCTAATTGCATCTAATTAAAATCCCTTAATAATGTTTTCAGTCTTGACCAGGTGTGGTTTGAATGGGCTTTAAAAGTCTGGCTTCAGACTGGTACCGGGAGAAGAATTGCTTGTGATGGTGATACAGAGCAACTGAGGTGTTGCTGGAAAACTTGTGTTTGCTGACTTGTGTGTGTGTGGCCTGATTTGTGGACTCTGCAAGAGAGGAGACAGCTTTTAACCAGTCACACAACACCACCAGTGACAATACAACAGCCAATAAAACAAGAGAAAGTTGTATAATTACCCTGATTTCTGTTTATGATTTGAGCGAGGTAAAAGACGATGGCCTCGTTATCCTCGCGCCTGACGCTGCTTCCTGGTGTGTGCACTGTGATTACACAAAACAATGTCAACTTTTAGTGAAAATCAGCCCTTTCCTGTGAATTATTCACATCAATAAAATGTTTTTTTAAGGTTGTGTGAAATTCTCAGGATGTAAAACTGATTCATTCATGGGGCTATAATCTTTTACTCTGTGGCTCTTTATTGATTAACAATATTCTTGTATAATATAGTATGTAGTACAACCTTACAAATCAACGACGACTGCGATGAAATATCTCAACTACACTTTATCCAGGACAGTTGTATAGGGGAGAAAGATGATAATAATTCTAGGGGCCCACAACCCCCCCCCCCCCCCAAAAAAAAACAGTAGTCTAGTCTTTGTATGGCTAAATTATTCAGCATAAGACCCTGACTAATAATACGCACAGTAATGCTGGATTAGCATTTAAAAAAAAAGTAAATAAAAAATGATAATACATGTGTAGTCGAAGAAAAATAAAGTGGAAAATTCAGGGGAAAGGGCCCACTTTAGTATTCTTTCAGGGGGCCCAGAATTCCTAGCAACGGCCCTGACTTTGCCACAGTAAATTACTTCGTCCAGAGGAATGTTTGACATTTCTGGTAAGAAATTATAAAATAAAAACAGGATAAAACTGAAAAATAAACCATAAGTTTTTCGGGTTTGTTTAAATGTAACCTTGTTTAGTCTTATAAGCAGATAAATGTACGTCTGCTTATTGGCTTGAGCTGCGACAAAATCAAACAGATTCAGGATATTCAATAGTTATTTATTCCCCCCCCCCCCCCCAATGTAATTATCAGTCAAAGTCTCTAACAGACTCATATATAATGTGAGGCTGATGGTAAACCACAGCCATATACAGTTTAAAGGTGAGATAATGAGTGGGTTCCTCATTGATGAGCACACCCTGTTGTGACATGTGCCCAGAGGAAGAGGCTGGTGTTGTTCCCTGGAGCAGATCAGATCATCAGCTGATGTCTGCAGCCAGACGCCGCCGCTCTTTGTTTAAACCTAAGAAGTGAACAACCTGTGGCTGTGGGTCAACCCTTCCCAAGTGTGGTTCCTACACCTACACACTGTCCACTTGTCATTGTGGGGAGTTTTTTTTTCAGTTTTTTAACATTGACCAGAAAACAGTGAATTCAATACCTCAGCTCAGTTTGTACTGTGTGAATATTCCACACTTTATATTTTATTATCACTGTGTTTGTAAATATTATTGCGTCGCTTTTATAAAACATGACCCTCCAATTGGGTGGAAGTAAAAAAAAAAAAAAAAAAAAAGATTCTGTTCAATAATGTTCCTATTACAATTAATTTCACTTAAGAAATGTAAATGTATATGAGCAGTTCTATTGTGCAACAAAAACATACAAATACACACACATGTATTTGAATTGATATTCTAATAGACTAAACTTCACAAATAATCTGCTTAGGGCTTCTTACTCTGTATATAATTAATTGTTATTTCTAAAAATACATCTTTATCTGTAGCGATTGTATTGTAAATATAATCATTGCTTTTTTCATTGACATCAAATTTTAATATTTACTGTAAGCATTAATGTCAGAGTACATGACAACAAAACAATGAAGCAGTAATTATATTGTCAAACGAAGACCGACCAGTCAGCAATGCAAATATGTAGTTCAGTACACGCTCATGCACATATTTGTGCGGATTAATATAGGATTTGACTGTTCCTGTCTGAGACCTGCAGCCTCCACCAGTTTCTACTTCTGCACTTGTACTACCCTCTAGTGGTGCACACGGCCTATTGCAGCCTATTGCACCTCCACCATCTCATTACAGTCCATGCAAAGCATCTGAAAACCAAATTGCTCCCACAATATAGACCTTTTTTCATGTTGCCTTGTTTGTTTTTAGACATCAACCTTCCAACTGGACTGGAGACAGATATTAGTCATCTCAAACATGTTTACATGAGAATATTCATAATATGTATGTCCCATTTAAAAAAAAAAAACCCAAATCTTGCTATAGGGAGAGTGGGTGGCCTTGTGGCCAGACTACAGTTCTGAAGAAAAAATTTGACCTCAAGACACTTCATTTGACTTTCTGTTGAGACCACTTTTTCTTTTTGATTATAATCATGTTGTGATTAGCTTCCTTACTGAAACTTTCTTTGAAATTGAACATATGGAACACTGACAGCTTTACACTGACCATATTAACCCTTAGAACTCCGCCGGATCGCCGGCGCCCCCAGGTGGCAGCGTCGGTATTTGTCAGTGTATCTCGGAAACCACACAACATAATTTATTAGGGAAAATTGTAATCAAAAGCTTACTCTTTGGGCAATCTATCAAGGGCTCGGGGCAATTATAACCTTTTGAGATAATTTTCAATCCAGCCGTTAAGTGCAACATTTTTTTCAGCAACTTTTTAAAGTAAATCCAATGTGATAACTCCGTGATAATGTGATTATTTGTTACGTTTTATGATAAAGATGTGCATTACCGGCCCTCCATTTTGAGACCGGAAGTAGACTTGACTTGCCCCTCAACCAATCAGGTACATTTTTTCTTCTTTTGTTTTGAGACAAATCCAATCAGGAGCAGCCAAAGATCATTTGAAATAAGATAGTTCACTCCGTATTGAAAACAAAGGAACAATAATCCCCCATGGCCAAAATAAAGAAAAATAAACATTTACTCAAACTTTTGCACATGGACTAAGCTTAGCTTCATGCACTGTATGGAATGTGCTTAGTGTACATTCTTATGCTAAGTGCACATTCTGAGTGAAAAACGAGTGGAGCAAAAATGTAAAAATATAAATATTTTTTGTTGTGTGTATGTTGGAAAGTTAGAATTTTTTTCTGCTAATAGCTAGGGCCTGAGAGAATCATATTTGAGAATGAAAAAGCTTGGTCATTGTTGATCTCTGTGTTTTTTAACTTAAATTCTGGGATATTCAATTTCCGTTTTTTTTTTTTTTTTAGTTTATATACTCATATAACTATTAATTCATTCATGTGAGATCATTTCAGCATACATATTTTGATAGCCCAGGTTGTCCTGAAAAAAGAAATGTATATTACTTGACTGTAAATGGAAGGGTTGAGATTATACATGCATTAATAGACAGAAAGACCAGGCGGACAAAAAGTAGCAAAAAATGACTTGGAGTGATAAGGGTTAAGTGGTGGACAGTAGCAGAGTAAATTTACTTGAGTACTGTACTTAAGTACATATCCAGAGGATTTGTACTTTACTTTAGTATTAGATTTCTTTAGTACTTACTACTCTTGCTTGAATACATTTCCAAGACAAATATTTTACTTGAGTTAAAATGATAGTTCACCCAAAATTCAAATTTCACTCATTATCTACTCACCCTCATGTGGACTAAGAGCTGTTAGAGTCCTCCATGCCTTCTGAGTTACGCGCAGCAGTATTTTAATGGTTGTGAATGGACACCACTTTTCTTTGTCCAAAAATACACACCAGACATCCAAATACCTCCATACTGCTCGTCTGTAATGTCCCTCTTGTATTGAAGCCCCCACATGAGAAATTGTTCTGAAAAAAATGAAATAAGTCTATATTTGAAGCTTGTTTGTCGCAGAAGCTCCCAGTGTCTCAGTTCATGTTTTTTTGGTGTGTTTAAAACAAGTTTTTAAAATATAGCATAGGCTACCACATGAATTGGGGTAACTTCAGTTTTTTTTTCAACCTGGGCCCTGTTAGGTGAGTGATGGATAATACTTTTATTGAGGTGTCTCCAGTATTGCCCGCTCTTCAACCGGGCAAGTGGCTTCCGTCAAAGTTCACACACTGACAGGCTCAGATAGTTACAACAGGACTCCCACGCCCTCTTTGCGACATGGAGACGCGGAAGACGGCAAAGAAACAGAACTTTTCAGACGCTGAAATTGATGTGATCACTACTGAAGTGGAGCGAAATAAAGTTGTTTTATTCGGCTCCCTGAAGAGTGGCATCAATGGCACACCGAAGACCGCAGTGTGGGCCAGAATAACAGCGGCAGTGAACAGTGTCGGTGTTGACACAGGAAGTCCAGCCGAGGTTTGATTTTATTATGTAAATATTTGATTACTTAAAATATATTGTAAATAATTTAATAATAAATATAAATGTCCTATTGCTGATATACAAATCCTTTTACATACAGGTTAAGAAAAAATGGAGTGACTTAAAAATTGCAACGAAAAAACGCAGGCGCAGCCGTAGCCAGACTGGGGGAGGCCAGCCTGACCCGGCTTTGGTGTTGACACGGCAGGAGGAACGTGTGGCAGCGCTAATGGGCTCCCCAACCATCATAGGGATACGAGGCGGTGGGGACACGGACCAGCTGGATGAGCTGGATGACGGTAAGAAAATTGAGACAGTCGGCAAAGTTCAACGTTTGTTGTATTTTATTAGTACCACTTATACTGGGTGCCATGCAAAACAAAACAAAACAACCCCTCCCCCAGAACAGCCAGGCCCAAGCTGTGCACGAGGGCAGGCGACTGCAGGAGTGGGAGAGGAGGCAGAGCCCACATACAGTACGCTCCTCCACCACCATCGGCTCCAGCTCCACCACCAGCTCCAACACCACGCGCTGCTCCTCCACCACCACCAGCTCCAACACCACGCGCTGCTCCTCCACCACCACCAGCTCCAACACCACGCGCTGCTCCTCCACCAAGAGCCCGGTTCATTATGCAAGAGGTTCTTGACAGACAACATGAAATATGCCAGTTACTGGGGCAAATTAACAATAACCTGGTTGCTATTAATGAGACACTAAATAAACCATGATAATTAAATGTTGTGCTGTGTTTCTCTACTGACCGTTTTTAAAAACGCTGAATAATGTTATTTCTCCTCTGTATAGCTCTCAGGTGTGGTTGTGTCGGGCAGGGCTCTCCTGGCATAGGCTCATCTGGCTGCTGGGACATCAAATGGCACGTGGTGACTCCCACATGCCATGATGATGTCACATACCTTTTCGGGTGTGTACAGCAGGGTTCCCCCTGCTGCACCCAGACACAGCCATCTGCCCTTCAGTAGCCCCATGCAGCGCTCCACTGTGCCCCGTGTGTGCACGTGCGCAATGTTATAGTAGTTAAGACGTACTCGGTTAGAGGATAGCCTTTGTCACCTAGTAAACGATTCACACCAAATGTTAGCATTGTAACTGGAATACTTAATAATAATTTAATACTTAATAATACTATAAAAGTACTTTAACCACTATGCTACTCACCAAGGAGATGACTGCGGCCGTGCAGTGCGCCCCTCTGAGTCCCAACGCTGCTGTTTTGGAAGATGTAAGAATGGTGGGTATACGGAAAATTAATGTACTGCCGCAAGAGGGACTTTATTGCCGCCAGCACTGACGGCATGGTTCGGCTGATGGATGGTTGTGAGATGCCAGCTCGATCCCCAATCTCCTGTTGAAAGGTCCCGGTGGCCAAAAACCCCAACGTGGAGAGCACCTGGGCCGGCACAGGTATAGCACAGGAGCACCTTGTCTCCCTCTGCAACTCGGGCTCCAGTGTCCGGCAGAGGAGGAGGAGGATCTGCCTTGGCAGGCGAAAGCGGCTGAGCAACCATTCATCACTCTCCTGCAGAAGATCCTCCCGTTGGCGGAAGTTCCGTTCCCGACGAAGAGGAGCGTATTTCTCCAACAGCAGGAGGTCTGCCATCATCAATGTGTGATGACGGTCAAAGTTTCTCGCCTAATAAATATGGGTTTGAATGGGCATCTGACCAATCACACTGCATATCTGTCAGGCCACGCATTGCGCTTAATCACCCATTGCTTGTGTCAGCCTGACAATCGGGCTGTTTCACGAGCAAGGATCACACAACAATCAGCTACGTTTGAGAAGGTTTATTGTACGATGATGGAGATACGTTTGCGAAGATTTGTTGTACGATGATGGAGGATGGATGACATGGATTGGTGCGACGTGGTAGGAGGATGGATGACATGGATTGGAACGACGTGGTAAGCGGTGTGGGGAGGTTTGGAGGTTCTTCGTGGCGCCCGGGCAGCTGTGAACCCCCCTGACCTAAAGGAGAGGAGAGAGAGAACACAAACAGACAGGGCAGGAGGGAGGGAATGCGAATGCAGGATCGAGAGACTGAGGGGGAGGGTGTGGTTTGGTTAAGTAGGAGGCTCGGAGAGCTGTGATTGGTGTGTTCTCCTGCTCCTGAAACTGCGCTTAATAAGCTCCGACTCAAAATGTTGTTTTAATTCTTAAATTGGTACTGTATACTTGTTTCGTTTTATTTAATGTTGTTTTATTTAATTTCATAATTTTGTTTTAGTTTTGTTTAGTTTCATTTCAGTTTTACTGACAGTAACAACACTACGTCTGCATCGCTGCATCAGTATGATCTATTTATGCTGCGACACAGCCTCGGTCCTGATCCCGCATGCTTTACGCTGGTTCCAAATGTGCGTACACCTGGTCAGAGCTGGCGTGAGATTTGTGCGTACCGTACACTCACGCTCAGATTGATAAATGCCGATCCTTGCAATGAATTTGGTGTACACCCATTTTTTCGGTGTACGCAAGTTTGATAAATGAGGGCCAATGAGTGTCCAGCAACACACTAGAGAGGAGAAATGAACGTATGTCTCTACCTGTAGCACGTCTCTTCTTCTGACTGGCAGTAGTTGTCCCAGTCAAACTGGTCACAGCAGACCCTGTGGTCGGCACGGCGACGGTGCAGTGCATCCACAGGAGTGTTGGCATCCATTTGTAGCACAGCTAACTGTTAGCCATAACTTGTGAAAGCTGCGTGAAGAGTGGCCCAACATTTTGTTGTTACAGTTTGTAAATTCTCCGGTCGTCTCTCTTCACCTCAGTCAGGTAACAGGATTCCCCACTGGTGTTTTTCCGCGAGTTAACGCAAGATTTCTAGCGCGGTGAGATTTGGATAAATAAATACAGTTCAAACACTGTATCTCCAGCTAAATCTCCAACTGGATGAGCATTCATTTCCTCATTTTCTAGTAGGTTTTGTTTTTTGTCTGAGTGTTGGCCCTCCATTTACATCCAAAATATAATACATTACAATATTATTAGTTACTTATTTCCAACACAAATGTATTGAATTAGTTACATTACAATATTACTGTCTCAGAATTGATAAGAGACACACAGAAATTAACTACTTTTGTATTACTTTTGAGTTACTTTCACCAAAATAACGGCAGAAATATGACTGTAAAGTTTAGTTCATTGCAGCTGATACAGTGGAGGGTGATGTAGCATAATGTGTGGCCTCTGCACAGAAACCATGATCCAGATCTTTGTGGATAATCAACTAAGTAACTGGCTAAATAACAGCACATGCAACCTGCAGGATTGAAATGACAGTTTTACGCATTAATCATGTCCTTCATGGAGAGAGAGAAGGAGAGCAGAGAGCTGCATGACCGCAAACGCAGAATGAAATTTGATCCAATGAATTAATACAAAGGAGCAAATAAACATATTGTTGATCTACGGTAAAGAAGAAACGTGGGACAATATCAGAGAGAAAGTAAATGCGTTGATACCAGTTTTCAATCATCGGACCGGAGGTGCGCCACGGCACAGCACTATGGCGCAGAGCTCAGGCCACACTGGGATTTAAAAGCCCGGGCGAGAGGGGATCAAATATGAGGTGAAAATAGGGGTGAGGTCTCGGTCCCGGTGTAGGTACCATATCTGTCCGGCCTGCCAGATGTGTCCGGGGGCGGCGACTGGCGATGACGTTGCACATCGTGCTTGCAGCAGCTGTACAGGTGACGTCTCATTCTGCACAAAGTGCTTGAACTGAATAAGTCTGTCTGACAGGAAGCTATCCAGATCTGTTGGGTCAGAGCAGCTCAGCTCAGCAGCTCTTTCACAGCCATCACAATCTCCGCAGTCCCTCTCAAATAAAACTCCAGGCTTCGATGCGCTTGGATAGGCACGAACAAAGTCTGTCAATGATAGCATAATGTTTCAACCTTCCTGGAACTTTTGGTGGAAACGTGGCTTTTGTGTGTCAGTGGATGGAGCAAACGAGGACTGACTCTGGACCAGATGTGGTCCAGATCTGTACCAAAACTGTTGTCAGTATTATAATTTATCATACATAAAAGTGTCTAAAAGGCAAATGAAGTTCGCCTGTCTGTTAAAAGGAACAAATGACTTGTGTCCAAGCTGACTGCAGAGTCTCCATGATTCAGGCTTCATTCAGTGACCTGGGTGAGTGTATCTGGAATGAGATCACAACGTTTTAGTGTTTGACAGATATGACATCAACACTCAGACAAAGACCTTGAAAGGCAAAGAAGAGGCACCATCCAAACCAGCAGGCGAACACATGTTATCACAGAACAAGCAAGTGTTGCAAACTACAAGAAATATGTGAGGATCAGTGAGAACATGGCTGCTACGTAGCTTTGTCAGCAACTGCATCACTGGTACTGGACCACAGAGAATCTCTTCAGATAATAGTCTTATTATATTAGGTGGCTTTGGAAATGGTGAGGAAGTCAAGAGGTTTAGCAAGTCAGGTGTTGACTGCTTGACAGATCTTCACAGTGACCAGGAGGAGGCCGACACAAGACTGGTATTACAGAAGGTATTACATGCAATACACCTTGTAGAGTCACATTCTCGTCTCAGGTTCATATGTGATGATACAGATGTACTGGTTTTGGATCCTCAGAAGTGTTGATGCACATTGCATTCATTGTCCCATTTGGTGCAATCACTCAGAGTCCTGTATCAGCTCTTTGTGAGTGTTTACCTGCATTTGTTTATTTGTTTATTTATAGGATCCCCATTAGCTGATGTCGTGACATCAACTATTCTTCCTGGGGTCCCTAATGCAATTTAAAAGAACATAGTCCATACATACACACATTTTTCGCTGTTACAGGTCACTGTAACACCGAGTCATCATATACACAAACAGCAAACATTCTGTCTAAAATACATTATTAGGTACAAAGAATGCATCATACAGTCATTACAATACCACAAAGTATAACCCGCAAATACATTTCTGTAATAAATTATAGCACGTGATATTTTTCTTACTCATTGAATTTTATGTAAATAGTCTTTTGCTGCCTTTTTAAAACTGTATTTTGATGTAATGTAAGGAGACTTAATTTTAATCTGTCTACAACCTGCATGCCATGTACTCACGTGTTGCGATACCACAAGCAGCTTGTAAAGAATTGGGAAGACCACTACCTTCACAAGACTGAAGACCCATCTGTCTGTGGCAAGAAAGTATGTCCTCCTCCTGTATGGCCGAAGGAAAGAGGAGAATGACGGCCTTGCACCAACCCAGACGAGCTGAGGTCCACACTAGCACCTACCACAGATTCTTCAGCAGCAAATCTACACCCAACAGAGGATGCCTTCCAGTTACACGTATTAAGCTTTCTACCATAGCAGTGTGCAATTGGTGAGTAGGAATAAAAACTACAATTTAAAGGGATAGTTCAACATTTTGGCAAATTGGCCCATTGCCATAACCGCTATAGTCATAGCAGTAGGTTTATTACCTTTAATTGTCGACGTAAGCTATTTTTAGTACGGCAGAGCGGAGCAGCAGGCTGCTCAGAGCTACGCTATGGAGGCTAAGGGAATTTCTTGGTTTCCCTCATCAAACTCATCAAACACACATCCCAACAACTTAAAAACGCTGTCGTGGACACGTTGTGAGTTGCACAACCACCACGCTATGAGATAATAATGGAACGTTATGAGACGGAGCTGTTTTAGAGGTAAATTCATGCAAAAAAAACACTGATACGCGTTGCGTTCAGGGACAGTTTTTCAGCAAGCAGTCTCCGCATTTACCCTGTATTTACCTCGAAAATGGCTCAGTTTCGTAACGTTCTGTTATTATCTCATAGCGTGGTGGTTGTGCAGGTCATAACTTGTCAGAGAGCCATGGCATGATAGCTTGTCAGAAAACGGGCTAAATAATGCTCCAAAGTTCGGCTTGCAGATTCTGGTGGGGAAAACTTTTGAACGGGGATCCTGAACACTCCTGTCATCCCTGTGTGCCTCTCTCTCTCTCTCTCTGGTGCGCCGTGTGTATCTCTGCAGTAAAGCAGTAAAAACAGAACATTTCATGGATCAAATTAAAAATACTAATATGTCTGCAGGCAGGAAGAGAGTCCCTAAACCATGTTCTAAACAATTTTCATAAATTAATATCATAGATTGTGGGAAATGCTTCAGGGGAAGGGATCTCACTCGTTTGGGTCCGCCACAGGTTCTCAGGGGGAAAAAAATTTTATTTTATTGTTGCGTTTCACCATCTCAGTGTCATGTTGCGCTGCTAAGTTGTGGTAACTGTGTCCAAAACTGCCCCTCCTCCCCCTGCGCGCCACAGTCTCCGCCGTCATTTGGTCCCCCCCAATGTCTACACTGTGGTTTCGGCCTTGGCGCCCGCCGATCAGCAGTTGGTCAGCTCCGAATAAAAACTGTGTTTTTCCTGCACTTTGAAGGGCTGGAGAAAATTATATTATAGCGAACAATGGAACAGTGTTTTTTTTTTCAGGTAAAAACTCTTTCAGGCTGCGAAAATAGGCCGTTTGTTTGAAAATGCTACTATCCCTTTAATGTGCTGTAATCTACATTCTGAATGTGGATGTCAATTTCATTTGACTGAATTTGTTATTCATTTTTTATTTACCATGCACTTTTCAAGGAGCGGGGCCCAAACGATGGTGGGACTGCAGACAGGGCAGAGGATACACAGCACATCCAAGAGAAAAAAGACCTTGGGGAGCTTCTTCAAGATCTCAGAGAGTCAGCCCAACCCATCTTCCTCACCAAGCTGTAGCCTCCGAGCTTCAGTCCTACCTGCAGTGTGCTGACCTTGATAGTGAGGAGAACCCACAGCGAGTATACCCATGACTGTCAAAACTGGCCAAAAAATATTTGAGCATACCTGAAACAAGTGCCCCTTCCAAGAGGGTCTTCTGCACTGGGGGAAACATACCAGACCTTCCAGAAAGTGTTGACAGGCTGGTGTTTCTCACCAAAAATGTGTAGGCCTGCTACTAGTATATTGTTCCTTGTAGTATGCGCCTTTTCTGCATAAGCCTAATTTTTTCCATCTGTTTGCACTTTGCAATGGCATATTTAATTTTTGCCCTTTATCTTGGGTAAATTTTATTTTATTATTTATGTTTTATGATTATTTTAAGTTTTTGGGGCGGTGCGTGGCGCAGTGGTTAAGGCGGGGGGACAGCTCTCCATTCCGACGCACCTCCACTTCGACACCCCGCTGTTCCGTAACACCGCTGTTCCGACAGCCTCCGCTCGTGCTGACAGCTGACTGAGGGAGATGCTTTGGTTGGGCTTAGGCAATGAAGAAAGGAGTTGGTTAAGTTTAGTAAAAAGATCAGGTGGAGGCTAGACAGGCTAGAAGCAGAATGAACGTTAGGTCTTTTTGTCATTAATATGAAGTATTTGCTTGTTTTGCAGTTTATTATGCACATGATCCGTTTCCCCCAGTAGCCTTTTCGAAATAGCGGTGTCTTTAGAAAAAAAAGAAAACCCCGCTATTACGACGAGTGGAAGTCTATTGTCGGAAAGGCGGGGCTTCGGAAAGGCGGGGTGTAACCGTTAAGGCGGCCGCCCCGTAGGCTACAGTCCTCAACGCAGGCATCCCCAGTTCGATCCCGCGTCAGGCAGACCTTTCCTGCATGTCATTCCCCCTGGAGAGCATACGTCAGTCCGACTGCCCCATAGTCCAACGGCTCATTTCTCCGACAACCCATTCTACAGCGTTAAGGTTAGGTTTAAGGTAAGGTTAAGGGTTAGGGCTACTTAAGTCGGAGAAATGGGAGGTCGGACTAATGGACGCAAAAAATAAAGAGATGTATGGTCGGAGAAATGGGTAATCGGACAGACGCCATGCGCCCATTGGTTACATGCTGCCATTCCGACATACCGCCACTCCGACATACCGCCATTCAGACATTCTACTATTCAGACATGTCACCATTACGACATCCCACTATTCCGACATAAAAACATCCTGCCATTCCGACAGTTTCGTCCCGCCATTCCGACAAGGCGTTTCCATAACGTGTGTGTGTTTCATGTTTTAAGAGATGTGTACGGATGTGAACTGCAGACAGCGCCGAGGACAACGCACCTCTCTGGTCCGGTGCGCTCTTCTCCTCTCCTTTCCTCCCTCTCATTTCCTCTCCTCTCCTTTCCTCCCTCTCCTCTCCTCTCCTCTCCAGTACGTGCCTGCTCAGCTCTGGGAGCAGGACTGAGAGAGCGTCCGTCTTTGATCCCTCTGGTCAGGGCGTTTAGATCCGCGTGTGGCCTGAGTGTCCCCCCTGAGATCTGTGCCATAGCGCGCACCTCCATGTGTGAATGTTCAGCCCTATAAACTACTGTTGTTGACTATATATCACATCTGTACACATGTTGTAGTGATCCACCGGCTTTTACCTGGCCATGGAGCAGGGGGGTTAAAATTACAGTGTTGCTCCCCAGGGTTTGTTTTCCATTGTGTATGAGGCCCGGGAAATGATCAATTATATTTGTTGTTTGCGCACGGGAACGGGCGGACCCGTAATGAATGAATGAATGTTTTTTTTCTGCTGTCATGGTTATTTTATTATTGTAGTAATGGGACCGAGGGTTTAAACGGGGAAGTGACGTGGTGAGATGAGGGAGTGAGAAACACAGTCGGTGCTGGGACGGCGGGTGGAGCGGCAATTCTGAAGCGGCGCAGTAGATTGACTTTTCCTTGTGGATTAACCTGTGGATTGTAAAGGCCCGTTTGGACACCACCCGGCCAGGCCCGTTTCAGACAAGCGGGACGAGGGAGAGGATTGGTTTGGTCTCCTCAGCGGAGCCGCGGCGTCTCTCCCGTGTGGACACTGGACAGTAGGACAAGCTCTCTCTCTCACTCGCCCTCACCACACGCCAATACGCACACACACACGAACATTGACTCTGCGACCGCGCACCCCCCCCCCCCCCACACACACACACACACGCCTGCACAGACAGACTGTGCGCTCGTGCACGCGCATTCACACGCACACACACACGCACACACACACACACACACACACACACACACACACACACACACACACACACACACTCCACATACATTCATTCCCTCAGCGGGGACTCAGACTTAATGGACAGCGGGAGGGGGGCGTTTAGATCCGCGTGGCCTGAGTGACCCACCTGAGATCTGTGCCATAGCGCGCACCTCCATGTGTGAATGTTTAGCTGTAAACTAGTGTTGTTGACTATATATCACATCTGCAGGCTACATCTGTGGACTGTGGCGCCGTCAAAATACTGAAGATGAAGTTGAGTCAATACTGTATGTAGGCTACTCTGCTATGTGCGTAAAGACGCATGAGCTCCACTCAGCTGCTGTGACAGCTCACAGACACTTGTCTGGGGGGTGGGTGGGGGGGGGGTTAAAAGATTTGTCGGAATGGCAACACGTTTAAAAAAGAAAAAAATACCGCCATTCCGACCTTAGGAGACGAAAATTGTCGGAATGATGGGACGTTTAATTAAAGGGTTAAGTGTTGCCATTCCGACAATTAGGGCCTAATGTCGGAGTGGCAGCATGTCGGAATGGCGATTGCCCCCCCCCCCCATTCCCCCTCTCTCTGCCTCCCCCTTTCCTGTCTATCTCTACTGATCGATCAAATAAAAAGGCAAACCCCCCCCCCCAAAAAAAGATTATTTTAAGTTTCAATGTGAAGACTTGTCCACATAATGTGTCTTTCAAAAATAAAGTGCAATAGAAAGACATGTTTTACCGAACATAATGAATAATTGTGATTACAATATTGATCAAAAATAATCGTTATTATCATTTTGGCCATAGCCTAATCGTGCAGCCCTACATTGCACCAAGCATTGCGGTCAAAGAAGTTGGTGAAACTGTTCCACAATCAGCTATCACAGCTTGCTGAAACTTGACACTGTTATGGCAGAGAGAATGCTACAAGCCATGGATCCAGAAACAGGAGCTGTGACTCCACCTACCTTTGTGCATGGTAGATTTACACATTTTACCTGTGACAATAGTGTTATAAATGATTCGAAAGTAACTGTTTAGATGCCCAATGTGCGGTTAGTTTATCCAAACTACGGCTGTTTAGAAGTTTGCCCCAATGTTTTTTGGAGATGTTATCATTAACTGTAACTGGAGTAGCCTAAGTAATAATGAAAATATCAAAATAATCTGTTATTAATCATTATACATCTAGAATACTGTACTACTGTGTATGCTTGAGCTTTTGCTCACAGTCGCTCAAGCAGGTCAGGGGAGTTGAATCTGCTCAGGAGTTTTGAAAATTAGAGGGAACATTGCGTCCAATGTCGGTTGTGCGTGATTACGCAGCAGAGTGCAGACAGGGACTAGCTGAGCCTCTACTTGGTCTTTTTACTAAACTTTACCAACACCTTTCTTCATTGCTTAAAGCCAACCAGTGCAAAATCTTTTGGAGAGAATAAGCTATTAAAGGAATTGTTTAAATAAACATCCAGAGCAAGAGAAAACAATTTAAAACACTAATTTAAAAAAAATAAACAAAACTTTACCAAATCAATTAAAACCACTCACTTGCTCGTGTAAAAATAGTGAACAACAACAAAAAACTATTTTAAAACTTTCACCTTTATATTTCTTATTTATTTTATTTCATTTATTTATTAAATTGAAAGGGACAATACACATTAATGAACATCAGTATATGAATACGTACACGGAGTTAGCAAGCCTGCTAATTTACTCCGTAGTCCCTTTGCAGCAATGGACAAACAGACAGAGGAATCAAATAGTCTAGTAGGATTTTAGTATTAAAATCTAGTATCATTTTTGAAACATGGTTTTTTAGGACCCTTAAGGTGTCTGATTTTTGCTTGTTGTCAACTAAAGTCCCATGGGTGTTTTTTGGTGGCCATTTTGAATTTATGTCCGCACAAATGGCGAAAACGCCAATATTCATAACTCCTAAACCAGACATCATACAAAGACAAATGAACACACTTTTTCAGATAATTTTGACACCAGGAATCAAATGGAACAGTCAATGGGATGATAAAACCACTCTTTATCAGAGAAAAATGAATGGTGGTCTGATTCAGAAGAACAAGAAACAGGGGTAGGGGAGAGTGAGTTAAGATGAGCCAGTGGGTAAGTTGACCCACCCCTTGTTTCTAGAAAACTATAGGGAAAAATTAGCATGTGACCAAATATTTGGGAGGCAGGCATCATTTCACTTTTGACAAAGAACAGGTCAACGGAACCGACCAACAGCCCTGCTGTGGAGGACACTGCTGCAAAAAAACCTAAGAACTCCTGGCCAATTAAAATCAGAAGGTACGAGGCTGCGTACATTAAGTATGGCTTTACAGCCATACAGAAAAATGGCCATGATTGCCCGAAGTGTGTGCTCGTTTGAGACCCTCTCAAACGAGTGTTTAAAACCTTCGAAACTTCAGCGTCACTTGATGCAAAAACATCCGGCAGAGGCCGAAAAAACGACAGACTTCTTCAGATGTAAGGAGGAGCATTTGGCCAGGCAATCTGCTGCATTCACACAGCAAGCTACCGTTCCCGAGCGGGCCCTGAAGGCATCATTTTTAGCTTCATACCACATTGCTCGTGCAAAAAAGATTTGCTTTTACCAGCTACCAAAGACATTGTCCGAGAATTGCTTGGCGAGGATGCTGCTAAAAAAAACTCTTGCATATGTAAATATATTTTCTGTAGGGTAAAATGTATTGCAACATAGTGTCTATAATAAGAAAAACATTGTGGTGCAACAAAGATGCCCTGCCATACAAATCTTATTCTGTGTTGAAAACATGTTAATATTATTCTCATGCTAAACAAATGTAATAATTACAGTATTGAATAGAGAATAAAAGTAACAAAAACGTTCTTAAAGTTGATGTGTGACATATTTTGTGGCATTGTTGGTGGGTTTGCAAAGGGGGTCCCCGGCCAGAAGCTAATGATTTTTGGGGGGCCTTGGCATGGAAAAGTTTGGGAACCCCTGATCTACACATTACCAGTGTTGGGAGTAACGCGTTACAAAAGTAACACAATTACAGTAATGTATTACTTTTTACTGTAATGCAGTAATACAGTGGTTTCAGGGGGCGTAATATTTTACAGGGGGCGCGGCACACCAGCTGCGGAATGAAAATCACGGGCGAGCCAGAGCCCTCCCGTTTTCACATCACCGCATTTGTCAATCGTGGTGTTTTATTTTGAAAATCAACCGGGTTCTGTCATCGTTTCTTTGAGTGACTTCCTGTCTGGCTTGACACGGTCACTCACGGCTCCCACTCGAAACAGCAGACGTCGAAATGATCACTGCAGGGCAGAAACTGGCTGCGGGGCCGCAATGAACATACAGTAATCCGGCGCCGAAAGGAAACTGTCCGCTTCTCGGTGCTTTGGGGCTAACCGTTTTGCTGGTTGTCCCCGGTAGATATCTAAAGATATAGTAGAGCCCCTCAGCTCTGTGATGTGTTTGCTCATCATTTTCGCGCTGTGTTTAGATACTTAGTAGGTGCACACACAAATGGAAAGTTTGGAAGCTTTGTGACAGCCGTCATTTGGGAGGTGAAGGCAGGGTTTTCCCTTCATTGTTCTAAGACTGAATCACTACAAACACTACTTTATGAGCAGCTGGTCA
Source organism: Decapterus maruadsi (assembly GCA_030347415.2). Taxonomy (NCBI): domain Eukaryota; kingdom Metazoa; phylum Chordata; class Actinopteri; order Carangiformes; family Carangidae; genus Decapterus; species Decapterus maruadsi. The sequence goes on along the minus strand of CM064892.1, from coordinate 26,498,982 downwards.
GGTTCAATAGCCACTGTTACACACAAAAATGAAAAATGAAATAAAAAATAAAAATTACACTGTTCAGGTGCTTGAAATGCATTGACAGCTATTACACACAAAAATACGCACAGAAATTCTCTCATCAGCCAAAGGGGGGCCCAGCAGAAAAACTTTGGGAACCACTGCAGTAATATAACGCATTACAAATAAAATTTCGGTAATATTTTACCCGTTACAATCTAAGTAACGCGCGTTACAACGCATTTTCATAAAAACGTGTGAAAACTTATCAGTTGCGGCCACGGGGACTGTGTTTGTCTGATCAGGAGGTGATATCAGCGCGGCAGTAGCAAAGTACATACAGTAGGGGAGAGCGGGGTACAACCTAACCGATTTTGCTTTTGGGTAGATATCTAAAGATATAGTAGAGTTAGATTTTTTTTTCTTTTTTTTTACATACATTACATACACACAAATGAACACTGGAAGTTTGTTTCTAAAGCTTGCCATTCTTTTACAATTTCACCACAGATGGAGGAAGCCGTAACGTTACAACCTACCCCACTGGTGGGGTTAATTGTAACAGGGGGGGTGTTAGTTGTAACGCATACTGGAAAGATGTGTTTAAACATTTAATTCAGTAGAATTTTATCTTAAGACTGATTGTTTATACATCTATGATACTAACAGACACTCTGTAAGAAAACATTGCTACAAAAAAAAAAGAAGATGAAGAGGACTTTCAAAAACGCTATAATTTGCATTAATGAGTCATGTTCAGTTAGTTTATTTGAAAAGAACAGTGCATATTGATTTTTAATTGCAATTTTAAAAACATTCCATTGCTTTAATATGATGCATATTGCCATAAAGGAGGGAGAAAAAATAAACGTTACCCACTGAAAAAGATGACAATACAAAGAAAGGTGACAAAAAATACAATACTATGGACACTGCTGGCTCCACAATGTCGCCGTTGGAAAGGCAAACATTGTGGAGGATGGCACAGCAGGCGATGACATCGGGGGCAAATGTAGGTTTAACCTCCAGAGCCTTTAAGAATATTGCCCTCCATCGGGTCTTCATGCTCCCAAAGGACCTCTCCACGATGGATCTGGCCTTGGCATGGTGGTAATTGAAGCGCTTGGCTGTTGGTCGGTGGACTGGCTCTTTGTAGGGTGTGATGAGGCCAATGGGAGCAGACAGACAGGGGTACCCACCATCCCCTACAAAGATGTCCAGGTACGTGCCTCTGGTCACACACCACCTGCAGCTGGATGGATGGAAACAGCTTCCGGTTCAGGTAACACTGGGCATCCTGGGATGGGGGTTTGATCCTATGTGGCACCCATCTATGCTGCCCACTGCCCTGGAGAAAGCAGGGGAACCAGCAAGACGGGCAAATTCATTGCCCACATCCTCCAGATCGGCAGCAGAAGGCGGGTGAATGACCCTCTTTAAAATTTGTAGCAGCTTTCTGGCCACTTTGTGCACCATATCGTGTACGGTGGTGCAAGGAATACTGAAGCTCCGGGACACAACACGGTATGAGGTGGCGCTCGCCAACCAAAAGATGAAAACCAGCACCTGGAGGTAGTGGCCCCATCCATGATCCTGCTGGCTGCTTGTGGCTGCTATCACGTTCTCCAGCGAAGCCCTGGAGAGCCGGTAGTCTGGCTTCAGGTCTGCTTGCAGAAAAGTGCTAAATCGAATTGAATGCCGTTTTACCGCACCTGATAGTGGGTTTTAAGGGCTTCTGAAATGTTTTTAAAAAAGATATCATTCCCCAAAGTGGAGAAATGAACTCCGTCGCGCAGATACAGATCAGGGAAGCTGAATTTTATCTGAGGGTGGCAGACATAAAACCCCCCCAACTCGGTGATGAAAGACGACATCACACTGTTCACCCACCTCCGAGCTTTATTGATTTTGCCCGGTTTTCTGCTTCTCCACCGTCGCCTCTCCACGATCTGGGACCAGACGAGGACCATCCCAGGGAACCTCTGGTGAAGCCACTCCAAGTCCCTCTTCATGTCCTCCACCAGCTCCACTCCTGGAGACGCGCCGAGGTCATTACTCCCGCAGACGAGGACGAGGACACTTTTTAAGACCATCAAAAACTTCTCATAGCCCAGACAAAGATGACCAAATAGGCCTATATGATGATTTCATTTATTAAGTGGAAAAAAGCTATGCAAACCTACCTGATCCTATGTGAAAAAGTAACTGCCCTTTGTTAAATCATGAACTAACTGTGATAAACCTTTTTATTTTTGGGGGGGAGAGCTCAGTTCAATTTCACTGTTCACACCCAGGCCTCTCTGCCAGACCAGCGGGCATGCATTTCTTGGCACAACACCGGTGGAAGTGACAAAATCTCAATATAATAGCGTAGGCTAGTTCATTTTCTAAATTCAATGTTACGTTACAAAACAGTGCCGATATGACAAATTAGCCTATTGTTTTTTTTAAAACCCAAACAAAACCGCAGCTCCAACGGCCAGGAGACCCAACGTTTACAACTTTAAATGTAGCGTTAACGTTTACCTTACATTAACAACGACAGTATGTTATCTTGTGTGATAAACAGCCAAAGCAAAACACAAACTGATATAAGTTATTCACTGTTTCCTCTTCTGCGGCGTTGCCAAGGGCAGATGGTACCGCTCCATCTTCCAGGAACAATCTCGTTGCCAATCCAGCATTATATTGACCGAAGTTGGTGAAACAGTCCGCCGTGAAGTGATTCGCACTTACATAAAGGCTTCTGCTCATTGACGATGGTTCATCTTTCTGATAAATAAATTTCAGCCACTTCGCTCTGGTCTCCTCTTTAGCAGGGAGGCGATGTAATTGAATGCAGCAAATTCTCCTCTGTCTGCTCTGGGACCGCTTCTTCTCCTGCGTCGCCCTCACATGAAGAATTGGATGTTGGTCTCACCTCACACTCCTCTCCAAGTTCTGCTTCGTCTTTCTTTGGAGGAACCTCAGGTTGGATGGATGTGTCCTTGTTGTCCATGGCTGAATTTTGATTCATCTTCCCTCTCTTTACAGGTGTGAGCTTCAAGGAAACGTTGAAAGATGTTTTAGGTCACAAGTTCCCAGAGCAGCTGGGAAACAGTTTCAAAACTAAACAACAGGATTTATGCTGCGTTCCATTTACCTCGGAAGTTGGAGCTGTGAATGATGTCACACCTTAAGGGGCGTTCACACCAAACGCGATAAACGCGAATGGAGCGGCAACTCTACATTGAAAATCAATGTAAATGGCGCGATGACACGCGATTCAGGCAGAGGTGGCGCGAATGGAGCGTCTGGCGCGATGAGACGCGGCGCGAATGAAGCGTCTGGAGCGGCGCGAATAAAGTTGAAAATATTGAACTTTTCAGGCGGCATCGCGCCGCGGCAACCAATCAGCGACGAGTTCAAGCCGACAACATCACTTCTCTGTACGGTTGTTTACGCTCAGACCAACATGAAGGAGAAGCTAATTGATGTTAGCTGTGTGCCGTCTGCTACGCAGAGTGAAAAAAAAAACAACAAACCCCCCCCCCCCCACACACACACACACAGTGAACCCAGACACAATGGCGGTTTTCCGGCGTTTCTGAGACTTGTACAGCAAGTATAGTGCAGCAACGGTGGTGATATCAGCTAAATGAACGGGCGGAGCGTCAAGCGCGAATGACGCGATGGACATGAATAATCCAAAATGATCAAGCGGCGCGATACAAGCGTCTGAAGCGATTGTATTCGCGTCTATCGCGTCCGGTGTGAACGCCCCTTTAAGCCTAGTTTATACTTGACGCAGTCGCGAGGGCGCGCACCACAAATGACGTCAACGCGCCCCTCGCAACGGCGTCGCGCACCTCCAGGATTTTGAAAGTCGGCGCGTGCCGCGCGAGTGTCGCTCGGTTCAAAATGGATGAATTTGAGGGAAGACTGGCTGAGCTAGACGATCTAGCATTTGTACAACTCGTCATTAAAGTTATTCAGACCATCAAATGGCCCAGAACTCGAGGAAATATGTAAATCCAGTCCCTCCTCTCCTCCATGTGCATCTGTTACAACAAGCCGGCGAAAAATCAATACATGGAGCGATCGATAACGTTTATGTTACGTCTACTACACTGATGTTGCAAGGACGGTTGGTTTTCAAATCATGTAGTTAACTATCACAATCATACCGAAGCTTTTTAATAAAGGTAAATGTGTAGCTTAGCTACAGGAGAAATCCTGCTTACTTCTTCTTCTCTGTTTTTAGCTGCTTCTGCTACTTCCTATTGCATTTTTTCTCTACCGCCCCCTGTCTTTGCTGCGAATGTTGCAACGGTGAATGCGGCAAGTATAAACGCCTGTGCGCTCTGCCGAGGTGCGCGCGCCAACCGCCAACGGAGCCAGGCGAAAGTATAAACCAGGCTTTAGTGTTTCAGTTACAAAGGTGTGACATTTTTTATGAACTTTTTATTTACAAAAATGAACGGCTTCAGGTTTTTGTTCGAATTGTCTTAATACGTCATTGGGATTTTAAAATTTGAATATACAGATATAATTTTGACCCTCAGAACCGTCTGAGATCCAATGCCTTAAGGATAACTTTAGTTTTTTACAACCTGGACCTTATTTCTAGCATCAAATACGATCATTTACTCACCCAGACAACTTTGGTGTCATTTGGAGTCGTTTTGACGAAATTAGCCCCAGTGGAGCGGCGCGTATAATGCGAGTACACGGGGCACGCAATGCAGCCTCTAAATAACACATTATCCACCGCAAAACTTGTTCATTTCGCCAATATTTTGTCATGATACACTAGTGTTATTCCAAGGGGGCAGTTGTCTGTCTGAGAAATGAAGCTCACTTCCGCGTTCAAAAAACTGCAATCCCCGCCGATTCCTGTGGGGGCTGGCTCCAGAAGGGAGCAACTCTCCATAGACCCCCATGTTAAAATAGCCGACTTTACAGCTTTCAAAAACATATTTACAGCCTGGTACCATAACGTTTTTTGATCTCAATTGATAGTTTCTACCCCCGTACACACTCTGAGGGGGGTGAATTTTTTTTTAACGCTACTGTTTTACTGTTATTAGGATAAGAATATGGCCAATCAGGGCGCAGAAACGTTCAGCTACAGGTCCGGAGTGGTCCGGAGACAGGCTGCTTCAAGGCCAGTGGGCGAGTTCTCGGCCGGCCAATCCAACATGGCGTCGATGTCATTGCAATTAACTGACATCGCCGCAAATCTCGCAAGACTTGTGCGGACAAGGAAGAGCTTCCGCTGCAAACAAGCTTGAAATATGGACTTATTTAATTTTTTTCGGGACAATTCCACATCTCCGGGCTTCAGTACAAGACAGACATTTTATACAAACCGCATGTAGGTATTTGGACGTTTTTTTGTGTGTTTTTTTTTACAAAGACCTCTGGTGTCCCTTTGCAACCGTTACAGTACATTGAAATGCACTGCTACGCCGAGACCCACTGTAACTCAGGTTGCTTTCACACCTAACCAAGCGGACTCGAGTTCGCTTGTGGGACTGAAAGTTGGAACATTGTTGCATTATCACTTGGACCGGTTCTGCGTTCACACTGCAATTTCTGAACTGCATCTAACTTGCGCACCAAGCGCACCAAACATTCTGAGCGTCAAAATTCGACGTCACTCCGCTCGCGACTGACAGACCTGCTGGGTAACAGTAAAGGGGCGTTCACACCAAACACGATAGACGCGAATGGAGCGGCAACTCTACATTGAAAATCAATGTAAATGGCGCGATGACACGCGATTCAGGCGGAGGCGGCGCGAATGGAGCGTCTGGCGCGATGAGCCGCGGCGCGAATGAAGCGTCTGGAGCGGCGCGTCTGAAGCGTCTGGAGCGACGTGAATAAAGTTGAAAATATTGAACTTTTCAGGCAGCATCGCGCCGCCGACGTCACTTCTCTGTACGGTTGTTTACACTCGGACCAACATGAAGGAGAAGCTAATTGATGTTAGCTGTGTGGGCACCGCTGCCGTCTGCTACACAGAGTGAAAAAAACAACAACAAAAAACACACACACCCCCACACACACACACAGTGAACCCAGACACGACGGCGGGTGGTTTTCTGGCGTTTCTGAGACTTGTACAGCAAGTATAGTGCAGCAACGGTGGTGATATCAGCTAAATGAACGGGCGGCGCGATACAAGCGTCTGAAGCAATTGTATTCGCGCCTATCGCGTCCGGTGTGAACGCCCCTTAAACATGGAGCAGCATGTGAAGTTGGCTGTTTTTGGGATGTTGTTTCTGTTTTTTATGTACCAATTGCACATGGCTCATCAAGCCGTGCAGTACGACCACCATGTAAGGCAGCGAAGCAGAGCGCATTTCGCTCTTAATAATAATATAATAATAAATTTTATTTGGAAGCGCCTTTCAGGTCACTCAAGGACACTTTACAAAATCAGAAATCAACAGTAAACACCAACACCAAAAGTTAATAACACCAAAACACAAGAATACAAATAGCAATTACACAACAACACAATAACAGAGCATTTCACGCATCAGTGGAAATGCAAATAATAATACAAATAAATAAACCGTGCAAACCGTGCAAAATAGGGGAGGGGAAAGTTAGAGTGAGGGGTGGTGAGGATAGGCAATTTTAAACAGGTGGGTTTTAAGTTTTGTTTTAAAGAGAGGGAGAGAGTCGGTGTTACGGATGTGAGGCGGTAGGGAGTTCCAGAGACGGGGAGCAGAGCGACTGAAAGCTCTGCTCCCCATGGTGCTGAGGTGAACAGGGGGCACAGTGAGGTGAAGAGAGGAGGAGGATCTCAGGGAGCGGGCTGGAGTGGCAACGTGGAGCAGGTCAGACAAGTATGGAGGGGCAAGATTGTGGAGGGCTTTGAAAGTATACAGAAGGATTTTGAACTGGATTCTAAGTGTGACCGGGAGCCAGTGAAGCTGCTGTAGGATGGGGGTGATATGGTGGGAAGAAGGGGTTTTGGTGATGACACGTGCAGCAGAGTTTTGAACCAGTTGAAGCTTATGGAGAGACTTGTGAGGGAGACCGAAGAGGAGAGAGTTGCAGTAATCCAGACGGGAGGTGACGAGACTGTGGACAAGGATGGAGGTGGTGCTGGGAGTGAGGGAGGGACGGAGTCGATTGATATTACGTAGGTGGAAATAGGCAGCCCGGGTGGTGTTGTTGATGTGAGATCTGAATGATAGGGTGCTGTCAAGGATGACACCAGACTCTTAACCTGAGGGGAGGGGAAAACTGAGGAACTGTCTATGGGAATGGGGAAACGGTCAGTTTTGGATAGTGTGGATTTGGTGCCAATTAGAAGGATTTCTGTTTTATCACTGTTTAATTTTAGGAAGTTGGAAGTAAACCAGGATTTAATTTCGGATAGGCAGGTGATGAGGGAGGAGGGTGGGAGTGAGGAGTTTGATTTACTGGAAAGGTAGAGCTGGGTGTCATCCGCGTAGCAGTGGTACTGAATGTTGTATTTGCGGAAGATGGAGCCAAGGGGGAGGAGATAGGTGATGAAGAGAAGGGGCCCCAGGACAGAGCCCTGGGGCACACCTGTAGTGACTGGGGAGGGGACAGATGTGAAGGATTTTAGCTGGATGAACTGGGTGCGGCCTGAGAGATAGGAGTGAAACCAGTGGAGGGGGGTGAGAGTGATGCCGATGGAGGAGAGTCTATGGAGGAGAATGGGGTGGGAGATGGTGTCAAAGGCTGCACTTAGGTCGAGGAGGATGAGGATGGAAAGTGAACCGGAGTCAGCTGCAGTGAGAAGATCGTTGGTGATTTTTATGAGTGCAGTTTCAGTGCTGTGACGGGGGCGGAAACCAGATTGGAAAGGGTCATAGAGGGAGTTTTGTGCTAAGTGGGTGTGAAGTTGGGTGGCGACTATTTTTTCGAGGATTTTGGATATAAAAGGCAAGTTGGAAATGGGGCGGAGATTGTTGTAATTGTTGGGGTCCAAGCCAGGTTTTTTCAGGATAGGGGTGATAGCTGCAGTTTTGAGGGGTGAGGGGACAATTCCGGTGGTGAGTGAAGAGTGAATGATGGCGGATATAAGGGGAATCACAGAGGGGAGACAAGATTTGAGCAGGGTGGTGGGAAGGGGGTCAAGTTGAGAGGTGGAGGGTTTGGATTTCCGGATGAGGTCACAGATTTGAAGGTCGTTCGGAAGTTGGAAGTTGGAGAAGTGCTGATAGTGTGACGGAGGAGTTGGCGAGAGGAGGGGAGGTGCAGGTGGGGGAGAAGGGGGTGATTCCGAGTCTAGGTGTTGGTGAATGTTGGAGATTTTGTCATTAAAAAACTGCATTAAGGTGTTACAGGTGTCAGTTGAATACAGGTGGGGGGGTAGGGAGTCGGGTGGCTGGAGAGTTCTATTGAGCAGTGTGAACAGTGATCTGGTGTTTCCTTCATAGGAGGTGATCTGAGCGGAGTAGTGGTTTGTTTTGGCTTGAGAGATAGAGTCCTTGTAGCAGCGTATGTGGGTTATGTACATTTCTTTGTGAATTGTGAGTCCAGTTCTCTTGTAGAGTCGTTCCAGTTGGCGGGCTTTGGTCTTCTTACTACTGCACTGAGGACGGAGAAACGGTACCAGAGGAAAAGACGGATACTGATGAGAGATGTCGAGTTGTTGACGTTGCTGCTACACAGACGGCGGACAAGGTATGTAACCTAACAATAAAATAACCTAATAAAATAAAGTATACGTCTACTCTCTACTCTACTCAATAATACAAACAGGACTTGTATTGTGCTTCGTTACATTGTTACACATCAAACGTAGTTCCTTGGGGATTAATTTAACATGTGACAACACATCAGCACAAAGTGTAAGGGCTGTGACTGTTAGTAGTTGTGTTTGATTTTGTTTAGATATGTCAAATTGTGAATTTATGGGTTATGTTGTTGAGACTTTTGAGCTAAGATAGATAACTGCTAACAGCAGTCATCAGCAGCAAAGTAAACGGGCTGTGACTGTTAGTAGAATTGCTATTTTATTTACAGATTAGATACATATCAACTCCTCCCCTTCCTTCCTTCTTCATTTCTGCCTTCCATTAGATACAGGCACCCTGTCCCTGTCCAGCTTCGCGTGGCAATATGCCTGTGGCGTTTGGCTACCAATCTTGAATACAGGTCCATCTCGCATTTATTTGGTGTTGGCATCTCCACTGCTTGTTTAATTACTCAAGAAGTTGTGACAGCCATAATTCTGGAGATGAAACACCACTACATTAAGACCCCTACTGACGTAGAGCTAAGGGCGATTGTCCAGGGCTACAGAGATAAATGCAAGTTCCCACAGGTTGTGGGCGCAATTGACGGGACCCACATTGGCATTCTGGCACCGGCAGATCACCCTGCAGATTATTATAATAGGAAAGGGTTCTACTCAGGGTTCTAAATTAACACCCGCCAACCCGCCAAATGCGGGTTAAAAATCATTTTGGCGGGTGTTAACAAATACTTACTAGCCAGTTTGGCCGGTGGTGCATGAGGCAATCATGACGGTCAGAGCCGCTCTACTGTTCAGTCAGTAATTTGCTTGCAACATGCACACACTAAGATAGATAACTGTTAACGTGTGTGTGCAGTGCATGGGGCTGTTCAGATGCAACGTTAGCATGCCCGCTCACAACCAAAGTAAACGCGGTAGCGTAATGGCAGACGATGCGTCGCAGTTTGTTTGTTTTTTCATGCAATGCACAGACTGCATGTCATTGATAAGAACAGACTCAGATTAGATCAGATGCACGGACCTGCTTCTCCTGCAGTGACGTGCTACCTGGGTTTCAGTGCTTGTCGGTGTTGTGTCAATTCCTGGTTTCCTTCCAGCTTTTTCCCATTTGTTTCTTCCAGAGAACAGATGTAGAAGATAGAAGAGAAACACTGAAATATCCCTCATGTTCACCCTCAGTCTTCCAGTCCTTCATTGACAATAGTGACTGGAATATTTTTTTTCTCTAGCTAACAGAATGCAATTGTGTATAAAACTGAAAAAATAAATAAATAATAAAATAATAAAAACAGGATTTTAGGGTAAGAGTAGCCTATAAGAGTTGACATCACATATACTTAATCATTTGCAAAGATGTACAGACAAGACATTTCAGCAATGTGATGAAATTTAATTACAATTATTTTGTGAACATTTGCCAAGTAGTTTGGAGGTTTGTCCATATTGTTTTGAGAATGTAATTTCTGTTTTGAAAAATGAGCCAAACCAATGGAGAAAAACTGTAGGCTAATAGAGGAGATACAATACCTGAAAGCAATTATTTCAGTTGTCAGTATGATAGAGGCTAAAAACATGCTATTTTCATGGGAAACACAGTACGAACGTAAAGAATCTCTCCTATTTTCCCCAGAAAAAAATTTGGCTAGTGGAAATTCTGATTGGCTGGTAACTTTAGAAAGTTACCAGCCAAATTGGCTGGTGATCTAAAAAGTTAATTTAGAACCCTGGTTCTACTCTATCCTGTTGCAGGGTGTAGTGGACCACAAAATGAAATTTTGGGATATAAATGTTGGCTGGCCAGGAAAGGTCCACGATGCCAGAGTTTTTGCGAACTCCTCCTTGTATCGTCGAGGTCAGAATGGCACACTGTTTCCAGGGTGGACTGAGCGATTTGAAGGTGTGGATGTGCCCCTCGTTATTCTCGGTGATGCATCCTGTACATAACTACCTGACGAAGGTCCGGACGGACCGAAACGTTGTACCAATAAACTACCCAGCAAGTGTTTGACAGTGTGCGGGAGCTCTCTTTTCTACTTTTACTCACTGAATATCTTAAAAACTTCGTTGTTCTTATGGGTGGATGTCAACAAATTACTGATATGTTCATCAGACCATATTTCCAGAAGAGCTTTCATCTCATCGTCGCTCCATTTGTCCTCATCCGAGCAAGCTGCAGAGTTCCTTGGGGAAACCGATAGTATTGTCGGTGGATACGAATGTCATGTCCTAAGAAGTCTGCCAGTTGGTCTGACTCATTTTCCTCAAGGTTCGAGACCTGCGACATGGTTGCAATATGTTTTCAAAGCTCTGTTGAAGTCAGTACCCCCTCTGTACTGTAGGCTGACATTGCTTCTGGTCTTCCAAACATGAAAAAATGATCATTTGGTACACTGCATCTTTCACGCATTTCAATAAGCAGCTCCATAGCAGACACCATGTAAGGTTTTAATAAGACGGGGACCATCCTCCCCCTTTTCCCCCGGATTTCGACTCTTTCGAAGTACTCACTCATTTTCTTTTCGAACGGAGACAAGCAGAGAGCCACATCATCATGTAGCGCATCTTCGACACCTCTCCTGCTCGTCGTCTGTTGAATGTAATGGCTAAAGCAAGTGTTACCTTAGCCAGGGCAGCATAGTTTTGTGAAGTGGGGGAGATTCTTAGCATTCTTCCTGAATTGCTGCTCGTTTCTAGTTCAAGAGCTTCACGTCAGTGGTAAATGGCAACCCCTGTGGCATATTCCACTTGTGCTCCAGAGGAGATGAACTCTTCCCATCTGCTGTCATGTATAGCTCTGTACCTTTTGGCATGTTCTGCTGCGATATCATCACACATCAAAGCTTCACTCTCAACAATACTGGATTTTTTTTTTACACTGTGGCCAAGAGTGCTAAAGAAGGGATTTGATATGTGTTGGTTTTAGGATCGTATCCTGCTGCCTTCTTCACTGCAGATATAACATGTTGGAAGTTTCTAGGAATGAAGAACTCCTCCACTTTCTTCAGTGGTGTAACATTTCGAGCTACGAGGACCATTCTTCCAGCCTCTCTCATCTTCTGACGTATGTAGTCGTCATTATTGTTACCTTTATTTTTTAGTTTATTGAACATATATTGTCCAAACTGCAGAATGCATGTATCATTCTGAACAACATTTGACACTTCATCATAGTTCATCATGGACAATTTACGTACTTATGGGACTATAGATGCACCTGTATAAGCCATACCAGCTAAATTCTAAAAGAAAATACATAGGCCACACTTGAATATAAGCGGCAGGTTTTCATGTTGTAACATGATATTTACACAGAAAGACAGTAAGTAACTGTGCAAGTCAGCTCGCTTTTCCGCTGTTTTGGTTACGTTCCTCTCGCCCATGTGCGTTTGTTGACAACGAAGCCAGCGAAAAATCAATAAATGGAGCGATGGATTAAGTTACATAACATATACGATGTTACGGCGTGTGTTTGTGTAGTCTTAACCATCATTTTAAAAAAAGGAGCGTTTGTGTTGCGGTGTGCAGACGAGAGCTGGGACACCGTGTCGTTCTCCATTTGTTTGGACGTCGCTGAGTGAAGTCCAGCAGCACTTCACCTACAAACTCCAGCTCAATTCGCATAGGCCTAATCTGTTTCCATCACAAAAACTTGCATTTCCTTTAATCGATACGCTGACAAATCCACCCCCTCTAAGCATATAAACTTCTTTGCGAATTTACAGCCTTTATTCGAATTTCTGGTGTTTCCATTAAATGATTTATGTGCATTTTGTGAAAATGCGCATAGGAAAAGGTGGATGGAAACTCAACTAGTGTTGCAAGGTGCGCGTTTGTGGCATCCGAGCCTCATGCACTCCTGACTGCGTCAAGCATGAACTAGACTTTTCTGCACCCCACCTGTGGCTCCCCTCATCACTGCAGCCCCATCATAAGCCTGGGAGATCATCCGACTCTCCTGTCCAGGAGGGAGGATGATGCTCAGCCTCTCCAACAGTGGTGTGGCGATCCTGTCAATCTTAGCACAAGCACCAACTGGTAGTGGGTGGAAATGTCAGTTGTCTCATCAGCCTGAATAGCAAGATAATCTGCGCTTTTACTTCCTATAATGTGGGTCTTGACTACTGGCAACATGCAGTCCAGCAGTTCGTTCTGCATGGTCTTTGAGGTGCCTTTGAAAACTCCCTCTGTCTTCTGGTGCTCCTCCAGCACGGTATCAAGCGATGTGACCAGATCGACTAAGCCGCTAAAGACACGGCGGATGTCTGAGGATTCCATCTCATCGTGGCCGCGCAGAGCCAGCTCAAACGCCCCACAGAATCAAATACAGTTTACATCTTCAACACCTCCTCGTAAAATGTCATATTCACAGTCACAACTTCCACAATAAAACCAAAGATTACCTGTTCAACATAAACTCATCACCGCCGCTGCAGCCTGGGTCTCTCTGCACCGCGGCGCCGCAGAGCTGGCCCCGCTTCCTGCTTCTCTTCCCCAGACACAGGACCCTGTCTTGGGTCACCCAGCGTGAAGAGTCTCTAATGGCGGCGCCAGTCCCCAGCAACGGGACGGCGGCGACCGCGGGTATGGGCAGTGTCGCCATTAGCAGCCATTAGCACAGCCTCATGCTAGAGGGAGATTCCTCGCGCTGGGTGACCGGGCACATGGTGCTGTGCCTGGGGAAGAGGAGCAGAAAGACCGGGGCCTGGAGCTCCGTGGCACCGCAGTGCAGAGAGACCCGCTCAGGCTGCTGTTGGGGGGAGGAGGAAGACCGGGGTAGCTCAGCAGGGCAGCGGTGTGCAGGGTGCAGACAGAGCACCCCGGCCAGGCTGCAGCAGTACCAGTACCGGCACCGGCACCGGTACCAGTAATAAGGACGGCAAAACATTCTGTGATAGCCGGCTACTGTGCTTCTCTGAATCCTAGTGGGCTTTCAGCGGCAGACTGGTCGGGGTGGGGGCCAGCAGGCGCTGAATTCGTGGGTTCATGTGTCTGGCTGAGCAGCTCAGAGCAGTTACAACTACCTGTAGTTTCTAAGCGGAAGGGGGTGGGGCCGAGGCAGGTCAGGGAGGAGCAGGGGAGACGAGGGGATTGGATGGAGGAGACGAGCCAATGCACATGAGACGGGGCACGTGGCGCCCATTGGTCAATTTCTATGCAGGCCCACGGATGATAGACTGAATGGATTTTTTTGGTTCTTTTTGCTACTTATATTGTGTAGATCGGACCACAGGACTATAATCGCCGTATAAACGATTTTAATAGGCTACCAATCCTCTAAATCGTAGACCATAGCTACGTGTTACACTGCAGGTTCCAGCTGTTTTTACTGAACTCTGAAAATCCAGTTTTTTTACTGTCCACCTGATGATCAAGTTTACCTCATTTATAGCATCAGAGCAATAAATCCCCAATATTATCTTATTTTATTTGTTTTTAGCCGCCCATTTTGCTATCAGTTCAATTAAATTTTCAATTAAAAGGGCAACAAGGAGTTTTGGAAAAGCAAAGTGTTTTCACACTACATTTTTTGGAGCCTCCGCGTCCACCGTGAAATTCTCTGACCGGCGCAAGACAGACTCATGTTTTCATTCACCAAGAATTAAAGTCAGAGGTTGGAAGACGATCAGATACCGTTGTAGTTCCGACCATAAACAGCGATTCGGCAGCATTATTCTCATGACTCGCCACAAAACCTAAAGTAAGGAAACGCTGGTTCAGTCAGGACCACTTTTGTCAAAATGAATTTATTTATTTATTGCATAGATTAATTTGGCGGTATGGTTCTGTTCTGGGACTCCCTGCTCTTCCACGCGCTCGCGTGGAAAGCCTGAGGCAGGAAGAGCACCTTCCTGCCTTTCACGAGCCATCATGAACGGCATAAGCAGGGAGCGCAGCAGCAAAGAAAACCCAGACAGAGCAGAGCAACTAACAAGATACAATGATAGGATTCATAACAGATGACAGGAGGAGCTGGGGTGGAGGTGGGTTGCAAAAGTGCCGACAGAGGAAGCAGGAAGGAGGGTCAGGCGAGAGCAGTTTAAATAGCGCGCTCTGAAAGCAATTTCCCAATAGGGAGCGTGCACGCAGAGTCAGCTGAGCCATCAGCTGATCTGAGCCGGTGATGACAGCTATGCTGTGATGAGCTTGACTTCGTGGCCTGCCAGAACTAACGCTACGCTCAATTTGGCTCGTCCAGCATTTCCACCACCACTCGTGTGGGCAACGTATTCATCCACATTAATTTGAGACTTTTTTTTATTGTTGAGGAATTTTTTGTTCTGCCACTGGAGAAACTCCTTGTTGTCCCTAAACATGGCATGTCATTTTCTTTTTTAAATCATCAAACATTTTACATTGCATCCCAACTTTTTTGGAAACAGGTTGGTGCATTGTCTTCTTTAAAGGGATAGTTCACCCAAAATTCAAATTTCACTCATTATCTACTCACCCTCATGTCGACTAGAGTCCTCTGTGTCTTCTCTGAGTTACGGGGGGATCCGTGTAGCAGTATCGTCCATGTAATGGTTGTGAATGGATACTTTCCTTCATCCAAAAAGACACACCAAAAAACACCCAAATACCTCCATACCGCTTGTCTGTAATGTCCCTCTTGTATTGAAGCCCAGACATGAGAAATTGTTCCGAAAAAAAATTAAATAAGTCTAGGTTTTAAGCTTGTTTGTAGCGGAAGCTCCCAGTGTCTCAGTTCACTACTCTTCCTGTGTCAGTGCAAATCGACCGGCGGAACAATTTATTTATTTATTTAGCCTATTTAAGGAGAACAATGCACATTAATGGACATAATAAAATGTAAAGGTGCCAGTGTTAGCCAACGGCTAGTTTCAGACTATTTTCTCATGTCGAGGCTTCAACACAAGAGGGACATTACAGACGAGCAGTATGGAGGTATTTGGATGTTTTTTGGTGTGTCTTTTTGGATGAAGAAAATTGAGCACCATTCACAACCATTATATTGACAAATACTGCTGCGTGGACCCCCCGCCCATAACTCGGAGAGAAGACACAGAGAAAATTCTCCCAGCCCTTAGTCGACATGAGCGTGAGAAGATACTGTAATGAGTGAACTTTGAATTTTGGGTGAACTATCCCTTTAAATAGAACATTTGCTAGTTAAGTTGTTTGTGCATCTCCCTCTTTTGTCCTTGTTTGCAACTGAAATATTTAAGTTGATACTACAATTCTAAATTGATATTATTTATCAGCAAGTGATCCAGATCAAAAAACTAATTATTGCATCAGTTACATTCCCTGTGATCCATATTATTGTATTACAATAAAATGTGTGTTACATTTGTGATAGTGACAGTGTTAGTTACATTTACATTTTTTTTGTACTCACAGCTCATTGCAGAGAACATACAGAAGCATCCTTGTTCCCATGTTGTAGAGGTGACTGGCTGTTTCTCCTGTTCGTGCCACACAGGCTGCAGTGAGGTGGGATTTGTTGCTGAGTCACTGCTAAGGCTGAGGCTGCCAGAGGCACGTCCTGTGCTGTGGTTTCAGTACGACCACTCAGACTGTCAATGTGCACCTCCAGCTCTGATTTCCACGTGATTGTAAAGGGCCAGCTCCATATTTCAGCATGTTTTGCAATGGTAGATCTGAGATTTAAAGGTAAATGTAAAGGTATGAAATAAATTGATGTGTCATCTGGTTCTCCAGAGGCTGGAGGTAGGCTATCCTCTTCACAACCCGGCTGTTTAAGATGACTGTCATCATATCTGGTGACACTGTGCATTAGAAGTGGAGAATTATGAATCTAATTAACATAAAGCAGATGTCATCGAGTACATGCAGATCACTCAAATAGTAATCTACGTGCAAATGACTTAACTGACATGAGTTAAAGTTATAGAGTTGTTCAAACACACACAGAGGTGTGGTTTCATGTTAGTGCAGGGCTCAGCAGACCACAGACAGCCCTTGCAGAGCTGCAGACTGGGCAGCGGCAGGACCACCAGCCAGGACGGCCGTGACTGTGATGGGAGGGGCGGACGGAACAGCCGCCGCAGTAGCAGCAGCAGTCTGGGGTCCAACATCTACGCTGCGTAGACTCACTGACCCCCCACTTCAAAAACCTCCGGACCCCAAATGATCGCGTGCTTTTTGACGCTGTTTCGTCAAACGGAAAGCGGCAGGGCGAAGTGAAGTTGACGGAAGTCACCGAAGCAGCGGCAGCAGAAGAAGGTGGTTCTCTTTTTTTGTTAATGTTTTTCCCCTTTGGCCCGGTGCTCCCGGTAAACCAGGAAAATTGCTTGGTGTAGCTGCATCGGAGAGAAGGCTCGGGAAGAGGTGCAACAGCGGGACATGATGACTGAGAAACAGACGGCGGCAGATAAGATCATATCAGGTAAGATCAGTCTGGCACTTTTAAACACGGGATTTGTAGTTTTTATTATTATTAGCTATTATTTTTTAGAGGCGATTTATCTGTGATGTGTTGTTGAGCACGCGCTGGCGGGGCGCAGTTGTTGCCTTTAGTGCGGTCATCCGTGAGATGCCTTCAGGGACACTTTGGGAAGATCTGTCCGGTACGCGGTCAAGCAAAAGCTGCTGACACAAGATATCGTGTCATTACTATGTGTCTGAATCTGAAACACTCCCCAACACACACACATAGACACACACACTTAATTGAGCTGCAGTGCAGAGGCTGAAGCAGCTTTTACTCTGACAGCCGCAGTGCACACAGGACCTCGCCTACCCGGCCTGCAGAGCCGTGCTCTGCTCGCCAGCACCAGCACCGTCACGGAACACGGTGATTTACTTGTGCTCGTGTTTTGTTTGGCTGGATGGATCTGACGATGCTTGTTCGGTAAAGCTGCAAGCGCATCCAGCTCCTTTTTCGTCGTCGTCTCCCTTATCGGTGCAGAGTTTGGTCACATGGCCCGTCCCACCGGAGTTGTGACTCAATGCAGCAAAAAAAAAAAAAAAAAAAAGTCTGCACCATGTCCTCAGGTAACGCAGTGCTCGTCAGCTCCACGGAGCAGGATGGTGCATTCGGCTGCAGCTCACATCACCGCTATCAACGGCTCTTCCTTCTGGACTGTGAACGTTTTTAAACATGAAAGTTTCCCCTCATGACCGCAGCGATGTAAAGGTCACCACAACTCATTGTGGATTTTCTGCCATTTTCATTCTTGTCCGCTTATTCGAAGCACAAACATTCAGTCGTTTAGTATCTTATTGCAGGGCCGTTGCTAGGAATTCTGGGCCCCCTGAAAGAATACAAAAGTGGGCCCCATACCCCCTGACTTTACCACTTTTTTTCCTGGACTATGTATGTATTATCACCACCATTATCATGTATTATGACTGGGGTATTTTGTGGGCCCCTAGAATTATCATCGCTTTTCTCCCCTATCCAACGGCCCTGTCTTAATGTAAACATTTTCCACAGATCATCACACTGTGTAGTTAGGTGTAGACTAATTAACTGGAGAAGTTTTGATTTGTAAAGATATTTCAGCATTTATCATCAGAATAACCCGCTGCTGAGGGCGATAGTGAGCCATGTGTAGGAGCCCTGACGTTTGAAGTGCTGCTGAGTGATTCCATGGTAGCTGAGTTTTGTTTTAGTGTGTGACTTGAGATTTGTTGGTGCGGCTTTGAAGATCTAGGTTTAAATAAGCCAGAAAGTACATGGAGTTTGGTCGGACTGAGTTTGCTGTGTAAGTAGAAGTATGGGGCGAATCTTGGCCTTGCTCCAGCATTATGTAATACAACTGATGGACTGCCATAGAGACCCAGTGATGTCCTGCAGGGATGGAAGCTAAAATACCAGACTTTGTGAGATTCCTGAAGCTCTAATGGCTGCTTGTGCTCTTCAAAGCTGAACTTCTGACTTATTGGGCAAAAAAAAAAGTTTGATGTTGCATGTGAGAAACTACAAATAGATTTATTTTTGCTCTGTGCTTCTAAAAACTCATTCTTTCCTTTCTATCTTTGTTTAACGTAAAAAGAAAAATAAAACAGGATGGGTAATTGCAGGTTTGAACTCCTGATTCAGCTTCCTTGAGTGACTGTGATTGTTGCCAAGCGACACTGATGCAGCATCACCGTGCTGGGCTGCTCAGATTTAACTCCATTAACTTGTGGCAGGTTGTTGCAGGGTTGTGATAAATGACAACACTCACTGCCAAATGCAGTATATTCTCAGGTTTAACGCTTGTCTAACTGAGTGATGTATTTCAGTCAGTGTCTAATATCATTTACTGTGGAATTCTGCAGCTTAATTTGTGTTTACCTTATATTTCCCAGCAGCACTTTGAGGATATAACAACCCTTTTGTTCATGATCCGTTCAAGTTGATATGCTGGCTGTGCATGCCTAATCTCTCTATCCACACAGTCAAGTCTGATGCTTGGAGTCTGTTGCTGTATTTTGACACAGAACAGTTATTTTTTACTGACAAAGGATCTCCTGATCCTCTCAATCCTGCAGCACAGTGAAATGAGATGTTGGCTGCTTCTCTATTGAGAAGGTGGGTTGGTGTTGTGTACTGCATCTTACATTGCACGTGTCTCTCAACAACAGTTCCTAAATGAGTTCAGACTCCTGCCAAACACAGGCCCAGCTTTTTTTGACCAGCTTGTCCAGTCTCTTTGTGTTCATGTCTTGATCCCAAGTTCCTGGAACTAAAGTTGGTTCTTGCTCTGGAGACCATGGTAATGGATGTTAAATCTTTTAGGCCCAATTCCGATTCTCCCCTTAGCCCTCGCCCTTGGTCGTTTTGCGTTGTGAAGTGCTGTCCCAATGCTCATTCTGCCGAGGGTTAGGGGGAAGTTCTATCTGGCCCTCGAAACGGAGATTTTTCAGGGGCACACTACAGACCGAGGGCTATGACCGAGGGCTGTGAAGTTTCCCAGAATGCATCTTGCGGCAACCGGCAGCTGTTTTATTTATCACCGTAGCGCTGTTATAATGTCATTTTGTTAAGTTTTAATATCTTTTCATGCGAGAAAGTAGCGATTTAGATCCCTAATGTGCGGTCGGTTTATCCAAATGACGGGTGTTTAGACGTTTTTTCGGAGAAGTGAATCTCCGCGGTGGAGCCTCCCCCTGTGGAGCAGATCAGCGGCTCGTCACGGAGACACCACCCCGTCCGGAGGGCTTGTGCCACCCTGTAACACCGGTAGAAAAGACTGTCGCTAATTAATTTACTCGCAGGTTTTTAACGGTTTTCCGCCGGGTAGTTACACTCTTTTTAAGAGATAAATGCTGGTCTCATTGATGAAATGTAACAATTGTGGCAGTCGCATTAGTTTGTTTGAATTAAATTATGTGTGTTTTGGATGCAGGAGCAGCGCTGCCTGCGGCTCTAGAGCCTATGTACAGAAATCACCACATTTACGTCAATAAATAAATGTTACCATGAACCGGTCAGTCTTGATTAAATGTTATTTTATTTTATTAAGTTAGCGTGGTTTTGAATATAGGATTTGTGTCGAAAGCTTGTCATGTCTGCTCGCCAGCAGAGACTACTGATGACGTATGGCCGCTGAAGTGGTGTCCCAATTCGTATGGGTTGACTTTCTACCCCTACCCCTTGTAGCTCCATTTCAAGGGCAAGGGTTAAGGGCTAGGGGTAGGGCTAGGGCTAGGGGTAGGGATGAAAAATAGAATCGGAATTGGGCCTTAGAGTTGCTTGTTGAATGGTTAAGGTGGTTCAAAGTGCTGGATGCTGCTTTCATCCACCAACCAGACTGTGCCTGAAGCAGAATCCTTTCATAATTGTTTTCTGTACATCAGCCATTTACTCCAGCTGCCCATAAAACAGCACATTAATGATATTTTAAAGGGATATTTCAACATAATAATAATAATGATAATAATTTGCCATAATGCCATCATTTTAGATGTTCAGTACCTTTTATTGTTGGTGCCAGCTGTTTTTAGATCAGCGGGACAGAGACGTGAGCTCTGCATGGTGCGCTGTATTTCTGCCTTTCCGTAATCAAACTAATCAAATAGACAATCCAACAACTCCCAAACTCTCTCATGGACAAGATGTGACCTGCACATTCACCACGCTATGAGATAATGGAATGTTACGAGACAGAGTTGTTTTCGAGGCAAATACGTAGCTGGAACTACATCCTAGACACAGCTGCAGGGTGGAGCGACTTCAAAAGCGAGTAGTAGTTCTGAGTATTTGCTTCATATGTCGTAATGTTACATAATTATACGTTACTATTTCATACCATGGTGAAAGTGCTGGATTGTATATTTAGTTTGATGAAGAAAATGTAGAAATACCATGAGCCTCTGTTGTGTTAGCTGAGCAGCTCACGGCTCTGCTCCGCTGATCTAAAAACAGCTTGCACTGACAATTAAAGGTAATGAACCCACTCGTAAAACTATAGGGATTATGGCAATAGGCCAGTTTGCCAAAACGTCCAGTTTAATGTTCAGGTGCACATCTACAGTAGGTATTTATAAATGTGCACTTCCCCAGTGTCCTTGCCTTGACTGTGTAACAGTTGAAGGGTGAGACTGGACCTCTGGAAGTCCATGACCATCTTCTTGGCAGTTCATGTCTTTCCATTCACTGAAGGCCATTGTCAGATCTCTGTTCCTCTTCCTGCTTGTTCCTGATACAGATCACAATAGCTCTGTTATCCAACTATTTCTGGATATCGTAAGACTCAGAGTTGTAAATAAAGTCCAGTGTAAACAGAAACTGAGTCAGAGGAGTCCCCCGAGGGGCCCCAGTGCTGCTCAACACTGTCACCCAGCCTCATGCACTGTGGTTGTCTTGAAATCCACAATCCTTAAGGTTGAATTCAAATGAAAGAACATAATCCTCAGGTAATCACCTGGCTCATCCAAGTAAGAATGGGTCTAGTATGGTATAAAGGAAGGCATCAACCCCTCCAATATGTTCCTTGTGGGCAAACAGTTTAGGGTCTAGTGCTTGTGAAACGTGTTCTACAGAAGCCCCATGTGTGAGGTGATGGACACCAGTCATTTCCAATGGAAGGACAGTGCTCTATGTGGGATGAAGTAGAATCATGTTTAAAGGGATAGTTCACCCAAAATTCAAATTTCACTCATTATCTACTCACCCTCATGTCGACTAAGAGCTGTGAGAATTTTCAGCGTCCTCCGTTCCTTCTCTGAGTTACGGGGGGTCCGCGCAGCAGTATTTGTCCATATAATGGTTGTGAATGGATACCACTTTTCTTGGTCCAAAAAAACACACCAAAAAACATCCAAATACCTCAATACTGCTCGTCTGTAATGTCCCTCTTGTATTGAAGCCCCGACATGAGAAATTAAAAAAAATTAAATAAGTCTATATTTTAAGCTTGTTTGTAGCGGAAGCTCCCAGTGTCTCAGTTCACTGCCCTTCCTGTGTCACACTGACCGGTGGAACAATTTCTCATGTCGGTGCTTCAGTACAAGAGGTTTTTTTTTTTGGTGTGTAATTTAAGTATTTCTTTATTAATTTTTGTTCCTTGTGAAATGAAATGAAACTATGCTTATTTTAAAACACAAAATAATGACTTGATAGTGTTGCGTCACAATATTTGTTGATGCTGTATGTTTCTTCTTAGTGGAAGAGGAGGGAGACTGTACATTTGGTCACTACAAAGGAATGTTGGAGGGAAACTGGGAGCAGGAGGCCATGTTCAGTGTTGCGTCATGTCTGACACGAGCCATGTGGAGGTGGAGGTCTGTGGAGGAGTGGGAGTTACAGGATGTGGGAGGTGGTAGCCCACTCACAGGCAGTCGGGATAGAAGCTGAGAAAGAGGGAGGGGGAGGGGACAGCACAAACATCTGTCCAAACTGTGAGGATTCTCTTTGCAGTCTTTCCTCCTTTTCATCAAAACTCTTGAAAACACTTTTCCAACACTCTGTCCAGGTTTTGATCTTTATTGAACTAAACAGCAGAAGCTTAAGTTTAATGATCTGAACACATGGAGCAAGGCTATTTAAACATCTGGAGCTCTGACCGCAAAGTGTCCTCTAAGTGGCACTGGAAGTTTTCTACTAAGGCTTCTTCACAAAGCTGCTGGGACCAGCTCTAACCAAGGAATGGTGAAAACTCTTAAAGGGATAGTTCACCCAAAATTCAAATTTCACCCATTAACTACTCACCCTCATGTCGACTAAGGACTGGGAGAATTTTCAGAGTCCTCCGTTCCTTCTCTGAGTTACAGGGGGGTCCACGCAGCAGGATTTGTCCATATAATGGTTGTGAATGGTGCTCACTTTTCTCTGTCCAAAAAGACACACCAAAAAACATCTAAATACCTCCATACTGCTCGTCTGTAATGTCCCTCTTGTCCCTCTTCTTGACGAAGAAAAGTGGTATCCATTCACAACCATTATATGGACAAATACTGCTGCACGGACCCCCCCGGAACTCCGAGAAGGCACAGAGGCCTCCGAAAATTCTCACAGCTCTTAGTTGACAAGAGGGTGAGTAGATAATGAAATTTGAATTTTGGGTGAACTATCCTTTTAACCAAAACCCCCAAATATTCATTTTATTGCTAATATTGCTATACACCATTTTTCATGGTTGAGCTCGCTTGCAGGAACCACAGCGACTGGTTAATGAAAGAATGATCTGTGCAGGTGAAACCACACACACACACACACACACACAACATCCTGCAGTAATGATAATAATAAACACTTCACTCAATAGATCTCTCATGGACTTAACCTAACTTGTAGGCCATGAGCCACAGTCCGTTGTACCTGTCCCTGGTGCAGTGTAGTTGTGGTCACAGCTGTCGTTGGAGGTAGGGTGTGACGGTGAGAAGACCCATGCTCCCCCACCAAACCACGTGTCCAGCTGAAATGTGATGCCTTTTCAGTGAGTCGTGTGTAGGTCCCGGCTGCTTTGCATCAATGTCTGCAACTGTATAGTCAGCGCTGAATGCAGTCTGTGTGACGATGGTGTGTGCATTCCTCTTTATAAATCCCTCTTCCATCCTCTTGTGACGGTGCAATCATTTGAAAATGTGTTCCATCGGCAGTATGAGACCAGTCACACCAGGTAGAGCCATGAAGATGCTTTATGTCTCTCTAGCATTAGGTTGTTTTGTCATAACCTCCACAACTATCACAGTTGTATCATTAAAGTAATTCAGCAGCTTTTTTCCTCACAAATTTAAAGGGATAGTTCAACATTTTGGCAAATTGGCCTATTGCAATGTAACATAGCCAAAACTACATCCCAGACACGGCTATTGGGTGGAGTGACTCACAAAGTGCAAGTATTTCAGAATATTTGCTTCATGTGTTGTAATGTTATATACATAGTTATTATTCCATAGCATGGTGAATGTGCAGGTCACAACTTCTCCACGCAAGTGTTTTGGAGTTGTTGGATTTGATGGCTTTGATGAGTGAAAGGCGAAACTACCGTGGTATGCCTTCATTGCGTTAGCTGAGCAGCTCACGTCTCTGCCCCGCCGATCTACCGAACAGCTTGCACCAACAATTAAAGGTAATGAACCTACCCTTATGACTATGGATTATGGCAACAAGCCAATTTGCCAAAATGTTGAACTATCCCTTTAAGTGGTATTTATAATGCTGACTGGCTTTGTGAATTACTCTCAGACAGAAAAAGTGGAATTTCCTATGTTGGACTGATACAGCCATTATTTTTAGTTCATCCTAAATCACAGAATAAGGAGCACTGTTGCATTTTTAATTTTGGATAAAAAGAACATCATAAGAGAGAATGGGTAGAATCTTTCAACTGTAATGACACTGATTTAAATGGTTTTATATCTGTATTGACAGCCTGGATGGACTATCGTGTGTCTTACACTCATATAGACAATGATGAACCTTCTCTTGTGCCATGTCCAAAGATATAACCTGCATGTCTTTCTGCTGTGGAGGGAAAGTGGTGCACATGTGAATATAGACACAGGGATAATGAAGCAGACTGTCGGGGCTGCAGCCATGGCATGTGCATTATTAAAATAGTCTGCATCTTACAGTCTGAAATGGGAAAATGCATAATGCATCTCCCACCAGCAACATGTAAAGTCACTGAGACACAACTCCAACCATGTCCCTGTTATACAGTGGTATGAGGGAGGGGCCGTCTGACCGAGGAGTGACTGATTAGAGCAGAGGACAGGGCCGCAGCCTCCTGATGTGTTGATAGTGAACCTGAAGCTACATTACAGGCTTTACAGCTGCATGTTGTCTTGGACAGACATGTGAAGCTGCTTTGCTCTACTATAAACACCTCACTGCTGAATAATTCATCGGCTGTTCGAAAATGCACAAATCTCCAGAGGAGCCCGGCTGCAGAATCAGAAGCACAGCAAATGCCAAAAAATCTGTATATCTGCCGCTATCATGACGTTAGATCAACTGCAAAAGATAGTGAAAGGCTAGTGTTAAAGGCAGCTGGACCTTATTTCAGCTCTTGAAGATGTTTCTTAAAGGGATCGTTCACCCAAAATTCAAATTTCATCATTCATTTAGTCTCATGTCGACTAAGAGCTGGGAGAATTTTCCTCCGTGCCTTCTCTGAGTTACGGGGGGTTCCACGCAGCAGTATTTGTCCATATAATGGTCCTCACTTTTCTTTACAAACAAAACAAAAGCTTAAAACCTAGACTTATTTAATTTTTTGGAGCAATTTCTCATGTCAGGGCTTCAATACAAGAGGGACATTACAGATGAGCAGTATGGAGGTATTTGGATGTTTTTTGGTGTGTCTCTTCGGATGAAGAAAAGTGGTATCCATTCACAACCATTATATGGACAAATACTGCTTTGCGTAACCCCCCCCCCCCACACACACACACCCTCTGAAATTCTCACAGCCCTTAGTCAACAGGAGGATGAGTAGATAATGAGTGAAATTTCAATTTTGAGTGAACTATCCCTTTAATGACTACAGGACTTGGATGACAGAGAACCTACACAAACATACTGCTAAACATTTCTGAAGAACTGTTTGTTAGCAGCGAGAAATGAGGTAGTAATCCAGATGTGTCAAAGATTACTACAGACAATGATGTGTTGAAGTGAATATCAGCACAATAGTGATCTATTTTGGTCTAGTCTGGTTGAAGAGAATTGTTCTCAGTAATAGGGCTCTGTTCTAGTTGAGCTTTGCTTGTTATCGGTTTTTCCATAGCAGACAGCAGGAAGGAAAACTATTGTTCAGCAGAGCGTTAAGGCATTTCCTCAGTGGGACTAAAATGCTCTCCCTTCTGCAGGAACCATTTTCATTCTGTCTTTGTGTCAGGCATCTGTGCTCATTGTTTTATACAAAACTCCTTGTTTCTTTGTTGAAATGAGAATCTGGCAAATTAGATGGAGAAATTTGATGACAGTTTTAAGGTTGTTGGCAGGAGCGATGAGGAAAGAGCTCATTTAAAAGGATCTGTATAAATAAGTACCTCCTTTTGATTGCACTGCTCACCCCCCTCTGGGATCACCGGCAGTGATAAATCTTGATTAGTCAAACAGATGTGTCATTCACTTACACCGAGGCACAGCAAGTACCAACATCTTACCACTCCATTTATGTTGACCAGGACAACCAGGTCCTCAGAATTTATCAAAGAGGCCATTCAGAGGGAACTGGGACCACCTGGTGCTGACCCCAGCAGCATCATTGACTCCCCATCTGTAAATCAACTTGTAATTAACTTTGAACAAGGTCAACAACCCATGATGTCTGACAGGGGACATGTCTCTTCCTCCCCGAGGCTCGTAAACCCCAGTATAACATTGTAGATATACTGTATGTAAAACATAAATAAAGTAAAACTATGCACCTGAAGTGCTTATGAAAGCTATGTATGCAAAACAATGGCTTTTGGGATTAGGGTAAGGGTTAGATGAACAGATGTTTCTGTTATCTTTTCTGTTCTTTACTGAACCTCCACAAAAACACTTTCAGTTGCTTTACAAACACATAGGCTAATACATTTCCTCTTCCATCCACATGATTAAAATAGTTTCCAAGTCCTAAAACTGTTGGAAACACTGCAGGACCTGTTGTAGTTCAAAGTTTTTGGAGTTGTTTTGTAGTCTGCACCATAGGAATTAGGACCTTTAGAAATTATATACTGCAGACACCCAAGGTTGCTCCCCGATTGGCTCCCATCAGCCTTGACCACCTGCCATAAATACAACATGATTATGAAATACAATGGATACTGACCTTGTTGTCTTTGCTACCCCATATGCAGATGTAATGCATGTTGCAGTAACATACGAAATATATTTAATATAATATAACATATGAGATTCCTGGTAACACAATTAAGCCATTAGGACATGTCACCTGTCTGACAGGAAAGAAGCATGAACTAGTGCGGGAGGTGGGCTGGCCTCACCTGTAAACTGCTCACTTTTTGGCTACAATCACCTTTTTTATGTGAACCAGCGTTTTAGTTTTGTATGTTAATTTTGTACCTTTTTCACTGCTCCAGAGTCTGTAGGTCTCTGGAACAATACTCCTGGAGAGGGGGTGGACTTTCCATTGTTGGAGTTGCCCAGGGTGGCAGGCACTGGGTGGGTAGTGGGGAGACTTAGAAACACTGTGATGGTGGAGCCCCCCTCCTCCCCCCCGGAACAAGACGGTTGCCTCCATTCGGCTAAGGGTCACAGAGGAAGGTGACGTTTGTGTGTGCTTGTGCACCAAACAATTGGCTTTGTTCTAGGACTTTTGTGCTAGTTGTAGTTTGACGAAACAATCATAAGGTATGTCATCCTTGTACTTTGTACCAGAACACCGTAGGCCAATGATCGACTTTGTGAGTCGGGAGCTCAGACATCCAGAGAGAGCTCAGAGTAGAACTTGTGGAGATGAGCCAGTTGAGGTGCTTTGGGCATCTAATAAGGATCTCCCTGGGGCACCTCCTTTTGGAGGTCTTCCAGGGATGTCCAACTGGGAGGAGGCCCTGGAGCAGGCTCAGAACTTGTGGAAGGGATTATGTATTCTTTCTGGCCTGGGAATGCTTTGGGATTCCCGGGTGATTACTGTGGAGGCCGTTGAGCAAACCCATTGGGAGCCGTCATAGGATCAGGTACACTGCGGTCATAAAGGGTTGTACATGGTCAGCAACAATACCCAGGTAGGCTGTACCATTTAAACAATGCTTTATTGGTCCAAAGGGCCCCAAACAGTGCCAAGAAAATATTCCCACATCATTACACCAGCAGCAGTCTGACCTGTTGAGACACAAGTTAGGATGGATCCATGGTTTCATGTTGTTTTTGAATCTACCCCTCAAACGATGGAGCAGAAATTAAGACAATTCAGACAGTTTTCCAATCTTCCAGCCTAGTTTTGGTGAGATCATGTATTATGGCTCTTTGTTGACAGGAAATGCCCCTGGTATAGTCTAATATGAAGTACGATTGTCCATCCTGATACACAGCACCGGTTGGACTTTCCACTAACTGTAGTTAAAGGTATGCAGACATGGCCGTTTGTCCTGTTTGTCGCGACGAGTTGTCACGAGTTGCCACAGTAAGGAAATCGAGCGGGCGGGATATTCAAAGCTTGGGTCGAGACCGAGCTCGTGTGTGTCTTCAGACGTTTGATTGACGGATGACAGATCCAATATCAGTGGCTGACGTATAATCTGTGCACCTGCATTATCCAATGCGGAAAAAAAATACCACACTTTCATCCCGGATTTAATCAAAAATAGAATTTTGCACAAAGTTTGGCCTAAATCGTCTGATAGATGAGTTATTACACTGGTGTTTGGACCCACAGTGGGCTCAAATTCAATTTTATTTTCTGTAAAGCTTTAAATTATGCCCCTTATAGGGTTAGTCTGTGAGGCTGGTGCCATCCACATATGATGTGTTGAATATTTTATAAAAGGTAAGTGGTTACTGATAGACTGTGAATGTCCCAGAGGCTTTATCCACCATAACAATGATGGGGAATGTTTGCTGTGTAAATGATTATAAAGCCACTGAGTGTCTGCAGCTTGCAGCAGCCTCAGTCTAAAATATGTTCCATCCTCAAAATCCCACATCACTGTATATTAGTGTGTGTGTTTGTGCAGATCTGTGCAAGCTTCAGTTTTGAGTCAGTGTGTATGTGTATGTGTGTGCATGTGCGGTGGCTTCAGCTATTGTCCTGCTGTTTCTCTGTGTGCCTGGGCTAACGGCCAAGTGGATGCAATGGCCTGTGGAGAGGGGTGGGTCTCTCTCTCTGCATGGTCTGAATGAATAGGAGCTCAGATGGAGAGAAGAAAACAGCACATTCTCCTCCGCCTCATGAATGTGGCTCTTTGATAGTTGATTTTTTTGTTTGTGCCTCTGAGTTTTGTGCAGTGAATTTAATGAGGCCCCTCCTCTGATACTGTAGGTAACAGTCTATCTCTGTCTTAGACACCACTGTGTTCAGACACAGACTGCTACTGTCAGTCAAGACATCCCACAATCCTTTGAAGGTTGAATCATTTATGAACATGTTTAAAACATTTAAACTAGATTCAGTTCTGTGTAATTATAGAAAAACTGCACTTTATGACTGTCATCAGGACTCCTCGACTTTGAAATGATTTTGCTTTATTGTGATGTCTTACATCTTTATCATTGCCATGTTGTCCTTTTATTGTTTTTACTGTGTGTGGTGTGTTAGGCTCGCCACAAAACCAAACAAACATTTTTAATTTATAGTTCTGTTTGTTGACAAACAGTTTGTTTAGGTGAATGTGTCTGCTTCTCGTTTCCCTCATCAACATCTCTATCACCAAAGCAGCTCATTACAACTTTTTGTGGGTGTGTATTTCAAGCTTTGGCGTGATACTGGGTTGCATATGAGCCTAACTTAGAGACAGGCGTCTATATGGGAAAGGCTTTTTTGATTATTTATTTCAAACAATTCTTATGCTCAGCACAGATGGATCTATAATATAATCAAATGGTTCTGTCGTTACTGTTTGGAAGAGTCAGAATAGAAGGAAGGGTCTGATCGAGAGCAGCATTAATTTACAAGTTTAATCTGCACCAATTAGCCTACTCTTCCTCTGAATAAATGTAGGCTATGCTCCAGCCACAGGCTGTACTATAGGCTACCAGCTCTTCCCTTGGCTCAGTCATCGGACCGGGCTGAATGCGACCGGACACACCGGGTTCGGATTGAAAACATTTACTAACTCAGACCAGAGTTTTTTCCGCCTCACTGAAATTGTCATTTGTACGGAGGGAGAGATCAGCTGATCTGCTGCTGTTTTCTCTCTTCTTTCCGCCTACAGACGTTCAGCTGAGGGAATACACTGCTCACCTGTTGAGCTGAGCGTCAGGAGCAAGGATAACCAGCTTCGTAGTACCGTTGAGTGATGTACGGTCAAACAGAGCTGTTAGTGATGTTTGAAATCAAGATCTGTACACAGAGGAGTCTAAGGGCTCTATTTTGCCGGCGCAACTCTGGGTGGCGCAGCGAGGCGAACCCTGGTGCAGCTGGCGGAGAGCTATTTTGCTCCAGTGCACCAGGGCGCGCAGCGGATTTGCTAAATTGGCAGACTTCTGTGCGCCAAGATGGGTGTGGTCGCGCAGCAGGAGGAGGTGTCGACAGATTCACCTTGGCGTAGTGACATTTTCGTGCTGCGTCGAGACTGCACCGAAAGCTCGCCAGCTCCAAGCAGGTCTAACCTCGGCGCAAGGCGGAGCGCAGCCAGTCTAGTCGTATTTTGACTGCCCAGGGTCTAGTGCGCAACCGTCACAAGACGGGCAGCTTTCCACAGTTCCAGGCACATTTAAATGCAATAAACAGTAACAACAACCACTATTTAATATAACTATCTGAATCTGCACACACATTTATATCTATGTCACTGTCCCGTCACATCTGATGACAGATCAAAGGCTGAGTGTAATGTTAACTCAACCTTAACACAGAGGAAACCAGGTCAAAAAAAAAAAAAAAAAGCAGCTGTGGATGTTCTACGAGCAGGTGGATGACTGCATGTTGCTGCTGTGTTGACATTAAGCACTGTGCCATTACGATGACCCACTATATTTATTTATTTACTTATTGATTAATTAGAGGAGCGGCCGTGTCATCACGAGACCATAACGAAAAACTGAAAACAAATAAACTATAATCTCTCTCAGCAAACCACAATCAGTCTCTGCATCAGATAGTGCTGCAACGTGAGCAGATATTCACCTGTTCATCTCCTTTCTCAGGAAAGAAAGGAAAGAAAAGAGAGTCACTCCGCAATGCCTCCTTTACGCACAGCTGCAGTTACGCATGGCAGATGTTGTGTCTGTGCACACACGTTTAAATATAGGTTACTAAATATAAGTGTCTTTATTAATGGAAAATAGGTGTGTGTGTATTTTCTTTTCCTCCTTTTTTTTTACTGGGCTCTCATTATGTCAGAGCAAACCTGGGTAACAATGTTAGTGACGTCTTCACAGACTACTTTTGCATAGTCATCCCGTGAGGTCTGTTCGCGAGACCATGTTCAGACCCTGCAGCTTGGACCGGATCAGAACATCACTTTCCTCCCGTCTCATTATGTCAGAGCAAACCTGGGTAACAATGTTAGTGACGTCTTCACAGACTACTTTTGCATAATTGAAACCATGTTCAGACCCTGCAGCTTGGACCGGATAGAACATCACTTTCCTGTCTCATTATGTCAGAAAACCTGGGTAACAATGTTAGTGACGTCTTCAAAACTTTTGCATAGTCAAAACCATGTTCAGACCCTGCAGCTTGGACCGGATCAGAACATCACTTTCCTCCCGTCTCTCTACTTCCTCCTGCACGGTGTGAAAAAAACTCCCGCGGAGGATTTAAAGGAGAGGAGAGGAGCTCATTTGATTGGTGAAGAACGGACTCGGCTGAGTTAAACCCACTCTCCGCCCCCTACGCCACTTCCCTCCTACTTGCGCCTGTGGGAGGGATGTGGGTGGGATGCGCTCCGTCGTACATAGAAGCAAAATCGCAAAATGCACCGAGACACACCCCTTTGGCGCGGCGGACGTGAGGCGAACGGAGAATCCGCCACGCCTGCGCCTGGTTCACGAAAATAGAGCCCTAGAAGTCACACTGCTCTTCCATTTTAGTGGTCAGACTGCTGCACTCTCCTGTGCCAATCAATATAGTACATATTCATGTACAAGTACTACATTTTCACATGTACTCCTGGGTGACAGTAACTGTGTTTACATGGAGCCAAATATTTCAATTAAAATGTGCTTAGATGTCCAAAATAAAAAAAATAAAAACAGTCAGTGCAAACAGGCCCAAACTGAATGGAATTTAATTTGGTTTCCTTCTCCCCAAACTAATCAAAAGTAAAATGATGTGAAAGATGAAACGGAATGTTGTCTTTCTTTCTTCTAGTGACGTTTCTTCACTTGCAAATATGGCAGTTTATCGTGGAAAGTTTGTTCTTGATACAAACTCAGAAAGAACTGAACATTATCGCCCGACAAGACGCTCGGAAAACAAGAAATACTGAACTGTTTAAAAAAAATCTGCTCAACAAACTCAAACTCAACAAAGGAATAGGAATAGACCTGAGCAGAGAATAAATATGTCACATGCTGCTTTGACTAATGTGTGACAGAAATAGATCATGTCACATGTAAAAAGTCGACATGAAATCTTCATTCAGAACGATGTGTATCAGGATGAAAATAAGTCTGCATGTTAACCTGGCCAGTGGTTGTAGAAGCACTGGCGTGACATGGTTAAAAACCTGTGTTTTCTACTCAGCCTCTGTCAAACTGACCTGAGTTCAGCAGATCTGAGGACCAAATAATGTACTAGAAAGTGTAAGACTTGACTAATGTATTCATGTAAGTCTGTTGAACGATGTGTGACTGCGGCTCATGCCTTTGGGTAACTGGCGTTTGGGGAATAAATGGAATGTGAGGCCAACAGGAAGTCAGCCGTCTTCACATCCCTCTCAGCTGCAGAGTAAACACTGTGATGACAACGTGAGTGGAGCAGACCATTCAAAGAAATGCAACATTTCCTGTTTAATATACTCATCAGTCTCTTCTATGTGGGTGGTGTCAGGACCCTGGGTCCCCCTCCCACTGTTACTCTTCAATATACGTAGTTTTCTTGTGATGGGAAAACAAGTTACTTTCCTTAAAGGAGACATATTCTGCCCCTTTTCCACTGATTAAAATAGTTCCCAGGTGTCTTAAAGACATGTCTGTGACATGCTTTTGGTCAAAATCCCCCAAGCATCAAACATCCCAGCTCTATTCATCCTCTCTTAACAGCCCTGTTCAGAACGGCTGCTTTCAGTGTCTGTCCCTTTAAATGCAAATGAACCACTGCTTGCCCCGCCCCTTCTACTGGTACCAGGTAGGGGTGGTATTATGCAAATTTGAAAACTAGTTATATCACTGGAAGACATCTGAGGGAACAGCTCATAAAACCACATGGATTTGAATCTCGGGAGCCTGAAAGTTACAGATTTATTTGTCAATTCTCACATTTTGGGGGCCGGAAGGCAAAACAAACACCTAAATATACGTTAAAGAGCCTTCAAAAAGTGATATTTCCATAATATGCCCCCTTTAATTATTATTTCCAAATGAGAAGCTAACACTGTCATGCTAACTTGTGCTCCCACCACACACTGACTTGCATTGCATTCATATGTGTTTGTGTTGAAAAAACGGGGACTGGCCCCCCCAAGAAACCATCTGGAGTATGGGATGTTCACATGTTTTATGCTGTTGCGGTGTATATGCTCCACACAGATCAGTTACAGACTATCTGGTGATGAGCACCAACCACAGAATGTGGCATTACTGCTGTTCAACTTGTAGTATTGAGTTGTGTTTCTAGAACTGCTCGTTGCCATACGCGCAAAACAATCAGGAGTTCTAGATGTTGGATTCATGTAGCTAGGAGCTACTTTCATTCTTGTTCTTGTTGTGGACTCTGCTGAACTGGACCTTGATTTGCATATGAAGACTGAGGTGGGTGTGGAGGTGGAGGGGGCTCCAAGAATCCATGAATTGTAAGCGAGGGGAGAACGTGAGGCTGGGACTGATTGAAACTGTGCTGAGATATGATTGGTTGCCCGAAACACTTGGTATACGTGTAGTTTTTTTGATAATCTGGCATTTTGTTCTGCTTTTTCCTCTGATCAGACTTTTACTCTGATGGTGGGTCAGGGTTTGTGGTGAAGCTGCCACAGCTCTCTCTCTCTCTCTCTCTCTCTCCCTCTCTCTCTCTCTCTCTCTCTCTCTGTCACTTGGGTTTTTCTAACGTGTGTCCTCATTGGCTGTCGTTCAGTACGACAAGTGTTTGATCTGGTTCCCGCCGACATGATGAGAAACAACAAAACTGAATGAGCAGCAGTGATGGGGGAGCATTATGGGCTGTGTGGCCTGGTCAACTGCTCTTTCCCTTTTGTTTCTCTTACTCACTCCCTTTACCGATCTCTCTCTCTCTCTTTCTTCCTGTCGCTCTGATGTTCAATGTGCTCCTACCGGCCCGCAGTGTGTTGTAGCCTCTCTGGGAGAAGAGAAGTCCTGGACTTGAGAACTGATGTCAAAGATGAATCTAAATACTGATAATAGCTTTTCAACACGTTTGCCTGTTGTGAAATGTTTAATAGTGGCCTGGTCGAGTCTTTACATGCACTCTTGGGGTTCATGCTTCCATGAAGAACGCTGTGTTGAATACAGCCTTTCAAAATAACTGCATACAAAAAATAAAGTCACTGATACACCGGCTAATCCTGTTCATGGTCTGATAATTCATAGTCCAATAGTTGACTGTAGAAGAATAACTTTTACTTTAGATGCTGCTCATAGATTAAACTGTTGTTTTGTTAAATTTCTCAGTCAGACTGGGCTTGTTAACATGTTACTGAACAGCCAAGTCTGTGTCTCTAACCCTCCTCTCCTCCACGTGCATTTGTTTTTAATGAAGCCAGTGATAAATCAGTCGATGGAGCGATGGATAACGTAGTTTATCATATACGTTACCATGTGTACGCTTGTGTAGTCTTGTCTGTAGTCTTGTGTCGGTGCCACAGAGACGAGAGCTGGGACACCGGGTCGGAGACTCTGATCCTACAAGGTTGGTTTCCAGCCAAGAGACGCTAGGTGGAAGACAGAGAGCCTCCACTCTCCCTGGAACTAGTTACAAGTCATTGATTTAACTATATCACTTTTACTCCAAAGCTGTTTAATTAAAGCAGAACTATACAAGTTGGCCGGAAATAGCTCTCTCCTTTGTTGGTTTCTTTTCTTTTTCTCTTTTTTTCCGGAGCTCCCCCACAGTTCTGGGAGGCACAAAAAAAAAAAATCATACCGCCACACCCCACCCACCCACCCATACGTGCTTTTGTTTACAACGAGCTTTCAGATCAGCTTCAGTGCCAACGCTTGCAGTTGAAGCTGGAGGAAACCATAGAAACACGTTGTTGGGCAAAAAAAAAGTTTGGCTCGTGGTCGGACAGCGGTGTTTGCTAAGCCCCGCTAACATTGAGCTAGTGCTAACACGGAGCTAACACTGACAGAGACACACACACATGAATAAAGGTTCCAAAACATGAAGCTGTGTGTGTGTGTCATGATGTATGACATGTTAGCCACAAGCCGAACTTCATCAGTACAAACATTTTGTGTTTCCATGGTTTCCTCCGACTTTCCTAACTCAATCACGATTCGTGACATGCATGACGTCATCTGTGTTTTTATCTCGTAGTTTCGTGCGATGGTTCTATCCATTGACGAGATCTGGGACACCAGATCTCCGGGGGGGGGGCATTGGCCTAGACCTCATTCACCTCATAGGTCACTCAACCATCACAGTGTCTCCGAGCCACAATAATTACAGCCAAAATCCTGCATAGTTCTGCTTTAAGGTAAAAATTTAGCATAGTTGGAAATTTAAATCTTGCATAGTTCCTCTTTAAATGTAGCACCCTTTCAAGATATTTACATTTACATTATGAATTCAAATAATGGAGAAAAACAGACCAGATCAGCAAATCAATTCTCCCTATCTGGAAAATTCTCAAAAATGACCTGAACTGGAACTAACACTTGTTGTGATTTCTATTGTTACTGACTCATAAACTGATGAGTTAATCTTCACTTTATTGTACATCCAATAAAAAAAACTGTTCAATAAAAAATTGTCACCATCATCTACTTGGTTCTTCATACAAAAGACGAAGATCTCTGTGTCTTGCTGAGGAATTTCAGATGAATCTGACGGCTTCAGTGACTGAAATGCATGTGACATACAGTAAATGAGCTGCAGCCTAAGCAGCGTACACAGTATTGATTTGTATAAGTCGATCTCTCTGTGCTTTCTGTTTGGAGCTGAAAGTCGTCATTCACCGCACATCGCTGCCTGTTCAGAGAGCAGATAAAAAATGGCTAATCCAAAGCACGGTAATACAGCACTTGAGATACTATTTACAACAAGAGCAATCACTTTACTTCTCTAATCGTGATTTGATTTTTATGGCCATTGTGGGGAATAAAAAGTCAAGGTTGTAAAGGTGATTTTGAGAGTGGGCTACTGGGGCCGTGGAAAGATGGGCTGCATGGTGGTGAGATGAGGTCTAGCCACAGGTGGTCTGTAATTCTGCACCGTAATTGCCTGGCAAAGTGTATTATGGGTCTTCAGACCACTCATCCACTCCGTAGGGGTGGATGAGAAAAAAGGATGAGTGAAGCGGAAAAATAGGATGGATAACATGATGTCCCGTCGCGACACAATTCTGCTAGACACTTAAAATACGTCGAGGGAGTATTATTATTGTGTGGATTCAAAGAAGGCTCTCTCTGAACACTATTCAGCCAGACTAATGAAAATGATGGTGGCAAATGGAGCGATAATCTCCAATTCAATTCAAGTGTTATTGTGTTGTAAAGACAGGTGTGACAGATGTTTTCTGCTTGTTGAATTGAGTGGACGTCGTCAGTCTGCAGCTTTTCAACAGGAGAGGAGGCGTTTTTACCGGCTGCCTCTTCCCAGAGGTCAGGGACAGAACCTCTGGAGTCATTTAGTGTCCAGGGTCCAGTTCTAGGTCACACACACAATAGCTCCAAAGTGTTGTCGCTCTCTTCAGATACCATCCAGAAGGCTCATCATAAAAACCTCCGCTCGGCTTCAGGGAATAAACGGAGGCTCAGGAACGGGTCCAGCCTCTTCATCGATCAGCTTCCTTCACAGCTGCATCTATTTTCAGAACTGATTCAATCATTTTTCTAAACTAGAAAGTCACATGTCCCCTGGTTTCGGCCAATATTAGTAATAAAATGAATATTTTGGGGTTTTGGTTAAAGAGATAGTTCACCCAAAATTCAAATTTCACTCATTATCTACACACCCTCATGTCGACTAGGAACTGTGAGAGTCCTCTGTGCCTTCTATGAGTTACGGGGGGGTCCACGCTGCAGTATTTGTCCATATAATGGTTGTGAATGGTGCTCACTTTTCTTCATCCAAAAAGACACACCAAAAAACATCCAAATACCTCCATACTGCTGGTCTGTAATGTCTCTCTTGTATTGAAGCCCCGACATGAGAAAAGTGAGCCCCATTAACAACCATTATATGGACAAATACTGCTGCGTGGACCCCCCCGTAACTCAGAGAAGATATGGAGGACTCTGAAAATTCTCACAGTTCCTAGTCGACGTGAGGGTGAGTAGATAATGAGTGAAATTTGAATTTTGGGTGAACTATCCCTTTAACTTCATTACTGTCTACATGACATGCTAAAACATGGTCATTGCTGTAGCTTTGTCTTGACCAGTGGTGATTGATATTTCTAGATTAACTGGGCATTAACTGTAATGTCTTGTATTGTACTGTGTCCTTAGTTTGTCCTTGTATTATAATAGCTTTAATAAGTGGAAGTAGTATGCTACAGTATGCTACATTTTTACCTTAATTTAACAGGTTTGGACTAATTGTGATGGTTTAATAAATGTTTTAACTTGTTATGAGGGAGAATGGAGGCTCTCTGTCATTTATTGCTTCTTTTGAAAAACAACTTTGCCAGATCGGGCCTGCTGTCCCGGTGTCCCGGCTCTCGTCTCTGCACACCGCGACATAAACGCGTCCCATGAGCCGTAATCTCTTGTTTATGACCGATAAAACCACACAAACATATTGTAACATCGTATATAACGTTATCTACCACTGTATTGAGTGCTTTCTTGCTGGCTTCCTTGTAAACAAATGCACATGGCTGGGAGGAGGGTTGGCAAAACAGCAGAAAAGCGGCCAGACTTACATAGAGCCTCTTTAAATGACATATATGTAAAGATGAACATGTCACTGACTAAACATTGGTCAGTGACATGTTTGGTTTGGACATGTTGGTTGTGTTTGCACTATAGTGTAAAAACAGCATGTTCTGTCTGTTGGACCTAATCTCAGCCTACACACAGAATCAAAGCCAGTGAGTGATGCTGAACTGAATGTGTTTGTGTTTCTTCCTCTACAGATTCGATGGCGAATCCTTCTCCAGCGAAGAGCATGGGTGACCCTGGGATCACTCCGCTTTCTCCTTCACACATTCAGGTGAGTCAGCTCCCTCATCCCTGTGCTATTGTTAGTCCATGGCTGTTCTGTCTTTGGGTACAGGACGTGTTTGATCTGCTGAAGGGGAGAATTCTCTAGTTTTAACAGTAGTCATTTCACCCGGCCTGGTTAGTGATGGACTTCCAGGTATTATATTTACTGACCCTGCTGAGTCAGTTCTTCTCCTTCTGTGATGAAGCAGAGCCAGGCTGCTCACTGTTTATACGTCTGCTCCGTTTCCTCTTCCTCTCTCGTAGATATGACCTCAGTGTTTGTTCCTGTGTGTGTAGTGTGTGTGTTCTCATCTTGTTCAAATGGACAATTAATCAAATTTTATTTTCCATTATGATTTTTAGTTCAGTTAATGTGTTGTGTCAGTGAGTCATCATGTAACTAATTGTAATCTGAATATTGACTTCTTTTTTTTTCCTCTATGCTTGCTTTTGTGTTTTTTCATCTCAGTGTGAGACTTCACTAATCTGGAAAATGTTCCAAATGAGTGGATTGGAAACAGAGTCCATTAAACGTACAAAAAAGCCAGAACCTCCTATTATTCATCATTAGCAGAGGAAAACAAGAACAAGGCCCGGATTCTGTTCAGCATCACAGACAGAGTGACAGACAGCAGCTCTGTTCCTTTGACCGTCAGTAACAGCCGTTTAAAGAGCCTTTCAGTCCTGGTTCTGGAGACAGCCATTACATTTAATCAGGCTTCAAACTGTCCTGTGTAATAAGGCTTATAGTTAGTAATGCACTATGTCAGTGATGTGTCCCCACAGATATACGACAGGGATATTTGTGTGAGAGAGATAATAATAATGATTGGTGATAAGAATAGGAATAATAAATGTACTAGTTCTTAACAGGGACTTTTGATTCAAGAGATGCTCACAGTGCGGCATCATTTAGCTCAGCTGGTGGAGCAGGTGCCCCATATACAGAGGCTATAGTCCTCGCTGCAGCCGGCCCTGTATCGAATCCCGACTCTCTCTGGCCCCGTCCACAAATCAGATTTTTTCTAATCCGAATACTTTATCGGTTCGTTCTCGCTTCCACATGGTCATGGCGTTTTCGGGGGGTGAAAACAGTATTTTTTGAATCACGTTTAATCATCACTGATCGTCACTATTTACTCTGACACGACTCCCTGCCAGGAGATTTTTTTCAAAAAAAAACGATTAAAAAAGATCAATTCAAAATCCACATATTCATGTGGCAACAAGAGGGTCCTCTGCCTCCCATTTCTGTTTCTGTCTCAAAAATATTGTTTTGTCAATTAAAAGGAGTCATGACCCGGAAATCACAGTAATTTCTCTTGTTAAAACATGCATATTGGTGTTTGACCTCAGTTGAAACTTGCCTGAAAAGCTGGAGTTTGAAAGGGGCGCCGAATTTAACCCTCAAACAGTCTCTTTTCAGAGAACAGGAATAGCAAAACACAGGGTGTGTTTTTTCCTAAAAAAGCACAAGATTTTGCTAATCTGTCATCTTTTCCCATTGACAAATTGCATTGGTAAAGGTCAAATTGAAATATTCTGATTTCCTAACTTCTAAACAAATATGTTTTCTTCATGTAACTGTCTAATTTACCTTAAATGTTCATCAAATTGAAAGATTTTTTAAAGCGGTACCAAAATGAACTGTTTATACATTTTATTCTGCATTCTGCAGAAGCAAGTCCCGATGTCCCCCAAGGAACATTCAATAAAAAAATAATTAAAAACTTAATTGAAAAAAAAAATGTTGCAATATGTTTCTTTGGACCACACATATTATACAAAAACATCCGGAAAGTCAAAACATTTTTTCCTCCGGGTCTGATAAAGTCGGGTGAAAACAGTATTTTTTGAATCGCGTCTTTTAATCATAAGATTTCACTATTTAATTGATTTTTCCAAAAGCGATCCAAGGGGGGCTGGATAAGTAAAAAACCAGGTTATGACTCCTTTAAAGGCAAAAAAATCCCCAAAAATATACAAAAACAAGAGATGATGAAAGTTTTCTACAATGAAAAAAAGAGCACCATGAAATAAGTTTGGAGCACAAAAAAGAAGAAAAAAAAGCTGTGCTAACCCTAACCCTGTTTTCATTTGTTTGTTGAATAAACAGACAGTAGAAGATCTGAGAGCCTGTGACAGATTATAAAACAGAGAATCTGCTGTCCCATAATAATGATGATGACATATGCTCATGTTCCGATCCTGTCCAACTGTGTCCTCTGTCCGCAGCAGACTGACACAGACCAGGTCGAGACGCAGCCGTCTTTCGTGGTGGTGGTCGCCATTGACTTTGGCACGACATCCAGCGGTTATGCGTACGCCTTCACCAAGGAGCCGGAGTGTATCCACACCATGAGGTGAGCCAGTCACCCCCAAACCACTGAGAGATGAGGGACGCTGACAGATCCTTTTCTCCAGTTTTCACAGCAGATAGCTGCTCACTTTCTCTTCACTGCTTCTGTGTGTGCTCTTTAAAGGGATAGTTCACCCAAAATTGAGAATAGAGTCTTCCGTGCCTCCTCTGGGTTATGGGGGGGTCCGCGCAGCAGTATTTGTCCATATGATGGTTGTGAATGGATAACACTTTTCTTCACACCAAAAAACATCCAAACACCTCCATACTGTTCCACCAGTCAGTGCGAAGTGCAGTGAACTGAGACACTGGGAGCTTCTGCTACAAACAAGCTTAAAATATAGACTTATTTTTTTCAGAACAATTTCTCATGTCAGGGCTTCAATACAAGAGGGACATTACAGATGAGCAGTATGGAGGTATTTGGATGTTTTTTGGTGTGTCTTTTTGGACCACGAAAAGTGGTATCCATTCACAACCATTACATGGACAAATACTGCTGCGTGGACCCCCCCGTAACTCAGAGAAGGGACGGAGGACTCTGAAAATTCTCACAGCTCTTAGTCGACATGAGGGTGAGTAGATAATGAGTGAAATTTGAATTTTGGGTGAACTATCCCTTTAACTGCCTTTAACTGCATGTGATGATGCACTCATTGCAGTTGTGTGTGTCCTCAGTGTGAACAGAAAGACAAACAGTGGAAATGGCTCAGTCAGCTTTCTGTTAGTAGGTCATAAATCTCATTAATGCCAGTAAATGTATAAAACAAACAGGATTATTGCTTTGAGTCATTTGTTGCTTTGTCAGATCATTTCCTTTTCACGTTGGTGACTGTATGACTCTATAATGACATTGTGGTGCCAGCTTAATACACACTACTGACTCTAATCCATTATCTGCTGAGGTGTTGAGAGCAGCACTTGAGCCTCTACTGTGTGAAATTCTTCTTAGTGCTCTTGGTTGACATTTTTGTGAATTGAATGAACCACAGACGGAGAGCAGCAGGCCCTGCCAGGCAGCCTGCTGGTGTGGGCGGCATTTATGCAGCACCATGGAAAGGTGCAACAAAACATCAAAGGTGTATTGTGGGTGTTGCACTGTGCATCCAGTTTCTGGATAGTGCATGCCCAACAGGAAGCAGCCAACTTGTCACCATAGGAACAGAAGTTACATAACCTTAAAAATGAGCCATAAACATCAATTGCCTTCAGGCACACGTCATGGCAATGACATGTGATAAATATGAAATATATCACAAACTAATTATAAGGATACGTTTTTAAATTGAGGATTAATTATCGTCAGTTCTTCTCTGACATTTGAAGATTTTCTTAAATAAAAAGAGATTTGGAGATCATGTTGATATTATTCAACATCAGTGATGAGAATAACCACGTTTAAAATAACAGCATCATTAAAGCTGCTACTTTTTTCAGTAACGAGTGATCAAAAAGGTTACTGTTTTCCCCGTTACAGTAGTTAGATAAGTTCAAGTAATTTGACATATTTGAGCATTTTATAAAATAGTAACTCAGTAGTTACCCTCCTTGTAATTAAAGGAACATGCCCAACATTGTTCAAAATATAATATGATATTCTGGTTAAATGAAGGTGTTGAGTGTTGATCTGTCTTGTGCTGAGCGCTGAGCCTGGTTGTAACCAGTGAAAAGAAGCAGGATTAGAAGCCTCAGCTCTGCTTCCCTCAGTACCAGGCTCCACAGGGATTAACAACACCAGACTGACAGGTGTTCCAGTCCACCAGCGTGTGGGAGATGCTTCACATTCCTGGCATTGGAGTTAAAACTGCACATTTTCATAATGGTGTAATCTATATGTCCAAAGCTGCAAGATAAGACAAAAAAATATTGCACTCATTTTTATAGGGATTTTTTTTTCATTTAATTTTGGTGAAGTGACTTTTGTTTGATCTTTTATCAAACAAAATCAAAAAACCTTTATTGTCCTGCAAAAAGCAGTGGAAATCCTTATTTCACATGAGGTGTATAGAATAAAAGAAACATATGTTAAACCACAGTTTAACATAGAACAAACACACACATACAGTAGGCTACATTTAATACAAAATGAGGACA
This sequence comes from Decapterus maruadsi, assembly GCA_030347415.2. Taxonomy (NCBI): domain Eukaryota; kingdom Metazoa; phylum Chordata; class Actinopteri; order Carangiformes; family Carangidae; genus Decapterus; species Decapterus maruadsi. The sequence goes on along the minus strand of CM064892.1, from coordinate 26,456,271 downwards.
TTAAAAAATCAACCTGGAGATTGATGTGCAGCCCTACGTAGTCAAGCACATTCAGTGAACAAACACAAACCTCCAGTAGACCTTTACATTCTGCACAACCTTCTGTCTGGACCTCATCACTAGTGTGTACTGTGCAATAGAGCCATGTTACCAGGGCAACAAACAGCTTTTTTTCTTACTATCAGTGTGTGTTTACTTGCAAAATCAACATCACTGTGTCGTACCTTGAGTATCTCCCCCACTCCCCACCCCCACTGAAGACGACCAAGCTCTGACCGAAGCCAAACACTCAGGCTACATTAACATTGCCACAATTTCACTTTGAAACTCATCTATATGTTTCCTCATCCTACTCCTGACCCTGTATTCATCTGAAAACTCCAGGGTTGTGTAGGACACACAAAGACCGAGGCCTTTATGAATAATGAGGTAAACAGCCGTGGTAAACAGCTTCCTGATTAGATCTCATCAGCCTCGACTAGTGAATGTGAATACATCATGATAATGAACTACAAGTGTTACTGCTGTGACTGATTGAATGACTAATCAACAACATGCTTCCACTGGCTTTTAAAGGCCCACTGTAGCTACTAAATGATTCCTGCTGTGTCTGTTGTGTGTTTGTTTTTGTTAACAAGTGCTATTTGAAAATGAAATCATGCTAGTGAGCTGCTCAAGCACCTCCCGGAGAAAAAGGTGTTAGGTCTGGACCTCATCACTAGTGCTGTACTGTGCAATAGAGCCATGTTACCAGGGCAACAAACCTTTTTTTCTTACATCAGCTCTGGTGTTGACAGCAAAATCTGATCATGTGGATTATTTCACACTAACTCACCTGCAGACTAACCGGACAAAGAAGATCACACCTGACCGGCCAAACATCTCTGGCTGACTTAAGTTAGCATTAGCATTAGCATGATGCCATTTTCTCCACAGAACTATAGAGAGTGTGAAGCTGACGTCACGTCGCCGCCATCTTTGGAGGATTGCGGATGTAAACACTCGCTCGTCTCCCTAAAAAAAAGTTGGCGCCGGTGTGACATAACTTCACATTCTCTATAGGTAACGATCTGGCCCTCCCAAGCTCCAATACATCATGATAATGAACTACTAATGCTGTTACTGCTGTGACTGTTTGAACGTTGTCAATGTAACCAGATGCCATTTTGAACCTGCCAAAATTTATAAAACAATTATGTCTATACTACAAAAAAATTTCAGTAAAATGTCTGTTGTGATGTTTGTTTTGTTAACAAGTGCTATTTGAAAATGAAATCATGCTAGTGAGCTGCTGGGACCTCCCAGAAAAAAAGGTGTCCATTCAAATGAACAGGAGTGAGACCTTCAATTTCATGGCTACTTGAATTGCCAGGTACGCCATGAGGAAAAACTATGACCTCTACCTGTTTAAATCATCGCGTTTCAACTGAAAAAATCAGCAGTTTATGGTAAAACTATTGTAGAATAAAATTCTGAACAATCTGTAACCAGAAAGACTAACCTGACAAACCCGCAGCATCGCACCTTCCCCGTGTCAGTTGGTGACCGGCTGACTGCTGTGGGACACCAGATCTTAGTCCATGATGCCATTTTTCCACAGAAATACATTCTTGTGCCGTTTTACGATAAACTGCTGATTTTTTCAGATGAAACGTGATGTTTTAAACAGGTAAAATGTTTTTGTCGGTGTGACATAACTTCACATTTATCACGAAAAACAATTATCAGTTCATTCATTTACTTGAAAAAATTTCAGTAAAATGCACCCATCTAGATGTTAGATGTATTATTTTGAAAAAGTAATTGTTTTGATGAAAAAGTTGTAGCAGTTTGACAGCAGCAAGTCACACAAGGGAAAATATGAAGAAATAAAATAAGAATAGAAACAATCTGAAGTAAACTAAATAAAAATAAACATACTATATGCAATATAGAGATAAGAAAATGAATTCTATATCTACGTTAAGCTGCTTCAGTTAGATTTGTGTACGACCAAAAAGACAGGAACTCCTAGAAACACACACACTGAAACAAGAGAAACCTGAAGGACTGGATCAAACAGCAGTCTCTACCCACTATGCTCATTAGCTAAAAGCTGTTTCATCCAGTTTCTACCACATGTCCCAAATTAGTTCACACATCAGATCATCTCCATGACATGACCTCTACATTCTCATCATGCATTTCTCCTTAAGGAACAGAGATAACACTAAATTTAGCTGCACGTCGTGGCAACGAGGGGTTTCAAACCATTTTGCCTTCAACAGCATGTTCCAGGCTCCCGAGCAGAGTTGGTGCAGCTGGTTGAATTCTGCTTAGGGTCAGAGCAGACTCTCACTTTAACCCTGACCCTTTAAGCTGAGACCCTAATAATAGCTGACCTCCATATGTTCAGGAATACTCTTCTGGCACAATTACCCCAAATTACCATACATTCTGAGTTTAGATGGCTTTTCTCACGGAGCTGATGGACTGATGCGTTTGAACCTCATGGAAGTGCTGAATGTGACATAGTAGTACCTCACTTAAAGCGTCTCACAGACGAGTCGTTGTATTTATAAAGAAGTGGAACCCATCCCCCACTCCCTCCCCAGGACTGCTCTCTTGTTCTTCTCTCACAGCTGTAAATTGTTTGTCTGTGTGACCAGGACACCAAACCTGGCCCAGTGTTTATTGATGGCAGATCAAAGCTTCCTGGAAATAGGCAGAAGAAAAGATCAAATTAACAAGTAACTGCTAAATGGCCCCTGGAGGGCCACGTTGGAGGCTCCACAGGCCCCTCCTAACAGCAGGGGTCAGCTGCCCTGCCTTGACCTGAAGCCTTGTCGGTCTAAAAGCAAGTTTATACAAAATGTTCTTTTTATTTTTCCAAACAGCAGAGGAGTCCTGAACCACTGTTGGTTCTGTCCACTGTGACTGGACATATGTTCACTCTGATACAGTCTTGCCCCCCGAGGGCAGCCTCCCCCTCCTCACTCACTCCAAATGGGAAACATTTGTGATCTTCAACAGTTGCAGTGCCATGATTTTATACGATACGATAAACTTTATTGTCCTGTACAGGGAAATTTGTCTTGGACACTGTAGCTGCGCCATAAATGCCTAGATGGCCAGAATGACAAAAACTAAATAAATAAAAGAACAATACACCTCAGCCATATCAATCCAAAAGCATGTATCATTGTTCTTTTTATTGTAATAGGTATAGGCTACATGTGTTTTCTTAACCCTCGGAGGTTGGTGCCATTGTATGCAATGGGGGGAGTATTGTATTACTCTTTTTGTCAATCTCCAGAATGCCACATGATAGCAATGTAATTCTTTTTTTAAAAACTGGGATGCTTCGGCCTTTACAAAGATCCGTGTTCAATAGGAGACTCCTGTCCCACTGACTGTGACCCACAGGATGGGTCAAAGTCCTACAGGAGACCCGTGTGCCTTCACACCATGTGCAAAGGAGTGTTTATTTACATCCAGACGGTTGCTCTGTTGCCTTATATGACCTCGATTAACTTAAAGGGATAGTTCAACGTTTTGGCAAATTGGTTCATTGCCATAATCCCTATAGTCATAGCAGTAGGTTCGTTACCTTTAATTGTCGGTGCAAGGTATTTTTAGAACAGCGGAGCAGAGCCGTGAGCTGCTCAGAGCTACGCTACGGAGGCTCATGGGATTTCTTGGTTTCCCTCATCAAACTCATCAAATACACAATCCACAATGCTCTGGTGGACAAGTTGTGACCTGCACATTCACCACGTTATGAGATAATAGCCTAACAGAATGTTACCAGACAGAGTTGTTTTAGAGGTTAAATTCAAATGCTGAGACTGCTTGCCGAAAAACTGCCCCCGACAGGAACGCGGATTAGCCGTTTTGCATGAATTTCCCTTTAAAACAACTCTGTCTGGAAACGTTCTGTTACCATCTCATAGCGTGGTGAATGTGCAGGTCACAACTTGTCCACCAGAGCGTTGTGGAGTTGTTGGATTGTGTATTTGATGAGTTTGATGAGGGAAACCAAGAAATCCCATGAGCCTCCATAGCGTAGCTCTGAGCAGCTCGCAGCTCTGCTCCGCCGTTCTAAAAATAGCTTGCACCGACAATTAAAGATAACAACCGTACTGCTAAAACTATAGGGATTACGGCAGTGGGCCAATTTGCCAAAATGCAATGAATAATGTGTGGATTACCATTTACGCATTTTACACAAGCTAAGACCAAGACATGGGATCATATTATATGGAAAGAGAAGATTTATTCACTGCAGGAAACAAGACAAAAAAGCCTGTGTAGCCATGGAAATGTCAGGCCTGATGTGGTTCTCTGCTTCGTTGTAGACACACACTGTTTTCATGCCAGGAGAGTGGGGCAGTTTTATGAATAATGTAAATAGTATCTTTTGTCTCATAGTTAGAGCCCTTATTCTTATTTCTCTAATCCCCAAAGAACAGTTATATAGTGTCTAAAGAATAATAATTTTCTGTGTGAATGAATGAATTTCCCTTTCTTTTTCTGATCATACAGCCTTTTCTACATTCGTATGACATCACTACAGAATAAATATTCTGAAAGCCCAGGTTGTCCTGAACAAATGATGTCAATTACATGACATCATGTGCATTAAAGGGCTGAGGCTGTACAAGCATAGCCACAGGCCACAGAATATAAAGGGTTAATATATCTGTAACCACCAGAGATTCATATATGTTAGACCTGACCTGAGCATCAGGATGACAGATATGTATTCATTTTAGTTGTTTTGGTCCCCCTTCTTCACAGTAAAATACAGCATGTCTCCACATCATCTTCTTCTGGACCCGTCACCCAGAGAAAATCACACATGTATTGCTCAGGTATGGCTGACTGACTTGTCTCCTGGTAGGCGCTGGGAGGGCGGAGACCCTGGTGTCTCCAATCAGAAGACTCCCACCACGATCCTGCTGACTCCAGACAGGAAGTTCCACAGTTTCGGCTACGCAGCCCGTGACTTCTACCACGACCTGGACCCCAGCGAGTCCAAACACTGGCTCTACCTGGAGAAGTTCAAAATGAAGCTCCACACCACTGCAGTAAGGACATAGATGCACACAGTGACTACACACACACACACCGTCAGCAGCATTTTGTTTTTGTTGTCAAATCAGGTGCATTTCTGCGCATTACTTCCCACAATGCACTGCAGGACATGATCTGGACAGACACTGAAAGCAGCCGTTCTGAACAGGGCTGTTTAGAGAGAATGAAAAGAGCTGTGATGTTTGATCCTTGGGGGATTTTGACCAAAGCATGTCACAGACATGTCTTTAAGACACCTGGGAACTATTTTAATTTGTGTAAAAGAGGCAGAATATGTCTCCTTTAAAGGCTCAAAAGTCCAAACCATTTGGTTGAGTTTGGTCTGGACGGAGACCACCTCTTTTGTTCAGATCAAATTTGGGGTATTTGGTCTAGACCATGGTCCAGAGGCGCTTTCATACATGTACATTTGGTTCAGATCAAATGGAAAAGTCTTAGGTAGATGTAAAAGCCCTCTAATAACACAAAGTTAACAAGAAGAACAAAACATAATAAGAGCTGAAGGGAGTAGAGGAAAGGTCAGGCGTCACCAAAACCATTAAGATCTTCATCTGGCAAATAGAAATTTACTGAGCAGTGTCACACAGCTGCTGTCAGATACACCCCACCATAATAAATCATGTTGTTTTGTTCTTATTCACTTCTAACCTCAGTGTTTTCTAATTGTGCAATCAGAATCTGTCCATCGACACAGACCTCCACGCAGCCAATGGGAAGCGAGTGAAAGCTCTGGATATCTTTGCATATGCACTGGCCTTCTTTAAGGAGCAAGCCCTGAAGGTAACATACCTGTGTCAGCACTGCTGTTATGCATGCACTTTATTTTCCTATTTAGTTGATATTCTGAAGTTCTGTAGAACCTGATTAAAAGAAGTGTTTGGACCAATCTGAAGCCGGTCTGTCTGCTCACTAGTTCCTGCACTCGTCCTGCCCCTAAAGCCACTCTTTATAATAGACAGTGTGAATGCTCGCCCCACAGGAGCTGAGTGACCAGACAGGCGGTGATTTTGACAACAACGACGTGAGATGGGTGATCACGGTTCCTGCCATCTGGAAAATGCCTGCAAAGCAGTTCATGAGGGAAGCTGCATATAAGGTAAGCTGACACGTTTCAGTTACATCTTCAGCGATCAGCCTCCTGCCTCGTGTTGTCTAGGTCTCCTTTTAGCTGCAAGAACTGCTCTGACCTGAAGGTCAAGGTGTACTGTGGTGTCTCCCACCAAAAGGTTCGTAGTGAGGGAGCGTCTCCCCGCACAGCTATTTTTTCAGGTGTGTTGGACTAGGATCTATAGGTCTGGACTGATCATGAACAGAAAGAAAGTGAAAGTCCCTGCACGCTGAATAACTTGTTTGTAACGAAAAAAGAACAAATGTTATCATTGGTTTCTAATCAACGATCTTCATCAGGCAAACATTTGATAGTGGGTGCATCTTTAAATACGACAATAAAACAGATTAAAGTCTAGATATTTTACAAAATCATACATCTACTATCGAAAATACAGATTTAACATGTCGAATATATCACAGAGATGAATAAACATTGACAATATAATATTTACAGTGTTCCTTAATAAACTCATGGTCTGGGAGCTCCAAAGTTCATTAGAAATGGGGAGGCCTTGTAAAAAAATCCTTGTACATGATTGGATAAAGAGACATAAGATACTGTAGAAGAAAATACAAGAAATATCTAAATGTGTCAAAGGTTCTCTGTTCATCTTTAAAAAATTAAAATTCGATAGACTGAACAAAACAGTTGAAAAGCAGAACAAATGTTATCAGTGGTTTCTAATCAACGATCTGAAGGCTCAGATACGTGCATGTATGGGTGTACTTGACAACACGACAATAAAACAGATTAAGGTCTAGCTGTTCATGTACAGATCCTACAGGCATGCGTAAAATCTAAGCTCCGACGGGAGAGCTCCGATGAAGGAAAACCAATCAAAAAGCACTGAGGTGTTGGATATGTATAGGCGGTAGTCTCTATCCAAGAGAAAATATAGAAAACAAATATTAAAATTTTTCCATGAGAAACAGTCAACAGAGCAACAGTATATGATACCACAGTTTTAAATAATGAAAGTTCATCATTGAGTCCCTTGGGGGCCAGGGTCCGAAGGGTGTAAATCCAGTAACATTCCCGTTTGTCCAGATCTCTGCCCTTCAAAAGATTGGCAGCAGGTGCTTTGAGTGGTGGGAGGGGGGCCTTCAGGGGTCTGACCAGCACACCCCACAGACGCTGACTTGGATTGAGATCTTGAGAATTCGGAGGCCAAGTCAACATCTTGAATTCGTTGTGTTACTCAAAGCATTCCTGAGCCATTATGCTGCTGAAAGGGCCCACTGCCGTTAGGGAATACCGTTTCCCTGAAGGAGTGAACTTGGTCTGCATCAGGGTTTATGTAAGTGGATGTCGAAGTAACATCCACATGAACGGTAGGACCCGAGAATAGTAGCAGAACGTTGCCCAAAGCCTCACTGTGCCTCAACTGGGTTTCTGTCTTCAAAGCGCTCCATACCAGAATAACCAAACACCTGGCGGATCAGGACAAACGGTGCATTCAAAGTGCTTCATGTAAGGCATTACAACATGACAAAGGGCACAAAGACAATTATAAAGAAGCATTTTAAAATCATGAAAACAGATCATTTAAAATCAAAGAGAAATACCAACGTACATTTACTGTGTTCCACAACATCAGTAGGTCACCTTGAACTTCAATACATTTTGTTTATTTCATAATATTTTATGTATTTTTTGCATTGCACTAAATGTTCACTTGCTGCTTAATATGCCTTACTCACTGACAGCTGCCATTAAAATGAGATAATCACTGTTATTCACTTCACCTGTAAGTGCTCATAGGTGTAGTGTTATGGCTGATGGGTGTATAGTGTCACCGTCATTCTCTCTGTTTCCAGGATCCATAGTTTGCAAATCACTGATTCCAAGACTTGAGAGAAATAATAACCATATGATTAAAAATGGCTGAAGATGAAACTCAGAATGAATGAGAGTGAAAGAGAATGACAGGTGACCAGTGCCACTATACACACAGTGCAGTGATGTCCAAATGGCACCACATTAAGGCTGTAAAATGAGAATAACATTCAAAGTCCCCATTGAAACTCAGTTCTAATGTGTTAAAAATACAAGATGAACAGATACAGTGTAAACTAGAATCACCCAGACCAGTATCAGGTAACATCTCTGTTCATCCAGTCATATAAAATATTAAACATCTGGGTGTGTGTGTGTGTGTGTGATTGTGGGTCTCTATTTTAAAGGGATAGTAGCATTTTTTTAAAGTGGGGTTGTATGATCTACAAATAGCCCCTAAGTACTTTAATTGCAGTAGAAGACTCTCTGCACTCCTCTCGTTAGCAACGCCAGCCCATAGCCCTGCCCAGAGACTTACAACATACATTGTTGTGAAAGGACCCAAAGAAACGGCCTATTTTCACGGCCTAAAAGAGGTTTTACCTGGAAAAAAAAAACACAGTTCCATTGTTCGCTATAATATAATTTTTTCCAGCCCTTCAAAGTGCAGGAAAAACGCAGTTTTTATTTGGAGCTAACCAACTGCTGATCGGCAGGCACTAACCCTGGGTGGAGGGATACGTGAGTTGGTTAGGTCCACTGTGTATTGTTTTTTTCAGGTAAAACCTCTTTTAGGCCGTGAAAATAGGCCGTTTCTTTGGGTCCATTCACAACAATGTATGTTGTAAATCTCTGGGCAGGGCTATGGGCTGGCGTTGCTAACGGGAGGAGTGCAGAGAGTCAATTAAAGTACTTAGGGGCTATTTGTAGATCATACAACCCCACTTTAAAAAAATGCTACTACCCCTTTAACAGTCAAAGCACACCGACTAAGATGCACGGTGAATGTGCAAATCCATTTCTTGTGTTAAGAGTAGAAGTGAGGGTTTGTACCATATTTATAGAAATCTACTCAAGGTGTCAAAGAAATATTGCGTCACAAGGCCAAAAGCCTGTTTTGTGAGGTCATCCATGACCTTTTACACCCAAGATCCAATCAGTTTAAGTGCTTTGTTGAGATACAAAAGGCCTAAATCTCATTTTATGAGGTCACTGTCACCTTGACCTTTATGATCTTTGACCACAGAAATCCAATGAATTCATCTCTTAGACCCAGTTTGTTAAACAAAACTCAACTAAAGTGAAATGATGTTTCTCAGAATTTAAAAAAAATCCTCTCTTTGGGCTCCAGGTTAATCATAACCTCTCTCTTAACTGTATAGCCTCCAACTTCTGCATCTGCTGGTCTCTCAATGAAAAGAACATGAAAAGACAATATCGGGTGATGTCATGAAATAGCATGGGTTCATGGGAGTTGTTCTTTTTCCAATGTTACGCCTCCCAGTTTGGATTTCTTCACTGGCAGTGGTTTGGGAATCAGATGCTGTGATTCTAAAAAACTGAATAAAGTGGTTTTACATTTAAAGTCAGGACAGACGTTCAGCAGGTTCTTGTCTTGTAGAAACAAAACGCAGCATTATGAATATGTCACCATCATGACAGTTTTGTCAGAGAGAGGCTGTAAACAACTTTCCCTCCCTCTTTGTAGTCTGGCCTGGTGTCCCGGGAAAACCCAGAGCAGCTGATCATCTCCTTAGAGCCTGAAGCAGCATCAATCTACTGCCGCAAGCTCCGCCTCCACCAGATGGTGGACCTGGGGACCCAGACCTCCCAGAACGGCTTCAACCCCACGGAAAATGTGGGGAGCGGAATGACCCAAGGTAGGTCCTATCAACACCCACATCAACATGAAGTGGTGACAGTGTTCATCACCTCTGACTCTGCACAGTCTTCACCACTAATGCTGCTCTGAATGTGGAGTTTCTCTTTTCCTGCAGCAGCAGCAGCATCACTGTAACAAACTGAATGTTGTGTCTTCATGTCACTGGAAACATTTTTATTTCAAAGTTGTTTAAAGACTCATTGACTTTTTCTTTCTTTCCAACCCTCACTCCGTTTTCAATTCTGTCCCACACAGAAAGTTCACATTATTTGCATCATCAGTTTTTATTACAGACTTGCTCTGTGTTTTAAATGATGGTGAGATTCCTGATTCTAAAGCAGGGCAGCACTAGGAGTGTGTTTTTTAAATCACATACTTTACATAAATGTAGTAAATTCCTAGTTTTACACAACCAGTCAGTCAACCAATCACGTAACACAATGTTCTTTGAAAAATAAACAAAAAATAGACAGTACTGCAGCACTGCATGATGATAAATAAACATGGAATTTAAAGCTGCAAGCAGCGATGAATGGGGGCCACAGCACACCACTTCATCAAAGGGTTCAAGTTGGAGTTTAAATGTTCCAGGGGGCGCTATGCAGCTCTGTGTTTCAATACCCAGATACATTTCTATTTATCTGTCTTAGTGTATTTTTGGGCTTTTTCTGCCTTTATTTGATGGGATAGTGGAGAGAGACAGGAAATGGGGAGGCAGACTGAAGGGGAATGACATGCAGTAAAGAAAACGGGATTCGAACTAGGGCCGACTGCAGCAGGACTGTAGCCTCTGCACCTGCTCCTACCCACTGTGCCACACGACGCCCCAAACAGTTTGATTTTTAACCCTTAAACAGGCAGGAGTGGAAAATAAGTTGCAAAAAGTAATTTAATGTTATCACTCATCTCTTCAGACCCTAAGAAAAATATTTCCACATTCAAAATATATATTCAATATTTTGGATATTATGAGTTGTATCTCCCAGGATACGTTGACCTATTGAGCTATAAAAAGAGCCCAAATGATATTAATGATATTGATGATATGATATTAATGTTCATTTTGATGAAGATAAGTTATACATTGTTGTATTCCTTGGTCGTTTCCATTACACATAGGCCTTTTAAAGTTGATTTTATTCATTTTTTCCAAGCCAACTTTGTGATCTCATAAGAGAACGATCTCAAAAAGAAGTGACAGGCCACTGCTGCTACTCCTTAAAACAATCCTAGTGGAAACACTGTTTGTAGTGTTGTAGACAGTCAACAAACTTTTGTATGTTTTTAAGTCTGCATAAGGGAGAAATTAAAAAATAATATTTTTGCATTTACCTGTAGAGAGACAGGATTTTATGTTATGTGTATTTTCACACTAATCTGAAATTGACTCATAATAACATTTTATTCTAACATTTTGCAGATGGGAATGGCAGAAGATGGCAAAATACTTAGGAAGTTAGGAACTGAAAACTAACTAGACTGAAAAACAAAAAGACCAAGTTTTGTGGGCTGCCCGATTCAGGTGTTTAATGTTTGTTTCTTTTTGCTTTTGTTTCAGCCTCAGCAAGGTAGCGATCTACTTGTTAAAAACAAAATTAAGCTAAGAGATATGATTTTGGGTTGTGCATTTTGAGCCAAAAGTATAAAGGCCCTAAGTCAAACGCTTTCAAAACTTCTATGTATAGGAAATAATAAAAACAAACTAGTGAGATTGATAAATCTGTGCAGGAGTGTTTTGCTTCACAAAGAAAGAATGAAAACACTCTCTCCAACTAATTTATGAATTGAATGCATCATCAGTATGGGAACACTTTAATTTTCATGACCATTACCAATACCAACACTGGTACCGATACTATCAATACTTTGCCCACCACTACAACTTGTACATTTTGAGCAGGTCTGATGAGTGTGCAGAGTTTCAGGAGGTTTCAAACATGTTCAGGCCAAATGTGATGCATTTATACGATGACACCGCCCTGGCTCTGGCTCTGGCCATCATATTTTACTCTTCATTTTGCAGTCAGGTTGGGCTATGAGAATAGAAGCAAGTAGTTGCACAGAGTTGTGTTCAGGAGGGAACTCTTACCACACGTATAAGGTTCATGTAAAAGCCAGACTGAGACGGTGGGCAAGTTGAGTTTGCTGCCCTCGGGTCTTGAGGGAGTCAAAGTAATGAGAGGACAGGATGTCTCTCTGTGAGTTCATGTTAAATTAAAAGGCCACGGCTACCAGACCTGAGGGCTCTAGGTTCAGAATGTAAAAACAAGTGTAATGAACAGGAAGTATAGAAAAAGATCAGTCCAGAGGCAGAAACTGTAACACTGGTTAATGTTGCCTTACTTAACACGAGACAGAGCCTGTAGTCCTTTCTCTGGCATGGGTCCAGTGTATGACCTGGTTATTATTAAAACCAGAATAATCCACGTTTAATCTGTAGTTAGAGATATAGACGGTATCTGCAGCCAGCAGACAGCTGATAACAGACCCACCCTCTCTTCTTCACCTCCACGTCGACCATAAAAGAAGTTGTAAGGTCTAAACTCAGCTTTCATCGATCACAGGTTGACCAGGGTTGACCAGGCTGGAGTTTGTTCTCAACAGCAGTCAGATGTAAGAACAGAAAATGTCTCTATAATCTATAATAGTCTCTGGAATCTATTCATTCATTTGTATCTGATTAATGAACATTTTCTTTTGTCAGCTTTAAAACCAGATTTCCCTTTCCTGCTTCATTGACCCACAAGACATGTTGTTATATTTAAGATGGATTGTGTCCTTCAGATCAGGAAGCGGGACAACTCAAGAACAGACCAGTACAATAACTATATTATAATCTCTGTATTTAGAGATAAAACAGTTCCACACTGGATATAAATTATCGTAATTTTGATATTAATCAGGGAGAATTGAATTCCACATATCACCAGTGTTACCTCCAGAGCTTTGAACCAAAACCATGAACCAGAGTTGAATAACTAAGATAAAATATCCATTATGCTTTCTTAAAGTGATATTCCGGCGTAAGTTTAACCCATGGTCCAACGCATCGTAACACAGAGTTAGACCCCCCCTCAAGAGATGAAGTCTGCTAACCGCTAGCTTCTCTACTTGTAGCAATTTACCGCACCATAACAAACAGCGCAGTATACGGATCCACTATCCAACGATCAAACAGCCACTTACAGCCACAAATAATGCTCAGAACAGCATCAAACGTCATCAACAGTACAAACAGGGTCCCATCCCATAATACGAGGCATCAAACATCTGTTAGCTTAGCCTGGTTTCTATTGAAATGAGAGGAAAACAACTCACCCACTCTGCTCCAGTTCTACGCTATGCAGCAACTTTCCGTGTCCAGCATAGAGTCCAGGCGCTGACAACCCAGTCCGAGGCCGAGTGGCAGCACTTCATCTGGTTTCAGCCACCGACAGGCGCTGACTAACACACTGACCACTTGATTCCCCCAGGTCCAGCATTTAGACTCCACCGGCTCTCTCCTTCTGTCACTTCCATTTCCAGGACATAGCCTCCACTGCAGCGCTCCGTCTTTCACTTTTCTCCTGCATTTCCTTCAGCTTGTCTTCAGTAAACTAGTGGTGTCCATCGACATGAAACTCTGAACCCTGTTTGTACTGTTGATGTCGTTTGGTGCAGCTAAGAGCATTATTTGTGGCTACAAGTGACTGTTTGATCGGTTGCTAGTGGATCCGTATACCGCGCTGTTTGTTATGGTGCGGACCATGCGGTCATTGCTAGAGTTGCTACAACTAGAGAAGCTAGCGGTTAGCAGACTTCATTGAGGGGGGGTCTAACTCGCTGTTACGTGCTGTGCGTTGGACCATGGGTTAAACTTACGCCGGAATGTCACTTTAATGAGCTCCTGGGTCTGTGAGCCAGTGGATGCAGTGCATGTCAGAGACATCTAGGTTTTACTGTCTCTTTACATCTCCAACCTACACTGCACCTTGTTCTCCTCGTTTTACTTTGATTCATTCGGTATTGACTTGGTTTGTTTCCTGTTTTTCACTGCTCTAATATCTCATTCAGCAGCTTCACTCATCTGATCCAACAGTGTCTAAACAGCAGAGCTACAGTTATGTTTCTAATGTGATCACTGATGAACAGACAGCGATCAGGATGTTTTATTACATTATAACAACAACAGATTGAACGCAGCACTTATCTCTTGGGTCAGATGATCGCTGTGTTGATGTCATGTTGTTGGATGATCAGTGTGATGTCATGTTGAGTGGAAACCTCTCTCATGCCCTCTGAGTGTGAGCTGGGACCTTTTTGTTCCATCTTAATTGTTTCCTCTGTGTTAGAGGAAATGTCCTTCTGGCAGGTCTTCCTGTTATCAGCCTCAGACCTCAGGTCAGCCGACCTTATTGTACTACAGCCTGTTGATGGTAGAGAACTAAAAACACCATTCTCTCTTCAGTCATTTTTAGTCAGTCTGTTTATCCTCATGTCATTTAAGGTTAAAAACTGACCAAGTCATCTGAACCTGAGGAGTTATTAATATCCTGTATTTTTATATATTATGTCATGTTGTCTTTTTAGAGAGTCAGATGTTTTATTTCCATGTCTGGTAACACTTTATTTGACGCCTATCTCTAACGCATCATAACCATACTTATAATGAGTTACAGTGCAGTTATAGCACTGTTAAAACCATCATAAATGATCATAATGCTTTCATCATAACACACTATAAAGTATTTTATCATGACTTATAAGGTCAGGTATTATAATATGTTATAATTGTTAGTAACTCACTGACAATGACCACATTTATAATGCATTATAAATATAGTTATAATGTGTTATAATTGTCTTATAAACGTGTATAACTATCATAAACACTCATAAATGATCATAATGCTTTATAAGAATAACACATCATAGTGCGTTTTATAATGGTTTATAGGGTCAATAGAGTTATAATGCTTTATAATGTGTTATTCTTATTGTTATAAAGTCTTATGATAATTTATGAGTGTTTATAATGATGGACCAGGGTTCAGCAGAGAGCTGCATATTTCAAGGAAGTGTTTTATTTGTGGATACTAATGATAAACTTGGTACAAATCCTCCAGTTGTATTACTATTTTTGTTAAACATGTAAGCCACTGAAAAATTCAAAATGAACGGCATTATTTGTAAGACGTTCATCCGCTATTTTCTCATGTGAATAATTCAATATTCAAGTAATCAAAGTGTACAGAAAGTCTATCAGACACTGTGGCTTAAAGGGGAAGTGCAGACCCTGCCTTCAACTCTGGGACCCTGCAAGAAAACAGAGAAGCACAGAAGAGACTGAGCAGGGGGATCAGGGAGGCCCAGTGCAGATCCAAGCAACACATAGAGAAGCACTTCAACAACAATGACTCCCACTCAGTGTGGCAGGAGATAAAAACCATCACTGTCTACTAAGACAACTGAGCAGCCTCAATACCCACAAATGACACTCCTCCTGATTCCCTAAATGAGTTCTTCACTTGTTTTAAACCAACAAAACAAACACTGCAACATCCAGCCTGCACCACCAGAGAGGGACCACCCAATAAAGCTCCACCACCACCAGGTCGCCACCATGAGGAGAGTCCAGTCATTTATCAACAAGTTCCTCAGATGAATCCTTAGAATACGCTGGCTGAACATGATAAGCAACTTGGATCTGTGGCAGTCAACAGGACAGCAGCCTGTAGAGGCAGAGATCCTCCAAAGACGCTAGAGTTTAGTTGGTCATACCCTTCGCTCACCTGCACCGAACATTACAAGTTATGCGGTCTTCTGGAATCCACAAGGGAAAATTAAAAGACCAAGAAACACTGGCGCCCTGACCTGGATGCAGATGTGAAGAGGTCTGGCTATGGGGACAGTTGGAGAAGCTGGCCCAGGACCAGGATGCCTGGAGGGTTCTTGTTCACCATCAGGAAAGCAGTAGGACCAGATTGGATCTCCAGACGGATCGTTAAGGCTTCCTCATCCTCAATTTCTCAATTAAACAGTCTGTAAACCATCACTGTACCTGTACCCAAGCATCCACAGTGAACTGTTTGAAGGACTGCTGTTCAGGTGTTCGAACCTCCATCAATGCAAAATGTGGTAACACTTTCTATGAAGACTACATCTATAGTGCATTATGAGCGCATTCATAGTGAATTATAATGCTCATTATAATCAATCATAATGCATTATGACTGCATTCATAAACACATATAAAGCTTCATGATGCACTATATCAACGGTTATAAACAAGCTTATAATGACTTATAAATCCAAGTGTCTTAAGTGCTCTTGACTGGTTATAAATCAGGCTGACTGATGAGGCTTATAATACATTACAACACTCATTCCTGCATTCAGGACAATCAATTGTTATAAGGACTCATAGGATGCCATAAGTTATATAAAATCAATGGCTTTAATGTGAGTTTTAGATGCATTTAACAGTATAGCTAATCATGATGTTTCACGTTGTAAAGTTTCATTTTCATGCAAATAGATGCATCTAAGGCCACACCTAAAGCCACTTGATCATCTGAACACTGGAGCATCCTAGGGGTGAGTCCTTATAACAATTGATTGTTACTCCCTCTTCACATATGACTGCTCACTGTATTATAAGCCTCATCAGCACTGCCAGTGATAACAGTGCAACACTCAGTAAGACAACTTGGATTTACAAGTCATTATAAGCTATATTTATAACCTTGATATAGTGCATCATGGCTTTATAGTGGTGTTTAACAACAAATAATACAGAAATGATATTGGACATTATAAGGAGATGAAGGTTGGGGGAGCACTCTGGGAGGAGATAGAAAGGACCCAAAACTTTTTAGAGACAACCACATTTCATAAATCTTCCATCCCTGGATCAAAACAACATCTCCAATCAGATGATGGAGTTGAACAACTCTTACACAAGATCTTTCTTAAGAACATACCTTGGATCGCAATAACACATCGTCCTGCATTCAGGACAATAATTCCACACAAACCAGTTCCAAAACTGGCCAATGTGAGTTTTGGCAGTTTACTATGCACTTACGCTGTATTTCCTCAGAAACAGAGTGGAAGGCCACACCTCAGCCACTCTGACCCTGAACACTGGAGCACCACAGGGGTGTGTCCTCAGTCCTTTCCTCTACTCCCTCTTCACATATGACTGCTCACTCATTCGCCCCACCAGCACTGCCAGTGACACAGTGCAACACTGTAGTAAGACAACAACAAGATATCCAGTAGGGTGAAGATCCAGTATCTGGTACAGTGGTGTTAACAACAAAAAATACAGAAATGATATTGGACTTGAGGAGATTTTGGTTCAGCACTTGGGAGGAGATAGTTTGAAAATTCATTACCCACATTTCAACAGACATGTGGACCAGAAAATTAAATAGCGGGAAAGGCCTTGCAGAGACACTACTTCCTCAGGAAGCTCAAGCAGGCTGACCTCCATCAACACCCACTCCTATGTTTCAGGCCACCCTTGAAGAGCCTTCTGACCTACTGTTGCACTATGTGGTTTGCTAGCCCCCCCTCCCCTTCCAATCGTAGTGTTGTTGTTTTTTGCTTCCATTTTTGTTGTTTAGTTATAATGACAACAGTCTTAGCCTGAATGGACTAGCTTAGCACTAGCTAAGTGAGTTTACTCTCCAAGCTCATATGAAGACAAGGGAAGAGACAAGAAACAAAAGACTGTCAACTCTTTCACAACTTTTGGTTCAGCATTTATAATAGTTTGAAAATGCATTTTGTTTCAAGCAGACATGTTCACATGAAATTGTTCAAATTAAGCTTTGTGGGGTGAATTTGTGTATATCTAAATATGGATTAAATTGCAAAAGCCTGTATCCCTTTAAAATCTGTCCCGAGGGTGCAATATACATAATATACACATATAACACCTGTTTTATAAATGGCTTCCGTCTTAAAATGTGTGAATTTCAAGGGGCTAATGGGATTTTTCAGATGAAGGACCAATCAGTTTTGGTTTCTGTGCTGCATTATGATGTGTTGTCCTCGAGGCTTTGCCTCATCTTTACAGCAGCAGACTGTGTGTGTTTGTGTGTATTATTGCAGTGCAGCTCTTCTTGACTCCGGTCAGAATCAGACTTTTGCTCTCAATGTTTTGATATAACTCTAAAGCCTGCTGCTTGCCTCACACACCACTTGTACATGCACACAGCTTCACACAGCAGAGCGTCACGCCTTCCTCACACTCACCAGAACGTTCTTTCTCTGTTAACAACCAGCCAAGGAGCATGTCCGTCGCAACCGGCAGAGCCGCACCTTTTTGGTGGAAAATGTCATAGGGGAGCTTTGGTCGGAGCTGGAAGAAGGTAGAGTCTTGATCTTTTACTCATCTCTTATGATTTCCGTTTCCTTTCCAGGGGGGTAACTGCTCTTGCTCTGACTGTGCTGCCAAACCGTAGATATTAGAACACAGAGCATGTTGTAACCTAGAGATCATAGGAAATCTAACATGTTCAGAAATAATGTGTATATTTTATGTCTTTTTGAACGAACGTACAGACGCCTGCATGTCTCTGCTTTACCTCCCTGCTCCCTGAGGTTTATTTCTAAGATCTTTGATGGGAAATATCACAAGAGTGAGTTTTGTTTGGGTTTGTGACTGCCTCTGTCAGCTGGGATGGCAAGACGGACTTACTCCTTACTAAGCTGTGGGTCAGAGAGCAGCAAACTGATCAGTCAGACAACAAAGGTGATGTCCTAAGGAGTCACGGGTGTCACTTTCAACACTTTCAATATTTCACCTCAAATTAAAGGGAAACTTCGTTTTTTTTCAACATGGGCCCTGTTTTCCTCTGTTTTTCTGTATAGGTGAGTGATGGATAATACTTTTATTGAGGTGTCTCCAGTATTGAGGCGGGCAGGCAGCCTGCAGCCCAGATAACGCTCTTCTATGGGGCAAGTGGCTCCGTCAAAGTTCAAGCTATAAACCTGCATTTTTTCACACTGACAGGCTCAGATAGTTACAATGAGTGTCCAGCAACATACTAGAAAGGAGAAATGAATGTTATAGTACCTACCTTCCCTTAGCAAAAAGTAGTATACTAGAAGTAGCCTATATTTTATTAAGTATACTTGAGTATTAGGTAGGGACTATGGACCATGTACTGGTAGCGTACTAGAAAGTACTAATTTAATACTTCTTCGAACTAAATTGGAACATTTTAAGTTTATAAAAGTATACTTTATAGGTCATTTTAAATTCACAACAAGTACACTCATCTTTATAGGCTACTACTATATACTGCTATGTACTCCTAGTGTACTAAGTATATACTTCTAGTCCACATTTTAGTTTATTGAAGTATACTTTATAATGTCATTTTAAGTTTACAAAAGTACACTTTCAAGTATACTGTACAACAAGTACACTCATTTATATACTATAGTGTACTAAGCATAGCCTATACTTCTATTCGACATTTTAGTTTATTGAAGTATGCTTTGTCATTTTAAGTTTACAAAAGTACACTTTCAAGTATACTGCCTCAGTTTTAGTATAAAATGAGTATACTTGTAGTACACTTTAATAAACTACTTTTTGCTAACGGTTTAGCTGGAGGTCGCTGTTTGCTGTGGTTGATCTGTGTCCAAATCTCACCACACTTGAAATCTCATTCTGAAATCTTGCGATAACTCGTGGCAAAACACCAGTCTGAGGTGAAGAGAGACGACCGGAGCATTTACAAACTGTAACAACAAAATGTTGGGCTACTCTTCATGCAGCTTTCACAAGTTATAGCTAACAGTTAGCTGTTCTACAAATGGATGCTAACACTCCTGTGGATGTACTGCACCGTCGCCGTGCCGACCATAGAGTCTGCTGTGACCACTTTGAACGAGGATGACTACTGCCAGTCAGAATAAGAAGAGACGTGCTAAAGGTAGAGACTATAACGTTCATTTCTCCTTTCTAGTATGTTGCTGGACACTCATTGTAACTCTCTGAGCCTGTCAGTGTGTGAACTTTGACGGAGCCACTTGCCCGGTTGAAGAGCGTTAGCTGGGCTGCAGGCTGCCTGCTGCCTCAATACTGGACACACCTCAATACAAGTATTATCATCACTCACCTATACAGAAAAACAGAGGAAAACAGGGCCCAGGTTGAAAAAAGTTTCCCTTTAACATCCACGGAAATGCACATATGAAATGACTCAACAGCTTGGTTTGCAAGTTGCAACCTGCTGAGCATGTGTATGGATGATGTGTAACGGCTTGGGCCCTGCTCAGAATCAGTCATGAAGTGAAAGTGCAGAAGGTTGAAATCTTCTCATTTTCACCAGAGCAAGAAATCCTCATTTATATCTGTGGGTTTCTGGGACATCTAGCTGTAAACTCTTCAGATGTCACCTCGTATGTGTTGGACAGTGTGTTTCTTCAGTCATCACATCACTGAGCTGCTGGGATGTAACAGAGAAGAGGGGTGTGTGTGCAGATCAGAGCAGTGAATCCAGTCAGGAAGTAAGCTGATAGGTCACTGCACACACACCGCTCCATCTGTGTGTGTTCTCTCTGCGCAGGTGACCGTTACGTGGTAGTGGACTGTGGTGGAGGGACGGTGGATCTTACTGTCCACCAGATCCGGCTTCCAGAGGGACATCTGAAGGAGCTCTACAAGGCCTCAGGTAAGAGAACCCAGAACATGATCAATCAATCTTTTTTTGCATGGTAAAATGAAGGTAAAATATAATAAATAAAAAAACCTGATTCAAATCAGTCCATATAAAATCTGTCTGGATAAGAAAAAACAAACATAAAATAGCCAAAATAAATTAAAAAATCAGATTTTTTGCAAAACGATTAAGAAAAAGATCGGATTCGGTGAAGCCGCGTATTTGCCTCGGGGGGGCCTAAGAAGAGCATTTAAGGTGTGAACACCATTATATAAAAACAGCTGGCTGGCACTCATCTATTGTTGTAAACCACCTGTAGTTTGTTGAACTAAAGTAATCCCCCATCTCAGCTGGGTGGGTTTCTGTGAGTACCAGAATAGTAAAACCCATATTATCTCTTTTTTAATTTCACTAACTATTTCTCATAATTACAGTAATTCAGTTGAAGGCTTTAGAAGCATTAGAAAGCACAAAAACATGGAAGAGTTTGTTGAACTAAAGTAATCCCCCATCTCAGCTGGGTGGGTTTCTGTGAGTACCAGAATAGTAAAACCCATATTATCTCTTTTTTAATTTCTAACTATTGCCATAATTTTTCAAGGCATATGGAAAGCACAAAAACATGGAAGAGTTATGACATACTACATATGCCTTCCATATGCCTCTTCAAGGCATATGGAAGCATGCAGATGGAAATTAGCTCCTGAACTAAATCTGGCATATTTACAACAAATTATTCTACATGAATATGCAGATTCCCATTACAAACAAACAAATGAAATGTATATGGATATTCTCATTCTTCCAGGTCATCGTTATCGCAACAAATTGAATTGAAGGCAACTGGACTTGTATTTGTCTAGGGAGACGTTTCACCTCTTATCCAATGGGCTTCAAGCCCAGTTGCCTTCGATTCAGTTTGTTGCCCAGAGAATAAATGAAATGAAATAAATGCACATGTCAGTGCTATGTAGTGCTATGATGTTCTTTCATCCTGCTTTGGGTAGATCTCAGTCTCAGTCACAAGCCTCCTTTCCTTCCAGGTGGCCCCTATGGCTCCATCGGGATCGACTACGAGTTTGAGAAACTGCTGTGTAAGATTTTTGGGCAGGACTTCATCGACCAGTTTAAGATCAAGAGGCCGGCCGCCTGGGTGGACCTGATGATTGCATTTGAGTCTCGGAAGAGAGCGGCAGCCCCCGACAGAACCAACCCCCTCAACATCAATCTGCCTTTCTCCTTCATTGACTACTACAAGAAGTTCAGGGGCCACAGTGTGGAACACGCCCTGCGTAAGAGCAAGTGAGTACAACCAGAAAGCCAGGGACCAGACACACAGCCACCATGTTGGAATGAGTATTGTTGGTAGCCTAGGAGAATTTGAAAATTTGACATTTCAAATATTATATTGGGACACACTTGAGCTTATAGATGAACTGATGAGGGGGGCCCTAGCAAGCAGCAGAGAGTAGACATGCTGTCAGATGCTCCTCTGTGTCAAATTGTGAAATAGATTTTGACAGTCTCCCAACTTATGTATCCACCACTCTATTTTCCCATGATCATTGCGTCACACCACAACGGAAGTCGGTTTTCACTCCGTAGTAGCATTCTAGCAAGCGGCTAACTGGTAGCGTTAGCCACAGGTGTAGGTACCAAATGTGGGGGCCCCGGGCTGCTGAAACCATTTTGACTAAAACGAATTATTGAACAAACGTTACTATTTCTGTGTGCACGTTTTTGTAATTAGTCATGGTTATCGTAGTTGTTAGCTTTGCTGCAAGCTTAGTCATGTTGTAACTAAGCTATCCGCTGGAATTTTTTTTTTCATGGGCCGTTTATTGAGTTAAAGATACTGCTAACGGCTAACAGCTAAATGTTAGCCCAGCTAATCTAAAATGTTTGTTCAACAATTCATTTTATAGACTTCATAAACATCAGTAGTAGTCACGACGGCGATATAGTGACATGAAAATGTGACATAAATCAGTATTGTTCTCATTAAAATTACATGATGATTATAAATAAAGTCATCACGGCCAATGTCTATCAACAATAGCCTACAAAAAAAATGAGTTTCCGGTGGAATCGAGTGTCATGGCGACACCCAGAAAGTAGTGATAGCTGGGTCGGCTCTGACTTGCCTGAAAAATCCAAAGACATCAAGCCGGTCCCACCAGCATCAGCTAGGGCTCATGCTAATTCTAACACAGGAGACCAGCAGAGCTACAAGTGATGACATGAATGACTTTCCATTGATGTGGGAGAGTTTGATACAGACAAATCATCAAGCTCTCAAAAAGAACTACTGGAGGAGGTGGAGTCTCTGAGGAGCAGGCTCTGGAACAGGAGAACCGTCAGGAGAAGGCAACAGTATTAAGGTTACAGTACTTGTATATCTGAACAAGAAGAAGGAGACAAACCAACTGAATGTGTCCAGACTTCCCAAAACTCCCAGAAGCTCAAGTGTTTCTAGATGAGGCAACAGCTGGAGTACAGAGGCAAAAAGTGTTCAGTTTCCAGCACTATGCACCAGAGAATATGCAGCAGAATTCAGTGACTCCCAGATTGGGTGGAGCATAGCCTCCTCCTCCTCCCAGTGAGGCTTAGATCAAACATAAGGACCAGTTAAAGTGATTCATCACTTGGTGAGGCAGACTCTACTATGACAAAACAATTATACAACCACAAAAAGACTGAAAAAAATGTATGGTTACGTCATTTTGGAAATAAAGATAGAAAATCTGTTTCATATTTGTGGAGCTGTGTTCCTGATCAGACTCACTTAGTATGAAGCCTGGAGGCACAGCCCTCTGCAGTGGCACATGCTGCCAGAACATTACAGCCCCACTGTAGTAAGTTAACCACACCCTCAGTCTAGTTTCACACTGAGCACACACACATGTTTACAAGTTAACCAACATGTGCAGACTCACTAGTTTAAAGGGATAGTTCAACATTTTGGCAAATTGGCCAATTGCCATAATCCCTACTGTATAGTCATAGCAGTAGGTTTGTTACCTTTATTTGTCGGTGCAAGCTATTTTTAGATATTTGTAGCGATGAGCTGCTCAGAGCTACGCTACGGAGGCTCATGGGATTTCTTGTTTTCACAATCCAACCACTCCAGAACGCTCTGGTGGACAAGTTGTGACCTGCACATTCACCACGCTATGAGATAATAACACAACGTTACCACACAGAGTTGTTTTAGAGGTAAATTCATGTAACTGCTCTGCTCCGCCGTTCTAAAACCGACAACTAAAGCGAACCTACTGCTATGACTATAAGGATTATGGCAATGGGCCAGTTTGCGAAAATGTTGAACTATCCCTTTACAATTCTTAACGTTACAGGGATGAATAGTAATCTGATGTAAACTTGAATAAATAGATTTCTTGTCTGATTGTATAACTTCATTAAACCAGAGTCCAGCTTAACTCAGTAGCGAGGAACAGTCTCCATCTGGTTCCATATTATTGTAATGTGACATATTACGTATAATACAACCTTCCTGTTCATGACTCTTCATTTATCTAGTTCCACAGGGATCCAAACATTACATGAGTGAAGTTCTCCATAGTTCTACTGTGGATCCTGTAACGACCACACTTTAATTTGCACATCCATGTTTTCTTCACATCATATAACACATAAGATGAACTGAAGCAGGCTAAACTGAAGAGGTGTGACGTGGTCTATATAATAAGTCAGTGGCAGACAGGGAGGACATTAGCAGCAGTGACATCACTCTTCACTTTCAGCCATTAGAGCAGTGAAAGGACTGAGGTCTGGGACTCGTGGTCCCAGACCTGGAGTCTAGATTTTAATGGCCCAGCCTCTTTGTCTGGCTGAAACTGGAGCCTCAGAGCTGCTCTGACACCTGACTGGAAATACTCCATCTGTCTCCACATGCTGAGAGCCTTTGGCGGGGCCAACATTAACACTATCACACACTGAAGTGGACATCACACACTCATACACACATGCACATATTTCACTGAATCACATAAATGGGATCATAGCAGATGGAGATCACAGACTCTGTGCTCCTCCTGCAGACAGAGTCATGGTTGTTGGCCTCTAGAGACAGAGGCCTGAGGTAGAGAGGGAAAAAATCAATGATCCTCTGAGCTGCCTCTGCTCTTTGCTTCAGGTTTTCAGGCTGGGACACACACTTCAGTGACTTATCAGGATATATTCATTCCAATAATATATTTCAAGCATTATTCAGATCTTTCATTATCCTGTGTGGCAACCCCGAGTTGTTTCCTTTTGTACAAAAAAACCTTTCACCTATGCAGCCACCTCTATAATCACATTTGAAATGTTTTTTTTCATAATGCTGATGAAGTAGACAGCAGCAGGGTGCACACCTCCAAATCCTCCAACACAATAAGGAATATCTCTTATTTAATGTGGGACAAGCCAGCGCTGAAGCAGGAAGCCTTTGTTAGTGCCCCACAGTAAGCAAGAGGAGCATTCATCTTGAGCCTTGTGATGTCACTTTGATCTTTTCACCTCTAACCGCTCTTCTCTCCTTCTCCAGTGTGGATTTTGTGAAGTGGTCGTCACAGGGGATGCTGAGGATGAGTCCCGATGCCATGAACTCCCTGTTCAAGCCCACCATAGATCACATCATCCAGCACCTCAGTAAGACACATTGATGTCATCAACACCTCAACACACAGTCACAGACACACACCTGTCAGCTTTGCATAGTGACAACATCTATAAGATGTCTAATAGGAAGAAAAACTACTGCATTTAAGACCCATTGTGGCCTGATTTATGTTAACTATGTATATATATATACTTATACTGTGTATTATATATATATGAAGAAACCCTTGGACGCCCAGATCTTGGTTTGTTTTCCAAGTTGTTGTATTTAGTGTAGTCTGTATTTTCTGCAGAGTGTATCCAGGATTGCACTTCCTGGTTATCTGGAGGCAGCCGTACCCTTCCTGGCTGAGAATCCGTATCTTCAGAAGTGTTTCCTGCATTTGGTTCCTTGTTTTAGCCATTTATGTCTTTGAAGAACTTTTAAAGCCCCAGTCTGTAACTTATTTGGCTTTTTATTGGCAAAAATCAAATCTGTCTTTCATAAATACGTATTTCACTATAGTAGAATCACACCCACATATAAATGAAAGCTTTCTCGTACCTTAGAATGAGTTGTTACAAGTCGTTACAAATATACAAGAGGGGGGGGCACCAAACCTTGGCGGCCATGTTGCATCACCATTTTTTACCACGGAAACTCAGTTGGAGCTGTCGGCTCAGGAAGAAAGTTTTCCAGGTAGCACCTGTTAAAACTGTCACCACTGTGTAGTGTGAGGAAGGACGGAGGCTCTGATGTTGCATTCAGGTGCAGTCAGACAGACGGCCGTTGACAAACCATCCATCCATTCCTACATACAGGGGCTTTAGATGTGCTGGCTTTATATAGACAATAAGCACGGCAGCAGAAAAGTGTGTCTTTTAATAAAAAGCACAACCTTCATTAGTGGATCACTGATACAAAAATGACCCAATACTCAAAATGCCGTATGTATTTTTATGGGACTAATCAATTTTAGGTTTTAAATGACTTTTTTAGGATTTGTTTAGTATTTTGGCTGTGACTGGACTAAATTGCACTTGAAAACCTAAGAGTGATTCTTAATGCAATATTTCACAAATGCACAGGGTGTCCAAAACATCTTCTCACCACTGTGTACTGTAAGAATTAGTGATTGAGTTCAGACACAGCCCTTATATAATTCATATACCGTATAACTTCTATAGGTCAGACTGTCCTCAGCCAGTGGAAAGCGCTTACTTCTGTTGATTTGTTCCTTATATTGTCAGTAACTGAAAAGCAGGGTAAATGTTTCCTTCCAGAGAAACCAGAACATTTTGATGATCTAGGAAAAGAGAAATAAAAAACATTACAACGGGGTGAAGAAACTAAAATGACTAACAAACCGAAAGCAGCAATTACAGCCACTTAAATGTCTGATGATGACAGATAAATGCACAAGCTACTCACACAACCTTCACTCTGCTGCAGCAATACCTGAATTACAGTTGAACTGGACTTCTGTTTAACTTAGATCAAGTCAAACTGAACAACTTTAATTTCAGCTTGACAAAATTCCAGTTTAATAATGCGAGTGTTGTAGTTAGATAAAGTCAGGTGATCGCACAGGTTTAGAATAAATGATTAGTTAGGGTTAGGGTTGGGGTTTGACATGACGAGGCTCTGGATGCTGTGGAGAAATCTGCTCACTGATCTCCTGCAGGTACACATGAATACTGTGTGTCCAGAGAACTGGTGCATGTAAATGAATCCCCAGATTACCCACCTGACCTGGTTTCTCTGAGTAACCTGGTAACATAAGTGCAGATCAGTGAATTCACATCCTGCAGAGACTGTGGCTCAGGAGGTGGAACCAGCAGGCTCATATCTGATCTGTGTGTATGTGTGTGTAGATGACAAATCACTAATAAGATCAGTCATCCTCCATCACCCACACTCTCTCCTTGTGATAGGCAAGGCAAGGCAAGTTTATTTGTATAGCCTGTTTTTACAAACAGTTTGTCTCAAAGGGCTTCACATAGCATCATAACAACATCCTCTTTCCTTAGACCCTCACATCCACTGAGGAAAAACTCCATAGAAAATCAGACAAGAAGGGGAGAGGAGAGGGCTCCATGTAACCAGATGTGTCCCCCAGCAGTCTAAGCCTATAGCAGTGTAGCTATAAAATGTTTCAGAGCTACCTGAACCAGCCCTAACTAAAAGCTCTGTCATAAAGAAAGGTTTTAAACCTAGACTTAAAGGGGTAGTTCACCCAAAATTCAAATTTCAGTCATTATCTACTCACCCTCATGTCAACTAAGAGCTGTGAGAATTTTCAGAGTCCTCTGTGCCTTCTCTGAGTTTGGGGTCCGTGCAGCAGTATTTGTCCATATAATGGTTGTCAATGGACACCAACTTTCTTTGTCCAAAAAGAGACACCAAAAAACATCCAAATACCTCCATACTGCTCGTCTGTAATGTCCTTCTTGTATTGAAGCCCAGACATGAGAAATTTTTCAGAAAAAAGAAGGAACAGAGGACTCTGAAAATTCTCCCAACCCTTAGTCGACATGAGGGTGAGTAGATAATGAGTGAAATTTGAATTTTGGGTGACCTATCCCTTTAAATGTAGTTGATAGAGCTACGGTCACTGGTTTACTCACAGAGATTGTGTTTTTCTCCTCCAGCCGAGCTCTTTGAGAAGCCGGAGGTGAGCGACATCAAGTTCCTGTTCTTAGTGGGAGGATTTGCCGAGTCCCCCTTGCTGCAGCACGCCGTCCAGAACATGCTGCAGGGCCGCAGCCGCATCATCATCCCGCATGACGTCGGCCTCACCATCCTCAAGGGCGCCGTGCTGTTTGGCCTGGATCCCAGCGTCATCAAGGTCCGCCGCTCGCCCCTCACGTACGGTGTGGGCGTCCTCAACCGCTTCGTGGAGGGCAAGCACCCCCCGGAGAAGCTGCTGGTGAAGGACGGCACCCGATGGTGCACTGACGTTTTCGACACCTTCATCGCCGCCGACCAGTCAGTGGCGCTGGGCGAGTCGGTGAAACGGAGCTACACGCCGGCCAAGCCGTCGCAGCAGGTCATCGTCATCCACGTCTACTGCTCCGAGAAGGAGAAGGTGGGCTTCATCAGCGAGTCCGGCGTCAGGAAGTGCGGCACGCTCCGCCTGGACGTGAGCGGGACGGAAAGCACGGCTCCGCGCCGCGAGATCCAGACGCTCATGCAGTTCGGCGACACGGAGATCCGGGCCATGGCAGTGGACGTGTCCACCGGACGCACCGTCAAAGCCAGCATTGACTTCCTGAGCCATTAAGTAAGCCATGAAGAGAGCTGATGTAACAGGGGGATGGAAACATAGCTCATCCACGCAGGTGATACTGAATAATAAAGGGCAGTAGACAGTTTGAATGACATTCAGCTGTAGAATCAGTGTCATGACCAGGGAAAGAACAGGTGTATGTTACATTCATCACATCATCTCATATCAGTACTTTATTTGCTGACCAGCTCCATAGCCTTCACACTCATAACAAACCCCACTGCTGCTGAGGCTGTAGCTTTGTCCAGTCAGGTTTCAGAGATCTATGCTTGATCATTTCCGAGCCATAATATATTAGTACAGCTTCCCTCTGCATCCCACGGTCTGACGGTTTAATGTTCCTACACTACACATTCAGCTCTGTACATCTCTCCGTGCTTCACTTCGTCCGGTGTTGCAGCAGATCATTGTTATCTCGGTAACGACGCTTTGGTATATGTGCACCATAAAATGTGTGATTAAAGTCTGCAAAGGTCATAATAACGTAGCATCAGCTCTGATGGAAGCTCAAGCTCCACTTCACCACAGCTCTAAGGGCCATCCCAGTGGTTTTGCATGATTAAGCCCTTCAACCAGTGTAAGGCGCAAAATACACCACACTGCTGCCCGGTTCATTCCAGACTGATTCACCACCTCCACCAACACAGTAGCAGTAGTGATTCTCAATGTTATCACATCCTAGAACTGTATGAAACAACACTGACATACATGTACCACCTAATGAAGTTGATTTGGTTAAAGGGATAGTTCAACATTTTGGAAAATGAATCGCTATAGTCTTAGCAGTAGGTTTGTTGCCTTTAATTGTTGTTGCAAGCTATTTTTAGAACAGCGGAGCAGAGCCGTGAGCTGCTCAGAGCTACGCTACGGAGGCTCATGGGATTTCTTGGTTTCTCTGTTCAAACTCATCAAATAAAAAATACAAAAACTCTGTTGTGAAAAAGTTGTGACCTGCACATTCACCACGCTATGAGATAATAACAGAACGTTACCAGACAGAGTTATTTTAGAGGTAAATTCGTGCAAAACCACTGATGTGCGTTGCCTTCAGGGACAGTTTTTCATCAAGCTGTCTCTGCATTTACCTCTACATCAACTCTGTCTGGTAACGTTCCGTTATTATCTCATAGCGTGGTGATTGTGCAGCTCACAACTTGTCCACCAGAGCGTTTTGATTGACAGAGACAGAGTTGTTGGATTGTGTATTTGATGAAACCAAGAAATTCCATTAGCTCTGAGCAGCTCGCCGCTCCGCTCCGCCGTTCTAAAAATAGCTTGCACCGACAAATAAAGGTAACGAACCTACTGCTATGACTATAGGGATTATGGCAATGGGCCAATTTGCCAAAATGTTGAACTATCCCTTTAAAGTAAATAATAACCACACCCAGGACACATGGAGCAGCATCCTGTTGAAGATCAATAATAATCACTATGAGTTTAGCTCCGGTTTGGTCTCCACACTCTCTTTCTTCTTCAGGCATACAGACAGACAGTCCTCAGCTACACCTGCGTGCTGTCTGCTGCTGGACAGGTGGAGCACAGTGGGTTCAGCGTTAAGATGCTCAAATCCATTGGTGTTTTTTGTGATTTTGTTCTCTTGTTGTGTTTTTGTTGCTCACATGGCAATGAAGACTTCAGACAATAGAACAGACCTAGTGTCAGTCGCCATCAGAACAGCCACTGCTGGGCCTTCATACTTATTAATAATCAAGACAACCTGCAGAAATATTGACACATAGTTCCAAATTTCAGTATTTCAATCTTTTGTTCCGAAGGTTGTCAGTTGGTGCCGTAATGGTGCAGAATTTTAAGGGAGGAGAGGAATATTGATCTAATACATAGTTTGCATAAAATCCAGTGATAGTGTAAAATATCCAATTTCTAATCAATAGGCCAAATCATGCAAAGCTGCCAGTATGGTCTTTTAAGATTATCCACACATTCCAAGAATGTGGAACATGCTGCGAGTCCAATCTGACGAGTACAGTCATCAAATGTGCTTAATTGTTGCCTTTATTTGTTTATGCTTCTGATGATCACTTGAATATTTTGAAGCCAGGTGTGAGACTAACAATGAAGTATGTTTATTTCTGTAAATACAGTATTTAAATAATGTACAGATTTTTAGCATTGTTTCTGCAGCTTTAGAGCCAAGAGTGTGGATGCGTGTGTGTGTTTGTGTGTGCGTGTGTGTGTGCGCGTGTGCATGCTTTCACACGAACATCCCTCAACTTTTTTTTTTGTTTCCTCACCAGCCTTGATTGCCTTGTTCATTCAAAATGAGAGACTGGGTGCGTGTCGCCCTTTTTGTCTCTCAAATGCATCTGTCCTTTAAAAAAAAGCATTTCGATCGACACGTCTGCTGTTTATCGCAGCGGAGTCTGAATGTGTCCGTCCTCCTCTCCATTCACCCTGCAGCAGCACTTCTGTAGGAAGTTCGATGACATATTCAGCTAAAAAAAAAGATCAGAAGACCGTCTGTTTCCACCCCACAGCAGAGAACGTGTGAACCATTGAGTTTATTAGGCAGTAAAAAGGCCCATCACCAAGTTGAGTTTTAGTTCTTCAATAACAGAGTGCCTAGTGTGAATAAAATGTGATGTCAAGATTTAGAGCTTCCCCTCCCCCTCCTTAAAGGATAATTAGTGTATTTCTAGCATTAAATACAATCATTTCCTCCCCCAGATAACTTTGGTGTCATTACAAGTCGAGAGCCGTATATATCTGTGTAATGTGAGAACACGGGGCAGCGCAATGCAGCCTCTAAATAACACATTATCTGCAGAGAAACGCCTTCATTTCACCAATATTTTGTGATGATACACTAGTGCTATTCCCCTCTGAGCCCGTGGTGGCATGGTATCAACATCCGTGGTCTGTAGGTTGACCTACTGACCTCTGACCTGGATGATGTCATCTCCGACTTGTCAGAACAAAATGAGCAGCTGGATGAAGTTCAGCTTCCACAGGCTTCCTCTCCTCAACCTGGACTCACTAAAGCTCTGGATAGTTGAGATAAAAATGGACCCGAATGGTGAAGCAGAATGATTATTATCAGAATGAGTCGGACAGCGGTCGGAGATGACATCATCCAAGTCAGAGGTCAGTAGGTCAACCTACAGACCCTGGATGTTGATAACATGCCACCACGGACTCAGAGGGGAATAGCACTAGTGTATCATAACAAAATATTGTTGAAATGAATGAGTTTTGCTGAAGATAATGTGATATTTAGAGGCTGCATTCCGTTGCCCCGGATACGTGGCTGGATCTAATTTCGTCAAAACAACTTGTAATGACACCAAAGTTATCTAGGTGAGTAAATGATCATATTTTATGCTAGAAATAGGTTGTAAAAAACCCTAATTATCCTTAAATGATCTATTTAGCTTTATACATGTGTGACCTCAGACGTAATCACTGAGAATCACACGTCGCCAGCGTGTTCATGCACATCCGACGTCATGGTGGAGAAAGTGAACAGGCCTTACTGTGAGTCATCTCTCCTCCTGATCAGTCTCTCTGTCATACAGCGACTGACCATGATGATGAGTCCTTCATCAGATGGAGGAAGATTCAGAAGGTGTGATGACCTGACGGCTTCCTTCCCAGGTCTAGGCCGTCAAAGTGATTTTCTGTCCCCACTGGTGACAGGTGTCAGTCTGCCTCAGAGTAAACTTCTGCAGGTCATTGTCTCCACGCACCCTTATCTGTCTGTGGTGTCAATAGAAGGTCACATAGGGTACTTTCCAGGAAACATGTCCCCCAAAGTCCTTCAGACCAAAGTAGAGTGTGATTGTCAGATTATCTGTTGCCTTTAGGCCACCGTGTCCATAAGGAAATCCACCGGCTGAAATGAAGACAATACGTGTCATTCAGAAAAGCTTCTGTGGCCGCTCACCTTACACTAGCATCAGCACGTCGGCTTGCACTGAAACGTTCATTTGTGTCGAATGGGAACAATGCGCTTCCTTACTGTTTGTCAGTTCCAGACGGAGACTGTACTTCCTGAACACATCTGTCGCCATATCCTGTCACGACTCAAGGAAACATACGATGTTTACATTTAACACAAGAGCCTAAGCTAGACCTGAACGTGAAACATCCCATGTCATATATCATACTGAATCGAGTTAATACTGGAAGAGCTATTTTTTATTTTAATTTAATTTTTTTGTCATTAGCTTGCTTGACTGCAGAATGAGGCCATGTAACGATCGAGCCATTGATACTGACACAGATATGTGAGCATCTGTGTGCCGTAGTGTTGTTGAAGATCTTAATTCTAACCACTTTAAAAGCCATTTTTCCTCAGATCTGTTTTATTTGAACTGTGAATTGAAGCTCGTCCTGCCGGGCGTCCATGTACAAAGCTTGCACAAGCTTCAGTGCCCCGCTGTTTTCGGCACTCTTTCTGCAATGCATGTTTCGCATGTGTCACGTGGAAATGACTGAACGAGACTGCCATGGCTGGCTCGCCACCGCTGATGGTGATGGTGATGGTGAAGGTGGTGTTTTCTGGAGGAAACCTCACAGTGTTGGAGAGTGGTGCGTGTATGCGTGTGCGCGTGTGTGATACCCTGCCGCTTTCTGAACTGATGTAGTTAAAACGTTGATGCTCAGAACCGATGGCAGCTCGTAACTATAGCAAGGCCGCACTTCATATACTTTATGACTAACCTAATAACCTTTTATCCCTTCTGCATCTCTGCACCTGCTAAGGATAGATATCAAGTGGAAGGATTTAATAACACCGCAGTCTGTTGTCTCCTTGGTTACATAATGACATAATAACCTTGAGTATTATATGGTGCACACGACACTGTTATGTAGCAGCTTTGTACTTAAAACAAATGATAAAATCACATGAAGATATGTTTAGCTGACGTTAGCTTTCTCTTCTCAGCACGTGAGACACCGTTTGACACTTTGGCTGCAGTGTCAAACTCCTGGTCAATCAGTCTGAGGTCCAAGTGTTCAGTGGAAGTGATTTGAGGTAGCAGTCTAGCCAGCTTGTATTATGTATTACTATCTGCTTTAACACTATCTAGAAAAATAATAGACAGTAGAAGAAAAAAAATACCACTCAAAGGACTAAAGCTTGTAGTTAGGATCTTTTCAGCCACTCTGGATCGCAACACAATGTACACTTTATTCTTTTAGTCCTTAATTGATAATACGAACAGGTTTTGTCTGTTTTTTTTATGTTGAGTTTATTAAATGTCTTATTCTCTTGCAATTTTCACACAATAAAGGTTGTTTTTTTTTATTTATGGTATCACTGTCAAACTGTCACCAATAAAATGTACGTGTATTTCAAAGAACATTCCAGTGTGCCGTGTTTTCTGCTCAGTTTATGTAGGTTAGCCTACTGTTACTTTCAAAGCCAAAATACCAATGAAGTTAAACAAGAATGAAAGTATTCCCATTGTGCACAGCCGTAGCAAACTCATCATACAAGCAGAAATGCACAGTGTAAACTCTCTTCCCTTGACTTGCATTGAAGAATAGAGCTGGTACAATGTGCTAAACTTCAGGACAAAGGATATTTTTTAATCTTCTTACCAGAACATATTGAGATAATGAGATCTTGTATTATAATAATAGTGGCGGAAGACCTCGGACACGCTGGCCTGGGAACACCTTGGGGTCCCCCCGGAAGAGCTGGAGGAAGTGTCCGGGGAGAGGGAAGTCTGGGGATCCCTGCTCCGACTGCTGCCCCCACGACCCGGATTTGGATGAAGCGGTTAAAAATGGATGGATGGATAAACTTTATTTCTATAGAACCTTTCAAAACCAAGGTTACAAGGTGCTTCATAAAATATAAATACATTATCATTGAGAAAATAAAGGAATGAGAAAGTGAAGAAAAAAAACATCATACAGAAAGCAGTGAACAATGATAGATAAGACAATAGACACAAAGATCAAAAATATGGGGGAAAAAAATTTAAATTATTGCACAAGTACTAGTCATGTGGGGTTTTAAAAGCTTTTTAAAATGATGCACAGACTCAGCTGATCTGATGCTGAGGGGGAGCTTGTTCCATGGCAATGGAGCTAAAACAGCAAAGGCACGGTCTCCCTTAGTCCTTATATTCAGGGTCATGGAAGTCAATCAGGATTCTGACCTGATACCATCAAACTTCCAGCCTTGTTCACTTGCTCTTGTTCTATACTACAAGATGTTATAATATACTGTGAGTAGCCGACATCTAGAGGGCAGATTGGAGGCTGCAATAACTTGTATGAGTAAATGAAAAACCCCACCAACCAGCGAAGACATGTCTCGACCCCAGGGTCACCGAAAAGTAACATTTCAGTGAAGTCACACTTTGGAGACAGCTGTTGAGTAAAGGAATAGTGTTTGATTGTAATATTGCAACATTTCCTTTAGTAAATAACCAGGTCTTAATCCTGATGTTGCAGCATTTAGGCAAGACAAGACAAGGCAAGTTTATTTGTGTAACCTGTTTTTACAGTCTGTCTCAAAGGGCTTTACATAGCATTTATGTAGCAATATCAAAACTTATGAATTACACATTTCATGGGCAAGGTGAATGATGTAGCTAAGATTCATTTAAACTGCACTCAAGCTGCAGTCCAAGCTGTCCACAAAATCAAAGCTGCCTTTTGAGTGCAAAAACACATCACAAATACAGTGTGAGATGAGAGGATGATGAATGAAAGGTTGTTTTCTGCCTTTTCATCTTCACCAGTCAAATGGACAGCATTAAGCTGCCACTTAATAACCACAGAGAGCTTTAACGGACTTTTTTTTTTGCTGTACTCATTCTGATGAGTACTCTGGTAGCTGGGTTTCAGGAGGGCAGCCACATCGTCTGTTGGGACTTCTCTGGGTTCTTCAGGTTTTTCATGGAGGAACTATATTCTGTGGTTTTCTTGCAGGAGTAATTGGTAAAAATCTGAACAAAAACTTTATTCAAAAATTAGCCTTCAAATGCACAAATTTGTCAAAAAGAGAAAAAGAAATAGTTTGAGGAATACTAGGAGACTCAGTTGAAAAACAAGTGTTAAAGTAAGTGTTAAATGGGTTTACTTTGGCACGGCTCATCAACTGAACTTTTGCAAACCTCTTTTTTCAGTGTGCTTTTCTACTATCTGCTTTATGCTAAAATGCAATTATCGTAACATTTATATCAAAACTTTAAAGTCCTCACAGTCCCCCAACCGATGTCAATGTCGATCAAATGTCATCACAAATGTCCACTGGGTTTAGAAGACGTGTGATTATCCCTATGAGTCACAGCATTTCCTATGCTTCCCTGCTCAAACCAGGAAGTGAGCAGGGATCCACCCTCATCCCCTTGTCTTCAAGAATGGGTGGCTCGAATGGCGTTAAATGCACTTGACAAAACAAAGAACATAATTCTTGTGTAATCACCTGGCTCATCAAATAAGAATGGGCCCAGTGGAGCTTATGAAAAACATCAAACACTGCAAGATGTTCCTGGTAGGGGGTCTAGTGCACGGTTGACCTTTGACCTCAGGAGACAAAGCGGTACATGTAGCTGCTCAAGGGTTTTGGTGATGTGTGTAGTCATTTATCTTGGCTGGTTGCCCTACTTTAGGTGGTGGAACAAGACATGATGTTTTCCTCAGGACCAGGAGCCTTCTTCTGCAGTAGGACAGTGTTGAACAGCTGTATGGACACACACCATCTGGGTCTATGGCTTTTTCAGGACATAGCCTCCTGAGCTCAAAACTCCCCTGCTCTGCTGTGAGGGACAGAAGACTTGACCCCAGTGTGGGGGGAGTTGTGAAGGAGAAGCCATAGGAGACTCTCATATTCAGTTTCTCCTTCCACACTTCCGGTCATGTTGTGCTGAATTTTCCTCTTTGCTGCTCTTTTGTAGTTCTCCTTTCTCCGCTTTGATCGTCATATAATCCACATAACTACATACAGTTGACACGTTCTATAGTGAAGCACAGTATAACTGTGGTTAACACTGTTTCATTGTCTCAGCAAGAAGCACCTGGAGTTTTTCTTGTTGGAATGAGGATTCTAATTTCCCTGAGTTGTGAATGACAAAGTCACAGTCAAAGTGTCTTTATTTGTCCCAAACAGGGAAAATTGGTTTGCAGCCAGGAGGATCCACACATTCAAACACACACAAATAGACAACACCAGATAACATGTCATGGGTAGATTAAAAGGACCACTGCAAAGATAAAATATGATTAAAAAGTGCCAATAATGTACAAACAAATAAATAAATAATAAACAGCATGGGGCCTAAAGTGCAAATGCAATGGGCAGGTTGCAACAGCCGTGAACAGTCTGTATATACAATTAATTATCTACTGTTTAGCAACTAAATGGCCGTGGGGACAAAGGAAACCTTAAAGGGATAGTTCACCCAAAATTCAAATTTCACTCATTATATCTATTCACCCTCATGGCGACTAAGAGCTGTGAGAATTTTCAGAGTCCTCCGTACCTTCTCTGAGTTATGGGGGGGTCCACGCAGCAGTATTTGTCCATATAATGATTGTCAATGGACACCAACTTTCTTTGTCCAAAAAGACACACCAAAAAACATCCAAATACCTCCATACTGCTGGTCTGTAATGTCCCTCTTGTATTGAAGCCCCGACACGAGAAATTGTTCTGCCGGTCAGTACAACCCCCCCCCTGTAACTCATACCCCTTTCACACTGGCCAAAAAACCCGTTTAAACCCGCTAACAATCGGCATTTGGTGGCAGTGTGAAAGGCGCACTGACCCGCGTCGACGTGGGTCAAACGACTCGGCAAGCGACGCGGGTTAAAATCGCCTTTAATCGCCTCGGCTCGGCTCGGCTTGCAGTGGGAAAGCCAGACCCGGGTCAACCCGCTAATTTACGTAACGACGTTGAGTGTTACGTGACGCCACGTCATCGCGCCGGTCTCGTCTCATAGCACGTACCAAAACAAAGCTCTGCTCGCATCCGAGACTGGGATTAAAAGATCAAACAACACTGACCGAAAACAATTGAAACAAAAGAAAAGAAACTACAGTGTGTTTAACTCATAGATAAGGGTTTAACTGACGTGTTGTGCCGCGGACGAGCCGTCATATGGCCGTGGCGGACTCGCTCTCCTCCGCGGTCCAGGTGCTCTGTAGGCCGGCCAAACGCCGCGTCTGCCTCGGCCGACAGACCTCCGCTGCGGGCGGCTGTGGCATGACCCAAGGGCATGACAGTGCTTCTCGCACCGCGGATGAGAGCGGGGCAACAACATGGCTGCTCTGTCTGATCCCCCCGCGGGGGGTCAGACTCGGCTTATTTTGGTCAATGTGAAAGGGGCCAAATGCCGATTGTTAGCGGGTCGACCCGCGTTTAAAAAACCCGCGTCGACCCGCTAATTTCAGTGTGAAAAGGGCTTCAGAGAAGGCAGAGAGGACTAAATCTCTTGGTGTGAAGAGCAGGCACCTTCCGTCGACGGTCTGAGGGCAACATTACAAGTTCAGACTGGAGGGGATGATTGACACACTTCAGAATCAAGGATTCCTTCCTGTGAACTTGCCTGCTGCATAATGTTCGAAGTATGGGTCTAAGTATGTTTATCTTTATACATTGTGTATTCCTTTTTCCGTATGTCAGCACCCAGTGGTCTACAACAGATGGATGGAAGATCATGGTCCATTCACACTTTGATCACTAGAGTGTGCTCTTACACTCAAGTGAAATTATTCCTACTAATGACCTCAGGTCTCTGGATGTGACAGGATAACACCAATTTAACATTTCACTTCCTGACGCACATGATGATGACTGCACCAAGGCTCATTCACAGTTCAGAAGCCACTGTGTCCTGTAGTTTTGGTCTTCAGTGTCTCTTCTGTGTAAAAACAACATGTGAAATGGGCCAAGTGCAGGAAAAAGCAGTGTGAAGAAAGAAGGCGTTTGTTCCGTAGTATCATACGTGCTTGTGTTGATAAATTTATTGTGCAACTCTTTGTATTTCCAACAGCAATTTATCATAAGCCAAGACAAATTGACAGCAATTTTGCACAGTGTCAGAATGACAGTCTTTTGAGATAGTGTGCCCTCTGTGGTGTTATATGCAATGTGTAAAATATAAAAATAAATATGCTATGAAATACCAAAATAGAAAGTCCACTCAGCTACATGACAAATGAGTGGCTCAAAACAATACAAGATAAAGTGTCCTGGTGGAGGCTACAGTCCTGCATACAGGAATAATTAAAATCTATAAATAAACAATCGTCCATGTTTGAGATGGTTGGTCGTCAACAGACCATGCAAAACAAAAAGGAAAATTGCACTTACTCATCAGTTCATCTAAAATGCCTTGGCTCAGAAGCCAAGCCAACATAAGGTCAGAGCATTTGAGAGCCAAGAAAAGGCAAAGAGAAAGTGCTCTCCTCTCATTAAAGACTAGCTGTGAAGCAAAGTTCACCTCATGTGACATTTAACCCTGGATTTTTCTTCAACATTGAATTTCATCAACTTAAACGATCATCTACCTCAGAGCAAAACTGCTGCTGAGTCAACACCACCACCAAGAGGCTTCAAGGAGGAACAACATGCAATTTTATTTGAAAAACAGATACTGGTGATCCGTATTCAAAAAAGATGCAAGAGAGAAATAATGTGATGGAAGAAATAATTCTACATAAGGTGAATGTGTAGGTTGGTAATATAATGTAGTAATATAACAGTGAAGTAAACAGGCAGAATATTTCTATACAAGAACTGTATCTATATGAGAATAATTGGGGTTTGACACGCCCAACTAGAGCATAACATAGAATAACAAGAATAAGAAATATGAGTCTTACCTCAGGAACTTCTCGTTATGTGTATTTGCATTATTCCACTGTCAGACCTTCTTCTTCTTTTACACTTGCTTAAGGAGTGCATTTTATATCCATGTGTTAGGCACCTGTTAAATTGTAATAGTCCACACAGTTAACAACACCTTTCATTCATTTGTTTGTTTGCCGTCGTACTGAATGAATCTATTTTATGTGCTGTAGCTTCAGGAAATGTTCCTAAGTGTCTTCTGGCAGCCATATTGAAAGTTCCCATTCACATCCTCTCAAATAGGAATGGCTTCAATATTTCAACATTTTAAGGATATTGCTGCTTTGATATTAAAAGAACACTTTCTAAATAAAAAGCAGCTTTGTCAACAACTTTGAGTGGCACACTGTAAAGCCTCAACCATGAAATAATTGTCAGAAAACTGGAAAATTGAGAAATCGGACCCTTTATATGGACCTTCTGACAAAAAATGTAAAAAAAAATATATATATATTGATATTTAAGTTTTCTTGATAGGGGATTTGCATAGAAAATTACCTTACATACCTGCTGTATCTAATTTGATACACACATTTTCAACACGGTTCTACTATAAAATAGGTTATGAAATATTACAGTAAGTAGTAGTAGTTTTTTTTTTTTTAAGTATATATTTTTTGGGTTTTCATGCCTTTATTAGATAGGACAATTCAGAGTGACAGGAAATGGGAGGCAGAGAGGGGGGGGGGATGACACGTAGGATAGGGCCGTCCGACGCAGGACTCGAAGCGGGGCCGCCTGCAGCGAGGACTGTAGCCTCTACACATGGGGCGGGCGCTCTACCAACTGAGCTAAACACCGCCCCAAGTAGTAGTAGTTTTACTTTGCATCAATGCAGTAACTATTCCTATTGAAGTTTAAAAATATTAATCAAGTTTTTCTTATGTTATCTTTTTCAAAATTGGCAATAATATTCATGAGAAAACACATTTGGGTCACTGACTGACAGCAGCCATATTGGATGTCCCAAGTGAAGGCCTGCTGGTGCATCAATAACTGCATCCTGGTGGTTTGTCTGATCATGTATCTGATTGTATACATTAGGTTTTTCAGGGGGAAAGAAATCACAGTGAGGTGACGACAACAGGTCTGTTTGATGAGCAGTGAAGCTAGAACTGATAAATGTGTTGGACTATTTTCAGCTCACATGTTTTCCCTCCTGCAGCAGTCGTTCCTCGTGTCGGTGCCGACATGACTGCTAGCAATTTTGATTTAACTGCAAAGGCTTTTTTGTTTCTGCTCTGGGGGGGTTACACAAACTCCCATTTACTATTAAAGTGACTTTTGTTTTTTTGTTTTATTTTTTGTCTTTTTTCCTGGAAAAACTCTACCAGTGATTCACTCAGTGGAATATGAAACTAAACACAAGCACTTATTCAGTAACCAGAATACATTTACGCAGTGAGTGTATTATTCTCACAGAAGTGGTGGTAGAGAGCCACTCAACCTTTTACAGGGCAAGGCTGTTTTTAGCTTGGATGTGTGTGTGTGTGTGTGTAGCGCTGTGTGAGAGTGTGTGTGCGAAGGGGACCCAGGAACTGAGTAGACGGGGTGAGAGGGTGGATAACTGTGGCCGATTTCCCTCAAATAGGTATGAAGTAGAGTAGTTGCTACGGCAATCTGGAGGGACCCAAACTCTCCAAGTGGCCCTTCAGTGGCTGGCGGGGCCGCCCTCCCACATACAGGCTTCTCTTCCCATTAATGGCAAGGTTCAGAGCCACATGACTAGCC
This sequence comes from Decapterus maruadsi, assembly GCA_030347415.2. Taxonomy (NCBI): domain Eukaryota; kingdom Metazoa; phylum Chordata; class Actinopteri; order Carangiformes; family Carangidae; genus Decapterus; species Decapterus maruadsi. The sequence goes on along the minus strand of CM064892.1, from coordinate 26,415,304 downwards.
AATGAAATCATGGGACACACTTGACACGCTCGGTTGAAAACACACAGAATGTATGTTCATTAGAATTTGTTTGTTTGAATTGAATATTTGTGTAACCTTCTGAAGCGCTCAGGTGGAAAGGTGAGCCTCAACACTTAAACACTTTAAACACACACACAGTGCTACACACACACACACACGCACAAAGCGCTACACCAAAACTTACCAGACCCCATGAAAATCAACAGAAAAGACAACCAACACACAAACGCCTCTCCTTCCACATTGACGCGGGCACACTGAGATAATACTGTTGGTGCAGACCAGACTGTGACAAACAGATTCGTTTTCACACCCATTCTTCATTCTCCATTCATATGCTCTTTGGAGAGGGATCCAAGGGATGTGGATGTGGAAATACAGAAGAAAAACTCCAAGGCACTCTCTTGAGTTAATAAAAATGCCTTTAATTAATCTGGTATTGTGACAATGACATATTTAAAATGACTGCAACACGTTTCAGCATCACGCCTTCATCAGGGAGTCAAACAGATAATTCAGATACACCTACTGTAGGTCTTTTGTCTTTATTAGCCAATGACATGTTGCCACTCGATTGCTGTGACCCAGAGTGGGTGTGGTCAGCAGCCAACTCCTGCAGAAGGGGCTTGGCTATAACCACAGGTAACAAGGCTGAATAAAGAAAAAACAATGTACAATATAAATACATTTGGTCAATGTAATGACTCCCGATGAGTATATACAGTATATGACTCTCTGACGAAAGCTTGATGCCAAAACGCGTCCTATCATTCTAAATATGTCATTGTGACAATGCCAGATTAATTAAGGGCATTTTTATTAACTCAAGAGAGTGCCTTGGAGTTTTTCTTCTATTTTTTCACATCATGGAAAAGTTATTTTATTTCAGTATTTCAATTCAAATAGTGAAACTCATATATTATAATAAAGATTCATTACAAACAGACTGAAATATTTCATGTCATTTTCATTTTTTAAATGTACCATCAAACATAATAAAACAAAATAAAAATACCAAAATAAAACAAAATATATCTATCATATTATTCATTCATGTATGTATTTTCGCTTTCCTTCTAATATTCACTCACTCACTCAAAATTCTGTAAAAAAAATTCTGTATTTCAAAAAATTAGAATAGAGTGAAAAAGTTGACTATTGTAACCTAATGGTGTCACACACTCAGCAGCTCATGAACTCGCAGGTTTCCTGAGCCTGGTTCAGCAGCTCCACTGTCACGGTGCAGACCGCTGACCTGACACTTCTAGTCTTTATTACTAAGATGAACCTGGACTCTTCAATATTCACTGCGATTCAAGTATGAACTGAGTAGATCTTGGCAGCCAAAGGTCAAAGTGACCTCATAAAATGTTTTAAGTTTATTATTTCCAGGTTATTTTGTGATCATTTTACTGGTCCGGCCCTCTTCAGATCAAATTGGGCTGAACTAAAATGACTTTGATATCCCTGCTATACAGTAACACCTTGAAGAGATGTACAGGTTCATGGATGAACTGATTAGATTTGGGTCAAAGTTCAGATTCATGGTAACATCATATAATAATAAAACATCTTTTAAGAACTCTTCAAGGGAATATATTCACAAATTGGCACAGATGTTCACAAACTAATGAGATTTTGTGGTGTAACATAAAAGCTGACCCTGTTTAGCGCTAACACAGTAATCATGACTCTGATAAACAGCACTGCAACGAGCTCAAACAAAGATGGCTGCTTTCAGAGTAAAGAGGCTGTTGGACAGATAATCCATACTTGCTTTCACACATAACACCATAATCTCACATACACTCTCTACATTACCTCTCATCTGTGTTCCCCTGTTTAGTTTAGTTCCTGTTTTAGTTTGAAGTCCATGTCCTGTCTTCCTGTGCGCTCCCTGCTTGTGATTACCTAATGTGTCTCACCTGTGTTAACTGCACCACCTGTGTCTTGTTGCCTCATGTATTTAACCTCAGTGTCTCCCTTTGTCCTTGTTTGTTCGTTGCCGTTTTCTCCCACGTCCATGCCTGCTTTCCAGTGTTTCCCCCCTCAAGTCTCTGTGGGTAATAAAAGCCTTTGTGTGTCACCGATCCTGCGAGTCTGCATTTGGGTCCTGTTTCCCCACACTGTGACAGTACGAACCAACCAGCCATTGCTACAGCAGACCTCTACAGGGTAACCTATAGAGATTGCCAATGTGTCGTCATCATGGCTGGGAACACAAAGCATTGTGGGAATCCTTGGCATAAACAAACGCGCTAGACTTGAATTTATGCAGGCAGTGAACTGAGACACTGGGAGATGCTGTCAACCTGCTGTGTTATAAATGCAGACTTCTTTAAAAAAAATTTAGAATAATATGATGATATATATGGTTGCTGGACATTACAGACAAGCCAGTTTAGTGGGTTTTGAAGTTTTAGGAGGTAGTTTCTTTTAACGAAGGAAAGAGATCACCATGGTAACAGTGCTTAGCTCATGAGGTCCCTGTAACTGTTCAGAGTTTCATTATAAACTGTTTCCCAGCGTTTTAGTCGACATGAGGGAGAGTGGATAATGAGCAGCTGAAATTTGACAGTTGATGTTGCTCTTTTATTCCTAGTTAAAAATGAATAATGCTTCTGTTTAAAAGTCTAGGACACTGTGTTTTCACTGGTCAGCCTCTCTCATATTTAGCAACACTGTTGTCTTCAGTTGCTCTGTTCCTTATAAAACATTTGCACTCCTCTTGGCTGAAATCAGCCCGTTGTGGATCACTTTCGCCAGACCCTTGATAGTTGACGGCAAAGCTCCTTTGATGTACACACACAGACCATGAAGTCTGGAGCTGGACTTAACAAAGAATTGATAACCACCTCCATAGTGTTAACACCGGGCAGGGACTTGAGGTTTTGTTGAGCCTCAAAAGGTGAGCAACTCATGGCCATGTTGGACCTCCTTCATATAGGCAACATGTTGGCGGTTGGATTCAGTTTTGGGGCGGTATGGTTGTTTTTGTTTTCCTTAGCTGCATTGTGTAAGTTAATTCTGTTTTTTATTGAATTTATCTTATTATTTACATGGTCAATGACTCACCCCTATTCCAGTCTATGTAAATCGGGGAAGAAACCAAAGAGACCAAAACGTTTTGGTTACCAGGCTGTAAATGATGTTTTGCCCAGTTGGTCACGTGTCTTGGCAATCTCTATTCCCTAACCTGCCAGCGGAATGCCTTTAAACATGCCTCAAGCTCCCAGTGTTGCTCTGCCGGAATCTTGCGCGATTTGCAGAGACGTGAACTGCGTGTAGGAAGAGCAGTGAACTGAGACACTGGGAGCTTCCGCTACAAACAAGCTTAAAATATGGACTTCTTTAATTTTTTTTCAGAACAATTTCTCATGTCGGGGCTTCAATACAAGAGGGACATTACAGACGAGCAGTATGGAGGTATTTGGATGTTTTTGGTGTGTCTTTTTGGATGGCAGTGCAGTGCTACACCGAGCCCCACTGTAACTCAGAGAAGAGGACTCTGAAACTTCTCCCAGCCCTTAGTCGACATGAGGGTGAGTAGATGATGAGTGAAATTTCAATTTTGAGTGAACTATCCCTTTAAGTATCCTATGTCTGTTTAGTCTAGTACACTGTGTTTTCCCACTGGTCTTTGCCGCTTCATCTTATTACCTGTTGGTCTTCAGTATTCATGTGTTCCTCCTTATTGTGTAAATTCCTGTTATCCCCTGCTATCCCTGGCAGTGTTTAAGGGCTTTACACAGAGTTGTGTGTCCAGAAAATGGACACATGAAGAGACATTGGTGTTGCTTCACTAAACACTTTGGAATAAAACAGAGGAGTAGTCTCAAGCTTCTTTATTGAGCATGCACACTTCATCAACAACTTCTTCTTCTCTTGCATTTACACAGCACATCATTTCCTCAGTCAATGGGCTCTATACACAGCTCCACTACTTCCTGAATTTAAGGCAGTTCCTTATTTCCTGTGTTACATTATTGGACAAACTGATTAATCCAGGTGTGTCTGACCATTGTGAGTACCCAGACACCTGGATTGATCAGTTCGTCCAATAATGTAACACAGGAAATAAAGGAGCTGGCAGGAAGTAGTGAAGCTGAGCCCATTGAGTGAGCAGTTGAGTAGGGACGCAGAAGTTCAGCTAGATACAGAGGGGCCTGACCATGAAGGGCATGCATACTGACTCTAAATTGGTTGTCTTAGTAACACAGCCTCTCATCTAATATGACCTCACTCCAAACTCAGCGCGAACAAGTTTACTCAGACACTGCTACGGACTGTTCTGTCTTAAACTATGCAAATTAATATGCAAATCTACGTCCAAAAGTATTTGAAGCATTTGATTCAGAAAGAGATGATTCAATAAGATTTGACCATTAGAAAAATTCAAACAGAGCTGTGTGTCATCTGTGAATAGCCTACACTGCACAACATCACAACATTTGTCTTGTCAAATTGTTGAACATCGGCACAAAACAGTTTCAGTGTTGAAGAGTAAAAAGACCCTGCACTGACCCCTGTTTGAACCACCTCCATTCAGCCTCCCTCTGCTTCTCCTATAATAAATTCCTTTGTGTACTCTCATATTACTGCTGAATCCATTTATTATGAAGGTCAAACAATATTGTGGTATTCACAATTTTATTATGGCTGTTAGAATCGCCCAAGTCTTTCTAACACAGCTTCAGGTAAGACTCGGCGAGTGAAATCCTTAAAACCCTTTAGCAGTTTATTGTCTCCCTGCTCCCTTTAGCACAGCCTCTTATATTAAAGGTCCAGTGTGTAAAATGGAGAGAAAGCCGTCACATCTAGCGTTCAGATTCTAGTTTGCAGCACTCACTGTACACAATGTCTGCTGTTTCCTCTTCCTCCTCCTTTTCTTTTATTTCCTTCCGCCTTCTTTGTTTTTTTTACGAAGGTGAAACGTGCTCTCTGGCTGGCTGAATTTTCCGTTTGGGCTTCCACACAAACAAAGCAAGACCCTTGCTATGCCGTGTGTGTATATATAAAAGAATAATTTTGAGGCTACGAAAACCAAACAAATTATATTTTATAGCAATTATATCCTTATAGGTAACACTTCATTTGACGCCTATCTCTATAACGCATTATAGCCATACCTATGAGTTATAATGTAGATATAACACTGTATAACTATAGTTATAAACACTCATAAATGATCATAATGCTTTATAACAATAATCATTCATTCAATCATATCATGACTTATAAGGTCAGGTATTATAATATGATATAATTGTTAGTAACTTGCTGGCAATGCTCACATCCACAATGCATTATAAACATAGATATTATATGTTATAAACTTGTATAACTATCAGTATAAACACTCATACGGCTTTATAACAATAAGCACAAGATATCATAGAGCATCTTATTGTTATAAGCCTTATGAGTGTTTACGATTTCATAAAATATAGGAACATCTGTCTGGTCTTCAAAATCCTGCATGGTTTAGCTCCTCCAATGCAATAACACTTCAGATAAACATAGACTTAACATCCATTTATCATCAAAGCATTACAAAATTGGAACTCACTTTATAAACATACTGGACTTTCACATCCAAACTAAAAATAACTCATAATATACCCACTAAGACTTTGTGCTATTTATGAATGCTGCTTGTCTGTGTTTTATCTGTCTATGTGATGTCTGCATAATGTCTTAGCTCTACTTGCATGTGTTTCCAGTTGTACTCCTGTCTGCATGTTATGTCATAAGCTCTTGTTATGAATGTTAGACTTGTAATGTTAGACTCTTACCTGTTTTACTTATTAGGAGCTTTTATTAGGTAGTTTATTAGTTTTGATAATACTTAGCTTTTAGGTTGCCTTCTTTACATCTGGCTAGGGACAACGGATGAAAATTAGCCCTGTTGGCTAATCTTAGTTTCTTTTTGACACTGTTATTAAAGTCCCTATGAAATAAACCAATAAATAAATAAATGAAAATAATAGTTATACACGTCTAAGGCAATTATAACACATTATGACTATATTTATAATGCATTATTGATGTGGTCATTGTGAGTGAGTTACTAACAATTATAACATATTATAATACCTGACCTTATACAGTAAGTCATGATAAAATGCTTTAAAGTGTGTTATTGTTATAAAGCATTATGACCATTTAGTGTTTATAACTATAGTTATACAGTGTTATAACTGCATTATAACTCATAAGTATGGTTATGAGTTATAGAGATGGGCGTCAAATAAAGTGTTACCCACTTATACAAATTTATTCATGGATACTATATTCAAATTTTGCAAATAAATCTTGCCAATGCCATGTATTACACCCTGGATCTTTAAACAGAATGTGACGTGCTGCGTGATGTTCTTATTGATGGTGTCTTTCTTTTGCTCAAACTTTTGTAACGAAGCAGTGGTTTCCTCCTGACGACAGTACAATGCACCTCACCACCAGGGGTTAAGTTTGTTGTGCAAGCATTTCCCCCAGGGGAGCTATTTTTCTCTTGCCACCTACATCTATACCTCACTAATTCATGACCTGTCTATAAATGCTTTGTTGGTAACAATGCCACCCCCGACGCTACTGGCTTAAAGATCAGGAAAAAGAAGCGCTGTCATTTGCAAATTTCCTCTGACAAATGCACATAATTACAGGAATTAGCCTGCTATTTTGTCATTAGCCTTCACTTTCAATGAGCCAATAATGAAAAGAGAAACGAGTCGGAGACAAAGACAGATGTCTTTAGAGGATTTCAAGACACTTTCTCCCCGCACCTCTTAGCCCACACATTCAATGTTCTGTTTTATTAATATTATTAATGTAGTCGTGCTTGAAGCTTTGAAGCCGAGGATTTTCTTCCTCTGATTGGTATTGTGTGACCAGTGATGGCTCAGATCAAGGCAAGTCAGAGTGATTTCAGATGCACTTTGTTAGCGCCATGATGAAAATGGCAGCTCGCCTTTTTAAAGCCGTGTATTTACAAGCATGATTATGGGGTGTGTGTTCTAATAAATGAAGCCAAACAATGACGCACAATCAGGACTTCATAAGGCAACGAAAGGCCACAGACAGATTAATAAGTGCTTTGCAGACACACATATACACACAAACACACACACAAACTTGTTTCACTATCACATACGCGTATATGCGCAACAGCCCTTTTAGAATTACAAATACGTGACACATTAGACAAGATTTTGTCCGGAACCATTCCGTATCCAAATGAGCAGAAGAAAGCAGTGATCTCACCATGTAATTTACTGTTGATTTGTCTACGCACAAATGGAGCCTGATGTCTTTCAACACTGATGAAGGTAACATTTATCTTCTGTCCTTGTCCTGACAGGCCCTGGCAGTGAGGAACAGTTGGCTTGGAGAAGTTAATGGTTGGACATGTGAAGTATCTCACACACTACAGCCTGTCCAAGTGACAGTAATAACACTGCGGTTATGAAAACTCACCAGGGATGGTTTGATGTGAATTTATGCAGATTCTCATTCTTCAACAAAATGTGAGTGGAGATTGTAATCTTAAACTGAAACGATCCCCTGCATGAAAAGACCGGCATGGCGTGGGTAAATGGAATGTTTGGAACTGTGTTCCACATCCAGTCTGAATGCAAACAAACTGGATGATTGTTTGACAAGGCAGGCAGAGACGCTGGACAGGAAACCACAGCATTACCATCACTGCAACATACTCTCTAAATACAAGTTTTTGAGTTTTGACAACCTAATCAAATTTTGTAATATTCGACGGATTCACAACACAGCCCCTCCCCCTAAAAAATTTAGTACAGCTCCGCTATGAGTCGACAGTTGATTAGAGTCTCAAGATCAGGGGTGACTGCATCATTCCCATGCGACACTCCTCCTTTGCACAGTCGGCCTTTTGATGGACAGTCATTAAAGAATGGAACAATCTGCCTGAAACCCTGAAAAGCAGAACAAACTATTTACATTTCTCTCATTATTTAAAACAATGGCTACTGGAGAACCAAAGTCGTCAGCACGTTTAAAAGCAGGGCACTAAATGTAGATTAGTACTTCTTAATGAACTCAATCCATGGAATTATGTTAAAATCTTATGGAATATGAATTGTGGAAATTTAAAATGTTTTATTTGTATCTTGTAAGACTTTTTCCTTCCTTTGATTACAGTACTGTTTATAGGATAGGGTAGACCTTTCTCAGGCGTGTTGTACTTGACCTGTCTTTTTAGATGTGAAACTGTTGTTTTTGTATTTGTCTTCTGTATGTGCTGACTACTGTCATTTGTGTATCACTCTTGTGGTCTGTGTTTCCTGTGTGTTTGCAGATGGAAATAAGCTGTGAGCTAAATCTGGTGCAACCATCTCTTCATTTTCTGTAAATGCTTAATGTCATTGCACAATGTCCCCTAAATAACTAAATTAAAAAGAAAAAAGCTGATATCTTACATCTCTGATGTGTTACAACATTTAAATGCACCTTCATGTGCAGCTTTTTTGGAGGAGCTGGGTTATCAGATTTCTCAGGACGAACGGGACAAAAGTCTACAGTATATTAATTCCTGAAAATTCCTAAAATTTCCAGACGTCACCTAATACAGTTTAAAGTGCTGCATAGGTTATGTTACTCAAAATCTAAACTGGGGTGGGGTCTTTTCTCTCTCTCTTTTCTCTCTGCCCCTTTTTTCTCTCTCTCATCTATATGTTATTGTAAACTCTTAATGACTGTACTTTATGTGCACCATTGCTTCAACTCAAAAAATATTTGCAACAAAAGATCCATTTCATTTTGTAGCCGTCCAGACCTATGCAGTGCTCGCACACTGTTACCTTCTGTGATTTAAATACTGCACTTATCCCACACTTTTCATCAAAACACTGTGAATTACAATGACATTCTCAAACTATTCTTGGAGTGCTGAAACAGGACACTAAAGACATTTTACAGAACAAATGATGAATTGATTCATCAAATGTTGCTGCTTTATGCCACAGAAGGGTGAATTTAAGGACAAACATGAATAATTACCATCATACACTGTGACATATTTTTGGATCACGATGGGAAGAGTAAGGAGGGTTAATTACTGGAACTTGATGGCAAGACCTTCAGTTTTTACTGTACTGCTAATGTTTCAGTGGCCTTTAAGATGACATCTGTCACTGATGGTCTACTGAGGATTGAGATGATGTGGGTCATATGTTTGACAATCATCATCATCATCATCATCATCACATGGAAGAACAACATCTGAGACACTTTGTTAGTTTCTATTTTTATTAGTTTATCTTTGGCCTTAAAGGATTCAGTGTTACTCTGGCAATACAGTTTGTTATGTTTATTTGGGATAATAAAGAATGCAAAATCTTTATTAAAAATACCCTTAATGAGATGGTGATTATGACTGTTATTGGCATGGAAGCACAGACTGGACTTGGTTCTCTCGTACATTCTCTGTGCCACAGAAGAGGGAACTAGGAAGGAAGAAAATAAAAAAGAGAAAGACAGTAAATCAAAGAGTCAAAAAATATGTTATTTTGCAAATGTCAGTTTAAATCCAGGAAGCTGAGTCTCCTCTAAAGAACTGATACTGAAGAATAAATCTGGATTATGTCATTACATTTTATTCCTATTGGGAGCTAAGAGACAACCAATGACAGAATAACAGATTCATGATGTATTCCACCAATACCACCTCACCCCTATCCCAGCTGCCCTCACCACTAGATGGCACTAGCAGCAGTCCCATACTGCCCTCAAGTGGCTTCAGCTGGTCCACACACAGCCCAGCTGCACATATTTCCCCTCAACCCTCAGGCTTTGTTTGTGGCTTCAAACCCCACACACATCTATTTGAACTTCTAACATAATGTTACAGTAACAGAGAGTTCAGCCTCTCTATGATCGGACTGATTCCAAACATATTCTACTCTCCATCTGTGAATGACTTTTTGTAGGCCAAAAAAAAAAAAAGATTTACATTTGTTCATTGTTCAAAATATTAGACAAATTTGCTAACATGTGACAAAGGGGAGGGTTTCCATTTATATACTTGTTTGGTTTCAATAAAGTCAGAGGAGTGGAACCTGTTGCCTTACTGTAAATCTGTTCTTGGATCTTGATCATATTTAATCAGAACTACTCCCGAATTTCAGTTGTCTGTCATCACTCCTGCTATTTTACGTATTATAAACTGTAATTTTTGTATTATTCATTTTTTTTCCTGTGGGGAAAAAACAACTGTCAGTTTGAGTTAAAAACCAGAAAGAAAGAAAGAAAGAAAGAAAGAAAGAAAGAAAGAAAGAAAGAAAGAAAGAAAGAAAGAAAGAAAGAAAGAAAGAAAGAAAGAAAGAAAGAAAGAAAGAAAGAAAGAAAGAAACTTACATCTTCTGGTCCTTTCCTCTCTGCAGCTCCACCTTCAATGCTCCATACTTGGGTTTCAGTGGATTGAAGATGTGGTTATTCCAGCGGAACTTCACCTCTGTCACGTCGCCCACGTCCACCTCAGCATCCATCAGCATCTCATAGGTCCATCCAGGCATCAGCGTACCCCTGGACAAAAGTCCCCACAGATCACACTTGGTTGAAAGGAGGAACACAGGAGGACTTACAGCCACACAACAGTAGGTGACATTCTTACACATGCAGCTGGTACTCCTGGGTGCTGTCTCTGTCTCCAGCGAGTGCCACATACATGAAGCCTGGGTTAGGCCAGCTAGGACCGTCAATGACCACTGTCACTTTGTAGCTGTAACCTAGAAGACAGGAAATACCAACATATAGACAAACCTTGAAACAAATGCCTTTGGTCTTTTCTACAGATTTGTAGAAAGTGGGCATGAACTATATCTTCATGGTCACAGTTACCAGAAAACAGCTCTGCTCTTCAAGAGATTTATCTTCCATTCACAAATTTGACATTTCCTTGGGACCAAGAAGCAATAACAGTGGAAGCATTACAACAGTTGTCTCAAGTGAAGGCCACTGAACTATCTTTCAGTAAAAAAACAAACAAACAACCCCAGAGGTCATCTGTGCAGAGAATATCAGGAGGTTGCATTGGATGGATGATAAGTATGACAAGCATACTGTTTATCAATAGCCCTGTAGCGCCACATTATGTAATGCAGTTGCATTATATAATAATGTAATAAACTTTCACTTCATGATGTAATAATGCTACATTTTGTAATGCTAAAAATTCTTGAACGCAATGGGATGTCCAGTGGTGCAGGAGGTTAAGCGCCCCATGTGCTCGCTACAGCCGATTCGAATCCTGCATCGGGCAGCCCTTTGCTGCATGTCATCCTCCTCTCTCTGTCTCTCCATTTCCTGTCTCTCTCAACTGTTTTATCTCTTAAAGGTGTGAAAAGCCCCCCCAAAAAATGCATTAGTTATTACAAAATGCGAGTATTGCACTTTTATATATACTGTAGAAAATTTAATTTTGTGCAATATGTAACCAATATGTAACAACTTATTACAAAATGTTTATTAGCTACATTGTTTTGTTTTTGTACTGATGTCTTTGGTTTTTGCTTTTATTGTATTCTGAATATATGTAATTCTGTCGGACTTCAGAAAGAATAGCTGTGGTTTTGCTGCAGCTAATGGGGATCTTAATAAACTAAACTAGAGAATGCATTTTTTGAAGGAAATACGGGTGAATGCTGAAAGCTGGAAGCTGAATGAGCCGAATAAATAGTTGAAACAATGCTGAATTAAGTCAAGAAACTGCTGAAGCAATCTTGAAGAGATGAAGAAATATGAAGCATATGAAATGGTTGGAAATTACTTGAATTGTTGTAGTAACATGTAGTATGAAGAAATTGAAAGTCTTAAGTCTACTCAAATATATTTAAAACTGACAGCTTGAAAACATTTTTGTACCATTACTAATATAGATGAAGCAATATCTGAAGAGTAAGAGTAGAAGATAAAAGATGGAGGATCTTAATAAACTAAACCGTGTTCTAGAATTTTATAGCAAAATGTGGCATATTTTACAAAATGCGGTGTTATTACATAGGCCATTTTAGCATGTGCTGTATTCTATTAGTTAAAGACGTGAAATGACTTCTCCTAAATAAGGATTCAAAGTGCTGTGAATTTCAGTGTTCTCAAAGTCAACTGAAGGGATTCACGATGAGCCTGTTGAGGTGGAGAATGTTTCCAGCCCACAGAGTGATAATGATATGAAAAAGTTTCAATGTGTCAGTCACACTGTTATTTTTACCTGAGCAGGATACTTACGGCCGAAAGGCATTGAACTGCCCGTGTTGAGGAAGTACTTTGTCTTTGAACTTCCATCAGTCACGGTGAACCTGTCAGCGTTGTGGCCCATCAGAGGACACTTGCCGTCTGGACATGGGAAACACTTTCCCTGTGAAGACAAGGACAGAGACAAGTGTGAAGGATGAGCTCATTGACTGATGGAGTGTAAGAGTCTTCTCCTGTCAGTGATCAGTCTGGAAGCAGTGACCGATCTGAAAGGCCTTTCCTCCCTGCAAGTCCTTCACGGCGCTGCAGTGTGATGGCCGTGCAGTGAGTCGGTGTGTGGGAACCAGCTGACTTTGTGGCTGTCAGCTATGGCTACAGGAACAACACCAGAAAGCGTTTACGAGGTGAACGACAAGGAGGTGCTGTCATCTCTCAACAGGGACATAGTCATATGAGGTCATGCTTGGCGCTTCCAGGACCTTTTTTTTGATCGGGACATGTGTCCAAAGCAGGGATAAACTGTCATTAGCACCAACAGCTGCAGATACAAGCCCCCCCCCCTACTCTGCCCCCACACCATGGAGGGCATAAGGGAAGCCCGGTTACGTCGCCCTATCTGCTGCAACAAAAATCCGACTTTGCCGAGCCGACTTCAAAACTACAGAAATGGTTCATAGCCATATCGGTGTCATACCACAGCAACAGGTGGCAGTCTCATACACATGCTGGGTAGAGATGGGCCTCTTCTCCAGAACCCCCACCCCCCCACATCTGAGCCCATTTCATAGTCCTGAGGCACTTTTTAAAATCACTGCTTATCCCTCATCTCTGCTCCCTACCACTAGAGCTGCAATAGAAACTACAATCAATATACAGTATTTATAACTTTTCATAGATAAGACTTCAATTTATGAGAATATCCCATTCTGCACTTTTGGGCCAGATGGAAGGTGTGTTTTAGATTTGGTGAAAATAAAAATTGAGTACCACTTTCATTCTGTCAGCCATGTGGGCCACAATGATTCAACAGAACTGAGCCACACGTATTCCGTATGTGAGCCAGGTCTGAGCCATTTAATTAATACTTTACTTGACGCCTATCTGTATAAAGCATTATAACTAAATGATCATAATGCTTTATAACAATAATCATAACACACTATATAAGCATTTTATCATGTTTATCATCAGGTATTATAATACATTATAGTTGTTAGTAACTCTCTGACAATGACCACATCAATAATGCATTATAAATATAGTTATGTGTCATAATTGGCTTATAAACGTGTACAACTACTATCATAAACACTCATAAGTTACCATAAGGCTTTATAAGCAGAACACATTATAGAGCATTATAACTCTGTTGTAATACTTGCTCTTATAAGCCATTACAAAATGCTCTATGATGTGTTATTCTTATTGTTATAAAGCCTTATGATAATTTACAAGTGTTTATGATAGTTATGTTTATAAGCAAATTATAACACATTATAACTATAGTTATAATGCATTATCAATTGTCAGCGAGTTACTAACAATAACATATAATACCTGACCTTATAACTCAAGATAAAATGCTTTATAGTGTGTTATGATTATTGTTATAAAGCATTATGATCATTTATGAGTGTTTATAACTATAGTTATACAGTGCTATAACTGCATCATAACTCCTTATATTGTAAGTATTAGTTTATTTCTGGTCTGGTTTTGTTATGGTTCAGTTAAGGCTGATATACCTTAAATGAAGAAGATGTGGTCCATCATTCACTTATGAATGTGGGCCAGATCAAAAGTTTGGTGTAAATAAGTTGAGCTTCTGGGTAAAGTCTGGATTTTGTGTCTGTCAGCCACATGTGGGCCACATTACCAGAACTCAGCCACACAGGCATGCTGTATGAGGCCCAGCCATCAGCCATATCATCTGTTTGCAGTTGGTACAGTTCTGGTAGAGGTCTGGTTATGTTATGGTTTAAACATAGCTTTCATATGCTTGGGTCAGATATGCTACTGTATTAGGGATATCTATATTTATTTAATGCATATCTACAATATCAGCAGATATATGTGACTATACATATTTACTATAGCCTATATGGGGCAGACATACTGTCTGTGTCAATATATGAAATTGTCTAATTTTTTTTACCAGGTTTCATAGAGGATTTTACATCCTACATATTTCATAAAATGTATGTGCAATATTTCATGTGGAAACATCAGTTACTGCATTTTTTTTAATGCAGTGTCCATTAAAGTTTTTATGGTTAGTTTATTCTAACAGAGAGAGACATAAAACATCCAGAAATAATCATAAAAGTTCTAAATTAATTTGCATTTGATCAAGTGAAATAACAGCAAAAATCAGCAGGGGATTAAATACTTATTTTCCCCAGTGTATGTTAATTATATAACAATACATTTCCATTGCTGCCTGTAGCAGATATTGCATAGTGGAACCAAAGACTTACAGCAGCAAAACTGTCCTCATCAGAGCAGGGATATCCCACAAAGCCCTGGGGTTTAACAATGCTCTCGCTGTAGTACTGGTGGGCTCGGACATGGTTGCAGGCGTCAAACTTGGCGGTACCTGGGAAAAGGTTAGATCAGGCGATGACAGAGGAAGGGAGAAGTAAGAGGGAGCGTAAGAGAGGAGGAATAAGAGAAGAGATGTGAGTGATGTTACACATGGCTTCAGTCTCTGCTAAATATGAAGTGATGACCCTCTGACTTGGGTCAGTGAGAGGCTGTCAGCTGGATGAGGGTTATATTTAACTACTACATCACTATTTTGAGAATCAGCACAGATTTCTACATAAGATGAAACAAAAACATACGTTCCTATGTTAGATTTTGATCTTTGACATATACGTATACAGTATATACTTTATTTGATTAAAGAGCATATAGTCAAATTAAATATGAAACCTATAAGAAAGCGAAGCATTTTTTCCATATCGACTCATGTTTGCCATTCAAATGGTTATGTATGTTGCTTACATTACATAATATATTACATAATTATATGCTGATATTATATACAGATAAAATGAATCGGAATAGTAATGTTTATATTGAAAATTGTACATGTGCATTTTTCATTATTTTTTATGTTGTTTTAACAAATTTGCCTGTATTGTTAACATGTGGTTGCAACATGTTACATCATACAAAAAATCACTATATATATTTATTTGATGTGTACATATAGACATTTTACAGTACCATGGGTATTCTGTATATTTCTTTATGCCTGTTTGCCTGTATCTATGTTATAACCTTACACAGAGAAAAATAGAAGTACGGAAATGTACTCAAAAGGGTACAAACCCTTGTCGCTCCAGTCGTACCTTTTTAGAGACAATTTTGTATCATTCTGGAACATTTATGTGCCTTTTTTACCCCCAAAAAGTACACATAGGTACTCTAAAGTACAATAATTGGCCCTATAAGCTACAGTAGGACAGAACTGTACCTTTAAGTACAGAAATATCCCCCTTCTGTCCCCCTATTTTTCTCTGTGTATCTCTTCATCTATCCAGAATTTGTATATGTTATAAATATATCATGTATGGCAATGGCGCTCTTGCTATAGGGACATGTGGTATACTATAGGTCACATATCAAACATCTCTGTGGGCACAAAGAGATGAGAGTTTAGTCAGTCAGCGCCATAAAACAATCTTAGAGTAAGAGTAAGAATGTGAGACAGAGACAGAGACAGAGCTGGTTAGAGACAGACATAGAAAGAGGTCATGACTTGTGTTGTTTTCTCTTCCAGCATAGGGCAAACACCAGGCGCTCCAAGCACTCCAGCTATGCAGCCCTGGCTCCCACTCTCCCTCTCTTATCTATAGGATCAAAAGTGGCATATTCAGCTGTGCCAACATCCCCCGCCCCCCCACCCCTGACCCAGGCATGGCACCAATGCTGCCACTTGAGCCTTGCTACTCAGCAGCACATTTCAAAAGAAGACCGTCGTCATTCATTTTGAAAATATTTGCTCAGATGGGACCAGCACAAATAACTCCGCCGGGGGTTTCTTTACGATTTTTCCATTGGGACACCTCCAATATTCCACCGAGGAGGAGGGGGGGGGTCTGCATTGTAAGCAGCATGGTTGGAAAAATAGGATGTATGAGTCATTGTGTTATGTATAGGAGGAGTGGCTCTGATGAAGCCTGGAGACTTGTAAACATTTGATGTGTAGTGAGGGGCAGAATGATCAATGGCCACCTCGTGTGCTGAGTTTATTTAACTCTCATGACGGATCCTACAGAGCTGAACAACTGACAGGATTAACACCAATCAGCTTCAAATATATGAGAATTTATTGTGAATGACTGTTTCATAGATCCTGATGTTTCTTAACGTTACGTCTGATGCTCTGCCTGGTTAGTTTACTGTCTGCCATGAGCTTTGCAAATTCACTTGTTGACGCTGAACAATAAACATCTAAGACGTCAGCTGTCTGGTGACACCATCAATTCTTATGAAGCTGAATGGGGGGAAAAAGATGCAATTCCCACAGACACCATGAGAGGACACCATTGCTTTTAGATAACACTCATGGATGTGAGCTGAGAGAAGGTCCACGTGGCCACAGAGAAACATCAAAATGTTGCCCGTCTCTTATTTGCAAAAGCAAAGCCATTAAATCCAATCAAGATACCAACGACTAATATATATTTTAAGAGTGAGTGTTAGGCTATATGGATGTCGTCGGGCTGTTGCAACTTAAAAGCGGTACAACTGTTCTTTTTTCCCCATTACAATATGATTCAGTACAGGTCCAGATCACATGGATATTAATGGAGAAATAATTGCCTATAATGTACAGGTGAATCTCAATAAAGTAGGATATGATGGAGGTCAGCCGTCTTGACACTGAACCAGGCGCAGGAAACCTGTGTAGGTGTTTGAGTTAATGAGCTGATTAGAGTCTGACATCATTAGGTTACAATAGTGAACTTTTTTACAATTTTTTGAGATACTGAATTTTTTGTTTTTATGAAACATAAGGAATAATCACCACAATTTAAAGAAATGAAGGCATGAAATATTTCAGTCTGTGTGTACTGTAATGAATCTACTGTATGAGTTTCACTATTTGAATTGAACTACAGGTGAGACACCCCATAAACACTGTTTTTTCATGCACTGATCAATTTTTGAGATTTTTGGCTATTTTTCTTCCCTAACATGTATTCTTTCAGAAAAGTCAAACGAAATGGTAGAAAATCCACATTAAGGTAGTTATTTTACATCATTTTGTCTCTTTCGTCAGTAGATTTCTCCTAAATTCGCCAAAAGTTAACAGCTACTGTCTCTTCCGTATCCACAACCAATCGCAAAAGTACAATTTACATTAACAATCTATGGAATTTTACAAAACAAGTCTTTAAAGGCCGTTTTCTCAAAATGAGTTTTTCCTCAGACTCTGGGTGTGAAATCTCCACTTCAGCAGCACTTTGGAGACACCAAACCCTCCAGTTTTATTCCTGTCTATATCTGAAGGTTTTTACAGAGGGGATTGTTGATATTTCATTCACAGCCTGATTTATACAACATTTTATTCCTAAAAACATGGCGAAATTAGATTTTTTAGGGCTGGTGACAGTATTTTCTCATTTTCAGAGTGATAAAAAAGAGATTTCCAAAATCCCCTCTGTTAAAACTTCTGACTTTAAAACTGTATGTCAACAAAATAATACAAGAATTTTGAAAGGAGCTTTATCCATTTTTCAGATTTTGGTTCTGGAAATGTATGCAAATTAGCACATATTTCATCAGATATAGCCTCATTTACATATTTAAATTTGACAAAATTAAACAAAAAATATTTGTCTTAATTGAAAAAAAACTTGTAATACTTTATTTGATAGATTAGTAGAGATAGACAGGAAAGGGGGAGGCAGAGAGAGGGGAAAAAATATTTGTCTTAATGTCAGTGATAAACTTGGAAAGTTTCATGGTGATATCTGTTGTTTAAATTTTTTACCCTATTCACCTGTAGAGTCTCCCCTTAACTTTCTTTCATGATGTTCTAATTTATTGAGATGCACCTGCATACATTAAGTTTCAATCATCATTCAACTAGACACAACAATGGGAAGAAATCCAAACAGCCGACTTGACCAGATGGGAAGTTGTGTTAGGTGAATGGGTGTCTGACTGACATGTGATCATTGCTTCTCAACTTTGTCTATTAGAGTTCATTTATGTTTCTCAGGTGTTCTCACCTTGCCAGATAGCATCCAGGGCAGAGGGCTTGCCTTTGTTAGCAGAGCAGCCAGGCATCTTTCCACCTCCGTTGGGATAAAAGTCAATGTGGCCCACAGACTGTGACATCCCCAGACCTGAGAGGATTGAAATAGAAATTATGACACCTTAGTCCTATTATTCTCCATCATTATGATGGCTGGAAGTATTTTAAGAACACATATTACTACAACTAATTGAAGGGATAGTTCACCCACAAATTTCACTCATAATCTACTCACCTTCATGTCGACTAAGGGCTGAGAAAAGTTTCAGAGTCCTCCATGCCTTCTCGGAGTTACAGGGGGCTCTGTGCAGCACTGCATGTCCATGACAGTTGCGAATGGGCCTCACTATTCTTGGTCCAAAAAGACACACCAAAAAACATCCAAATACCTCCATACTGCTTGTCTGTAATGTCCCTCTTGTATTGAAGCCCCAAGATGAGAAATTGTTCCGAAAAAAAATAATTAAGTCTATATTTTAAGCTTGTTTGTAGCAGAAGCTCGCCTGGACGGACCAGGAAGAGCAACACTGGGAGCTTCCACTACAAACAAGCTTTAAATATAGACTTACAGTATTTAATTTTTTCCGGAACAATTTCTCATGTCAGGGCTTCAATACAAGAGGGACATTACAGCCGAGCAGTATGGAGGTATTTGGATGTTTTTTGGTGTGTCTTTTTGGACAAAGAAAAGTGGGCTCTGTTCGCAACCGTCATATGGACATGTAGTGCTGCATTGAGCCCCGCTGTAACTCAGAGAAGGCATGGAGGACTCTGAAACTCCTCCCAGCCCTTAGTCGACATGAGGGTGAGTAGATAATGAGTGAAATTTGAATTTTGGGTGAACTATCCCTTTAACTACTACAATTCCAGTAAACTACTATGGACCAGAGTGTTAGAAAGTACCATGAATAACCATCACATTGATCTTATTCACTGCGATCAGCAGTCATGTATGTACCAAGTTTGGTGTCAAAAGGAAGAGCATCGGTGTGAATGACGTCCACAAAGGCAGCGTCACTAGTGTCCAGACGCACAGAGGCATCAGTGTCCTGGAAGTAAGGTTCAGTTGGGTCCAGTCCTTCACAGAGAGACAATGGTGTTAGATCACACAAAGATCTGTCTGTCTGAATGATGAAATGCCAACATAGACATGAGACAGGAGGAAATGAGCAAAGAGTATCCTCGGCACATCGATCAGTCAGAGCGGGTCAGTATGTTGTCTGATGACACTGTCGTATTTCACACATTAATCTAATGTACAAGCATAGTATGTTTTAAAAAGAAAAATGAGCCAACTGAAAACTGTAATAAATAAAAACAGATGTGGAGTGAAAGCCACCGTTTTGCAAAAGTGTGAAGCGTGGAATTGCTTTCACCATCTGTTCTTCATGTAATCCGTTCTCTACTGGGTTCCCTGTCCTACTATACATCTGCAACACAACCCAGGTTCTCTGAATGGACAAAGTATCTCTCCACCTTATTCATAATACATACAGACACTAACCACCACACATGGACACTCTCAGCACTGATTAGACCAGTCCTGCCGCTATAGGTGAACCTGGGAAATCCCATGTAACCTTCTGTTATCAAGATTAAGGAATGACCTTACATAGCTGCATTTGCACAATTGTTTTTCTGCCACTCATTTTCATGCAGCTGCATATACATAGAATATATGTAGGGTGAAAAGTCAGCCCTGACACAACAGAGAGCCCAACAGTCAGTTGTTAGTTCAGGGCAAATCAACAGTCTTGTTCACACCTGGGCTTAACATTGTTAACTTAACTTGTGTGATCCAATCACAGTGGTCAGCTCTTGGTATCTACGTAGTGTGGTCACACCTGCTTTAAAATGTGTTATCACATCTTCCCTGATTGTGATCAGATTTCACTTCCCCATTCTAGAATATGCAAATAGACATGTATACATTGTTGTTTTGAGTCAATCAACAAAGTAGGTTTGTGTGAGTAAGATAAAAGAGTAACACTTCACTTGACGTCTATCTCTATAACACATCATAACCATATTTGTAATTTGGAGTTATAATGCAGTTATAACACTGTACAAACACTCATAAATGATCATAATGCTTTATAACAATAATCATAACACACTATAAAGAATTTTATCATGACTTATAAGGTCAGGTATTATAATAGGTTATAATTGTTAGTAACTCACTGACAATGACCACATTGATAATGCATTATTAAAATAGTTATAATGTTCTTATAAACATGTATTACTATCATTATAAAAACTCATAAATTATCATAAAACTTTATAACAATAAGTATAACACATTATAGAGCATTATATCTCTATTATAATACTTGAAACCGTATAACCCATATAAAATGCTCTATGATGTGTTATGCTAATTGTTATAAAGCTTATGGTAATTTATGAATGTTTATAATGATAGTTATACACGTTTATAAGTCAATTATAACACATTATAACTATAATCCATTATTGATGTGGTCATTGTCAGCGAGTTACTAACAATTATAACCTATTATAATACCTGACCTTATAAGTCATGATAAAATGCTTTATAGTGTGTTATGATTATTGTTGTAAAACATTATGATAATTTATGATTGATTATAACTATAGTTATACAGTGTTATAAATGCATTATAACTCATTATAAGTTGATTATAATGCGTTATAGAGATAGATGTCAAGTAAAGTGTTACCGATAAAAGATTAAATTAATTTGAAAATGTAAAATATTTTGACTATTTTGACTAGGTTCAGGACACAT
The DNA here is from genome assembly GCA_030347415.2 of Decapterus maruadsi. Taxonomy (NCBI): domain Eukaryota; kingdom Metazoa; phylum Chordata; class Actinopteri; order Carangiformes; family Carangidae; genus Decapterus; species Decapterus maruadsi. The sequence goes on along the minus strand of CM064892.1, from coordinate 26,394,011 downwards.
CTGTGTTCACACTGCATACAAAAACAGCCACATGTGGTCCAGACCATCTCTGAGTCATGGATCTCGATGCATATTAGGTGTGTTGACCACTTGCGATCAGATCACATGAGAGGAAAGGTAACAGCAGGTCTGAATGACATTATTTAATGTAGCATGTGCAGCTATGCCTCCATCCACTAGGGTCAAACATCAGCTAACAGGTGTCAGGCGTGTGCTGCAGCAGGTTTACCTGTGATCCGTGCAATGCCGGCGATCCTGTTCCCAACATCTCCAGCAACGTGAGCTCCAAGGCTGTGTCCAATAATGTGGAACTTCTCAGGCTTCTGATTGTATTTGACCTGCATTATGTAACATGTATGAATCAAAGATACTACCACTCAGTCATACTTCCAAAGAGATCAAGTGCAGATCTTACACTTTCAGTGTTTCCAGAGATTAAAACAAAAACTGTTGTTGAAATAAGCTGAATTTGCTTCATGCTCCTGTGCCTGATGTGTTGTTATTGTGTTACACTTTATACTCTGCACTTGTTTTCATGACATATTGTATTGTTGTTTGATGTTCTGGGCCCCTGTTCTACAGACATCTTCTGGGGTTTCCCTTTTTACAAGATTATGTCTTGCTGAATATTATGAATTGAAAATATATTTGAATTGTATTTGTAAATAAATAAACAAAACAAAATCAGGAACAAATTAGGAATAATTAATCGTATTTCCACAAATGTACATATTTAATCATTTTAAAGCAGATTCTGGGCCCCTGTTCTACAGACATCTTTTGAAACCGGGTTACAGCTTCTTTTCACAAAGATTATGTCTTGTTTTTCTGAATATTATGAATTGCCAAAACATATTTGAATTGTATTTGTAAAAAAATAAACAAAACAAAATCAGGAACAAATTAGGAATAATTATTGGATCTTGTATCCCACAAGGAAAATTTCCACAAATGTACATATAAGTGAACACGGAAAATAGGACTATTTAGGACTTATTTTAACAAAAACATTCCACTGATATCTGCTTTAATTTTGAATGAAAGGCTTAAAATACCACATTTTTCTCATAATCCTTATGTCATAGTGTGACATAAGGAGTGTATAAGTGTATAATCAACATGGACTGTAATATATTAGTCCTTGTGTTTGAGACTGAACCAATCATTTCCTGTTTGAGCTGCAGAGATGACAGCTACACCTTAAAGGGATAGTAGCATTCTTTTTAAAAGTGGGGTTGTATGGTCTACAAATAGCCCCTAAGTACTTTAAATCCATGTGGTTTTACGAGCTGTTCCCTCAGTTGTCTACCAGTGATGTAACTAGGATTCAAATTTGCATAATGCCACCCCTACCTGGTACCAGTAGAAGGGGCGGGGCAAGCAGTGGTTCATTTGCATTTAAAGGGACAGGCACTGAAACCAGCCGTTCTGAACAGGGCTGTTTTGAACGAATGAAAAAAAAAATGCTGTGATGTTTGATTCTTGGGCTGTTTTGACCGATGCATGTCACAGACATTTCTTTAAGACACCTGGGAACTATTTTAATTTGTGGAAAGGAGGCATAATACAGTATGTCTCCTTTAAGTTTTCAATATACTCAGGTCTCCTCTACAGTGTGTCACATCCTGCTGTGTTTCAATGGGACAGGAAGTTATTACTGAACATGACTGCTGTTTTGTAATTGTGACCTACACCTACAGTTCCCGTACACTGGTGTCAGAACGTCAATGAAGTGCTGTGTTTACCATGAGGAGCGCGACCATGGAAGCCGCCTGGGCACCCACCACCCTGACATTATTGGCGGCCTGGGCGTACTCAGTCTTCACACCATTTTTCCATTCGACAACGATACAGTTCACGTTCTCCCATTTCACCATCACCTGGATAGAGCAACAAATTAGTCTGGGTTACTTGAAGTTGTTCAGCACTTCAGACAGTGCAGGTCAAAGTAAGTCATGGACAACTGATGAGATGAAAAGAAAATAGAAAGGTGACACAAACACAAGAAAAGTAACAATAATAGAGCAGAATAAAATACATTTAAACATGATTACAATGAAATAAGTGAATTAATTAAAGTGACTATGGCTAAAAACATGTATGAAAGCACTGTTTTTATATTTTTTGATATTTTGTATTGTCCTTTGAGGCATGACATTTACACATTTACTTGGTGCTAACAATAATCATATAAGACAGTGATTGGCCTGTTCAGAGCTCAGAGTTTGAATGGGAATTTAAATTATTTTAGAGCACATTTTTTATTGTGGTTATTATTTTATGAAACATGGATGACACTTCCATCACTGTTGTCTTCCTACCTTACACATGTCCTGTGGCCAGTCCTCATCTCCTTTTTCCAGATAACCGGGAATGACGAAGCGAGTCTTCCTCAGCTTACTGTAGCTGGAGGCATGGATGGTGTCAGCATTGATCTCCTGATGGTTTCAATAATAAATTGTAAATCAGTGAGAACACTGGTCAGTGATAACATATATACAGTAGATAACTGAGGAAGGAAAGTTTAGTGTATGTAGAGTTTTCCACCAATCTAAATGTGTCCAACAGCAGGCTGATGCTCAACTATCTTCTTCATTCTATCTAAATTCTATAGTGTTTTCACATCAGAAATAATTTAATCCATTGACATTTTACAGTAGTTGTGTTCATAATTTGTGGAAATGCCCATGTACTGCCGTCTGTAATTCAGCCTCTATGAAAATGAAAGAAAAAGATGAAAAAAAACCAGGCCCACAGACTTCTGCTGCTCCGTCCCTCTCACTACATACATGTAAATCAGCATGCATCCTATCATATTACAGAGAAACATTACCATCTTTCCTTAAAAGAAAAGAAAAGAAATATATTGCCTTGTGTGATAGACACATTGCACAACACACCACTCATTTATTGATCAACAAAACAAAATAATTCATACCCTTGCCCTATAGTTATATAAAAAGTCCTTGTTTGACCAACATTGATTGAGTCTATTTTTCACTGACAGAGCCTGTACTACATCCTCAGGAAGCTCGTTCCATACTCTTATTCCCCAAGCCTGGCAAACAAAATATAGTCTGGGTGGGGTGTCTCTGCTGCCAAAGAGAGACAGGAAGGAGCACTGGTGCCACACAGTGACCAGGAGTAGCTAATAACATGCTGGGGATGGGATCCACATACTGTAGATGTGAAAATGAAAAGGATTCTGGAGAACTGGGTTTAAATTACTCTGAAGCTAATGCGGCCCTACAGCCATCTCTTGGAAAAATGAAGTTGTGATCTTTGTAAAGAACTGAATTCCCTGTTTGTGCCACTGCCCCATCTGGAATAACACGGATGTACAAAACTGAGTTAATCAAAATATATCAATGAAGCAGCAACTCCACTCCTTACCTGGTAGTAGCGGTTACTCTGGGTGAAGAGGAGGAAGCGGGTGCCGATCTGCTCAGGGTTCCAGGGCAGGATGTTGGCTGGTCTCTGGACGGTGCCCCCCCAGGGAGCCTGGTCGTCAAAGCAGTCCAGGTCATTAAAGCAGAGCTCAGCCGCTGTGTGGCACACAGAACATACCACCGTGATAAACCTTTATTAAAGACAACTCAAATCTATATTGACTTTGATAATCATGAAGTTCTTAAACTTCATGGGCTGAATTTTTTCCTCACAGTTTGTTATGAAAGAAATAAAAGCTGACTGTTATGTAACAGCAGCAGATAGCTTATCTAGCTGATAGACCAAAATGGAAACTAGCTCTCTACTGTCAAGGTTACTCTGTAAACCCAACAAAACACATTAACCATTTAATTCTGAAGTTTTCTTTTAACAGGAGGCCATTGTGTAGAACCAGAAATTTAAATGAAATTATGAGACAGTTTATATTGATGTAGACCTTTGAGAGGACTGTTTACACTGACAGGTTTAAATATTCATTTGTTGGTATCTTGTTTTTTATATCTATGAGGTCACAAATGTGGCACATGTTAACACCCTGTTTACACAATTCCATTATCCACATTCAACATTAGCCAGACTAGTTAGTGTAAACCTCATGGTTGTATAGGGAAGAAAGGTGATAATAATTCTAGGGGCCCAGCGCCCAGTAGGGCCCACAAAAAACCCCAGTAGTCTAATCTTTGTATGACTGAATTATTCTGCATAAGACCCTGACTAATACTCAGAGTAATGCTGCATTAGCATCAAAACAAAGTTAATAAAACATGATAATGTAGTCTAAGAAAAAAAAGTGGAAAAGTCAGGGGGCAGGGGCCCACTTTAGTAGCTATTCTTTCAGGGGGCCTAGAATTCCTAGCAATGGCCCTGTCATGGAATCCAACCTGATTTCAGAAAAAAGACTTAAAGTGAACTTACCAAATGATGTTGCAGCAAGGAAGCTCAACAGACCCAAACACCACATCTGCAACATCTGTTGAGCAAGTTCCATGAGGATTTTTGCTTGTGTAGGAATGAAACAAAGATGAACAGACTCATGCTGTGTACTCACCGTGAAGCCAGACCACAAGGTAGTGAACGGACGTGCCATGTCCTTAAATACTCTGACCACATGTGTGTCCGCTCATGTAGGAGTGGGAAACACACAGGTGATCATACTGACAGACTGGGTCAGAAACAAGTCACTCATTAGCTACATGTGTACTTCATACAATCTTGATGCCATAATTTGGACAGATGTGTTGAAATGGGGAAGTATGTGTGTTTTCCCATGTACGGATATCGGCGTCAGAACAGCATGGATATGTTAGCCAGACATAATACAAACTGTGACGATACAGGTCAGCTGTTTCTCAGACTGCAGCAGTAATGGGATAAACCACAGCAAGAGAAGTCAATTACAAATCAGCTGGAGGTTGTTGCAATAAATAAAATGTGTTCCCCTAACCACCACTCAAAAAACATACAGAGCCAAACAGAACACAAGACATGTAGACACAAAACCATTCACCAATATAGGCTACACCTAAAATAATGACGCTAACACGATTTTCAATTGAAAGTTTGTTGGTTAAAGCATAATTCAGCGGAATGTTTTTGTTAATATAAGTCCTAAATAGTCCTATTTTCCGTCAGCAATCACTTCCATAGAGTGTTTGGTCTCTCAGTCACTCTGCTCTGCTGTAAACCAGGAGAAAACTTTCCTTGTGGGATACAAGTGTTATCCAATGAGGAGAGAGAACGGCATGAAGGGCTGTGTGTGCAGCCAAGGGGTGCGCGTGAATGTGGTGACGTAGGGACGAGGACCAATAGATCTCATGGTGCATTCAAGGCAACCCGTAACTCGTGTTTTTCCAACCTGTGAAGTCGTACCAGTTTGATCTGGTACGAGTTCACGGGTCGGAAGTTACGAGTGGCGGTTCTAGTGCACTTTCACAGGCAACAGGTCGGAAAAACATGAGTTACGGGTTACCTGGAACGCTACAAAGTCGTAAGTCTTGACTTGAAGCCGTAATTTACTTTCAAATTTTATTTAGTTTCAAAAGCCTGCCTTGAACGCAGCATTAGCCAAAACGACCGGATCGCTGACTTATGCTTTAAGTTGAGTGCACATGTTCTTTTGTCTTCGTTTGAACTAAGGCTTACCTTCTTTTCCTTGGCTCTGGCAAGCATTGTCTTAAAGGCAAATTGGCCCATTGCCATAATCGTTACCTTTATGTGTCGGTGTGAACCGCTGAACCAAACGGCGAGCTGCTCAGAGCTACACTACGGAGGCTCATGGGATTTCTTGGTTTCCCTCATCAAACTCATCAAATACATAATCCAACAACTCCAAAAAGCTGGATTACTTACCAGTAACATGAGCTATAAAGTCAACATTTTACCCTATTTCCTCATGTTTGTTTTAGATTATTTGATTGTTGTTCGATTTTTAAGCTACTTCGCTATAAAGGGATTTTTGTAACTTTTTCTTGTGGAGTTTTAGCAAAAGGCAACAAGAGGCTTCTTCAGTTCTGAGACTAATGCCAGAAACCCAGGTATTACCCAGATGGATTTTTGTAACATTCTAAACAAATTTCCAGCTTGTGTCCAGTGTGTCTGTAATGTCCGGTCTTTACCTGAGACAGTAAACGTTCAGAGAGTTACAATATACGGTGTCGTTATTGAAGAAATAAGAACACACGCAGACAACACAACAATGTGTGAATCTGTTTTATATTCTTTTAGCACACATGCATCTGTAAGGCTGCTAAGGGATGGAGCCCTGGTGCAGAGGAGTAAGAAGATCTGCAAGACACACAGAGAAAACTGTCAACAGATATTCTAAATAGAATATACTGTTCTGATGTTGGCCATATCTGTTCATGGGGAAACACACGTCTCAATTGGAGATTGTATGAAGTACACATGTAGCTAATAAGTGACTTGTTTCTGGTGTGTCAGTAGCCTATATCACCTGTGTGTTTCCCACTCCTTCATGGGCAGAAAGACATGTAGTCACAGTTTTTAATGAATTGCAGGGTTTGTTCCCTCCAGTCTGGTCTGGCCTCACAGTGAGTACAGCTTTTTTCTCCTTTTTTTTTGCAATAAACTCACCACAGATAGGTCTGGGGATACAAAGTCAACCATTGTTGATTTTAATTAATGTAGCACTTTGCCACAATAGTATATAGATGCAAGTTGACATCGTATAATTATAATATGAGAAGTCACCTCGGCAAAAACTGAATACTTCAGTTACACACACTCAAACCACTGCTGGGGTTCCCCCAGGGTCCGTCCTGGGCCCCAGGCACATGCACAGAGTGCTTGAGCTCCTGCCCTTTTTGCCTCATATTAAAAAGTACCCTTTTCATGTTTTTTTCTTTTCAATAAATAAATAAATTCCTGTAGTGCATGGGGATGTAAACAACGGCGGTGTAAAAATGCCATAGTTATTTACTGTATGCATTTCCTTCTAAACGGTTGTGTGTGTTGAGCCCGGCGCAGCTTCTCTGTCCGCTGCTGCTCCGCTCTGTCCCTGACTGCAGGGCGGGGCTGCCCCGTGCTGCACGTTCCCTCACACGCACCACCAGAGAGAGACACTGACAGAGAGGTACAAGCTGCTGCCTCATCCATAACTCAATGAGAAACGTGACAGTGGAGCGACTTAAACTTCTGTGAGTTATAAATCCATCAACATAACTTCCTCGTGGGTTCTGACGAGCTTAAAAACAATCATATTTCAGAAAAGTGCCCATTTGTGTTTGATTAGCTCACTGCTTGTTGTGAGATGTAAATATTGCTGCTGTTCTGAAACATGCACAGTAGCAGTCACAGTAGTCATTTCTTGGTTTTGTCACATGTCACACAAATATTGTACATACTGCGCTTTTCTGATGTTGAGCCCCTGCCCCCCCCATAGTCATGTGCACGTCCCTGCTGGGCCCTATCCTCCTCCTGCTATACTGTACATGCTTCCACTGCGATTTTTCACTGCTACGCAGATGATATTCAGATTGTTTCATCATTAAATTCTAACCGCAAAGATTCTGACTCCTGAAATGTTTTTCTTGCCGGTTTTTCTTGTCGGTATGTGTTCACATTTCTTGTGCACAGCACTGCACAGCACTTCACTTGACATATGTTACTGAGCACTTTCACATACAGTAAATTCTTTGTGTCACAACCGGTCACAACTCAGTAGAGCCATATTCTCCATTATATATTTTTGGTTAATGGCCAGTTTAATGTCTTATCAAACAAACTATTATTTCCTCATCCTGTGCCTTAAAGGGATAGTAGCATTTTTTTTTAAGTGGGGTTGTATGATCTACAAATAGCCCCTGCACTGAAGTTGACTAGCCCTGCCCAGAGATTTATAACATAGTGTTGTGAATGAACCCAAAGAAACGGCCTATTTTCGCGGCCTAAAAGAGGTTTTGCCTGAAAAGAAAACAAACGGTTCCATTGTTCACTATAATATAATTTTTTCCAGCCCTTTAAAGTGCAGGAAAAACACAGTTTTTATTTGGATCTAACCAACTCACGTATCCCTCCAGCCCACGGTTAGTGCCTGCCGATCAGCAGTTGGTTAGTGCACTTTGAAGGGCTGAAAAAACTATATTATAGAGAACAATGGAACTGTGTTTTTTTGTTTGTTTGTTTTTTCAGGTAAAACCTCTTTTAATGCTATATGTTGTAAAAATAGCTATTGAGCGCCATAGATCATACAACCCCACCCAAAAATGCTACTATCCCTTTAATCTGTATGATTAATCAATCATCCCCGTTACTATATATTTGTCTCAGTATTGATCGTATGGGTGCGCCCCAGGTATAACATTTTTATTTAGCTATTGGCGCCATGAAATACATTTTATGTTTATGCATCATAATATGCAAATTGTTAAAAAATCTGACAGTAGCCTATTCAGATTGTCATAATATTCTCAGCCACAGTAACATGTAAAATACAGGCTGTCAATAGTATTAGAGTTGATGTAGTACTGTGTCAGTAGTACAAGACCAGCAGCTGAGACACATTGAGCCAAAGCAGACTGGTCAGACTGGGTAAAGAGGCTGGTGGGAGCTGCTCTTTGCCAGCGGATGCAATGAGAGTGTTGTGGTTTTCTCTGTGAAATGTGTTGGGATTGGACTGGGGTTAATCCCATGTGAAAACAACGCTGCGTGCACTCTGCTCCCCTGTATAAATACCAGCCAATTAGAGGCGTCTGGGAGGTTTTAAACAAAAGCTGCTCCTGCTGCTACAGCCGGTGTGTGTGTGTGTGTGTGTGTGTGTGTGTGTGTGTGTGTGTGTGTGTGTGTGTGTGTGTGTGTGTGTGTGTGTGTGTGTGTGTGTGTGTGTGTGTGTGTGTGTGTGTGTGTGTGTGTGTGTGTGTGTGTGTAGGAATATGAACACAATTCCTTACAAATATGCAAACACATTTACTTTCTTGACAACAGACTTGACTCCTAAATGTAACACAATAACAAAGTCTGCTGATGTGCAGACACACACTGCACAAAGAAATCATAGGAATCAAGTTGTGTTCATCTCAGTCCTATTCCTCTGTAGTCTATCATGGAGCAAAACAATTGAAAAAAACTAATGAACGATTCTCACTGCTTCTCTTACCCATTGTCTTGCTAGTACACCAAACAGGGCCGTTGCTAGGAATTCTGGGCCCCTGAAAGAATACTAAAGTGGGCCCCTGACTTTTCCATTTTTTTTCTTAGACTACATATCATTTTTTATTTAGCCTATTTTGTTTTGATGCTAATGCAGCATTACTATGAGTATTAGTCAGGGTCTTATGCAGAATAATTCAGTCATACAAAGATAGATTAGACTACTGGGTTTTTTGTGGGCCCTTTCTTTAAGAAACATCACCTGGATGCACTGGGACGCATCATCAGTGTTGTTTCCTGGGGTCTTAGGGTGTTTCGGGTCTCGCAACAGACACCCTCACCCAAGCAACCCGGCCGGGGGTGATCAGGCCCCGACCTGCGTCCCAGTTGTGGGCCCTACTGGTGGAATTGCTGGAATTTATTTATAACACATGAATACTCATTAGTATGTAGTTTATAAACACAGTTAAAAATGTTTGACTCATAGGGTTAGGATTAAGCACACACTGTATTTATAAACTACATGCTAATGAGTATTCATGCTTTATGAATGAAGAATTCAGTATTTATTAATGCTTAAAAGCTAGGGAGGCAGCTTTTTTTTGACAATATTAGGCAAAAACGTACACACTAACCTTGAGGATAATGTAAATGAAGTGATGTGAAAAAAGATCAGACGTCTGCGTCTCCCCTCGGCTCTGTTTTCAGCCTGGACAGTAGATTTTGACCAATGCTGCTCTGCTCTGGCTGAGGGGATGTGTGGACTTGTTTTTCTAGATTTCTGCCTCCCTTGCCTTTAACTGCCTAATAGTGTGTACTTATAATAAAGTGTTACCCAGCAATATTAAGTGTGTCTTTTATGTTTCACAGAGACAGTTCTTCCTGTCTTTATGTTTTATTTTAGGGGGTTTAGACTGTACGTTCAAATATTATTTTGCCTAGACTGTCCATTTAACTATGTCATACTTTCCTGTTTAATTTGAAGTCAGTGTCTGATTCCTGTCTTCCTGTTGAGTTTCCCGCCCGTTGGATTACCTCATGTGTCTCACCTGTGTCTGATTGCACCACCTGTGTCTCATTCCCCCGTGTATATAACGTCTGTGTTTCCCTTATCTCTTGTTGCCTCATCGTCATTATCCTTGTGTTCATCCTGGTTCTCTGTGTGTTCCTGTTGTCCCTGAGATCATTTTTGGTGATAATAAAGACCTTTTTTGTCCGTACCCTGCTCCCGAGTCTGCATTTGGGTCCAGCCTTCATCCTCAACCCTGAAACACAGTCCATTTCTACATTTGGTTATACACACTGGTGTGCTCTGGGGTGAACAGGATGTTATATTTAGTTGCAAAATACCATATAGGCCTATATTTCACTGAGAATTTTATTTTTGATGGGTATAGCCTTATTTCTGGGGTAAAATGTTCATAAAAACGTTTTCTTTTTGTGTACATAATTATGAGTGTTAATAGTCATACAAGGTTGATCACTACTTAAAACCCAGGAGATTTTTTATTTGATATAGCAGAGAGCGCTGACATGGTTTTATTTTGAAAGCTACTCATGTGGAAGCACGGGGAGCATGTTACAAAGAAGTAACTGCCCACCAGTACTCCCATTAAACTATTCTGCTCTCATCCTTGCCCACCAGAAGCTGCCTTGGTAAATGGTGAATGGTCTGTATTTATATAGCGCTTTACTATACATGGGCGATACCCAAAGCGGTAACACTTTACTTTGACGCCTATCTCTATAACACATTATAATCATACTTATAATGAGTCATAATGCAATTATAGCACTGTATAACTATAGTTATAAACACTCATAAATGATCATAATGATTTATCATGACTTATAAGGTCAGGTATTATAATAGGTTATAATTGTTAGTAACTGGCTGATAATGACCACATCGATAATGCATTATAAATATAGTTATAATGTGTTATAATTGGCTTATAAACATGTATAACTATCATTATAAGCACTAATTAATTATCATAAGGCTTTATGACAAAAAGCACAAGACATCATAGAGCATTTTAGACAGTGCTATAACTGCATTATGGTTATGTGTTATACAGATTGGGTACTGTAACACTTTACTTGACACCTAAGCGCTTTACAGTACATCATACATCGGCGGAAGCTGCCAGGCGCAAACCACGACCCATCAGGAGCAATCAGCATCAGGTGGGTAAGGTGTCTTGCCCAAGGACACTATGGCAGCAACCGGGACAGAACGGGATTCGAACCCCAACCCTCTGATCATTGGGCAACCCGCTCTACCACCTGAGCCACTGGAGCCCTAACCTTCATAATCTCTTGTTAACTGACTGATTCCATCTCCATGTTTTCCCATATTCCATGTTGTAAACTGTCTGTGTATATCAAACTTCAGTTGGAAGAACAGCAGTAGTAGAACATATTACATTTCTACACCTGGAGAAATGTAGTTTGTAAAACTAAAGCAAATGGTAGCTTCAGTAACTACTTATACTCATTTAAATCAGCGTTAAATAAATCAGCGTATGGTGTATATGAAACAAAATAAAATAGCCTATAAAAAAATCACATGCCAGAAGAAATATCCCAACTCAGTTTTTTGTTTTTTTTTAAGAAGAAAAGCTGACATTTTTGGTCGATATACTGTAGGTTCACCATAGACATGTTGGCTAATATAAAGAGAAAATGAAACTCCTACCCAGTCAAGCTGACATATTCTAGATCAGTGTGTCTTGAACAACAATGTTTGCCCTGGCGTTCGCCAGTCAATCAGAGGCAGTGGCTTGGCATGTCATGACATGATTCGCCTTTTTTAAAAGAGCGATCTAGAACACAGTATTGGTAAAATAACAACATCTATTGCACGTCTGTCCGTCCTGGGTGAGGGATCCTCCTCTGTTGCTCACCCTGAGGTTTCTCTGATTCTTCCCTGTTAAAGGGTTTTCTATGGAGTTTTTCCTCAGTGGATGTGAGGGTCTAAGGACAGAGGATGTTGTTACGATGTCACGAGAAGCCCTTTGAGACAAACTGTTTTTGAAAAACGGGCTATACAAATAAAATTGCCTTGCCTTGCCTATACATTTTTCTTATTTATGTGACGACGTTGATTGGCTCGTCATTCTGAGTCGGTTTCCAGGCCAAACAAAGCTCTGATTGCATTTCAGACTGGGATCAAAAGGGGGGATCAGACTCGGCTTATTTTGGTCAATGGGACAAACTGTTTGTAAAAATGGGCTAATTTTAGTGGGAAAACTTAAGAGCTAGGAGAATTTTAAAAAATATTTGAATGGGGCTCACTTTTCTTCGTCCAAAAAGATACCTCCATACTGCTCGTCTGTAATGTCCCTCTTGTATTGAAGCCCTGACATGAGAAATTGTTCCGAAAAAAATTAAATAAGTCTATATTTTATAGCCTCGTAAACCAGCCTCTCCCGGAAATGCATTTCATTTCATTTCTGAGGGGGAGTCTGGCCTCATCCCCACTGTGAGCGTTTGGGGTGGGCGGGAGTAGTAGCGTTGACAGACAACCGATTCAGCCAATCAGCAAGTTGCTATATCAAACTTTTGCCGAATCCAGTTGGAAGAACAGCGAAAACATTTTTTCAAGAAAACCAGACTCTTGCTCTTTTAATTGTTTCTAAGAACTTATTTTGCTGTTTTTATCTACTGCTATATTGAATATCTTTGCTGTGGGGACAGTGAGCACTAGTCAGTCCCTGATTGGCCAATATGCTCTGCCAATCACAGAAATCTGAGCGTCGACGCTGATTGGCTCGTCATTCTGAGGGTTTCAGGCCAAACGCTCACAGTGGGGATGATTTCTATATAGTATATTTTGGTCTCATGTGTTTTGTGTGGGACAGTGAGTAGTGTGGGTGGGCTGGTGCCAGCACCAACTGATTTTTTTAAAAAAAAGGAATTTGCTAGAAATTGTGAGCTTCATTGGTGCAAAGTGCCAGTACAGAACATATGAAACATGACATTTAAGACATTGTCTGTGTAAAGTGTGCGAGTTGGTCTCCAAAATGGTCCTGAGTCAGAGTGTGTATACCTGTAGAGCAGACTCACAACTTCAATCTGTGTGCGTGGTATGCATGTTGGAGTCCATTATTGGGATGGTGAAGGAGTCTTAAGGCAAACAGGAAATTACATGCAAGACAGCACAAGCTGGAGGGGCTGTGGACCAGGACAGAAAAGCTCAGTAGGTTGGGTCTGCATTGCAGTGGCTTACAGCAGGAATGTTAAGCCTCCTAATGTATTACAGTTGGAGGAAGAGCAGGACCACAGGCTGAAGCAGGCTCAGAGTTCAAGGAGCAGGAGGGAGGAAAAGAGGAAGAGGAGGAAGAAGAGAGGGTGAGAATGGATAAAGAAAAATATAGAGATGGGTAGGAGGTGGAGAGAAGGACAGTATACAACAGAACTTGTGTGTCTCTCTCTCATGTGTGGCCCAAACACCCTGAGGAAAATGAGGCTCCCTGCACACACCCATCACTGTGAATGAGCTTCAAACAGACATGTTGCTTTGTTGTGAACCAAAGCAGGTGTGTTCACCCTGATCAGACAGAATGTGTTGCTGCTCACCCCCAGGAGGGCCTGTCCATGCAGATACTCTACCTCCACCCTGCTATGAAAAAATGGTAATGGGAAAAAGCTTATTAGCTCATGATTTTAATATTTCTTTTGGCACTCCATACTTTCAGCTGTTCAACTTCTGTATTTGAACGCAGCCATAGAGTATTACACTACTTTCTGAGTCATTCAGGTGAATGTGTAGGTGTCTAAAACACTATAGATAACACTATATCTACTCTTTTGGAACTCATCACCAATCAACATTAGAAACTGTACAAGCATAAGTTCATTTAAGAAACAATTCATTTACTTTCATGGCTCACTTGAGCAATGCATGATCTTCATACTTTTTTCTTATCACTTTTGACGTTCTCTCTCTCTTTTCTGGTTGTTTTGTGTTGTTTCCTTACATGACTGTTAACTGGATTTATGTTGAATGTTTATCTTTATAAATTTATGTTGAATGTCTTATCTTAACAAAATGTATGTTGAATGTTTACTTTGAATTTTTTTTACACAATATTGATTTCTTCTCTTTTTCTCTTTCTTTTAAATTGTTTTTTCATTTTGTAAGTTAAAATTATAAAATTATATGTTTTTTGGAGGACCACTTGACAAGCCCTTAGGGGTTTTTTTTGGTTTCTCCGGCACATTTGCCGCATATTCTGTATGTCTTTTGCTGTTGTTGTTCCACTTTTTAATGTGCTGTTTTATATGTATATATATCTTATGTGCTAATATAATACAATACAATACTGTACCAACTATTTATACAAGCCTCACACAACTGCATTTCAAAGAGCCTGAACTAGCCCTTTAAATACAAGACTGACTTGTAATCATTAGTGGAAGCAGGTGGAAACTGAACCGCACCTCTTCAGCACAGTCAAAAAAAAGGAAAACCTAGTAACATGATGGGGAACTCCCAGACTGATGAGCTGCCGATCATTAATGGACCAATTTCTATTGAAGTCTTTGTAAAGTGAAACACAAGACTTTAAAGGACAATTCCAGGCTAATTCAACTCGGCGGGGTGTTTTCCTAACATTTTAGGTCTAAAAGAAGGAATCTGAAGATTTTCAGTTTAATGTCTCCTGTTTTGTGGTAGTTGTTTCTGTCCCTGCATCGCCACGGCAGCAATGAATGGGAGTGGATGCAAGTTCTGCTGCTTAGGCTGTTTACATCCCTCAAAGCCACAGACAGCGTCAGATGGCGACTAAAACATGCACCAGAAGTTTATTTACTTCAAGCAAGTTTGTAAAACTAGATCTAATTCAAAGTCTCTCAGAGTCTCGTGCAAGACCCAAGTTGCCGTGCTCGGTGTGTTCAGGTGCAGTAGGAGCTCCTGTTTGTGTCATAAACACAGGAATATCAACTCTTGACTTGCTTTAAGTAAAAAAACTTCTCGACGTATGTTTGAGTCGCCACCTGACACTGTCTGTGGAAAAAAAATGTATACTTGAAGCAAGTCAAGAGTTGATATTTCTGTGTTTATGACACAAACGGTAGCTCCAACTGCACCTGAATGCACCGAGCACAGCAACATGGTCTCACGCGAGAGACTTTGAATTAGATCTAGTTTTACAAACATGTCGGCTTGCTTGAAGTAAATAAACTTCTGGGTGCTTGAGGAGCCACCTGATGCTGTCTGTGGCTTTGAGGGATGTAAACAGCCTAAGCAGCAGAACTTGCATCCGCTCCCATTCATTGCTGCTGTGGCAATGTGGGGACAGACACAACTACCACAAAACAGGAGACATTAAACTGAAAATCTTCAGATTCCTTCTTTTAGACCTAAAATGTTAGGAAAATACAGCCTGAGTTGAATTTGCCTGGAATTGTCCTTTAAATCAACAGACCAGAGATTTACTAAAATCAAAAATATGACTGTGGGTCTCTCCTCTCACTGTTACAGATGGAAATGATAAGGAAATATTGTTCCACATTAAAGCAGGTGCTCCAACAGGTGTGCTGTAGCTGAGCACATGTGTGGAAATCGTTGATAAACCCGTTGTGTTATGGGTTTGTGTTGGCGTTGTGTTGCTGTTATTCTGATGTTTGCTGTTTCATAGCTACCTGAAACACATTTCCTGTTTTCTACCAAGACTCAGCTACATACCATGATAATTGGCATCTCTGCAGAGGAGGCAGATCTGCTCTTGATCAAAGTGAAAACCTGCAGTCAGATGGCTGCTGCTTTACACTGCCATTCACACACATTCATACACTGCTTGTCAGTTGGACATGTGAAGAGGAGGAGCTGGAGGCGGAGCCACCGTGTCCTAACAGTCTATTACACTGTAACACATCACACAGTCGGAGCCACTGGGGTGTGGAGTTGTTTCTATTCTCTCCAGCTCTCCGTCTTTCTCTTCAGGCACTTTTCCCTCTGCTTTGTCATCAAAAGTAAAACCTGTTCCTAAACAACAAAGAACTTTCCTGTGTTGATTTAATTTAAAAGTCATTGTGTTGGCATTTGAGTGTTTTTTTAAAATGTCCATTTCACGTTTTTTTTAATCCAGTTTTATTTGTGATCATCCCTCGGTTCAGAAGTGCCAAGAGGATTGATTTGTTGATCTTACCGTCATATCAATGAAACTTTCTCCTAAATCAGTGCTCATAATTAACTCCTGAGGTTTATCCCACTTTAAATAGGTTGAGCAAACAGCTCATAAAAAGTATTACCCAAAGTCATTTTGTTTAGTTAATAACTTTGAAAAGCTGCGATCAGCTAGTTCTAATTTTTGATAATTCCTAGCAGGAACAAACAGAGAGCCGCTGAATTACTCTGTCACTCTGTGTTTTTTTGCTCCGGTCCTCGTCATATTTATCACATTCCTCGCTTTCATTTAGTCCACCTCCACTGAGACAATAATCTACCACATCAATGAGGAATAATGAAATGCAAATAGACTGCACCACCTCAAATTAGAACCACACTCCTTATGCAACAGGTTGATTTATGGGCAGATCGGTGAACTAGCGCCATATGGCTGTGAAACACCCTGGAGTTTTTAATAAGACAATAAGACAAGAGGAATCCTACATAATCACTTTTAGACATATTTTGCTTAAATCAAATTAATAATCCATGTGGTTATTGTACCTGCAGGGATTAAAGCTATGTATTTACAAATCTTTTTAGTGGTTTGATATAAGTATGAACACATGAACATATACATAACTGTTGAATAGTAATGAAAATGTTGGTGCATTGAGTTATCTGTGCAGCTTAGATGCTGCTCTGCCTCAGTGGAGGATTCAGTAACATGGAAATGTGGACCACAAACTGATCTGAAGTTGTAGCATCCTAGGCTAATATAATAATTCCCTGAAAATGTAATAATTCTCTGAAAATGTAATAACTCCACCAATAATGTAATAAAATGTCCTGACTGATATTGTAATAACATTTTTACTGATAATGTATTATTAATATGTATTATTACATTATTCATTTCAGGAGGGTTCCTGAAAATGTAATAAATCCCCAGTGAGTTAAATTGCAGACCTTGAGTACCACACAGCCATATGCACAAGTACAGATACTCAGGGACATGCAACGACATCCTGGTCTCACTGATGGGTGATGGACTTACCTCCAACTTTCTCCAACTTGCCATTTCTCCGACCATACATTTCTATATGTTTGCGTCCATTAGTCCGACCTCCCATTTCTCTGATTTAAGTAACCCTAACCCTAACTCTAACCATAACCATAAACCTCTTGAATAAATTGGATTAATGGGTAGTCAGAGAAATGGGCGGTTGGACTGACGTACGTCCCCATGCACACTGAAACCCCAGGTACCTCTTCACTTAGGTAAATCTCATAATATACTAAAAGTATGACAATTTGTCAAGTATTATCAGTTGAAGAAAAAAAACCTACCTGAAAATATAATAAATTCCCAATAATGTAATAAAGTATTACATTACTGGTTGAGTTATTACATTATTGGGTTTTATTACATTTTCAATCGAGTTAAGTACAAATTTTATTACATTTTCAGGTGTTATTACATTTTCAGGAAATTATTACATTGTGAGGTGCTACAAGAGTGAACTATACTCAGCCATCACCTCGGAAATTCCATCATTTAATCTACTCAAAACACAATTTCTAATTTTAGATGGAGCTCCACAGTCCTGATGCCAGAGGCTTTCACTCAGCTCTGACCTACTGTTCTGGGAACAGTTGATAAAAAATGATTATGACTAACTGTTTATGGAAATATTTTCCATTTTCAATAAGTAAGACCAGTTTTTACCTTCTTTGATTTTTAACTACATATACATATCTGTAAGATTAAGAATTAGAATAATAAGAATAAATCTGATAAACTGCTGTATAAATGGTACTTGCTGCATAATTAATATGTACATGCTGTGCAATCAAAATGTGTTTTGCAATATAATAAAATTAGTAACACCAGGGGAAAAAACTCATTCACAATACTGTGAAAACAGATTTTCACACCTCATGTGTGAAAACGTTACGAGTATTGAAGTCTTTGTGTCCGTCTGCAAAGGGCTGTTTGCCCAGGGCACAATAACAAGCCAGAGCTGCCACTGGCTGTGATTTACAGTGACTGGCATCTCCGAGGGACAATTTTATAGACCTTAAAACAGCATGTCATTTTATAGAGATGGTGTAACATTTATTTGTGGCTCATATATCTTTATTATGAAGAGACAGGCCCAGCTCAGGATGACTGCCTCGCTGAAGGCTATATAGTTGTTATAGTATTCTAATTGTGGTTCTTGGTTTTCCTCTGTGTGTTTGTGTTATTTTTCTTTTTATAATTTGGACACAGATTTTAAATTGTGGACAAACTGCACACATTTCAGTTATCACAACATTCCAAGTTATCGCATTATACAAGTCATTATTAGGTAACAATAAGGATCCCTTAATTAACGTTAGTTATTACATTATTAAGGATTAATAGATAAACTAATGTGTTAATTAATGCTGAGTAATGCATACATAATGAAAACTAATTACATCATTCGACTTTTATTCATACTTAATTTATTAACTAACTTTGAGTAGTAAACATTAATTAACTGCTTACTAATAGGCTACATTAATGAATGTGTTTCCTAACCCTAAGTAATACATAATAATGATTGTTAATATATCTGTAAATAGTTAATTAATGCTTAGTAATGTACTAACGTTAATTAAGGGACCCCTATTGTAAAGTCTTACCCATTATTTCATGTTTTTTCAAATATTATAACATCATGCTACACAATTGTCATGAACTAAACTGCACATTAACATTTTTCATACATATAAGGAGGGAAATCGATGAGCACTAATGAGCTGCATTAAACAATGCCAACAGATCTGATGTCCTATATAGAATGTATATTCCCATCCCTCCCAGATCTCCACCTCTAATTCCTCCAGCCGCTCTCTGCCGGCCTCCTCTCCTCTCTACTCTCTGAGGTAATCGTTAGAACATCCTCGGGTTTGGTATTTTTTTCCAGACCACGGTCTGTGCTCTGCAAGTTGTGTAGTGTGAGTAAACAAAAGGGACCGGCAGACGTCTCTCCCCTGCAGTGGAATATTGATTCTTTAGTGTGGTGTGGCGGTGAGGAGCACACACTGTGACTGCTTCACCTCACTCCACAAAACAGGTCTGAAGCAGACGCCACCAGGAGAATAGCTGCTGTCAGATCAGATCTGCACTCCTCTCTCTCTTGATGAGGGTTATTCTATCACAACACGCACGTAACACATTAAATCTAAAGCCTGAAAACAGTTGAACCAGAATTTCTTTGATAGAAATTTGGTAATACATTCCATTGCCTCTGCACTGGCCATATTTTATATTTCACAAATCTTGTGAACAGACTCAGGATCTGTATTTTCAGTCAAATGGAAACTGTAAACTTGGACAGCAATTGAATAATTCTGACAAATGTATGATAATTAAAATATAATAAAGATCATTTTCTGATAATTCTAGCCTCTTCTGCTACATATATTATTTCAACTTCCTCCTACTCACCTACTGAGGCTGTTACCTGTGTCTTCTCCACTCCTGTGTGTGTTCTTGGTGGTGTATTGTCGGTCACATGTGGTCTCTGGTCCTCGTGGTCCCGTGCAGCTGGGAGTTCCACTGTGGCCTTTTTATCCAGATCCTCTACTTACTGACTCTTTCCTCCTTCTGTCCTCAGTGAGGACAGTTTAAATATTCACATTTAGTAAAAGTGAATCCACACCCTCCAACCAATCACAATCCAGAGTGGTCTCCACTGGTGCAGATAAAACTGCATGCATTTCCTCTGCATTTTATTTTTTCAGTTATTTTTGCATTTTTGTTGTCGTACTTTTTATTTTTTTGCCCTGAACTTTTTTTTTTTTTCATTAAAAAAGTTCACATTTACACAGTCACATTCTTTCTTCTTGGGAAACAAACAAAAAAAAACCTTATTCTAGAATTCATAATTTCATTTCATAATAAACGTATGCACTCAATATAGTATTTTAATATTTTACAAAATATTATTATGTGTTTATTTAATGTACTATGGGACTTATTAGTTTTAACATTGGGTCATGATAATGGTATTGTAACAAAATTCAAGTTTATTATTATTGGCCTATGAATGGACCAGGAGTTATTAGATAGCTTTGATCATTGCCAGGTTGAAATCATCATGAAATGCCCATTTACTGTTTGTCTTCTCTCTGTTTTTCTTTGTTTTTGCCAAATCAGACATTTATTTTATCCAACCTTTGAGACTGAATTGACTTGTTTTTCACCTCCGTCTTCTTCAAAACAGTAGCACCAATGATTTACTCCTATATTTAATGAGGAGTATTAGACAGCAGCAGCAGAATTTATATATTAATTAAAAAAGTGACTTTGTCAAATTTATTTAAAAATCAGTTGAAAAAAAAAAAAAAAGCATCAGTGGAAATGTCAGAACAATAAACAGTTGCCGGGGCTGATGGGGATTGATGAGCTGCTAACTCCTCGTTTGTGGCTGTGCTGGGACGCCCCGGCTCCTTGAGGCCCTTATGTAATCCTGGCGCTGCCTCGGGCCGCGGCCTCGTGTGAATTCCTGCTGTGTCACTGGATCGCCTGCAGTTACCACTCGAGTGTAGGTCAAACATATCAGTGAGCAGCTATTGGGAACATCTATATCCCCCTCCCACCGCCACCATCACCACCACCGCCACCTCTCTCCTTCCAACCTACTACTTTCATTCACTGTTGCGTAAGTGTTGCCATGGAAGTGAGTCAGGGTTTCCATGGCGCTATGCTCATTGTTGTGAGAACATCATGTTTTGGCCCACGTCACGCTCGCTTAATGTCAAAGGCTGGATTAAGAGACGGGACGTGAACTGTCAGCTTCCACGTAAGAGTCCATGTAGTAGTTCATAAAAACGGATCCTTTAATTGGTTCTTTAATGAGACAAAGCAGGCAACACCAAGAAAAAAAAACTTGAGTTCTCTTATAACAACTGCACTCTTACATACAATTTTTACAGTCATGGACTCCCTTTGTATAACACCACACAAATCTATATACTTAATGGCTTTTTAGATTTACTTGAAAATCTTGCTGATATTCCGGTATGTGTGTGTTAATTGTTGTTTTTTTGTGTGTTAAACCGCTTGAGGGTGTGTTTACTTTCCAGTACTGCCCTCCTCTCATCCAGCTAAGCTGACCTTTGACCTATAACCTTTTCCGGGGTTGAGTAAAGCACAACAAAATTGAAAGCTCCTGAAGGATGTGCTCGTAGTAGACTGACGTTAGGGCCCTTGTTTTTGAAGAACATGCTTTTCTCATCTTTAAAGTACTACATTTTCATATATTTTATGTCACATACAAAACAGAAAAAAAAAATTCCATTATATACATCCTCCATATCTATTGCATTTTAACCACAGGTCCCTTTTCCTGCGATAGTAGCAAAGATCACATTTGATGTTTTTTTGGGCCAAGATGTTGACCACCAGTCCAGTTGAAGAATCCATGTTTTATTTACCCTCGGTTTCTACTTAAACTCTAATCATGCAGTTTAAAAGAAGGAAAAAAAATGATAATGATAATAATATTTATAAATCCTTTGAAGCAGTCAGTCAGTTAAGTGAAAGTCTCACACATGGGAGAGAGTTCCTTAGAAGTGTGGTGGTCCGTCGGGGCGTGTCTATCTGCTGCAGCAGGTTTGACTCTCACTTGTGTATCACCAAAAACATGACCTGCCAAGTCTGCAGCACATCTGGTAGCTTAGAGATGGAACTGAGGAGTTGTGGGTAATGGACTTACAGCTGGTCGGTTGGGTCAGGCGTGGGGTTCCGAGCTGACTTCTTCTTCATACTGGCCGGTCCACGGCGTATTGGCAGGGGCTCAGGTTAGACACGGGGTTCTGCACCGCCGGATACGCGAAGTTGGTGTGCTGCTTGGCCTTGAGCCGCAGGCTGGCCAGGCTGGAGTTGCAGGTGTCTCTGTACATGTAGGGGCTGGCCGTGGTGGCGTAGGGGCACGTGGCCGCGGTCACCGCTACCGAGTTGAGCGCCGCGGGGCCGTTGAGGTTGTTGAGGTTGCCCAGGTTGTTGAGCCCGCTGGTGGGAACTCCGGCCACCGCCGAAGGCACCATGCTAGAGGCCATGTTCATGGAGGGGATGGAGCTGGGGGGGGAGAACATGGGCTGGGAGGACAGGGGGCTTACATTCATTGAGTTAAAGAACGGAAAGCTCTTTGCAGAGAGTGGGCTGTTTGCCAGGCTCTTTGTGGCCCAGTTATTGTAGGAGTAGCCCGTGTACATGTCGTCGTAAGGCTGCACGAGTCCATTGAACTGGGCACCAAAGCCATTTTTACATAACTCTGCCTGCTGGTTCCTCTCACGCTTCCTCCACTTGGCACGTCGGTTCTTGAACCATACCTGCGCAAACGGAAAGAAAAAACACTTTGAGTGGACGGTCTGTCTGTAGCTTCACTTTACAGTTCAGATCTCTGATGTGAAACATCACTGTCGTTCTTGAAATAGTCAAACTGGACTGGAAATAACCACAACTGTAATATATTATTGTGTGTTAAAGGGATAGTTCACCCAAAATTCAAATTTCACTCATTTTCTACTCACCCTCATGTCGACTAAGGGTTGGGAGAAGTTTCAGAGTCATCTGTGCCTTTTTGGAGTTACAGGGGGGCTCGGCACAGCACCGCATTGCCATATGACGGTAGCGAACGGGGCTACCTTTTCTTTGTCCAAAAAGACACACCAAAAAGCATCCAAATACCTCTGTATGTAATGTCCCTCTTGCATCGAAGCCCTGACATGAGAAATTGTTCCGTTTTGTTTTTGGGTGTGTCTGTTTGGATGAAGAAAAGTGAGCCCCATTTGCGACCGTCATACGGCAATGCACTGCTGCGCTGACCCCCCCTGTAATTCCCAACCCTTAGTCGACAGTCATAGAAAATGAGTGAAATTTGAATTTTGGGTGGACAATCCCTTTAATGTACTGTAGGAGCCCTCATTTTACTGCGAGTCTTAGAAGCTTTTACTGATTACTGTATTTAAAAAGGCTCATTGGCTCCCAGTCAGCTATAGAATAGATTTTAAAGTTCTGCTACTGGTCTGAATGGTCTTGGTCCAGAATCCATGAATGACATGTTAGTAGAGTATCTGAGATCTACTGACTCAGGTCAGATAGTGGAGCACAGAGTTCAACCTAGACATGGTGAAGCAGCATTTAGCTGTTCTGCTGCACACAACTGGAACAAACTAGCAGAACTGAGATCAGCCCCAACTGTCAGCACTTTTAAATCCAGGTTAAAAACATTTCACTTTTTACTGAGCTCTTTTTAAGAACTTTAAACTTCTTTTTTTCCTACCTTTTTATTCTTCTTTGCTCTTGCTTTTAACTCTGTTTAATTTTTACATTTTTTTAAAGGGACAACGAGGAGTTTTGGAGAAGTTTAACGCTGCCTCCTTAGAATTTACCGGCGCAAGACGGACTCATTTTTCATTCATCAATTGAGGTTTGTTTTTATGTTATTCTCATTTAAATGTTTTGTCGACCAGCATTTCCGCCACCACTAATAATAACAAAATAATGATAGAGACAAAACGATATATTGGTCGAAAATGGAGCCATTAACAAGTGCGGGTAGCGTAGATTCATCCACATTAACGTGAGACTGTTTTATAACCGAATAGAAACTCCTCGTTGGCCCTTTAATTGTTTGTTTTTATGCTGTTTTATGCTGTTCTTTTTTAATGTTTTGTCTTTATGTAAAGCACATTGAGTTGCCTTGGTATGAAATACACTACATAAATAAAGATGCCTTGCCTTAAAAACTCCTATGAAAAAGTCACACCTCCAGCCGTCATTGTCTCATATCTGACAAAATAACTGCAATATTTTTCTTACATCATCCAGCACAATATGGCATGCAGCTTCAAGTTTAACTGTAGTTCATCATATGAATTTTGAAAAAAAAGAAAAAGAAAAAAAAAGTCATATGTGTTATAACAGACCTCCAGCTGCAGTGAAAGTGCAAACTTTTAAACACTTTTTAAAATGTGTTGCATTTGTTGAACTTTTTTAGGGAAGCTCTGAAACATATTTTAAAACTGGTGCAGCTAAAATATGAAATATACAATAACTCTCACTCAGTACACACACTTAAAATGGATATGGAGGTAAGTGATGTGGCTATACATCACTGACCTGCACACACAACACACAGACAGTCATGATGGAGAGAACACAACATGAAGCGCCTCACAGCTTAACCTATAATTTAGGTTAATATTATTTTACACACAAAGAAAAAATGGAGAAGTTATTTTCAAATGACTTTTTTTCCTTTAAGAAATCAGAGTCAATAAAGTTTAATTCTCAAACATCCATCCAGTCAGAGTATCCTAACTCTCTCAGATAATATTGTGTGCGTGTGTACTCAGAATTTTTGACATAATGATCCTAGAAAGTAAGTTGAAGTGTATTGTCAAACAGTCTTATTAAGCAAGCCTTATTAAAACTAATCATTGACTTATTTGAAGAGTGGGATCTCAATGAAAGAAATGTCAGGGAAGGGCAATCTTCACATTTGTCATTTTATGGTCCTATATTTGGAGGATATGAATTGGATTAAAGCTTTAGTGGGAAATCTAAATTGGGTTTTTTTTAGAAATGAAAACTGTCTCTTTGGGTGAAGTTCTGGACAAAGTTTTTTTTTCTCTGTATGAGACAGAAATCTTTCATTTGTGGACAGAAGCCTCCTGGTTATGCGTTTCCATCAGTATATTTCCTCAATATTAAAATAATCTCATATCAAAAGTTTGATTGCAGTAATCCTCATCAAACTTTTCCCGGGCTGATCCTGGGCCGTGTCTCAGTGAGTCGACCTTGGTGCGTACATGTTACGTATCATCCAATCCTCTGTTATTATAGCAACAGAATGCTGTTGATCATTAGCGTAAAGTGAATGACTGAGTTTTCCATCCACCTCAGCGGCAGCAGGGGAAACCCCACGACAGACGCTCCAGGTGTTAGCCTGACCCACAGTGAGTGCTGTGTGAAGGTTATTCGGCAGCTCGTCCATGTGTCTTCTGTGAACTGCTCAAAGGATTCCAAGAATCTGCGGTAGCCAAAGTTATCATTTTCATACTGACTTTAATTCTAATTAATTATACTGAAGAAGTGAACTGTGATGAGTTTAAAAGGAAGATTAAAGGGATAGTAGCATTTTTTTTAAAGTGGGGTTGTATGATCTACAAAGAGCCCCTAAATACAAGACTCTCTGCACTCCTCCCGTTAGCAACGCCAGCCCATAGCCCTGCCCAGAGATCTACAATGAATGGACCCAAAGAAACTATTTCTGCGGCCTAAAAGAGGTTTTACCTGAAAAAAAAAACACAGTTCCATTGTTCACTATAATATAATTTTTCCAGCCCTTCAAAGTGCAGGAAAAACGCAGTTTTTATTTGGACCTAACCAACTCACGTATCCATCCGCACAGGGATAGCGCCCACCGATCAGCAGTTGGTTAGCTCCAAATAAAAACTGATTCATCCCCCTTAAATAAAGAAATTATATTATAGCGAACAATGGAACTGTGTATTTTTTTCAGGTAAAACCTCTTTCAGGCCGTGAAAATAGGCCGTTTCTTTGGGTCCATTCACAACACTGTATGTTGTAAATCTCTGGGCAGGGCTATGGGCTGGTGTTGCTAACAGGAGGAGTGCAGAGAGTCTTCTACTGCAATTAAAGTACATAGGGGCTATTTGTAGATCATACAACCCCACTTTTAAAAAAATGCTACTATCCCTTTAATTATTGAACAGTTAATTCCTGAGAGGTATTGATAAATTCCTGAGAGGTATTGATAAATTGCTGTCATTGTGTTGAAGCATTAGTTAACAGCTGGTCCATCTCAATTTCAATATAAACTCCTCTGTTCATCTCTTCTGTTTAGTATCATCAGAGGGGACACGCATCACAGAGAGGAATAATTAATAAAGAAAATGATTTAAGCAGTAAATCAGTGGAGTGGAGCAAACAGCACTTAGATATCTAATAGTTAAAAATAAGTGATGGTGCATTTGATGTAATGGGAAATCAAGTAGTAGAGTCCAAGTACAGAGAGCAGATTACCAGAATCATTTTCAACACCAGCTCTCATACATTCCATTCATTTCAGTGGTCAAGCTGGTTTGTGGCTGATGTCAGCACAGTGTTTTTTATCTGTAAACACAACATGAAGATCATGACCCCTGATATTAGTCCAGTCTCTACTGGAGTGTTCCTGCCAAATGTAGGAAGTATAGTGCAACATAAGAAAAGATAAGGCACATCGCCTTATCTATTCTAGAAACATATCTTTTCTTATGTTGCACTATACTTCTATACTATGTGTGTAACACATTTAACTTGTTGCCAAAACTTAAACCTGAATAAATTACTTTTCCATTTTTGTAAAAGGCTGTAAATGCAACATCTGATACATTATCGCCTCAGGCATTTGCTAGCAAGCTGAGCTGAATACATTTTAATCTAATTTACACCTCAACAAAACATGAAATTCAACACTCAGATCTACTCCCTTAAACCTACACTGCAGCTAATTTTATGCAGTCATGCATATTAGCTTGATTGGTCATAGTTCCTCTGTTTTAACTGGGCTATCAAAGCCCACTGGATGATGATGTCATTTTTATTCCTCCTCATCCAGCTCCAATATCAAAATGTCACTTTGTCTGGTATTTTGATTTATGGCCAAACACCTCCTGCAAAACTAAAGTCGCTCCCGTCAGCTATACTTTGCACTCCTGATGCTAATGACCAAACATTAGCATGCTGACATGCTGTAATAAAATGGCAGCCGAGGTAAATATGGCCTACTAAACATCAGCATGTTAACACTTTAACTGTGAGCATGTTAGGATGCTGATGAGAACTGAGCCCAAAGCTCAGGTTGTACGATACCTGCACACAACAACATATGAGCTGATTTTACTCTGAAAGTCTCATTACATGATACGGATAAATGTTCTACTGTTTCTTTAAACCTGGGTATTTTTATTATGGTGTTTTGCTCCATCTGTTTTATTGTGGACTAAGGCAGATGTCATTTTGTTCTGCAATACATTTGGATGGAATGTCTGAATGACAATAAATATATTTATTCTATTCTATTCTATTCTATTCTATTCTATTCTACATGGGTGATTCTTCAACAACAGGAGTTTTTCTGTCCCCAGGGTGAATTTTCAAGATAAAAATAAAAAAAATAAAATACAGGAAAAACTATTTTTGTTCTTGTTGCGGTTAAATTGTTAAAGCTCTGACAAACAGAATTGTGTGTCTATTTTTTGGATTTTTGCCTTTATTCGACAGCACACAGAAGAGATAGACAGGAAAGGGGGAGGCAGAGAGAGGGGGAATGAGGGCCAGCTGCGGTGAGGACTGTAGCCTCTACATGGGGCGGCTGCTTTACCCATTGCACCATGCACTGCCCCAGAATTGTGTATCAATTTTGACATTTCAATACTTTTTGTATGTTGAAAATCCAAATATGCCAGAATAAAGATAAAGCAATAAAAGATACTTCATTCAAACTTCACTTTGCATGATCACAAAACTGAAAAAAACAAAAGAAAACATATTTTAAATTTCGGGGCAGTTGGGACATTTTTTATTATTAAATATCTCCGTCCCCATGATGTGTCATTATCATCACAATAATTGTTTTAGAGCAATAAAGGTTTGTCAAACTACTATTCAGTCGTGGTTGCAGCTGAAAGTACCAGGGGCACGAGGCCTGACATGGCAGAAGCATCATGACTTATTGATCTCTACAAATGTGAGTAATTTGCAAATGTATGCATTTTGATCTGATCCGTGATGTTTATTAGGAGTCATTACTGAACAAGTTATTCTTTAGATGTTTTAGTTCAGAAATAAGACATTTTATTTTATTTACATATAGTATATTCAGTGTACATTGTTTGCTGGCTACTAACTTATGCCAGCAAGTCTAAAACCTAACTGTTGCTCCAAAAAGTAAAACATTTGTGGACAATCAATGATGTCACAATTAGGATCAAAGCTGTGCTCCAGACTATCTGAGAAAGCTTTTGAAATAGAAAAACAGGGGCGGTGTTTAGCTCAGTTGGTAGAGCACCCGCCCCATGTGTTGAGGCTATAGTCCTTGCTGCAGGCGGCCCCGGTTCGAATCCCGCGTCGGACGGCCCTATACTGCATGTCATTCCCCCCATCTCTGCCTCCCATTTCCTGTCACACTCTTGACTGTACTTTCCAATAAAGGCATAAAAAGCCAAAAAAGAAATAGAAAAACAGATTTAAAAGAAATTCATTTTTTGAAGATTTGCAAGGTCAAAAGGTCCTGCAATTGAAGAATCACCCATACATGTATATATATATATAGAGAGAGAGATTTTGATAGTTAATGTGAAGGCCTTCAGTGTCTGCCTTACCCTCAGTGTGTTCAATCTGCTCCATCAGAATGATTAACAGCAGCTCTCGGTGACAGAAACACACCGACAGGTGAAGTCGCCCGTTTTGGACAGAAATTTTCCTACATGAACGACCACTGATAGACATCGGGGAGCGAGACAATGGGTCATCTGTTGTCCCTTCAAAATAACAACCAAGAGTGTACGCTATGTGACCTTTCATCCAGCCAATATTAATTTGATCCATTACTTGTCAGGCAGGCCAACTGTATTGTCATCCATCAGAATGTGTGTCCTCCTGCTCCATATAGCTCCACTGACCAAACCACTGGGTGTGGACACATTCTCCTGCACCTCTGACATTTAGGTTCAGTGTGTCAACTGCAGCTTTGAGAGGAGGTGTACTAAAACGCCTTACCTTTGTATGTGTGTGTGTTTTGAAAAAAACGCATTTGTGTTGTGTTGTGTTGTGCTGAGCAGGTTATAAGAGCATCAGGGGTCAAATGTTGACCAACATTAGAGCAGAGCGTTAGAATGATACACCTGTCTGACTAACACACCTTCAAACAGAGAGGAGAAGCTCATGCGTGAAATCAGCTGCTGTGTTAAAGGAATAGTTCAGCATTTTGGCAAATCCCTATGGTCTTAGCAGTAGGTTCATTACCTTTAATCGTCGGTGTGAGCAGTTTTTAGATTGGCGGGGCAGAAACAGGAGCTGCTCAGCGCTACGCTACAGAGGCCCACGGTATTTCCACGTTTCCCTCATCAAGCTAAGTACACAATAACATCGTCACGTTCCATCATTATTTCATAGCGTGATGAATGTGCCGGTCACAACTTGTCCAACAGAGCGTTTTGCAGTTGGTGGATTGTGTATTTGATGAGGGAAAGGAGGAAATACTGCGCACCTTGTAGAGCTCATGTCTCTGCCCCGCTGATCTAAAAACAGAATGCACTGACAATTAAATGTAATAAACCTACTCCTAAAACTAGAGGAATTAAGGCAATAGGACAATTTGCCAAAATGTTGAAATATCCCTTTAACAGCATCATAAATAAGGGTCCATGGTGATGGAGTGTGTGTACCCACCCTGACCCGTGCCTCAGTGAGGTTGGTCCACACAGCGATCTCCTCTCTGGTGCTCATGTCGGGGTAGCGGTTCCTCTGGAAGGTGGCCTCCAGCTCCTGGAGCTGCTGGCTGGTGAAGTGAGTCCTCTGCCGTCGCTGCTTCTTCTTCAGAGAACTGTCCTCAGCGTTAGACTCATCCAGCTGGTTGTGATGGGATTTCTCTGTGTCTACAGACGGACAGACAGCGACAGGGGTATTTCATAAGTTACAGTGGGAGGAGCTCAGGTAGAAGCCAGGACAACGGTACTCGTCAAGAGAACAAGACAATCTTATCATATTAGTTTCAATGTGTCTTCAACTTTACAGACAAAGAGAGACAGGTAAACACTTGACAACTACTCAAAACTGTGGTGATGACAGACACACAAACACACACGCATACATATACACAGCGCTGTTGCATAGGGGAGGAAGGTGATGACAGCTCTAGGGGCCCACAAAACCCCCCAGTAGCTTAATCTTTGTACAACTAAATTATTCTACATATGACCCTAACTAACACTCAATACCAATGCTGCATCAGTGTCAAAACAAAGTAAATAAAAAATACTAATAAATACGTAGTCTGAGAAAAAAACATAAAAGGTGATAATGAAAAGTCAGGAGACAGGGGCCCACTTGATCATTCAAAGCCCAGAATTTGTAGCAACGGCCCCAGTGCTTTAAGTGGGAAAAAATAAGTGCCGGTACTCCCCTTTCCAGCTGTTGGCTGGTAAATTAGGCGGTGGGCGGTCGATACCAGCACATCATTAAGTGACAGGTTACTGTACATTCAAATATGATGCTGATTTAAAAAACAAACAAACAAACAAAAAAAACGTCCAATTGAACTTTCCAGATTAGAAGTATTTTCTTGTAAAAATCCATCTGTGAATAATGTATGATGACAAATGAATCAGTGTTTGTTATTTGAAGTTAACCCACTTCATAAAGTGTCTCCATCCTGTCTTAATTGCTGTCCTAAATTATTGCCAACATGAGTTCACCACTGTAACTGTTTCTACAGTAGGAACGGCAAGATTTGCAACAGTAAACTCAATATCAGGAAACAAATTAAAATTTTCACTAAAATCAAGCTGAATGAGTAATTCCTCCAGATCGACTACATACATGCAGGTAGCCTAATGTTAGACAGGGGTTTGGACCTGGTTGGTCTCAGCTAGAAGTTTTTGTGATTTGTAGCCAGATAAACAGCCTCCACAGACAGCTGTCATTGTTCTAACAAGCTGACAACGACAGCAACAGTTTCACAGAGCTTTCATCTTTAACCAAACATTTTGAGAAATATGACTCACATTTAAGCATGTTGAATACAGTAAGTGGAAGGCTACTTGTTAGTAGGCTACCACTGGGAAGTCATGTTAATGGCTTTACACTGTAACTCACGAAGGTTTTAGTCGCTCCACATTCACGTCTCGTCCGCAGCACATGTAGTTATGATGCTATGAGGCCGCGGCGTGCGCTCCGTACGTGCATGTGAGAGAGTCATGCGTGAGAGAGCCCGCAGCGCGCGGCAGCCCCTCCCAAGAGGCAGAGGAGCAGCGGAGAACAGAGCAGGGCAACAGAACCGTGGTGCTCAGGGTGAAAGAGGCATCACTATCACAAATCGGTTAGAGAGAATGAGAACAGGACAGAGTACATCCAGACTCCCGGTACTGCCCGGTACGCCGTGAAAAGTCCCGGTACGCAGGGGGTTAAATAGAAGTACGGCATTGTTAAAGCAAAGCCCTACATACATATACACATACATACATAAATATACGGCATTGTTACAAAGACACATGCAGTGTAGCTCTCTTTTGACCTATACAATCCTGACGTCACCAGACAGTGGCTAATAAAACCACACAGCAGTCTGCCTGAGGATTAAAGGCAATAAATACAGACGTGTGTAGAATGGTTTGGCCTTGGTGGAGGTAGCCTACACATTCAATCATTGGATTATGACAGCTGGGAGCAGCAGGTCAGTGTTGTAGCTGGTAGAGGTGGAGCTAATTAGGTTCATTTAAATGTACATACCCAAACTGCTCAAAAAGTTTAATGACCAAAAAGTCAAAGTCCAACCCATAATAAACCTTTTATGATTAACAATGATGAATACCCTCTGTGGAAGCTGTACTTACGTTTTACACTTCTATTTTGCAGGTCTACAGTACATCTTATTTCTGAGGGTTATAGATACTATTATCCATGGAAACACAATGCACTATGCAGACCACTCGCTGTCAGAGTATTTATTTTTGAATCCTCTCAATTTTCTTGGACCAGGCTCTCTCAGATTACCATAAACAGTCAGTGAGTCAGTCCGGTCTACCTGCTTCCAGACCCCCTCTCTTTTTTCAATTTGACATATTTAAAACAGTGGTTTCTATTGGCTCCATCAGGGACATTTCAAACTTGTCCTTGCTCAAGATGACAGTCCCTGCGTCCTCATAGGATGGGGATGAAGACCAGGATAAGATCTCAGTCTTTAGAAGGCTATAGATTCAACACAGCGCTCTTCCTCTTCCTCCTCCTCCTCCTCCTCTTCCTCCTCCTCCTCCACCTCATGTCACTGCCCCTCCTCAGATCAAATATGGATCGTGTTTTGCTGTTCTCCTCTGATTCTTCATCCTGTGCTCTCATCAGTGCCACATCTAATATGATGACATGTTACTTGGGCATGTTATTTTAAAAAAAAAACAGTAATTAGTTATAGTTACTGGTTACTTTCCCTTAAAAAATCACTGAGTTACTAACTTATTTGCTGCATTATAAAAGTAACTACCAGGAACTTTTTTTAAATAAAATGCTCAAATATGTCAAATTATTTGAACTCGGCTCCTAAAAGTGAAAGCCTGTGTCTGTGCATGTTGTGTGCTGCACAACCAGTCCCAAAACCTAACCCCCCCATATATTTGAATATTGGTAATAGACCTGCCTTTTTTCTATATATAAATATTAATTGAGTCTTTTTCCTTTTTAACTCTCTTTATCATTATGACATTTTCTTTTTTTTTTATGAATCCATGCACTAAAGCCTGGGCCTGTGCATGTTGTGTGCTGCAGAACTTTACCATACACAAAACCTAACCTCCTGTGGAGCCTGCTGTGTGTGGAGGAAAACTGAGTGAGTTGGTTAGTTCCAGATAAACTTTTTTCTTTCCAACTTTGATGGACTGAAAAAATGTGTATAACATACACTTTAACCAGTGTATTATTTTGGGACTTCTTGAGTCAAGTAACTCATTACTGTAAAAAGTAGTGCCCTTACAGTTATTCCCATCACTGCTGATTGAGGTCCTTGCAAAAAGCGAGCCTCGCTCATTGTTGCCCCGTCTGTTCTTAAACCCTTTGTGAGTACCAGCACATGAACTGTGGGAACTTTCTCAGTTTTCAGGTCATGGATCCCCCCCACACACATGTTGAATCTTTCCTCTGCTCCATCACATCATCTCTGCTGATAGGTCTACTGCACTTTCTGCTGCCAAGCTCCTGTTCTACAACATCCCAAAGGTGTTCTACTGGATTCAGGTCAGGAGACCTGAGGGGGAACGGGGTGCTTAAGTCCACCATTCATTATTAAGTTCATTCACACCCTGACTCCTCAGCATAAATCCAGATCCCTCAGACCTCAGAGAGTCAGTGTCCACTGCAGCTTCAGGTTTCTGGAGGTGGAGCCTGCTGTTGCAGTCTATCCACCTCCAAGTTGGACATTTAATCTAAAATTCTTCTATTCAGCACAGTTTCAGAAAGTGGTTACCTGAGTGACTGTAGTCTTTCTGTCCACTCTGCGTGAGCTCTCAGCTGCTGCACACTTTATTATGTTCATTGTTGCTCTGTACTGAGTAAAAACTCCATAGATTGTTGTGTGAAAATCCTCATCTCAGCAGTTTTTGAGGGTTAAGATTTAGGGTTTTAATCATGATTTGGTCAGAGTTTGGCCTGCACTCTTAGAAATAAGGGTTCCAAAATGGTTCTTCTATAAGGGCTGAGGTTCTACCTGGAACCATTTGCTTCTGAAAACCCCTTTCCTGAAGAAATGATTTTTAAAGGGTTCTTGGTATAACCCTTTAAATTGGGTTCTATAACCCTTTATATTGGGTTCTTGGTATAACCCTTTATGTTGGGTTCTTGGTATAACCCTTTAAGTTCGGTTCTAGGTAGAACTCTCCAAAAGGGTTTCAGGTGAAACCTTTATAAAAGGTTCTACCTGGAGCCAAAAAGGGTTCTCCTATGAGTCGAACAACCTTATATGGTTCTATTTAGATCTTTTATTTCTAAGAGTGTGTAGTTAGACATTCAAATGGTTAAGGTTTATCTGAAGTCTCTTCTTGCTCCTGTGAAGTCAAACTGGCCAAATTCTGCACAGAGAAGCACAACTGTCAACGGTTAAAAAAGCCAACACATTCTGTATCGGTTCCACAGCACATGACTGACACCTTTTCACCCTGGATCAACACCAGTCTGCCCCTGCTGAAACTGACTAGGCAATATTGTCAGATCAAACATCATGTGAAATCCCTCTATCCAGTAGGCTGCAGAATGACAAGCATGGCAGCGATGTTGCCAGGAGAGAATGAGTCCAAACACTGCATTACATTCAAAGATGTGCAGGGAGCACCAGGTGATTGCATTTTGGCCCCGCAGGCGCCGTCATTTTTTTTTTTAAAGGACCACACATCTATGTTGTGTCTGCCAGGGGGCTCCTCTCTGCCAGATCTGACTCCCACAATTTGAGGACCTCACAGAAAGAAGTGAAATTAGTTTGCCAGCTAATCCTTTGGATCAGGCTTTTGTGACTGGGGCAGGTTGGGCTCTATTTGGCGAGGGCTTAGCTCTCTGGGAGCCGTTCAAAATGATCAGCGGGGTTTAAAAAGAGGCTCCGCAGGCCACCAGCAAAACCAATAAGAGCCAGGCTGAGGCTGTTATCTGACAGTAAACTGACACTGGGTAAGCTGTCACTTAAGGCCAAAGTCTATAACACAATACAGAGGAAAGGGCAGCCCCCTTTTTAGAGCAACACACTGACCAACAATGGGAGCAATCTGACTGATAATGCACCAACATGCTTGTCCTCTCAATGCGCTTTTATCTGGGTTACAACTTCAGTCAATCAATTCTCAACATCTGTTTAAAAAAAACAGGCCAAACAACAACCCAGAACCAGGAGCAGTATGAACATCAACCCTCTGATATGAACTCAGTCCAGGTGAAACCAAAGCCAGCTGTTTCAGGGAGAAAGTATATTATAAAGAGACAGACCGGGGTCATTCAGTCATGGCTGTGCGGTGGTTCACTAGCCCGGGGCCTGGGTGTCAGTTTGGTGTGTGTAAGGTGTGGCAGCCATATTATAGCTGCTGCAGTAGAACCCAATCGAGATTTCAGGCTTTGTGTTCATTATATAAAGAAGAACAAAGGCCAGAGCAGCATCCCCTCTACTGTATGTGGTTTGGAAAAAGACTGCGCTCTTCATCAAATAATATCGTTTACATTATTTTATTTTATTTTAAGCTGAAAAGAGTTTTGTGTGTGTGAAAAATCTGATCATGAGGCTACGATCAATCTCTCATATCTGAAATTATTTGTTTGTTTGTTTTTTGTATTTATATTTTCTTTGCTCCATTGAATAGATTTAAAATTGTAAACCTGAAATTATTCATTATTTCTCAGGTGTGAGGTTTTAAACACAGTACAAAATAGTCAAATATATTCTTAAAATACCTATGTCTTTTTTGTAATAATAATATAAATAATAATCTAATCTTGTTTTTATTACACAGCTGTAATTTACTGATTGTACACAAATTTAACAATAATGTAAATACTCAATCAATAAAAATCTAGATTTAATTAATGATATACAGAAATTATATTTAGATAATTTAACACTGGTGAAGTAAACATTTATAATTATCCAATTTAAAACAATGCAGGCTATAGTGTATTCCCACAGTCTATTAATAGCCTCCACCACCAATTACGTTAAAAAACAAAAAACAAACACTTGTGTGGAAGGAAGGAGAGATTTCATCATTGTGGAGTTTAGGTTCAATTTAACAGAACACCTAAAACATCTCAACTCTTTGACAACACATCTCACTGGAGAGATGATTCAGTGGAGATGGTGAAAACCTTTTTGCACCATTTCTACTCGCTGTTTAACACTTTGTTAGGAGCTGGATTCTAAACCACATACAGTTTGGCAACGGGGTCGTGTTACACAGAGACGTAGACAGACGCTGTCTCTCTGGCAGATATAAATAGACAGACAGATGGACAGATGGACAGGTAGAGGTGATGGAGACATGTTCAGAAAATCCACCCCAGGTGAGTAATTAACTGTTTTTCAACGTGGACAGGTCACGAGGAAAAACAAAATATGGCGTCCGACCCAGTACAAACAGCTCGATCCACCAATCAACATGATTTAAAAAGAAAAAAGAGAAACAGAACTGGCCTGGAGTCAGATTTCATCAGTTCATTCCCTTTTTGTTTTATGACAGCTACAGCCTGTAGATAATAATTATCTCTCAATATTATTCATTTTAAATTATTATCAAATATGGACTATTACAGTAACTCCATCATCCTGAGGTCGGACAGCCTGGGTTGAGAGTGACGTGAGTCCGGCTGCAGGTCTCTGAGCCCGGGCAGAGCGCCTCTCACCTGGATCTGCAGCGAATAATCCCCAAACTCACACATCACAGCAGCGTTAATGAGTCTGATTGAAGAGCAAGAGACGGGGACGTCCTTCACTAAATCTGATGCAAATCGCTTCAGTATTCGCGTGATCTCGGAAACACACGGACACACATCCACAGGGTGAAACAGAAGCTCTGTGTGTGAGGTGATGAGCTGCTTCATCATGTTAAATACCGCAGGGTTCACTGATCAGTGTCCCTGACCGATTTAACACAAAAGGCTGCAAACCGTGTGATTTAGCAGATGATCATTACACTGTTTGGTCTGGAGCCAGTTTGCATTCATCATTTATCAAAGCTATCGGACGTGGAGCGCGTCGTGGTGAACCTAACCTG
Source organism: Decapterus maruadsi (assembly GCA_030347415.2). Lineage (NCBI taxonomy): Eukaryota > Metazoa > Chordata > Actinopteri > Carangiformes > Carangidae > Decapterus > Decapterus maruadsi. Next base: position 26,357,278 of record CM064892.1, on the reverse strand, counting down.
CTATGTAGTGATGGAGCATGTAATCCATCTATCCATCTATCTATCTATCATCCATCCATCAGCGGGACAGACAAACATGCAGGTGTGTGTGTGAGTGTGTGTGTGGTGTGAACTGACCGCTGTTGTCCTGGCCTTTACATCCCTGGTCATGCTGCGGGGTCCCGGAGTCAGAGAGCGACAGCGCCGGGCTCCGGGCTTCACTGTCCGTCAGCAGGTTAAAATCCATAACCAGGCTCTGCACACACACACACACACATACAGAGAGAGAGAGAGACGTCAGGCTTCATCCTCCAACACCACCACGGTTTAATGCTGTGAAAGCGGCTGATGATGGATGATGATTTCAATTGGTATTTTGATAATAATTTTACGTCCCAGACAATATAATTCAGATACACACAATAGAGACAGACAGCATGTTGGGTTTTCTGGGGGATCATTTAGGCTACTCGCCATAATAATTTCAATAAAATACAGCTCATTTAATAGATTTGCGTGTTTCCTCCTGCTGAATCTAGATGTATTTAATTTATTTATTTGAATATATATATTTCAAAAAGTAAGCCGCAATCATCATTACACACAAGTCATATTTTCATCTGTGAATAAGTTTGTTGTTCCTCGGGGTCCGCTCGGCCCGGGCACGAACACAGCGGAGTGATATGACACGATGACGAACTGGGTGGTATCACAGTCTGGACCGTGTCTGAATGAGTTGAACTGTGCCTGTTATGTTATGACAGTTGTGATGGTGCATAATTCATTTTCAGGGGATACATGCTGTAACAAAAATGACACTAACAGTAATACATTTCTTAGAGAGAAGAAAGAATATCACCAGTATGGACTGTCTGATAATAAGACACTTTTTTTTTTTTTTTAGTTCTTCTGTTGGATTAGAAGCTTTATCAGACTCACTGTTTACTGTAAATCCAGGGCCGTTGTATAGGGGAGAAAGGTAATGATAACTTCAGGGGCCCAGCCCCCACAAAAAAACCCAGTAGTATTTGTATGACTGATTTATTCTGCATAAGACCCTGACTAATACTCATAGTAATGCTGCATTAGTGTCAAAACAAGTTAGGCTAATTTAAAAAATGATAATACATATGTAGTCAAAGGGGAAAAAAACTGGAAAAGTTAGGGGGTAGGGGCCCACTTTAGTATTCTTTAAGGGGGCCCAGAATTCCTTGCAACGGCCCTGTGTAAATCTATTTTTGTGTGATTCTTGATGAAGTGTAGCTGAGCTCACAGCCTCTATAGCTTCCTTCAGTAAAAGCAGCAGAGCACACACTCCATGTGATGTGGGTTTGTGTGACACAAGAAGCTGTAACAGGATGTGCCGGCATTATTTTAAAAACAAATATGGAGAGAAATAGAGTCAGGCCTTCTGCTGTAAAATACACAGTCATGTCATGTCCAGGCTAAGTTGTTGACAGTGGTGTTTAAGTGTTAGTCAGCAGGAGTTCGAAAGGTCAGCACTGGTAAAAAATATTGCAAGAGAAAATTTAAAAGCACATTTAAAAGCACAAGATCAAATGTGATAGAGAGAAGAATCAACGGGACAGAGGCTGCTGCTGTCACTGTTGGCCCTCTTTTTTCTATTTGCTCTGAATTTCCCAGGTTTGTAAAGAAAAAAAAAGTTTACAGATGTAAAGGGAAGTCTAAACGCTGGGGGTCGACTCCCATGAATCCATGTCATCAGAAATGAAAAAAGGCACTAGCCTGAAAACTAACCAGCCAGAGGCCTGTTGACTGGTGTGGACACGGCCCGTCCCTCTGTGTGTAGTCAGCACTGTGTAGCTCCCCTTTGCTCCCTGTTGTGTTTCCCCCCTGCTCCACCCGTCCTTTGTGTTCCACTCACACACACACACATGCACACACACTCACACGTGACTCCAGCCAGGGGGTTAAACCTGCAGCCTTGGCTTCAACTTCTACAACACATTGTGGAACTTGGTTGAATTCTTGAACCAGAGTCACCATCAGCATTTGAAGCAGTTGAGATGACACAGTTTTACCTCGGTGCTGCCTTTAATCTCTGTATATCATCAGCCATTCAACTGTTAACGCTAACCTGACTCACGTCTCTCTGAAAGTCTTTGAAACATAGGAACAGGGCCGTGGTGATGATAATTCTAGGGGCCCAGCGCCCATTAGGGCCCACAAAAAACCCCAAATCTTTGTATGACTGAATTATTCTGCATAAGATCCTGACTAATACTCATAGTAATGCTACATTAGCATCAAAACAAAGTAGGCTAAATAAAAAAAAGATAATACATAGTCTAAGAAAAAAAGTGGAAAAGTCAGGGGCCCCCTTTAATATTCTTTCAGGGGCCCCAGAATTCCTAGCAACGGCCCTGGTTGAGATGACACAGTTTAACCTCGGTGCTGCCTTTAATCTGTATATATCATCAGCCATTCAACTGTTAACGCTAACCTGACTCAGACCTCTCTGAAAGTCTTTGAAACATAGGAACCAGCAATCATTTACCTCATTATTATTATATATTTTTTTGCAAATGCAAGATATCAGCACATCGAGTGTCAGAATTTAACTTAAAACCTGTAATCTGTACAGCGGAGCAGTGTCACCATTAAATCAAGCCGGGTCTCAGACACAGTGTGGATCACATGAGCCCGGCAAGTGGTCTGGCTCTGACTCAGAGAGAGTCCTACAGGAAACACTAATGAATCAAAATCCACATGAAAGAAAGTGGAGTCACTGAGGTTTATACCTCACCGTGGCTCCAGCTTCCATTTAAACACATCACACATCTGGCTGAAGGCCGGACATCCTCAACATATTTTTTAAAAAGAACAGAAAAGTAACTTGAACGTGTCCACTTTAACTGAATTTATAAACTAAACAATGAGGAGGTGTAGTTTTTACTGGTTTGACTTGTAGCACAGTGATTTGAATCGGCCAAAGCCAAAAACTAAAAGAGATGTTAAGTCATTAGCATCTTCCTTTAACTCCTTCTGTCCTCACTTCCCTGTGACACAGCAACATAACGCTGCTCTGAGGCCAGCCTGCAATATCTGACTGAAGGTCCATCAGCTTATTAGCACAGACAGCTGATCTGTGAGTGAACATCACGCCTTCACACACATGCGCCACACACACAAGTGCACGTTTAATATTTCAATAACAACTTGCTTCTGCTTTTTGCTTTTTTGTTTTTTTGCATCCGTGAGAACGACCAGGAGTATTTCACTAAAGATAAGAAGATATATGAAACCAGCCTCCAGCAGGAAAATGGAAAAAACCCTGGGAAAAAAAAGATGCAAGAAGGAGGATGGAGCCGAGCCTCCCAGTGGAGAGATTACCTCGGTAAGCACACGGCCTCTGTGCTGTGGCTCTGGATTAATAAGCCTCTGATATGGATTTGTGGGTTAAAGTTGACTTGTGGGTCAGAATGATCGGCTGTGTTCATAACCACACAAATATTGTTTCAGTTTTTCATTTTGTTCAGTGAAACAACTCAATAGGAGTTTTTCAGACTCTCCGTTGAGCCGTGCAGCAGCGTCTGATAGAGCTGCAGCTCCATGTTCACAACCTGACAACCAGCCATCATCTTCACCTTCACACCTTCCTTTCTTTAATACACTTTTTTCATTTATCTGATGTTTTCTTTTTTAAACCGGGGAGCAAAAAGAAAATCCAACATGCACATACTTTTTTATAATTTATTTAACTCTAAAAGTAAGATTTTTAATTCTAAGACTCTAACTGCTGCCTGTCAATTGCACCAAGAGAGTTACACTCCTAATATCATTGTGTCTTGTATTGTCTCTGTGTGCTGAGTGGTTTTAAAATGGCCAGCTCAGACCTGACAGAGGAGCATGAGGTCTTGGTCTTGGTGATCAGCAGGGTCCAGTATTTTGGTCAGGAGCACCAATGAGAGCTAAACGGACAGAGGACCCTGGTGTCAGTGCCGTGGTGAGTCGATGGCGAGGAGAGACTGAGTGTGTGTTTGTGTGTGATGTAAGCCGGTCAACACCCCCCCCAAAACCAAACCCCACTCACTCCCTGTTACATGATTATATTTCCAGAACCCCCTCCCCTTGAGCAGAGAGGGGGGCCAACAAGCTCTCAGTGAGGTGATGAGCAGGCTGTGACCGTGGTCTCACAGCTCAGAGCAGAGGATGGAAATCAAACATTAACCTGAGCTGATTTGGTGCATATACCACGGAGGGACCAGACTACTTCCTGGAGCCATACCCCCCCTTCTCCCCCTCCCCAACCCTTCCACCTGAGCTGCCGCCCGCTGACTGTGTTTCAACTACTGTTTGTATAGATGGAGGCGCTTTGAATAAGCAGTTGCCCAGTGACGGCGATCTCATTAAAAAAAGGGGGATGTGGGTAGTTGCTAATAATAATAACAATAATAATAATAAAATAATAATAATATTAATAAAAGAAGAAGAGATCCTGTCATTTTTCGGGAGAATGGCGGGTCCATCTGGCGGTGCGCGCCACAGACTGCTTGCATTTCCACGGACTGGAGGCATTAGCCCGGGAATTATTCATAAACGCTTGGAGAATTAATTCCCGGGATTAAGAGTTGATTAAGATGTGTGTCACTTTGCTGTCTGAGAACTTATTAAGGACCTCCTCGAAGAGGCGGCAGATGGAATTTCAGTCCAATGTTTGTAGATGTTAATTTCTGCCCTCCTATAACAGCCATTTGCATATGATTGAGGGAGCGAGGCCGAGGCGCTCCCGCTGCTCAGCCACTGCCCCCACGCACCGGCGGCGGGGACATAATAGAAGTCCACAGCAGTGATTAACGCACACACTGTCAACATCAAGAATTTATTATGTCGGATCAAAGCCGCATTTCACTGATTTGACTCAGTCTCACCGTGTCTGATTTAGAGGAAATTATTGAAATGAGATTAGTCTGAACGCAGAGACTCCGTTTGTTTTTAACGAATATACCTCATGGAAGGGATGATCGATTTTTTTTTTTTATCAGTTTATTATTATTATTAACCGATGGTGATGTTACTGCTCTGTGAATTTGGCCTGTTGTTTCCCTTTGAATGCTTTTAAATGGTTTAAATGTCTAGAAATGAAATAGCCTATCAAATAATGTGTCAGTTGTTCAGTATCACGTCTGTTATTATGTGATGAGTTAATGACAGTTTTCATACAGGTTATAATAACTACAGACAGCCGCTCCAGCGTGTCTCCGCTGCGCTGTGGTGATCCAGGCCGGCCTCGGTGCAGCAGCAGGCCGCGGCCTGAGGAGCAGCGCGCGCCCTGGCTCTCTGGGTGATGACACTCACACAAATGTTTTATCTTTCCTCGAGGCCAAACGACAACTTCGATTAAACAAATGTGATTTTCATACGTCCCGAGCTGGGAAGAGATGCAAAAGAGGCTTCTGTTCTGACTCCAGGCCTGCAGGAGCAAACCTGTACAGGCAGCTGCACTGTCCTGTCCACCTCCACACGGACAAGCTTTTTGCTTTTCTTTAAAAATAATTTTTTTTAAAAATCGAATTTTTCAGTAAAATGAAGCAAACCACCTGAGGTTAAACACAAAAACACAACACAGATTCGATCCTTTTTACATATGAAAATAAAATCAGTTCAATGAAATTGGCCTTTAATCTCTGACCCTGCTGCTTTACAGCTCGCGCGCGGATAGCGCGACATTCACTATTTCATTTATGACACCATTTTTATTGATGTAGCCTAACCTTTTTTCTTTTTTCTTTTTCGAACCGTTATCAATGTCTCTGCTCTAACAATGAGAAAATATTTTTTTATTCATAATTACCTGAATAAAGGCCACAAAACTCCACCAATCCAAACCCTCCAGATGCAACTGCTGTGGGCCTGCGTGTTATATTGTTTTTGTCGCTGCTGCTGCTGTTGTTATTGTTGTTGTTGTTGTTGTTGTTTTTGTTGTTTTTGTTGTCGTCAGAGTAAGTGTTGATGGACATCAACTAAGCTATTATAACTTTTCAACCCATAATTATCAAGTCATAATGTTTGTAATAGTCTATTTCATGCAGATTTTATGTCCATGTGTGTGTGTGTGTGTGTGTGTGTGTGTGTGTGTGTGTGTGTGTGTGTGTGTGTGTGTGTGTGTGTGTGTGTGTGTGTGTGTGTGTGTGTGGTGGAGGTCGTACAGTTCTGTTTTTCTGCCCGTTGTCCGCTGTAGCTCGGCGCCACCTGCCACCTATCAATTTCCTCCACATAGTCAAATATTTCGGAGCTCGGCCTCTGTGTTTGTGTGTTGAGTGTGTGTGAGTGTGTGTATGTGTGTGTGAAAAAGAGAGAGAGAGCTTCCAGCATTCAGTTGGAATCTAAACATCATAATTCAGTAAAATTGCTACGAAGGGGGGAAAAACCCCTTGTCATGGGCGTGGATGCTCTGGTTTCACGCAGTTCGTAAACGCGCTTTTTCCTGCCAACAGGCCGCACACGGAGAAAAAGAGACACATTTGGGAGCAAACGAACTTTACGCAGCTTTAACTCTGGAACCTGGCGACATTTTTACATTTTTTAAATCACGATGGTGTGTGGTCAGAAGACGAAATAAATAGTATGGAAATGTGGCACATATTTAGTGTGATGTGTCGCCTCTCATCAGCATCATTATCTGCCCGCGGTCAGACAAACAAAGTGAACTCTGCCACTGCTGCTCACATCCAGCGGCTCGACTCGGCTCGGCTCGGCTCGGCTCGGTTCTCTAACTTATAGCGTCAGTGAAGATTCAAGCTGCTGGTGATTTTTTTAAGCTGTGGATTTACCTCACAGAGAGATAACCAAGCCGCTCCGTCACATCTCGGTATGGTTTGGTCAACTTTTACGCACGAAAAAAAACCAAAAACCAAAAAACACGGATGGATGGATTCCAAACGCAAGAACAGACTGAGGGAGAAAAGAGAGAGAGATGGGAGGAGGAAAGGTGCGTTTTTTTTTATCAGCACTTACGTCAAATCCCGGTCTGGTTAAATTAATCCGTGGAAAACGCAGAGAGCTTTGCAGCAGCCTGGTGGTGTCCTGGCCTCAGGTTTACTAGTGACATGGACAAAAAGTTCCGCGACGCGTCAAAAAGTCAGAAAGAGCGTCAAAGTGAGTCAGTTTCCCTCTTCTTCTCTTCTCCTTCTTCTCCCCCGTGTGCTGTCAGACATGAAGGCTGTGGAAGAGTGAGGCTTGATCCCCACGCAGAGTATAGCGAGCGAGCGAGCGAGGGGAGGGGAGGGGAGAGGAGGGGAGGCGAGGGGGGAGGAGGTGGTTGACTTCATGCTAAATATTGTGTGTGACAGGTCCAGTGTAGAAAGGACGGCCCCTTACTCACCCTCTGTCTGTCCCTCTCCCTCTCTCTCTCTCTGACAAACACACACACACACATACACACACCATATTTTTGTCCTGCAGCCTCCACAACGTCGCCTTCAGCTATTTTACCTGCAGCGTTGATGCATCACAGCTTATTGGTCCAAATGCAATCACTGCCAGGTTCGAAGCAAATACAATACAAATGCAATTCTATCGTTTCAGTTGCAGAGAGACCAAGTCTATGTGAAAATGTAACAATTCTGTGATATAAAACATTTATATTTACATGAAAATGAGCAAAGACTGAAAAGTTGCAATAAAAACTGTATTGTTCCTTATTGAAATTGAAATAGACTTTATCTTCAGTGCTCATTCTTACAGAACTACTGGAAACACAATCCCTACAGGGTGGATTCAGGGTATCATAAATGAATGCTCACAGACAGTGAGAATGTATTCTTCGGGTGACCGAATATTGAACGTTATATGAATGCTCTTTAAGAATACCACAGGTTAGTTTGACAGGTGTACACAGGGCCGTGGCAATAATTTAAGGGGCCCAGCACCCAGTAGGGTCCACATGCTGCATTAGCATCAAAACATAGTAGGCTAAATAAAAAATGGTTATACATACTGTATGTAGTACGAAGAAAAAAAGTGGAAAAGTCAGGGGCCCACTTTAGTATTCTTTCAGGGGGCCCAGAATTCCTAGCAACGGCCCTGGGTGTGCATCTCATTTTAGTGACATGATAAAACAACATAATCTCATGTCTGCTGTTGTGTCTCTGATTGAGCTTCATCACACACTGAAGTAGTGATGTGTAGAGGTTCTGTATTTCCTGTGCTGAGGTGATGTGCCTCTGTTGAATGGGAGGGTTCAGGTTCAGGGTGAGTCAGGATATAAAGGGCTGTCAGGCTGCTGTGAGCCTCTCCTGCCACCTACAGCGTTGTGTCTTCTGTTCACTGTCAAAGGTTCCTCCTGAGTCTGAATCAAAAGTCTGTCCTGAACGGGCAGCCATGTTTGCACACAGTCTCCTGTGTCCTTGGTCCATTCATTGGATGTCCAAGTGCAGCTAAAAAACTGTGGAGCATGTGACCATGTGCCCTGTCCATACGAGCACACTAATCATGTGTGAGCATGTAAACAGTACACTTGCATCACAACTGTATTTCACATACTTAGCCCTATTCCTGTTGAGTGTTGCGGTCACACATGTTAAAGGGATAGTTAAACATTTTGGCAAATTTGCCTATTGCCACAATCCCTATAGTCTTAGGAGTAGGTTCATTACCTTTAATTGTCGGTGCAAGCTGTTTTTAGATTGGCGGGGCAGAAACGTGAGCCGTATTGCCACCTTTCCCTCATCAAACTCATCAAATACACAATCCAACAACTCCAAAACACTCTGGTGGACAAGTTGTGACCTGCACATTCACCACACTAGGAAATAATCATGCAACATTACGAGACAGAGTTTTCTAGGCAAATGCATTGCCGGAACTACATTCCAGACATGGCTGCTGGGTGGAGCATTTGCTTCATGTGTGGTAATGTTACACAATTCTTTTTTCATAGCGTGGTGAATGTGCATGTCACAACTTGTGCACCAGAGCGTTTTGGAGTTGTTAGATTGTGTATTTAGTTTGATGAGAGAAACGTGGAAATAGCGTGAGCCTCCATTGCGTTAGCCGAGCAGCTTGCGTCTCTGTCCCGCTGATTGAAAAACAGCTTGCACCGACAATTAAAGGTAATGAACTTACTGCTATGACTATAGGGGTTAGTAGGCAATAGTATAGAATTTACCCAAATGTTGAACTATTCCTTTAAATATGTTGCTAGACTAAATACAACAAATGAAGACGCCATCATATTTCCTAGTGCGCATGTGTGGAACACAACCCCCCTATAGTGTGTATAAAAGCACGTGCATGTCCGCATGCCGGTCCACAGCTGTCCACATCCATGTCTGTCCTGCAGTGAGACCAGAGCCCGTCTACAAAGACAGCATTCCAGTTGTGCTTTTCACTCGTCCGTCTCACGTGTGTCCTACACAACAGATACTTTAATCAATCCAGCTGTTTACACAGGCCTCATAACAACTCACCTACACACATGTAAACATGTCCCACAGTGTCTTTGTCTGTAGTCATATGTAACTATTGTGTATCGGTGCTGATGATTTGATTACTGCAGCACAGCAGCTTGAGAATGTCTGTTAGCTGCTGGTATTTATGAAATGCAAATAAATCTCTCCATCATGGTCGGCCTGTCGTCTGACAACAGCAACACAACAACTGCACAAACTCATAGATCTCACCTCCATGGTGATGATATTTTGTCAGATCTTAGAGTGTCCTAACAATCTGATGAAGATGTTGGATTCCAGAATAATAATAAATAAATAAAATCCTCTCTCTGGTCCAGGTCCAATTTTTCAACATGGTTTAAATGAGTTCAGTACTTTTTGCAGAATTCCACAGATAAATAAAGAGATGTTTACATCACAGACTTGTTAAGTAAAGCCAACAAAACACAATGTGAATGTTCTGTGATTCAATTGAGTTATGAAATGTAAATAAGACTGGGTTTTCTCCTCCAGTGACATCGTTCTAACTACACATAGCAACAGATCTCCAGCATCTTCACCAAACCAAATGGAAAGTGCTGAGGGGATCTGGTGCTTGTAATGACCCAAAAACAACCCTCTTGAAAAGGTGTTCAGTCGTTTTATAAGTATTTATTTAGTAAAATATTGTTCTGTCAAATATTCTGGGGGGAAAAAGTCTGAAATTTGAGAGTTCTTTGGTTTTTCCCTTCTAAATGGGATGGAAATGCAGGTTTAAATAATAGTGTCTTTTGTTGAGGTGAAGATCCACCTGTAAGTTCTTTTTGCATCAAAATACATTATACAGGTGCTCAGTGCTTTCTGTTGCTTCTTTGTAGCCATCATATTCTCTATTTTTTCCTTATCATGACACAGTGATTGATCAGCCATCTGTCTGCTTCACTCCATACAGCTTAATAATACCAATATAGATGACATACATTTTATTTACATAGCTTTACATGGTATGCAAACATGCTTGTTGCTCAGATGTCAAGTGAAACATGAGCAAACATTGTTTACATACTAAATGCATACACCATCTTTCACATGTATCAAGAGTGAATGAACTGGAGGGTTTGCCTTCTTCCATTTATTTATGTGGAGAAAAAGCCTGAGAGGCCATGACTAACAATATATACTAATGAGTGTTAATATAACAGTGAATAAAGAAAGTTAGAGTTACATGTTGTAGTGCTGTAGTGTTAGACCTGGATCCTGCTGCTCCAAAACAGAGAGGAGAAGAAAAAGTACAAAGTTTGAAATAGTATAAGTGGAGAAGGGGAAGATGGCGGCGCTTCCATATGCAGCAGCTTTGCGCTCTCTTGGTAATCGTTTGTTTGTCCTATTGAAATACAGTACTCTTTGTATATTTATTTTATTATTATAATTGTGCATCATTGCTCAATAACAATAAGGGAACTGAATTCAATTCGATTCAAATGAGAGAGGAAGAGTCCAAATGTATATAGTGCACAAATGACAGCAAAAAAAAAACTGTCATTAGTAATTCTGACTTATGATCATCAGTAATTGTGGAGGTAATCAAGTCATACATTATACAACAGTCATTGTCGATGTTTCAACTATGATGTAATCGTCACTCCTCTGTGCTCATACAGTTTCTTTAATGTTGATTTGGTGCCAAACCTTAATCATAGGACTGTCACACAGTGAGGTGGCTTTACTTGTCTCAGTGATTTCTAATGAGTCTGTGGGGCACAGATTGCCATGCTGTCAGTTGGAGAGGTTGAAGATGTCTTCATCTTGACAAAGAGCCCTTCTACGGAATAATATGCTGCAGTATCCATCTTTATTAAGTGGCAGGAAATGTTCTTTTTTCCCCTCAGTACATAGTGAGTGCCAGCCCTTTTTCCACCTAACAGTGTTGGTTTTTATTTTATTTTTATTTCTTTTATTACAGTAAATGAACACAACCCTCACACATCACACATGTTGTATCATGACATGCATAAAAATAAAAAACAACCTGGAGACAATGGTGGTATTTTGATCTATCAATCTATCTATGTTCTCCTTCACCTTGAAATCGGTGCCTGAATCTCCAAACCAGGGCCGTATAGGGGAGAAAGGTGATGATAATTCTAGGGGCCCAGTGCCCAGTGGGGCCCACAAAGAAACCCAGTTGTCTAATCTTTGTATGACTGAATTATTCTATAATTCTAATACTCATAGTAACGCTGCATTAGCACCAAAACAAATTAGGCTAAATAGAAAATGATAATACATACGTAGTCTAAGAAAAAAAAGTGGAAAACTCAGGGGTAGGGGCCCACTTTAGTATTCTTTCAGGGGGCCCAGAATTCCTAGCAACGGCCCTGCTCCAAACAGATTTTACTGTATTTTATCTCATCAATTACCATGAGATTAACAAGTAAGAATAACATTTTTATAAACCATGTAACACGTTCATATGTTAAAAATGTAGCACAATACACATTTCTTATTTTGTCGATTACTTTACCCAAGTGGAAAATGACTCATGTCCTCCAGTTACAGTGTTTCAAACAAAGGCATGAATCAGTTATTTGAAGAGTGTCACCACATTCCTAACACAGCTGTGGGCTTCCAGATATGATGTTGGTGTACACACAATGCCAACATTTGTCATCTTTCTCTGACCTTTGCTGCTGATGCTGGAACTCAACCGCCAGTATGAAAGTGGTCAAAACTCCATTGCAGGTGTGTTTGTTTTTCTGCAACAATGTCATGTGAAGAGTGAAGTGAAACGTAGCTCACTGCACTAATTTGATGCTTTTCATAATTCAGCAGCTCAGATGATGCTGATCAGGAGAAATGAGGATGTGAGGAAGGAGACAAGCTCTTACACAGTGATGGGTTGTTTCCTTCCTCACGTCGCTACAGTGTAATCAGTTGTCTCCCTCCTCACATCTGCATTGATTGTCGCACTGTAGTGTGTACAAGTGGGTCATGTGATGGTGCTACACATCAGAGTGGTTCAACATACAGCTAGGTGAGCTGTGGACCCAACCACAACATCATCAGGATCCTGTTTTGTGTGTAAGCTCCTTCCATTCACTCAACACCTTTTATTGTTTTATCATTTTAGTTTATTGATACATCTCATATCTGGCTCATGATGACAGTTTGTACCTTTATCAGAAACAATGACAGATCTTTCTTTTTTTTCACAAATTCATTTTCCATTTTAATGAATAGACGTTCATACACATAACTATTGAGCCATTTTAAGATCATAAAGGTGGCGGCAACAAATCTTGTCCAGTTTTAGGTTGCACATTAAGGTTATTCATGAAGGTTAGGAAAGACGACCACATCTTGTTAAAGTCCTCAACTTTTCCTCCTGCCGCGTAAGTCAGTTTTTCCAGTGCCAAATCAGATGACAGCTCTGTAATCCACTGACCCAAGGTGGGTTACCGGGGTCTCCTTCCATTTTAAGGCAATCACACGTTTAGCTTGTAAAAGACAGAAATTCATTAGTTTACGCTTTTTTTTACAGTCAATGATAGATCTTTCTTTCACCTAATTAATTCACGGCATCAATGTCACTAAAATCTTCTTCTTATGTATGAATAGATTCGTATACATAAACATATACAGTACATACTTCACCATTTGATTGCATCATTTTGTATGGATCTTTCTGACACATAGTTGTTGTTTTCTTTTATCGAAATAGTACACCCACAAAAGTGTCAGTCTCCTACATAGCCACAAAATGGTGATATGTCAGATGGCAAAAACATCTTGTATCAATGGCAAACACCTTTTCCATTGAAGTATTTTTTTTATATTTTAATTTCTCTGTTTTACAAAAGAACAAGGTTTGATGGTGCTAGAGGATTTCAGAGTGGTTTGGGGATATGAGAAATAGGGGTGTCAACAATAATCGATTCGGCGATGCATTGCAATGCGGGACATGCGCGATTCAGCATCGATGCGGCTACGTTCCATAATCGATTATGTCCCTGTTTATTTTCTGGCCTCAAATAAAGTTATGAAGTTTCAATGACCTCCGAGGGCATTTCCGGCGCAACGACATGTGCAGCCTGTAGCTGCTAAGCAGCAGCACTAGTAGCAGTGTTGCTGCTGGCTTTCTTTTTCTTTTCTTTTTTTACCCGCGGTCGGGTTGAGAATTCATTAATTAACGCTCATGAGTCCGGCCGCGTTAGGTCCGAGATTCAACAAGCCGGTCGGGTTTTACTGTTTACTACAGGCAGTACGCCCGTTTATCACTTATAAATACAGTAGCCCAGGCTAGAGGAGGAGGATGAGTGACTGAGCTCAGGCTGGGGGGTCAGTGATGCAGCGGCGCGATCATGGATCTGCTCCGTGACACTCGCTGTGGAGGCGACACGGCGGCAGCAGCAGCACCCGGTACAGCGCTTAAAGACAAAAAAAAACAAACTTGCCGTGCCGTGTAAAAAAAACAACAAAAAAGTGTCACTACTTCCTGTATCTGGCCCTTCAAAATAAAAGCCCCATAGACTTTCAGTCACATTGATTTTGAGTTTCAGGTTTGAAAATGCCATATGCAGTATCCTGTAGGCTACCATTCAATGTTATGTCAAAGATACAAGAGAGTGATAATACTAACATAGCAGCCGATAAAATCTGTTGTTCAATATCTCATGACTGATGAAAAATTTGCCGTGTTGTGTGCAGTAGAATTTTGATGCATTGCAATGCATCGCAATGCATCGGAGAATCGAATCGAATCGAATCGTTACCCTCTGAATCGTAATCGAATCGAATCGGGAGGACAGTGCCAATGCACACCCCTAATGAGAAAAGTATTAGCTGCTTCCAGTTGTGGGAATTATGTTACTGATGCAAAGCCGTAACCATGGAGTCAACATTGGGGGGGACCAAATCTTTCTCATTCTATATATATATGTAAGATGTACTGTACTGTATATATACAGTACAGTACCATACTTTCCAGACTATAAGCTGCTACTTTTTCCCCCGCCCAGCTCTCGTCTCTGCACACCTCAACACAAACGCGCTCCATAACCGTAACCTTTTGTTCATGACGGTTAAGACTACTTGGTTGTAAACAAATGCACATGGAGGAGTGAAACCAAAAGCGAGCACACTTGCATAGATCCCTACAGTCTTTCTGTGTAAATAATATCTCACCAACATGAAAACCTGCAGCTTATACTCAAGTTTGGCCTATATATGTATATTTCTTTTCAAATTTAGCTGGTGCGGCTTATATTCAGGTGCGCTCTATAGCCTGGAAAGTTCAGTAAATTCGCTAACACATGGGATACTTTTTTATTTTATTTTTTTCTAATCAGCTAGCTATATATTGAGGGGGGGGGGAGAAAAATGCTGAGAGTCCCAGTTGTAGCTGGAATGTTGAAGAAAGTGGCGAGCAATCAAGGTCATACTTACCTTTCCAAGTCCATGTGCCATAACTAAAGGTGCTGCTCAGGTGCAGTTCATTGTGTTGGGAAATGCATTTATTTCCTTTCTTCCAGATGAGATGATCAGAGACACCATTCTCACAACTGAACAGTTCTCAGAGTAGTTTTTCATTTCTCCACACACATTAGCATTTCTCATTGTACTTGTACAAACCTCCATTGTATCCACAGTCAAGACGTTTTCTCATTGTCTTGGTTTGTTTCCCATCTGACTGTGACGGCTCATGAAAAGTTAATACCTTCATCAGATAGAATGACAGACCTCTCACTCACCCCTGCATTGCATTAGTGTTTTCAATCAAATCACATTAAACGTTCTGCCAATATGTATGAAAGAACAAGGCCAGTCACACAAGACTGGTGAGTAATGCTAATGTTGTCTACGTAGCATCGGCAAAACTTGCAAATAGCTCCTAAGAGAAAAATGAACCTGAACAGGTTTTTCTTTAGTCCCAGTAAAATCTAGGGTTTTAAAGGGGCACTATGCAAGTCTGGTCAATTTTCTGTTGTTTTGCTAACCCTCCTCCCAGCCATGTGCATTTGTTTTCATCGAAGCTGGCGAAAACCGAATCCATGGAGGATGAATAACATTATATATCACATGTGATGTTATAATGTAAGACTGAATGTAGCCTCTACTTTAACCACTGTGCCACGCATCGCCCCAAGAGAGTCATTTATTTAACCATCACAATTACTAGCTGTTTAATTATGGTCAAAAAGTTGCGTAGTTGCGTGAAGGTAAACTGAAAAAGGAAGGAATTTCACATGCTACTACAGACACTGCTCCTACATTATGCCACGGAACACCGATGTAGTGCTGCTTTTACCTGCCTAGTTTGAATCTCCTATGACATGAACCTTAATGTTGACCAATAGGATGACAGAGCGCTCTGACACGTTGTTTACACACAGTTAAGGTGTGTCAGCTGCTTCATGTGTGCAATGTAAGTTAATGGTTTTGACGTGTACACATCCGTTAAAGGGATAGTTCAACATTTTGGCAAATTGGCCCATTGCCATAATCGCTATAGTCATAGCAGTAGGTTCGTTACCTTTAATTGTCAATCTAAAGAAATTTAATACGGCGGAAAACCAAATTTGTGAACAGGCTGCTCAGGGCTATTCTATGAAGGCTAAGGGAATTTGATTGGTTTCCCTCATCAAACTCATCAAATGAATATTCTCCAGCAACTGGAGCTGTTGTGGACACGTTTGAGCTGCAGTTGTAACCACCACGCTATGAGATAATGACGGAACGTTATGAGACGGAGCTGCTTCAGAGGTAAATTCATGCAAAACCGCTGATGTGAGTTGCGTTCAGGGACAGTTTTTCAGCAAGCAGTCTCCGCATTTACCCTGTATTTACCTCGAAAACGGCTCCGTTTCGTATCGTTCCGTCATTATGTCATAGCGTGGTGGTTCTGCAGCTCACAATGTGTCCACAGCAGCGCTTTTGAGTTGCTGGGTTGTGTATTTGATGAGTTTGATGAGGGAAACCAAGAAATTCCCTTAGCCTCCATAGAATAGCCCTGAGCAGGATGACAGAGCGCTCTGCCGCTAAAAATTGTTTACACCTACAATTAAAGGTGTGTCACTGCTATGACTATAGCGATTATGGCAATGGGCCAATTTGCCAAAATGTTGAACTATCCCTTTAAGTAGCTACGTCATGTTCTCTCTGAAGGACAGACAGTCCCGTCCTCTTCCTCAGACCCAGGAACGACTCCACCATTGTTTTTTCTTCCTTGATTGACAGTTTCTTGTTACACCTCCCAATGACCAATGAACTGGTGCTGCAGTCTCCCAACCACGACAAGGCAAGAATTTACGTCACTGTAATTGTTTAATCTGAAACGGTGACCATGGTGAAAGACAAAAAAAAAGATGTTGTCTGATCCTGGCATTAGGAACATGATTGGTGAGCACCAATACGCCTTCAGGCTTCAAACGCTGCTGAAACACCAAGAATCTTTTTATTTAATTTATCTCCCCCTCTTCTTTTAAACAAGGACAAACTAAACAAAAAATGAAGCAACTATTTTGCAATACAAAGTCACATTTATGATACATTGTCTGGGATTTTTTTTTTGTATGTATTTGAAGCCAAAGTGCTTGCCATTCATTATTAACTCTCACCTGCAGGCTGTCAAAGTGTGGTTTTGTTGTTTTGTTTTAAGGATATTGGCAAATTAAATGGATCTCTGTGTTCTTATTTTCATGTCTGTAATTGATGAGGAACAGACTCGTGTCCAAAACACTAGCTTATATAAATATTTTCAATTTTGATGGAGGAACTATAATCAGGAGAAATCCAGCTGTTTTCATGTGTAGCTGCGGAGGGACAGGAGGAGATGTAGCACAAAGTGGTGGTTATTAACTACAATTTCTTACTACACTATTCAAATATATAGCAAGTGCATGACAAACATGTTGTCTCCGTGGTGCAGACATATCTGCTTCTGTGGGAAATGACATGTACATATTTGCAGATGAAATGTTGCAATTACAAATCCCACAGGTGATCAAACACTTTGCAAAGAGCAAACAGAGGTCTGACACAAGTAGACATGCTTTAAACACAGAGCAGTACTTTGAGTGTAGGTGTTGAGCAAATGGCTGCTTCTGATTTGCACAGAAAGATAAGAGACTGTAGGATTGGAACTGTGCAATCTTTGTGCAGGTACCTCCACCCAATCAAAGGCAACCACACATAGTGTACATGTACTGCTGGATTAGATTGGTGCATTCTCTAAATGCTTTAACACACAGAGATTTGTCACCGGCTGCCTTTTTATTTTTCAAACAACAAATCAGAACATGCAATATTCTATACAATCATTATACTCATATTCAAATAGGGGAAGGATAATCAACTCCATCCACATGGTAAGTCTAAAAGTATACAATGCAAATCTAGGAAACTTAATGAATACCCCATAAGGTCATCTTTTATACCACATGGATAACAGAGACTTTATTGCTGAGCTGACACTCCACTCAGTGTATTGTCTCTTTTTCATTTGCAAGCAAATCCAGCTTGGTTTCTCCTGGTGCTTTCAGGGGCCAGTCTGATGGTGGAACAGTGTCATAAACTATAAACTGTTTCCTACTACAGTATCTACTATCTATCTACTGTATGTCCCGTCTGTCCGTCCTGTCTGAGGGATCCTCCTCTGTTGCTCACCCTGAGGTTTCTCCAATTTTAAAAGGGTTTCCATGGAGTTTTTCCTCAGTTGATGTGAGGGTCTAAGGACAGAGGATGTTGTTATGATGCCATGTAAAGCCCTTTGACACAAACTAAAAACATACTATACAAATAAAATTGCTTTGTCTTGCCTTGCCTTAGTGAAAATAATGACATCAGAAATGAACTTTCTATGTAACACCACGAAGGCCGGATTTCAACTTGCTTAACCTGAAATAATATGATGTATATGCAATAATAACCATACTGTACCTCACTCCCTAAATGTTCTTGTTTTAGTTCTGTTTTTTTATGTTCTTTTATTATTGGAAAAAGGACATTTATGCTAATTTTATGACAAATGTTTATAATGGAAGTACATGTAATATTTGTGGCAGAATGTCAATAAAAACTAAATTTAAAAAAAAGAGAAAAAAAAAGAAATGAACTTTCACTGTGAACACTTGGCTTTCTTGCTTTTACAAAAAAAATTAACATTCAATCAGACATAACAGATCTGCCATCAGACTAAACTTCATCTCACATAGGCTACTCTAAATGCTCTATGCTAAATCTACACAAGTGCATGGCCATTTACATGTTGACCTATAGAAATATATTTATGCATACGCACCCAAATATGTCACAGAGTGGTGTTAGATCATCAGGCAGACTTTGCGATAAAAACAACAACATTAGTGGGACCGTTGTATTGTCCTACTCCAAAATGTTCTCTAATAAAACACAGTTGCCCATAAAGTTTTCAGACATATTTCTCTGTTTATTCCTACTAAAGGGTTGATTGTTGTTTCACTGTCACAGTGATATGTTTGGAGGAGATTGATCAGTAAAGTTTTGAGAAGATATGCTACACTTTATCTATCAAGAACAAATCACATAGTCACAATCATTTCATTAGAAGAGGTTATTAGAGGGAGTTTTATTCTAACTTCATGGGCAACCATATCCAGTGGAAGCCATCTCAAAGTTCCCATTCAAGCTGAAAGCCAGCTGTACTGTGTGTTCTCAGAGAAGCCCCTCATGAAGGTTTTGTATAAAAAGTTGATAAAATAACAATAACTTGACACAATTACAATAATTACACACTGTGCAACTCTAATTGAACCACCACCAACAAGTAGACCACTACATACCTACAATATATCAAACATGTAAATGGGGAAAAAATGAAAAGGCAAATCTCAATTTGGGGATTGAAGTGATGTTGGATTATGCAAAGAAAAATCCTGAGAAAGTTTTTTTTTCTGTCACACATGTTCAAAGTGCATTGAAAAACCCAGGTAGGTCAAAGAAATCCTGACTAAACTGAACCCAGAAGAACACCAAAATTCGTTCATTCTCATCATTCATTCATGTGAAAGGGTGAAAGTTCATTCTTGACCTTGGGAATTGTAATTTGATCATTTACTAGTTTTGCGCCGAGCTTTTAAACACAGCTGAGTATGTGACAGCTGTAGGGAACACTACATTAATGAAACTGCAAGGACCCTGCTCACAGGAGACTGAATGAACAGAAACAGACAACATCAGCTGCCTGTGAACTCTGGACCAACACCACTTACACTTTCCACAAGGAAGAAGCCGAAGGTCATCCACAAAGAAATCAATGAGCAACGGAATGATCACGGAGGATGGTCACATCTGTCGGCAAAGACTTTGTCACGTCATGACAACTGATTTATCTCCATGACAACTATATCTGCTGATTAAGGTGTTTGAAAGCTACAAGAAAAAGCAAACCTTTTTCTACCAGCATTTGAAGGGTGCTAGGCTATTAAAGGGATAGTTCACCCGAAATTCAAATTTCACTAATTATCTACTCACCCTCATGTCAACTAAGAGCTGTGAGAATTTTCAGAGTCCTCCGTTCCTTCTCTGAGTTACGGGGGGGTCCACGCAGCAGTATTTGTCCATATAATGGTTGTGAATGGGGCTCACTTTTCTTCGTCCAAAAAGACACACCAAAAAACATCCAAATACCTCCATACTGCTCGTCTGTAATGTCCCTCTTGTATTGACATGAGAAATTGTTCCGAAAAAAATTAAATTTGAATTTGGGGCGAACTTTCCCTTTAACTTGCATCAGACTATTAGAATATCTGGATATATACATTGGACATATGTTAGGACATTGTGTTTTGATTTTGTCCAGTAAGTTATGGTTTTACAGCCAGTATAACAACCACCAAGCACCTCATTAGGAACATCCATTTCCTTATTCAACCAATTAGCCAGTCATATCCAACACGTGAAAATCTCAATAGCAGGTTAGGAGCATCAGTTATTGTCCACAAGGACTAATGTTATCTAACTTCGATTGTGACATACCCCTTGGGAATTGTGAAGATGCCTTGAACTTGAACCTTTAACCCGAAAAAGCATCCAGTGAGCAGCAGCAGCAGCAGCAGCAGCAGCAGCAGCTGTGTGTTGTTGAGAAAGGTCAGATGATGATGGCTGACTGGTTACAGCAGTCACTCATGTAACCACTCTTTACAACCATGGTTAGCAAAAATCTTTACTTCAAACCATAAGGTGGATGGATCATTGGATTCCTCTTCCTGTCCCCCAGAGCAGAGACCCGGTGCTGCAGTGGACACAGATTTGCCAACACTGGACAGCCTGAGACCAGGTCTGATGGGTCTGGATTGATGCTGTGGCTGAAGATGAAAGTGTCAGAGTCTGAACCCATGATCGCAGCTTGTCTTGTGTCATGTTTCTCCCTCACTGTTTACAGTCATGATGAGCGTCAGATGTAGATATTTAGGACTCATTCATCAATATCTTCCTTATTCTCCTAAATTCTTAGGTAGTTCTTTCTTCTTTTAAGAAAACTCTAAAACAGATTCATTGTTTGTTAGACTGCCGATAGTGTTTTTTAAGAGCCCCCAATAATTACTAAAATAATTGTAACTATCTCTAAAAATCATAAATGACAAGAAAATGATTCTAATTCCATTCATGTGCTGTCAGCTCTCAAATGTACGTGCTCTTGAGTGTGTGTAGCTTTTGTTCTAAGCTACGAACAAATCCTGGATAAGAAAAAAGTCATGAATCTCACAATCTTCGTAAAAAATTGCATAAGTAGGACTTACTGTAAGAACAAATTTGTTCTTAAGAACAGTTTGTGAATGAGGCTCATTGTCAGGTTAAACAGATACAGATGATGACATCTCTGGAGTATGGGTAGCTTAGGTTATGGTTAACTTGGTTAACATGGTTAACTTATACACCCTGTTCATATTATAGAACTATTCCTGAAAAACACTCTGAATTGCAGAATTAGACTGAATTTTATCATTTTTGAGTTGAAACCCCCCCAAACCCCCCAACGCTAATGGAACACACCAGCAGTGGTTTTTCTGTTTGTTTTTGTGCTACTGCTAGTCAGACGGTCAAATCACTAGTCAGCTGCCATCTTCCCTGGATGTGACACTACATTTGGTGGTGTGTCGTTATTCAAATTTCTGAGAGGGAGAGGCAGATTGCTCTTGTAAAAAGCTGAAGAGGAAAGGAAGTGAAGTTCATCACTAGAAGCTGCCTCAGCAGTCAGAATCTTTGTGTCTGTTGCAGAAAGAAATAAATGAATTTGCTGGTTCTCCTTGGGTTCAGATCATGACCCTGGCTCTGGTGGCTCCAACATGTACAGCTGGATGAAGTCATGGTTTCTTTTAACATAAAAGTTAACTAACAGGAATGCGGAACTGTTAAATGAAGTGTGGTTTCAGTGACCTCAGTGGACACACTCCCAATGTTTCAGAGGGGAGAATAGCCTAATGGTCATTTTTCTACGTCTTTGAAACTTTATCTTATGTATTTGGTGATATTTTTTATTCAAATTTGGCATGGTGTTTTATAATTATATTTTTCTTTGTTGTGAAAAAAAAAATCAAAACTTATGTAATTTTCTGGTTTACACGGTCTTTAAATTGTTAACAAATAGAGCTCCAATCAATGAATATTTGTTTAATTTATCAATCTAAACTATATTTCCTCAATAATCAGTTAATTGTGTGAGCAAGAGAATGTTTAAACGTCGTCGAAAATGTTCATTACTGTTTCCTAAAATCCAGTGATGATCAAAGTTTATTTCATTTGATCTCAGAACTCAAAGATAAGACAAAGAGAACCAAAAAACCACAACAACTGTGAAGCTACAATTAGAGATTTAGAGTTACAGTTTGACATTTTTAGGCCTACATGAAAGTGACATAAAAAATTTATTAACTATCAAAAAATGTGATAAACATAATTAAGAAACTAATTCACACCTAATCTGTGCATACTAAGAATGCTCCAAACTCTTATTAGTTCATTTCCCAAATGTAGCATAATAGCATATGTGTGTGTTGAACAGATCCTTAGAAATAATCTCCGGGGTTGTCCAGTTGTTCGTGTTGTTTTTATGAGGTCCTTTATGAGCATTCAAGCCATGTCACCACCTTACAACCCACCACAGCACTGCATTACACATTACACAGACCCCTCTGTGTCCCACAGTTCTCCAGGGACTTTTTATAGGCTACTTTATTGGTCATGTTGTTTTGATTTATGTGTCTTGGAGTACAGGAAAAGGAATATGAAACATTTCTTTGTTTATTACTGTATCTTCAAAGTTTCCTCCGAAATCGGTTGTGTTGTCTGTATGAGGTTGTTTCCTGTCATTACAGCATAATATAATATAATGGAAAGTTGAAATGGTTAAGTGTAGCCAGTATCACTCCTTCCTTTGGAGATGCAGTCAGTGCCCTCGTCATCAACCCGGGGCAACCAACCTTCTCCACTACCACTACCTTTGTCCCGCCCACTTTTTTTTCTAAGGCACAAATAATACCTTTCCAAACTTTTGTCATTCTATTTGAATCAATGTTATATCTCGATTTCCTTGATATCTTGATTTCCGTGGCATTTGTGTTTATTTCAGAGCTGCTTATGATGCTTTAAGAGGTCAGTGAAGCAGTCTGTCAATCAAAGCTCTGTAGTCAAGCTCGGTTGAGACTACAGAGTTTTTCCACGTCAGTGTGTTTACCAAGGCCAGATTGACAGCCGAGGGAAAGAGCTGAATTCATTCACGTATGGAGCATCTTGTGAAGAGTGAATGAATGAGCTGCGTTTGGAGACATCACGTTACCAAGCAGTGGAATGTCAGGGGCTCTTCATGTGTCTGTTTGTCGTACTGAACTGAACTTTTCTCATCTTCATTCACTGTCGGCCGACTAGCCTGCGAGCCTGCCGAGCTAGCCATACATTAGCTCCAGTAGGTCTCCGTCTTTGAGATTGCTGCCACACACAGGTAATTTCATTATTTTTTTCTTGAAACCACAAAAGATCGTTTTTGTATGCTGACATGCATTTTTGCCTCGGTATCTAAATCAAATACATCACAAACGGTGGACAAACGCTGAAGACACGTCTTGATACCCTTAGCTAGTTGTCACGTTAGCTAGTCGAGCTAAGCTAGGCAGTTGGCTGTCAGCTTTCTGGGCAGGTAAGTGGTTTTGTATGTACAGCGACTGTGTTAACACCTCGATAGTTTAAACACCATTGACCTGTCATCGTGTCTGTTTTGTCAGTGAGCTGGCTTTCTGCTCAATTAGCACGGTGGAGAGCTAGCTCCTTAGCTTTTTCTTAGAGTAGTCGCTGCTGACAGTACCGCTAGCTAGCTAGCGTCTTCCTAGCTCACCTGACAGTCAAGGATCTGGCTCGTGCTATCTGCTTTTAATGTATGACAACATTTACTTTTCACTAGAGTGACACGTATTGGGGTTTTTTATTATCGCTGTAACACATTCATGTTAGAAACTACTCGTTGATGGGCGTTTGTTGGTGGTTTCTGTTCCTCTGAGATATGGATAGAGATGCTGCGATATTGTGACGTTCAGCCGGCAGTTAATAGATTAATAATAATATGACCAGACCGAGCAGAGGCATCACTACAAACACTATGATCGAGACTCGATCGAGGATGTGAAACACCACCTTCCATAAGAAACCCTGTGAATGCTGTTCTTATTAGCAGAGAGTCCCTCTGGCTGCTGAGCTGTCATGTAAATGTGATGGGAACGTGCAGGGATGTCAATTATTTAATACTTTTTGTTTTGTTATATTACAATAAAATAGCCATAGTATGAATTGTTAAAAAGTTTTTAATTGGAAATGACAGATTTCAGAATAAGCAAGTTGATCTCTATCTGAAGAAAATCACTGGAAGGCTCATGAGACTACTACACTAGACAGCTTCATGGTTTCCTGAAATCATGCTGAACAAATAATTTGACATCATGCTGAAACTGCTTTGGCACATGAAATGAATACATCAGGTGAATCTTCTTGACTGTTGTGTGCTCGGTCTCTTTGTAGCCCTTTCACCCTTTCCCTCCGTCTCTGTGAAGGATTCTCAATCTGCTGTGTTCACAATGTACCTGTATTGGAAAATGTATCAGATCAGGATTCAACACAGTCAAGTCATATTGGAATCGGTGGTTTAAAAACATTTAATCGGTACATCCCTAGTGAAGCCTCATTTATGTGAGCGTATTATCAGCTGTAAGCCCGCCGCTCTGTCTGTACATCTGAGCCTCTACCTATCATACCTTCATCCTCTTATTATTTTGAATTGGTTGCTTGCTATGAATTTGAAAGAATGTGGCCTCATTCACCCAGTCCCCGTGTCATAAATCTTCCTTTAAAATAAGAACACTATTTGGCATGTCTTTCATGACACAAGGAAAAAGGTTAATCCAACCATTTTGAGGCATAGTGCTTGTCAAATATGAGCAGCAAGTCATTTTGAATCTGTTTGGTTATCTGTATTGATTTTAGACAGTTCCATGGTCGACACTGAGATCAGGGGTGTGATTCTTAGCTTCTCTATTCATTTGAGAGTTGGGGTTTTTACTTTCACTTAAAGTATGGTGACTTCATTGTAATATATTATATCGGTGTGCTACAGAATATTTTCATATGTGATTTTATTATGTGTGAACAGCACTTATAATGAATTTGAGTGTAGCCACATCAATTTGTCATGACCCCGTCTCAAATGGCTCCAGCAGGGCAAGGGAACATACCATGGTACAGATGAGAAAGAATATGTTTTTACGCCAAATTAGGGCAGATTAGAGAACCAAATTAAATGTTCAAAGTTTGAAATGTGGAAATAATAAAACCAGCAACAAAAACAAGACAACAAAAAAATGGCAAGCTGTGGAACACAGGCGTTCCAATCAGCTTCAGAACAATAGCAAACAGAAAGTAAGCAGCTACAAGGAGGCCACGCCCCCAAGGAGGCCACGCCCCCAAGGAGACCCTGCCTGTATTTACAAATAGATGGAGACAAAATTGTTTTACCATAAGAAACACCGTCATATGTGTCAGTGGTTTGTCTTCATAATAACCAGAATGTATAGCGTATTTGTTGTGTAAATTCTGTTTGTATGTTTTATGAATTGATTGGTTAATCAAAAAATTTTGTAAGAATTATATGTGAACGATTCAAAATGTAATCTTCCTTTCCAAGATCTATATTTGCTTTGTACCTTTTTCTTTAGTTATCATGTCCATCTCCCCCAAATGTGCTATGTATGCAGAGGTTAATCGTTAACATGTCTTGAGTGATGACAGTGACAACTGATATGATTGACAGTGAAGAGGACCCAACACAGTTTGTGTGTGAGTCCACAGGAAGTGCAGGAAGCTGACTGGCTATCTCATAGTGAGGAGAGATTGCATCTATGAGTCACTCCACACATTGATCTCAGCTCTTGGTCCATGATTGTTGCAGCGATATGTCTGGAAGAAGAAGCTATGACTGTGTGTGAACGTTCTGGGTGTGTTCAGCCAGTATTTTATATGAGGGGAGTATAACTGATATTGTACAGCCTGGACTTGCATTTCACGCCAAACTGATCTTCTCTTCTCCTGTGTTTCTCTCAGGAAAGCAGCATGGAGAGCATGGACAAGAACATCTACATTGTCCAGGGTGAAATTTGCACTGTTGTTGGAGCGATCAAGAGGAACTCCAGATGGAATACTCATACCCCTCTGGTACGTTCAACACAACAATAACAGTAGCTGTCTCTTAACCTCGACTTTCCATAGATACCAAAACCGATTGAGAAAGAACATTCAGAGGAGGAAGAGAGGGTGAAAAACTATTCTGACTGAGCCCAAAACATAATACAGAGCATCGCTGTCATCTCTACCCAGGTTTTTTTTTAAACTTGGAAATTCTGACCAAAACGCCATTCTTATCTAATCCTCCTTCACTCAATAACTGGATGCTGACTCAGTGGACCTGCTTGAGACAGAGACTGAAGGAGCTAAAGCCTGTACCAGTCAGGAAAGTAGCCTATAGTCATAGCACAGAGCAGATGGAGAAGGAGGTAAAAACAAGGGGAAAGTACACAAAAAGGAAACAAGAAATACTTGATGATAAGTAAAACTAGATCCACTGTCTGCCTCAGTCCCCTTTGTGTGGCAGCTTTGTACAGTACACCCCTGGGGCATCCTCCTGAGCTAGGACATGACCAGGCATCCACTGTTTTGAATAATAAGGCAAAATCTGGACCAAAAGTACGTCGGTTTACACTGGACAAAGTAAAAGACGAGTGTTTGCACTGTAGACTGTTCCATAATTTGAATTTGATTGGATGTTACAGATGTCTTTGTCAGGTTTGTTCTCTTATGTTGCATAAAAGAGGTTTCACCTGAAAACAAAATACACAGTTCCATTGTTCGCTATAATATAATTTTTTCCAGCCCTTCAAAGTGCAGGAAAAACACAGTTTTTATTTGGAGCTAACCAACTGCTGATCGACGGGCGCTAACCCTGGGTGGAGGGATACGTGAGTTGGTTAGGTCCAAATAAAAACAGTGTTTTTCCTGCACCTTGTCGTGGAAATTCTTCGTTGCTGGTGAAAAAATGAAATAGAGACCTGTCGGCCGACAAAGTTTTATTTTCCTTGCAAAGAAAAGGTCAGTCAACACACAAGGATTCAGGGTGAAGAAAGACCTTGAACATCAGGAGGCTTGGTCATTTATACATGAGGAGAAGTCCACCTCTTGAGTGTGGGGTCAGCCCCCTACTCAGAGTGTCTTTTCATCTTTCACAGTATTGATACCAGAATCCTGGAGTGTGATTAAGAGGTCTAATCAAACAGTTAAAATACGAAAGGGTTTGAGTATATCATCAGTGCTGGCATCCTGAAGTGTGATTAAGAGATCTGATTGAACAATACAAAAGGGTTTTGAGTATATCATGAGACAGTGAGAGGTTGGATGTTTAAATGTAATCAAAGTAGTAATCTGATGCCTTGGGGGAAAAACAGGATGTGGAGTTGTCTCAACTGATTACTGTAAAACAAAGGGATATTCAATTTACCATTACAACCTTAAAGGGCTGGAAAAAATTATATTACAGTGAACAATGTAACTGTACTTTTTATTCACCGAAAACCTCTTTTAGGCCGCGAAAATAGGCTGTTTCTTTGGGTCCATTCACAACAATGTATGTTGTAAATCTCTGGGCAGGACTATGGGCTGGCGTTGCTAACGAGAGGAGTGCAGAGAGTCTTCTACTGCAATTAAAGTACTTAGGGGCTATTTGTAGATCATACAACCCCACTTTAAAAATTGCTACAATCCCTTTAATAGGTTAAGAAATGAAATCCTCATATTTTCAACACTGTATTGGCCTCAGCTGGGCAGTGGAGCTACAGTTCCTGTTCAGTAAGACATGCCTCCAGTTTGGCAAATAAACAACATCATTATTTCACGTGCTGCTCTTGCCAATGAGGGACACCTCAATATAATATTATATGATATAATTTGTGAATTGGTGCTATTAGAGAATTAATTTGATGTGATAGATGCTGTGCAAGAGGGAGCAGGAGTGGGAGGAGAGTCACCAGTCACTGCTTCACTGGAGAAATGAGCCGTATACACTGACTGTAGCACATCAGCACAGCAATAAAAAACCCTGGGTAAAAACTGCTTTATGACCGCTGAAATGCAATTTGCAGCTATTGATTCTGTTAAAGGAGTCATCACCCGGAAATCGCAATTTCTCTTGTTAAAACATGCATATTGGTGTTTGATCTCAGTTGAAACTTGCCTGAAAAGCTTGACTTTGAAAGTGGCGCCGTTTTTTCGCTTCGGTTCTTTTTCCGAACAGGAATAGCACACAAGGGTGTGCCTTCCTAAAGCACGAGATTTTGATTCTGCTCCTACGGTGACCTCACCGTGGAGGCTACTTGCCTCTTTCACCACCCAATACCTGAATACCAGGGGGCTGTTTATGTTTTGGAGTCTGCATGCAGGCCCCCCCCCCCCCGGCTCTGTCCTTCCTGAATTCAGTGCACATCCGGAAGTCAAAACCTCGCACGTAATCTCGCGTGATAGGAAAAACGGTCAGAACAAGCTCAATGTTTGATTAAAATTATTATTATTTTTTCTAATAAGTTTTACAAATTGATCCAAAGCGATCCAAGGGGGGCTGGATACGTAAAAAACCAGGTGATGACTCCTTTAAGATCTGTATATTTTATATTTTATAAATAAAGTTTCTCTCTTTTTTTTTAGGCTGAATACACTTGTTGCACTTGTTTTTATTGTTTTGTAATGTTTTTCTTTTATAACCCAGGATGAAGAACAGGACCCATTACTGAACAGCTTCAGCCAACTCAAGGAAATCCTCAACAACATCAAAGGTATGTGGGACCAGTTTGTAACAACCTGTTTGACTGACACAACTCAACAAAACACAGTCAGTAGTCAGGTATGAAAGAACCTGGTATTCTCTCCATAAATCTGTTCATCACTCACACTCAATCTACTAACCCTTCAACACATTACTTTAATAAACTCAAGGGAATTATCAGTGTCTATAACTAATAAGAGTAATAATATTAAAACCCAGGCTTATGTTAAAGTTCAAAACCATTAAATTATTAGTTAATTTATCTTTCTTATTTGCACCCTCATCAATACTCATTAATTTAATCGGGCTGCTACTGAGTTTACTCCTGCAGTGTGTTGGCATGGCAACACCCGATGTTGTGTTTGCATTATTTGGAGTTTTTGATGAAATCCTCCTCATTCATCAGAATCAGCCTGAGAGTATGAGTAGATAATAGCCATCATATTCAGCCTGTTGTTGCAGGGTGTTCTTGAGTTTGATGTTTTCTTTGGCTTGGTTTCCTTTGGTTGCCGCTGCATTCAGGTTTCTTGCAAGCAGGTCGTCCTCGGTGACATCCCCACTTTGTTGCAGGAAATCCAAAGTACTGTTCCATGTTCCATGTTCCATGCTGCAGGGGGTAGAGACAGGTGACGGTCATAGCATGGTTGTTGCTCACATATGCATAACATGGTATTCACAAGATCAGAGTATAAGTAAGCACCCAACATTATCACTTTTGCTCTTGGTATTGTATAAATTACTAATGTATTTATAGCTTTCCAATTTATTATTGTGACCAAAAAGTTCCCTCACACATTTTATATCACCAACTATATGAATTTTTGCTGCTTCAAATCCAGAGGAGAGACCTCCCTTTCTCTCTCTCTCTCTCTCCCCCGGAGCCTGTGTGTGGGGGGCGGGGTGGCTCTGTGTGTGTCACGCTGCAGCAAACACACACAGACACACACACTCTGCTCTTAGTAACTGTGGCAGAGAGAGTGAAACATTTCAAAGTGTGGTTAAGTCTTCTGTCTGTTGCAGAAACAAGTGATTTCTGGGAAGAATGATGAAAAGTAAGGAGTGATCAATCAAGCACAGTTTTAATGAGTTTTTTCCTCTCGCAAAATCACAAAAAGAACAGATTAGAGTGGCTCTGAAATCCGTCTAATAGCACAGTATGCCCATCCCGAGGTGTGTGTCTTTAAAAAATCTGCTGATTAACCACAGATTGACCCAGTCCTGTAGCCAAGGTGATTTTGGAAATAGGAAGAGACAGGAAGAAGAAGAACACAATGTGGTTAATAGGTGTTCATCAGGGGAGTCAGAGCACATTGTCTGTTTATATGAAGACACTTTTTCAAAGAGGTAGTCTCATCCTTTTGAGGATCCCTCTTTGAGTTGAACTGTGACTGTGCCTCTTTGGCGCAGGTGGTGCATTAGTAGAGAGTTTTTTTGTGTTGATTTTACTGTAGCTTTTTGCTGCAAATACATCCAACTGGTTCTTGAGTTCTCTGTCATTTGGCTTCCACAATGTGCCCATAGCAGTTCTCTGGTGTTTAACTTATATCTTGGTGCAGGATGCTAATAGAACATTTGTAAACCTTTTTAGTTTGGGTGTGTTAACACGCACAGTTTAGTGTAACTATGCTCATAGCTCCACATTGGCGTCTCATTGGAATTTTGTCCTCATCCCAGTTTACATGTGACGGGGAAAATTGGTTAGTTGACAGAAACATGTCAGCCTTCTCAACACTAGGCGTATGCGTGGTTTCAGCTGGTTAACCCCTTTTGACCCATTACAACAACAAACAACTGGATTAATGAGTCAGGCGGCAAATCGATATTCAGAACAGTGATGATGGAGGATCATTTCGTACATACTACACGTTACTTATCGCACAAATGAGATGCTACGTCTAGTGGTTATGGTGATTTCACAAGGCAGGCAAGAACGGTGTATGCTATTGGAGGGTTGCAGCAGTAGTCTTACAGAAGAAAATCAGTTTCCGATCGCATTATCTGAGCGTTTTAGTCGGATATTTAGTTGGAAGTCCGGTCTTACAGTAATTGGACTAACACATGTACTTAAATTGTCCAGTAAGTTATAGATGGATTAAAGCGATAGATCAAGATTTAGGCAAATTTGCCTATTGCCATAGTCCCTATAGTTTAAGGTGAAGGTTCATTACCTTTAATTGCCAGTGCAAGCTGTTGGTTGGCTGCTCAGCTAACGCAACGGAGGCTCATTGTATTTCCATGTTTCCCCTCATCAAACTAAACAATGCCAAAACACTCTGGTGGACACTATGAAATAATAATATAACATTACAAAACATAGTTGTTTTCGAGACACGGCTGCTGGGCGGAGTGATTTCAAAAGCAAGTGGTTCAGAGTATTTGCTTCATATGTACGTTATTATTTCATAGTGTGGCGAATGTGCAGGTCATAACTTCTTCATGAGAGCATTTTGGCGTTGTTGGATTGTGTATTTAATGAGTTTTGAGGGAAAGTCGAAAGTACCGTTTTGCAAGCAGCTTACATCTCTGCCCCGCTGATCTAAAAACAGCTTGCACTGACAAGTAATGAACCTACTCCTAAAACTGTAGGGATTATGGCAATAGGCCAAAATGTTGAACTATCCCTTTAAGGCCATAATTCTTTTTTTTTTCAGGCGTCATGTAAACGTGCTGTGTGAGTGTCGTCACTGATCATTTGTGAGTGAGTGTGTGTTGCAGTGGCGCTTGTCTGCCGCCTCCCTCCTCTTTCTGAGAGACCCAAGCTGTCTCTGAGGACAATCCTGCATGTTGTCATGCCTTTGCAATGACAGTGCTGGCAGCTCCCACTGCCCCACGCTACAGTTGTATAAGTTGTAAGCAGTGGGAAAGATGCAACACATGGAGCTCCACCGAGGCCCGGCCCCCACCGCTGCTGTCTTCCTCCGGAGAATGCCTCCGCCACAAAGATGGACAGGCACTGCTGGCTGAGGAGGAATCCACCGAACTGGTTAACCCTGCTCTCTCCCAGTAACTCTTTCCCTTTATAGGGCCCTATAAAATCCATCTGCCCCCCAAATTCCGCTTTTTTCAGTTTTAATTTTGGATATTCAGTTTTTTCTGTCTTCATTTTCGGGAAATCTCTTTTCTTTTTTTTCTTTTTTTTAACCTTTTACTCATATTTTACCACCAAAAATAGAGTGTAATTATTTTAAATATATTGAGGTAACAAACAACACTTTTCCTCCACAAATACTGCATGATGCAACATAACACTGCATAAGTACTTCAAGTACCAACAAAATATTTTAAAGTTTTAAACTGTTTCCTCTTCTTCCCTA
The DNA here is from genome assembly GCA_030347415.2 of Decapterus maruadsi. Taxonomy (NCBI): domain Eukaryota; kingdom Metazoa; phylum Chordata; class Actinopteri; order Carangiformes; family Carangidae; genus Decapterus; species Decapterus maruadsi. Next base: position 26,325,212 of record CM064892.1, on the reverse strand, counting down.
AATCAGCATTTCAGTCAAATTATGTCACAGTTTAGGATTCTGTGATGACAGAAATCTTAAGGAAGTACCTTTAACCCTTTACCCTGTTTCTGTCCCCACCCCTGGACTGATTCCAGTACAGGTATTGTAGTTGACCAAAATGGAAATGAGGTGATGTTTCAGCTTTTTAAAGGCATTTGCATGAAATAATGAATCCATGCCAAGAATCTTTTCAGGCTGGGTTGCGTCTTTAAGCCCGTGTCCCCTATGCACACAGCCTCTCAAATGTTACTTCCACTTCACTGAAGAGAGACAAAATAGAGCTCAAATAACCACAGAAGAGCCCAATCTTGTGCTTGACAGACTGATCAATTTGTTTTGATTTTCCGGCAACATCACAAGCTAATAGATCTCTCTAGCCGCGTCTCAGGAAACAGCAATATTTTGGTAAGGTAATGGTGTGGGTGGGCTGCGCTGAGCTGCTGCTTTGAGAGTTTTTAGCAGCCCAGCTGTCGGCTTAATGAAAGCACAGTAATTTCATTTACTCTGGTGTGTATCCCCGTTTCCTCTAACAGCAGCAGCCATCCAGCCGAGGAAATAAGAATTAGTCCCCACAAGGTTTCTCAGCCTTTGTCCGTCTCTCCTATTTCTTATTTTCCCATCCTCCTCTGTCGCTCCCTCCGTTTGGCCAAGGGTTTCGCCGCTCTGGCAGCGCTGCGCCGCCGTAACACCGCGTGATTGACAGGACCATATGCCATAGAGCTCCAGAGAAGTGTAGCTGGAAGTATATCATCTGAAATTTTAGTTGGGTAAATATAGCTGGGCGTCTTGTCAAGCAGAGAGATAAATTGTTCTGGGAAAGGAAGTGTTGCCTCTCTTTTTTTTGAAAGCGGGGAAAAATGTTTCCTTCAACTCCTGGAAAATGTAAGGTCCTCCTGTGACTGCTGAACAATGAGAGCACAGTTGAAGAAGTGCAACCATGGACCATGTGTTGGGATGCCTCAGCTCCATCTTGCTCAGTCATGTAGGCCAATCAGTCCTAGGAAGCCGGAACCTTTCCTCTAAAATGTGGCTGTTTGGATTGAGCCTGACATTTAATGCCCCATTTCTAACCTCATTCGACCCGTATAATAAACTCTTTACTACAGTTCTGTGCTGAGCATCTGTCTGTAAGTGTTTACTGGGTAGCAAGGCATTATGGTGTTTGAAGCGTATAGAACATTATGGTACATGGATTATCATCAGCTCAGTGCTGGAGGAAAGGTTTTATCAAAATATGGGAATCTTTGAGCAAGGGGTGTAAGAAAATTTCGATATACCGACATATCGTGATATTTTGATTCACAATACTGGACCAATATTGAAAAGTAGGGATGCACCGATACCACTTTTTAAAAAACTGATACGATACCGATACTTGGATCTTCACAATACTGCTAACCCTTCTACCACAACAAAAAAACAAACAATTAGGCAAAATGCAATGAATTGGAAGACAAGTTTTATTTTCTTCTTTGCTTGTTCAAAATTTGTTGTAACAAGCCTCTGATTAAAAAAATACAACAAAGATGCAAAGCCACCCTCTGAAAAAGCAATCACAAGATATTGTCTTCAGATTCAGATTCAGATTCGGTATCGGTGCATCCCTATTGAAAAGCATTCCATTGATTTAAAAATAAAAGAAAAAAGAATCACAAGATATTGTCTTCAGATTCAGATTCAAAATCATTTTTATCGCCCCCCAGGGCAAATTTGATTTCACAGTCCGTATTACATTTAACAGATAATCATTCAACATGCAAAAACACACAGAAAATGCTTATATCATTCTTATCTAGCAATACATATCGCATCGCTAGATTCTTGCTTCACAGTTCTATTTTACTGTGGTCATTCTTTTCATCCTGACATTTTGAACCATTCTGAGCAATAATTGTCAAACAATGATTGTGACTTTGTGATATGACAATGGCCGTATGTTGTTGAGCACTTGGCTAAACAGCTCTAGACCTTGTAACGACACGAGTGCCACTGTGGGTTGTGTTGAATCTAATGGAAGCACCACACTGAACACTGATGAGACTGGTCTCTTTTTGCATCGTTTGCACTCGCTCCCATTGCTGTATTGGGTTCCTACTGTATGTGCTATCCTAACATCTGAGCTGCAGATTGAGTCCTCATGTCTGACATTGACAGTGTGTCCTTTGCTATAAAGGATTGTCATCAGACAAATCTGAGTCTGTTGTTGAATAATTCTGTGGATTTATTCTATTGCTGGACTTTAAACCGCAGACAGGAAGAGGAAGCAGTGAAGCCTTTGAGTCTGACATACATTTTATTTTACCTCCTGCTCACCTTTTTTTTTTTTTTTCCAGTCGTACCTTTTTTATGCAGAAGTCACTGAGCCCCGGCTTCTCAAATCTTCAAGTCTTCCCCGCCGATGCTCTCCCTCCCATCAACACCCCCTCCGCTGCAGCAAAGGGCAGATTTTTTTTTTTTTTTTGACAAGTCTGCTCCTAAATCCCTTCATTTTTATTCATACAAATACAGGTTTAGAGCCCCATGCAGCCCCTCGGATACAAAGCCAGAGTGGCCTTTTGACTGACAGCTTTCTCCTTTTCATCCAAACACTAACGAAATTCACAAGCACACCTCTAATTGACCCGAATCACCAGCACAGCACCAGAGGTAGATATCAGGGGGGGCATGGCAGTGGATTTGCAGCATGAACATTGTATTGGATGATCTGATTACTCTCCAGCAGACCTTTTAAAATAATTATTCTAGCTCGCCAAAAGGAAAACACAAAGGGTCTAATTTGACATGGAATAGTAGAATTAAGACAGAGGTAATATGTTTTTAATTATGTAGTCTTCCGCTGAAAATGGATCATTCCTCGAGTGCCCTGTGAATTGATTTCATCAGTTGAAATGAAATGTAGTCATTGGCACCATGTTTTTCTGTTTTATTTTCACATAGGTTAATCCATGTGCTACTGGCTTCCTAGGCCTGGGACGATAAATAAATCAATTAATCGCACGATAAATGAAAATGAACAAGATAATTTTTCCGGCCTCGAGTTGATATATTGCCATGGGCGTACGTATTTATTTTCCTCATCTCTCGCCTCCGAACAGGCTTTTCATGCGAGAAAGTCACAGTTTAGATCCCCAGTCTGTGGTTCAGTTTATCTAGATAACGCCTGTTAGGAGATTTCCTCCTTCCTCAGTGTTTTTGAGCAGAGCCACTGCGGGAGCAATGGGGGCTTCCCACAGACTGCAACCGTTTGCTGAGCTCATGGGCCGGGCAACCTCCGTCATCATCCCGGGGGAGAAAACGAGCCGATTTACTAAAGTTACCAGTAGGTTTTTAGAGGTTTACCGTTTTACGGCTGGTTAAATACTTTCCAGGAGATAAATGCTGGTCTCATTGATGAAATCTAACATCTGTGGCAGTCACATTAGTTTGTTTGAATGAAAAGTGAAGCTTCAGATGTGAACTGGACAGAAGAGCTGCACTGCGCTGTTTATTATTTTTTGTTTGTTTTATTTATTTGGAATGGTATAAAAGTTGTCATTCCAATTACAATGGTAAAAAAAAATACTCATTAGAAATAAATGTTTATTGCCTTTGAAAAGGTTTACTTGCATTATTATGACATATTATTATATTAGTGGTTAAGTTTTTTCTCAAAAAATGGTGACAATAATATTGTTTATCGGCAATAATTTGTGGGATAATATATCGTCCAGCAAGATTTGTTATCGTGACAGGCCTATGGCTACCTCATTAATTCATCACATTGTATCCATGTTGGTCATCAAGTCAGAATGCACACATGCTGTCCCTCTTAAGCCTGGTTTATACTTAACGGCGTCGCGCGCTGGCGCGCGCGCTGTCGCGCACCTCCAGGATTTTGAAACTCGGTCGCGCGTCGGTTCAAAATGGATGAATTTGAGGGAAGACTGGCTGAGCTGGTACGATCTAGCATTTGTACAACCTCATTAAAGTTATTCAGACCATCAAATGGCCCAGAACTCGAGGAAATATGTAAATCCGGTCCCTCCTCTCCTCCATGTGCATCTGTTACAACAAGCCGGCGAAAAATCAATACATGGATAACGTTATATAATACTACATCAAGGACGGTTGATTTTCAAATCATGTAGTTGACTATCACAATCATACCGAAGCTTTTTAATAAAGGTAAATGTGTAGCTTAGCTACAGGAGAAATCCTGCTTACTTCTTCTTCTCTGTTTTTAGCTGCTTCTGCTACTTCCTATTGCATTTTTTCTCTATCGCCCCCTGTCTTTGCTGCGAATGTTGCAACGGTGAATGCGGCAAGTATAAACGCCTGTGCGCTCTGCCGAGGTGCGCGCGCCAACCGCCAACGGAGCCAGGCGAAAGTATAAACCAGGCTTTAGCCTCATACCAAGGTCAAGTGTGTGTGTGTGTGTGTGTTGTCTTCAGGCAAACGCTGCTGGGCCTCTGGGGGGGTCGCAGCCCCAACACTTGGGAACCAATCGTGACTTTCTTTTCAGCCCTCCTTCCTTCTCCCAGCGAACCCCTTCCTCTTCCCTGCCATCTGATCTTCACACATATATCACTCCCAATTGAACCGGCAGGAGGCAGCTGGCAACTGCCGAGGAAGAGCAACTATAATTCATGTCGCTCAGCCACTTATGCAAATATGTTTACTCATGATGGCATTCTGAGCAAGGAGAATCTGCCTCATGGCAATTCTTTACATGTCTGCCGCGTGCCCCTGGTGTCCCGTAGCTTTAAGTATGAGACTGCAGGTCAGATTCTCCGTCCCGCTGTCAGTGTTATTTTTATGACATGGTCAGAAGACGATAAACTGAGTGGCCAGACCTGTCACTTAAATTAATTTTTTGTCAAGCATTGACATTGGCGGGATATTGCTCTTCCTGCTCATCCTGCATAATGTGTATGTAAGAATCATTCATAAGGAATTGTAGCATGGCTACAATGAATGATCATTTCTATTATTGATATGTTCTTCAATAAACATAAAATATTGCAATTGATAAAATATGTGGTTTAGTCTCATACAAAGAAGTGTCAATGTAATGAGTTTTACCTTTTACAGATTAGAGAATTTAATTTCATTTTAGTTTGTATATCAACTTCAATTAGCAACAAGTGCCGACCCAGCAGGTTTTTTCTTTGCAATTAAGAAAATTTAAAAAAAAATTATTTTGATGTGGAATCAAAAAGAAAACAAAACTTTTTTTTTTGTTACACTTTATTGATCTAGCAAGAAACTGCAGCGGTGGTCAGTTCAGATGACGGTACTATACTGTAGGCTGTGGTGCTTGAATCTCATTAGCAGTGTGTCCTGTCACTGGTTGACTGCCTGCATGTTAATATGTGAAAAGCCACTGAATATATAACAGAGAAAAAATGAAATATGGGCTGTACAGATCTGTTCTTACTCAGCAGTAGAACTCATACTGTGAGTATCATTTTGTAATGTACATGTAAACTTTTTCAGATTAATGAGTTCATTACACACAATAATTGTATGATTTTATTATTTTGTCCATAAAATCTCAGAAGTTCTCAGCCCGAGTTCACAGATGGCTTGTTATGTCTGAGCAGCTCCGTGGTTTATACAGGTGCTGCAGAATGACAAGCCTTTGGTCTACCAGTTGAAAAAGTAGCCATCAAAAGAACTATGATTAATTGTAGCGGCTTCCCCCTCCCAGACAGGCTGCCACCTAGTGCTGGTTAGTAGCTGTAAATCTGGCCAGTTAACAGCACCCTAACCGGGGACTGACAGGAAGGCTTAGGCCCAGTGTGAAGAGGGGATGCAACTGTTGTCCTGTCTCAAAGCCTCTCAACAATGTGCTGAGTGGATAGAGAGTCCCAGTAGAAGGCTATTAATCATGCCGCCCGGGGTGTCTGGGTGGGGGTGGTGGTTTGGGCTCAGGCATGGAGGAAACTGAGGGTTAGATGGAGGGATAGAAAGAGAGGGGAAAGATGTGCACAAAACAAACTGGACCCCCATAAACCCCAGAGGGAGGAGGTAGGGGATAGAACTAAAAGAAAGAAAAGAAAAGCTTCCAACATTCCTGGATGAATTTGAAACTTAACCTTGATTGTGATTATGAGCAGCTTATGCAGAGCTTACTGTACAATGCTCTCATGCTCTCAGTTATTAGCACACATTTAGCTATGTGGACAATGGGAAAATGGAAAAACTAATAAGAAACATAAAAAACAAAATAAGCAAATGACAAAAACAACAAAATTAAAAGAAAAAATAAGTATAATTTCTGTCTTTTTGTTTCCGTTTTAATCAGTATCTCTCTCTCCAGTTGTATTATGTTTGTGAAATGAGACAGAATAGGACTGAGAAAGATCGGTGAAACTGAATTTTTTGTACATACAGTAGTATGGATGGACGCTGGCAGTGAAGTTTCTGGGGGCCTCCTTTAGAGGCTCCGCCCCTTTCCAAATTCTCAGACACATACTGCCAAAGCACTGACGCTGTGGTAACAATGTTGTGTTTTTAGATCTAGGTGTTGTACCACGATTTAGAACAAATGTCCAGACTACAGCTGCTGCAGCAATGCTATGACGGGAGGACGGAACGCTTTCTAGAGCCAGAGACAAAGACAAGATACTCTGCAGTAGCTAACATCACACAAACTAGAAAATGAACTGCAAGTCATTTAAAGGGATATGCCAAAAAAAAAGATTGTGTTTTGCCTCACTCCAGAGTCCGTGACCAGCAGATAGACACCATCCTTTCGACTGTGCGCGCAGTAACAAGGGAGATAGAGCCGTATCACCTGTAATTAGCTTAGCTCAAACACTGGAAGTGTATGGGTAGTGTTAGCCTGCCTCCACCTAAAGTCATCAGAGACACTCTTCAGCAACTCTAACCGGCCCGATCTTTGTCTCAAAGCTGACAAAACTCTCTGGTAAGGCATCTTGAGCGGTCAAATGCCGGTAACGGGACGAGATCCGTCAAGAGGTTTCAAGAAAAGACGGTTTATTTTGGTTCAAGCTAGCTACATCGAGGGTAGGTTAGCTTCCTATTTCAAAGTAAAAGCACTTCTGTATGTAAAGGGCAACGGGTGTTTTATTTTGTGAAAGTAACCGGAAGTAACTGGAAGTGCGTTGGTCACAACAGCTAGCTTGAGTAGCGCCGAATTCGTCCGAACAAAAAAACAGCTGGTATTTAGACAAATTAACGACACACTGCTGATCTAAACGGCTACTTTCTCACCTATATATGTTTTAAATGTTGATAAAGTGATATATTTACAGAGTTTAGAGCTAAAATGAAATTAACTTCTGACTGCTGATTTCAGCTCAGGTAGGAGGCAGGCTAACACTACCCATACACTTCCAGTGTTTGAGCTAAGCTAATTACAGGCGATACGGCTCTATCTCCTTGTTACTGCACACACAGTCGAAAGGATGGTGTCTATCTGCAAGGCATGGACTCAGGAGTGAGACAAGACAAAAAAAAAGAAGAAAAAAAAGAGTTGGCGTATCTTAACAATAATATGACACAAGTGCCTCGATTCTAACTAACCAGTCAGGGTTAACTGTCACAAACAGTAGCAAACAACACAAAAAAAAACCTGATGTCACCCACCTGTCAAGCAGAAACAGAGCGAACGCTGCAGTTGGACTAACTATTGCAGCTACTGGAACACATGCCGGCTGGCTCCTGGCTACTACAGCCATGTGGGGGATGATCATTCAAATTTGAGATATGAACATGTCTGACAAACACATCGCACACAAAAGAGATGCTGTGTTGGAACAGCGTTTTTTTTCCAACACACGCTAACAAAAACAAAGCTAACCATGAACAAGTATCTATTATATTTTGTGATTTCTAACTTTATTTGTTCCCTTACATTTGATTTTGCGCATTGTAAAGCTCAAAATAACCTGCATCTTGCCACCTTTGTTAGTGTTTATATAATTTCCACATTTAATAAATTGATTCATTGTCAGTTCAGCTCCACAGTTTTTGTTTACATCTAAAAAGGCTTTAATCACTGCACTGTACTGTAGCTACTGGCTACTTGCCACACTAAGTGCATTTTTGATGTGTTTTGGATCACTGCTTCTCTTCTCTGGATATTTTTAGCTTTCATATAATCTGTTTAACAACAGTGCACTGCTTTGTCTTAACACTTGCGGGGCACTGCGGAGAGGTTAGCTTAACAGTTTATTGGTGGAAAACAACTCGTCATAAAAAAAGGGGCCAAGCATGCTAATGTCAGAGCTGCTGTTTGACTTGAGGGATTTGTATTATGTGGACAGTGCATAAGTCATGGCCAGTTAATGCCCCCGCTACCCCCCCACCCACCATTCTGATTTCTGCAATGCTGCCAAGCTGGAGGTTGTAAAATATGTTTGTGGACTGACTAAAAAAGGGTCTTTGAATCTGCTGCACCTTTGACAGAGCCCTGTAATTCCATATTGACAGTTATATGGGGCAAAGGGATCCCTTATATATCCCAGCCGCACACCCTCCCGCTGCTCTGTTGATCATTATCATAAACATACATTGTTCTATAGAGTGAATCACAATGGAAAGTCTGCATTAAGAATGGAGGCCGTTGTTGTAATCTCTTTGGTAGGACAGTAAAGCTGCGTCCATCCCAGCACTAACAGTAGAAGCAGCACTGGTGTAGAGGTACTGGCTTTGGGGGTGGGGGTGTGGGTGTAGGAAGGTTGTTGTGGTAGAAAATAAGGGCCCATATTAGTATTTTGGAGAGGCACTGTCTTGACTGTCTTGCTTGTGTGGCGCTCACATCCTTAAGCCTTTGGTGTCTCAGTGTGAATCCCACAATGCCTTGATGGACTGGGTTAATAAACCTCTCAGCAGCCCCCCCCCCTCCTCCCTCCTCCCTCCTCTTCCCACACACACACACTGAGCAAACTGACTGAGCACACACATGAAGTCTCTTGACACACACAGCTGCTTGTTATTTCATGCCCCATAAGGGTGCTGTGACCACGGACATTGTAATACACATATCCAATTAGCTAAGCATAGCATCACACATCGGTCTCAAGCTGGGAATCTCACAGATACAAACATGCTGCACTTGTACTGGACAGAATTTTATTTTCTTGTTGGTCTCAGATCAGTGAGCACTGCTTTTTTTGTTTGTTTGTTTTTGTTTTATCGCAAGCAAGGACTTAAAGTTGAATCATTTATCTTTGCACGTTGTAGTTTTTACCAACCTCCACTTTATCCTCTCTGAACCTCTGTGTTAGTGAGTTTCCTACTAATGTTCTTGATTATAATGATCGGTCAGGATTGTAATGATGTTTTGGTGGACTGTGGGGAGGTGATTGAAAATGATAACTAAATATTATTATTATTATAGGATCCATATGCTCTTGGTTTTTGCCTTTTTGAAGTAGAGATAATACAAAATAATTTCTTACTCAGCTCAACACATTACCAGGGTCCTGATTTTGGTTAAATACAGTATTAGTTATGTTATTAACGCTTTTTCTTTCACTGGCAGAAATGTAATTCAACTAGCTATTGTTTTTGTGGTTCAAGGTAACAAACTAACTTTTAGTATTACAAAAGCTTTTCAAATACTGTATTTTATTGATTACAAACCAGTATTCTATTAAAGGTCCAGTGTGTAAAATGGGGGAAAAACTGTCACATCTATCGTTCGGATTTCCTCCCATCAGCAAAGTGACGGTGGCCTCCGAGAACAAAAAAACTTGTTTACCAAGACTGGGAGTATTTCAGGAGCACGGAGCGATGTGATGAAGATCTAAAACATTTACAATATGTCTGCTGTTTCCTCCTCCTCCTTTCCTTCCACCTTCTTCTTCGTTCTGTCGTCGTGTGATACGCTTGAAATCTGCTCTCTGGTTGGCTGGAATTTCCGGTCAGGCTGCCGTACAAACATGGCGGCGCAAGATGGCGACACTCTTTAAAGCAAGACCCTTGCTATATGTAGATAGAAAAGAAGAATTATAAGGCTAAAAAAGGAAACAAAATTTATCTTCAAGCGATGATACACTTATACAAATATATTCATGGGTATTCAGATTTTGCAATAAACCTTGTCAATTATTACACACTGGACCTTTAAGAACCACATCTCCTATATTGTATAGAACGAATCGATCTTATTATTTACAACTACTTCCGGTTGGAAACCAGCATCAGAACAATAGTGACAGACGAGAGTTTCGCTATATATATATCTAATTTTTCATGTCACTATATCGCCATTTAGACTAATCTGAAGTCTATAAAACCAATGAGTGGACAAACATTACTATTTCTGTGTGCACATTTTTGTAATAAGTCATGGTCATCATAGATTAGCTGGGCTAATGGTTTTCTGTTTAACTTTATAACTGAGTGACTAAATAAACGGTCCATGAAAAAATATTCTCTCCAGCGGATATCTGAGTTACAACATGACTGAGCTACTGGAGTAGTTTCATGTCGTGTCCGACAACGGGAGGGTTTTAACAGCTGACGTCCTGATGTTAGCTTAGCTACCGCGTTAGCTTAGCTACCGCATTAGCTTAGCTACCGCATTAGCTTATCTGCCGTTAGCTGTCCCTGTCAGCTGAGCCACTGATACTTTTGAGACACCGTGATTCCCCCAAAAAGACTCAATACAACACATAGCAACACAAAACACACACACATACACACAGAAATAGTAATATGATAAAATATGATATATATAGCTAAACTCTTGTTCGTTACTACTGTTCTCATTCAAATGCTGGTTTTCTACCCGAAGCAGTTTATAAACAACAAGGAGATTCAGTCTGTCTACAAATAAAGGCTGGCCCCCAACACAGGCTGGGGCAAACTAAAAATCCACTTTCTGGGACAGATTGAGCAAATGGAAAGAAAATATAAATTAAGGAGGGTTCATCTTAAAATATTAGGAAATAAACTTATAAAACAGAGGGAATGATCAATAAAGGCTCTCATTAATAAAAGCCTGCCTCCAGTAAGGGCCTGGTATGGGTTGTAGAGTAAAGGCCATGCTCTCTATTTGAGGACATACAGTATTCCCCTCCACTTTTTTTGGATGAACAGTCTTATCCGGTGAATATCCAGGGATACTTGATTTCATTTCAGTGTGTAATTACTTGACAAACTCACCATGAACTCTCCTGCTGGATGTCCACTCACAATCACAAGGCTCTCACCTCTGAGTGGACACCCAGAATCAGAATTAGAAAAGGCTTCCCTATTTCTGGGCTGCAGCTGGGGGGGTTGAGATGAGTGTCTGCTGTAAGGTGACATAGGTCTAAAAATTTCTTGTGGATGGGTTAGGGGGAGGGAGGGGGGGCACAGGGAGAGGAGAACAGGCATGCTTGGTGGGCAAATGGGGCTGGGGGGGGTGATTAAACAGCTGGTCACATTTCATAGCGCAAATATTGAGTCAAAAAGAGGTGACACATGCAGGAGGAGCGCTTTAAACTTGTTGACGCACCCCCTTCATAAATAGAGCGGGATCAACGCCGCTGATAACAAATTTTGACAAAAGCCGTCCCGCTGACAGGGGGGCGAGCTGAGCAGGTCGGCCGGCCCCCGCGCAGCTGACCACCAGACACGCTAAACACCTGGGACAACAAGAAGGTGTTGATTGCTCTAAAAGCAAAATAGACCTGCTGATATGTACAACCATGTTCACTCCCCACAAGAGACGCGGCTAAGACGAGGATTTATTAATACGGGCTGCGAAGAACCCAGGTCAAAGGAGCTGTTGTTAACATTTGAATCGTTTTTTTTTTTTTTTTCACTTATTGTTCGGTATCAAGCAGCGTCAGATTCTCTGCATTCAGTGTTTTACAACTGCTTTTGGTTTCATTTTTATATTATATTATATTCTAAATTCTCTGTAGCCACTCAGGTAATGCATTGTGCAATCACAGTTGCAAGATGATGATGCATCTGTTTGTTTGTCAGTTTTACACTATTAACCACAAACTGTATGGAAAAACTATGATTCATTTCTGAACTCTACATACAGTATCTTCTCTCTTTTTGGTAACTTTATTTCTTATAATATTGACCTACATATGATAAAAACACAACCGGGCATCTTTATTTATATAGCATATTAAGGCAACACAATGTGCTTTATATAAAGACAATACATTAAAAAAGAGAAAAAAAGAAGAAAAAAATTGAAGCATAAAACAGAATAAAAACAAACACTAAAAACAGAGTTAAAAGCAAGAGCAAATAAAAGTAAAAGAAAAGAAAATAGAGTATACTCTATACTGCTACAAGTATACTTTGAATATTCCTCAAAGGTTAATAATGTAGGGAACTCCAGTGGGACATACTGTATCTGTCCCTTCATTCATTCATTGTAATGCATAATCCTTTATAAGAAGTGTAACCCCCCTCTGCGCTCTGACCAGTGTCTGTATGCACAAAGCAGCCAGCAGCCATCCCAGCTATGCAGATCCGTCTATCTTGGTTTTAAACTGTAAAAATTCCTGCTGAACTGGCCGGAGCTGTGCAGGTTATGAGCGTTGAAACATTACTAAATTTATGACCCAGAGAGACTGTGTGTGCCTGGTTGCCGGGGGGTGGGGCGTCTTCTGGGTTTGAGTAGACTTGAGGTGGGGTTGGTGTGGGCTCAGACACAGAGGTCAGGGGGAGAATGAACTTGTGAACTAGTGGCACTGTTGTTACTGTTGAAGTCAAGTATAGGTCAAACTAATCCAGGGCTCAAAGCACAGATTCCTCTAAACTCAACACCACAGATGCATTGGTCTGGACTTTATACTGTGTGTCTCTTAGAAAACACCCCTACCTTTTCTTATGGGGGCTTGTGTCATTGTGAGAGAGTGCTGCGCCCCCCCCAGTTGGTGTGAGGTCATACGTTCAAGTCATTAGTCAACTAGATGGTGCACATTTAAAATATTGAATTAATTCTCAGTTGCAGGAGTATGTTGATTATTAAAGGGATAGTTCAACATTTTGGCAAATTGGCCTATTGCCATAATTCTATAGTTTTAGGAGTAGGTTCATTACCTCTAATTGTCGGTGCAAGCTGATTTTAGATCAGCGGGGCAGAGACATGAGCTCTGCACAGCGCCTGGTATTTTTGCCTTTTCCTCATCAAACTCATCAAATACACAATCCAACAACTCCACAACATTCGAGCTATGAGATAATAATGGAACGTTATGCAGTGTTTCCCATTAATTAATTAGACCGTGGCGGCCTGCCACAGTCTCGTTTGGGCCCGCCACAGCTTTTTTTTTTTTCAATTTTTTTGAGAGCCGGAAGTTTGAGAGGCTGACTGGCAGGGACGAGAGCTGGTGAAACGCTAGCATGGTTATTTAAAACATCTCTGATCTCTGCCTGCACATAGACACACAGACACAGGCGCACGCTACAGTAAATGCGCTTAAAATTGCCCATCTGCAGCGCTATATCGCTCGCTACCAACCCAAAGGCAAATGTGTAGCTGGAACTACATTCCAGACAGTGATTTCAAAAGCACAAGAAGTTCCGAGTATTTTCTTCATGTGTCATAACGTTACACAATAATACGTTATTATTTCATAGCGTTGTGAATGTGCAGGTCACAACTTGTCCACAGGAGCATTTTGGAGTTGCTGGATTGTGTTTTTAGTTTGGTGAGGGAATTGCTAAAGTACCACGCAGCTCACGTCTCTGCCCCACCGATCTAAAAATAGGTAATGAACCTACTGCTAAGACTGCAGGGATTATGGGCCAATTTGCCAAAATGTTTAACTATCCCTTTAATTGAGTAGAATTCTCAATGGGCTGGACCAACCTGACCAGACGTGCTTGGTTCGGGCCTCAGGCTTCCTTTTTGTTTGTTTAACACATCTTCTTGCTGGTTGTTCTGTGTGTTGTTTGTTAATTGTGAAATGCACTGACTCAGCACTGTTCATTTTGGTGATGATTGACAGCTAACAGGAGACGTTAGTTCAGCTTCTACACTGTTCTCATACCTGCTGTGTGTCCAGTCCCATTTGGTATTTCATTCAAGTTTCATCAGGTCATTATTTTTGGTAGAGTAGAAAATTAATTTTACCATCATGTCATCATGACTATTATTACTGTGTGCCTGTATTAGAATGCAATAATGATGCATCATGCCAGGCACTATTTTTTCTTTCCCTTTTTGGTCTGGTCCAGGCCGAGATTAAATGCTAGTGAGACGGGCCGCATCGGATCCGGGCTTTACACCCCAGCTGGCCAGGCCTCATTTTCAGACCTGTTGAGAACTGAGCTATGCTTCAGAGAAACACACATCTCTAATAATGTTTAGTGTCTATGAGCCTCTTTTAATACTCTATATAAGATGATTGCAGTGTCGGAAGATCCCCTGGCTGCCCATTTAAACTCTAATGATTAAGAAGATGAAACTATTTAAGACTTCGATTAACACAAACATTCCACTTACTTCTGCTTTAATGAAGGTGCAACAACCAGCAAGGATAATGTTAGAATTTAGCAGCCATGCATGGTGGCTAATTTAAGCCTGAACTGAACAATGTAAATACATTTTAACTAAACTAAAACTCTTATTGATCTCATTTGATCAACTATTAGAGGGCAGCTGTAATTTTGAGCTAGGCTTTTCCCTGGGACTGAAGTTAAACTGTCTTTACGGCTGATGGAACAGCTTTCTGATGAACTCAAGTACTACCGACCAAATCTATGGATGAGGAAAAGTGTTGTACGCTCCAACAAGGCCAAAACAGAGGTGGAGCCAGCCTGGACCAATGAGCTGTGATCTCTACTGAAGTAGAATATCTCAATGACTGTTGGGTAGATTCATTCATGTTGTCTATAAGACTCACTGTAATCATTCTGGTAATCCATACGGATACCATGTTCCAAAATAACATGAAATCTGCTCACCAGCCCAGAGCCATAACTTTGTTTTGACTGTCCACTTGTATAAAAGACTTTAAAATAGTTCTAAATGCACATAGAATGGACGTTATATTAATTGGATCAAATGCAAATACATGTTTTAAAAAGGGATTTCATATTGTTTCTGATATTGATTTAATTATTTACTTTTTTGTTTGTTTTGTTTTGTTTTTTACTTAGATTTTATTTTAGATTCCCTTAGTCTGATCCAGTACTTTTGATTACCTTAATGTTAATTGACACATAGTGACACACTGCAATCAAAGCTGTGTTCTTATGCTTTTGGAACAGTTCATTTTTCACATGTTCTGTAACTGTTCCTAAAGTGTAACGTTTTGGACCTGAGTAGATATTAAATAGACACAAGTTCATATGGTAGGTTCTGACTCAGATCCTGTATCATTGCACACGTGTTTGTACAGTTGTGTTGCAGAGCGGATGTCCATAGCTGAGCTCAGATCTGGCTTGAAAGGAGCTAACAAAGCCAACAACAGGCAGGTTAATGATCAGGTGCATGCAGTTACTGGCTGCTTCATTCTCAGATTAACCTCATCAGGCAATAGTGACCACTGCATCTTAACGCTGATGAGCTCATAGCTGAAATGGGTTCATCACTTCCCTAATATTAAATAACAGGATCATTTAACTCTGACTGGCTACAATGTTTTCATCAAGTTATTCTTGATTGGTCATTAGTCATTGAGTTTTAACATTGATTAGCATCCTGATCAGACCTGCAGGCAGATTTTGAGAGTCTGAACCAGGAAGTATTTTTTCACATTATCTAAAATGTGTTGATTGTTTTGCAGTGGTTGTATATGGCTGAGAGTTTCCCTGAGCTCAAACTGCTTTTCGGGAAAAAAACAAACTGCAAATCTAATGAAATTTCAATCTTTCACTACTTTTTTTTCCCCACAGCTCAACAAATGTTGCTATACTAGCAAATGTAAGGAAGCTGCATTCAGCTTGTCTATTTATTACAACCGTACAGAATGATAAAGGTATTTTTATATTAGAGTTTTGTTGAAATAGGGTGTTGAGAGTATTTCTGTCTATAAAAACAACTGAATAGATAATTCTTGTCATTTTTTTAAAACACGGTGCATGTGTAGTTTTTTTTTCCCCCCCGTCCTCTTTGAAGACAGCTTAGCTAAAGGTGTGAATATGATATTTATGTGGTATATATGTTTATCCTACAGCTCTCTACTGTTGTTTACAGAGAAAATGCGTTCAGTCACACAGTCACTTACACCCACACACCCATGCCATCTTCTTTAAAGGTGACAAAAGGGATAACCAATTGTTTTTCTGTTTATCAGAGGTGACATGACCAGTGGCGCAAGGGGGCGAGGAGGCCCTGTGTTGCCATAGCTAAATATACATCCCTGACAGCTCCATAATAGGTTCCAGGAAGTTCAGTCGAAAATAAAAACAAAGCAACATTTCTAGCTGATTGGCTTTGAAAGGCCGTTTTTCCTTGCTGAATGGGAAAAATGTGGACTTCAGCATTCCATGGCTGTGATGCCAGTCGGATTGGATAGGCGCAGCCTTGCGTGTGCAGAACGAGTTTGGTGACTGGGAGACACATTGCACTGCAGAAAAACCAACTTTATGGGAAAGAATTTGTCTACATGTTGGAAACAGAGGTTACAGCACCGAAAAATAACAGGGAAATGTTTGGAGCCGCGTGCGTCCGTCAAGCTCTGTGGTGTTCATGATTTTTAAATGTTGCAAGCCGGCGCAGGCGTGCACGTGCTTCTGGCCCAATAGCTTTCAAAAAAAAAATTATTGTATTGACACTGGCACCTTTCCACTTTTTTTGTAGTGTAGGTCATTGAAGATCGTGAGGCCCACTATTTGGTGGTTTGGGGCGTGTGTAACTGTAAACCATATACTCCTAGTTTTCATGTAGATTATGTTCACTAACACTTTTTTTTTTTTAGATGTCTCTACTTTTGCTTTTCCAGATGTTGTGCAGTGTAATGTCCGATTGTGAAAAGATGGTGAGTGTCAGTGTAGTGATGATGACATTTCTCTTTTCACTTGAGCGATAACGACGGCGGACGTTAAACGGGACGAGGAGTTTCCGAGAGCAGAGCCACGGGACGACGTGTTTACAAACACCTTCGCTTTCAGCACAAAATTTTAGAATGAATTCATAAAGATAATGCACTCCCTGGATCCAGTCCCACTCGCTCAGCTGTCTGACATTACCCCACAGTATCTTTTGAGGAGCCACTTACTGCAGCATGGTTTAGAATTACTGCACTCCTGGCAAACAGCCCCAGTGTGAGACTCCAACACGCCTTTGGTAAATTATGCTTGTATTTCTTTTTTTTTGGTCTTTCTGACTCTCAAGTTTGGTTAAATAATGTGCTGAGAGATGTTTTATGACAAACAGCAAGCCCTAGGGAAGTGCACTTTATACATCAGTGGAAGTGAGCTGCCAAATGAACAGCAGTGAAGTGGCTCTGAGTTTTCTCCCTCTCCACTCGGCCAAACCAACAAACTTACATCTCACAAAGGCAGAAAAGAAGAGAAGAGATGCTTCTTAAGTGATTTTCTGATGCTGATAAGCCATAACAGTTTATATACACACCAGGCAACAATGTAGATAAAGTTAACTCCTTCTGATTTAAAATAATATAACTGACATCACTACTGAAATCACAACAAAAACAAGAACAGTTGTGACTCTTCAGATTTCAAATCATTTTAGAGGGCAAACAGACTGAAAATGAACCCAATCAAGGCAATGTTGTCTAAAATATTTGGCTCTAGTACACTGCAAAAATGTCACTACCGATAGTCGTCCCTAAATTAGTAGTTTACATCAATACAAAACAGCTCATCGTATTTTCCGGACTATATGTCGCACTGTATATAAGACTTATAGATGCATCGGTCTATAAGTCGCATTTATTTTGAACCAGTCATAATACGTATCCAGCCCCCTTGGAATCAAGTAAAACTTATTAGAAAAAAAAATAAAAAAAACAAACATTTAGCTTGTTCTGACCCTTTTTTCCGGACTTTATCACGCGAGATGTTTTGACTGGTCCAGATGTGCATTGTATAATATGTAAGAGGTGCGCGTTGATCGCAGGAAGGACAGAGCATGCAGACTCCAAAACATAAACAGCCCCCTGGTACCGCTTCGGCGATTTCAGGTAGCGGACGGGCCGGGGTTGGGTGGTGAAAGAGGCAAGTAGCCTCCACGGTGAGGTCACCGTAGGAGCAGAATCAAAATCTCGTGCTTTAGGAAGGCACACCATTGTGTGCTATTCCTGTTCGGAAAAAGAGCCGAAGCGAAAAAACGGCACCACTTTCAAACTCCAGCTTTTCAGGCAAGTTTCAACTGAGGTCAAACACCAATATGCATGTTTTAACAAGAGAAATTGCGATTTCCGGGTGATGACTCCTTTAATAACCAGATTTCATATAATGGCCAGGGCATTGTTAGCCTACAGGCCGGGTCAAAGAAAAAGAAAAAAGAAAAAGAAAAAATCTCAGTCGCCTGGAACGAACTGAGGAGGATATGATCAGAAACTCATTCAACTTGTCTGGACTGTCTGTGAAGCTGACCTCTCCTCTGCTTCAGAGAGGGACAGCCTTGCACTATTGGACAGCAGGTCTCTGCTGCGTGTCCAGAGCCCGGTCGGGACCGCAGACGGCTGCAGGGCATGCTGTGAAAATGCTCTGATTGACTTGAATGGGAGTGAAGCGCTACGCTGACGAGGATGAAGAAGATGAGCTACTGAATGAGGAGGGATTTAGAAATAAAAGCCTCTCTGCCCTCTTGTGGTCATAGATGACATAGCGTATATATTTTTTATATCTAAGTCTAAATATAGGTTGCATGGCCTGCCAAACTACTAAAAAAAAGTGCAACTTATAGTCCAGAAAATAAAAATAACATCAACATCAACAAAAACAAGACTTTCATGAGCCAAACTGCTGGTCACCCTTTAATGCCTGTCTGTATCTTGCAGCGTTCATCTTCTCATCTCCTGAAAGCAGTGGTGTTTTTTGCCTGACAACAAATAGGTAAAGTGGGACTGTGTGGTGTGAATGTCGGGGGCGATCCCCTGGCTCTGCCCTCTCTTTAAATCCAGTCCTGTTGCTCATGAGTTCCCTTGAAGCTGTTTCTCGTATGGCAGACATGTCGGCCAACAGGGGAGTCATTTCTGACAGTTGTCGCCTCGGTCCGCTAAGCCAGCGCAGGACGTCTTCAACCACTCTGAGCGCAGCAATTCACCGCCCCGCTGGGAATAAACCTGATCGGCTTTAATGTTTCCCCGCCCTGGAGCCTGTGTGGCATCAGCGGTAACAAATGTCCCCTGTAGGCCTCTGTTGTTTGAAAATCACTGTGTGTTGCCATAGAGAGGGCAAGCTCTTGCACACACAGCCTCTACTTGACAGTAAGACTTGCATATGCTTGATTTTTTTGGAAGAGATTTTAAAAACACTTTGGTGGTTTAATAGAAGTTTTTTGAATTTGAAATGTAATCATTTGTAGTAATTCTTTTTGAACACTGTTTTTTTCATCGGTGTGCTTCAGTGTGCTTGTCCTTTCTGATGCAGGATCAGATGGAACGTGGCCACTTCATGCAGCCATGTCACAATACTGTAATGGTTTTGAACCAGGGCCTGCAGTGTTGCATTAACATGTGTTGTTTCAAAGGGTTTAAAGAGAAAAAACCCTTAAAGCAGACATTCTTACAGACTATTATCCTCACTTCGGCCGTCTGTGATGTCAGAGATTTCACCACAACTTCAAGAATGGACATTTGGTAAAATTAGATATGTTTGGACAACACACATTCATCTGAAGAACGAAGAACTTAAAGGTGCCATATGTACGTTATATCTTACAGTACTACATAGCCTGAACAGCTGCACAGCGTTAACAGTGTTGTTTATTTAAGAATCTAGATGAAACGCTACAGATTCAGCATCAAACTTCAATCTCTTACTCAGCAGCCATGGAAAGCAACACCTGTCTTCATTCTAGTTTTAGACTAAGAAATAACTTTTCCTATAGGGTGTTTTTTTTTTACATTTTGTAAACACAACAATAGCTGAAGCTCCATCATGTTTGGTGGAAGGGAAAACGTGCATAGCTCCTTTCAGATTAGTAGAGGAACAGCACATTTACCACTTCACATTGCATCTTGTCTCATTTTCGTCACGTGATAAAGGTTCGTTGACGATGATCTTCTGTCATAATTTTCGTTTATGAAAGCAACAGTAGTCCTGTAGACCACTGGTTCTCAACGTGGGGTCTGGGGACCCCCAGGAGTCCTTGAGAGGGTTCAAGGGGGTCCCCGACTTTTCCACCACTTTTTTTTTTCTGGAATTTTTTTTAAAGCAGATACGAGGAAGTTTCTTTTTGTTTATAAGTCCTAAACAGTCTATTTTAATGTGGATGAATCACTTACCCACACTTGTTAATGGCTCAATTCTCGATCAATATCTGTTTTGTCTCTAAACCGAAAACTTTTTTGTTATTATCCAATGAGGAGTGAGAACGGCATGAAGGGCCATGTGTGCAGCCAAGGGATGCGCGTGACTTTTGACGTAGCACGAGGACCAAAATGAGAATAGGGCGGGGGCTGCTAACTCATGGTGCGTTCATGGTCTGAACTCCTGTGAAGTAACCAGTTCGATCTGAACCTCTTTGAACCTCTGACTTTAATCCTTGATGAATGAAAACATGAGTCGGGTTACCTTGCGCTACAGAGTGGAGGAATTGTGACTTGAAGCCGCGGAGGTTTCAAAAGCCTGCCTGGAACGCAGCATTAGCCAAAACGACCGGATTGCTGATATCTGCTTTAACCTTTTTTTTTGTTGAGAATTTTACCACTTCTTTCTACAAATGCTTTTGGAGAAATTGTACCACTTTTTCCAGAAATTTCTCTCTAATATCTCCAAAAATTCACACCATTGGCCCTAATTTGAATGTACAAAACTTTATTCAGTCTCGGAACAAATATTTGTGTCAATTTAGGGGTCCTTGATGTAAGAAAGTTTGAGAACCACTGCTGTAGACAGATCTTTCTCAGTGACAACTCATTCATGTGCTTGCGCCGTTTATAGGAAGAGGCTGACTATCTGCTGGCCAGGGGAACACACACCGCTCTGTTGTTCCCTCAGACCACCCACCCCTTCAGCCCAGGGTAAACTGAAACAGCCTAGATTAGTATTAATCCCTCTTAATGCGCTGGCTCATAATTAGGCGACTTGAGACTAAGCCATCGCACCTATCTACGATTTATTAAACACACACAGAGGATTTGCTGTCAAAGCTGTGAATGTATAAGGTGAGCAACATGTCTGAATACAGTGCTATCTGTGTATGACTGATGATCCTGATGAGCTGTGCCCTGAATGATGTGGTCCCATATTAGATTTTTAAACGCCAATAGAATGTTTAGAGATTAGAGCGGGAGAAAACGGATATCTGATTAATCTCCTGGACTGATGTGTTCATCAATATGCCCAGTGAGAACATCCAAACACCACGTTCAGAGACGGCATGAGGTCTGACACTAGACTAAGGCGCTTTTTCCCCATTTTTCAAACAAATCTCTTTTGTGCATCACTACATTTGAGTGTTTTAAAGCACCAAATAGCACCAGCAGATTTCCAGAGTCACCGCAGCCAGGCACCGTTTTAGCTTTACCACTCTTGGGTCGTGTTGTTGTCAAGTGAAAACAGACACCTTTGTAGACAACGAGGTAGAAACACCCATGGTCACTCCCTGATTGGATCTCATCGGCCTCAGCTACTAATGCTGAAAGTAATATGCATAATGGATTACAAGTGTTCCTGACCTTGTTGTCTTTGCTAGCAGCTGTTGTCCAGTTAAATTCTACATTTTACCACTGCAGCTGTCTTTCCTGTTCCTCACTCATAGTATTTTGTGTGACAAATCAAGTGCAGAGTACAGTGTGCTTCCTGTTTACACTGGCTCTCACATAGCCAGTGTCCGTATGGGTTTTCAAGTGTGATAGTCTGGCAGTGATAGGTTTTCAATGTAGTGAGTACCCGGGACCCACAGGTGGTGATTTGAGTGGGTCCCTGGGAAATTCAATGGGTCCCCAATTAAAAAGAAAAACAAAAAACGGGATCTCGTCTGAGGCAGGATGTTGATGTTGAGCTCAATGTATTTTTCATCTCCGCTACCAGAGTATGTTTTATCTGTTTCACTACAGCACGTCCCCTAAACGTTAAAACATCATAGACAGAAATGAGCGCAGCATCGAGCATTGGAAACGTGGGTTTATTTACTACGAAGTTCCTATCTTTAATTGTTGAAATGAAATCCGCGGTGACTGGCTAGTTGTTTTGGTAGCGGCTAAGCTAGCATGTAGCGATACTGTGTCCAGGGGATCACATCTGCCCTGAGTAGCTTGTCTGGTCTGCTGACAACAAGGTTTTTTTGCTAGTTATTGTGATTTATTTCTTTCAGATTTTAGGATGCGTACCTAGCAACATCACTGGTCTGGATGGAGATTGTTTTTGATATGGAGCTGAAACTGTGGGTGTGGACGGACTGCATTCTGCGTAGCCTGGATAGCTATGAGGCTACGAAAACACATTTTATTTTACATGTTTACGCATCAAATTTTATTTTATAGCGATTACATACTTGTACAAAATATATTCATGATATTCAGATTTTTTCAGAAAACCTTGCCAATTATTACACACTTGACCTTTAATTATCTGAACCAATTAAAGCAACATTCACACTCAGTGCTTCCACCATCTGGTTGAGAAGCGCTATCGTCTGGGGGGAAAAACGAAACTGAACAAAAGCGAAACTTATCAGCCAGCGCATGTAGCGCTTATTCCCATTAATAAACAACAGTATTTACCCCATTTTTGCAAGGAGACTGTGTGGTGGGTGGCCGGGGGAGGGGGGGAGAGGTGGGGGACGGCGGCGGCGACCACGACCGGAGGGGAACCGTAAGTTTTGCTTTTACCCACCTCGTCTCTTCCTCGACGCAGAGGGGAGGGGGGAGGTTACATAGTGCGGTTTCAGCTGACGCGACCCCGCTCAGGCTGCGGCGGCAGCACCATTCATCCTATTAACCATTTTTCTATCGTCGCAATGAGTCTGGAATCATTATTTTAATGCCGAAAAAACTCCAATGTTATTTTAATTACCAAGTAATAACACGTAAGTTTTAATACACTGAGGCAAGGATGCCCAAGCTCTCCACTGACTCCTGCTGTATTCTTTTCACAAACACCGTAGTTCCCCCCTGACATGTGTTAATACCATTGACCTGTGTGGAATCAATCAGATATCAAATTCAACTACATACACATCCAAACTTTAGAGCTTTTGAGAGGTGTAACAGTGTTTTCATTGTCACATCTTTACCGTCCTAAATCAAACACCTTTCCTAGACTTCGATCATCTCTCACCTCATCCTGCACACAGCCCCTGGCTTTTAACCTCTGGGCTTAGCTGTTGATTTACTGCTCCATAGAACTCCTTAAGCAGCCTCAGCAGCAGTTAAAACACCACCAGCGACCGTACAGCTGCCTGTGACAGTAATAGTCCTGAGATGTGGTTCAGCAGTAGTTCAGGAGGGATCTCACTCTGGAGAAGTGACACACTTTTAGAATTCAACATTTGATTTGCATCAGTGTCTTGATGTTATGAGAATGATGGTGGTTATATATCACCATGATCCCAGTTGCATCATAACACACCATTACTAGCTGGTGGTAATTAATTTCTATACCATTTCCTGAGTGGGAAGCCTGTGAGGGATTACAATATGCACGACACAGGCAGGTTTCAGGTTCAATCTTATGATTGAACCTGGATTTGCCTGAAACTGCAGTTTCTCCTGTTAATTAATTATAAAAATTGAAGAATTAAGAACTATTGAAGTTGATGAATTTCAAAACTTTCAGCCATGCACGTAACAGGGCTTACCACCCTACAGCCTGCTATAAAACAGCTGCGCTCTTTGGCGAGTCCAGGCACAGTTTTACAGAGATCAACAAACTACACCTGAGTTTGATTCAGGATTGCTGTTTTAAGTATTTTTGGGGCTTTTATTGCCTTTAACTGATAGTGCAGTTGAGAGAGAGAAGGAAATAGGGCGGCAGAGAGTGGGGGAATGACACGACATGGGGCGGCAGCTCTAAACGCCACCCCTTGTTTGTCATTTTAATTGGCCTGCTAACATTACTTAAATATTTTTTGCAGTGTTCTTTGCTAATAAAATGAGTTGGCAGACAGTAAAAGAACTTATAACAGAGTTTGATATAATTTCTTTATGCAGTATTATGCTCAGATGCTACCAAACAATTTTTGGCCTCACAGTTTGACTGTTCCTTTAAGGGAAGGACATTATTAGATTTTTCTGATATCTAATTTTTTCCAGTGCATGCAATGTCCAGCTAGGGACCTCTCCTCTCTGTCCTCCTCCTGTGTGGTTTACAGCTGGACACATGTTTGACTCAGGGCTAGCTAAGCAGCTGTTAGCTGCTGAGTTTGCTGCTGTGCGTGTGACCGTGGACGGACGGAGCAGATGAACAATCTCCACATCTCTGCAGGTTGAAGTGCAGGTGTATTGATGGAGTTCAGGCTTTTATACTTGCACAGGTTTTTATTGCTCTTGCCTATAGTAGCTACGAGCGGAGTTCGTGTCATCTCGGGTAATCCTCTGTTTCACTTCACCGCTCTGCTGTGACGCCCGGTGTGTGTGTGTCTGTGTCTGTGTGTGTGTAACACTAACACACACACAGAGCTGGGGCAGAGAGATTCTGTAGACTTTTTTTTTTTTAAACACAACAATGCAGTTTCACACATTGGCATGAATTTTTACATCCACAGATGACAATAAAAGACCTTTTAGGCTCTCGTTCGCCATAGTGGATTCTTATTTCTTTCTCATTTTACTCATGAACAAACTGCTTATAGTTTTTTTTTCTTTACACATTGTACATTGTTGTGCAAAGATGATGGGAGTTGTTAAAGGGGAACTATGCAAGTCCGCTTGCTTTTCCGCTGTTTGCTTCCGCTGCTCTTGCCTATGTGCATTTGTTGACAACGAAGCAAAATCAGTCGCTTACGTTGTCCTGTTTACATTACACGTGCTGTAAACAGGTTTGAAGACGGTCACATGGTGTTCTGTTACGTTTACGTACCATACCATAATATAGGATCACAATAATAATGTCAGTCATCTGGGGGTGATGGTTCAGTCTACTTTGTGGCGATATCAGGATATTCTGCTTAGGGTTAGGGTTATTAACTAAGATGCACAAACGGATGCAAAATTTCCAAAATAAAACGACCGGAAGTGTGAAATACATACATACACGATTTTAAATTTTTTCCACTCTCTTTCTGTGTCCCGGTACCAAATGATCCGCGGCCTGGTACTGGTCCGCGGACCGGGGGTTGGGAACCACTGTTTTATGACACCATAAAATGTATTTGTTATCTAACTGTCATCACTCAGGTTATTCATATATACCATTTATGGATACATAATATTTTGATGATGACAGTGTGACAGAACTATGGTTAACAACCCAAGTTGCAAAAGCCTATCACATCCACTGAGCATTGCTTCTGAATCTGTCCCAAAACATTTTAAAGATGGAGAGTATTGGCTTGTTATCAACATCCAGAATATCCACTTATTGTAAGTAAGACTGAGCAGTAGTGGAGTGTTTCCTGTGAGGAGACGGAGGTTTTGTGTAGTGGGCAGCAGGCTGCTGTGATTCCCAGCAGAGAGCTGCAGCGGGCAGAGCCGATGTGGCCGTGGTGTGTTGTATCTTGTATGAACACACAGCAGAGCTGCTCTGTATAGCCTGTGGTTTCTGGAATCTTTCCTACCCCATGGGAATGCCATTAGTAAGGAGCTGAAGGAGTGCAGCAGGTGAAACAAATAAGGACGATAACCCCCACCCCACACACACACACACACACACACACACACAGCTTTGTCTCTCTTTTTTCTCTCTTCCCACATCTCATATATTCTTGCCCTCGTGGTTTCCTTGCTGTGGAAATTATTTCCCTTGTTTGTAGCCTTTTGCCAACACACACCATCCCTGCATCATGACCATCTGTGTCTGGGCCGTAAGTACAGCTTGACCACAACTAGATTATAATGCAACACTATATGGATGTGCAGAAATGTTGATATTGAGCAGGACATTTCACAGTCAGTGCTCTCTGGTGGACAAATGCTTCACGATAAAGGGGTTTAGTTAGCATTCATTCTGAAAGGGGATTGTCTAAGACAAATGGCAGCAGAATACAGTGGCTGAAAAGCAGATGTTTCAAATGAACAGAGCAGTGTTTTTTTTTTTTTTTTTCGTTTTGCAGTAGTGGCAGGACTGTGTGTCCAGTAGCAACCTGTCAGAGTGGAAGGCTGCAGCACACCTCCCAGGCTCTCAAATGCAAATGATTATTTATAAAATATGCGATATTTGACCAAAAAAAATGTCCTGGAGGGTTCGTACAATACAAGCAGTCCATGATTTTGAATTTCACATGTAATTTTGCAGTTTTGGTGCATTATTTTTTATTTGCCATTGCCACAAAGTGTTGCACTTGAACATGTGACTGTAGTTGTGTAGCACTTGGCGACCATTCAACATGCTGTACACTCATAACAACCCCAGTGCTTTGTTCCATCACATAAGGCACCCATGTCCGCCTCCGCCTCCTCCTCCTCCTCCTCCTCCTCCTCCTCCTTTCTTTCCTTCCATCATCGTAGACAGAAAAAAACGGACACATGATACACCTTGAGGCATTTGAGTAGCAACCTGCAGCACACCTCCCAGGCTCTCAAATGCAAATGATAATTTATAAAAATGTGCGATATTTGAACAAAAAAAATGTCCTGGAGGGTTACAGTGTTTTGCCCACAAATGTCCTGGAGGGTTCGTACAATACAAGCAGTCCATGAGGACTGAAGGAACTACCAACCCTCTGATTGGTGGACAGAGCATTCTACCTCTTCAGCCTTTAGCCAACTCTGATCTGAGTCATCAGCTCCACTTGTGTTCTAATGTTCTTACTTTGGAGTCAGACAGCTCCAATGAAAAACAAACTTATTTAAAGGGATAGTTCACCCAAAATTCAAATGGGTGAACTATCCCTTTAATTATGTGGCTATAAAGTCATATAAGCAATATAATTTGTAAGTACATCTATCACATTGTGTACTCTAACAGGTTCAAACCAAGGCTTCAGACTAACTTTTCTTCCCAGCAGCAGTGGCCCCTAACTAAAACTTTTAGAAGCACAAGCAGAAGGTAGGGGCTTGCACTGTAAATTGACTTGCATTGGCCTGTTTAGTTTAGTCTAATACAGGACAGAGTACAATACCATTGATCAATTGTAAAACAATGAAAAGATGGTTGTACCAGATTTAGCTTCAACAGTTAATTTCCATCTGTAGACCCAACATATAATTCACAAATACAGATCACAATAAAATCCAGTTGCCTCCATGTAGGGTCAGTCTGGAGCCCTGTAAACAGAGCATGATAAAACATCCATTATTTATCAATACACTGAGCCTAAAGTATGTCCATCTATCACAGAGGGGGGGCAGCAGGCTGTGAAACACATTAAGTGGACAGTGGGGCCTGGCCTCTGTGCAAAGTATGCAGCATAGAAAATACATTTTATGTACAGGATAACAGGTGCAGAGGATGCCTGGCTCCAGATCAGCCAAGGTTTGGTAATGAAGTCATGCTGTTTGAATGCACCTGCTAGAGTTTTACTGGCTCTGCCTTTTTGAGGTGAAACACAGTTCTGCTGAAAGGAACTGTCTTTGACTCTGACAAAGTATTGTGCTTCAAATAAACACTTTTTTAGAAATCCAAGGAATGCATGTTGTTGTGGAGCTCTGTCAGACTTTTTGTATTGTAAAGTAGAAAGAGTTCTCAACTTTATGGGAATGTGAAAGCAACTAAACTGAGTATCCAGTTTAAAAGGTGGTCTAAGTAGCCCAATTCAGCGGCTGCAGCCTTTGGAGGACCCAGCCTACGCGGTCTCCGGAGGCAACAGCTTCGGAGGCTCCTCTGACGGCCGCATCAACCTTCACCAACCATAGCCTTCGGAGCATTTCCTGATTGCATCCGAATGTAAGCAACGGCCTAACGTTAAACATTTGAAAGTGGCGCTTGCAGCGCCTTTCCCACTTCTCCGCTCCTTACTTTTTTTAATTATTATTTATTGACAGAAGTAGAATCAGTACAAGGGCAGTTATCATTAAAGGGATAGTTCGCCCAAAATTCAAATTTCACTCATTATCTACTCACCCTCATGTTGACTAAGAACTGTGAGAATTTTCAGAGTCCTCTGTCCCTTCTCTACAGTATGTCTATGTGCGGCCAGCAGAACCCGGCTCAGCGGGCGACCACACCTCTAAGCCGGCCGCAGAGATGGGTTACGTCTGTTAGATGAGTTTTTACAGCCAGAGCTGCTGACAGCACAGAGTGGGCTCAAATTCAGTTTTAGCTTTTCTGTAAGGTTGCTAAATAAAACAACTTGCAAAGCATCTTGGGATATGGGAGGCCGCGAAGGATAGTAGCAGTGCATCCTCTGAATGCAGGGGAAAGGAGGATGCATTGCAGGCTGCATTTGGAGGAGCCTTCCAATTTGGATGAATTGGGACAGCCTTAAACTGATGTTTTTTAGTATTTAGTGTTTTATCTATCCTGAGGTAAAATGGCAAGATGGTACAGTCGTTAAGTGCAATGGCATCTTTTGATTGACTTGGTAATTGTTTTTACTTAATCATCTTTTTGTTCTGGAAGGCTATTGGTCGTGTGCTTGTTGATCTTCCTCCCACCTTGAACGATACAGTGAGAGTGTTCTTGTAAATACAAATGCAAACTATATTCCATGTGGTCCTTTAGGAGATGTTCTCTTGCAGTAGCCATTACAGCCTCCCAAGCATTTGGTAAAGTTTTAATTTCTCTGGGGCTTTCAAATTGCCTGTTTAGTTTGCGCCGAGGCATTGTTCCAAGCGTCTATAAAATACCACTGTGGCTGGATGAAATGACCATATGGAGCTCTATAGCATTGTTGGATCCTAATTGCCCCCCGTTCTACAAGTGTCAGTTTCATTCAGGAGAACACAGGGACCGAGGGCAGAAAAAAAAGAAGAAGGGATGAAACGGGGTAGGAGCTGACAGCTGAGGAGGCTGACACTCATCAGACTCGTCCCAGCAGATGGATGTGGATGCTGTCGTGCAGGACTTTGTTCAGCAGATGAACAGCAGAATCCTCTCCAGGTTTCATTTAGCCTTGCTGCTCTTGTTAAAACGTTGCCGCTCTCCTCGGCGCAAGGAGCCTTGGCATTGCAACCAAGGACCCTGACTCTTAATTTTAGCACCTGAAGAGGTCCAGATCAATAACCATCAGTGTTTGGTTTTGGGCCACTGCGTCGATCAAGGGGAGGAGGGGGAGGAGGGGGGCTCAACCTCTCCTCATCTACTGCTCCCACTTTCCCTGGCTCTCGCTTCCCCTGCACTCTGTGTCACTCGGTCTTGTCCATTTTCATTCTTTATATATTAGAGATGCAGTCATGCAGTGTTTTTTACAAATCCAAACTATATTCCATGGGCTGGTCCTTTAGGAGATGTTCTCTTGAATGAATGAACCTCCCAAACAACAAAAAAGTTTCCAGTCAGTCCACAAAACATTTTGCCATTAGTGTTGTGGAGTGACAGACTTCAGGTCTGCAATGGAAAGCATAACAATTAAAGGAGTCATAACCTGTTTTTTTTTACGTATCCAGCCCCCCTTGGATTGCTTTTCATTCAGGAGAACACAAACTTATTAGAAAAAAAAAAATGTAATCAAACATTGAGCTTGTTCTGACCTCATCAGACTCGTCCCAGCAGATGGATTGGATGCTGTCGAGGTTTTGTTCCAGATGAACATTGTATAATATGTAATGAGGTTTCATTTAGCCTTGATTGCTCTTGCAGGAAGGACAGCTCTCCTCGGCGGGGGGGGCCTGCATGCAGACTCCAAAACATAAACAGCCCCTGGTCCAGATCAATAACCATTTTTGGTAGTGGACAGGGCGGGGTTGGGTGGTGAAAGAGGCTCAACCTCTCCTCAGCTCCCCTTTCCCGGTGAGGTCACCCTGGAGCAGAATCAAAATCTTGTCCATTTTCATTAGGAAGGCACACCCTTGTGCAGCTATTCCTGATCAAAAGAGCCTGGGCTGCGAAAAAACGGCGCCGCTTTCAAACTCCAGCTTTTCAGGCAAGTTTCAACTGAGGTCAAACACCAATATGCATGTTTTAACAAGAGAAATTGCGATTTCCGGGTGATGACTCCTTTAATGCAGACTATGAAAATTCCAAAGGGTTCACATTGCAGCTGTATATAAACGCTAGTCAGCCACAGTATCTTTCAACAGACATAAGCCTGTAAGACTTAACTTTGACCTATGATAAAAGGTTTAAATGATCATGTGAGGTCCAGCAGTAAATGTGAGGGAGGTGATGCAGATGATACGGAGCAGCACACATGTGACACATCCGCCCGGCAGCTTCACTTCACGTCTCCATCCTTTTGTAATTTTAATGAATCAACAACAAATGAGCCGTGGCGCTGGGCGGGTGTTTGTACTTCTCTGTGAATCTCTCTCCGTCCCTCCAGCACCACTGTACCTTCATACTCATTTCTGTGGCAGCCCTCCATCACACAAACACACATCCATGCATGCACTCTAACAGCTGTCTAGTTTAGAAAATTGACTTTTTGTTTGTATAGCGTCACATACAGAGAATCTCACTCAGCTTGTTTAGTCTCTTTGTACATCAGTATGGAAATGAACAGAGTCAGATGACTAGAATTCAAACTCTGTTCTTGATGCTCAGGCAAAGGAGTCATTTAAACAATAATGCTGCTAATATATAAATATATGAATGAATCAGACTTTGGGTTTAGTGGATGTGTAAAAGACCACCCACTAGGGACAGTATCTGTTATGTAAAGTGACAATACTACACAGTTTATGGTGATGTGCTTGTTGCTGATTAATGAACTGAGACACTGGGAGCTTCCGCTACAAACAAGCTTAAAATATAGACTTATTTAATTTTTTTCGGAACAATTTCTCATGTCGGGGCTTCAATACAAGAGGGACATTACAGACGAGCAGTATGGAGGTATTTGGATGTTTTTTGGTGTGTCTTTTTGGACGAAGAAAGTTGGTGTCCATTGACAACCATTATATGGACAAATACTGCTGCATGGACCCCCCGTAACTCAGAGAAGGAACGGAGGACTCTGAAAATTCTCACAGCTCTTAGTTGACATGAGGGTGAGTAGATAATGAGTGAAATTTGAATTTTGGGTGAACTATCCCTTTAAATCGCTCAAATCAACAGGCGGATATAACAACTGGACCTCCTTCTGGGGAAGAGGCTTCACTCTGTGGTGACAGGCGGCGGTGGAACGATATGTGCGTTTCTCGAGACATTAAATACAGCCGGGACAGACTCGTTCTCTGTCTCGCTGACCTCCTCGGTCCTGCCACCAGGAGACCGAGACCTCCCGTCATGTCAGTCCTCCGCCCCTCCTGATCCGCCGCAAGTTGCAAGAGCCCTTCGGTCGCCCAGTCTCTCCACTCCTCTCCCACACTTCAGCATCTGTGTTGGCTCGCTCCACTGTCCTTTTTTTTGTTGTTGAGGAAATTAACTAATAATAATGCAACGTATAGCCTAACTAAATACGCTTTATGAGTAATCAGAGGAGCGAGCCGAGCCGACATTGTGCAGCCTGGACAGGTGCTGAAGTGCGGATGAGAGGAGACAGGAGCAACCAGCTGAGAGGCATCTCCTCAGTCCTCGGCCATCTTTAATGTCTCAAGACACCCGCTATATTTGCATAGAATATTTTTTGGCAACCAGAATAACAATGTTTGATCCGATTATTTGGGATGGGCATTTATTAAGAAATATTTTGCAAGTCACAACACCCAGGGGTTAACTCGTGTTTTTACCGTCCTGTTGCCTTGGGACTGCCATTATAAATATTACAGTTTCTTTATGTCAGTCAGGCATCTCCAACCATTCAACCACTATTTAGGACTTATATTAACAAAAACATTCCGCTGATATCTGCTTTAAGAAAAATTTTGCTACACCCAGGAGTTAATTGGGACCGGCGGCAAATTGGGACTCGGCCATTATAAATATTACAGTATGTCAGTGCTCTCCAACCATTCAACCACTGAGCATCCCAATGTTGTACCGATATGATAGGTCGGATTAAAAAGCCCAATGGGCCGCATATGGTGGCTGGTCATAAACAGTCTTTGTATTAAATGTGTTAAAGTGAATGTAGTTTTCTTCAGTCCCCTCCTGTGTAGGACACAGTGTGTACCTGTCCTCCTCTCTGCTGGTGGTGTTGTGGGCTCAGGTCCTGAAACACAGAAGCCAAGCTGAAATATTTGTCTGTTTTAATCTGACTGCTGTGGTTGAGTGTCGACACTTTTCAGGTTGTTCTTTGTGTGTTTTCCCCTCATGTTGTCCGGACAATGAGCTACGCCTGTATCGCCTCTCTGTGTTCTAAGCCTTTTCTGCTCCAGTGCCAATAGATGTGCATGTGTTAAAGTCAGCCTCTGTTTGGCAGTTAGCCGGCCTCTACTTGAGGCGCTCTCCTGGGGGGCAAAGGTTCACCCCCCGGCCCTTCTGCCTCTCTCTTTGGTGGGGTCATTTGGAGAGGTAATCCACACATGGCTGGATACTCTCACTACAGCACCCAGCGAGACGATTAGGCTCCAGCATGGTAAAGGTAGATAGGATTAGCTTCATGGTGAATCCTAATGGGCTCATTTCACACACACCTTTTTATTTTTGTGGTTGTTGTTTTTTTTTTAAAGGTCCAGTGTGTACTAGGTTTATTTGCAAAATAACCCTTTTTTTTCAAAATGTTCTCATCATTTTTCAGATCGTAGAACAGGGTTGTCAAACATGCGGCACGCGGGCCAAAGCTGGTCCAGTCGGGGGTCCAATCTGGCCCTCAGAATGAAGTTGCCGAGTGTGAAATATACATAGAAGGCAGAAGAAGCATATTATTGTTGACATTGCACATAATCTTAATATGTTTTGTAAAAGAATAGTTGATGAACTGTAAACATCTTATAATACAAAGGGAAAAGTTCTAATTACTTATATTTTATTTATATAGAAACTCCTCGTTGTCCCTTTAAATAGTGAATCGGATTTTTGTAAAAAAAAATAATCAGATTTCGGAATCGGATTTTTTTAGGCCATATCCCCCAGACCTAAAGTGTATATTTGCTATGAAAGAAAATGTATTTGGTTTCCATAGCCTTATCATTCTTCTTTTATTTATTTATTTATTTATTTATTTATTTTTATATATTTTTCTGGGCTTATTTCAATTTCAATTTCAATTTCAATTTATTTATTTGGTAAGGAGGGACAGTGCACATCACATCACATCACACATTTGCCTTTAATGTACAGGATAGTTGAGAGAGACAAGAACTGGGAGGCAGAGAGGGGGGGAATGACACGGGATTTGAACTGGGGTCGTCTGCAGAGGACTATAGCCTCAACACACGGGGCGGGTGCTCTACCAACTGAGCTACTGTAAACACTGCCCCATCATTCTTCTTTTAGGATCTTGCGCCGCCATGTTTGTACGGCAGCCCCAATGGAAAATCCAGCCAGTCAGAGAACACGTTGCAAGAGTTTTGCGTTTATAAATAAACCAACGAAGAAGATGGTGGAAGGAAAGAAGAAGGAGGAGGAAACAGCAGACATATTGTAAAATGGTGTAGATCTTCATCTCATCGCTCCATGCTCCTGAAATACTCCCTGTCGTCACAGTCGTGGTAAACAAGTTTTTTGTCCTCGGAGGCCACCGTTACTTTGCCGACGGGAAAGGTGACTGCAAACTACAGTCTGAACGCTAGATGTCACGGTCTTAACCCCCGTTTTACACCCTGGACCTTTAAGTTAAAAACTGGCGTTGGGCTCGTGCACACTCTGAAATGGGGACCTGTACCTCACAAACCCAGCCCATAGATGACAACATGCACAGCTGGGTGAGCTGCTATAATCCCCCCCCACCCCCGACCCCCACCCCCTCTTTTTTTTTTTGTTTTTTTATTTTGGTCAATGTCAGCCAGAGGTCAACCTGGTTATAGAATGATTGCCTCACCATGGCTGCAGCCGTCGTTATTTATTTCACTCCACTCCACAAGCCCCGGAGATTGAGTTGAAGTACAGAGCCTGTATTTAGACTTTATTTAAGAAGATTGGTTGTGGCCACCCAAAGACCGCTCCTGTCATCCTTGTGTTCACCGATGGCCGGCCGGATCAATACAACACAATTGAGTTTTCCAATCTGCGGTCTTTGGGAATGCAGCTAGAGCACTTACAGGGTGATCGCTTCTGATGAAGTCTTCATCAGGATCTATTGACAGATTCATTTGAGCACCGTCAGTCCACCCTTACTACATGTTTTTTTTCACACTGTAAAGTAATGGGACACTAAAACCCTATTTAAAAAGTTTTCTCTGCAGCTGATGGAGAGATTGAAGCGGCAGAGCCGTCTCACTCCGCCAAGTTAACACGTAGTCTTATTTTTTTTATTTTGGTTAAAACCCAAGTTTATGGTTTTATGGCGTTTTTTCACAGGCCGGTTTGGTTTATTTAGTGTTTTTATTCATCGCTAAATTTAGACTCGGTGTCACCCTTCACCCTTTTAATCAAAACTGCTCCACGTTTTTCGATGGAACAATTATTCAAATAAAAAACCAGATGAAAAAATATGCAGTAAAGCAGCAATCACAAGATTTGCTTTTGAAAGCGAGGCCTAAAGGTGACCTGGCGGCCGATAAAGGGACTGTGCAAATTGCCAAATTATTTCATATTTAATTTCTAAACAAGCCCCAGGGCTATTGGATATCACAGGCTAATTCACAGCCGCTACATGTACACCTTGGAGATCGGTTTGACACTTTGATGTCCGAGCTGTTTATTCTTGTCTGGAGCGAAGCTGCTTTTAAGAAAGCCATAATCCTCCTGGTATTGCTGCGGCCAGCGATCCTCTGGCACAACATTTCCCAGTGGCATGCGTGACTCTGCTCATTTTCCACCTTGTTGTTTTACCTGTTTTGTATTTATGCTTCCCCCCACTTGACCCTTTTTTTTTCTGCGAACTCTCTGGAGAAACAGAGAGCTGCTAAAGTCCGGGTGGGTTTCCCAGAGAGACAGAGGCCGAGCCAACTGATCACTGCAGCTGGCTTTAATAAACTGGAGGATTAGATCGCTCGGCCTTATTGGCACTAAACACTTGAGATTATGGTTTGTTTCTGATGGCTTGTTTCTGACATTTTACTGTGTCAATTACACAATGATGCTTTATTTGAGGTGTTTATTTTCTAAAGACATTTTAAAACGATTTAATTTGAGTTAAAAAAGGGGTTCACAAACACAGCCTTTGGGCTTTTGATGTCATTCTCCTATTTCTGCCTTGGAGACATACAGCAGCAGGGTGATCAGTTCATACACATCAGAATTATAAGCAGTGGTGCCTTTCATGCTCAAGAGCTTTTTGACTTTGTCTGTTTGTTTGTTTGTTTGTGGATATAAATGATGTATAAAAGATGAACCAGCCTACACCTTTTTGGTCTTGAATGCCAACAAAAAAAAAACAAAGAATAGAATATTGTAAAGACTTATTTAGTTATTTCCTTTTTTATTTTGTTTTTTCTTAAAGGGATAGTTCAAAATTTTGTTAGATTGGCCATAATCTCTACAGTTTTAGCAGTACAGTAGGTTTGTTACCTTTAATTGTCGGTGCAAGCTATTTTTTAGAACAGTGGAGCAGAGCGGTGAGCTGCTTAGAGCTACGCTACGGAGACTCACGGAATTTCTTGGTTTCCCTCATCAAATACACAATCCAACAACTCCACAACGCTCTGGTGGACAAGTTGTGACCTGCACATTCACCACGCTATGAGATAATAACACAACGTTATGAAACGGAGCCATTTTCGAGGTAAATACAGAGACTGCTTGCTGAAAAACTGTCCCTGAAGGCAACATGCATCAGCGGTTTTGCATGAATTGATCTCCAAAACAACTCTTGTCTGGTAACGTTCCGTTATTATCTCATGGTGACGTGAATGTGCAGGTCACAACTTGTCCACCAGAGTGTTTTGGAGTCCCAGTCTGACAGCAGCTCTGTGGAAGCCAGCGTGCTCACATCCCAACATGCTGATGTTTAGTGAGTCCAGTCCTTACCGTGGTCAACATCCTTGTGTTGGCAGAGATGTGTGAGGAAAGCTCAGGAGATCACCACTGTCCGTTGCTACTCAAGATGTGTAGTCATTGTTATAACACTGGACTCTCCTGAAGGAAGAAATTGATGAAAATCTAATTTTTCCAAAGCAAGGACCACAGAGTTGATCATTCTTTGCACGTAGTTCTCAAATTCTTCTCTTTACATTTGTGATCAGACAGATCAGGTGCATTTTTGAGCCAGGCTCTCCAGCTATACCTGGTTCCCCTGCTTCCTTTCTTTACACTCAGTGAGGCCATCCATGTCTATGTATTTCTCCTCTCTCCTCTGACTTGAAAATGCTCTGTGTGATGTGACTTGTGCCATGGATGTGATGATAATCGCATAAATAAGAATGTCATTTTAAACAGATGACAGATCTCTCCCACCACATGGTGTGTTTAAATGGCTGTTTTTTTGTGTGTGTCTTTTCAGAGCTGCCAGATATTGAACCCAACCTTTTCCTGAGGCCCTTCCTTGAGGTGGTCCGCTCCGAGGACACAACTGGACCAATCACAGGCCTCGCCCTTACCTCTGTCAACAAGTTCCTTTCCTATGGCCTCATTGGTAAGAAATGTTGCTATTACCATTGTTTATATTTTTTGTAAGGTCAAGTTTACCGGCTTTTACTATATTTCAAACATTGCCTTTTTTAAAATTGGATTACCTTATGAATTATATTTATATTCCTATCACTGAGGGTATGCCTAATGACAGACAAAATAACCCAATACAATTTAGAAAAAGAAAACCATAACCTTCATGTCTGTCGACTGCTGTGAGGTTTTGAACTGCAGACTGAGTTCATAGTACCAATAGAAAGCCTGAAATAACAGATGTATGAAGTGAGGAGCAGCATCTAGATACTTAAAGAGATAGTTCAACATTTTGGCAAAATGACCTATTGCCATAATCCCTCTTAGCACAAGGTTCGTTACCTTTAATTGACCCTTCGCGGACTCCGCCCTAAAACCGCTATTGACCAATCATACGTTAGAAACCGTCACCTGACCCGTAACCATAGGCCTGGCAAGCTTCATTACATTTCCTGGGACGAAAAACAAAACGTTTGTAGAGAAGGATATTGTTATTGTTGCTGCTACTGCTGCTACAGCGGCGGCGGCAGCAGCAATATAGAGATGTTCAGATACGATCGGACTTTTATTTCGACTTGAACAAGTGTAAATGTGGGGATAACCATACGTTCACCTCCGACATGACAGCTGTACCAAAGCCGTACTTTTGGGGCTTTTACCTGGGCTTTCAGGCGAGGGATCCTCCAGGCAGGGGCTGCTTTCACTGACTGATACAGTGGTGGGAGAAAAAAAACTGCAGCGGAAGCCGTATGTGGTTCACAATCGCCCAAAACCTTGCATTTTGACAACCAGTGAGATGACGTAAATCTTCGTGGTGGGTTGATAGACGGTAAAGTTACCAGCCCTACTTCTGCTCTGTACGTTGTCCAGTCGTGTCGTTGAACATATGTTTTATCCTCCGGCGCAAAATTTGCTGATATTTCCTTTGAAATCGATATCAAACATTGCCAGGAGCATGGCTCGGAGTGAAAGCTTGCCCGGCATGGCAACAGTAACCAAGGGGGGCGGGGCTTACGCGAAGGGCGAATTGTCAGTGCAAATTATTTTTAGAACGGCGGAGCAGATGCTCAGAGGCTTATGGGTTTCCCTCATCAAACTCATCAAATACACAATCCAACAACTCCAAAACACTCTGGTGGACAAGTTGTGACCTGCACATTCACCACGCTATGACATAATACCATAATGTTACCAGACAGAGTTGTTTTAGAGGTAAATACAGAGACTGCCGAAAAATTGCAGTTATACATGAATTTTCCTCAAAAACAACTCTGTCTCATAACGCTCTGTTATTATCTCATAGTGTGGTGAATGCAGGTCACAACTTGTGCACCAGAGTGTTTTGGAGTTGGATTGTGTATTTGATGAGGGACAGGGGACCTGTACTGTTCACCTCCATTGTGTTCACTGAGCGGCTCACGTCTCTGCCCCGCTGATCTCAAAACAACATGCACCGATAATAAAAGGTAATGAACCTACTGCTGTGACTATGGGGATTATGGCAATAGGTGAATTTGCCAAAATGTTGAACTATCCCTTTAACAGAGGAGGAGGATGATTCAGGAAAAAAAAAAGTGCATGCATGCATGGCAGCACCAGAGTCCAGAGTTTTCTGTTGGGAAGCTACAGTTTAGCCACTGCTGTTGCTCATTGTTGAGTCAGTCCAGGAATGCCAAGAATGGTCTATTCTCATCATTGATGTAGAGGAATTGTGCTGGCGTCCATTCAGGACTGCCTACCCTCATTAGCCTCATCATGGAAATATGGGCCAGTGTCTGCCAGTTGTTTTGTTAAGTGTGAAATAAGCATGCATCACCAGATGTTAGTCTAAATAGCAGGGGTTGAGCCAATGTTACAGTGGTGTCAAAACAGCTGCAGCCGCCGCTAAACTGAAGACGAGCTGTAGATTACAGGAACATGTACACAGTTTCCGGAGCCTGTGGGTAATTAGTATTTGTCTTGTTGCTATGTCAGAGTGATCAGCCGTAGGTCACAGGATTTTCTGTTGTCAGTGAAATGTCAGCCACGCATGCTGAGGAGAAACATCGTCCAGAACAGATGAGGGCTGAGGATTAGCCACTGTTCATTCAAACTGGATACGAGGAGTCGATGCTTTCCAGGCTGATACTGAAGGGCCTCGGAGTACGAGTTAAGGGCCGGTGGGGGGGTGGGGGGGCGGGGGGCGTCTGCCCAGGCTCACTGATGTACACACACAATCTGTTCAAAGATCACCTCACAGATCACCGCCTGAATACCAGAGCCTTTGTCAGTCAGTTGAGACCTGACACCAGCCCCCCCCTTAATCCTCATCACCCCCATCCTGACGCCATTGCACCACCAGCAGCAGCAGCATCTCATCAGCGCTGTTCTGAGGGATGCACAACTGTGGCGGTGGAGCTCAGTGGAGCTCTCAGGACAATGCCCTCTGCTCTCCATGTGCAGGAAATATGAAGAAATATGACACTGGTTCAACAGCTTGATTAACCCTGGTGCATCTCAGTCTGACGTTGGTCCTTCACAGTCTCACCTCTCAACCATATGCTTTTTATCTTTATATTTATCAGTGACACAGTCAATTTACATTTTTCTCTGCAGAATGTCAAAGTGTCAGAAATGTGTAGTAAATCGTAGTATTTGTGTATTTTCTTTGTCGGTACAACCTGGATAGAATAGGTGTGTATATGTATAGATCAGTGGTTCCCAACCTTTTTTTGCTCGAGTCGTGATTTTGACATTTTTACAAATTTCGGGCGGCTGCATGTGATCGTAGCCGTCAGTGAAGATGCCCATTTTATATTTGATAAAGTGAAAGCATAGAATACAGTTGTTTAAGATTGTGTGTGGTGTTTTTAATTATAATTTTTAAAATAATAATATTGACAATATTTTTAAAATAGAATTTTTAGGGGTTTTTTTGCCTTTATTTGATAGCACATAGTAGAGATAGACAGGAAAGGGGGAGGCAGAGAGAGGGGCATGACATGACCAGGAAAGGTCTGCCCGATGCGGGACGCGAACCGGGGACGCCTGCGTCTGCATATACATGGGGCGGCTGCCTTAACCACTGCGCCACGCACCGCCCCGTAATTATAATTTTTAAAATAATAATAGTGACAATATTTTAAAAATAGAAGAGTTTTTTTTAAAAGTATATATATATACAGTATATATATTTTTTGCCTTTATTTGATAGCACATAGTAGAGATAGACAGGAAAGGGGGAGGCAGACAGAGGGGCAATGACATGCAGGAAAGGGCTGCCCGACGCGGGTCTCAAACCGGGGCCGCCCGCGGTGAGGACTGTAGCCTTTACGTGGGGCGGCTGCTTTACCCACTGCGCCACACACTGCCCCAGTAGAGAGTATTTTTTAATCAATTACTAGGCATTTCAGGGGACCCCATTTGAATTCCAGGTGACCTCACCCCACATGGGGTCCCGACCCCAAGGTTGAAAAACACTGGTATAGATAAATATCTACATATACACATAGACTACTCACATTGACAGAATGTTCAACAACCCTGCTGTTGTTAAGTACTGCCATCTCCTGGCAACACAAGGGAAAAACTCCAACATCTGTCATGAACACTGTTCTAGTATCTGTACTGCTTCTCCTCAGCTTCAGCAATAGGGTTTGCTTGATTTATTCACCCGGAGTGAGACAGATGCTGATAACAGTGCTGTTCTCTTTTCCTGTTGCTTTGTAATATTTACAGAACCGGTCATTTAGCGTCTTGTAACACTGAGGTTTACAGGTCTTTAGTGAGTGAAGACACACACACGCTCTTTATTTAGGGCAGTGTAATTCCTCTCAATCTATGGCCTGAGGTCTCCTGGCATGGAAGGAGCAGCACACTAAGCCCGGCTGCTGACAGATCTCCAGATTCTTTGCTCTAACCTCCCCTTTTCCCAATTCTCATCTTTCGTCCCCTGTTCCTCCTCCACGTTCCCTCCGTTCCTCCTGCCCCGCAGAGTCAGCAAAGCCTTTCATTGTGCTGCTAGCAGCCAAACGGTCACTAGCTCACCGAGGGCTCTGAGCTCTGAGGCTCAGCTGAGGCTTAAGACGCAGCCACTGCCAGAAGAGCCGAGCTTAGAATGCAGCTGGAACCTGCCTGTGACTTTAAGGCCAAAGAAATTGCTGTTAAATGAAACGTCTCATATGATAAGATACTTAAGTACATCATTAACATGAACTGCAACCACAGTCGTTCAAGAAAAACAAACTACACATGAATGACGGCAGTGGATTCTTTGCTGTCATATAAAAATAATAATCTGAGTCAGAATTCTCAAAGGTTAAAGGGATAGTTCGCCACAATTAAAAATGTCTTCGTGCCTTCTCTGAGTTACAGGGGGGTACGCGCAGCAGTATTTGTCCATTAATATAATAATATAATAATCAGAAGTAATAAGAATAAAGAGAACAAAAATGAAAGAAAATTAAAAACAGAGTTCAAATAGTTTTCATTATTATTATCCTTATTTAAAGAGGAACTATGCAATATTTTGGCCTTAATTAAACAACTTGATGGTTAAAGGGATAGTTCAACATTTTGGCAAATTCTCCTATCACCATCATCCCCATAGTCATAGCAGTAGGTTCATTACCTTTAATTATCGATGCATGTTGTTTTGAGATCAGCGGGGCAGAGACGTGAGCTGCTCAGTGAACACAATGGAGGTGAACGGTACAGGTCCACTGTCCCTCGTCACACTCATTAAATACACAATCCAACAACTCCACAACGTTCTGGTGGAAGTCGTGACCTGCACATTCACCACGCTATGAGATAACAACCAGTTCCCCTTTAAAGTTGAGTTTTCCAGTTATGAAAAAAAATGTGTTCATACCTCATTATGGCAGAAACACCACTATTTAGGGGGCATTGTGCAGTGACATTAATCATTTACAAGAAATGAAGAGATGGTTGCACCAGATTTAGCTCGCAGCTCATTTCCATCTGCAGTCCCAAACATGTAACATATAACAGACAGACAAGAAACACAGACTATAAAACTACTGCACAAGAGTGATACACCAATAAACAGTAGACAGCACATAGACAATACAAAACAGCAGTTTCCACATCTAAAAAGACCAGGTCAAGTGCAGCGCACCTGAGAAAGGTCTACCCTATCCTACTGTACATACTCAGTGAAGAGAAAAATCCTACAAGATGCAAGTATACATAAAATGTTTTAAATTTCCACAATTCATATTCCATAAGTCAAGGAGAGAACATGTTGCTTGTGCTGACTGCTGTGCGCAGTAGCCATGCGTCAGGGCCGGGAGCGGAGCAGCCTGGTTGAAAGGTGATCTTGTGCTATTCAGAAGATGAACAGGTGAACAAACTCATTTTCTTCCCTGACCATAGAAAACGCGTCAGCACCCCTTTGTTTGATTTCAAAAGATGTATTGGCCCTTAATCAGCGTGGAGCGCCGCCGCTTTTTGTGCGTGGCCCTAAAACGCCAGCCGCTCTGCCCTCCCTGCTCGCTCTCAATCACGCCATGGCTTTGATTTTTGAGACCAGAGTTTGATATACTTCAACTTCTTTATGTGGCAGCTGGTTCAACCCCCTATTGACTCTGCCCACATACCCTCAGGCACGTACACACATGTGGAGCCTCTCCTTTCCTCAGTGTTATTTTAACAACCTCTCCCCTCCCCCTCCCCCCCCTCCCCGATCAACCCTTCCTTTGGACACTGCTTGTATAGACTGTGTGCCAAGAGAAGGATTAGTGTTTTATATCACTTATGACATTCTGTGGGATCCCCCTGTGGCTCCAGTTTCTGCGTCTGGGTTCTGCAGCACAACTTCCACGCTTGTTGTTGCCCTCGCCTCTGGAGGGATGTTGGCATTACTCCGTCTCAGTGGCCTTAACTTCAAATAAACCACTTCTCAGCAACTGGCCGACCTCTTACTGATACGCCGATGTAACAGTCATCAAATGCCTCAAAACCTTTCATTTGCTCATCTGTCCCTAATATCGACGACAGGCTTACGTTGTTGTTATACTTTGAAAATCTTCTCTGCATCTCCTCCCTGGATCCTCCTTTCTCTATCTCTGCCCCCATCTGACCGCTTCC
Source organism: Decapterus maruadsi (assembly GCA_030347415.2). Classification (NCBI taxonomy): domain Eukaryota; kingdom Metazoa; phylum Chordata; class Actinopteri; order Carangiformes; family Carangidae; genus Decapterus; species Decapterus maruadsi. The sequence goes on along the minus strand of CM064892.1, from coordinate 26,282,264 downwards.
TTTTCTTCTCCCTTTGCTTATTAGTTAATGGATTACTGCTCCGGAGGGTGATGGGAAAGGAAAACAGGCTGGTTCCAGGGCAGATTGCAGGCCAGGGCGCTCAAGTTTCAAAAACACCGGCTCCCGTTGCTCCGACAGCCAATTTGTCCCAGCTTGCCTCCGACAAAAGAACCATTTGGTCATTAGATCACAGAAATGTAAAGGCGACGTGGCCGGACCATACCAGATTAGGCTGGTTTTGGTTGTGTGTGGAGCTGTTGGAGGAACTGTGTGTGTCGTGGGCGCTCAGTTGATCTGGTGTCGACTTGGACACAGAATACTTTTTAATTCCCCAAAGTGCTCAAGTCCCCTCAGACATTGAGTTGAACACTTGGAGTGATCCGACCACTTTGAGCACAGGTACAGCTTTCATACTGAAGTGCTCCTGCTCCCTGACATTACATGGTGAAGGTCAGTGGTCTGCTCCACCCGGTGTCAAGTGGGCTCTGCTGCACACCCACAGTCTTCACTGGACAGATGTGGGGAGCTGCACTCACCAAGAGGGTGTTACAGATGTTCTCTTTAACCACATGTTCATAGCGCTTGTAATGCAATCAGAATACAAATGTCTGGTTTGTGGTGCTGTTTTGACATCACTGGATCAATTCCTGACTTTGCCGTTTTGTATTTGGTTTGGTTTATTTATGTATTTCATTGGTCAAAAAAACAAAAAATTGTTTAATACAAAAAGCAAAATATTACAACAAGGGAGCAGAAAGAAGCAGACTTATTAAATCTGCCTTGTGTTTTCAAAGCATCGTTTTCCAAGGTACATCATGTAGGTATCAAAACAAAAAATGTCTGCAGACCAGCCAACAGTTCACAGTCCTGGTATATACATAAACATCTATATTTATACTGTATGTATGTACACATACAGTACTGTGTGTCATTCCCCCAGTCTGTCTTTCTGCTATCCAAAAAAAAAAAAAACTAAAATATTTCACTATAAGTCATTCATGGAAAGGTGCCAATGCAGTCCTGAGAAGGCTACAGGTTGATGAATGGAACATACTGTAGTAGATTCTCTTTATAAACTGGCCTGTGAACGTTGTCTGGTCCAACTGAGGAACCAAATTCAGTCCAGTGAAGCTGTGTGAAATGCAAAATGACATCACATCACCATTATAGGCAGATATTGCCACTGTGATTTCAGTGTTAATATATATTTTTTTACATTTTTAAGTTCACACCAAACAAACATCGTCAAACATGTCCCTTCACTTCTGGAGAATGTGACTTGTTGGTTTCACTGTCTCTGTACAGTAGCAGCAATGTATATTTTACTTTCATGTTCATGTTTCATTTTACTCCTCATGTTGCAATTGACCATACAAAGATATTGATTACATTGTGGTTAATTGAGCAGCTTCAGGGCTGGAACTTACAATCATCCTCCCAATTGATGACTTGTGATTAATTAATAATGTATGTTTTTGTTTTTAAAGTTATGTTTTGTCCAGCCGATCATCCCAGTGACTTACCAAAATGTTTAGCAACGTTAGCAGCGTTCTTTAACATGGAAAGCTCTCATCGACCCAGCTGGATGTGTTTGTTTGATAGTTTGAATCTTCTGTCTCTTGCTTGTTAACAGATGCTAACCATGAGGCAGCAGCGGAGGCCATTGAGAACATGGCAGATGCCGTCACACATGCCAGATTTGTGGGAACAGATCCTGCCAGTGATGAAGTTGTCCTTATGAAAATTATACAGGTACTACAGCATGTTAAATACAAGTTATTACAGTGGCCTTGGTCTCTAATATACACATGAATCAAGTAGATTTGGTCAGTTTGACCCAACAACCAGCTACTAGTCCTGGCTACTTATTACTATTTGGTTAAAAATGAATAAACTTAATACATTTACCATAAACTAGTTGCATTTCACTTTCCATATACATCTATGTATGTGAAAATCCGACCCTTGTGTTGTGCTGTTTCAGGTCCTGAGGAGTCTGCTGCTGACTCCAGTTGGAGCCCATCTGACCAATGAGTCAGTCTGTGAGATCATGCAGTCCTGCTTCAGAATTTGCTTCGAGATGCGTCTAAGTGGTGAGTCACATCTAACATTTATCAAACACCGATTTGTAACACCACATGATAGGCGTCTCCAGGATTTACTCAGAGCTGCTGTGAAATTATTTCCATCGGTTACAGTCAGATCAACTCTGACTACAAAATATTTTCACATATTTAATGCATTCTCACTTCTCAACCTTTAACAGACTGGTAAGAAACAGGAAAACAATATGATAATACTGTTTGTTTCCACAAGACGTTCTTATTAATTATCATTAGTGCACCTTATTCACATACAAGGTTTGGACCTTGTTACTTCTTCACAATACTAAATATACTGAGGCAAGGTACAATCTCTGTCTGCCAATAATTAAGTTGAGCATTGATGACCATTTCTCTCTCTGTGATTGCAGAACTCCTCAGGAAATCAGCTGAACACACACTGGTTGACATGGTGCAGCTACTGTTCTCCAGGTAAATGAATGAAATATTTCAGAGGGTAAAACATCAGTATCTGGAGGGTACAATGTCTGCAGGTGGTTTGTACTGAATGAACATGGCAGCTTTGATTTGTGCATAACATCTTCACTGGCATACTTTGACACTGTCTCTTTAGTTTCATTATGAACCCAGAATATTATTACTGTTTCAAAAATATGGAACTTTAACTGTAAGGGCAGCGTGCAGTGCATTGACAGACACAACCACTCCCACTCCCATTCACTCTCCTCTGAATAGATGTTTCCAATCCAGTCGCATTTGCTCAACGCAAGTCGGAAAATGTATGTGAACTTGTCACCATAGGAACAGTGGTGTTGATAATCTTGAAAGCTACAGCTCAACTGTGAACGTGCACCATGGAGGTGCTCCAATACATAAACAGATGACACTACAGCTGTGCCTGTGAGAGGCAAAGACATAGCAGATGTAGTTACTGGAGTCTACTCACCCTATAGCCAGTGCTTTGGGATCATAAATAACACTAATGAACTAATTAACCTGACCATGTTAAAGGTGTTTAGAAATGGCCGTTTGTTCCGTTTGTCCCGCCTCCTTCCATGAGTTTCCTTGAGTTTCCGCACAAGTTTACACGACTCGGAAAACACTAATGAATCTGCTCACTACAACTCATTCCTGCAAAAACCACTAGTCGCTCTCAAAGCTTCCTGGTTTTTCTCAGACCTTTTGATTGATTGGCGGATGACGGATCCTGAGATCATTGGTTGATGAATGGTGAGCAACGTGTCGCGTAAGTAGCTCGCCAGCATTATCCAATGCAAAAACAAAACTACCCCACTTTCACCCCAGATTTACAATGAAATAGAATTTTGCACAGAGTTTGGGCTCCATCGTCTGATAGATGAGTGATTACACTAATTTTAAGACGCATAGTGGGATCAAATTCAATTTTCTTTACTGAATACCTTTAAATAGAAACAGATTTAAAGGGATAGTTGAAAGAAAGTTCTCTGCACCGAGTCACAGGCAGTAAAGTGTTGTCAATGAGAGACAGTTAATCAGCGTATTTTGCTGTCTACGAGAAGTAGGTGGTGCAGTACGCTGGCAGTGTATTGTATTAAGAGCAGAGACCATTTTACTGCATCTAGTGTACTAAATGGGGATTTGTAGCTCAAACAACCCCACTTCAAAAAAGCTGAACTATTATAAAATGATATTATGTAAGGGATAATGTAGAGTGAGCAGGTTGTTGTAGAGAAATAAACCCTGACACAGTGGATGGAGCTTAGAGAAGGTTCTGTCCATCCTGAGGGGTTTCAGTCTCTCCTCTCTTTTTATTGATCTTGAAGCAGTATCCTAAAGGAAAGGTAACGGTTGTCAGCGCCGAACAGAGCAACGTCTCTAGCAATGGTCTGGGATAGTTCTACATTTTGGCAAATTGGCCCATTACCATAATCCCTATAGTCATAGCAGTAGGTTCATTACCTTTAATTATCGGTGCAAGCTATTTTTAGAACGGCGGAGCAGAGCCGTGAGCTGCTCAGAGCCACGCTACAGAGGCTAAGGGAATTTCTCGGTTTCCCTCATTAAACTCATCAAATACACAATCCAACAACTCCAAAATGCGATGAGATAATAACACAACGTTACCAGACAGAGTTTTTTTAGAGGTGAATTCATGCAAAACCACTGATGTGCGTTGCCTTCAGGGACAGTTTTTCAGCAAGCAGTCTCTGTGTTTACCTCAAAACGGCTCCGTGTTGTAACGGTCCATTATTATCTCATAGCATGGTGAATGTGCAGGTCAGAACTTGTCCACCAGAGCGTTTTGGAGTTGTTGGATTGTGTATTTGATGAGTTTGATGAGGGGAAACCAAGAAATTCCATGAGCCTCCGTAGCGTAGCTCTGAGCAGCTCACGGCTCTGCTCCACCGTTCTAAAAAAAGCTTGCACCGACAAATAAAGGTAATGAACCTACTGCTATGATGATAGGGGTTATGGCAATGGGCGAATTTGCCAAAATGTTGAACTATCCCTTTGAATAGAAATAACAGAACTTAGAATGCAGTGATTGGCCAATGAAAACACAGCATTTAACAGAGCTGTGTAATATATAGGTTCAATTTACACTGTTCTCCAAGAATATCATTCATATCAAAGCTAAATTGATATTATAAAATGAATTGATATTGAATCCATACAAGAAATGATTGGATCAGCTGATATTGACCAGCTACTGTATGAGTAACAATGAGAGTTGAACCAGCCACCGTCTCTGGTGCTGAGTAGCAAGAATACTAACATTAAATCACTTAATTGCACATGTCCCTAATAGACACACATACACATACACACACACTGTCTCCACAAACCCCATCCAGATGCATCAGAATGCCAGTCACATTCAGTCACAGACAAAGGGATGAGCCAAGAGAGCTTCACACCGTATGATCTGCATATAGATGAAGCTGTGCTCTCCCTCTCTCTCTCTCTCTCTCTCACTCACACACACACACACACACACATTCAGAGCTAGCATTGCTGGAGAAGCCAGACAGAAACAATCAGGAAAAGGAGATAAAAAAAGAAGCTGCTCTGCTGATCTGAATGTGAAGCAGCACACCTGGAGAACAAACAGCTCAGTTACCGTGTGATTCCCCTCCAACACCGTCTGACTCTGGATCTGCCACAAAGTGCTGGGTTATCTTTCCTCCTCTGAAGTCCAGGGTTGGCTTTTGCCAAGCTTGTCGCCATTCCCTGACCCCCCCCTCCCCCACCCTGGTGAGCATTCTCGGCCTGTTTGTCTTTATTGGCAGGACTCTTGTCTTGCACCTTGTTATCATGTCCTCTCGCAGGATTTTACTGTCCCAGTATAGAAATGCAGAGGTGCAGCTGCCAGACTCATAAACACAGACATGAACAAGGACACACAAACGTAGTGTGGGCTTTTTACTACATCTTTCTCATACTGCTCCTACTCACATATGCCCCACATCTAATTTTGCTCATGTTCAACCCCCCAGCCCCTCCCCACACTTGTCCACAGACCCTAAGAATGAGTCTTGCCTTAAACCCCCATCAAAGAATAATGAGCAGCAGCTCTCCTCAGCTCCTCAGAGGGAGTCTTAAATTGCCTGCTGAAAGTATTAGGCATGTTAATCTAGTGGACCCACAGATCATCCAATAATCATGCTCGCAAGACAACACTCTATTAACGCTGAGCTGATGTCAAAAGGGGGCTGCTTGCTCCTTTTTTTTTGTTTGTCTGTGTGTGAACGGGGGGTGACATCTCATTTTGCAGCAAAGCTTTAGAGTCCACAGAAACCAGGAGGCATGCAGGGACGTTCTTTGTGCCGCGGCCCCCGATAACAGCAGCCAGCGCTCCTCATCAACCGCTCTAAAGGTTCTGTTTGTGGCTCAGGTTGAAAATGTTGAGTTTATGACGGTGATATTGGTTCTTAAGCAGCTTAGGTAACATGCTCTGTTCCTTTTGTGCTAATTGTCAACGGCCTCGGCAGCGTGTGGTGTTGTTTCCACCTTGTGTGTGTGTGTGTGTGAGGGCAGAATCTGTTGATGGAGAGACAGCTGTTGTAGCAGGAGTGACCTTCAAACAGATGTTTATGGGTGATTCTTCAATTAGGGGAGTTTTTCTGTCCCCAGGGTGAATTTTTAAGGAAAAAATATATATGTTTGTATTTGTTGAGGTTCTGAAAAAAGGTACTATGTATTAATTAGGAGATGGAGTGAATATTTTTTTGTATGTTGAAAATACTAATAGATTTATCCCCAACCCAGGCTATTACATCGTCTTCATAGTAAAAGAATAATAATAGAAAAAATGTAAATTCATCAAAACTTCATGTGTCTAAACCGTCACACCAACTGTATTAGAGCAATAAAGGTTTTTCAAACTGCTGTTCAACAGGAAGTACCAGGTGCACAAGGCCAGACATGGCAGAAGCATCAGGGCTTATTAATTAGGCGTTATTACTGAACAAGTTACTGATATTTTTACTCCAGAAATAAGAAGTTTCATTTATTGACCTATATTCAGTAGGGGTGTAAGAAAAAATCGATACACTTAAATATCACAATATTTTTTTCGCGATACAGTATCGATATTCGGTTTTCCGTATTGTTTTTTGTATTACTTTATTTTTTAATAAAACATGTACAGAAATACAAAAACACAAGGGGGGGGATAAGCACTACTTAGTCTTATTTTTTTCATTTCTTCATGCAAAATTCCTGCCAATGCTTGTATTTCTTCAGCAAGCCGATGTTAAGCATGTAACAGCATGTGTGTGCTATGTGCTACAATTTTCTTACAAATAAATTCTTTCAGAGAAACTCAATATATCGTTGTTCCTACAGTATCGCAATATTTCGCAATATATCGTATCGCTGCCCCTGTATCGTGATACGTATCGTATCGCCAGATTCTTGCCAATACACACCCCTAATATTCAGTGTAGGTTGTTTGCTGGCTCCTGAGTTATGCTAGCAAGTCTAAAACTGAGCTTTTTGCTCCAAAAGGTAAAAATTGTCATCACCATCATACATCATTCATTACCATTAGTAAAGCCTGGTGTATGTTTCTGCGGATCCTACGCTGTAGCCTGACGTGCACCTCCAAAATATCCTGACTGCGACGCGAACCGCGGGGACCGTGATTGGTCCGCTCAGAACGTCAGTCTGGTAAATTCACCCGTTCAGCCTCGACTGGTCGGACAGACCACCTCCACAACAGCTTCTTCGTCCCCTACGCTTCAACATTTGCAATAAAAACGTTTGTTTTTCAGTTGCCATTGTTTACTGTGACCAGAAGCCCCACACGAGAACCAAGGAATCCGATATGAGCCCCTCGAAACCACACAAAGACACAGCCACACCCCCTAGCGGCTTGGCGGTGAATTGCAGAGCAACGCATTCCCTCGATGCAGATCTTCGAATGCTCAATGGCGGCGTAGGGTCGCCACCGTAGCTCTGCCGTCGTCGCGATGCAGAAGCATAAATCAGGCTTAAATTGGCTGATAATCGATGATGTCAAAATTAGGATCAAAATCATGCTTAGATTGTTGAAATATTTTAAAAAAACAGAGAACAAGAAATTTATTTTCTCAAGGTATCAAATTTCAAAAGCACCTGCAATTAAAGAGTCATCTTATATGTTTGGTTCCATCAAAGCATCAGAACCTGCAAAATATACAGTCACAATAATGCAGTAGTGATGCTCTGACAGTAAACATGTTAATGGGCACGGTGGCAGCTCTGACCCTAAATGAGTTTCTTTTTTCTTTCATCAAAGTGGTACTTTGAAATATACTCTTCACAAAATGACAATACTTTACTGAATGAAATACTTTTAACTTCAGTTCTCTTTTAATACGAGCTCTGCTCTATAGATGAATCAGCGATCATCCTGGCATTAGCACATGCTAGATGAGCTACAGTATCTGTGCAGTCAGGGTTGATGTCTGGGACCCGGTGGCCAACTGGCCAAAGTCAAGCTGCAGGCTGTATGTCAGCTGGACAGGGCCTGCTGCTGCTGCTAAAATAGATGTCTGTCATGGCAACAGTTCCTGGCAGTTGCTGTCAGGATGTTGAAATATTAGCAGTCAGTCTTAGACCTTACTATGTGACATGTTGTTGTTTACATTGTTGTTGACATTCAACCAGGAGTTGAGTCTGTTACAAGAGCTGAGAGCCTGGTTCTTTCAGTGCAGTATCTGGCTGTTCTTACCATGTCACTCTCACCTCTCATCTGACTGCCTTCACTGCCTGTGTCCACTTTCCCACAAAGGAATTTTTAAGACACTTGATCTGTCATAAGCAAACATCAAGGAGACTCACACTGCTTTTAACTCTACCATCATTTAGCAGACCAGATCATAATCTGGGCCCAGTTGTTCAAAAGGTTTAATCTGGATCAAAATCATCAATTTTTTTCAAATCCCCTGTTTTGCCATCCAGGATCACGTAATCCATCTCAACTTTTATCCCAGTTGTTCAAAGCAAAGTTGGATTGGATCAGTCTGATCCAGATACAGACTTTTCAAGATGACCAAATCCAGATAATGAGTGATCTAAATGTGACTGTGTATCACACCGAAGGCTACGAGGTAAAAAAAAAACAAACAGGCAGAACAGCAGCATAGGGTCACTCAAAGTATGTATATTGTTTTCTCTGCTGTTTCTTCATTGTCTTTTTAACAGCCAGAGCTTATCTGGTCTATAATAATAATAAAAAAGCAAATATTCAGTAATTAGTCCAATTACATTGTGAATAGTTTTCCATGTGTTTCAAATTCAAACTTCAAATTCCAAATTTAATATAATTATGCAGTAGTTTGGGAAAATTTCTTAATTTGTGGAATAATCAAAAGTTCATTTTATTTACTTTATCACTGTAACCATTTAAAGATCAGGTGCAAAACATAAATTAACAAATATACAGTATACTACATGATAAATGTTGTTAGTTTGATTTGATCAGTTTGAATTTAATTAAAACCACACTTTGTTCCTGAAATCCATCCTGAATCCACCAAACTGCTGGGATCAGATGTTTTTTTTGGGGGGGGGATCAAAGTTATCCTGATCCTAATAAAAAGGTTAGAACGACACAAAGTGAAGGTTTGAACCAGATTGATTATGTGATCTAATCCGATTTCAGTTTTCAAGATTTGATCCAATCCATTTTCCAAAATCCGATCAGATTACCTTTGAAAAGGGTGGGCCCTGTTTTTTTCAGCCTTTCTACAAACGCTGTGTACGGAGAAGAACTGTAACCACCTGCTCATGTAGGCACTGGAAACCAGCCTGACTCTACAGCTGTAGCTCCCTCCACACCGGTCAGACCTCCTGTCCTTTACAGTGGAGGAGGTTAGGGTAGCACTCAGGAGGCTACATCCTGGAAAAGCAGCTGGCCTTACAAGGACAATGTTAAAGTGGATAATGCAATCCTTTATATTCTCTATCAGATCCGTTCCTTCCTTCAGGATGAGCCAGGTGGTTATATTAGAATTACTTCCTATGATTTGCCAAGTGCATTTAACACCATCCAGTCCCACATTCTATCAGACAAGCTCAGGGGGATGAGGGTGGATCCCTGCTTCATACTCTGGGTTGTGGATTACATGTCATGTCAGGCTGGGTAAGGACAGTAATAAGCAGCACTGGGGCTCCACTAGGGACTGTCACGGCTCCACTTCTGTTCTCTCTGAAGATAGTGCAGTTCCAACTAGTGGTGCAACTCAGTTAAAAAATGAATCTAATTAATTAGGGGCTTTGTAATCACAATCACAATTATTCACCCGGAAGAACCGTTTTCATCTTAACAAGACCAAGGAGGACCATCTGCAGTGAAATGCTGCTCCTATGTTATCAGTCAGTGGTGGCCAGTGTACAGAACACTGGCAATAATAACAACTATCCATTCATATGTTGACAACTCAACAGGCCTCTGAAATGACCAATCACAACCAGCCAGTTCAAATGTTCAATTCAACTGATAAACATCTCTCTCTTCCTCTCTCTCACTCTGGTAATATTGTGTTTATGGGTGGTCAGGAATGTCACGATTATAGATTTTCTTGGTGCGATTATTGTCTGAGAAATAATCACGGTATTACGATTATCATGATTATTATGCATCAATAAATTTCACCACACTATGAATGTGTAAAATCAAATATAGTCAAAATATAATTACCTTACTAAACTCTTAATATAGGACCCGTTATTAATCCCCTAGGGGAAGTGTTTGAAATATATAGGTCGTTAATTGTCATCTATACCAAATATTTACGTTTATTTTAATCATTTTCTTAAAATTACAAATAACTTGCTAACATTTAAATTCCTACCAGTTCAGTGTTAGATAAATAGACTGGTATCTGTGTGTTTACCTTTACTTTGGTGCACATCTGCTGATATGGTTCCGACATGATCTTTTTCGGAAAGTGGCGGTATTTAGGTAGCCTCGTAAACCAGCCTCCCCCGGAAATGCATTCAATTCATTTCTCAGGGGGAGTCTGGCCTCATACCCGTTGTAACCGTTTCGCCGAAACACTCCGCCTACCGAGTCAATCAGTCCCTGATTGGCCAACGTGCTGTGATTGACACAGCACGTTGGCCAATCACGGACCGAAGAAGAACAGCGATAACGTCTTTTCCTCCAAGAAACTCAACAAGCGCCGACTCTTGCTCTAGTTTAAGTTCTGTAATTGATGGTATTTCATTTAGAACTTCCCTTACTGCTGTTTTTGCGCCGCTGTTTGACGCTCCGCCATGTTTGTTGTAGGTGAGTCCAGTCCATGTAGTGATGTTTTCAGGCCCTGATTGGCCAACGTGCTGTGTCAATCCACAGCGGCGACGCTGATTGGCTCGGTAGACGGCCGATTTCTGGCGAAACGGTTTCAACGGGTATGAGGCCAGACTCTCCCTGAGAAATGAAATGAATGCATTTCCGGGGGAGGCTGGTTTACGAGGCTAGTATTTAGGAATCTTTACGATCAATTAATTGTGGTGTTTAATACTGCGATTAATTGTGAAAACAAGAAATCAACACTACCCTATGGGTGGTAAAAAGTAAAGAGCAGAAATCACAGCTCAGTCTTTGTCTTTAATTCATGTTTTGTGTATGTATTTTGTCTAAAACCGAGGCATAGACACAGGTTATGTTTTTAACCCAGCCTTGTTGTTCTTACAGATTACCCCAGTTCAAAGAGGAGGCCAAGAACTACGTGGGTGCCAACATGAAGAAGGTAACACCACTGAGATGTTGGATGTGGTTGCTTATTGTTGTTGTGTTTTTTTTTTACTCTGTTTTTATTGTCTTGGTTTTTCTCATGGTCAGTGCTGAGTTTTAGGATGTTGTCTGAACATTCTTTCTATGTCTGAGAAACAGTGTTTTGTTGTGTCTTTAACAACTTATATTAAAAAGGAAGTAGCGGCGGACACAATGTTGCGGGTTCACTTCACAGACTTTACTGCGGACCGGCGTTGCCATAGAAACAGAACGTTACAGCACATATCACTACACATATTACAACGGTTACTTATCACTATTGGTTACTGCTTGTAACTACATTAAAATATACTCCATACACTACACTTCCTCCCCTTTTAGATAAATACTTCTCACACTTTACATACTGTAACAAAAACATTAGGTTCAAATATTAAATGGAAATATATACAGTTTGTAGATAGGCTATATTCAAGCTACTGTAGCCTGTCTGCGTGTGTATGTAATTGTGTGTGAGCATGAGTGGGTGTGAGTCCCAACAGTCCATAAAAGCTCACAACAGTCCATGGGTGACACAATGAAGATTATAAGACCAGTCTCTTGGGGGGTACTCTGTGTCTTTCAGGGTATCTCCTCTGGATCTTTGGGGTAATCTTCTGGGTTTCAGAGCTGTTCTCTGGGGCAAGATTCTGTGTTGCAGGTGACATTTCAGTGGCAGTGTCAGGATCCGTGTGTGACGTGTCAGGTGATGGAGAGATGTCGCACTTTGGCTGTGCGTCCAGGATCTGATCAACATGGCGTCTCCATGTTTGCTTGCCAACATCAACGGTGTACATCAGTGGTCCTGTTCTTGTTGCTATTTTTCCAGGTGTCCACTTTTCTCCTTTGTAGTCACGTGCCAGAACTTCCTGTCCAAGCTCAAAGTCTCTTACAGCCTTATTTGACATTTGGCTAAACTGTTTGTTTTGCACTTCTCCTCGCAGATTTGGTTTCAGGAGATCGATGCGGGACCTGAGATTTCTGCCATGGAACAACATTGCTGGTGTTTGGTTTGTTGTTGCATGAACTGAGTTTCTGTAGACGAAGAGGAAGTTGTCTACTTTGTGTTGAAGAGGAATGTCGTCTTTATCCATCGCTTTAATGGACTTCTTAAAGGTTTGGACAAACCTCTCGGCTAAGCCATTCGTTGCTGGATGGTGAGGAGCTGACTTGAAATGTTTGATGCCATTTTTCTTCATGAATAAGTTGAACTCCTCTGAAGTGAATTGTGGTCCGTTGTCACTCACAATTTGTTCAGGTAGGCCATTTCTAGCGAAGATGGTCCTGAGAACACTAACAGTCTTTTCTGATGTGGTTGACTTCATCAGAATCACTTCTGGCCACTTTGAATGAGCGTCGACTGCTATGAGGAACATAGAGTTCATGAAGGGTCCAGCAAAATCAATATGCACTCTTTGCCATGGTGCTGACGGCCACTCCCAAGGATGGAGAGGTGCTGGGGCTGGTGCGTTTTGAACTCTGTGGCATCCTGAGCAACTTTTGGTGATGTCCTCCAGTTGTTTGTCGATGCCTGGCCACCAAACATAGCTCCGGGCTAAGCTTTTCATCTTTACTGTGCCAAGGTGCCCTTCATGGAGAGTCTCTAACACCCTGGCACGCAGTTTTGCAGGAACTACTACACGGGAGCCACATAGCAAGGTTCCTTGACAGACGGAGAGTTGGTCTCTCCTGGCTGAGAATTCAGGGAACATGGGATTCCCATGTGCAGGCCATCCTCTCATTGTTATTTCATACACTTTTGACAGTGTGGGGTCATTTCTGGTGTGTCTCTGTATCTCTGCATTTGTTACAGGAAGCTGATCCACCACAGTTGTATGAAACACTTCCACTGGGTCTGGAGAAGAAGTCTTTTCTTCCTCTGTTGTTGACAGTGGGAGGCGTGACAAGCTGTCTGCGTTGCCATGTTGTTTAGTCCCTTTGAATTCAATATCATAGGTGTGAGCTCCCAGGAACAGGGCCCATCGCTGCAACCGGGCTGCTGACATCACTGGAATTCCCTTCCGTGGGTTAAAGATTGACAGCAGGGGTTGGTGGTCTGTCACCAGTGTGAATCTTTGTCCATACAGGTAATGGTGAAACTTTTTAATTCCCCACACAAGGCTGAGGGCTTCACGGTCAATCTGTGCATAATTTCGTTCTGCACTTGTCAGTGATCTTGAAGCGAATGCTATGGGACGTTCAGCTCCATCTTTCATGGTGTGTGACAGTACACAGCCAATTCCATATGGGCTAGCATCACAAGCCAGCCTGATGGGTCGTGATGGGTCATAGTGAGTGAGCAGTCCATCTGATGTTATCAGTCTTTTTGTTTCTTTAAATGCTCGATCACATTCCTTAGACCAGTCCCATTTTGCTCCAGTCTGTAGCAGTGCGTTGAGTGGGTGCAGTGTGGTAGCTAGGTCTGGAAGAAACTTATGATAGTAGTTCACAAGCCCTAAATATGACCTCAGCTGTGACACATTCTCTGGCTTTGGTGCCTGGAGCACAGCTTCAATTTTCTCTTTTGATTTGTGCAAGCCGTGCCTGTCAATAACATGTCCACAATATGAGATTTCATTTTTGAAAAACTCGCACTTGCTTCTCTTTGCATGCAGACCATACTCACTCAGTCTGGTGAGCACCTTTCCGAGGTTCTCCAGATGCTCTTTGTCGTTTTTACCAGTCACTATGATGTCATCAAGGTAACACTGTGTGCTGGGGATATCTTGAAGAACTTGATCCATTGCTCTCTGCCAGATTGCTGGAGCTGATGCAACACCAAAAACGAGCCTGTTGTACTGAAACAGTCCTTTATGAGTGTTGATGGTGAGATATTTCCTGTGTGACTCCTCAACTTCCATTTGCAGGTAGGCTTTTGCTAAGTCAATCTTTGAAAACTTTTCTCCTCCTGCCAGTGTTGCAAAGATGTCATCAATACGTGGTAGAGGGTACTGCACAGTATGCAGCACAGGATTGATGGTCACTTTGAAGTCTCCACATAAACGAACAGATTCAGACTTTCCTTTCTTAATTACTGGGACAATGGGTGTGGCCCAGTCACTCCATTCAACTTTTGTCAGGATACCAGCTGTCACCAAGCTCTGAAGTTCAGCCTCCACCTTTGGACGTAGCGCATATGGCACTGGACGAGCTTTGTGGAATTTGGGAGATGCACCTTCATTCAGCTCAATCCTTGCTTTTACTCCCTTTAGTGTGCCTATGCCAGCTTCAAACACCTTCTTGTGGGTATCAAGTAGCTGAGACAGTCTCTCTGGGGCATTGTGTGGGCTGTCTTTTTCTGTCTGTGCCACCTGCAGAGCTTTAATTGTATGCCAGTCCAGTTTAATCTTCCTTAACCATTCACGTCCGAACAGCGGTGGCCCTCCATTTTCCAGCACATACATCATCAGTTGCAGTGTTTTATCCTTGTATGTTACTGTCACTTTAAGTTTACCGTTGGGGCGCACCTGTTCACCTGTGTAGGTCTTCAGTCGTACAGAGGTCTTTAGTAGTGGTAGGTCAGGGAAGAGTCTCTTGTAGTCGGCATTTGAAATGACTGATAAGGCTGACCCTGTGTCTAGCTCCATCTTCAGGTTGACGCCAGACACCTGTGGTGTAACCCAGATAACTTCTCTGTCTTCATTTTCAGTCATATTGTTTATCTTTAAACAAGCCAGTTCATTACTTTCAGACTCAGAGGTTGATCCATCTTCATTTACAGTCACTTTGTGTACATGTTTACCTTTGTATTTCTTTTTATCCTTGTATCCTTTTTCTCTTTGTGCTTCCTTGCTGTTGAATTTCTGTCTGCACACTCTCTCTATATGTCCAGGTCTGTTACACTTTCTGCAGTTTTTGTCCTTAAACCAGCAGTCATTTGCACTGTGTGATGTTTTGCCACATCTGTAACACTGATGCTCCTGGTTTCTTGCATCTCTAATTGACATTTTGTGAATGCCGCTGTCCACTGCCTTTCTCTGTAGCTCCAAAGCATCCTTGGTTGCTGTCTCCATTGACACTGCAATAGCCACTGCTCTCTCCAGTGTGAGGTCCTTCTCTGACAACAGTCTCTTTTGTGTGCTCTGACAGTGCATGCCACAAACCAGTCTGTCACGTAAAGCATCAGAGAGTCCTGATCCAAACTCACAAAACTGCGTTAGTTTGCGCAGTTCAGCAATATAATCCGCGATGCTTTCATCCCTTGACTGATTCCTGTTGTGAAAACGAAATCTCTCTGCTATCACAATGGGCTTTGGGCTCAGATGGTTCTTTAACGTTTTAACGATGTCGAACGTCTGTGCGGCCGGCTTCTCGGGAGCGAGCAGGTTTCTGAGCAGGCTGTACGTCTTTGCACCCATTAAACTCAGTAGAGTGGGAACTTTCTTTTCGTCACTCACGTCATTTGCTGCGAAGTACAGTTCAATCCTCTCAATATAAGAATCCCAGTCTTCATTTATACTGCTGAATTCTTCTATTTTCCCGACGTAAGCCATGATACGATGTGTCCGTTTACTTTTGTCCACCTCCGTATTCGGCCGTTGATCCGGTTCAGACTCACTTGTCTCTTTTCTTTCGTCTTCTCCCTCTTTTTCCGAGCGCCGCCGTCTCTGTTACTTCAGCCGATGTTGCCGGAAACTTTGTTGCGTGTTGGTTCAGACTCGTCGCCAGTTTTGTTGTGTCTTTAACAACTTATATTAAAAAGGAAGTAGCGGCGGACACAATGTTGCGGGTTCACTTCACAGACTTTACTGCGGACCGGCGTTGCCATAGAAACAGAACGTTACAGCACATATCACTACACATATTACAACGGTTACTTATCACTATTGGTTACTGCTTGTAAGTACATTAAAATATACTCCATACACTACATGTTTGATGTAACAGCATCCCATAACTGACTGAGAAATGCAAATAACTCCTCATATCACATTATTCCTGCATATTGTAATCAGTGGTACTCCACTTACTTCTTGACTTCTTGGGTTAAAATGAGGTTGGATAAACAGTGCACTCCGGTCCCTCAACCTGTAGAGGGTGTACCACATGGGCTCAGTCTCAACCGCATTGATCTGGGTTTGAATCCGACTCAGGGCCCATTGCTGCATGTCATCCCCTGACATACATCCCCTGTCTCCCCTGATTGCCAGCCTCTCACTGTGTAGCAAATAAAGGCCGGGAAATCCTCAAGAATATCTTAAAGAGGAATTATGCCAAGATTTGTACCTTAATTAAACAGCGTTGATCAGTTTGATCAGGGCCATTTTGGTGGTTGCAGCTTATTCAAAAAGATCAAACACAGTTGTGTGATAATAAATGGCTTCACCCATCCACTAACTCTGAATAAAAAAGTTTTGTTGCATTGTCAATTATATTTTCTGAAATGGAGCCAGCATTTCACAAATTCTGCCAGGGTATGTACATTTTTGAGCACCACTGTATATGGTATATAATGTTGGCCACCTCAGCAGACATCGCTCTCATGGATGGCTTCTCGCTGGCTTCACTCAAAACAAATGCACATGACCAGGAGGAGGGTTAGCTGTGAGTTTTTACTACAGTGAAAATATTCACTGTCGGGGGAGCTCCGTAGAGGGAACTAAAACAGAGAAAACGTGACCAGACTTGCATATTTCCCCTTTAAAGAAAAAACATACTCATCTTTTCCTCACAATACAAGTCTGATCTGATAATATTTTCTTCCTTTTTCGTTCCATTTTTCAGTTTTTGTTTTTAGTTGGCCTTCTTTCTTTCTGCTTTTGTTTCTTATCATGTATCCTACTGCAGTATTGGTCAGTACTGCTGTGCCTCAGCAGAGGAGCTCAAAGTTTTCCTCCTCTGAGTAAAAGAACAAAATGGCACAAAACGAAAAAAACAGCATCTTGATAAAACAAACAAACAAAAACATTTTCTTTAAGCAGCATGTCTGTGGCGCCATGGCGTTCATCACTTTGACCTACTTGGTGACTGTATCCATCCCCAGCATGGTCAGCCTGGAGGGGAAAAAAATCTTACTTGGTTACACAGTCTCCTATGAGTGCAAAGGGGCATAGCTCCCCAACATGACAGTGTGAGGGCCAATCAGCACTCCTTGCAGCTTTAAAGCTATAGTTCAACATTTTGGCAAATTTGCCTATTGCCATAAGCCATATAGTTTTAGGAGTAGGTTCATTACCTTAAATTGTCGGTGGAAACTGTTTTTAGATCAGCAGGGCAGAGACGTGAGCTCTGCACGGTGCAAGGTTATTGCCACCTGTCACTCATCAAACTAATCAAATTACAATCCAACAACTCCAAGACGCTCTGGTGGACAAGTTGTGACCTGCACATATGGTCACAACTTGTCCACCATTGTGTTTTGGAGTTGTTGGATTATGTATATGAGCCTCCGTTGCATTAGCTGAGCAGCTCATGTCTCTGCCCCACCGATCTAAAAACAGCTTGCATGGACAATTAAAGGTAATGAACCTACTCCTAATAATGGATAATGGCAAAAGGCGAATTTGCCAAAATGTTGAAATAGCCCTTTAGTGATTCCATTTTTTTTTCTTTATAATTTTTGCTTTTGTTTCTACAAAAAACAAACTCTGTTTTATGATTATGAATATACCTCAACTCCAAATGTCCTGGTTTGAATGTCCTACTATGTAGTCATGATGTGAGGTCTCAGTACTGGGCTAGAATCAGTGGTTGCTTTCTGCATGCTACAGTATGTCTACCCATCCACTCTGCCTGTCCATTAGCTGGCTGCTTGTTCTCTAGTGGTTAGAGCATATAGTGGCTGTGTCCCTGTCCCTGTCTCCAACCCTGTGCCCTGTGTGTGTCCCACGCCCCTGTCATTATGCATAAACATGTATGCTCGAGTGCCTTCTATGTTGGTGTCACTGCAGACATGTTACCCATCACTAATCACGGGCACCTGCCCCCTCCCCTTCTCTTCTGAGGCTTACAATATCATGTGGAAAAACAAACGAGTACAGGTAAGGAAGATAACTTCAAGTCTTAAGGCTGGAGACTGTCTCCCTCAAATCTGTCCCCTGTCCTTATTTAAGTCCTCACTAACCTCCCACCTCCCCAGTCTGTAAACATGGCTAGAAAAGGGAACTTAAAGTGATACGCCAACTTTTTTTTCGTGTCTTGCCTCACTCCCGAGTCCATGACCAGCAGATAGACACCATCCTTTCCACTGTGCGTGCAGTAACAAGGGAGATGGAGCCGTATCGCCTGTAATTAGCTTAGCTCAAACACTGGAAGTGTATGGGTAGTGTTAGCCTGCCTCATCAGAGACACTCTTCAGCAACTCTAAACTGATGGATCTTCATCTCAGAGCTGACAAAACTCTCCAGTAAGGCATCTTGAGCGGTCAAATGCCGGTAACGGGACGAGATCGGTCAAAATGGAGGGTTCAAGCAAAGACGGTTTATTTTGGTTGAAGCTACCTACATCGAGGGTAGGTTAGCTTCCTATTTCAAAGTAAAAGCACTTCTGTATGTAAAGGGTAACAGCTGGTATTTAGCTACTTTCTCGCCTAAAAATGTTTGAAATGTTGATAAAGTGATATATTTACAGAGTTTAGAGCTAAAATGAAATCAGCTTCTGACTGCTGTTTTCAGCTTGGGTAGGAGGCAGGCTAACACTACCCATACACTTCCAGCGTTTGAGCTAAGCTAATTACGGGCGATACGGCTCTATCTCCCTTGTTACTGCACACACAGTCGAATGGATGGCGTCTATCTGCTGGTCATGGACTCAGGAGTGAGGCAAGACATGAAAAAAAATGTTGGTGTGTCCCTTTAATGTGCTGTATATAAGAAATAATCACCTGTTAAAGAACAAATCAACATGTGTAGATGATTCTGGACAGGCTCTATCATGATAAATATGATTGTCAATGCTTGTGAATGCTCGCATTACATTCTAATTACTTTAGTTGTTTTTTTTTGTTTTTTTACACCCTCAAGCGTTTGTCTCAGCTTCTGTGTATCATGCCACCCCTATGTGTTCTCATCGGTTCTCATCTGAGTATGCCTCAGCAGTTTTTATTATAGAAATAATAGAATCAACATGAATATTCACACTGAAACAGCCTTTAAAAACAACGGCACCCCACAGGAAAGCAGGATAAGACGCCCTGGAGTGCATGTACAATATATGCCATCTTATTTTGCCAGTTCATTTCTCTTATTAAATTATGTCAGTTCACATCTGAAGCTGTTACAAGCTGCTACTTTTGCACCCTACTTGGCATCTCCTCAAAACACTGAAAGGTTTTTATTTGATCTTGTTTTATGTTTTATCAACCCCTTTTTTGTCCCACTTCTATAAAATGATCATTTGTTTTTACTCTGTTGTTGTTGTTTCTATCCAGCTATTTTGGTACGACTGTATCTAACTATAGTTTTGCCAAAGCATGTGGTGTGAGGTTAAGTGCAGTGCAGCTGTTTATCCTGGACTATGCTGCTTTAAAGATGTCTGACTGATGATGGACACTTAAAATGAAAATCAGTTCAACACAAGTAGCAATACCATCTATTTTATTCCATGCATCCTTCAATCTACTTTACTCCCACATTACCCATAATGCAACTCAACCTGGTACATGGATGATAGTGTTGGGATGTTATGCTAGCAGCTAGTATATCCTGATCCTTGGCTGCTAAGAAGCAGAGGTGTTGTGAGGAGACATCTTATTCACTGCTCCATTGTCTCCTCTAGTTGAAGATGCGTGCCGGTGGAATGAGTGAGTCGTCCAAGTGGAAGAAGCAGAAACGCTCACCAAGGCCGCCTCGTCACATGGTACGAAGTCCCTCTAGTGGTCAAGTGGACCCAGGCCAGTCCAGCACCCTGAGCAACAACAACCTGGCAGGTGAGAGACTCTCCTGGAGACTGATGTCCCCAAATTCAGTTTTTCTGTTCTCTTCTTGTCTCATATTGATCTGTTTTCTTATGTGAAATACTGATCTTAATCCAGCTGTGAATAGACCAGAAACATTATTTAAATAAGTATATTTTGATTATTCATTTGAATAATTTATTTGCATCATAATGTAAACAAACAAGCAAAATAACTAAAATACATCAAGTAGATTATGGAGGTGAGATTGAAAAGGCCTGGAGAGGCTTACCGTATAGAGGGACTCTCACGTAAGTATTAAAAACAGACAGAAAAAAGTAAAAATCCACAGCAGTGAACAGACAAGCAAACATGTAGAAACATAGAATCAAAATAAGAATAAGTGAGAAGTCACCTGTAGAACACGAATAATATTATAAGGGAAAGAAGAAGTGTATCTGTGTGTGACTGTATGTTCCAAATCCTTGCAGTGGTACAGCCACCAATCTACATCTGTGCAAACTGAGGAAACATTTGACACCATTGTGCATCTGCATCTCTTTTGTTAGGTGGCGTTCCCTTCATAGAGCAAGGACTGTCCACTTCCGGCCTGCCGGCCTCAGACAGCGCTGGCTCATCCATCTCCAGCCCCACAGCCACAGACAGTGGCCTGGACACCTGCTCCAAGGCCACCTCCAGGGAAGACCTGTCTGACCTGGAACAGTGTAGCTCCTCTGCTAACACCCTCACCACGCTGCTGAGTCCTGAGTCTGGCTCTCCAGATGCACAGGTTAGGACTGTTTGGGATGTACTCTATCAACACATTATATGAATAAATGCTTATGATCTGATTTTTCTCCATTAATATACTTACTGTCGTCGGTAACGTTCTACATTGCCCCTGTGTTCCATGTGGTGTAGCCTGAGGGCAGGCAGATGGAACCATCCCAGTCCACCTCAGTGGAGTCCATCCCTGAGGTTCTGGAGGACAAAGACTCCATCACAGAGCAGTCAGACGGCGCCTCAGTCCACGACATGGACTATGTGAACCCACGAGGAGTTCGCTTCACACAGTCTACACAAAGAGACGGTATGGATGCTGAAGCTTTTCAAAGCTCCTATTCCTCTTCATGCCAGTCGTCTCCAACATGAAGCAGGTTAAACAAAACCAATGCATAATGATGATCTCCATCCTCCTCTTGTCTCTCTTTCAGGAGTATCCCTCATCCCTTATGGCCTCCCGTGTCTAAGGGAGCTTTTTCGCTTCCTGATCTCACTGACCAACCCGCACGACCGTCACAACACTGACGCCATGATGCACATGGGCCTGCAGCTGCTGACCGTAGCACTTGAGTCGGCACACATTGCTAATTACCAGTCATTACTAGGACTGGTCAAAGATGAGCTCTGCAGACATCTCTTACAGGTGAAGGAGAAATCTGAATGCACCTCAATTAATGACACGGCCTATAAATCCATTTTTGCACCAGTTTGTTGCTAATGTACACCATGATAGAACTTTATAATGATTATATTAAATGGTTATAAATTACATTTTAAAATTCACCAACAGTGCAAATTCTTGTTTTTGTCTCTGAAATGATCTTAAAGGGATAGTTCAACATTTTGGCAAATTGGCCTATTGCTATAATCCCTATAGTAATAGCAGATTAGGTTTGTTACCTTTGTTTGTCGGTGTAAGCTATTTTTAGAACGGTGGAGCAGAGCAGCGAGCTGCTCAGAACTACACTACGGAGGCTCGTGAGATTTCTTGGTTTCTCTCATTGATAACGTAATGTTACGAGACAGAGTTGTTTTTGAGGTAAATTCATGATGCATGTTGTCTTCAGGGACAGTTTTTCAGCAAGCAGTCTCTGTATTGACCTCCAAAACGGCTCTTTCTCCTAACGTTCCGTTATTATCTCAGTGTGGTGAATGTGCAGGCCACAACTTGTCCACCAGAGCGTTGTGGAGTTGTTGGATTGTGTATTTGATGAGTTTGATGAGGGAAACCAAGAAATCTCATGAGCCTCCATAGCTTAAGTCTGAGCAGCTCACCGTTCTGCTCATCCATTCTATAAATAGCTTGCACTGACAAATAAAGGTAACAAACGTACTGCTATAGGGATTATGGCAATGGGCCAATTTGCCAAAATGTTGAAATATCCCTTTAAGATATTGTTGCTGGTTTTACCATGATTTTACCACCTAAAATATTTGGTATTAGTTACCTGGAACAAACTCTGACACTCTGACATTGCTATTGAGTTTATTTTATATCTAGTGTAGGGATATTTATTGTAATATCGTCTAATAATGCAGCACGGTGTTCACATTTGCCTTTGGTCTGTCAGAATTTGGAAAAGGCCAGACTCATTTTCTGAGTTTTGATGTATGTTTTGTGATGATTTGTTTGCGTTGTAGCTGCTGAACGTTGAGCGGATGAACCTGTACGCCACCTCCATACGAGTTTGCTTCTTGCTTTTCGAAAGCATGAGACAACATTTAAAGTTTCAGCTTGAGGTAACAAGTTATTTTGAATTCCACTCTATCAGTAGTTGCTTGTATATGATGAGAGGGCAGAGGACTCATATCCTGTGTACTTGTCTGGCAGATGTACCTGAAGAAACTGATGGACATCATCACATCAGAAAACATGAAGATGCCCTATGAGATGAAGGAGATGGCTCTGGAGGCCGTGGTCCAGCTGTGGAGGATCCCCAGCTTCGTCACCGAGCTCTACATTAACTACGACTGTGACTTCTATTGTTCCAATCTGTTTGAAGACCTCACCAAACTGCTGTCCAAGGTACCGTCACATTTAATGTTTCAAATTGACGCTGCAGATCATAAAATGCTTGGAATTCTTTATTATAGGGACACTTACTGTATATCATATTGCTGTGCTTTCATCATAAATCACAAACAGAAGATCTTTTCGATTGTTGTCACATTGTTACTCGTTGTCACACAAAGTAAAGTTGTAGTGTGGCAGAGTTTGGGTATGCTACGAGCACAGGAAAGAAAGAGCCTGTTCACCCCTGTCACTAAAATGCATCTTGAGTGAGGTGTGTCTCACCTGGATTAATCAGTTTGTCCAATAATGTAAGACAGGAAATAAAGGAGCTTGTTTGAGTTCAGGAAGTAGTGGAGCTGTGCGTAAAGCCCATTAATCACTTCAATAGAACCTGCTTGAGTGAAGCGAAGGAGGCCAAGAGATCTTAAACAGGAACACATCATGCTTCGATCTAAATAAAAAATGTTTAAAAGATGAAAAAACAAAACAAAATCATTGACATCAATAAGACTGGAAAGTCTTACGAAGACATTTCTAAAGCTTTGGGACTCCAATGAACAGTGGGCGCAAACATTTTTCACAGCACTGTCATTCAAATAGTGAAATTCATGTTTTATATAGATTCATTACATCCAGACTGAAATAGTTCATGTCTTTATTTATTTTAATTATAATGATTATGTCTTACATTTAATGAAAACCTCAAATCTCAAAAACTTAGAATATAGTGAAAAGGTTCACTATTGTAACCTAATGATGTCACTCTAATCAGCTGATGGTTTCCTGAGTCTGGTTCACAGACCTCCATCATGTTCTAC
Source organism: Decapterus maruadsi (assembly GCA_030347415.2). Classification (NCBI taxonomy): domain Eukaryota; kingdom Metazoa; phylum Chordata; class Actinopteri; order Carangiformes; family Carangidae; genus Decapterus; species Decapterus maruadsi. The sequence goes on along the minus strand of CM064892.1, from coordinate 26,258,506 downwards.
TTTATTGAGATGCATCTGTAAAGACGGGCCTGTAGTTTTCCTCCACTATTATTTTGGACTACAACCAACAATTCACATTGTTTCCTTCTCATCTAGTGCCTTTTTAAAATGTCACCAATGAAGTTCTGTTTGATTTAAGAACTTGAGGTCATCTGCAGGTCTTAATAAATCATTCGCCCCTCTCTTGCTGCAGAATGCGTTCCCAGTGTCAGGGCAGCTCTACACCACCCACCTCCTGTCACTGGAGGCTCTGCTCACAGTGATCAACAGCACCGAAGCCAACTGCCAGGCCAAAGTGCTCAACAGCACCGCTCAGCACGAGCAGTCAGAAACACTGGTGGCAGAGGGAGAGGGTTCAGCCAAGAGTGGAACAGAGACTACAGCTGGTAAGCCACACCCACACGGTTTGAACATCAAACAGACATTTGACTCTGTAGTTTTTTTTCTAATAGAATTCTAATTCTCTGTCTCTTTCAAACGTGTTGCCTTCCCTTTCTTATAATAATACTAATAATAACTCTTTTTTAAAACCTAAATTTATAACCATAACACCGGTCAATGGCTATATTGATCTTGATGATTGTGTTTAATGTTTCCTTCTGTTTCCAGAAGACAGACTGGGCAGCACCAATAATATGAGTCCTCCACAAGCTGAGAACACCCCAGTGTGCCCACCAACCAGCGGCCATCTGATGGCAGAGAAGATGAAACTGGGTCGACAGGATCAAGGAGACAATGACACTGGTGAGACTTTGGGTTTTTGGTTTTTTAATCACTGGATGGAACTAGAAGTCGAAAGTGATATAAATATTCATTCTTTTATCCAGCTGAGAAGAGAGGCCCGAAGAAACCTCAGCGTTTCTCGTCATGTTTACCCGACTCCCAAGAACTGAAGGATATTAGAACAAAGAAAAAAGTGAGTGCCACTGAAGACCCTGTCATTGTACACATCCACACATCCAGAACCTACTGCGAAACCTTCAAATTGCTTTTCTTGTCTCTTGTCCAGCTGCTGTTCACAGGCACAGAGCAGTTTAACCAGAAGCCCAAGAAGGGGATTCAGTTCCTTCAGGAGAAACAACTCCTCACTAACCCCATGAACAACAACCAGGTGGCCCAGTGGCTCCGAGAAAACCCCTGGCTGGACAAAAAGATGATTGGCGAATACGTCAGCGATCGCAAACACATGGAGCTCCTGGACAGCTTTGTGAAGTAAGCCTCACTCACAAGCCTCAACTGTTTCAGACATCACCGGAAGCAGCGGAGCAGAACGTGAAGTTTACAAAACGTTTACATTTACATTGTGCAGTGGTTTTGGTTCCAATGATGCACAGATGTGTTAATAATAACTAAAGTGTAAAAAAAACAAAAACAGCAGTTGCTTTCATAGTGTGGTTGTTGTGTGCAGCACGTTCACCTTCCAGGGGCTGCGTATTGACGAGGCCCTGCGGCTCTACCTGGAGGCCTTCAGGCTCCCCGGAGAGGCCCCTGTCATCCAGAGGCTCCTGGAAACCTTCACAGACAACTGGCATGTAAGAGACGCTGCCATCACTCTCACTCATCAGTCTCATTTTGACGTTCAGATTCATACAGCACAGGTTTAGTGGCACAGCATTCCACACATGTGGCAGGAAGGATTTTTTTTAAATAATGGTCCCTGTGACAGTTGAGCTGTATGAGCCTTCTAGAGAAGGAACTCTGTAGCATCTCAAGCATCAAAAATAAAACCCTTTAAGGTTTGACTGGGTTTTTACTGTCAAACATCACACCTCAAAGTGACTGAAATCAGATGATAATTCATAAATACAGTGGCTAGAAAAAGTACCGTAAAATTCGGTGTATAAGCCACACTTTTTTTCCCTTTTTTTTCATCTAAAAAGTTGGGTGCGGCTTATACACCGGTGCGACCTATATACCAGGGTAAATGCTGACATTGTAAATTTGACCCACAGCGCCGTCATAGCCAGCCAGTGTGCGTAATTTTATCACAGACACTAGGGCTGTAAAGTCCTAGTCGACTGGTCGACTTATTGGTCGATACGTTCTGGGTCGACCAAAATTCTGATTGGTCGATTTTTTGCCGTGTTAATTTCATACAGTCTATGGTTAATTTCATCAGGAGGAAAGTACCAAGTGCTAATGGGGGTGTTTTCAGAGCACCCCTGTTTCAGAGGTAACAGCCTGTCTTCAGAGAACACCCCTCTTGTTTTCATTATTTTGGATTAGCCCAACCCACTAGGGACAGGTGGATTGAAGAACCTCCACGTTATTCAACGTCCGGTGATTTGCTGAATATTTATATTATATATATTATATATTTATATATTATATATTTATATACATTATTACAGCGAGTCCAGGCCTACCATCATGTCAAAGACATCAGCAGTGTGGCAGAATTTTACCAAAATAGATGGCGGGAAAAAAGTCGAATGCAAGATTTGCAAACAACAGTTTGCATATCTCGACACAAACATGGCGTATCATCTAAAAACGGTAAGATTTCAACATTATAGGCTATTAATATTATTAAACATAATTCAATATTATAGTCTAATAATCGGTTTTATAACTGCAGGCGCACCCGCGCAACAACTGCAGCATCCCTCAGATACACCCAACGCTGGATGTTAAGCCTCCTTCATCCAAACGCAAAAATGATATGGAATTGTCAATTTTATTTCAGGATATGAGGCCCAATGGAAGGCCAAGGTTTTAAGAACCTGTTAAAAGTTTTGGAACCTGGATATTCCGTGCCAGCGCGCCAGACAATAATGCATGCACTAACCGCAAAATACGAGGGACTCAAAGAGAAAGTTTCAGAGTTAATACAACACAGCGAGGCACTGAGCTTGACCACAGATATGTGGACGTCTATTCGAATGGAGTCATATATGACAGTGACTGCCCATTTCATTGATGGCAACTGGAAAGCAAAGAGTGTTGTGCTTGAGACAAAACAAATGGAAGAGCACACAGTTGCTGAAGTTTGATGCCTTTAAAATTCCACAAGAAAAGAGAGTGTCTGTTGTATGTGACAATGCTAATATGGCACTCTGTGTGGAAACACTAAAGGAGTCACATGAATGGTTGGAGATCCAGGTGCGGGGCACACTTTGCAGCTCTGTATTAATTGCGCTCAAACAAGAGCCAATTTGTCGCGCCGTGGCTGCAGCACGTCATCTTGTGGCACATTTTAAAAAGGGGCACAAAGCAAAAACTGGGCTTAAACAGAAGCAAGAGCAGCAAAATGTCCCTCAGCATGAACTGATTCAGGATGTGTCCACTTGTTGGAAACTCCACATTTTCAATGTTGGAGCGACTGTTGGAGCAACGCTGGCCCATTACCGCAGTGCTGTCTGACCCAAACTTTACAAAGAAGAGCGACAGCTACACTGGACCTCACTACAACACACTAGAGGACATAAAAAATGTGCTGAAACCCAGATAACTGACGGAGCTGCTGTCTGAAGAGGACAACGCGTCCCTGTCTACAACAGTACCCATGCTGGCAAACTTAAAGAAACGTCACCTGACCATCACGGATAATGACAGCCCCATTACCAAAAAAATGAAAAGCAAGCTGGTCGAAGAAATTGACAGCAGGTGGGAGTTTAAAACCCGAATTGTGAGTCTACATCACAGCTTAGTAGACCCTCGTTTTAAGCAGCTGTCTTTTCTGGATGATGCCAAACGAGACGAGGCCTATACAGAAGTTGCACAGCTGGCAGAACGACTGAGTGCACGCAGCGCAGCCACTGGTGAATCTGGAGGTGAGCATGTGTCAAAAAAACAGAAAACCGACAAAGAGAAGGAGATTGCGACGGAGATGAGGAGGAACTGGTTTCTACACAATCAGGTGGGAGAAGCATAGAAGAAATGAAAAACTATCTTCAGGACAAAACTAAAGTTGACTCTGGACCATTGGGGTGGTGGGAAAAGAATCAAGACAGATACCCGAGCCTGGCAGAGTAGCAAAGCGACTGCTCTGTATCCCGGCAACATCCACGCCTTCTGAACGCATTTTCTCAAAGGCAGGATTTATTGTCAACAAATCAAGAAGCTGTCTCCTTCCAAAGAACGTGGATATGCTTGTGTTTCTGGCACACAACACAAAAAGGTGTGGATAGTTTGTGGACAGTGGACACTGATTGTACTCTGTGAGTGAGTAGCCATTTGTTTATTTATTCACATTATTTCGTTTTTTTATTATTAACACATTAAAGCAGAAGTAAGTGATATATTTGTGTTAATATAAGTCTTAAATAGTTATATCTTCCGACAGCAATCACTTACATAGAGTGTTTGGACCAAAACACGGGTCTGTCAGTCACTCTGCTCTGCTCTGAGCCGAGGAGAAAACATTTATCGTATCCTACAGTTTTTATCCAATGAGGAGAGAGAACGGCATGCAGGGCTGTGTGTGCAGCCAAGGAACGCCGTGAATGTTAGGGACGAGGACTGTTATGGTGCGTTTTACCGTGAAGTGGTACCAGTTCGATCTGTACGAGTTCACCGGTCGGAAACATCACACTTTCACCGGTAAAACAGGTCGGAGAAACACGAGTGGGTTGCCTGGAACGCTACAAAGTCGTAAGTTGTGACTTGAAGCTGTAATTTACGATTTCAAAAGCCTGCCTGGAACGCAGCATTAGCGAAAACGACCGGACCACTTACTTCTGCTTTAACAACATAATAGTTTTGCACATTTATTTGAAAAATACTTGTGGATTTGGGCATTTAATTTATTGTTTTGTTGTATTTATTCTGAATGAGCCTTCCTTGTTATTGTTGTGCACTTTATTTCGTTTCAGTTTATTGCTAAATAACGAACTTTTATGGTTCCCTTTTATTATTGTGCACATTTATTTCTATTTATTGGATTTGGGCTTCTTCTTTTTTTTTTACCTAATGCGCGATTGCGCGGTGCGCACTGTAGGCTATTGTTTTGAGCCTATGCTTTAATGCACAGCTTTATTTCGTTGGCACTTGTCTTGATCTGGGATGTTTAATAAAGATAATTTTCCCTGAATTGCCTTTTGTGTTTAATTGCCTTCTTGTGCTGATGTCAGTATATTTTCGGTAATCATGGGCTTTTAAATTGCGCAGATGCACGTGATGGAAAACGCTGTCAAGCCAACTCGAGACCTCCCCCCCCCCCCCTCGATTAGTCGATTTTTGGTCGAAATTTCGGGGTTTCAGTCGACCAAGAATTTCTTTGGTTGATTACAGCCCTAACAGACACATGCACGACACCGACACGACGACAGTACGACTACACATACCTGGGAAAATTACAAGAAAGAGCTACACGGCAGCCCAAAAACTCCACGTTGTGGAGTTTGCGGAACAGAATGGAAATCGCCACGCGGGGAGAGAGTTTAATGTTGATGAGAAACAGGTTCGTGAGTGGCGGAGAAACAAAGCTAAACTTGAAGTCATGGTGAAAACTAAGGGTGCACTCACACACACTTCCCTGGCCCGGCACGGTTGGGAGAGTGTGCTTGGGCAGCAACACTTGGCCAGAATCGCACAATGCGCTGCGGGCTCGTTATCCACCACGTTTCGCTTGATTAAACTTCAAGATATTACCATGACAACCGGTCAAACAATGAATAGATCAGCGCATCCGCCGTGTTAATATACTCGGAGGCAACCGTGCTTCAGCACGCTTGGGTTCGAGGTAGTGCGGGCCAGCGGGGGACAGGGGAGGGGGGGCATTCTGGCTTCAGCACGGCACGGAACAACTGGCCCTAGTGTGAGTGCACCCCCAGAGGGAGAAAATGTCTGTGGCCACGGGTGGAAGATGCCGTTTTTGAGTGGATCGCTGAGCAAAGAAGCAAACTAGTCCCCTTGTCAAAAAACATGATTCGGATGAAAGCAATAGAAAACCTTGTTTTCCCAGTTTGAGGCCCTAAAAAATAGACTGCGGCTTATATACCGGTGCGGCTTATATTCCGAGTTTTACGGTATGTGAACATGTCTTTTCTGCATTAATTGAACATTTAATATGATCTGATCTACATTTTAGTCACAATTATAAACAAACACAATGTGCTTAACCTAATACCACACAAACAATTATAATATTTCATGTCTGTTGAACATATCCATTAAACATCCAACGTAAGTGAACTCTTGGATTTACTAAGTGGTTGAAGCTGCTTTGGCAGCAACAACCTCAACCAAACGTTTCACAACTGGTCAACACTCAGGATGAATTTTGGACCATTGGTCCTGACAGAACTGCTTCAGCTCAGCCATGTTATTATGGGATGTCTGGTGTGAATGGCTCTCTGGAGGTCATTCCACAGCATCTCTATTGGATTCAGGTCTGGCTCTGACTGGGTCACTCCCAAAGCTGGAGTTTCTTTTGTTGAAGCTCCTCTAGATGATCTAGATAGTAGATTTACTTCAGTGTTTCGGCTCATTGTCCTGCTGCATCACACAGCTTCTACTGAGCTTCAGCTGGTGGAGCCACCCTGACATTATCCTGTAGGAAGACTGGACAAACTCTGGATGATGTCAAACTGTCCAGGCCCTGAGGCAGCAGAGCTCCAAACCATGATGCTCCTCCACTGGACTTCACCTCTGACAGGATGGTTACATGATGCTATGCAGAGCCATTTTTACACCATACGGACAAAAAAATACTTAAAAGAATAAAATAATACATTTTAAAAAGTATAAAAAAATAATAGTTTTATCAGTCCACAAAGTGTTGTAGAGTGACACACTTCAGGTCTACAATGGAAGCAAAGCAGTTAATGCAGAAAACTATAAAATTCCAAAGGGTTCACCTACTTTTCTTGCCACTGTAAGTAATCCAGAAGAACAAAGTTTTGAAAGCAAGATCAAAGCTTGTATTAGATGGCCAGGCTGTCATCTCTGATGGACAGTGACCCCCACCCCATGAGGGACATCCTGACTGGACTAGAGAGCTCCATCAGTGTCCGGCTCCTTCACCATCTCAGGTCCTTCCTCCCTGAAGCTCCACAACAAGAGCTGTCTCAGCACAAAACATGATTGGAATGAGGAAAAAATAATAAAAAAGCATATTTGTTTCTCTTAGTCACTATGTTTAACTGGTGTGTGTACATGATATGTCAGACAGCAGGAGTGTACCCACCCTCAGCCTGTGTCCTGGTGCCAACCTTTATTTGCTCATCCAGCTAATTTACAGCTGGTGAAAATATAGATCAGACACGGTCACGTGATTAACCCTGGAGATTATAGTAGTGGAACGACATAAGTGTTAACACAGACACACACATCCACAATGATGGACAAAGGACAAACTCCACAGGGGGGCGAACATCTGACTTCTCAAAATAGACGGAGGCGCCATGTGACCTGGAAACTATTCATAGTAAAGGCCTTTTCTTAGGCTGACCACACACACACACACACACAGAGTAGCCTTCAATGTGTCGATGAGTAGTTTTAGCTAGTGACACTGTCAATGAGATTTCCACTCCCGGGGGGTCAGTGTAATATCAGCAGGATACAAGGTGAGCTGTTGTGGAACATGCTATAAACAGATTGGGTCAGAGATAAGTGGCTTTGACCCTCAGATGATGGACTGTTTATCGTGTGTTGCATGGTGTTCACGTGTGTTGTTGTGCGTTTGCAGAAAGTCAACGGCTCTCCCTTCATGACCAACGACGCAGGCTTCGCCCTGGCCTACGCTGTCATCATGCTCAACACCGACCAGCACAACCACAACGTCCGCAAGCAGAACATTCCCATGACTGTGGAGGTGAGTGACACACATGAACGAGCACACACATGATGGAGTTTTTGTTTCCAAACCAACAAAGAAGCAATATTAAAGGGATAGTATCATTTTTTTTAAGTGGGGTTGTATGATATACAAATAGCCTGTAAGTACTTTAACTGCAGTAGAAGACTCTCTGCACTCCTCCCGTTAGCAACGCCAGCCCATAGCCCTGCCCAGAGATTTACAACATACATTGTTGTGAATGGACCCAAAGAAACGGCCTATTTTCACGGCCCAAAAGAGGTTTTACCTGAAAGAAAAAACACAGTTCAATAGAAGGACAATGGAACTGTGTTTTTTTTTTCAGGTAAAACCTCTTTTGGGCCACAAAAATAGGCCGTTTCTTTGGGTCCATTCACAACAATGTATACTGTAAATCTCTGGGCAGGGTTATGGGCTGGTGTTGCTAATGGGAGGAGTGTAGAGAGTCTTCTACTGCAATTAAAGTACTTACGGGCTATTTGTAGATGATACAACCCCACTTTTAAAAAAATGATACTATCCCTTTAAAGCTGCCTGCTCTGCTCTTGGATTGTAAATATCACTTTCCAATAGGGCTGCAACTGACGACCATTTTAATAGTCCGACCGACCATCTATGACAAGACTTGAAAAGACTTTTAAACTGCTGTTCACAGACTCTCTCCATCCCATCTGACTCAACTGGAACTGTTTTGTAAAGAAGAACAGGCAGAGATGTGCAAAGCTGCTAGAGACAAACCCCAAAAGACTTGCAGCTGTAACTGCAGCTAAATGTTTAACAAAGTGTGACTCAGGGAATACAAGATTCAAGATTGTGGTGTGCATATACCACACTTTTCAGTTTTTTATTTGTAAAAAATCTTATCATTTTCCTTCCACTTCCCAGTGATGCACTACTTTGTTTTGGTCTATCACAGAAAATCCTAAAAAAAAAAAAAAACAATTTTAAACATGCCACTATTCACCAAATTGCAGTGAACTATCTGCTTGTGTTCAAACAGAACAGAGAGTGTGTTTCTGAAATGTCTGAACATTTCTATACGCCTGTCTCCAAAAAAACAGCATGCACCAAGATCCTGAATGTGAACTTTAAATAACTGCACAGCAAATGTGCTTTTCATTTTTTTATGTGCTTGTTGGAAAAAATGCATCCATTTTTTTCCCTGGGACATGCCTCCATTTGTGTCAGATAGTATGACATTCCCCTGTGAGTGCTAGAATTTGCACGGTTGCTGCCCGGTGGCTCAGAAATCCGACAGCCAACAGCTGTAGCCAGTGGTGGTCCATCTGAGAGGTTGAGTCATCCTAAACAGACGACAACGGGTCTGGGGAGGGGGAAGGGTCTCTCTCTCGCTCTCTGCCTCTGCTCTCTTCTACCCTCTCTTGTTTTTTCTGTCTGTGATTGACAGGGGATGAAGACTAAACAGAGTCTCAGGGGCAGCTTTGAACAGATTGTGGGCCGACTGCTCTCATTGACAAACAATAGCAAGCACTTTGTCTGTCTCTGTCTCACTGGTAGATTTTTTTTAACATGACCTACTGCAGAAGTAAACAGTGAAACTCTACGGTACAGTCATTGGTGATAATTCGATAACACTTGATAACAATTGATACTTGATGTCTGTCTCTATAACGCATTATAACCATACTTATAATGAGTTATAATGCAGTTGTAGCACTGTATAGCTATAGTTATAAACACACATAATGCTTTACAACAATAATCATAACACACTATAAAGCATTTCATCATGACTTATAAGGTTAGGTCTTATAATACATTATAATTGTTAGTAACTGGCTGACAATGACCACATCAATAATGCATAATAAATATAGTTATAATGTCGGACACGGACATAGTTGTAATGTGTTATAATTGGCTTATAAACGTGTGTAACTATTGTAACTATACCATTTTTTTTTTAAACCAACCCAATGAGTCATACATCATCATAAATGCGGTGTGTTTATCACTATCCTATCTAAATAAATCAAAATGCCCAAAGTAATAATAATAATAAAAACAAAGTATATGGACTTTGAAACAGACAGATGGTTTGAGAGGTCCAATAAAAGTGGAACTGAGCATTTCACTCACCTAACAGCTGGTTAAGTAAATGCATATTCATATTATTCACCACAGTATGTGTATTGAAAAGCTCTGGCCTCCAGCTTTGTTTCCTCTGCTCCTTTTTCTCCTCTTCATATTTACCAGTGGGACAAATCAAGGCCCTAAACCCTTGGCTTGGGGCTATCACTCATCACTGGGAGGTTATGTTTATTTACAGGAGGATCTTGGCACTAATCCCTGTTTTCCCAAAGCTTTACCCAAAGTGTATTAGGTGACAGATAACAAGTGTGTTTCCACCCAGCTCCTTTTTAATTGATGTTTTGATGCTGAGTTCGAGGCACTGGATGACGGTGGCTGACCTCAGCAAAACGTTGCTACTGACTGACGCGTCGGAGGAAACGTCTGCAACTGTCTGTTTGCTCCAAAGTTGATTATTTCACTAAATCCTCTTGTTTCTGTCTTTAAACAGCAATTCAAGAAAAACCTGAAGGGTGTCAATGGAAATAAAGATTTTGATCAGGACATGTTGGAGGACATCTACAATGCTATCAAGTAAGCTGCTGACATTACCATCAGAGGACATTTACAGTATGAATGAATTAATTTTTATTTTCGTGTCATGCCACCACTGTGTTCCATCCCATATTAGATTAAAAGACACATTTAATGACAAATACAAAAAAGACTAAACAGCTCCTGTTGGTAAGACATAAATAAACAATTTAAGAGTACTCAGCTATATATCGCTCTTTGTCTCATCGCCAAAGCCTTTTCAAGAAATAAAGAAAATGCAATTATATTCAACTGAAAAAGATGTTTTAGCTTCTCAGCATCATCTAACCACACCACACATTCGTTATTTGGATCTACCTTACTAAACAATTTTTGTCTAATAGAGTCATAAAAAAGGACAGTAGAACACAAAATGACTTTCATTCTCCACCTGGTGAATGTCACATAGTAAGAAATAGAATTCAGATGGACCATGTGCAGGTTTTCTTTTCAAGTAAAGACCTCACATTGACACAGTTTATTTATGAAGTGATTGATACGTTTGAGGAATAAAATAAAACAGGTTTACAGGCAAATGTCAACCCTAGGAATTTAAATCAGATTGTTCTGGAAAACCTTTAATCCAAGTTCAAAGTAAGTTCTGCTCTTTTATAGCAGCAACATTTATTACTTTCATACTTTGGCTACGATCATAAAAAAAAACAAAGTGAAATAAAAAATAATGAAAACATTTTGTTGACTTATATTCCAATGTTTTTTTATAAGTCAAAGCTGCCTCTAATAATCCAATCATAGGATTTGACTCAAACAGTTTACAAAAGATCTAATTCACATATGCATATACACCTGTTTGTATTCTTCAATTATTTAAATTAAGAGAAGGAAATTATAATTTCAGAGCCTAAAAATGTGTGAGAGGGAGAACCAATGTAAAATACAGATGTGTTTCGTTTTTTTGAATTAAACTACGGAATTGTCTTATTGATGAGTTTAACCCTTGTTGTCTTTGTTTTGCACTGATGATATTCTGGGTTATCTTATTTTATGGATTGTATAGGATCGGTTTAAAGGGATAGTTCAATATTTTGTCAAAGTGGACCATTGCCATAGTCATAGTCATAGTCATAGCAGTAGGTTTGTTACCTTTATTTGTCGGTGCAAGCTATTTTTAGAACAGCGGAGCAGAGCCGTGAGCTGCTCAGAGCTAGGCTACGGAGGCTAGCAGGATTTCTTGTTTTCCCTCATCAAACTCATCAAATACACAATCCAACAACTCCACAATGCTCTGGTGGACAAGTTGTGACCTGTACATTCACCACGCTATGAAATAATAACTGAACGTTACCAGACAGAGTTGTTTTAGAGAGAAATTCATGCAAAACCACTGATGCACGTTGCGTTTTCAGCAAGCAGACTCTGTATTTACCTCAACCTACCGAGGGATAATGGCAATGGGCCAATTTGCCAAAATGTTGAATTATCACTTAAATAAAAAAAGCTTTGGGCTTCAGCCTTTTCCTTTTTCGGTCAGTGTAATCATGTATGATCCCACAAATGGCCGTCTTTTGTTATTTATGTTGTATGACTGAAATCAACTCTTCATTCATTTTGTATTTGTTTCCCTCTCATCAGGAATGAAGAGATTGTGATGCCAGATGAGCAGACAGGGTTGGTGAAGGAGAACTACGTCTGGAGTGTGTTGCTACACCGCGGTGCCACACCTGAAGGTGTTTTCCTGCACCTCCCACCAGGCAGCTACGACCACGACCTGTTCACCATGACCTGGGGTCCCACCATTGCCGCTCTGTCCTACGTCTTTGACAAGAGCCTGGATGACAGCATCATCCAGAAGGCCATCACTGGCTTCAGGTACGTCAGCTCTTCAGGTTGTGGAACAGAGAGGATGAGGAAACAAAGAGCTGCCAGGCTCAGGAAAACAACCCCTACAGAAACACAGAAACATAACAACTACAGGAATGTGATCAAACGCAGGATTTTCTGGAGGGCTTTTTGTAAAATGGAATGCAATCCATCTTCTTACTAGTCATTCAAACATGTCATCATGTTGCAGTTCTGTACTTTGTCTACTCTCCAAAAGGGAATTTACCGTATTTCACAATGTTTTGCAAATCTATTTAAAAAGAAAAACTGATACCAGTGACCTACTGTAAGTATTCACACATGATTCAACAGTGTGTTTCTGTCTTTGCAGGAAATGTGCAATGATCGCAGCTCACTATGGCTTCAGTGACGTTTTTGACAACTTGATCATCTCCCTCTGCAAGTTCACCACTCTGAGCAGCGAGGTGGGTTTATATGCTAATATATAATGTATTCCAAATGATTTTACTCAGTGTAAAGAGCAGAGATCACATTTTTAGTTTGACATTTTTCACAAGTGAATATTATTCAGGTAAAATATTATTTTTCACACACAAAGAAAGGCCTGAAGGTCAGGACCTTGCCCTCAGAGACACATTGGTCAACACAGTTGTTATAAATAATAAAGCAGTTATAAACGATATACTAATGAGTATTCATGCGTTCAAAACGAAGAATTCAGTATTTATTAATGCTGAACTAATGCTTAATAGTGTGTACTTATTATAAAGTGTTATTGACTGAGTAGAGATCAAACAATTAAGACAGTATGCTGTAGCAACACAAACATCATAAAACAACCATCACCAGCATTTCCCCCAATGTGCATATGATCAATAACAAGAAGTCAATCCAGAAAAGCCAGACACGACTCAAACCAGTGACTCTGCTGGCTCGACATTTACTTAAAGAAGGAAACTACAAATAACATGGAGGACTCACAGAGGGACACTGCTGTGTTTCTTTATTTAAGATGTGGGGCAAAGGTCAAAGAGAGGTTAGCGCTGGACTTGGTCAGGTTATGGTGTGGTAAATCAAACAAACAGACAAACAATAAGGAGCTCAGTTACTTTAAGCAGAGATCCTCCAGTCTTGTGCTCTGCTGTAACGTGTGCAGCCGTGGCTCAGGCCCAGTTAATGCACCTACACCATGGAAACACAGACTCTGTGTCTACCCCACCAGCTCTAAATTAAACTTGTTCACTCTTGACTAATCTGAGGCAAAAAGCTATTCCTGGTAGTGACGGTGCTCTCCTGGTGCTACCACTCCAGCTGAGGGGGGGCCAGGAGGCACAGATGGTGGTGTGTTGATGGTGCTGACAGTAGTTGGCTGTTTGGTGTAGGGCTGCCCCCAAATAGTCGACCAAGAATTCTTTAGTCGAGCTAGATTTGATTTGATTTGTTTGCTCTTTATTTCGAATATATTAAAAAGAGAAAAGAAATCTAAAATCTGGGATCATTTTGAGATATTATTGCTTTATATTTTTCTGTAATGTAGCAACTGTCTTGTTGTCGTATACAGTGGGGACAATGCCCATATTTTACTTGATCAAATTAAATAAATGAGTTTATAACCTTTAGATGATGATAATATTTCTGTCTATTTTGTTGATATTCTGTCACTTTCTGTTAAAATAAACTTACCATACAAACTCTAGGCCATCCATTTTTTTGTGGGGGAGCAAACTTACAAAATCCGCACAGGATCAAATACTTATTTTCCCCAATATACAGCATATAGCATTTTCTGCAGCGATTAGTCAACTAAATGACAACTACTGGTCGACCAATAAGATCTTTGGTTGGAGGCAGTGTTGGGTTTGATGCCCAGGTGTGAGGAGGTTAAAGGAGATTTTATATTTCCCAGTGCCAAGTAGAAACAGGGAAGGTGATTTCAGCGTATAAAAAGAAGATGCCAGTGCCCTTGTGTTTCCTAGTAGAGATGTGTAACTGTGTAAGAATGTTTTCTGTGTCCTCTCCTCTTGCAGTCTGTTGAAAACCTTCCTACAGTATTTGGCAGCAACAGCAAGGCGCAGACAGCAGCCAAGACAGTGTTTGACCTCGCCCATCGGCACGGCAACATCCTGAGGGAGGGCTGGAAGAACATCATGGACTCCATGCTGCAGCTGTTCAGAGCTGAGCTCCTGCCCAAAGCCATGGTGGAGGTTAGGACTCGCGGTCTAAACTCTAAATACTATTTTCCATTCAGTCAGCGCTCGGTGACGGCTCTGTGGTTATCGCCGCGGTTACAGTCTCTGTTGTAGTTTCTGTTTCAAAGACAAATGCATTTTCTATATTGTCCTGCCACCTGCTGGTCAGCGCTCACACTGTGTTCTGACAGGTGGAGGATTTCGTGGAGCCAAACGGGAAAATTTCTCTTCAAAGAGAGGAAATGCCTTCAAACCGGTATGAACACACCCACACACAAGAATAAGTTATGAAATCTAAGTATTGAATGCATCAACATTTTTCTCTACATCTATAGTGCATTATGAGCGCATTCATAGTGAATTATAATGCTCATTATAATCAATCATAATGCATTATGACTGCATTCATAAACACATATAAAGCTTCATGATGCACTATATCAACAGTTATAAATATAGCTTATAATGACTTATAAATCCAAGTGTCTTATGAGTGCTCTTGACTGGTTATAAACTACAGGCTGACTGATGAGGCTTATAATACAACTCCTACCCCTCTATACACACACCTCAACAATCAATTGTTATAAGGACTATAGGATGCCATAAGTATATATAAATGAAATCTTTAAAAGTGAGGTTCATATAGATGCATCTATAATGCATGAAAATGAGTTACACTTTACTTAACGCCAACAATGAAACATCATGATTAGCACTGCACTATAGATGCATCTATTTCAATAAAATTGTAATCCTTATAACAAATAGGAGTAGTTGTAATGTATTATAAGTCTCATCAGTCAGCCTGTAGTTTATAACCAGTCAAGAGCACTCATAAGACACTTGGATTTATAAGTCATTATAAGCTATATTTATAACTGTTGATATAGTGCATCATGAAGCTTTATATGTGTTTATGAATGCAGTCATAATGCATTATGATTGATTATAATGAGCATTATAATTCACTATGAATGCGCTCATAATGCACTATAGATGTAGTCTTCATAGAAAGTGTTACCGGTATTTCTAATGGGGCTATTGATGTGACCAGATGTCTTTAACAACCCAAGTAATCCACACACACAAAGTAATCAACACATATCTGTCCATAAATTAAGTGTAATAAGTGAAATGACACAGGGAATAAGAGCCAATGAGCGCTCACAGAGAGCTTTAGCCTGACCTGGAACCAGCAGCTAAACAATGAACTTCAACTTCAAACAACTTTATTAATCCCACCAGGGGCAATTGATTTCAGCAGCTTGCACAGTCCAAAACACAGTAAACACAAATACATATAAGGTAAATATAGAGAATAGAATGCCAAGGAATACAGTGTTGTCAAGGATCAACAAAGTGAATAAATACATAAGCTGCACATGTTAGACCAATAAAATGTACATGGCAAGAGGAATAAAATCATTATAAAGAATTTAAGGGGATAAAAGATTTTTTTTTTTTAAAACAGTGCAGACAGGTGAGGCATAGCGACGACCTGAGGGCAACAGAGGGAATTCACTTGCCGGCACGTGACCAGGAGAAGACAAGATATTGTTTGCTTTCCTCAGAATTAGTTGGTCACAAAAACAGTTCAGGTCCCTGAATGTCACTCCTGTGATCTTGGAGCAGGTTTTTATAATGCTGTACAAGCTGTTTTTATCTGTCACTGTGAGGCTGGGAAACCAGCAGATAAAGGAAAAACACAGGAGGCTGTTGTAGTGCACTGAGTAATGCACTCAACCACCACAGCCTCTATGCACACACACCATGCAGGACTGTTGATGCGTTCAATACTTATTTTCCTCGCTGTATAATAAGAATATTTTGTGAACAGTTGTAGACAGACACACTCACTATTTAATACTTAGAAGAACAGCGCTGTTTACTAGAAGAAAAAATGGCATTTTTCTCATTCATCACTTTGTTGCTTGATAGTGGAGAGTCTGCTGTGCTGAGTTTCGTTAACTGGCTGACGCTGAGCGGAGCCGAGCAGTCAGGACTCAGAGGCCCGTCCACAGAGAACCAGGAGGCCAAGCAGGCTGCCATCCTCTGCATCAAGGTACTCAACAGCTGCTAGAATGCAGCAATGGATCTGAATGTTCTTGCTTCATGTGTCTCAGTTTGAAGCACCTTTGACCGATGTTTGGAAATATATAGTTTACATTTCAACATCTTCATGACAGACAGAATGAACATGTCCACAAGACAAGTCTGTCCTGTGACTCGTGTCTGTGAAGACAGCTGTTTAGATTCTGATGATTCCTTGTAATAGTGTAATAGTAATATAGCACTACTTCTATTAATACATTTATTATATAGCACGTAATAGTAGTAATTTAGTAGAAATATATGGTATATATGCTGAATTGTATGCTGCCTGTAACATGTTTTACATGACTAATTATTAGGCCATGGGTCTTTACAGTACATTAAATATAACATATTTGTTTGGCATTGTTGTTTCTTTCATGTGCATTAAAGGGATAGTAGCATTTTTTAAGTGGGGTTGTATGATCTCCAAAGTCCAAATAAAAACTGCATTTTTCCTGCACTTTGAGGGGCTGGAAAAAATGATATTATAGCGAACAATGGAACTGTGTATTTTCTTTCAGGTAAAACCTCTTTTAGGCTGCGAAAATAGGCCGTTTCTTTGGGTCTGTTCACAACACTATATGTTGTAAATCTCTGGGCAGGGCTATTATGGGCTGGCGTTGCTAACAGGAGAAGTGCAGAGAGTCTTCTACTGCAATTAAAGTACTTAGGGGCTATTTGTAGGTCATACAACCCCACTTTAAAAAAAATGATACTATCCCTTTAAACTATGGACAATAACCCTCCACAATGACAAACCACATATTGTTTGTAATGAAAGTTCAAAAGTTTGAAACCTCTTGTCTTTGTTTCTTCACAGCAATGTGATCCAGAGAAGCTGATCACAGAGAGTAAATTCTTACAACTGGAGTCACTACAGGATCTGATGAAGGTATTCATTTACTCTTACAGGTGTTACATTTACAACAACATTCAGTTGTGCTCAAAAGTGTACATACCCTGGCAGAATCTGTGTAATACTGGCAACATTTCAGAAAATATAATTGATAATGCAACAAAACTTTTTTTTATTCAGAGTTAGTGGCTGGACGAAGCTATTTATTATCACACAACTGAATCCTAATGATAAATGCAAACACCAAAATGGCCCTGATCAAAAGTTTACATACCCTCAAAGTTTTACCCTGATAAAATACACACAGGCTGACACAGACTGGTTTAAATGGTTACTCAGAGGAACTGTCCACGTCTGGAGCATGATTGCTTGTAATTAGTGTCTGTATAAAAAGTCAATGAGATTCTGGGCTCTTGACAAACACCTGCACATTTCATCCACTGCTGCACTGACTTTGCTGGATTCTGAGCCATGGGGAAAGCAAAAGAACTGCCAACAGTCCTGAAGGAGGAGGTTGTTCAACTTTATAAAACATAAAAAATATATAAAAAAGATATCCAGAGCTTTGAGAATGATAATCAGCAGTGTTCAAGCTCTCATAAAAGTGGAAATTGAGGGTCTGTTGATACCAAGCCACAGTCTGGTACCATCCAAAATGAGTTGGTCAGACTCTCTGATGATCTTTTTTTTAATGATTGTGTTATTTCTGGATGTCTTAACAGTTTAATTTGAATCCCATTGAAAATAAGAGAAATCTGTTTTGTCTGATCACTCATGTTTTCCTTCAAGAATGGTACACAGTGATGTAAACTTATGAGCACAACTGTCTGTCCATATAGAATATTGTGTCATGGTTCAGTCATAAAGAGAACAAATCAACCCCACCACTCCTCCTCAGGCTCTGATATCAGTCACCCCAGATGAAGAGACTTACGATGAAGAGGATGCTGCCTTCTGCTTAGAGATGCTGCTGCGTATCGTTCTAGAGAACCGGTAGGACACTGTCATCAGTAACACAATAACACTGTTTCTCCACAGCCCATGTTTAACACACGGCTCGTCCTCTGTTTGTGTGTAGGGATCGTGTGTCCTGTGTGTGGCAGACGGTGCGTGACCACCTGTGCCACCTTTGCGTCCATGCCAACGAGAGCTGCTTCTTGGTGGAGAGGGCCGTGGTGGGACTGCTGCGACTCGCAATCCGCTTGTTACGACGGGAGGACATCAGCTCTCAGGTACTCCAAACAAATCACAATCAGAACATCAACACTGTTGACGAAATACTGCAATTTCAGTGTATTGATATTTTCTTATTCAGTAAAGAAGTGTAAAGGCAGAACTGAAGGATCTCTTCTCCCTGCACACCCACAGGTTCTGCTCTCCTTGCGTCTCCTGCTGATGATGAAGCCTCATGTGTTGTCCCGGGTCAGCAGGGAGGTGGCCTACGGCCTTCACGAGCTGCTCAAGACCAACGCAGCCAACATCCACTGCACCGACGACTGGCACACGCTCTTCTCGCTGCTGGAGTGCATCGGAGCTGGAGTCAAACCTCCTGCTTCCTTCCAGCTGGCCTCCACCTCCCCTGACAACGACACAGGTCTGGAATGTAGTTCCGGCTGCGCATTTGCCTTGAAAACAACTCTGTCTCATAATGTTACATTATTATTACATAGTGTGGTCATTGTGCAGATCACAACTTGTCTATGAGAGCATGTTGAAGTTGTTGGATTGGTTATTTTGATTGAGTTGAGTTTTTTTCAATGTACTTTAATGGATTTAAAAAATGATGTAGATTCAAGAACAACATCTTCCTGTGATCAACTCTGAAAATCTTCTAGTTCCCAGCAGTAAAGAGAATAATGGGGGATCTCAAAAGGAGTTTAAATCGAACGCAACTGGACTTGGTTGGCTATAATGGGGTAAATCCCCAGTAGCTGCTCATTATTCATTATATTGCACCTAGTTAAAATGCATCGTGTCTGTTGTGTCTCTGCAGGTGCCCAGTCAGACAGCGAGCTGACGTCTCATCATCCCAGTGAACTGAGTTTAGACCGAGGCTACACGTCTGACACAGAGGTCTACACCGAGCACAACAAGACCAGGATCACTCGCTCCGCCACCGATGTGGATGTAGCAACCAGCGAATGGCTCATGGTCAGCACACACACTCATACAGTAATGGATAAAAGGATGCACAGCTGATCAAATTCAGATTTTTTATTTTGTTGTTTTCCTCCAGGTTGGGAAAGATGACCTGGACATGAATAAGACGGCTCCATTGAGCTCCAAAGCTCAGCTCAATCATCCACTGGTCAACCAGTACAGTCTGACCCTGGGTCAGGACCTGGGCCAGCACGACACAAAGTCTCTCATTAAATGTGTGGAAACGCTGTCTTTCATCGTCCGGGACGCTGCGCACGTCACTCCTGACAACTTTGAGCTGTGTGTCAGAGCGATACGAGTGTTTGTGGAGGCCAGCCTCAACGGAGGTGAGACACTGAAACACAAGGAGCTGAGTTCTTATCAGACTGTGATGAAGTGAACAAGTACTGACTGAAAAGATGTATCAGAACCAGAATCACATTAGTATCAGCATTGCCAAGTAGTTGCACAACTTAGTGATACAGGCATGAGGAATTTGCTTTGGTGTTTGGTCCATAAGTTAGTTATCAGCCCAAGACAGGGGTCGGCAACCTTTAAGCATTAAGAGCCGTTTGGGCCTTTCCCACCATATCAAAACTCACTCGAATGTGTGTCGCTTTGGGTTGCGAGTGAGCATGACACACATCCTACACTGAAAGTAATCGGCGATCTGTGCGCATTAAAGATCTACATCTGAACGACTCCCATGCACATTCACCCAAAGAGGTGACCAAAATCACGAGGCGGCCGCCTTTGGCTCACATACTGTATAGGGTCAGCTGCAGAAGTCACTTTCATTAATAAGGGCAGCCCCCAAAAAATGCCAGTTTATATAATCATGTGATTACTTCCTCTGAACTTCACTGCATGGGTTGTAAGACATCACTTTGATTATCACAAAATTATTGAAACAAGTTTTATTTTAATGTCACATGAGCACCTCAATGTCCAAAGAAATAACTATAATGGACAAATGGCCATTATTTAGCCTCCTATCTTTTCTTTCTTTCTTCTTTTTTTTTCCCCAAATGAGCTTGCCCTCTCTAAACCATGAGAGCCACAGCAGAGGGACGAGAGAGCTGCATGCGGCTAATATATTCTATAATATATCACAAAGTGCAGTGAGCTGTAGTAATCAATAACTCATAACTACAGTAACTAATTTATTTGAATGGGTGTTCACAAGACTGAGGGGGGGGGGGGGTTAATGAGGAGGAAATATGAAGAACTCAGCTGTGATTGAAAAGCATGAGTCGAAAGTTGTAACTGGAAAGAGGTGCAAAGTACCACCATCAGTAGAGGAAACCCTGCTTTAGAAGTTCCACATGCTGAGGAACTGTGTGCACACGTGTAGACCGTGCACGGAGCCAGTCGCACTTGCGCTTGCTTGTTCCTCGTTTGTCATACTTTGATTCCAGCACCTTTCTGAATGCCACCACTCAGTGACACTTCTGTTGCATAGCAACTCAAAGGTCACATTGACGAGGGACCAGCTGCAGAACAGAAGGAGAAAGAAGTGGGCAGAGAGCAGGGTCAGGACGACGGAGGCTGGTGGGAGGAGAGCAAATATTCTCTCTGTCATCGTGGGTAATGTGAGATCAGTGGATGAAGGTCGGCGAGGAGTCCCAGCCACTTTCTCTGAGAGAAGTGTTGTGTGTTTCCCAGAGGAGAAGAGACACATGGACGGCACAGCAGGAGGCAGCGGAGGAGCGTTTGAATTTCACATTTGAGGCCAAACGTAGCTGCACAGCACACAGTGATAGATTCTCTCTGCTCTGAGATGTCCACAAATAACCCAGATAAATGAACAACTTTAAAGGGACATTGTGTAACTTCTCCTGTTATCTATTCACAAAAATCAATCATTTCATTCAAAAGTCTGTTTTTCATTCATCAGTAATCCCCCCCATCAACAAAGTGAAGTGTTCCTTTCAGCTCTGAATGAGCCGTTCATATCCTTCATATCTCCATGGAGCGGGTCAGCTCGCTGCTGGCTGCCATGTCGTGTCTCCATGTTTTTACCTTCAGTGGCAGCGTGACGGTAGGAAACCACGGAAACTCAGCGGAGACACCGGAGCTGTCGGCTCAGGTCCAGGTGGCGTCTGTGAAAAGTCACCGCGGTTACGCAGTGAGGACTGTGCAGTCGCACAGACGGCCGTCAGTAACAAACCAGATGTCATTTTAGTCACAGAAGTCCGGAGAAAGCCGGTAAAACGTGGGTCAGGTCAACAATACAACATCGCCATGACAACATATTGCCTCGTGCTGACGGACCACTTGTTTACATAGAGGCTTGTTTACTGTATGCCGTTAACGTGCAGCAGCTGTCGTCCGTCTGCCCAATTTCACGTGAATGCAGCATGAAAAATACAGTTGAGTTGCTTGCGATCTACAACCGCCTCACTAGATGGGAGTAATTCTACACAATGTACCTTTAAAGCATTTACAAACCTGTGTAAGTAATTCCTCCACAGGAAACACATCTTGAACACACACTTAAAATCTAGACTCTGCAGGTTTTTCCTAAAAAATGAAAACTAGATTTATACAAATGAAATTATTATTATTTTGATGTTTCGGTGTAGTCGGGATGTTTCGGGGCGGGGTCGGTGTGTTTTCCCCAGCCAATGACAGAGCGCAGGTGAAGGCGGGCATGCGGTGCCGTGGGCTTACATAAAGCATGATGGTTTACCCTACGCTGATACTCAAAGCGGGAAGTGACGCCAAGAGGAAGACCTGAAGTAGGCGGCATTTTACAAACCCAGTATCATTAAAAAAGCGTCTACAAGACTGAAACAAAGAGATGAAGTCAGTAAAAGACTCATGAAAGCAGCAGTAGTAAGAGATGCATGATAAGTGAACACACAACTACACGACGAAACAACATTTTGAAAACCCAGAATCAGTTTTAAAAGGTTCTGCAATACAAGTCAACCCCTTATATTCACTAAAACACCAAAGCAAATTCCTTGAATGTGAAACCAGTGAACCTGATTCAGAGCCTTGTCAGTGACCTCTACTCCTACTTTAATCCTGAATAATAAACAGTTTTTTTTAAAATCCGTGCTTGCTCAGGTTACCGCAGCCACGACAAGAAGAAGACCCACAAGTACGACTCCAAGTCCCGGTTAAGGAAGAAGGCCGGAGGGAGGGAGAAGGAAGGAGTGAGCAGCGCCAGGCGAGGAGGCAGCCGGGCGTCCAGCCAGCGCCCGTCACGTTCCCATAGCGACGAGGAGGAGGACGAAGGCGTCCCAGCCAGTTACCACACGGTGTCATTACAGGTTAGTCAGGATGTAAGTACAACAGCCCTCTTCACCCTTCTTCCTTATGTCACTTTGAGCCCAGTGATCCTACATGAACCTTGTTGAACTCTCACATGTCTGTTGTGAAGGGAAACTCTGGCTGGTCAGGGGTCAGTTTTGCTTCATGTTTTTTGGTGGGGAGCCATGGCTGTGGTACCTGAGGATGGGTGTGACTTAATGATGATTGCCTTGAGTGTCTGTCATTACAGTTGTCATGTGGAACATCTGTTCTGATAACATCTGCTGTGTCCTTTGTCTCTGCTGTGACTCTCACTGGGCTGGGGATGTTAGATTAAAGAGAGGCAAGAGGTTTCAAACATTTGAACTTTCATTACAAACAATATGTGGTTTGTCATTGTGAAGGGTTATTGTCCATAGATTAAAGGGATAGTATCATTTTTTTAAAAAGTGGGGTTGTATGATCTACAAATAGCCCCTAAGTACTTTAATTTAAGTAATAGACTCTCTGTACTCCTCCCGTTAGCAACACCAGCCCATAGCCCTGCCCAGAGATTTACAACATACATTGTTGTGAATGGACCCAAAGAAACGGCCTAAAAGAGGTTTTACCTGATTCAAAGTGCAGCAAAAAGGCAGTTTTTTTATTGGTGCATATAAAAACCATTGCCATTAAAGCAGTTAATTGTAATGGTCTTGAGTCAAGGGCTAGTAAAAACTAAATTAAAAAGTATTAAACAATAGCATTTTAATATAAATGTACTGTGTTGAATCTGCATCAACTTGGATAAATCTCAACAATTTATATAAATAATAAATTATATTTTAATTGATTGACAGCCCTATTTTCAGTTCATATAAATTGCCAGTGTGCTAGCTACTGAAAACTCTTTCATTCTTGTTCCTCTGGTGAAAGTGAAGCGTGTCCTGTCACTCTCTTTAAAAGGATCTTGTTTGTTGTTAACTAACACACGTCTCTGAGACGTGTTCAACTCTTTTAAAGAGGGCTGTTTTCTACACATACATCTGTCGTATAAAAGTAAAAATACACGTGTGTATGGAGTTCATCAGCTGCACATGTGTTAATGTGTATCAGATAAAACACTGACCAACAGAACAGATTGTGTCACACAGCGTGAAGACAGCGCTGCACAAATACTGACTCGTTGCTTGTTGCCAGTGTGAAACGATTGAACCTCATACTCCAATTTAGGCCAGC
Organism: Decapterus maruadsi; assembly: GCA_030347415.2. Lineage (NCBI taxonomy): Eukaryota > Metazoa > Chordata > Actinopteri > Carangiformes > Carangidae > Decapterus > Decapterus maruadsi. The sequence continues at coordinate 26,234,556 of CM064892.1, read as the reverse complement.
TCAATGGGGAGGACCGGGTGGAGGACTGGTCCATGCAAAGGGGGGGCAGGCCAGTCCAGCAGCAGGGGGAACGGAGGGGGGGATGCAGGTGGCAGATTGGCACATTACCACACATATCCAGTATTTACGTGTCTCCTCTGGTCGTCCTGCAGCTGTTGGACCTGATGCACACCCTGCACACCCGCGCTGCCAGCATCTACAGCTCCTGGGCCGAGGAGCAGTATCATCTCCAGGCTGTAGGCAAGAAGATCGAGGCTGACTCCCAGACTCTGTGGACCAGCTGCTGGTGCCCGCTGCTGCAAGGTAGGCCCTCACCCCCCCCACACAGACTGCTTCATACAGACATGGAATGTACATGGAAGTGATTTTGAAGGTTGTTGACCAGCGATGTGTAAAACAAACTGATGTGACTGAAGAGCTGAGGTGTGTCATGTTGTTCCCTGCTCCAGGCATCGCGTGGCTGTGCTGCGACGCCAGGCGACAGGTTCGTATGCAGGCGCTCACCTACCTCCAGAGGGCGCTGCTGGTCCACGATCTGCAGACCCTGGATGCAACAGAGTGGGAGTCCTGCTTCAATAAGGTGAGGAAGAGGAGTAGCTCTGTTGTAGAGCCTTCTGCTCCAACACAGAGTACTGTAGGGTCAATGCATCAAGATAATTAGTTTTGATCTATGATAAAACATCTCTGAATGGTCTGCTGTCTGCTCGTCTGTGTGTGTTGGCAGGTACTTTTCCCCCTGCTGACTAAGTTACTGGACAACATCAGCCCAGCAGATGTGGGCGGTATGGAGGAGACCAGGATGAGAGGCTGCACACTGCTGTCAAAGGTTAACAGCAACACACACTGCAGCACTCACACACCAACACAAAGCACACTCAGTCAGCACTCACACTTAAACCAACATGCTCCATTTAAAGTATATATTCCCCTTAAACTATATGCTCCATTTCAGTCAGCCATGTGACTGCTCCATTTAAAGTGTATTGAACTATATATGCTCCTCCTCTTATTGTTCACATGAAAACATCAAAAGCAAGTTAAAGCCATCTCAACTGGTTTCATCATTGTGACAGCTCTGAATAACAAAATAATGATAGAGACAAAACGATATATTGATCGAAAATGGAGCCATTAACAAGTGCGGGTAGCGTAGATTCATCCACATTAACGTGAGACTGTTTTATAACCGAATAGAAACTCCTCGTTGGCCCTTTAAACCGTATATATTCCCCTTAAACTATATATGCTCCATTTAAACCGTATATATTCCCCTTAAACTATATATGCTCCATTTAAACCGTATATATTCCCCTTAAACTATATATGCTCCATTTAAACCGTATATATTCCCCTTAAACTATATATGCTCCATTTAAACCGTATATATTCCCCTTAAACCGTATATGCTCCCCTTAACACATGGTCAGAGACCTGACGTGACTTTACACTTGACATCAAGCAGTTTTACTCACAATCTGAAACCAGTTATTAAAATAGTAAAATAATCTTTCATTATCTTACACTGCACCACACTACTCTGTGTTCCCACGCATCCTGGAAAACCTGGAAAACTGTTGACCAATTTTCCAGTCATGGAAGACACATGGAAAATGATTTATCACATCATGACCTCAGCTAGCAGAGCTCTGTTCTTCTTCAGACGCCAAAGGATTTATTTTCCAAAGAAAACTAGAGACGTTAAGTTGATGAGTGTTTCTAGTATTAGACGGAGAGCATGAGGGTTTCCTCCTCTGCTCAGTGACTGATGGAGGAGCAGCTGTAGTGGATGTGCTTTAAAAACAAAAACAACATGTTTATGTTTGATACATTTGTCATCATTTCTAAGCATGTAAGAGATTATTTATTTATTTCATTTTCAGTTAGAGCCATAGACTGCACATCTTTAAATCAGACTCTGGGGGGAATAAACATTACAAACAAAAGGGTTAAATGTAAGTGAGGTACAACTGTGTATTAGTGTATGGTGTGTTACATGATCATGTCTGTCAGACTGTAGCAGCTCAATATTTCTTAGAAAATTCCTGGAGAATAATTTCAACCCTGAGTCCATGCACCATGGAACTAAGATGACCAGACGGAGCAGAAGCATCACTTTAAAATCTAGTGAACATTTGAAATAAGCAGCATGAAGAATTAATTCTATTGACTTTCTAGTGTCTTGTAATCATTTCCTCAAGTCCCTCTGCTGACTGAGCACACTGTGTTTGTTTTCCACATGTTCAGGTTTTCCTGCAGCACCTGTCCCCCCTGCTGTCCCTGCCCACCTTCGCTGCCCTCTGGCTCACCATTCTGGACTTCATGGACAAGTACATGCACGCAGGATCCAGTGACTTACTGGTGAGGAGAGAGATTCAGGAACTAGAATCAGACTGATAGCTCGTCTCCAGCTGGTCTCCAGCTTAGATGTGATGCAGGATAAAGTCTGTCCAGAGACGGAGACCCTTCTGTTTCAGTCTGTCCTTCAGGACGGTGTTTGTATCTAAAGGAGATCTAGTCAGAGTCTGGTGTAGAGTGTCTGACTCAGACCTGCTTGTTCTGTGTGTGTGTGTGTAGCTGGAGGCCATCCCTGAGTCTCTGAAGAACATGCTGCTGGTGATGGACACAGCAGGGATCTTCCACAGCGCCGACTCCAGGACAGGATACTCTGACCTGTGGGAGATCACCTGGGAGCGCATCGTCTGCTTCCTGCCTCACCTGAGGGAGGAGCTCTTCAAGCAGACCGTCATAGCAGGTAACCATGGCAGCCCCACACGTGTAGGGATGGAGACCAGGTGAATACAGCGCAGGAGCTTGCTGCGTTAGCCGAGTCTCTGATGTGTCCTGTTGATTCCTAGATCCGGCTCCCAGTCCTCCAGCAGAGAGCATGCAGCCTCCGCCTCCAGCCGCTCGGCCTCCATCCCCTCAGGCGTCTCCACCACCTGCCCACCCTCCCTCTCCGGTTCCAGTTCCAGTCCCAGTGTCTCCTGCAGAGACACAGACCCACAGCAGGCCAGAGTCCCCCCAGGAGCCTCCCACACCCAGCGCCCCCGGTAAGAACACGCCAGGGTTCCTGTCTCAGACTCCATGACAGAATTTAAACATCCATCACCATCAACCTCAGCTCTAGTTGCTCTTATTAAATGTCTTGTGCAACAAGTTTACTGTTAAATAAAGTCTCAGTCTCACATTTCATTATGAAATATTTCACACATTTGCTTGAATTTCAGCTAATGATTTTTCCCGACTCTGTTATTCTATAGCTAACATTAGCATTAGCAGCTGTTTACTTCCCTGTCATGAAGTGTGAAGCTGTCACTTCAGCATCACACTTGATTCCTTCTCTACTATGGTACAGCTGTTCCCAGAGCTGCTTTATCTGCCTCTTATCTCTGTCATATATGTTCTTCTTGTGCAGAGGTCACCATGGTTATTAATTAATTAGGATTTAATTTGTCACTGTGTGTTGGAGCAAAACTTCGATCAAATAATTTAAAGTGCTTATACCAGTGGTTCTCAAAGTGGGGGCTGGGGACACCTAGCGGTCCTCGAGAGGGTTCATGGGGGTCCTCATTTCCAATTTTTGTCAATTAAGGGCTCCTTGATGTTGAAAATTTCAGAACCACTGGTTAAGACCGCTATAAGTAAGCTGACTTCTGTCATGTCATGGTTACATTTTCTGATACCGAGTCACTGTAGCCTCGAGCTCAGAGGACACGTCATAACCCGTTTAATCACAGATCAACACATCACTGACTTCAGTTCAGTGAACAGATTCAGATTCTTTATGTGTCTTTCTACAAGTTAAAAACACAGAGAATGAAGAGTGTTTCTCAGGACCAGTCAGATAAAAAGACAGAAAGAAGCTGTTTTATCTGTGCAGTGTTCCAGTCTGACCGTTGGAGGAAGCGTATTGAACCATATGTTCTGTTTTCTAGGATCGGACCAATCGTCTCCAGCCCCGCCCTCCATCCCAGCCATGCCGGTGCCCCTGAAGACATCCCCCGCCCAGGCTCCCTCACCCTTGAGCCAGTCTCCCCTCATCCTGCAGCCCCTGGCCTCCCCCCTGCAGGTGGGAGTCCCTCCCATGTCCCTGCCGATCATCCTGAACCCGGCTCTGATCGAGGCCACGTCCCCGGTCCCGCTGCTGTCCTGTCCCAGAGCCACCAGCCCCTCTGATGAGGTCAAGTAGGAGAAGTGAAGTCCCACCCCCTCCTACAGATGAGACGTTTGAGGAGCTGCTCTGATGAAATCTAAATGAAAGGACAAAGCAGAAGTCACACCTCAGTCATCCCATGTTCGATTTGGAGGAGCAGCGTTAAACATGTGATACTGATGATGACCAACCATAAATCCTTTGTGCCATTGTTTGTGTTTGGCAGTTTCTAATTCCTGTGGATAAAAGACTGAACGGAGACGACATCACATCATGTTCAGAAACTTCACAACTAAAGTCTTGTAAGGAAAAATATCAAAGTGTGACTGAGGTAAAAAAAAAAAATAAAAAAAAAGATCTGGTACTGGGGTGACTTGGCAACATTCTATATTTTAAGCCAATACATGAACACAAATGAGATTAAGTATCACCCCAGCAGACTGCTATGGTTCTATGTTCCTCTAGAGATTAATAAATTACAATGTTTGTGTGGTAATAGTAATGAAGGACATTATGACTCACAGATGTGTGTTTAAGTTCTTGGACACACACACACACACACATAGGATTGGTTGTGCTGGTAGGATCGCCAGCTGTGGGACTCCACCTCTTGACCTCAGTGCTAATAGTTTTCATATGTGAGGGTGAAATTATTCCTGGTATCATCAACATGGGGTCCATGGACGTGCTAACCACGCCCGCTCTCATTGGTGGAAAGGATGGCGAGGTTTCCTGCAGGAGAAACAACTTGTGGCCTGTGAAGCGTGTACAGAAAAATCCTTTTATTCATCAGTCTCTTTTAGTTTTAGGAGTCTGTGCAGTCTATTTCCACTCAAACAAGCTTTGATTTTCAGGCACCTTATTGATCCTTCCTTCTCCAACACAGTGACATGTTATCATGTTCATGCAGCTGGACAGCCAGGCTGGTACAGACCATATCAAACAGGACCTGACTGCTGAGTGGAATCACTACTGAATACTTAGTGTTGAAACTGACAATAATGATACATTATAATACAACGGCTTTTTTTTTGACCAATCAAAAGTGTGGCATATTCTCTTCAATCTGGTAGAATTTGATATTGGTACTGCAAAAATTCCCAGAGTTAATGTTTGTTTTTATTTTGCTGTCCATCCAAAAAAGCACTGTGAAACCAAGGCAAAGTGCAGAATCTGCAAAGAGTAACTGTACTCCCTACATCCTATAATTTACTCTATGATTCCATTGGAGTAAAACCAAGTGCAGTATCTGCCATAAAACGGTCTAAATACATTTAATTTAGTCCACCTTCATCTAATCAATTATGGACTTGCTAGTTATTCATAATTTGATGCTTAAAGGGATAGTAGCATTTTTTTTAAAGTGGGGTTGTATGATCTACAAATAGCCTCTAAGTACTTTAATTGCAGTAGAAGACGCTCTGCACTCCTCCCGTTAGCAACGCCAGCCCATAGCCCTGCCCAGAGATTTACTTTTAGGCCGCGAAAATAGGCCGTTTCTTTGGGTCCATTCACAACAATGTATGTTGTAAATCTCTGGGCAGGGCTATGGGCTGGCGTTGCTAACGGGAGGAGTGCAGAGAGTCTTCTACTGCAATTAAAGTACTTACGGGGCTATTTGTAGATCATACAACCCCACTTTAAAAAAATGATACTATCCCTTTAAACCTGAGGATAAAAAACACAAAAAGTTGTTTTTCTCAGTTCGGCATTTTATACAGATACTGCATTTTCCTTTTTAGGGCAGAATGAATGTGTGGAGCCTGGACACACGCAGGGAGATGTAGACAGGAGGTGCATGTTGGCGTCTCTCACCAGTTTTCAAAAAGTCAACGGGAGCTGGGTCAGAACTGCAGTCAGTTTTTAAATCCAAAGTAAAATTGTAAACATCTCAAATAAATAACACGATGGGTGGTTTTCAACTATTTTAGTCCTGCAGATGTTCAACTTATTTATATTTCTCCACCAAGTTTTCAGTCGTGGTTTTAAGTTCAGTGTTTGGTTAAAACAGAGTTTTTCCATCTGCTGCCCCCCCCCCCCCTCCCCCCCAACACGTGTTGACTCTCTGCATGCTGACTGACGCTGCCCTGACAAACTAATGGAGCCTAATTCACCGTTTTAATGCCAAATGTGCGTCTTTGTTTTGGTTTAGATGAGACCTTAACATCCATTCAAAGTGACCCTGGGATTCTCTCTGTGATGTGTAATGTTAATGTTATTTATTGACCTGGGGAAGAACAGAGGGGCTTTACCCACTGCAGTGCAGGCGACATAGATCCAGTGTGTATGTGTCAGTCAGGTAACACTACAGCCTTACAGAGCCACGCACATGACACATTTTGTAAGCAGTGGGTTTATTTGTTGTATGGGACTCTTAGATATATCAGCTGATTCTTGCTTGAACAGGAAATTACATGGATATAATGTGTACATATATATATAAATATATATATAAATGAAAGGTAATCTACTTTTTACGATGTAATAAATAAAATGTTAAGCAAGTGCTCATCCTGCTTCTGTTTTTCTTTTGTTCTGAAATCATTTTCTAAATCTGGTTCAGTTAATACTAGTCAAGTATAACAATATAGTGATTCATTCACCATGGAGAGGTAATCCTAACCTCATAGGCCCATGTTCAAATCCAAGCCATGGACCTTTGTTCTTCATCATCAGCATCATCATCAGCATCATCGTTATCTCTCTCTGCCTGTCTTTCTGTCTGTATCTCTTTCCCTCTCTCTTCACTCTTTGTCAGACTTAAAGGGATAGTTCAACATTTTGGTAAAGTCTCCTCTCACCATAATCCCTATCGTCATAGCCGTAGGTTCATTGCCTTTAATTATCAGTGCATGTTGTTTTGAGATCAGCAGGGCAGAGACGTGAGCTGCTCAGTGAACACAATGGAGGTGAACGGTACAGGTCCCCTGTCCCTCATCACACTTATTAAATACACAATCCAGCAACTCCAAAACGCTCTGGTGGACAAGTTGTGACCTGCACATTCACTACGCTATGAGATAATCATGTAACGTTACAAGATGGAGTTGTTTTAGAGGCAAATGTAGATGAAACTACATTCTAGACACGGCTAGAGTTGTTGGGTTGTGTATTTGACGAGTTTGATGAGGGAAAGGCGAAAGTACCATTTGCTGAGCAGCTCATGTCTCTGCCCCGCCAATCTAAAAACAACATGCACCAATAATTAAAGCATAAGTCTGCGATCCAGGCAGGCTTTTGAAACTGTAAATTACGACTTCAAGTCATGACTTACGACTTTGTAGCGTTCCAGGTAACCCAGAACTCGTGTTTTTCCGACTTGTTGCCTGTGAAAGTCACTATAACGGCCACTCGTAACTTCCGACCCATGAACTCGTACCAGATCGAACTGGAGTTACGGGTTGCCTTGAACGCACCATGAGTTAGTAGCCCCCGCCCTCGTCATGGATTAATTATCCCTTGGCTGCACACACAGCCCTTCATGCCGTTCTCTCTCCTCATTGGATAACGCTTGTATCCCACAAGGAAAGTTTTCTCCTGGGTTTACAGCAGAGCAGAGTGACGGAGAGACTCATGTTTTGGCCCAAACACTCTATGGAAGATTGCTGACGGAAAATAGGACTATTTAGGACTTATATTTACAAAAACATTCCACTGACTTATGCTTTAAAGGTAATGAACCTAGCTACTGCTATGACTATAGGGATTATGGCAATGGGCAGATTTGCCAAAATCTTGAACTATCCCTTTAATGCAAACAAAGGGTAACACATGTTCATTATTTCAGTAATCATGTGTGGTTTTGATAAATTGAGGCCTGGTTTAGAAAATGTGTGAAAGCAGAACACAATACACGATGCAAAGCAAGTACTGGAAAAAAGGAAACATACAGTCAAACTTAGAACATGTTTAGTGCAGTAAAGCACACAACAAACACACATCCCTGTGCATTTATGTGTGGAGATATTTGCAGAAAGTTAGAAGAAGTGATATGACTGAAAACAGTGAGAAGGTGTAGGACTGAATCCAATCTGATGAGGGTTCAGTCTGTTTTCATGAGTCATCCTTCAGACGACAGATACATCAACACAATGAGTCAATGTCCTGAAAAGTGAGAGATGCTGATCCAGTGACAGTTTGTACAGATCCAATGGGAAAAACAAATGTTCTACTCATGGACTGTTTTGAGGATCATGTTTCTGATGTGAGTTGTATGAGAGTGAATGAAATATACAAACATTTTAATCTAATGATCCAAATTTCCCATCAGCAGAATTAGCCTTTGAATATGTTTATTACAAAGATGTAGCACCATCATGTTACTGAGGCCCAAATATTCCTTGTTGCACTTCTTCATTGTCTCCATTCAGCCATCCCAACAGTGAGACAACAGCACCACAGTGAGGCCCCAAGTGGAAAAAACAGCCCACTGCCATTCACGCTTCACCCTGTGGAGCAAAGTGAGAGACAGTTAGAGTCAAGCAGAGCTCCGTGTCCAGTGGTTTCTGTCTGTACAGAGCTGTGAGTGCTATTTGTGGGTTTTATTATATTATATCCTTTAATTGTTTATTCTGTTAGTTTAAATCACTGCATCATCCTAACCAGTTTTCTGGTGGCTTCTCAGCAGAGTTGTGCAGCAGCTCTGAACTCCATCTGATCACCTTCATGTTTTGTGCGACCTCCGACTCTTCTCTCAGTCAGTGGCAGGTTGTTCTGCTGCCAACTCTCCAGACCAACCACAGACCTGTTTCCTGTTTTCAGTCATCTACTCACCAGTGTGTCTCTCCGCCAGGGCCGTTGTATAGGGGATAATTCTAGGGGCCCAGCGCCCAGTAGGGCCCACAAGAAACCCCAGCAGTCTAATCTTAGTATTATTCTGCATAAGACCCTGACTAATACTCATAGTAATGCTGTATTAGCATCAAATAAAAGTAGGCTAAATAAAAAACAATAATACATACGTAGTCTAAGAAAAAAAGTCAGAGGCCCACTTTAGTATTCTTTCAGGGGGCCCAATATTCCTAGCAATGGCGCTGCTCTCAGCTCCAGCTTTGCCTGATTCAGTGACCAGTTGTTCACTGTCCGGTATCTGAGCCTGAATCTGATCTGAAGTCTGATATACCACAACGTAACAATTAGTAATTCAGACATGAACAACATTCTGCCCCCCTCCCATCATCAGCTCCCTCACCCAATACAACAACAGTCTTTCAGAACTCCAGCTCATTCTCTACCTCACCCAATCAGCATCTGCATCTGCTTTTTCTCTGTATGTTAGTTCTCGGCTGGTTGATCCCTCCACCTCCCCTCAGTCTCTGCCAGTACAGTACATTACAGTACAAGGTTTATGGTGTTAGGGTCGGTTCTGATCCGAGTCTTAAATCAGCTGTAAAACACACTAAAACAATTATTTATCATCCCATTAGTTTCTCATCTCTTGGTTACGTTGTTAGGCTCCTGATCCATGAAAAGGTTGGTTTTGCACTTTTGATTTCAGTTTTAACTTGTAACTGACCCTAACAACACAAATGTCATAATTCTAACCAATTATATCATGATTATTATGCCACAAAATACCCCAATACCTAACAATGAAAAAACCTGTGACAGTTTAGTACAAGTAGAAAGTTCCCTGCTCCAACAGAACATGGCTCTAAGTTCTGGTCTGTTTGTGCTTTCAAGAGTTGCTAAAAATAAAAATAAAAAGTTTTATTTTATTTTATTTTTTCCTTTTTCCCTGAAATCGTCCATAATACCATACCATACCCTCGGGACAAGGGTGTGGGTAAGGGGTCTGGATGAATGAAAATAAAATAAAAAAAATGATCACAAAAAAGCTAGAAAGTTATTTTGCTGTCCATCCAAAAAAGCACTGTGAAACCAAGGCAAAGTGCAGAACTGCAAAGAGTAACTGTACTCCCTACATCCTATAATTTACTCTATGATTCCATTGGAGTAAAACCAAGTGCAGTATCTGCCATAAAACGGTCAAAATACATTTAATTTAGTCCACCTTCATCTAATCAATATAGACTTGCTAGTTATTCATATAGTAATTTGATGCTTAAAGGGATAGTAGCATTTTTTTAAAGTGGGGTTGTATGATCTACAAATAGCCCCTACATACTTTAATTGCAGTAAAATAAAGTTATTATAAATGACATGGTAGGTGTATGACACATGAAGAAAAACATTGTAAACAGTCTTGTTAAAAAGTGTGCAAATCCAAATAATGTTTGATCATTTGTGTAAAATGTTGTCATGACTAAAATCGGAGTAACGGCTCCAAAGTGTTATGTTGTGTTATGTTGTGTGTTGTGAAAACAACGTCTGGGTTTATTGAAGAATTAAAGACTTTATTGAATCCTTTAGTTCCCATCACTGCTGTGCACCTGATATCTTACAGAGCCCGTGTGCGTTCTGTCCTGTATACGACGTGTTTGTTGTAAAATTTTGAAAACATTGTTCTCAAAGATGAGATAAACTCTGTAGAAAATGAGAGCTGGAAGTTGGAGAAGATCTCTGGTGTAAAACATCTCGAATTTTTATTTCAAAGCAGAAAGAGAACCACAGTTTTTTTTAGTAAACTAATTGTATCAGAAACTACAGAGGCTGGAAAAAAAACAGTTATATTTGTACATGGAATGTAATAACATCAGTAGAACAAAGAACCATAATGGCAAACTGTACGGTTTAAATGATCTAATCTAAAAAGAATGCATCTCTTGAAGGGACAGTGGAACAGAAATGTGAACAGCACTCCACTCACAAATATTGTTTTTTTTCCTAGTTAACCAAGACATAACCAGAACCCCTACTGTCTACACCTTCAGCAACAAACAACACTTAGAAAAAACAAACCCTAAAACAGGAACTCTCATTTGGGGTCCAGCTTGGCCATTTCCTGAAGGTATATTCCAATGCTCTCGCTATCAAACAGAACAAAGTAAATGTTTTTCAGGGAGGAGCTGGTGGACGACACAAAATGGTTGGAGATGGCCTTGAGGATGAGCTGAGCAGCCGTTTGCTTTGGGAAGCCGTTCCTGTGAGAGAGAGGGTTCAGGTTTAGAGGAGTGGAACACAGGACGGCAGCGCACACTAGTGAAGGCTGCAGGATCTGCAGCCAAACACAACGTCTACATGATCATCACTCACACTCTCAAACACAAACCACAAACAGAGAAAACAACATTTTCATTTAATCACCACTTTTAGGTTTTTTATATTTGAAACCACAAATGTCTCTCCGTCACTCACTGACTTTGGTTTATGTGATATAATTCAATAACTTTAAGATAATCAAAATTGTTCTACAAAAGTTTATACTAATGAAAGCATCCTGCACCAGTGTCAAAAGCAGTGATGGGAATATCAACGTTTAAAATAAGGGTGTTATTTCTTTCAGTAAGGAGAGATCAAAAAGTTATGTTTGCTGTTATGACAATAAAATGAGTCGTTACTGTTACTTGACTTAAGAAGTCCCATCAGAAAACAATACACCATTTAAGTGTAGGACGTTATGAATGTTTATCTGGAACTTACAGTACGACGGAGTATTAGGGCCACATTGACAAATACATTGACAAATAAAAAAATCACAAACTTAGAGAGTAAAATCGTAAATTTATGACTTTTTTCTCGTAGGAAATGTACGACTCTATTCTCGTAAATTCATGATTTTATTCTCTAAGTCCGTGTTTTTTTTTCTCAATGTGGCCCCAACACTCCGTCGTAGGAACTAACAAACTCTCTTATACTCAGTTCAGGCTGCGTGAGGCCCTGTATCACTCCGCCTGTCAGGGACTCACGGGACTCAATGAAAGTGACGTTACTCTTATTCCAGCGCTCTAGTCTTGACTACAACACCAGACCATAATACTGTTACTTTGATCTAATTGATAAAAAATAGACTTTGAAATCTGGAGTTTCATACTGGTAATCTTTTTAAAACAACAGTTTTGGGCTTTAATTGAGCTACAGCAGCAAAGAGAGGAGGAATGACGCAGCAAAGGGCCACCAGTGGAATCGAACCAGGGCTGCTGAGATAAGGACTACAGCCGCAACACACTGAGCTCAACAGCCTTTAAGTGTCATGTCTGATGAGTGTCCTGTCTCCACTGGGGGGGGGGGGATAGGTCCTATAGACTCACCGTCCAGCGGGGAGCGAGGGGAAAGCGACAGACTTGAGCTTCTTCTCCTCCGCTGCTGAGAGACAGTTCTTCACCGTCTTCTCTAGCTGGTCTTCACACTTGTCGGAGCCCCACTGAGGGATGTTACAGTGGATGATGAAGCGAGCTGCCATACCGCTGGCTTGGCTCACGGCCACTGTGGAGGACACACACACACACACACACTCTCTCTTAGATGTCGTCAACCATGTCTCACTCATTCATCTTGTCACTGAAGACATGGTGAAGACATGACAGCTGTCTGTCTGGATGTAAAAAAAGGAGCCAACAGCAGCTGAATCAGTCTCTCTGTGTGCACTCATGTCTAAATATATGGACACATTCTCCACCCTTAAAGGATCAATTTAACCCAATTCACTGCCACTGGTCAAGTTGTCAGATGTGGGGAATTCTACAGTATATGACCGTTGACAAGAAAAACTTCAGAAAATAATATAAAAAGAAGGAACGCAAGTGAAAATGAGTTTCTCTCAATAATTAGACCCCAGTGCAAAACATGACCCCCCACCTAAAGAAAAGGGAAGGAAGGGTCACAACACCACAGTCTCAGAGTCTAGTTTTTATCTCTAGTTCTGATCACACAGTCTCCTGCTGTTCTGAGCTGTTAAAACATGAAGTTCGTTATATTTCTTCTGTGTGAAATGCTGTGCAGAGGCTGTGGGGCGGCTGTTAATGATCCAAGAACAACTTCAAATACATTTCTACTTTCAAGCAGGGCTTCATTTGTGCCAGATCCTGCTGGAACAAGATCCGGTCCCCCGCTGGTCTGGACCGGTACCTATCAGTATCAGTTACTGATAGATCGCCCATTTGTAGTTTAAAGGTTAGAGTTAGGCAAAATCTGAATATAGTATTCATAAATATGTATAATTTGTGAATGAATGACTTTGTATAAGTGTATAATCGCTATAAAATAAAATCAGTTTGGTTTTATTGGCCTCATAATTCTACTTTTATATCTACATATAACAAGGGTCTTGCTTTAGAGAGCGTTGTCATCTTGCACCACCGTGTTTGTACGGCAGCTCGAACGGAAATTCCAGCCAACCAGAGAGCACGATTCACGACTTTCACGTTCATAAACCAACGAAGAAGAAAGAAGGAGGAGGAGGAAACAGCAGTAAAATGGTTTAGATCTTCACCTCATCGCTCCATGCTCTCCCACTTTGCTGACAGGAGGGGTGAGAGCGAGCGAGTGAGCGCTGCAAACTAGAATCTGAGCGCTGGATGTCACAGTTTTACCCCCATTTTACACACTGGACCTTTAATCTGAAAAATTATTTGACAGATGTCAATTATCAGGTTACGCAACGAGGCAACCAGTGAATTTCGGGGTGCGAATAAGGAGGAAACAGGAAAAAAAAGAAAACAAAGGACATTGAAACTCTCAAGCCATCAGAGTAAAGTACAGTAGGAATGCAGCAGTGAGTCTGTACGGACGGTTTGTGGCGGTCTTCCATGAATAAACTGAAAGTTGTACCTGATGCTACCTCCAGAGGCCCCTGTGCTTTCCTCAGCTCCTTCACTCCCTCCAGGAACTCTCGGCCTCCGGCTTTCTCCAGGGCGTTGCCTGAACACAGAGCAGCGGCTGAGCACAAGGCTGGAGCAGCAGATGGAGCAATGTAAGAGGTGAAACACACATGAACATGTCGTCCTCACCCACTCCATCTTTGAGGTCCATCTCTGCGTTCGTCGGGTTAATGATCCCCTCCACCTTGATTGTTCCGATTTTGCTGATTTCACTCTCTGTTAATGAAAGCTGTGGATTCACAGTCATCAGCACGGTGTCAGGGAGAAGCCGCTTTTCTTATTTGATGGACATGAATCATAATAAACAATGCTGCCACTTGGAAGACTGTGATGTAAACTACCAGTTCTCATTTTATAACTTGTCTCTAATCCGTGTGAATCACCTTCTGTCCCAGGAACAGACTCTTTGCTGACAGGATGGTGAATCCGTCTCCTGGGCCGTCTTCAGCTGTAGAGTTGGGTACAGACTCTTTGTCGTTGTCTATGCTCTTTGACCCGTGAAGAAAACAAATGATCATTTCACACACACATCACAACATGATGGAAGAGCTGAGGATCAAATGTCTGCACTGGAGTATTACAGTAAGAAACATATCTAACTTTCAACATTTGGGCAAATTGACCCATTGCCATAATCTCTATAGTCATAGCAGTAGTTTGTTACCTTTAATTGTTGGTGCAAGCTGATTTTAGATTGGTGGGGCAGAGACGTGAGTTGCTCAGCTAATGCTACGGAGGCTCATGGGATTTCTTGGTTTCCCTCATCAAACTCATCAAATACACAATCCAACAACTCCACCTGCACATTCACCACACTATGAGATAATAACAGAACGTTACCAGACAGAGTTGTTTTAGAGGGAAATACATTCCAGACACGGCTGCTCAGCAGAGTGACTTCAAAAACGCAAGTAGTTCTGACTATTTGCTTCATATGTCATGATGTTACATAATTATACATTATTATTTCATAGTGTGGTGAATGTGCAGGTCACAACTTGTCCACGAGAGAGTTTTGGAGTTGTTGGATTGTTTAGTTTGATGAGGGAAACCCGGAAATACCTTGAGGCTCCGTAGCGTTAGCTTAGCAGCTCATGTCTCTGCCCCGCTGATCGAAAAACAGCTTGCACCGACAATTAAAGGAAACAAACCTACTGCTACGACTATAGAAATCATGCCAATGGGCGAATTTTCCATAATGTTGAAATATCCCTTTAACTACAATAAACAGAATATAAAATGTTATTCTATTATAAATACTTCATTATTAAAAAGCATTGGACATGTTTAAAATGAAAGTTCAGTCTTGAACCTGGACACTGAAATAAACAGTGACTGACCTTTGGCTTTCGGCCTCGTTTGCCTTTAACCTTCTTGAAGGATTTGGCGGCGTTCTTGTTCTTTGCGCGTTCTTCCTGTTTGTCGGGGACAGACGACTGGCTGTCCACTTTCACCCGACTCCCCCTCTTCTTCGAGAGCAGCTCTGGGTGGATCCGAGGCAGGACACCTCCATTCGATATGGTCACCCCCCGCAGAAGCTGAAGGAGAAAACAGTGCAACATTATAACTATTTAAGAATAGCCACATATCATTTATGGACACAGCAATTATTAGAAAGTTAAGTCATTTATCTAAAAGTCACTTCCTGTGTGGACTAATTCTAATCTACATACATCAACATACAGTATATTTTCTAAACACATGTATACAGAGTGTATATAGTATTATCATTAATATGCTGAACGTGTCCATTTCTTATTTGTTTTCAGTATTTCAGTATTCAGTATTTTAGGTCTGATCGGGACTGAGGGTCAGCTGGACCGAGCTGGTCCAAAAGAACCTGCTCCAGAGCTAAAGACCTTTCAACAGGCCGAGGACCTTGGGCTCACAGCCAAGACAAAAGGACAACTTCAGGACAACTGTAAATGTCCTGGACCAATCCAGCTCCTGAGAGACATGAACATGTTTGTCCATATTTTTCTGATCTTCAGATATTATATTAAAGGTTATTCAGTGATGTTCATGTAGTGAGTCCCTGGGAAATTCAATGCGTCCCCATACTGAGATTTTAAACATGAGTTTTTGTTCACAATGTATCATTTTTCATGGGAAAATGAGGTGTGTGTCTGGGACGTGTAGATAGTCCTTTCCTTTTAATGCGTCACAGGACTAGTACCTAGCAGCATCAAGGCAATTTTATTTGTCTAGAAATTGTCTCAAAGGGCTTCACATGACATTGTAACAACATCCTCTGTCCTTAGACCCTCACATCCACTGAGGAAAAACTCCATAGAAAACCCTTTTAACAGGAGAACATTGGAGAAAGCTCAGGGTGAGCAACAGAGGAGGATCCCTCACCCAGGACAGACAGACGTGCAACAGATGTTGTTACAGACAAGAAAACATCGCTGATTATTCACCTTGTTTCAACCTGAATATCAAACAAAACATGCAATAGAAGGAAGGCTCATACTACCCAAGGTGAAAAGTTATTGTAAAGTGGAATTCATTGGCAGGGTAAACAATTTCCTTCTTCATTATGAAATGTATTGTATGCTGTGTCCTACTGTGTGTATGATTTGTATTGTGGGTGTGTTGGACCCCAGGTAAGGTAACGCAATCTAATTGATCCATGATACTTATGACCTAATAGATTCATGAAGTGGAGGCTGGCTTCACCATGGTGATTTAACACTTGCAGGTGGGAGGCTGTCGCAGGATTTGGAAATCTTGTTAAAGTCGGAAAGAAATTACTCTAAAAAAAACAGACAAATCACTCAGAAAAACAGAAAAATAAATGATGCAATATGCTTCCACACAGGACCAGACAACATTATAGTGTTAAATATAAAATGACTAATGAGTTTAGTTATATTAGAAAGCTAATGAGAGCGGTCTGATGAGGTTGTCAGGCTCCATGTATGAACCTGTCCTGTCCACTTTCTTTCAAGTGATCCAACATGTATAGAATATAAGGTTGGATATTACTGAGCTGTGAGAAGTGCTTGTTTACTGTAATGAATATGAACTTGTTATGGGATGACACACAGCAACTTTGACACTGATCTGCTGTGAGCGATGACATGAGTGAACAGTGTGTAGTTAAGCAGGGAGGGGGTGGTGTGTGATTGCAGCGTGGCTCTGTGTTTACCTGGTTGAGCTCTTCGTCGTTGGCCACGGCCAGTTTGATGTGCCTGGGAGTTATTCTGCCCTTCTTGTTGTCCCGTGCTGCGTTTCCTGCCAACTCCAAGATCTCAGCTTAGAGGAGAGAAAACACTGTGTGGAAACCCATCAAACATGCATTGTGTGTGTTCTGCTATGATACAACAGTCTTAGAAGATCAGACCACACTCTGCTGTGAGGAAGCTGGACTGCTGCAGCACTGAAACATACAGCAAATAAAGACAAATATGTGTTGTGATGGTTGCTGTGTAACCAGGACTACACCTGTGCTGTCATGAACTGTGCTATAATAAAAACAAGTTCTGGGAGGAAGAATTTGTTGTTTGTTTTACATTTATCTAAATGTTAAAGTATAAGCCCAGCAGCATAAAACTGTTGCTAGTGAAAGACATAGTATGAAAGAGGCCCTGGGCTGAATTAGCATCAAAAGGCTCTAACGTTCTCAGTTCTGCCCTCGATGCCCCTGCTCTGAGTGACCTTGGTTAGAGAAGTACACCTTCACATGTGCAGAAACACCACTGATCTCTGGAAACATCCAGCAGCACAGACAGGTGGAGAGATGAAGCCTTTCCAACCCACTCATTCACAGTTCATTTGTCACTGTGTCAGGTGTGTTCTGTTATAACGTTATATCCACATGTTAATGATGAGAAGTGACCATTTAGCTGATATGAGAGCTGTTACAGTCACATTACAGGCACATCTCAGTGAAGTAGAATGTGATGGAGGTCAGCAGAGCAGCTACTGAACCAGACTCAGGAAACCTAATCAGCTGATTAGAGTCTGACATCGTTAGGTTACAATAGTGAACTTTTTCATAATATTCTAATTGTTTTTCCCTTTCTTCTTTCCTCCCATCGTTCCCTTTGTCCTTCCTTCCTTCTTTCCCTTCGTCCTTCCTGTCTTCCTTCCTTCCTTTTATCCCTTTATCCTTCCTTCTTTCCCTTTGTCCCTCCTTCCTTCCTGTCTTCCTTCCTTTCGTCCTTCCTTCCTTGACCCAGGAGGACAACAGGAGGGTTAAGATAGTGAAATAAAGACACTGTCTTGTGTGTAATGAAACTATAATATATGAGTTTTACTATTGAAATGAACTACTGAAATAAATGAACAGTTTCACGATGTTCTAATTTATTGAGATGCACCTGTAGATGATTGAACTATCTTTCTGAGTGGAGAAGAGTTTCAGGTCACTCAGAGCAGGACAGGGGCTTACTGATGTTAATTAAGTACAAATGAGAAAATCAACCCAATAAAAGGTCAATTTGTTCCTAATTTTCTTTTTTTCCCCCACAAAATAACAAAAAGTAGCAGCATCAGCATCATTAAAGTTCTGCATCAATTAATGGTATAAATACAGGTAGTAAAAGTAAAAGTAACTTTAGGGCATAGATGTGTGTTTATACAGTAACATATCATTTACACACAGGGTGCATGTGTAGATATGTTAACAGTGAATATTACATCCATTCAGAAATATGCTGCTATAGGTTCCTAAACTAGTGTTGACTAAATCTGAATCATGTGACCACCCTACTATTGGATGGAATCGGGTTCATCTTCCATAACATTAAAGCTAGGATTTGAATGGTTGAATGTAAATGTTTAAAGGCTGAAAATAGGATTCAATTCAAACATTTGAAAATAAGATTTAAATGTCTGATTTTGTGCAAAGTCCTGACACTTGTTTAACAGACATTC
Organism: Decapterus maruadsi; assembly: GCA_030347415.2. Taxonomy (NCBI): domain Eukaryota; kingdom Metazoa; phylum Chordata; class Actinopteri; order Carangiformes; family Carangidae; genus Decapterus; species Decapterus maruadsi. Next base: position 26,215,803 of record CM064892.1, on the reverse strand, counting down.
AGCACTTTGGAGATCTCTTACACATCTCTAACAGATCATCATCTTTAACAGAGAAAAGTGAAAACTCAGAGCGATGCTCTAATCAGACGTCAAAAAGTCTTTGTTCAATTGATGTATAATAAAAGATGTAATAGTTTTAATTATTATTAATTGTGATAAACTCTCCCTTAAGCTGTTTTTCAAATGATTTCTGTCTCATTATTATCATTCATTTTTAAAGTCAAGAGTCTATTAGAATAATGCCATCCCTCACAAGCTCCACAACTCCTAAACCTGTGTTAAACTACTTTGTTAACGGCCCAGTGTTACACTCTGCTGTTTCCTCCTGCGCCGCCTCCATCCTCCATCCTCCACTGCCACACCTCCTCATCAGCATCATGTCCACCTGTTGTCCCCTAGCTGCACCACATCACCAATCAATCCTGCTTTTTTTCTTGGGAGTTTTTCCTCGGTGGATGTGAGGGTCTAAGGACAGAGGATGTTGTTATGATGCTGTGTAAAAGCCCTTTGAGACAAACTGTTAATGGTAAAAACTGGCTATACTAATAAACTAGCCTTGCCCTGATAAACCCAACAGCCCTCCATCCCTGACCTCAAGTATCATCTGTCTGTCTCCTGGTCCGACCTCATCTACTGATTCTATGGTTCCCGATCCCTCCACAACTTTCTATTTTCCCCTCTGCCCACTCACCTGTCATCATTAAAAACTAAAAAACATAAAAACATGTCGGCTAGGTTCATCCTCCAGTGAGCATCCCTGACCAAAGGCACTGACTCATGATCTGGTCTTGGTCCCCGGGCGCCTCCTCAGAGATGGGTTAAATGCAGAGAAAGAATCTCACTGTACTAGCTGTATATGTGACAAATAAAGTACCTTTACCTTAAAGGTACATTAAAGGCATAGTTCAACATTTTCACCTCCACATTCACCACACTATGAAATAATCATGTAACATTATGACACATGAAGCAAACACTCAGAACTACTTGCACTTTTGAAATCACAGCGCCCAGCAGCCATGTCTGGAATGTAGTTCGGGCTATGTATTTTTCCTCGAAAACAACTCTGTCTTGTAATGTTGTATGATTATTTCATAGCGTGGTGAATGTGCAGGTCACAACTTGTCCACCAGAGTGTTTTGGAGTTGTTGGATTTTGTATTTAATGAGTTTGTTTTCACCTCCATTGTGTTCACTGAGCAGCTCACGTCTCTGCCCCACTGATCACAAAACAACATGCAACAATAATCAAAGGTAATGAACCTACTGCTGTGACCATAGGGATTATAGCAAGAGGTGAATTTGCCAAAATGTTGAACTATCCCTTTAACACCTGTCTGCATTTGAGTCCTACTGAATCCCAACACCCAGGTCCTTTTAAAGGAACAACCGAAAAGCTGTAAAGCTCCATTTACACAAGAGAAAAAAAAGCACTACGGCCCAGTAGCATCTAGTTGTGTATCTGTCATCTAACAGCTGAGCTGGCATCATGAGAATGTTCTGTACTCAATCCAAACATGTTATCTTCTTAGAAATGATGGAGAAATATTTACTATGTAATGCCTGAGCAGGCTTTCAGCCGAGCTCTCCCGCACTTGTGAAGAATCTTTTCATAAGTTTGGGAGCTGAATGAAGGATAATGAGATCTCATTTTTTATATAATTTAAAGGTCCAGTGTGTAAAACCATGATATCCAGCGTTCAGATTGTAGTTTACAGCACTCACTCACTCAAAGTGACGGTGGCCTCCGAGGACAAAAAACGTGTTCACCATTTTTTCAGTAGAAGAGCGATAAGATAAAGATCTAAATCATTGTATGATATGTCTGATTCCTCCTCTTCTCCTTTCTTCATCGTTGGTTTATTTATGAACACGAAACTCTTGATATGTGCTCTCTAGCTGGCTGGATTTTCCATTCGGGCTGCTGTACGAATATGGCGGCGCAAGATGGCAACACTCTCTAAAGCAAGACCCCTCTATGGATATATAAAAGAAGAATTTTAAGACTACAAAAACCAAACCAATTTTATTTTATAGCAATTATACACTAATATATTCAGATTTTGCCAATAAACCTTGCCAATTATTTCGTACTGGACCTTTAAATGATATAAAAAGCTACACTGGCTGTCATGAAACACAAGTCATGTTGCCTGAATCAACAAAATGAGAGAAGAAAATTAATCCAAATGATTTTAAAAACGCTCACAGCAGGTAGCTGTTCACCACCTGCAGGATCACATATACTTATTGGAAATGTATTAAGCGTTCAGAGTTCAAACTGTGTATTGAATGTCTGGAAAGCACATTTCAAAACTTTGTATATGCATAATTAATAACTGTGAAAAGAATAAAAAAAACAATATTTTGGGATCATTCAGATCCTACGTTTGAATTCTTATTCTTACAATTTCAACTGTTCAAATCCTCAAGTTATTGATAAAGAATATGAACCGAATTTCATCTCATACTCTACCTGCCAGGTACTCGATGACAGCTGCCATGTAGACAGGCGCCCCCATGCCAATGCGGTATTTGTGCGTGCCAGTGCGCAGGTACCTCATCATCCTCCCCACAGGGAAGATGACACCAGCCCTGGCTGAGCGGGACAGCTTGGTGGCCTTCTTCTTTCCTCCTCTGGCTGACATCGTGCTCTGGACACAGGGACAACAACCAAAGCAAAAGAACAGCAGATAAGACTACACAGCAGTGCATACACAAATACAGTAGCTTCACTGTATCCGTCTCTGAGATTTCTGCCTTCACATCAACACAGTGACAGTTCCAGAAAACCTTAAACCAATTAACCTGACAGTCCATAAACCACAATACAGGGCTTTTTAATTGGTAGAATTAACCTGGAAAAATAACATAAATAAGATGTTAACTATTTGAAATGTGGGTGTACAAAAGCTTCATAACTGATGTATCTGATATCTCAGTATAACAAGTTAATGAAAGCAAAGTGGTTAAAGCAACATAATGTAAGATTTAGTAGCTACTCTGGCTGAGAAGGGCAACTGTCTGCTAAGTGAATTTGTTGCCGGTACCAGTGCCAGGCAAAGAGGGTTTTGTGTGTCCAGAGCTCTGGAGGGGAGGCTGGTCAGCCGTGCGGCCCAGCACCAAGCACTCGTGTGCGGGTTAGAGGAGCAGGTAGACGGGGTTTGAGCCTGGTCTCTGGAGCTTAGTGGGACTGTGGAGCGCCAGGTGTAGACGGCGCGACCCCACTCAGGCTGCACCATTAATCCTATCACTGTTTTTCTACTACTAGGTTCTAAGTATGTTTCCTGCTAATCCAAAAAAGGTAGGAAACATAGCAGTAGCAGTAATATGTTGTTTTAGGGTTAGGGTTTGGGTTATGGTTTATAGGCCTACTCCATAGTGTGTGTTTATGATTGTTCCATTCCGGGTCAGAGAACACAACTGAGGGACACAAAGCAAATTTCTAAATTTAAATGATGGTAGATAGACGCTAGATTCTTGAACAAAACAAATATAAACGTCCACACGCTACAATTGGGAGTATGGATGGTATGAAATTAACTGATCATAGGTGACCTGATCTGAGGTAAACATTGATTACCACTGGAAATGCCCTTTAACACCAGTGAACTTAGTGTGCTCCAGTTTGATCAAACATTAAGAATACTGAGAAGACTGATGTGAAAGTAAATGTGTAATAAACTGATGGTAAGTCAGTAACCTAGATAGATAGATAGATAGATAGATAGATAGATAGATAGATAGATAGATAGATAGATAGATAGATAGATAGATAGATAGATAGATAGATAGATAGATAGATAGATAATTTTTTTATCCAGTATAACAAATAATTGTATTTACTCCTAATAGTCAAGTAGCTACAATGTCCTCAGCTGAACTTGACAGCCCAACACAATTTCTGCACAGTATATGCTACAGTGTTTCAACATATGTTTATACCTGCCCCTGAACAGTTTACTAAGAGACACGTCACGTCCGTCTTTTCTACCTAATCCGAAGAAGGGCAAAACGTTTTTTTCCTTCTTTTTTTTTTTTTTTTTTTTACAAACTAAACTGAACGAGCATGTGTCAATTGACATCTTAAACCCCTCGAGGTCTGCTAAACAAGCTCCAACAGCACAGTGTGATAAGACGCGGTGTCGGCACTCAAATCTCATTAGCATATATGCACTAATGAACACAGGAGCTCAGTGTTGGCACTACAGTGGAGGGAGACGCTGTGTGTGAGCGTGTGTTGTTCGGCTCCGGAGCCCAGCAGCGGACAGAGAGCGGAATGTGAGCAGGGCCGTGTGGAGGCTAATGTTACTGTACCGACTCAACCTAAGACCACAGCGTAGCAAAGCAACACCTCCTCGACGTAAATACGCAGACGTTAGCTCGGACTTTAATGTTATTTAAACTGTATTTAACGGCCTGACACAGCGACACCAGCCTTAACAAGGCGACGTGTTTTTTTTTTAATTTACATTAATTTAGCTTTGGACGGCGTAAAAGCGCGTGAGCGATAGCTGCGTCAGGTCGGCTTGCGTTTAGCTCGCCACAATTATTCACTTCTTCTACGTTCGAGACTTAAACCAAACGAGTCGTTTTTAAACAAGCCCCGCCCGCCCCCTTCTTCTTTCATGTTGCCTCCAGCCCCTCTGCATGTGTGTAATCACATCAGTCGAGGAAAGTAGCGGGTCTCCGTCACTCCGGATGCACCCAGGCATGAAAAATGGAAAGGAAAAAAAAAAAACACCTCCCAAGTTTCTACCTGTTTTCACCTCCTTTGACGTGAATCAACGCGAGGTCAATATCCTCCTCCACGGAAGAAAGACGAATCCCGCCGGCGAGAGGCGGCACGGTTTTGTTTTGGTTGTTTATTCGCCGTCCTTGTGGGTTAATTCTCGCTTCCCAACAGAGCAAAGCAGGAACAACGTAGTCTGGTCGAAGGCTGGCTCTGTGCTACTGATGCTGCAAAGGGGAAAAATTCAATCGAGGGAAAATTCAGTGAAAACGCCCCCTTAACATGGCTTCATGAGGGAACATGTTGGCTGAAAGGAACACGGTGTGCTTATAGATAAGGCTATGTTTTGAAGCCAAAGCAAATATACATCAGTTATAACAATAAAATGAAAATGATGTTTTCAGACTGGTCTAATCCAAAATGGCAGCCAAAATGACCTTTAGAGTTTATTTTACTTAAGATTCCCTCAGCCTCCCTGGCAGTGTTGTTGATTTACTGTAGCCTATCTACGCTGAGAAGAAAATGGGAGTGAAACATGCTTTATTCCATCTAACAGGTAGTAAAATAGTCAATGAACATCTCTGCTCTTGTGGAAAGTGAATCAGACAGATGATCCTGTTTGATGCCTCTGAGGAGTCACAAGGGACTGAGAGAGTCTCAGCATCCAATCAGATCAGCCTCTCCATCTTTGATATGTCAGCAACAATAGATCCATGAGGGGGGATAACAGACATATCTAGTACTTACTGTGAATATGGTTCTACACTAACTATCACAGACATTGAAACAGGGCATGCTGTTTTGTATTCCACTTTTGTATTTGTCATTGGTGAAATACTGTGCGGAAGGCTATAGGGAAACATATTGAAATATGGTCAACAACAACATGGACAGTCGGGGGTTATTGCTTGGAAAATAAACCGTATTTCATGCACATTACATATTCTGTGGCTTTGTTTTGATGCTGATGCAGCATTTGTATGAGTATAGGCAGAATTATTTAGTCAAAAAGATTAGGATACTGGGGGTTGTTGGGGGCCCTGCTGGACTATGGGCCTCTAGAATTGTCGTCACCCTTTTCCTCTATGCAACGGCCCTGTGATAATGTAGCCTATAATAAGAGTCAAGAGAGGGGAGAATAACAATGACTTAATAAATCCTTAAAGGGAAGTTCATTTGTCTGGCAGCTCATTTGCAAAGGTCCAAGAACTACCAGTCCAGTTACAGCTTTGAGACCATTTCAGAGGCAATTGAATGACAGTAAAGTCACTGTCACACTCACACAAGCAAATTGGAAAAAAAAAAATCAACATCAAATATTATTACCAATATTGAGAGTTGTGGGGATTTAGCTGGAAACGTTTGTAAAACTCTGATTTAAATGAGTTGTGATGCTTTATAATATCCTGTCTTATTTCAACAACAGCAGCAGCTCAGACAAGCTGCACAAGCTTGTGGAAAGTCAGTGTGTTTGATTTATTGTTGTCGATTTTTTTTTTCACAGCCAGACCACAGTGTTTTATTCATAATCATCTGTTCTTCATTTATCTAACACATGTTGGAAATTCTAAAGACAAGAGACTTGTAATCTGTTCAGCTGTTAGAATTTCATGCAGTTATGAATTAGAATTGAGGATTCTGAAGTTGTGTCAACATTCCCATAAACATTTTCTTTCTACTCATACAGGTATTAAAATCTTGAAAAAAAAATCTCAATTTGCATTTCCAAGGATAAGAGATGATGGTTGTTGTTGTTGTAGTAAAATGTGAAATTATTTTAATCCCTAATCATGAAGCATGACATGCATACAAGACATTACTGAGTAGGTATGTTTTTGTTAATGTTACTGTCTGTTTGTATCCTGGAAAACCTGGAAAATATTTGACCAATTATCCAGTCATGGAAAACACATGGAAATTGAGAAAAAGGAAAAATGTCCTGGAAAAGCTTGAATTCTCCTGGAAAATCACATGTTGACATCATCTACCAGAGCTCTATTTGACTTGTTCAGACCTCAGGATTCCTTTTCCAAAGATGTGCCCAGCGAGAAAAGAGAGTTGTGTGGTTTAAAAACAAAAACATCATGTTTTTGCGTTGTTCTATGATAAATTTGTCTTGATTTCTGAGCACATAACATATTATTTCATGGATATGTTAGAGCCATAGGTTGCACATCTTTAAATCAAACTTTTGGGGGTGAGAGAAATGAAATAAATATAGAAACAAACAGGTCGAATGTACAAAATAAAGTACAACTGTCAAACTACAACTTCTCCAAAGCATGAATGGGACGGGGCGATGTGTAAGGCCTAATAGCCTGTCTGTCAGGCTGTAGCAGCTGAAAATGTCCTGGAAAATGATTATAAGAAAAGAGTGGGAACCCTGGTTTGTTTATTCACTCTGCACCAAGGGTCTGAGAGAAACACAATTTCGATTCTCTTTATGTCCCGTACATATTTTGAGATTGTCAATAAACCTGACTTTGACTTTGCTTCCAACCTTATTCCAGCAGTGAATGGCCTTCTCATGGTTCATCATGGCATGGCAACTACAGCAGCACATGCTGTGACATGTTATTTACTATTAGATTTATTTTTCTTTTCAGCGCCAGTGTAAGCATGGAATGATACACATTAGATACCAGGAAACTCTCACACACATGGTCATGAGGTGGAGCCAGTCCTTCCTGTAAATGGAAAATATAATTTTCTTACTTAATCTTCATACTCTTGTAACACTTTATTATATTTACAAAATTCAATGCTGATTCTATTGCAATTTCCTTACATTCATTTTGAAAGCATACCAGATAAATGTAAATGTAGTCCAAATGTGTCTTTGTCCTGTGTGTATGTGTGTTTGTTCTTTCCTTAACTTGATCCTTTGTTTCACAATTATTACTATTAGCACTATTTCAGTACAACTGGGAATTGCACCTATTGAAAAATGTTATGATGAAATGTAAAAATCTGCTCCTGCAAAAGAATTGTTGTAATACAGTTCCAACCAGTCTAATGAAATCCACAACTTCACCTAATTTGATGTGAATTGATCTGTGAGGAGCACTGGGAGCTCCTGTCAGCATGCTGGCAGGGTGTGGACTGAGCCAAGTTGGAAGAATAGCTCTCACATTCAAGTCAAAGTTCAGCGCGTTACCTGAAGTGTTCTGCAGAGGGCAGCACAACACAAGCTCTGTGTTTCCAGGCCCTGCTTACTCAAAATGGACACCTCTGCCTGACCAATCATGTGGTAGAGGTCCAAGGCTAATTCAGCAGCTGTGGAGAAAACTGCCAAAATATTTTGAATAAAGAAAGAATCTAGACACAACAAAGATGTATTAATAATGTAAATTGTTTAGAATATTATGTCATTGGCCCCTCAACTATTAATACAAGTCCATCTTACCTTACCTTAACTTTTTGAGTTTAAAGGGATAGTTCACCCAAAATTCAAATTTCACTATTATCTTCTCACCCTCATGTCAACTGAGCTGTGAGAATTTTGGAAGTTTCGTGTCCATTCACAACCATTATATGGACAAATACTGCTGCGCGGACCCCCCAGTAACTCAGAGAAGACATGGAGGACTGTGACAAATCTCATAGCTTTTAGTCGACATGAGGGTGAGTGAAATTTGAATTTTGGGTGAACTATCCCTTTAAAGCAGTGTTTTTCAACCTTGGGGTCGGGACCCCACGTGGGGTCACATGGAATTTAAATGGGGTCACCTGAAATGTCGAGTATTTGATCAAATTACTAATAACATTTTTAAAAACTAATTATTCTTCTTTTTAAAATTATGATGACAGGGATAGTTCACCCAAAATTCAAATTTCACTCATTAGCTATGGAGCAGAAGCTCCTTCCCTGCTGTCCCTGGTCCAGGAAGAGCAGCACTGGGAGCTTCCGCTACAAACAATATACTTATTTAATTTTTAATTTAATTTAATTTAATTTAATTTTTTCTGAACAATTTCTCATGTGGGGGCTTCAATACAAGAGGAACATTACAGACGAGCAGTATGGAGGCATTTGGATGTTTTTTGGTGTGTCTTTTTGGACCAAGAAAAATGGGCTCCATTCGCAACCATCATATAGACAAATACTGCTGCGTGGAGCCCCACTGTAACTCTGAGAAGGCACGGAGGACTCTGAAAATTCACCCAGCCCTTAGTCGACATGAAATTTGAATTTTGGGTGAACTATCCCTTTAAAAACATCACACACAATCTTAAGCAACAGTATTCTATACTTTCACCTTCTTGAATATAAATTCAAATAAAATGCAGCATTTATAAATATCTGAGCTGACCCATCTTGATTGAGGGCGTCAGGTCACCAGAGATTTGTGATATCAAAATGGGGTCATGAGCCAAAAAAGGTTGGTTGGTTTTCAGGGAGTCTAACATGATGATTTTGATGATGAAGTTGATGGTTACTCATTTTAACCCAACCCAAGCGCTGGTGCCTCTGTGGCTCAGTGTGGGTGGTCCAGTAAGTGGAAGGTCAGGGAACTGATCCTCAGCTCCTCTGGTCCACATCTAAAAGTGTCAATGTGCCACTGGGCAAGATACTTAAGCCATGAGTGTCATGGATGAGTGAATGTGTGTGTGAGTGGTTGAACCAGTGAGACAATAACAGTACAGTCTACTTACCATTGATCACACATACTGACTTAAGGTCAGACCATCACGACAAGCAATGCTTAACCAGTGAAAGCTAAAGCACACAACATATCACTTCCACAATGGAAGAGACATCCCAGCTTATACTGTATCTGACCAGCTGTCTGCCCCATAAAAGGGTTGGTATTGAGGAAGTGGTTTCATTTACTGCCCTCTTGTGTTCTCTTTGGGGGCTGGAATATTGTGCTAAAATTACAGAAATGATCAGGGCCATTTCCAATGGAGTGTTAAACGAGTGTTAAAGCCATTTACTCCAAGAAATATGTCAGTATTGTTGAAAAACGGAACTTAACAATCAGGACAAAAAACATAATTTATATATGAATAAACCAAACCTGGAGTCAATAACTTAGAAAAGGTGAACAGCAAAGTAACTCAGATACGTCAAATAACAAATATCCAAATAACAAGAAATAAGAAACAACAAATAATAAGTTTACACTGAAACAGATATACTGTCATCTAGTATTGAGAATTATAGAATTGCAAACAAGCTGGGTTAATCAAATGAAAAGGGAATGGATATTTTCTATTTATGACAAGAACTGATGTAATTTTAAAAAGTTTATGCAGTAAAAGTAGCAAATAAGATAAAAATGCTGAAACTGACAAACTCTGGTGTCAGAGGATAGGGGTTTTGAACAAAGGCAGAGGCTTAATAGCTATGTAACAGAGCTGTTAACAGAGAGGTGAAAAATTATGGAATTGGTGTTTGTGAAGACAGAATTATTACTGAAAAAGACTGAAACAATATATTAAAGTGTGAGAAGTCTTAATAGACAGCTGCAGAGAGAGGTTTTATGGGAGGTGAAAAGGGAAAACACATATTTCACTTCGTCTCTCTCCTAAAGTGAAAGGTGAACTTTAAAATCCTCAAGTAGATTTATCCAGTGAGTGACTTTTTAAGACTGAGGTTAAACCTTGATGTGAATAACTGTGTGTTCTGTAGAAATGAGACTAAATATTGGAGCGGTTGTTCTCCTGCTGTGGCTCAGCGCTGTCCAGTCTTTCTGGAGTGTTGGCTCCAGTCCAGGAGGATTGAGCCTTTTTGGTAACTCTTAAAGGGCCAACAAGGAGTTTCTATTCGGTTACAAAACAGTCTCTTTCTGGAGTCTCTATCATTATTTTGTTATATTGTGGAGTTGTTGGCTCCAGGCCAGATGGTAACTGAACCTCTTTGAACCTCTGACTTTGAGCCTTTTGGTAACACTTCCAAAACGTTGTCCCTTTAACTTGACGGGTGGATGCATAGTACATTCATAAGACCTTCCATAATGTGTTCTTATGCATTCATGACGGCTTCATAGGCATGGAATAAGGAACTGGGAATTTCTTTCAAAATAAAAGTCCCCAGTTTGCGCCCGGAAACTAGTGGTATTTATGAATCCTTCACCACCTGGGTAGTAAAGTGACATGCAAAGTAACATTCATAAAAGATTTACAAATAACTCCTAGTCCTTATGGAGCCAACATGTACTGTGACATACCCCTCCCTTCTGAAACCGGGCCCAGGCCAGTATTCCACCATGATAACAACCCCAAACACACCTCCAAGACGACCACTGCCTTGCTAAAGACACTGAGGGGAAAGGTGATGGACTGTCCAACATGTCTCCAGACCTAAACCCATGTCTGTGGGACATCTCAGACCCAAACCAGCTCCTGATCATCTGTTTGGGACATCCATGTCAAACTGGTGAAAAAATGGTAGCCACACAAAAAATGGACACTTTGGACACAATTTGGACATTTTCACTTAGGGGTGTGCTCACTTTTGTTGCCAGCGGTTCAGACATTAATGGCTGTGTTGAGTTATTTTGAGGAGACCAGAAATTTACACTCTTATACAAGTTGTACACTGACTACTTTACATTGTATCAAAGTGTCATATTTTCAGTGTTGTCCCATGAAAAGATATAATAAAATATTTACAAAAATGTGAGGGTATACTCACTTTTGTGAGATGCTGTAAATGGATGCACTTTAAAATAAAACCACACATGAATCACTAGCTGAACAGATTTAAATTACTACCTACATGTAAGTCTCTGATGGTAGAGAGCCCGAAGTTAGCTGAGTCATGTCCCGTCACTTTACATTACCAAGGTTTTGTAAAAAAAAAAAAAAAAAAAGGAAAAAAAAGCCAGAGCTCCTGTGTGGATGTTCAGGTCAGTGGATGTGTGAGGGCTGCAGCTGGAGTCTGGACTGCGAGGCCTCTGTGTTGCTAAGGAGGTTGCTTTCGGTTGCTTTCTTCTGGGTTCTCTGCGGTGGCTCCTGTTACTTTGAAAATCAGCTGACTGATCCTGTGTTGTAGCCAGATTTTGGAGGCACGTGGCAGATCTCATCAGACGGTTTGTTGTCCCACAGTGACCAACAGTCCCTGCCCAGCGAGGTCTCTGGAGGAGGCTCCGAGCCCATCCCTCTGATGAACGAAGTAGTTCTGTCTGTGGAACAGAAGGACAGTTCTGTCTAACGCAAAAAAAAAAAAAAATAGAATGGAACAGAAGGACTAAATAAAATATTTGCAGAATGACTTCTAACCGTATGAAATTGCATTTATTGTTTGTTTGTTTTTTACTTTTTTGTTATAATAAAATTAAACAACTATTTATTACATATACAATTAAAAAAAAAACATGCACAAAACAAACAAAAGTTCTAATACTACTAAATAAAATATATGCACAAACAAAACATACATGCATACACCTACTTACACATTCTGATGTAATGCAGCTCTATAATCTTAGTTACAGATATATATTTGTCATTGGAACAACTTTGGATCACATTGCCCGAATGGAGAAAATACAAAATTAAAAAAAAAAGACAAAAAGACAGCAATAACAAACAGAAAACAGACAAATACACGCAAAAAAACAAAGACAGCAACAAATAAAAAACAACAAAACGGGATCTGTAGGATTGGCCAGCCATAAATATTCAAAAGATTTAAAAAATGATGACGTGTTCATTTTTTGATTATGAATGTTTTTATTATTCATTTTTTGGGGGTATTTTCAAAAAGAAAAAAAAAAGTCAGGGGGTTTTAAATAGTTCAATAATGACTGAACCACTTTGATGTGCACTCATAATACTGAACTGTCTGAGGGAAGAGGAGAGCGTCTGATACCTCGGCCTCTGAACAGAGTGCATGAAGGTTCCTGATGATCATCCTCAAACATTTTTAACAGCTGACTGAAATATGAATATGAACATCAGGCTGAGTGGGCAGGCCGGCTGAAAACTACATACCTAGAGCTCTTTGATGTGGGTTCGAAGAAATACCTTCAGCAGACACTTGATTGTTTGTGCATGATTGATATCTGGCTGACGACAAAGAGAGTGCACACGCAAAAGAGAGAACACACAACACGCATCTATCACATGATTATCCACTTTTAAACGCAGGTCAAAAACACATCTCTCTTCACACGCATGCCTTTGTTAGCTGTAATGTCTTAAATTGCTCACATTGAGCTACACTGGCTGTAATGTGCTCTACAAATACATTTGACTTGACAACAGGGACAGGCGTATACAAAAAACAGCTCATACAATATGTTGACAAGTGAGAAAAAAGTTGTATAAACATTGCATTACACTCTGTTAATCAACTTTGTTCTTGCCAAATGATTTTTGCTGAATTTTAGAGACGTAGCCTAATCTTCCTGGTTCTGTAAACATAGTTTTGCTTTAGTGCTGTGAACAAAGTTTTTCTCTGTAAGGGGTTTGGGGTGACCATTGCTGTCTGTGTGACACTCATATGTTTCCAGCAGCCCCTGGAAGCACTTCTCCAAGGCCTGGAAAACAGCAGTAATGTTGGCTGATGGTCTCTGTAGGCCACCTCTGTATTTAAACGCCAAAAAAGGATGTGAAGAGTCCAAGTCAGCTGATGTCAGTTGCCTGTGAACAAGTCAAGAGGAGGTCACTGATGGTGTCTTCAAGCAAAAAAAAAAATCCACAAGCTGTACATCCACCCAGGATGGAAGGCCTGTCCCCTTCTGGGTCCACTGAACTGCCCCGCATTGGGGTTGTTGTTGCTGATGTGCTGAGAAGGACAGCTCCAGGTGAGCCGGCCTGACTCAGCTTGTGTAATGTCTACGTAGTCCACTTGGTCACTCAACCAGACCCTCATAGATGTCCAGCACACTTCTCCCACTGGCACAGATGGGAGTCTTCTGACTGGCATTCAGCAGCACAAACATGGCGCTCTTGTTTTTAACCTTGAGCCCACAGAGAAAGAACTCTGCTTGTTTTAAAATAGACCTGGCACAATCTTCTGTCAAAGGCTTCATTGGTACTTTGAGTCCTTTCCCAAGAGGATTGTGGTTATTACAGTTTTTTTTTGTCTCAGCAAAACTACGGCCCTTTTGTCAAGACTTAAAGGGATAGTTCACCCAAAATTCAAATTTCACCCGTTATCTACTCACCCTCATGTCGACTAAGCGCTGAGAGAATTTTCAGAGTCCTCTGTGCCTTCTCTGAGTTACATGGGGGTCCTCGCAGGGCGTCAATTAGGTATGGCAAGGTATAGCAGCTGCCACACCTTGGCTACAGGGGAAAATGTGTATGTTCATTTTTAAAATAAATTTGTATTGATTATTCTATTATTTAATACATATAAATCAACTACAAATGAAAATCAGAACAACACAATCAATTTCTCTAGGTATTATCTTTCCCAACACTGACTCACACAGCATCTAGTGTCACTAAGTGGAATTACAACATTGGATTTCCAGCAGCTGGTTGATTGACATGATCTAAGTAGACCATTCTGGCAAATGTTAGACTTTGTAGCTTTAGGAGAAAGAATAAATAACTGCAAGATGTTTAGACAAATTCACAAGTTCCATGTCTTCCTGTGTCAGCTCTCTTGTGTCTCACCTGCATCAATTGCACCCAGTGTCTTGTGTCCTGTTTTTTTCCCATTGTCAAGTTTTACCTGCGTGTTCCTCGGTTCCCCTGTGACAAGCCTGTGAATATTCTCATTTGTTCAGGTCATAGTTATCTCAAAGAAAATTTTAAATCGAAAGCAACTGGACTTGGTTATTTGTCTAGGAAGATGTTTCACCTCTCATCCAAGAGGCTTCATCAGCTCATGTTTGCATCTGACCAGGCTGGGACTGAGACTGGTCCAGTTGCTTTCAATTTAAAATTTATTTGAGATACACCTGTGACCTTTTTTTGTGTCATTGCACCAGTCTTTGAGTCTGTGTCTGCATCTGGGTCCAGTCCTATCCAAACCCTGACAGAAATACCCCAAATGTCATTTCCTATACCCCAACCCTCCCTGGAGTCAGCCTGTAGAAAAACAAACTGATCTGTGGCATCTCTACCTCCAGGCTATATCCCAGTGCTCCGTACAGTATCAGTCACTGAGGGGGGTCTGCAAGATGTTAAAACCACTTTAATGACCTTATGGTACAGTATATGATCAATGTGGTCTGTGTTCTTCATTGATACTGTTAGAAAGTTGGACTTACTACTGTTCCAGATGCTGCCTGCGTCAGCATCCGCTTTCAGAGGGGGCTGGCAGATGGTTTCCCCACTGTCTGAACTCTTCTAAGGGATGCCTCAGGGTGGGAGGGGACCCAAGAGCCCTTCAGCTAAAGGGGCATGGACAGTTCACCATGTGTATCCTCACATCCACTGTGAATGGAGAAAACACCTGGATACGAAAGGTAGTCTAAGCAAAGCCCATGCTCAGTGTTGAAAAGCTTGAGCCAGGTCTGTGTGTGTGTGTGTTTGTGTGTGTTGTAGAATCTATGTACTGGTGACTGATCCATGGGGTTTGAATTTCCACACAGCAATACGGTGAGTCAAGATTGACAGCGCCGGTAGCTTCCTGGATGTGATATGTGATCTCTCTGACTCACTCTGAGCATCAGCAGGACCAGAGACAACCTGACGACCGTCCTATATTTACAGAAAAACAAAAGACAAGAGTTAAAGGAGTGAAACAAGATGAACCGTTTTAGTTAAGACTGGTGATTAATATACACAGTTGTGTCCGGTAGAACCCTGTGTGCAAAAGCTGTGTATTTTTGGTCCTGGTCTGTATAGATAAAAGTCTAAAAGTCATCAGTTGCAACAATGCTGGAGCTTTACCTTAAAGGGACAACGAGGAGTTTTGGAAAGCAAAGTGTTTTCACACTACATTTTCCATGAGCCTCCATGTGCACAGTGAAATTCTTGGACCGAAAGTGAAAACATTTGCCAAGAATGTTTTCAAATCAAGAATGAAAGTCGGAGGTTGGAAGACGATTCATTTATTTATTTTTTATTTATTTGAGGAGGACAATGCACGTTAATGAACATAGTAAAATGTAAAAGTGCCAGTATTAGTACTGTAGTCATCCTGGCAGTCGTAGTTCCGACCATAAACGGCGATCCGGTGGCGTTATTCCCATGACCTGCCGGGCAGCGTCCGGGAAACCGAAAGTAGGAAATGCTGGGCGAGTCAACCACTAACCAAATAACGATAAAGACAGAACAATATATTTATTGAAAATTGACCTATCGATAACATAAATTCGTCCACAATATGAGACTCATTTAGAACCAAATACAAACTCCTCGTTGTCCCTTTAAATTTGATGCTACAGATTGGATCCCATTCATGTTCTATCACGATGCTGCTGAACCTCATTCATTCATGTATTTATTTTGTAAGATCAGTTCAACTAATTTGCAAAAAAACAACAACTTTATAAACTTTATTAATTTTATGTAGCAAAGTGGGTATTATTATGGATGGCCGTGCAACCTTTAATAAAAGAAAGAAAGAAAAAAAACTTAAAGCTTACTCCCTAAAAATCCATCAGTCATTCAAATGTACTAGTTGAGGTAGTTTGTAGTGTATTTTTTTGTTGTCAATTTGTGTCTACTGTACATTCTACATTGTTTTAGTCTGATACTGGAGAAAATAATGTGGAGGAACTACCAGATGCATCCCATAGCAACTGAGCTGAAGAAGCTGTATTGCAGCTGCAGGGTGATGGCTGAGCTAAAGGCTAAGAGATTAAGTACAAGCCTTTTTTTTCCATCAATCACATGGGAAATGTCCATTAACAAGTGTGATGACCTGGAGGCACTTGCAGTGAGTGTTATCTTATGTTTTACAGAGATCAGCTCTCAGGTTATTGAACTGTTGGCAGACTGTTGACCTTGCTTCCCTTCCTTCTCTTATGTAACAAGGGAGTTCTCTCAAACTGTCACCATAGTCCTTTACCTTCAACTGCGCGTGGAGCCTGCAGTCATGCGTCAGCCGACATCAGTCACAAGACCAGTGCAAAAGTTCAGACCCAGAGCTCACATATTATTTGTTGCAATTAGTCCAGTCATTTTATGAAAAAAGGTTGAACAAATTGCAACAGAATCAAACTCAACTGATTTTGTATCCTCAACATGTCCTGAATCCATCAGGGGAAAGTTTTGAATAAGTCCATTTTGTCATTATTTTTCTCAGTCAAATTATAAACCTAGATATCTCCATGAAAATTACTGAGTTGATTACTTACATTAAGACAAACAAAAAATGTATTACAAGTTTTTTGAAATTCTTTGTAGATTTGCATAAATTCCACTGTTTTGGCGGCACATGTATACATAAAGATGCTGTGGT
Source organism: Decapterus maruadsi (assembly GCA_030347415.2). Lineage (NCBI taxonomy): Eukaryota > Metazoa > Chordata > Actinopteri > Carangiformes > Carangidae > Decapterus > Decapterus maruadsi. Next base: position 26,198,756 of record CM064892.1, on the reverse strand, counting down.
GGTACCAGCATGAAAATTGGAATGAGTTGACTCCATCGGTCAACCGACAAGAAACCACTTTAAATTTCAAGATGACTGCAATTTTTCAAGAATCCGTCACTGCGGGAAGCACTGGTTTTACATGCTAAGCGTCATAGCTCTGTGACTTGGTCCACAATTTCAAGACAACAATACACAGCTCTCTTTATGAACCTCTGGAGTCAACTCATTCCAATTTTCATGCTGGTACCACCACAACACCTTTATGTATACATGTGCTGTCAAAACGGTGGAATTTATGCAAATTTGCTCATGTTAAAGCATAAGTCAGCGATCCGGTCGTTTCGGCTAATGCTGCGTTCCAGGCAGGCTTTTGAAACCGTAAATTACGGCTTCAAGTCACGACTACGACTTTGTAGCATTCCAGGCAATCCGTAACTCGTGTTTTTTCGACCTGTTGCCTGTGAAAGTCACTATAACGACCACTCGTAACTTCCGACCCGTGAACTCATACCAGATCGAACTGGTATGACTTCACAGGTCGGAAAAACACGAGTTACGGGTTGCCTTGGCTTGAACGCACCATGAGTTAGCAGCCCCCGTAACGGATCTATTGGTCCTCGTCCCTACATCACCACATTCACGCGCATCCCTTGGCTGCACACACAGCCCTTCATGCCGTTCTCTCTCCTCATTGGATAACGCTTGTATCCCACAAGGAAAGTTTTCTCCTGGGTTTACAGCAGAGACCCGTGTTTCAGCCCAAACACTCTATGGAAGTGATTGCTAACGGAAAATAGGACTATTTAGGACTTATATTAACAAAAACATTCAGCTGACTTATGCTTTAATAAAGAATTAATTTTACCCTATTCACATGAGAAATATAAATAATAGGCGTATGAATGGACAATATTTGGGTCTTTTTCTAAACTTTCCCTTAATGGGATTCTTCAGGGCTTTTTTCCCTCCCTCAGGACATGTTGAGGATACAAAATCAGTTGAGTTTGCTTCTGTTGCCATTTGTTCAACGTTGACCCCCTTTTTGTCTTAAAATTACTGGACTAAATATCAGGGGATTTTCTTTAGCCATATCACTCTCATTTCTCACTGGACTGACTTCACTCAGTATGTTGACCGTCCCACAAAGGAAATAAGACACTTGATCCCATCGTATGCAGATGTCCAGGAGGCTCACACGGCTTCTGATCTACCACCACTTGTCAGATCAGATCACATTCTTTATTTTTTTTCTTCAGTCTTCTTCCCACAAACCCTGTGTCCTGACTGAGGGAGGCTGCAACCAGGCTCACTCAGTGACTGGACACCAGAGGCCAGTGAGAACAGTTTAGTGCACATGTTGAAATGTGAATAGTTGAATGCACCTTTAAGTGGGGCAACCAGCCGAGAGGGAATCACTACAGATGTGTGGACCTCATGAAAACCCTGCAGTGGCTACTTCTGTGTCTACTGTTGAACACACACTGGACTGGACCCCCTGCTGTTTGCCTACAAGAAACACATTGGAGTGGATGATGTCATCCTTTATATCCTCCACTGGGCCCATTCTCACCTGAATGAGCCGGGTGATTACATGAGGAGTGCGTTCTGTGACTTTTCAAATGCATTTAACACCGTGCCCCCCCCCTCCCCGTTCTAAAAGAGGAGCTCAAAGGGATGAGGGTGGATCCGATCCCAGGAAACGTCCCTGTTTCTAACGGTGAAATAAAAGCAGGCTGGGGAGGCAGGAAGCTGAGCAGACAGGCAGTCGTCTCCAATCACACCATCAAGGGGAAAGTGAGGAGTAAAGGCAAATCTGTTAGTGTAGTTCCTTTATTTCCATGCTGCTCCTCTTACATCACGCACACGCCGGTAGGTGTGTGTTAGTTACTATGGTTACAGTTGTGCTCGGTGTGTTGCTTGGAAACTTTCTCATGATAGCCTACAATAGGCTACAGCTGGACCGCAACAACAAGATTCACTTCCCCCCCTCACATTAGCTCTAATCACAACTGGTTTAAATGAGTTCATCCATATTCAAAGTTACGTTAAGCTCTGTTCAACCATTCAAATGGAGCTCAGTTTAGTTACAGTAGGAGGCACTGAGTCTGACTGAGTAGCAGACAGCAGCTTCTGGAGCTAAACTGCTACTGGAGTAAAGTGAACAGGTGACTTTATTTGTCGTGAGGCAGTTTCATTCATCCAGAGTGTTAGTTACACTGTTAGTTGACATTGAGAATGGCAACTTTTACAAGGATGTGGTTGATTAGTAGGCTAAATTACCTACTGAATGAATGAATATTTTTATTTTCGTGTCATGCCGCCATTGTGGCCCATCTCATATGGGATTACAAGACACTTTTACTAAAAAAAAAAAAATCAAACATGAGGCAATCCTTCCCGTTGTCATTAACAGCCACACAAGTGTCCTGTTGCTCATGTTGAAGTTTCTCCCTGTTAAAAGGGATTTCTCTGGAGTTTTTCCTTAGTGGATGAGAGGGCCTAAGGCAGAGGATGTTGTTATGATGCTGTGTAAAGCCCTTTGAGACAAACTGTAAAAATGGGCTATACAAATAAAATTGCTTGCCTTGTCTAGCCTAAGAACAACATTCATCTATTAGCCTAGGCTACTGCTTCTTTTTCTTTCTTTTCTTCTTTTTAAGATTGAGGATAATCTAATTGGTTAGGGTTTATCAGACTTAATATTAATATTATTCACCTCTAGAGGGGAGCCTGGTAGGCCTATAGGCTAGTGATAAAAAATATTGATCAAAATATTAATAAAAATATTGAAAGAATTGTAGACTACTGCTAAGATATTATTTTATTTTTCTATTTGTATTAGGCCTACTTGGAATAATGGTAAAAAAAAAAGAGAGAGAGAGAGGGAGAGAGAAAAATAAGTGTGTAGGGCCTATGTAATGTGTTTGGACCAGGTTTGGACTTTTCCTACTACCTGTTAGGCCCCGCCCCTCACCTGTCGGCTATGGCTGCGAGCCCCCTCTGGATTAGTCAGCAGTTTGCTGCCTGAACTCTCTGTCCATCCTGGATCCGATGGAGTTTTAACATCCACGACTACAAGCCAATACAATGCAATAGGCCTAAAATACAATTCAATACAATCCATCTGGTCTTCACCTCGTCATCCCTCAAAGAACAGCGGACGGAAAGACGACCACGGTGTGTTAGCCAGACTAGCTAGGTCGGCTAACACCAGCATCACACTACACATCCGCAACAACGTCATCGTCATCCTCCGACTCTTCCTCATCTCCTCTCCTCCAGGACATCCCGACAGACGGTGAGTTGGATTAATTATCCTGATGACTTTGCACAGCTAAGTGAATCTAGCCTACTGTTCCTGGGTCTGTTTACATCCAAATGTTTACAAATAAGATCACTGCAGTAGCCTATGTTTGGCTGTAGATTTCCTGAAACAGGTGAACAGAAACTACCACATTTTTTTGCTTCACCTGCCAGGAGGAGGTAGAATGAATGAATGAATGAATGAATGAATGAATGAATAAAATTTTATTTGAACACAGAACAAAATAAAAACAAACAAGACAACAGCGCAAAAATAAATCATCATTAACGAAACTTAACACTTTTATTTAACACATTTATCTTAGAAGAAGTCAAAGCTTATTAAATCCCACCCCTTCTCCCTATCTTAATTTAATAGGCTAATAAATTATGATATACTACTGTAGGTATAAGGTACATATAATAGCCTATATGCAGGCACACATAGGCTAATACACAACCTAGTCACATTCAGTGATCCCATCAGTGGTCATGTGTGATCTGTTCACATCTGTCTTCATGTTCCTCCATTGCCCACTTATGATAAGATCTCACTTCCCCACTTTATATGTAAATAAACAGGTTTGTTTTGTTGTGTTTAGCCAATCATCAGACAGGATGGATGCTGTCATTGCTTCTGTGTGTGCATATGTGCATGTGCGTGAGTGAGAGAGAGACAGCAGTGCATGGAGGGGTTGAATATTCATCAGTTCACTTCATCATGAACCTATGAGACTAATGAGACTGTGGCAGAGGGCGTCCTTAGAGGAGCTGCTCCACCAGAACACAGTTGCGTTAAAGAATGTGGTCTGAGGGATCAGATTAATTATCATCATTATTCATAATTCCCCCCGGTCCCAATGTCCAGCTGTACAGTCTGTAAATGCTTCTGCTCTGTTTAGTCTTCTTTATGAGGTACTAAATTTCAAACCCTTTTTTTCCCACTGATATTTCAGAGTTCAGCTCCACTGTTTCCAGTCAGCGCAGGTTCTCATTTTGACATGACATGGACTGTATGTACAGTAGCCTCTGTCTGAAGCTGTCACTTTCTACACGAGCTAGTTCAAAGTTCACTTCACAAATTTTGAAAATGAACCAGTTCAGTTCATATTCCTAATTCAAAATTTTGAAATAAGTTCACGGTTCCAAAAATGAACTAGTTCATAGTTCTTTTTTTCAATACGTTGCTGCCATCGATTCATTTTCAGAATTATTGTCAAAAATTACAGGCAGTCAATTGTTTTTACATCTCCATGGCAACATTTTGAATCCTTATCCAACTGGGGAAAATAAAATTACAAACTAGCATTGACCTCCTCAGAGTACTGGCATTTCCCCATTGTTGCTGCCAAAGGGATAGCCTACAACAATTACAATTTTTTTATCTATTGTAAACCTCTCCGTTACAGGGCTGAGAGGATTTTTCTCCATCTGTGTACAAAGTCTGGAGAGACATGAGTTGTGATCCGGTGAATGTTTTTAAAAATATGGTCTGGAGCTGAATATTCCATTAGATAAAACGTAAGTGATTACCTGTATGTTTCTCTTTCAAAAAGACACACCAAAAAACATCCAAATATCCCCACACAGCTACTTGGAGCTTTTAAATGTCCGTTAATTGGAGTAATAGTCTGGCCCTATCATGAGGGACAACGGCGACATTACAGTCCTCATTAAACATTCAAGCTTTGTGGGGATATTTGAAAGGAAAAAAACGGCATCTTTGTTATAACGAAGATCATTTGTGCAGTGTTGATTTAGTTCATGGAAAGTCCAAGACCCGTTAAAACATGAACGTCAGCTCAGAGTTCACACAACTGGGACTAGAAAATCATTTCTGTTGCTAGGTCGTTACTAAGATTTGGACTATTTCCTGTAGTGATGTGAATTACGTTCCATTACACATAGGAATCTTTTTTGTGTTTCAGGTATTAGTCAGAGCAGTGTATTTCTGTGGTGGCTGGTGTTGCAAAAAATTTAAATTTTTCCGCAAAACGTCCATCAACGCCTGTTTATTAGCTGGGTTTCGTCTGGAAGGCTCGATGGAAACCTGGCACACTCTCCAACAAAGTCATTCTGTGAGAGAACGCCGTTCACAAACGCCAGAATGAACGCACTCACAATAATGATCATCAAGCTGAAATACAGTACGTCCAGTTCACGTTAATTCAAAATTTTGAAATAAGTTCACGGTTCCAAAATGAACTATTCATAGTTCTTTTTTTCAATCACGGATGCTGTGTCATCGATTCTTTTGAATGTTTGTCCAATTTTGAATCACTGTATTCCAAGAGGGTTTAATGGCCTGTTGTTCATTGAGCTGGTGCTGAGGTCTAAGGTCACCGGGTTCCAGATTGGTCCAGGTCTTTGTTGGGACATGGGCATGCCAGCTTTGATGTTGCACTTCTACAAAGCCACCGATGATTACTCAGGAAGCAGAGAAGATTTGAACTTATACACCAGAGAATTACCAAAGTAGAGAACATTAAGGCCTAATGCTTTCCCCATGTGCTCCTGACTTTGAGATACACGGAAAAACATTTACCTTGAAAATAATCTTGTGAACTATCATGAGGGACAAACTTTTCCATTAGATCAACAGATTTATTTGTGACTTCATCTGTAGTTTTCCCATTAACAGCATGAGCAGTCATAGTGCTGCATGGAGCCTGCGCTCTAACTGGTTCCAGAAGGCACAGATTTCCTGCTGTCTGCCAGCCCAGTGATGTAGGAAATATTGACGAAATTTGAATAACAGATTAAAATCCCTTTACCATAGTGTAATATGAGGCAGCAGTCCATCACAAAATAAGTGGCATTGGTGTTGCCAGATTGGGTGGATTTTCAACGCCAATATTAACACCATTTTTTATTAGCTGGGTTTTGTCTGGAAGCACAAGTAGTATTTGAATATAGGGCAGGATAAAGCTTATTCTGACAACTTGATATATGTACAGGTGCATCTCAGTAAAGTAGAATCTGATAGAGGTCATTGTGAACCAGACTCAGGAAACCTCTGCAGGTGTTTGGAGTTAATCAGCTGATTAGAGTGACATCATTAGGTTACAATAGTGAAGTTTTTTTTTAAACGGATGCTTGTACTTTTTATTTGATGTTTGAAGTTTTGTAATTGGGCAGAAATGTAATGCCCTAATTGTTCTAATTAAAGCTGGACTGAGTCTGGGTCACGGGTTCCAGATTGGTCCAGGTCTTTGTTGGGACATGGGCATGCCAGCTTTGATGTTGCACTTCTACAAAGCCACCGATGATTACTCAGGAAGCAGAGAAGATTTGGACTTATACACCAGAGAATTACCAAAGTAGAGAACATTAAGGCCTAATGCTTTCCCCATGTGCTCCTGACTTTGAGATACACGGAAAATACTGGAGTTTACCTTGAAAATAATACTGTGTGAACTATCATCAGCACAAACTTTTCCCCTGATCAACAGATTTATTAGTGACTCTCATCTGTAGTTTCCCTCCCATTAACAGCATGCAAATACAGCGTGTGTGCAGGAGCCTGCGCTGCATATGGTTCCAGCACGTTCAGGGGATTTTCCTGCTGTCTGCGACTCCAGTGATGTAGGAAATATTGACCTCTTGATAACAGATTAAAATTGCAATACCATAGTGTAATATAGGCCTACTCCATCACAAAATAAGTCATTGGAATGTATAGCCTGGGATCCACAACAGCCAAGAGCACCACTCATTTTTATATTCATCATATTATTTTGTGGGTTAAAGCACAAGTAGTATTTGAATATAGAGCAGGATAAAGCTTATTCTGACAACTTGATATACGTACAGGTGCATCTCAGTAAAGTAGAATCTGATAGAGGTCATTGTGAACCAATCAGCTGATTAGAGTGACATCATTAGGTTACAATAGTGAACTTTAAAAAAAAAACGATATTCAAATTTTTATTAGATATTGAATTTTGGATTTTCATTAAATGTAAGCTGTAATCATTATAATTAAATATATTTCAGTTTAATATATGAGTTTCACTATTTGAATTGAGCTACTGAAATAAATGAACTTTTCCATGATGTTCTAATTTATTGAGATGCATCTGTATTGTTTGTTATTTCATCCATATTTTAACTGTTAAATATAGAGCTGAAATCTCAAGCCTTGTCAAAACTGCTGGCATAATTATGGGAATAACCCCCCCCCCCTTAATCCACAGGACCTTTTTGAGCAGGCGACGATCAGACAGGCAAATGCCATTTTAACGGACGGTTCTCATGCTGAACAGTGAGTATAGCCCACTCTCCTGGACTCTGTAAAGAGATACAGGCTTCCTTTGTGCCGGCACAATCGATACAAACATTCCTTTGTGTCTGTATCAACTGATCTTCTCAACAGCAGGAAATGAGTGTGACGTTTAGGTTATGTGTATATGGAAATGAATGTATTATTATGACTCAAACTATGGGCCTATGTGAGTGAATGGATTAATGTAGCTTATGTGATGTTGATATGAATGTTTATTATTCCAGTTAGTTTAGCGGTGTGGATGCATGTAAATGCTGGCCTGAGTGGACGTTTACATCAGTTTGCCGTATGTGCAGGATTGTCAGTGTGGTCTGTTTTTTACTCCACCATCTTTTAACCTGATGTACTTGTTGCACTGTATGTGTTTTTTATGTATGCAACGTGTTCCCTGTCTCCGCGACGAATTTCTCCCTGGTGGAGACCAATAAAGCTAAGCTAACCTAAACTAACCATATAGTAATTCAGTGACACTAATGGTTCTAAAGCAGATTTCATATTTATTAGCGAGGCATTATTTTCTTTTACATTCATCTGCAGTACATTTTCACTGTTCTCAATGCAATGCACATGCAGGTTGTGAGCAACCAGCCACCGAGCATCAACATGTGGTAACAATGAAAAGTGACTAGATGATTGTTCTGGGCCTGTTGTAATCTGAAGTGGGAGAACTCTTCAGGAGGTTGCTCAGAGCAGGAGAAGTGGTTTGGTGAGGCTGCTAGTGAACTACTTTACAACAAAGATACTGCATCAATAGGAGTACTATTTAGAGCAAGAGTACTGTTAAAATACTGGATCAATAAATCAGCAGATAACAGCAGTATTGTTCAAAGTGACAGTACCCTCCATACAAGTTCTGTATCTGTTGACTTAGATGCAATTGAAGTGCATGATTTAAAAAAAAAAAAAGATGTGTTATGCAAATGATTTAATGTGCTACATCGTGAGAGTCACGATAAAAGACTTGTTCAGGCTAAAGGACTCCAGGATGTGTCAGGGTGACAGATTGTGGGCAGAAACGAGAACAACATTTATTTCAAATTGTCAGATATAAAAGAATATTTTTAGCCTGACGGGAAATGATATAGGTTGAAGCTGCTGACGCCACCTCACGGCATCTGAGATTGTGGATGTAAATAGAAGGTGATGTGACCTCAGGTGAAAGATGTTTACGGTCATTATATCAGCAGGATATCCCCATTATCAACTCAAGTGCTGAGGAAATCCAATGTTTGTATGCTGCTTTTGTAACGCCACGGTTTTTATTGTCTTCCAGTGCGTCACATGCAGGCTGGTGGAGATTCGGACTTATCAGTCTTTGTTCACCACTGATATTGTGACAATTTTAAGACACAAACCTTTTGTAACGACAAAAGGTGGCAACGTCTCTTCTGTTGGAGGACAATAAGATGATTACTTTGCATGGTCAGTTCAAGGACACTGTGCTAGGCGTTGGTTTCCTCCTTCACTGCATGTGCTGCTGGTGTCTGTCATCTGTACACCGAGTACGAGCACAGGGTCTGACCTGCACAGCAGACGCAGTTAAACTCACTGTCACTTGTTCTTTTTTCATTTATTTGTGTCCATGTCAGAGACGGTGAGAGTTGGACAACACCAAACATGTCAATAATGAGCCAGAGGTGGTTGTGATCTGTGTCATCTGGACAGATGTTGAAAGCCATGTTGGAAAAGAAAGAAAAAAAATGTATATACACTTCTCACAAAAAGTTAAAGGGATAGTTCACCCAAAATTCAAACTTCACTCATTATCTACTACCTCGTGTTGACCAAGAGCTGGGAGAAGTTTCAGAGTCCTCAGTGTCTTCTCTGAGTTACAGCTCCGTGCAGCACTGCATGTCCATATGACGGTTACTTTTCTTTGTCCAAAAAGACACAGCAAAAAACATCCAAATACCTCCATACTGCTCGTCTGTAATGTCCCTCTTGTATTGAAGCCACGACATGAGAAATTGTTCTGAAAAAAATTAAACAAGTCTCAGTCTCAAATCTTGTGCGATTTGCACAGACACCGGCAGAGCAGCTTAAAATATAGACTTATTTCATTTTTTTCTGAGCAATTTCTCATGTCGGGGCTTCAATACAAGAGGGACATTACAGACGAGCAGTATGGAGGTATTCTGATGTTTTTTGGTGTGTCTTTTTGGACCGAGAAAAGTACGCCCCATCCGCAACCATCATATGGACATGCAGTACTGCACGGACCCCTCGTAACTCCGGGAAGGCACGGAGGACTCTGAAACTTCTCACAGCTCTTAGTCGACATGAAGGTGAGTAGAAAATTAGTGAAATTTGAATTTTGGGTGAACTATCCCTCTCTAAACTTTTGAATGCACATGTCCAGTTGTTCAATGTTTCAGACAGTCCTTATTGAATAACATGCTGTTCTCTAACAAGGTGATGAACCACAAGCACCGTCTGGTTTAGTGGTTCAGTTGTTATTGAACCACTACATGTTCTGCTTCAATGATCATTTGTAGACAGTCCTCTTCTCTCTCTCTCTCCTCTCCACCATGTCCACATAATGACATCATCAGACCAAGACAACACTTTGATCAAACTGATCAAGTTATTCAGACATTGAGATGTTTGTTGTATAGCTGTTGATAGCTTTTGTTTTAGATAAGAAATGACTATTGCATCCTTCTACTTAAAAGGCTTTCATGATAGAATATCACTGTAGCAGGAACTTTTCAGAGGGACATTCTGGTCAAATATCCCTAACTTTTTGTGAATAGTGTATATTATACAATGCAAAAGTGTTAGACAGATGTAAACAAAATGTTGTAAATTAAGAATGCAATGCAATAATGGAAGTGTTAGCCTAATAGTTTATTTTCATCAATGAACAAAATGAACAGAGGAGAAACCTACATCAAATCAGTACCCTGTATTTATGTTTTTGAAAGCATTCTTATTTGAAAGCATTTTTTCACACCTGCGCTAAGCTTTTGCACATAACTGTTTATATAAATGTATAGCCTATGTGTGCAGCCTAAAAAGTCCACGAACTAAAGGATATGAATAGATCAAAATAAGCTGCATAGTTGTATACAGAAAATATAAATTCAGTTATTGAGACAGAGCAAAGATAAAGGATACAAAAATAATTCCTTATCATGTACCTGAAGCAAGCACAAACAAACAGTGTTTATAATAGAACAAGTTTTGATGTTAAACTGTGCAGTTTTCTATGTTTGGGGTTTTAACAGACATAGCCTACATGAATGATATTGAAGTGGTGCAGCAAATGAGTGAAACTGAAGGATGTAAATGATCCTTCAGTTTATTTAGGCTCTGAGACTTTTTCTGTATTATTGTACTATTAAATAAGTTTTTGCAGAGAACATGGCAGTAAATGAGAGCTGACAGGCATGAAGATGGCAGCCATGGAAAACATTACATGCATGTTCACCTCGAAGCCTAAATATAGCCTCACAGAGCCGATGGCATGGTAGTAAATTCTTTATCAATCTGTTAGAATGTATTTCTAGCAAGTAAAGGTTCTGTTTTAACGATTGCTACTAGATGTGGGACTAGACCAGCGGCTTCTCACACCAAAACAGATGCTTCGTCAGTCCCTTGTTAGCCCGCTAGCAGAAACACTTGCCAGAAACATTCATAGTGAGGGTATAAGAACAAGTTAGCCAGCAGACAGGGGTTTCCTCTCAGTGACTCTCTGACACACATCACATTAGTTCCCATGACCAGTCTGTCTGTCTCTGTGTCTGAGGCCTGGGCAGGTGGAGGAAAAATGTGCTTTCTGAACTGTAGGAAAAGCTGGAAGGTAGCGCTCACCTGGACGCTGTGTGTGGATGTCATTGTGTCTTTATGATCAGCTCAGAGACCAATAAAGCAAACCAAAATTAATAGGCCGGTGAAAAACAAATGAACGCGGTGAGACCGAAGCATCAAGCTGATGTGATGAGCCGCGTGAACAGAAAAAACAGAAAACGTGATGATAAACTCATTCTCGAGTTCCTTAACCACTCCAATCTCTATCACAGCTGTTATAACAACACAGTGAGTCACGTTTAATTTGAGAGAATCCCATGATTGCAATAAATGTACCTTTCATTTCCAGGATCATTTTCAAAGTCTGTTTCTCAGGTCAGAGAATCAGAAAGCCAGCTGTCCGCGCTGAGCCGCACTCTAATTACTAGGACTCGCAGCACATACAGTAATTACAAAGTGATTTAGGCCATCGTCATAAACCTCTGCAGGCGCAGCAGGGCGTCCTAAGATGTGGCTGACAGTCGAGGGGACATCTCTCAGTCTGACTACAATTATGCAATTACAGCGCAAAGCCACAAGACAGGAAATTCTTTATTAGCTTTTTAAAAAGCCTTAAAAAGCCCGTGGTGGCCCGGGAAGATGAGGAAAACCTTCCATGTGCTGTTTCACTATTACAACTAGACACACCCCTACACAAGGTCCACCTTGATTTGATTCGCTGTTCAATCATCTCATGATAAGCTGCATCAAATCAATACAGTAATATATTAAAGGATAATTAGCTGTTTTTTTTTTACAATCTGGACCTTATTTCTAGCATAAAATATAGGGATGCACGATATATCAGCATTAATATTGGTATCGGCCGATGTTCGTAATTTTTTAACATATCGGTATTGGTCTGATGTTTAAAATTGGGCCGATATATATCGGCCCATATATATTCGTATGCAAAACCTACAAAGTTGAGGTAATGCGAGGAGGATGGTAGTCTGTAACCTTGTTATTTGGAAGTAAAATACATTCTAAAAAATAAAGGAAGACATTCAAAAATTCAGTTTGCATGATTTGTACAAAAATTTATCATCTCAGAAACTTAAAAAAAACATAGAGCCACGTGTACTGTATCTGTATAACAAAAAAAACGGATATTGGTTTTGGCCAAAATTTTCGCAATCGGTGCATCCCTCTAAATAACACATTATCACCCAGATAACTTTGGTGTCATTTCACCAAGATTTATGATACACTAGTGCTATTCCCCTCCGAGCCTGTGGTGGCATGTTATCAACATCCTGCCCCTGTAGGTTGACCTACTGACCTCTGACCTGGATGATGTCATCTCCGACCACGGTGTGGCGCGGCTTGTTGCTACCGCTAATGCTATGGTCCGTTTCTGCATGTTTAGAACAAATTGAGCAGCTGGATGAAGTTCAGCTTCCACAGGCTTCCTCTCCTCAACCTGGACTCACTAAAGCTCTGGATAGTTGAGATAGAAATGGACCAGAATGCCGAAGCGGAATGATTATTATCAGAATGATCCGGGCAGCGGTCGGAGATGACATCATCCAGGTCAGAGGTCAGTAGGTCAACCTACAGAGATGACATCATCCAGGTCAGAGGTCAGTAGGTCAACCTACAGACCACAGATGTTGATAACATGTCACCACGGTCTCAGAGGGGAATAGCACTAGTGTATCATAACAAAATATTGGTGAAATGAACGAGTTTTGCGGTGGATAATGTGTTATTTAGAGGCTGCATTGCGTGTCTCGCTTTATACGGCTCTCAGCTGGAACGACTTGTAAATGACACCAAACTTATCTGGGTGAGTCAATGATCGTATTTTATGCTAGAAATAAGGTCCAGAATGTAAAAAACGCGAATTATCCTTTAATATACCTCTAACTATCATTGTAGCTTTTCATGCACAAGTATAAAACCTGCAGAGCACACACACACATGCTCAAACTATTAAGCTGTAAATTCTCCACAGCGATGGACACATTAAAAATGATGAGTTCCTTGGTGATGTGCAGAATCTGTGACATGTAGCATATTTGCAATCTATCATAAATGACTGTGAAGCAGTCCGAGTGAGCAGAGCGCATGAGAACTGCAGCATCTGGCTGCAGACCAGAGCAGATAGAGTACAGAGATAAGAGGCTGCAGGAAACCGTGTAGTTGTTTGCATTCAAGCTGAACTCCAGTGTGTAGCTGGCTGCCTTATGGCTTCATGGTTAGGGTGATGCTGCTCTCTTGTATTTTAAGAGCGGAGGAGGAAAATCTCAGTTTTAGAACATAATATCCATCAGCTGTGTGTTGCCATGGTGGCTTCTTTCTCCCACAGTGACTGTGTTTACATACGGCATCAATTAGAGTCCTGATTGTGAACCTTATAATCTGGATATGGTGTCTTTGGTAGCAAGGGTTTTTTTTTTTTTTTTTTTAACCATCTCAGCCACTATGGGATGGTTTGGAAATCTGGTCAAGCTGGTCACATGCCACAGTATGCTGGCTTCTATTAGAATACTCAATCTAGGTTTTTTAAAACCAGGATATATAATATTATGCAGGTTTCTGAAACTTGGATAACAAGCCTTTTAGATGCCAAGGCCGTTAGGGGAGAAAGGTGATGATAATTCTAGGGGCCCAGCGCCCAGTAGGGCCCACAAAAAACCCTGCTTTGACCCTGACTAATACTCATGAGTAGCGCGGATCAGCGCGCACTGTCCGCGCATTGTGCAGACGTTTGATCAAAACTAAAAACAGATTGATATGAAGATTTCCCGCTGAGCAATTGTGTGACAAAAAATCGTAAATATTGAGCTTTGCGCGGACGGGTCTGGCGGATGTCCGCGGACACATGTATGCCCGAGTATGTGGGGGCCTTAATACTCATAGTAATACTGCAGCATCAAAACTAAATAAAAGGCTAAATAAAAAATGATAATACATACATAGTTTAAGAAAAAAAGTGGTAAAGTGTGGAGGTAGGGGCCCACTTTAGCATTCTTTCAGTGGGCCCAGAATTCCTAGCAACGGCCCTGTTAGATGCACAAAACAAAACCAGGATATAAAGAAAACTCAAGGCACACCCAGTGAGATTTATTGTGTTTGGCTTTGTGCACCTCCTAGACACCCAAACTGAACAATGACCTCTTAAAGACCAGCACCCGGGTACAATTTGGACCTGGACCTTCACTGACCCAAGGCAATCAGAAGACCAGGAGTGTTGATCAGGGGCTGAACTGACAGGTGGTCCTCCTTCCTCAGTCATCTGCTAAATCAGTTGTCATCCGTTGTGGTTCATTGCTTTACCATTCCAGCTGTTGTTCATGTGGCCTAGTTTTCTTGAATACACAGCGTTCACTGTTCCACGCTGTGCGATTTTGCAGTTTTATGTTCTAGTTGTTAACATTTATTTTTCCCCTTGCCAGTCCACACTAACTCATCAGCCCCCTATAATGTCACATATAAAATATCACATTGCCATCAGTACTCAGAACTCTTTTCTCAGGACTTAGTGATTCCCGCCTCCAGCCCTCCTGGGTCCTCCTGGATACGACAGCTTTTACATATCTGGATTTGGAGGTTTTCTGCTCTTCTTCTCTGGAGATCCTCTCTGGCTCTGTCAGGTTGGATGGCAACGTCAGCGTTCAGGTGTCTGCAGAGATGTTGGAGTGAGTTCAGTCTCGGTCTGAGACACTCAAGGACATTCAAAGATGTCCCTACTGTGTTGTCTTAGCTCTGAGCTCCGGGTCATTTTCCTGTTGGAAGGTGAAGCTTTGGCTCAGTCTGAGGTCCTGAGCTGGGTTTACATGAAGGATGTCTGTGTCTCTGTTCTGACTCGTCTCCCCGTCTCCTGACAGCCCGCAGCTGCCGGCACCATGCGTCACTGATGGGATGGTGTTGGGGCGTGATGAGCAGCGCCTGGTCCTGGTCTCATCGCTCCAGAGAATCTGGATTCTCAGGGAGTCTGATCAAACATCATAACAGTGGCACTGACCTCTCAATCACTGTCCCTTCCTGCGGCCCATGGACTCCAGGACAAAGAGTTTCTGAGACAAGCAGAGGGGACCTTCAGGGTTTCCAAAAGATTTACTGTGGAAACACAAAAAAAAAGCGTTCAGGAAGGTCTCCCAACGTTCACGCTCTGCTTCTCTTTCTGATAGGAGCTACTGTTTAGTCACAGTTAGAGATATGTCACAATTTTGGATTTTCTTGGTACAATTATTGCCAGAGAAATAATCACGGTATTCCGATTATTATGCATCAAGAAATTTCACAACACTATGAATGTGTAAAATCAATCAAATATAGTCAAAGTATGATTTCATTAGATAGGACCAGTTATTAATCCCCCGGGGGAAGTGTTTGAAATATTTAAGTCATCTATACTAAATGTTTAAGTTTATTTGAATCATTTTTTTAAATTACAAATGACATGCTAACATTTAAATTCCTACCAATTTAGTGTTACGTTAGATTAATGGACCAGTATTTTACTTGCACAATTTAACAAGCAAGAAAAACAGCATAAAAGCAGCAAACCAGATGTGCAGGTGAGATAAAGAAACCCAGAGGGGTTTATAAGAGAAATCCCACCTCATAAAAACAAATAAAAGACCACAACAATAGACAAAACAAACAAGACGTAAAAGTATGAAATCAGGAAACAATAGTAATTCAAAAATCACGATATAGAACATACAGTAGCTACATTCATGTGAGTGTGGGTATCTGTGTGTTTACCTCTACTTTGGTGCTCATCTGCTGATATGGTTCCAACATGAGCTTTTTTGGAAAGTTAACAGTATTTAGGAATCTTTACGATCAATTAATTGTGGCGTTTAATACCACGATTAATTGTGAAGACAAGTAATGATGACATCTAGTCACAAAAAGCACATATGTGAGACCAGCGCCGAGGCAGAAGATCAGCCTATACGTTTCAGCCTGGGCTGCGTCTATCGCTGTGGCAACGTCTGGGCCGGAGCCACAGCTCAGACCAATTCATTCATCAGAGACTCCTCTGACATCACTGCTTTTACTGACCCCTGTCTCCCAGTGTCAAGTGTCTGTCCCCAACACAACCTCACACACACACCAACACACACATGCTTGTGTACTCGCACACAGGTGACCTGCCGTGATTACAGTGAGACACACACACACACACACACACACACACAGGCCCCTGAGTGTCAGCGCTCAGACAAAGATGATCATGTGTCTCTCTGATTAGCCGAAGGTCGTGGGTTTGATTCCCATGTTGACAGAGACTCCCAATTTTTTCTGGCTTTTTTGAATCTTAACTCATGGCTTCTGCATTACTGGCATTCTGCTGTCTGTCTGACAGGAAGCATGGGATGCCTTAGCTGACAGGATGTGATATTTTATATATTTCTTTTATTTTTATTGATTTTTATAACAATTGTAGGCTAATTGTGACAAATCTTGGACAAAAAGCCTAAAAAAGGAAAATCAGTGTTTAGTCAGTGTAGATGGAAGTTGACGACAGGGATTCTTGTTATGAATGAATGTCTCAGTCAGTCTTCACTCTGCTGGAACAGGCTGTTCTCTCTCCGTTAGTCCTGTGCATCTTTCCATACCTTACTCATCGCTGCCACTTGTCTTTTTCTCAGACTTCAGTGCAGTTGGACTCCTTTTTGCAACCACTGGTGCCTCTGATGGTGATTTGATAAAATGCAGGTTTAAGGCACTTCTGTATTGGCTTCATTTTTTCCAGATCTGAATATTTTTATAAGTACGTGTGTATCCTACATGATGTGATGAGGTGTCTCCTCAAAGTAGAGCCAGTTTTTACCACAGTAATAGAGTTAGGCTGAACTGTTAACTGTTGGATGGGAGGTATAGGGCCTGTTCAGCTTTTCCATGACATTGTGTTTTTAAAATCCCTTATATTATATATTATTATATTTGTCTGTCTGCTTGCTGCTGCTGTTTACCCACAATGCTTTCCTCTGTTGAGAGATTGTGTCACAGCCCGGCTCGCTTTCTCCTAGTTCATATGGAGTATTAGTTTGGACAGTGCTGTTATCTATTAATGAGGTGCTGTGCAAATGTTTTGATTTGAGTTGAGTCTCTGCTGACTCGACCCACTATGATCCAGCCTCTTGGACCACAGCTGGTGGCGCTGAATGGAGAACTGGTTCATGTGGAGCTTCACCAAACATACTGTCTGCTGCAGAGCAAAACAAGCAGTGTTGTCTCAGTATGGGACCAGACATCTGTCAGAGCTTCCACAATCACTGTGCCCATACCAACTGATGAAACACAACAATCATTTTGAAACTGTGCCCATACCAACTGATGAAACACAGAAGAAGTGTTAAAGCAGATATCATGGAATTGTTAATATAAGTCCCTAATAGTCCTATTTTCCGTCAGCAAACTAATGATAGTCACTCTGTGTATAACCCGAGGAGAAAATTCATTGTGAAGCTGCAGCCAACAGTCCTACAACTTTCATAACTAGACCTGTCACTTGCTTTGTAGAAAGCAGGTGCTTCAGAAGATGAGTGTTAAAGGACTTGTCACTCACTTCTTCACTTGTCACTCACTTCTTCAGGCTTTTTTCAGGCGACCAGGCCACATTGTGTCGACCGAGTTCTTACTGTTTCCTTCTGGTTGACGCTATAAGTTGCCCAAGAGCCAAAAAAAAGAAAAAAAAGAATTTTATGTGTTTTATTCTGTGTGCTATTAAGCTCTTAAACACAGACCAAATGAGATTACTTGACTCATTTCTCAGAGGATTTATTTAATGGATTTTATATTCCCATACAGTATGTCTCTAATGTTCCCTTTGCTGATTGTGGTCAATTGCCCATTTGTGATTAGTAAAGTTGTCTTAACTGAACTTAAAGAGGAACTATGTTGGATATTTAGCTGAACTCTGCTACATTTTGCCCTAAAAAAAGCTTTGGAGTAATAGTGCTGGTTAAATAAATGACTTTTAACTTGTTCCAGGGAGAATGGAGGCTCTCTGCCTTCCACCTAGCCTGTCTTGGCTGAAAACCAACCAAGATCAGAGCCTCTAACCCGGTGTCCCAGCTCTCGTCTCTGCGGCACCTTGACACAAACATGCCCCATAACACGTAATCGCTTGTTTATGACAGATTTCTCACCGTGTTCTTTAAAAACAAAAAATAAAAGGGTTAGCAAAACAGTAGAAAAGCGAGCGGTTCATTACCTTTTATTGTTGGTGCACGCTGTTTTTGCTTCATGTGTTGTAATGTTACATTATACAGTATTACATGATTATCTCATAGTGTGGTGAATGTGCAGGTCACAACTTGTCCACCAGAGTTGTTAGATTGTGTATTTAGATGGATAAGGGAAACCGTTCACCTCCGTAGCGTTAGCTGAGCAGCTCATGTCTCTGCCCTGCCGATCTAAAAATAGCTTGCACCAGCAATTAAAGATAATGAACCTACTCCTATAGGGATTATGACAATAGGATAATTTTCCAAAATGTTGAACTACCCCTTTAACTGTGCTGAACTGCACTGCACTTAAAGGATAACAAGTGTAACAAGAGTTTAAAAAGTATCTGTGTCATCAGCATCTCCATTCATAAAGTGGTGCCCATTCTCAGTGACGGGATCTGGCAGTGTGTGGTGTGTGTGTGTGTGTGTGTGTTTGATTGCATTGTGCCGTAATGAGCAGGAGTTTCCATACTTCTTGAATTACCAGTGTGTGATTCATCATCAGGACACCTGCTCCTCCGTGTTGATGGCCCGGTGGTTGAGTCACCGGCCAGTGCTGCAGCAGTTCATCTGCTTACTGCCTGGGATAAAGACTTGACTGTCAACAGGGACCATGAGGAACCGTCTGATGATCTGTGACTGCTGGACCAGGGATTTCTGACACACCTAACCAATAAAACTGAACCCTCTGAACAATGAGATAGACCCCTTCATCACATGATGAGTGCAGTGAGAGCATTTAAAGCCAAGCTGGATGTCGGGACCACACATGTCAAGTATGGGAGACTGACTTATTTTCCCAACCTGGAGACTTTATCGCAGGCCATCAAAGACAAGGATGCTTTCCACCCGGGGCAGCAGCAGCACATGGATATGGTGGCCACTGACTTCTGCAGGCATTCTGATGGATTAGATTATCATAATGCACGTTTCCACTGCAGGAACTTTGGGGTAATTTTACGGGGCCAGCCCCGTTTTTGTGTGTCTCCTCTGCAGGAACCTCCCCCACAGGGCCGCTTACAGGAACCTTTACGGGCCAAAGGAGTCCCTGCCTGGGGATAGGTACTCAGGCCCCATCCATGACGAATCGTTTTTTTCCGAATCCGGATAAATAATTTATCGGATTGGCCTCTTGTCCACATGGATGTGGTGTTTTGTCCACATGGATGACGGCCAAAATGCAATTTTTCTGAAACAATGATGATTTACCTGTAACCTGAGAGTACAGCAAAACTGGTAGGTTTTTTGTTTAAAACAGGTTCCATTTAAGAGTTTGAGTTTGAATACAGCCGGGGACTTCTTCTTCTATTGAATTTCAACAGGGACTTCCCGTCTTCTTCTCTGTCTGAAGTGTTTGTGTGTGGCAGTGCTGCAGCGCCACACACGCTCCACACAGGCCTGGAGTATGTACTACAGCGTTTTGGGTGGTATTCAAATGGAATTTTTGCTGTGATTTTTTGATTAAGAAAAAGATGATGTATTCATCTGGACGGGGCCTCAGATCCCCCTGATTGGTCCAGGATGTGACACTAAGAGAGAGAGAGAGCCCCAAAATAACCATTGTAAAAACCCTAAAACAAGAGAGACACACAACAACCTTGCTGCAGCAGTTGCACAGTCTATGGTCAGGCCACCTCGAGTGAGAGGACGGTTCCAGACTCCTTTCACCAGGAACTCCTGCGGCTGAAACGCAGCTATGGAGGATATTGTGTTGAACCCTTTCCTGGCCACACCTGCCAACAGGTGGCAGCCCAACGTGACATTTCTTCTTTTTCCAAGTGGCGTTGTAAAGGAAGGAAGAGGGAGGTGATAAATCAGACACACCTGAGAGCTCAGGAGGAGGGAAATGAAGCACTGAAATGATGTGAGAAAAGAAGAAAAGCAGATAATTCAAAGTTTGATTAAATGAACAGATTAAATAAAAAAGAAAGCAGGAAGTAAACAGAGTGTTCCAGATGGGTTATTTGAACCGTGCAGAAAACAGGACGCTGGAGGAAGAGGCTGATCCCTGGAGCAGACAGAGAAGAAGCTGAGTCAACCGTCCTCTCTGTCCGGTCTGGATGATGCACCACTGGCCCTTTTCCCTGAAACTCTCCTGGCTTCTCCTGACCTCTGACCTGCTTTCTCATTTATAAATTGATATTACTGAATTTAGAGCCGTTTAAGCTTGATTACTGAATTAATAATTGATTACTAACTGCATCGATTGTTTGTAATTGAAGCGACGCGAATAGAAGTAGCCCAGTTGTTTTTTGTGAGGCTTCATAGAGATGCAAAATGATACTGAGCTTCAACACAGATTAAGGCAAAGTGATTTAAGGGTTGAGAGTCTGCACTCAAGGTTCATCTCCCAAATGTTTTAATGTGAGCTGAATCTAGTCTGCAGACTCCATTTCTCAATTTTTGATTCACTCTTCTTTGTAGTCCAGGATGTGAGTGTTTTGCAATTCTCTCACAGTGACTTAAGGGGACTTGTGGGCAGTTTCTCACTGCATGTGCCAGCCTTCTCTCCCCATGTGTATCAATGAGCCTGTGGCCGCTTCACCACTCTTCCTTCCTTGGACCACTGTTGATAGATCCCGACCACTACAGCCCACAAGAGCTGCAGCTTTACTCATGAGAGACCCAGTCGTCCTTGGAGAACTGGATCAGATCCTCACACTGAACATTTTTCCTGCTTCTAACATCAACCTTGATGTCAACATGTTCACCTGCTGCCTAATATATCCACCGACTAGCAGGTGTCATGATGAAGTGTTATTCTCTGTCAGTCACTTCACCTGTCAGTGATCAGAATGTTAGGCCTGATCATTGTAGCAAGACTTGTTTTGCATTATGACAACATTATGAAATGGGATAATGCATACTCATACAAACAAATATATACAGGTGCATCAATAATTAGAATATCATTGAAAAGTTAATTCCCAGTAATAGCCCCAAACAAGTATTGAGTGCATATAGATGGACACTATTCAGAAGGCCAACATTTCCATATAAAAATTACTTTTTTAAATTGGTCTTTTATAATATTCAAATTGTATGAGACACTGAATTTTAGGTCCTCATTAAATGTAAAGCAAAAAGGGAATATCCACACACTGGATTAAAAGTCCCGTTTATTGGATAGCCCTGCAACGTTTTGACCGATGTGGTCTTCCTCAGGCAAATGCCTGACCACATCGGTCGAAACGTTGCAAGAAAGTAGGCTATCCAATAAATGGGAGCTTTAATCCAGTGTGTGGATATTCCCTTTTTTCTCTGCAATTATCCTGACTGTCCGGCACCTGGCCTAAAATAGGCATTGGATGTGCGCACAACCACCCTGCTTTCCTCATTAAATGTAAGCCATAATGATTGCAATTAAAACACATAATGAATAAAGACATAATGTTTCATTCTGTGTATAATGGATCTATATAATGTATTAGTTTCACTTTTCAATTAAATTACTGACATACATAAACTTGACATTATTCTAATTTATTGAGATGCACCTGTAGCTATAGATATGATTTCTTCTTAATTGTGTATGCTGATTTGTTTATTACTTTTTTTCTAAATTAGGCCAAAGAGAATTTTGCATTTCTTGTTTTTAATGTTATCAAGATATATTAAGTTTTTGTTTTGTTTCAGCTCACTAACATGTTTTGCCTATTTGTCCAATTATTTTTATAGGTGAGGTTTAAACATAAGCCCATTTAGATAGTTCCAAGTATTTATTAATTTGAGAAACTAAGGTAGAGTAGAGTAGAGTAGATGTATTTTCTTCATTTTGTTATTTGTTTTTATTGTTGTCTTTATAATTGTGCAAATAAACACTAATAAACACTAATATGATAAACTGCCTGTTTAAAATTTTCACTTGTATTGTTCTAAATACAATAGGCCAAATAGAATGATATATTCTGTTGTTCTTGGTGTTCAGGCTCAGCTCACTAACATGGGAGGTGGTGATGCCAGTGTTGTTATGGTGTCTATTTTGTGTCCACATATCTGGTTCATCACTCTTGTCAGTTGTCCAATGATCATTGAGGCGATGGGACATCTCCACCTCCAAGCCTTTAACTTTGCACCAGCAGGCCACTTTCATCTCTTCTGGGACAGGATGGTGTCCTCCAGTGAAAAAAGCTAATCTTTAACGAGCATCCATCGAGTAGAACAAAAGCCCATTTAGATAGTTCAGAGCTACCAGACTTTTTATTAATTTGAGAAACTAAGGAGCTACAGACTTCTTGTTACTGCAAAAAAGAGAGCAATGGAACGGTAGTAACGCGTTACTTTGAATGCGTAACGCCCAACACACAGCTGACGGCGTCAGTGTACCCGGCAGTGTGACTGTGCCCCGGCTTTGAGCATCCTAAAAATATCCCTCACCAAGTATGCGGATCAAAGGGGGCAGCAACACCGCCACGGATCCCTCCCCGGTATTTAACCTAAAGCCTCCCAGAGGAGGAGCGAAGGGCCCGCGGCATCCAGAGCAGAGAGAGGAGAGAGAGAGAGAGGGACTGGCTCGGGTTTCAGAGACGCGCACTGGCGACGGACCTGCAGCAGCAGCAGAGCGCAGATCGCTCAGAGGAGAAGCAGCGAACGGGCAAACTGAGCGGAACGCAGGAGAATCAGAGTCACGTCCCCGCGAGTCATCCTCATCAGTGACGGACTGATGACAGGTCTATAGACCGCCTCGCATTCTCACTTTCATGTAGTTGCTGATCTGAGCGCAGCAAGACAGTTTGGAGACAGTTCGTAGAGGTAGAGGGACATCTGCAAAACTTCACAAAAGGACCCAGAGTCGCTGACTGTGTTGTTGCTGGGAAAAAAACACGCGTGCGTTGCTCTTCACCAGATGTACAGAGGACACCGCTGTGGATTGAATCAAAGTTAACTGTCCGAAATGGAGCAGGATCGCAAATGGGAAGTGACTGGGAAGTCGGCTGAGGAGTGGAGGAGCCGCGGTGACCAGCAGCAGCAGCAGCAGCGCAAACCGTCAGATCGACCCGTGTGGAGAAATTGGAGAGATTTGTCTGGCATAGCGATTTGCATCGCACTGTCTGTCCTGTGCGTTGGAGTTTGCATTGTGGTTTTTGTGCGGACCTCGGAATTGCAGTCCAGGATAGTAAGCCTGGAGCAGCAGCAGCGGGACCCGCAGCACTCCGCGTGGAGGTTGTCTCTGGAGCAGGTGGAGCCCATAATCCTTGGCAGACTAGACCAGATCCTGGACGAGGTGAGAGTTTGACTTCAAAATTAAATCTGAACGTTTTATTAACAGTAATATATGATCTCACGAGTTTTTTTTTAAGAGGAGCAGACTGGTCTGGCTTTGACATGATATAAATTACCTTTCAGTTTATTCTAATTCTGCAAGTGGTCTGTGTGAAACCAGAACCCCAGAACACCCCTGGACATTCTGTTTCCCCCCGGGTGAGATGTCTGCTGACACTCCCGGTGCTGCGGCTGCTGCTGGTGGTGGTGGTGGTGGGGGTCCCTGTTTTTTTATGTGCTGCAAATGTAATGTGGACTCCACTCTGTCATTTGTGTTGGTATCCTCACACTTATAAAGTATCCTGGTTCTAACTGTATCCAGGATATGATACAGAACATAACATGAACACTGAGACCTAACCTATCTATATACCACTCTCAGGTTACTGTTCTCTTTGAAGTCTCTTAATCCCAGACAGACAGACACCCTGTTATTTCCGTATCAAGGAGCAAGCGAAGATTTATGGTTGGCTGGAACATATTTTATAATGCATGATGAGTCTATTTATTTTATTTCTAACCCTTTTCCTAAATTGC
Organism: Decapterus maruadsi; assembly: GCA_030347415.2. NCBI lineage: Eukaryota > Metazoa > Chordata > Actinopteri > Carangiformes > Carangidae > Decapterus > Decapterus maruadsi. Next base: position 26,174,405 of record CM064892.1, on the reverse strand, counting down.
AAAACTTACAGTGTGAGCTGTGAGCAGCAGTGTTAATTGTCTGTGTTGAGTGCAGTTTGACAGTGCAGGTCCTCTCCTATGAGGGAAATTGGGATTGCCTGCGTGCACATCAATTTTGGTGAAGGTCTGTCCCCTTGGTTTATATCTGTGTCTGGTTTCTAGCTCAGTGGTTCCTATTTAAGGTCTCTGCTGATGGGCCACAAAGGCATTGAAAATAGGCTGACAGATCATTTGCAAATCATGCAGTTTTGGTGAAAAAAAGGAACTACAGTGCATAGCCTATGTAATTCAAATAATGAAAAATATTAATAATGTTTTAACATCAAATAGCCTATAAAAGTATATTCATTTGCATATTTTTGATTTTGTTTGATCAAAAACTAATTTTCCAGATGGTGTTTAGTACCTGGATATACATCGTGTGCATACTGACAAAGTGATATGTGATCTGATGAGGGTGCCAGTCCTCCAGGAATCAAATTTTCATATTTTTGCTTAAAGGGATAGTTCACACAAAATTCAAATTTCACTCATTATCTACTCACCCTCATGTGAGCTGTGAGAATTTTCAGAGTCCTCCGTGTCTTCTCTGAGTTACGGGGGGGTCCGCGCAGCAGTATTTGTCCATATACAGTAATGGTTGTGAATGGATACTACTTTTCTCTCCGTCCAAAAAGACACACCAAAAAATATCCAAATACCTCCATACTGCTCGTCTGTAATGTCCCTCTTGTATTGAAGCCCAGACATGAGAAATTGTTCCGAAAAAAAAAGTCTATATTTTAAGCTTGTTTGTAGCAGAAGCTCCCATTGTCTCAGTTCACTGCTCTTCCTGTGTCAGTGCAAATCTCACGTGATTTGCACTGACTGGTGGAACAATTTCTCATGTCGAGGCTTCAATACAAGAGGGACATTACAGACGAGCTGTATGGAGGTATTTGGATGTTTTTTGGTGTGTCTTTTTGGACAAAGAAAAGTGGTGTCCATTCACAACCATTATATGGACAAATACTGCTGCGTGAATCCCCCCGTAACTCAGAGAAGGGACGGAGGACTCTGAAAATTCTCACAGCTCTTAGTCGACATGAGGGTGAGTAGATAATGAGTGAAATTTGAATTTTGGGTGAACTATCCCTTTAAGCGCAGAAATCTATCATGTGGTTAACCTTAGTTATATGTAAATTAATTATGTATAGTAATGCGTTTATAGTCAATGCCAGTAGCCTGGAAATGTAACAGTTGGAGCTGGTGCTCATTACTGCTGAGGGTTTGTCCACTTAAGGACGACAAGGCTTTGACTTTTACAGGTAAGTAGTATCTTTATTCCCCCAGCAGACCTCTCTTTGATCACTGAGCCTCTCCGCTTGTTGCAGTTAGTGGATCGTGTGTTGTTTTGGCTGGTGCTTTTTATTCCACCCACTGGTCTCAATTAAGTGGTTTTGCCTTGCTGTGGTGACAGAGTTAAGGGTTGTTGGAGTACTTTTTTTTCTTCTTGTGCTGTAGTTGCTAATTTAGCTCTTGACTAATTGTAAAAGTGCTACTTTCTGGGAATTATTGTATTCGCTAGGTCACTTGATGTTTTTGCTGAGTTGATCTCACTCCACAGCTACCGCTACATCTCTGGCTTCACGTGTTACTTCCCTTGTTTCTGGCCGACGTGACAAAGACGCATTGTCTACTGCAGCCTCAGGGAAGCTTCTTTTCTAATAGGGAAGGAGGAGAGCAAGATGGAACAGACAAGCAGTCCCACCTCCTTAGCAGCAGGCTAGCATGAGTCAGATGCAGACTCCCAGAAGAATAATGAGGATTCTTAAGCGAGCCATTGAGCTGGCTGTCACTGCCTTGGTTTGATGATGCTGCCCCTTCAGAGGCTGCTCCTGCTGTTTTCAGGCGTGCTCCACAACCATCTACTTTTTTGGTTTCCACCCTCTGTACACCCTCCATACATCACTGAACTTCAAAGGTGGCTGGGCCGACCCCAAAGGGCTCCTCCACCTACCCAGTGATTGCAGGGCCTCGGCTGCCATTAAGGATGCTGCCCAGTGTGGCTCAGGCCAGACCAGATGCCTGATGATGATGATCCCAATGCTTCTCTGATAGCATCTCCAGATGAAGACTTAAAACCAAATACCTCCTGCCCACGTCAGCAGTGTAGGACTGATGACCTCTTTACCAGGAGCTAAAATGTAGCAGCTCAGATGGGATGTCTGGAGAGTCATGGACTCTCCAGGCTGCTGGAGCTGATGCTTCAACTTAGAGCTCCAATGACGCTTCGCTCCAGCCGTTCTACATCCGCTCTACATTGATCCTTACTACATGGTCAAGTATGACTACCCCTTATCAGAGGGGTACAGGAAGACATTGCCTATCATTCAGGCCAGACATTTGGGTATGCAGTCCCATAAGCCTTGGGACATAGTGCACAAGTAAACAAGGTGAAAGAACAGTTTGTTGACCTGGGTTGAACACCTTTGCCTAAACGTGGGAACACCAGCAGTACTCGTAGCCCCCTGAGAGCCGGTCACTCTTCTTTTCAACAGAAGCACCCTCAGTAGGCCCCTTTGCAGGAAAATCCCACCAACCCACCTCCCAGGCCACCGAAAGGTCACGGAGGTTGGGCGTGACTCTCCAGACACGTCGTCCATACAGCAGCCATTCCTCTCCGCAACCGCACAGCCACCGGGAGGCTTTCATTTCGGACCCATGGGTGTTGTCAACCTTTTTCAGGGGGATCCAGCATTCAGTTCAGGCATCAGCCTCCAAGGTTCAACTTGGTCGAAATGACTGTTGTCAAATGATCCCCTGAGGACTCTGGCTCTCTGGCAGGAAATTTCTGCACCTCACAGGAAAAGCGCCAAAGCATATCTGGAAGGTTGACTTGGATGGAGATGGTTCTACTCAAGACATTCTTGTCCAGAGTGGATGGATCATATGTGGCGTTGCACTGAAGACTCCTCAAAGGGCTCATATTTGGCTGGCTTTTGCAGGTTTGATTGGAGTTGGCCCAAATCAATCGCTCCCCCTTTTTCCTCCAATTATGATTTGACAAAAGCTAATTACACACAACAACAATGACGTGGTTTAGTGTTAGATGCAGGCATTTTGTATTCTGATTCACGTCAGTGGACACAATCAGTCATTACACAGGGAGGTGGCCACTGATAGACACTTTACACATGTGTCAGACCTGGTAAAAATGCATGTGTTTTTGGGGTCTCACATGGGTGGGGCAGAATGGTTGATCCTGTTTACACTCAGCACCACCAAATGGCAAAATTGAATATGAAGTTTTATTCTTACCTATACTCCTCCTAGGAGGTTGTTCACACGCTCTCTAAATGAGGTCTGCAAATGTTTCAGGTTCTTGTTGATGCCTTTGTATGACAGTTGTGTGTTAAGTGGCTGTGGCGGGTTCCGTTCATAACGAAAATGCATCGCCATTTGACGGCCTTAACGAGCTCAAAATCTTCTGAAAAGTTTCATGCATATTAGACCTGCTAAACCTTTTGTATGGGCCATACATATCTAGAACAATTCAATAGGGGTCAGTGTCGCATACCCCCCTGGATTGCATGAAAATTGGCAGGCAGAACATTTCAAAATACACCAAAAAAGTCTCCAGTAGCCATAATTGATTAAGTTATTGAAGCTTAAACAGATCACCAAAGGCCATAGTTGTGGCCACTGCACACATTTCAATCAATATTCAAATCGCTGGATGGTGATAAACATATTAGAGGTTGTCTGCATTATGTGAGGGATTTTTTAGGCTGACTGTATTTGACAGATTTTAAGGGAGAAAGGATTCTAAATGATAAAAATATAATTATTTCGCTACTTTTATGTAAAATATTCATATATATATATTTACTGTAGTTAGTGTTTAAATAGCTACTTACTTTCATCGTTGTCTTGTCTGTGATTGTTACTGTAGTTCATCTCAGTCACATTTCCCACGAGCAAATCCTTATTTTAAAAAGATAAAATAATTCTTCTGTCTACAGTAATTAATCACACAGGATATATGTCAGTTAAAAAGCTGTAAGTAAAAATGTATAAACACTTAAAAAGGCTTCCTGATTAGAAGTGTGAGTGAAACCATAAATCAACCTGGCAACTTAACCTGCTCTGTGTTAGCAGTGTCATTAGATGGTCATTAGAAAGTAATGTATTTAATTAAGACAAATCAATAGAACAGTGTCCCTTCACAACTGTGAATTTTACCGAGCGAGTTGTATATGTGCTCTAAATCCCATGGTAACGTGTGTCTCCTGGCTCTGGCCTCTGTGCTGGCCTTTCATACACCACTTCCACAGCTACACTAACAAGCACTCCCACCGTGATTGAAATCCCACAGCAGTCCTGTTTTCTCTTCTTCCTTGGGCTTTGACCTAACTTTTATCATCCCCCTCCACCCTGACCCACTTCAATAGGACCCATAATGCACTTACCAGGAGGAGAAAGAGCACATGGAGCCTTCTGTTGAGGAGGGCAGGGCTCCTGCACTCCTCATTATATTAGCTGAAATACAAAGTTAATTAAATCAAATATCAAGTAGAAACCCAAGACAAAAGCAACGTAGTGTTATTTTGGTGAGCTGGTGATTTATTACAGACAAAGAAGAGTTCAACATTTCAGCAACCACATGCATTCTTTTAAGACGAGAAGATTTATACTGATCTGATCTGAGAGCTGAGGTCAGAGTATTTTCAGGGCCATGGCCCTTTTTATTTTTTTAGAAATAGATAGATAGATAAATTTATTACAGACTCTAGGTCCAGTTAAAAAAAGAAAACGGAGTACAACATCAACAACAAACAGTACTTTGGTCAATCAAAAGTATAATAATAACAATGAGAAGGCAGCACAAGCAATGCAGTTCAATAAATACATGGGGCATAGAATAAAGACGGGTTAACAAAACATTGCATATTGGTCAAACTGAGTAAATGGAGGACTGACTCTTCTTTTTTGACCTTTCTTCCTCATGTAGAATACACCTAACTGATTTATTAGGTTTGTGTAAAGTAATGAGTCCAGCAACAGGCGGTGCCACTCCCAGTCAGAGTGAATTAACCCATATAACGTACAGCTGCTGAGAGCACAGTCACCATAATTACACAGTGTAGAAGTCCCAGCAAGTACTGAGGCAAAATAACCCGATGAGCTACGGCAGGGAAGATATCACATGGCGTGCAAATGTGCGCAGCAAGTGCATGTGTACACACTCATAAACAGACAGAGTAAATAAATACAAATAAGTAGATAGCTGAAGCAGATGAAGGCTGCAGTGGGAGGCAACAAACACGTTCAATATGTTCTGTTGAAATACTGTATAGCAAAGTATGAGTAGAGCCCAAACACTGACAGCTTTAATGTATAATATAATAATATAAGTAAGGATTTGTTCCAGCTGATCAATAGAAGTGGTTTCTTTACCAAAGGACACAGTTTGAGTCGGTCAGCGATGCTGGTGGTGGAGCCCTAGTGGGAGAAGAATCCCTTGGTTTTCATCTCCAGATGGACCTGGGGCATTGCAGCCTGCCTCTTTGTTTAGCTTGGTGTGTATAAATAGTCATTATTAATGGGACACAAGTACAGATGTGGTGTTCTTGTAGAGAGGGCGGGAAGCCTGTGGTACTTTCACCCAACACTGTCCAGATTCCACCACACTGTATCCTTCAATGATGACCAGTTTCCTCTGTTATGGAAAACGTGCCTGGTTCCAGCAGCACAGAGTTGGTCCTTTATAATTATTCCAGTCAGATCTGGACTGCAGCCGAATCCACCAGTTCACTGAGTGATGTTTGAAGTAACCTTTGTCTGCAGTTATTGGTCCTGAGTTTGAGGCCATGTAGGGGTTTTTAAATGTCTTCTAAAATTAAAAATTAATAATATAGTACACATTTTATTCATTGCCACGGACACAAATATGCACTGTAGCTATTTAGAGTCCCACACACATCCTGCTGCCAGAGCACCGAAGGTTGATTAATACGCCTCTGAAAATAACTCCCAACAGAAGCACCATGAAAACTCCCATTTTACTGATACTTACTAGTCCAGGGAATTATTTTTTTAAATGAAACTATAAATTAGTGAGCTGTGTTTAAGATTTCAGCTGGAACCAATGGAGTTGGAGTGGAGAACCACAGTCAGGGCAGGGAGGTCAGAGAGTACACACAACACATTGTTGAATTTGTCAGCAATAAAAAAAATATATACTGAATGAACCATTTCTCTTCGATTGCATCAAAAATTAAAGTGAGATAAATGTAGGAATATTACACAACAGCATGCAACTCTTTAAAATCATGAATTGGTTTGAACTTTGCTGTTTATGCTCAGATTCAACAATTGAGAAACAGTGTTTATCAGTGAATGCTGGAGGTACTGGAAGCTGCACTATTAAACTTCAGACAGATCCACTTGGCTTGCCTTTATAAATGCAGGCAATTCAAGTCCTGGCACCAGCTCTACATCTAGTCCACACGATATTGTGTGGTGTTTAACATACGCAAACATTTTTTTCGTGTCTTGCCTCACTCCCGAGTCCATGCCTTGCAAATAGATACCATCCTTTCGACTGTGTGTGCAGTAACAAGGGAGATGTATCACCCATAATTAGCTTAGCTCAAACACTGGAAGTGTATGGGTAGTGTTAGCCTGCCTCCTACCTGAGCTGAAATCAGCAGTCAGAAGCTGATTTCATTTTAGCTCTAAACTCTGTAAATATATCACTTTATCGACATTTCAAACATTTTTAGGTGAGAAAGTATCCGTTTAGATCAGCAGTGTATCGTTAATTTGTCTAAATACCAGCTGTTTACAATTTTGTTCGGACAAATTTGACGCTACTCAAGCTAGCTCTTGTGACCAACGCACTTCCGGTTACTTTCACAAAATAAAACACCTGTTGCCCTTTACATACAGAAAACCATGACGATAAAATGTGTGCTTTTACTTTAACATAGGAAGCTAACCTACCCTCGATGTAGCTAGCTTGAACCAAAATAAACCGTCTTTGCTCGAACCCTCCGTTTTGACCGATCTCGTCCCGTTACCGGCATCTGACTGCTCAAGATGTCTTAAGGATGTCGAAGGGATGGTGTCTATCTGCTGGTCATGGACTCGGGAGTGAGGCAAGACACGAAAAAAAAATGTCGGCGTGTCCCTTTAAATACAGAGAGTCAGGTGTCACTGCAGGTTTTACAAACTACACTGAGTCCTGTCATTCATTTTCCAACCAGAAAAAAGGTCATTTCTCTGAATAAGCAAAACATGTTTTCAGTATGAATATCTAAAGGTTCCTGCAAATTGTCAACAGGTGCTTTACGCTACAAGTGAGGTCCCAGAATTCAGTCCTCCCACCCCCAAAATAATTATCATATCCTTAACATCGCCACTGAAACAGCCTGACCCTCTCAACTGCCCCCTCTCTCTGTTGTTATCTTGCCCCAAACATGGCCCCTTAAACATTTACAATTAACCACAAAGTGCTCTCTGCAGACCTGGTAGAAGCCTGGTGCACACGGAGCGCAGAGGTATAATAGTGAGCCTCAGGCCAAATTACCGGTTGTAGAAATGTAAATAATACAGTCTCCCACCTCGCTTGTTTCCTCAGTGTGTTTATCACAGAGCTGTCACTCATTACAGTGTGAGGTCTACACACACACACACACACACACACACACATACTCACACACAAAACAAACATAAAAACATATCTCTATGATGCCTATGTAGGGAGTGAATAAAACACCCTAATGCTAACAGCAGCCTGCAGTGGAAGTGCTGGACCCCTGCATTTTGTCATTACACAACATACACACAAATGTGCACGCACACACACCACACACAGTTTAGTGATTGATACATTGAAAAATTACAAGTTAACTTGAGTCTGAACAGACATAGTGACAAAGTACGGTGAGGATTTATAGCGAGCTTATGTTAGAGTATTTTCATAATGAAAACATGAGATTTCTGTCAAAGGGAATCAGTCCAAAAGGGGTTAGAGAATTTATACTTACATTAACCCCCCAGTAGAAGACTGGAGTCATCCATAAATGAATGTCTGCTAAAGCACTTGCTCATAGAATGTGAGCACTGTGTGATTGTGATGGAAGAATTTGTCAGCATTAAAAAACTCCCACGTATCTGTTAAGTAAGTCAATCTAACTCATTTAATGTAAGTTTTGGTCCACTTTCAACAGCTGTCTAAACTGTGCATTCATTTGTGCGTTCAAACCACAACTCTTTGGAGCAACAGTGACAGCTCTTAACCCTTTGTAGGGGACTCATTTAAATACTTTGACATTCAGAATTTCAACCATTGCAGCTATGAAACAAGTTATATATCTTTATTTTGGACTCTGGGTCCATAGCAAAAACATAACACAAGACACAACATAACAACAACAGACACACAACACAGATAATAAAAGAGAATAAAGCTAAAACACAGGTATAGAAATTTATACCACTGGTATAAAAACAGAGATTGATACCTGATGGAACTACAGTTGATGTTGGTCATACTGTTGATTATATGGTTTTCTGAGGCATCAAGCCAACACGTACATCTATACATCAGGCTTCTGAGTACTGCATTAAAGGTGTTAACACGTGCTTATAGTTCCTCACCGTTTAAAGTTCATAAAAACATGTATCAATGAAAAATAACAGATAAAGTTAAAGGAATATTTATTGACAAAAAAAAATGTTAAAAAATGAAGGATTTATCTCAAACTTGAAGAACTTATTTTATTTGTCAAAATTGACTGAATATGGTGACCTGCCCAATAAATGGTTAGATAACAGGACAGCAAAATGATTCATCCCTTTGAATTGGCAGACTAAAACCACTTAAAAAAGAAACTTTTCAGCCACAGGACAGATGGTGAATCAGTTGTGTGATTGATTTTCCATAAAATTAAATAAATCTGTGATAAGAGTACAATTTTCGCCTATTCTACTTGTATGTGGCCAGGATTTTTAAAAAAAGTAACAAGTTATTACAAGCTGGGCGTTAGTTTCAAATGATAGATTTATAGTTTTGTCTAATTTTACAGTCATCCATGACACCCTTAATTGCACCTAATTAAATTGAGAAAAGTTCTCAGAAGAACCGCATAGTAAGGATAATGGCCACAGACCATCTCTAAGCAGCCTGATGTTCCTGTGACCACAGCTGCTAATATTATCAAGACGTTTAAGTTCCATGGGACCACAGCCAACCTCCCTGGATGTGGCCACAAGAGGAAAATTGACCCCAGATTGAACAGAGGGACAGTTTGAATCGTGGAAAACTTCAAAAACAATACAGGCTGACATTTAAGATGAAGGTACAACAGTCCAGTCGCTTTCTGAAGCAAAGAGGAACCACTTCTGAGAGTGAAACTGAAATCTTCTGGAACAGAACTGAAATCTTCCAACAGGACGGTTGATGCTCAACATGCATCTAAGACCAGCCAAGAAGAAAATATTAGTGAAGTGGCTTGCTGGGAGTGATCTTGATCCAACCAAGACCAGAAACATCAAACATCAAAGTTCAGCCAAACTACCAGTGTTTTACCAGAGGAGGGTGAAGTCTCATTAAGATCTGACAGCTTTGTTCATTTCATACACACTGTACGGGTTACTTATCGTATAGACGAGGTGGTTTTGGCGATTTTGTAAGGCAGGCGATAACACTGTAGGCTACTGGAGGGTTACAACAAGTCTTTCTTCTATGCTGCACTTGCTCTCTGTTGTTATGAAGCATGTGCACATGCATTGTCCAGTTTCAGTCAGATTAATGCAGACAAAATCTGGTTTCCAATCACAGTTTCGAAGAAGTCCAGTCTTAGTTGGACTTATGCGTTTTCATGCACTTTAGTTGTCCAGTTATAGACGACACTGGTTTTTTTTGAAAGGCGCTATTTGAATCAAAGTTATTATTATTAAAGGGATAATATGTAGAATTCCTCCCATCTAGCGGTGCGGTTGCATATCTGAACGTATTTTTTCTGGTTGCGTTCACGTGACCTCGGGCCGACGTCAGACAGACAACAGACGCTGCATGTAACAGGATAAACAAGTGGTCCACCAGCATCAGCATGAGGCAAAACACTGTTGTCGTGGTGATGTCGTCTTGACCCACGTTTTACCGTCTTTCTCTCATCAAGTAAAATGACATCTGGTTGATTTGCCGACGGCCGTCTGCCTGACTGCACCTGAATGCAACATCAGAGCCTCCGTCCTTCCTCACACTACACAGTGGTGACAGTTTTAACAGGCGCTACCTGGAAAACTTTCTCCCCGAGTCGACAGCACCGCTGAGTTTCCGTGGTTACCTATGGTCACGCTGCCACTGAACATAAAAAAACGCGATGCAACATGGCCTCGGTTCGGTGCGCCCCCCCTTGTATATTTGTAATGACTTGTAACAACTCATTCTAAGGTATGAGAAAGTTTTCATTTGAATGTGGGTGTGATTCCACTTCAGTGAAATACGTATTTATGAAAGCAATGTTTGATTTACTAATAAAAAGCCAAATAAGTGACATACATACTGGGGCTTTAATACAGACAGATTGAGGCCATTATTGGGGTTTAACAGTGTCATGTGCGAGTCTGTTGTGGTAAACATGGAGTAGAGTAGAGAGTAGTGGATGATGATTGGTTTACCTTTTTGGTGAAAATGGGAAGGATTCAGTTGTTTTGGGCCGGTCTGTACAGAGGCCGACGAACATGAGAGGACATGAATTAAAGGCTATTGACAATCTGATTGTGTCACCAATGTGACCTTTGACACAGTTAAAGTTGTATAGGAGTAAGTGGGTGCTGTTTTTCTGTTGACAGTGCAGCAGACAGAGCTCTGGTTGCACTGCTCTCTGCGTTATGATAGTTGTGAATGGAGTCAGTCAGTGACATACCAGGAAATCATTCTGAACTCTTAACTTTTTGAAACAGACCCTCAGACTATCACTTTAGGAGGTATGAATGTATGATTGCTATGTATTTGGTCCTATTCCACAACCTGGAGCTATAGATGTGTTTAAATGACTCTTCCTACACTGAAATGTTGCACATTTTTCCTTAATGACCTCGTATTCGATCAATGCCTGTCATCCCAAAAAGCAGGATAAGTGGCATATTGGCGTGACAGGCAGTACCCAGAATACTGCGGCAGTGCTCAGAATGACGGTGCCTTCATAACATTCCCTTTTAGCACCTGTTGCAGCCCTCTAAACAGCCTGCTCTGCCATTCTCCTGCTGCTGCCAGTGGGACTGACTGTCATGCGCTGGAGAATGTGTTGGCTTTGTTTTCTGCTCAGGGTCAAATCACACGCAGCCTGTTGTCGGTCTAATGAGATCAACTGTCACACATGTGCACAGATCACATGTGAACTGTGAGTTTGTCGGTCACTCTGATTGCAGCTCTTTTTACCTATGATGGCTTTACCGTTTAGCCTGAAGGTTGACTTTCTGTCATGGAGGGAAAGTGGACGCAGTTGCGTAATCGCTGGCCCCATAAGTGATGTCGTAGATCTTTCAAAAGACAGACAACTGTAGCACAAGGAGCATGACCAAGCAGAACTGTAAAATTCGAAGGTGCAGGACAACATTTGGCCAATCAAGTGCAAGGTGCTGACCTATGGAATTCTTTACCATCAGAAATGAAATCCCAAACAGAACTAAAGAGGTTTAGTGTGGATGTTAAGCAGCCGCAGAAATGTGAACATTAATTTCTCAAAAGTCTTTATCAATGCAACAGCACTTTACCAGTGTTTAACTTGTGTTTCAATCTGTAATTTACAACTGCAACTGTGTTTATTTTCTTATTAGTACTTATTCATTGTATTATACACTTTTTTAAAAGTGTATTCAGTATATTTTATTCTATTCTAAAGCCTGACCACGGACAAAGACTGCAAATTAGTTGAAGCTAGACTAGACGTCTTATTTGCATCACATTTCCAGTTTTCTGTGGCAATTCTGATGTATCGTCCCTGTTAAATAAACATTAAAATACATTCATTAATGTGATTAACATATCAAAGCCTGTCATTTTAGAATTCTGCTGAGGTACTGGGTGAACCCTGTCTGCTTCTGGACCTCGAAGCCAGATCATACAAGACACCAAAGCGCGTGTGCACAAAACCAGGAATATACACATTGTTTTCATCAGAATGACAAAGCTGTGTGTTCGCATCGTTCCACTTCATAAATCTCACTCATTGAGCCTCATTTCCACTCCCACGATTATCCATAAATGTATGAAGACATCTTAATCAATTAGTTTGATTTCTGCTATTGTAAAGTACTTTGAACCTCATTGAGACGACAGACATGTGTCTGAGGCTCTGACACTGTGATGAGTAAATATTGAAACAGGTTACATGACTCATGATAATTAATGAGGATATTAAATGATGCTGAAGGAAACAATTATTTATGAATTGTAAAATTGTTATTTCTGTGGTCATTTGTTATGGTACAGTATTAATGAATGAAGCTCATTGAAGATCATTGGATTCCCTTCACTAACTTGGATTGTGTCGGAAAACCATGTGTATTCAGGGTCAAAGCAATGTGTGAGGTGCCACATGCTCAGCACACACACTATACATATCAATTATGTGTGTGGTCAATGGTATTTATAGTGTTTCTGTATCATCATTTAGTAAATTTCCCATAATGGGATCAAAATGTCCTGTTTTTCAGTGAAGCCTCTGTTATAATAAGAATGTGACTGATATGATTCATTCTTTGTGGAAACGCATTCATTGTGTTTTGATCAGATAGATTTAATCAGATACAACATGATGTTAATCATTGTTCTGTTCCATCTGTGTTGCAGAAACTGTCAGTAAGACTACCCAAGACTCGGGAGGTGAGGGAAGTTTCTCACAGCTGCCTCTGTCCTCCAGGTAAGTTCTTCCTCCTCCTCCTCTCTCTCTTACTGACACCATAAACGATGTGGGACACTGAACACAGATCAGTGCAGCCATCTAAACTGTTTGTCAGACACAAGACCGTTAGAAATACACAGGGCTGCAAGTGCAGCTTCATACATGTCAGTGCTGCAGGTTGAAAGTCAGTGTTTAGGTCTTTGTGTTAGACCATCAAGCCTGTGTGGGTCACCTGCAGTAACACAGTGTTTTGTCCTGTTGTTGTGTGAGGGTCCAGTTGTATCTTTATGTCTGTTACACTGTAAACAGGAGCTGCTCAGTGGTTGTTTACATTTACTTTGGATTTTGAAGCAACTTGTTGTTTAGTGAACGACAGAAAGTACATATAAAGACAAAAAATAAAATGTTTAATTGAAAGGGAACAAGCAGCTGACACTGGTGCGCCTTAATGGGTGATTAGAGGTTTTTACAATCTGGACCTTATTTCTAGTATAAAATGGTGGTGGCATGTTATCAACATCCTGCCTGTAGGTTGACCTACTGACCTCTGACCTGGATGATGTCATCTCCGACCATGGTGTAGCACTGCTTGTTGCTACCACTAATGCTACGGTCCGTTTCTGCGTGTTTCTGACTTGTCAGAACAAAATGAGCAGCTGGATGAAGTTCAGCTTCCACAGCTTCCTCTCCTCAACCTGGACTCACTAAAGCTCTGGATAGTTGAGATAAAATGGACCAGAATGCTGAAGCAGAATGATTATTATCAGAATGATCCAGGCAGGTCAGAGGTTAGTAGGTCAACCTACAGACCCCGGATGTTGATAACATGCCACCACGGGCTCAGAGGGGAATAGCACTAGCCTATCATAACAAAATATTGGTGGAATGAACAAGTTCCGCTGCAGATAATGTGATATTTAGAGGCTGCATTATGCGCTGCCCTGTGTTCTCACATTATACGGATATACACAGCTCTCGGCTGGAGCTAATTTTGCCGACCTGTAATGACACCAAAGTTATCAGGGTGAGGAAATGATCATAATTTAGGCTAGAAATAAGGTCCAGAATGTAAAAAAAACGCTAATTATCCTTTAAAACTCAACTCATTTGTCGAGGACAAAGTTTTTTATGTGAATCAAATGGGAGTCATGCTGTCAGTTTGTGTTCCTGTTGGAGAACTATGTGTTGCACTTGATGGTGGACATGCCAGCTGGGGTTGTGCCCTTCAGCTCGATCAGACATGATGACCAGCTGAGCTGTATTTCCAGCTCAGCCGGCAGCCAAGGCTATTCTGTGTCATCTGAGGTTCTAATGGAGGCTGGTGCGATGTGGGGCCGGATCTGAGAGATGGGACAGGTTCCAGATCATGTCATGGAGCGAGGGTTAAACACACTGTGGGCAGACAATACACTTCAATATTATTAAGTGTTGAACATGGATAGGACTTTGACTGATGTGAGAAAGTATTTGTCTTGGATTCTAGTGGTAAGTATGACTTGGATGTTGATATGAATGGTTACATATACTTTTATGCATCATTAGCTATTCTTGTCTTGTACTTGTACACATACTGGACATGCTGTGCAGGAATTTCAGTGCACACAGAAAACACAGAAACAGCAGACTGTTATTTTTGGATATGAGCCTGTGTATCATTAATATTTGCAAAAAAAAAAAATCCACCCAGCTGCTGGTTTGGGACCACCAAGGTAAAACTAATAAAGCCTGAGGACATTCAGGTAAGATGAGAGAGATAAATGAAAGGCAGCCAAGGTAAACCTAGCTCAGACAACAGAGTTTAAAACTAATTTAGTTAAATACAAAAGCTCTTCATTAAATTTGTCCTTAGCTCTAATGCTGCATTTATAATCACTCCATTTCATAACATCAAAGAGAACAGGCAAATATTGGAAATAGATCTCAGATTATGTTCTTGCTATTTTGCATGTTGGGCCTCACGCCCTGTCTGTGGAAGCCAGAAAAACTATTGTTTAAAATGAAGAGTTTAAGAATTACACCTGACTGAGCATCTAAATTAAGTTTTGCTTCAGGCGTTTTTTTATTTATTTTATTTTTTTACATTTATTATATCCTCAAATGTTCATACACATAGAGTTTGGATTTTAATTGTGGTTCAAAATGAGGGGTGGCTCCACTGTCTAACGTTAACAGAAAACGCTAAGGTTCATGTTCTTATCTGATTGTGTGTCTGTGTCTGTGTGCGACACAGCCCTGTGAGAACGGCCTAACCTCACATTAGTGTTAATTTGTCTTGACAATAGGATGTTAGTGTTGTAACATGTCAGTAAATGTCAGTGGGACGGCCCGTGAACGACTGTTAAGGTGGAGCTTCAGAGGATGCTCTACAGATGTGGAAGTCTTTCATCCCCGAGCCAACAGATGGTCTGACACTTTTACAGCTTCGTGTGACTTTCTGGGTCTCACAACAGGTTAGAGGGAGGGGGTCTGGGAGAGGAGGGAGCTGTCCGTATTGTCAAGTTACTTGTCTGCAAAACTGACAGACCATCAGACAGCAGTGTTGTTCAAAATGTAGAATACATAACGTCCACTCTTCCTGTAGGATACATGGTGCCCAAAGCCTCCTGCAAACTGCAATGAATATACTTTTGTAGATAATCTGTTCTTTTTCATGTTGAAACCTCTTTAAAAATTCTACAAGTCTTAAAGGATAATTACCGTTTTTTACATTCTGGACCTTATTTCTAGCATAAAATACAATCATTTACTCACCCAGATAACTTTGGTGTCATTACAAGTCAGACAACGACGAAATTTGCTCCAGCTGAGAGCCGTGTATGTCCATATGCGAGAACACGGGGCAGCGCAATGCAGCCTCTAAATAACATATTATCTGCCACGAAACTCGTTCATTTCACCAATATTTGATACACTAGTGCTATTCCCTTCTGAGTCTGTGGTGACATGTTATCAACATCCTGCGCCTGTAGGTTGACCTACTGACCTCTGACCTGGATGATGTCATCTCCGATTGCGGTGCGGCGCGGCTTGTTGCTACAGCTAATGCTATGGGTCATTTCTGCGTGTTTCTGACTTGTCAGAACAAAATAATGTATAATGACACCAAAGTTACCTTGTGAGTAAATGATCGTATTTTATGCTAGAAATGACGTCCAGATTGTGAAAACCTGACCTCAGCATCCTCAAGGTCATGGTCTTGAACACTACAGTACATGGAGATATGGATACCGATGCCATTGTTTGCCCCAGAGTAATATATAATATTGATGAATCATTAAACCAATCGTATTCATCATCGGACAACAACAGTTTGATATTAGTCTATCAGTGGCTCCATGTGCCAATTGAACAATAATTGCTGTATAATAGGCTACTGCGGCCTGTTTCTGGGTGTTAATGAATCCAGTTGTAGCTGCTGTCAGCTCATGCTGCCGTGAATTGCATCATGAAGTTCACTACAAAAACTTTATACTTAAGTAGACACGATCTGATTCTGCTTAGTTGTTAAAGTCAGTGTCATTTCATTGTGAGATTGTTGTGGACATTTGCAGTGTGCCTGCTGCTGTTCTGCTACAGTATCACATTATCACATCAGACAGGGGGCTGATGGGTGTACCTAACCTCTTAAATATCCATGGGAGTGTTTTGGTGTGACAGCCAATCACAATGCCTTCTCTTATTCTTTTAAAAGACACGTTTTTGCCACCACAACATTGTCCTCTTGTTTTTATTCACTTACATTGTAGTTTGTGGATTAACATGTATTTGTTTAAGACACCTGCTGATTTTACAGATTTGTTGATTCTATTCATAGACGTGTCAGCTGTCTGCAGTGCTACAGTAACAGACACATGCAAACTCCCCATCTGATATCAAATTGTCTCTAAAGCAAATATGAATCTCTCTCAGGACATTTTAGGAGACACATTGTAGTAATGTTCAGAACAACCTCAGAGCACTGAACTGGAATCTATACAGGCAGCTGTAGTCAATCCCTTCAACTCTGAAGCCGTAAGTCTTGCCCTGCACAATGTTCCTTAAAATAACAGTAAGATCCTGCACCACTGACCTTTGCTGGTTAATTGTGCAATCACATTCTGTTGCCTTAAGATTGCAATGAGCTCGACCGCACCTTATTTTAAGACGAACCAGCCAGTCACAGTGATCTGATACCAATCCACCACAAAATGAGTCAGTGAGATCTGTATTTACAGTTGGTTGGTTGGTAATTCATTTACCCTCAAGCTGTAATTGACATGTCTAGCAGCTAATAGCTAATGATCACTAATAATCATCAGTAATTAAGTGAGACCCTTGATGAGCCACTTCCTCTGGCTGAGGTGTGATAGAGTCAGAGCACAAAGGATCTCCTGGAGCTCTCAGTCCTGAGGTGTTGGAGTCTCTGACCGGTCAAAATGTCACGCAGAGGGTGGCTGCTGTTGTCTAAGGTGTCCTACATCTTACACTGCATGTCCCTCTCAACAATCCTGACTGAGTCCAGACTCACTGTGAGTTGAGAGCCAATCACAGTCCCCAGCTTTTTTAACCAGGGTGTCCAGTCTCCTTGTGTTCAGGTCAGACATTCCAGGATACCGACAGGCCCAGGATCAGTGTGCGTCAGCTGGCCTGTGGTCTTTTGGATTAAATGTAATGTTAACCTCAAATATGGGCATAAGAGAAGTCCCTCTTGGCCTCACTCTAAAATCAGTGATGCAAACTTCTCATATACATATTGAGAGTTGAAAAATGACACAGTAGTCTTCTCTCACAATGATAAAACTGCAGACTTGACTGTAACAGTCCCCTGACATCACAACCGCACCCTGAAACTGGTGAGTCAGATCTGATGTGGAAAATTTGATTCAGAAAACTATGACTGATCCATAGTATTTTTTTTTTCTTTTACACAGAACTATCTTGTCACCCCAGAGCAGACTCTGTTCTGGGCTATCTCATGATAAAGCCAGAGGGGCTTAGCTGTACTTGTATCTGTGAGATGTAAATAGCGCAGTGGTTAGTGCGGGAGGCCGACCTGTGTAGACGCTGCTATGCAAAAACAATGTAACTTTTTTTTTTTTTTTTTTATTGCCCAAGGTACGAACCCTGGGCCCGAGGGGGGCGGGCGGGCGGCGGTGCTGGAGAGGAGCTGGATCTCTGGGCACTCTGAGTATTCCCAGTGGCCTGCCAGCTGACAGACCACAGCCTGGGATCAAAGAGAGAGAGTGTGTGCGTGTGTGCGAGTGAAAAGAGATACATGTTGAACTCCATGTCCCTATAAAACAAGACGAGACCACAACTGATTTCCAGGGGTGTGGAGATGAACTGATCCGTACTGAAACCCTGATACGACACCGATCCAACGGCGCCGATCCAAACCCGACACCTGACAAACCACTTTTCTGACCGTTTCTTACCGTGGGGTTTTGAAGCCGCCTCTCTGCTGCCTGATAACTGTTAATCACCGTCACACGTCCGCTTACTTATTACTACACTCAAACAAATGTCAGGCATGTGCAATGCTGCCCAACATCACAATCCTAAAAATGCACAGAAGATGCCAGTGACACAGCAAACTCTACATAAGATTGATGCTAGTGTTAGCATCTAACCCTGCTGCCCACCGTGGTTCAACTTAATTGAATCATATTAAATATGAGATGATTAATGTTGAATTGAAGCTCATTTGAATTGTATATTTGTAACCGAATCACAATGTGTGAGATTTAGTTAAAAATGTGTAAATAGAGTATGCCAGGACTGACGTTTAGCATCGCGCTGGTTCCTGGGAAAGAAAGTGAATGGGACTTATCAGAAAATAACACAAGTTTATGATACTTATAGTTTTGTTCAGAGAGATAATCTTCACATATCAACACCTTTTCTACCGTAGTTGAAGCTTAAATGCGATGGACAGAAGTAAAAAGCTAACGTTAGGCTTTAACGGACTAGCTACTACACGGTCGCAGGACTACCACTAAGCTTTATGTTAAAAACACTGTGTAATGGGGAAATGGGAGTGTTTTTACTTGTTGAAGAGCCATAAATAACATAAAATAACACCCATTAGAACACTCTGGCCCGTTGGGGGTGATGACGTTTATGTCCCCGACAGGGTTTGTAGTCGTATTGAGCAACTTGTTAGCAACCGCCTTTTTTACCACATGTTAAAGCTTCAAAATTCACAAATAGGGTATTTACTGATGTGTTTTATGTCATAGAATAAAACCTGAAACTTGCTTAAGCTTTTGTTAAACCGCAGACCTGATTTGAGGTATTTGACCAAAATCTCTGTCAAAAAACGTAGACGAGGGAACCGCAAGTGCTAAAAGCGCTAACGCCGTTCCAGCTTTACTGGGCGTACGTCTGTATTGGTGCAAGAAAGTTGAGACGTAGTTCTGAATCTTTAGCCTCATCTCAGTGCTACACCCCTAACAGCTCCCAGATCTGTTTCACTTGACGTGCTAAAATTAAACTGAAGTGAAATTTGGCTTTATCCACACACTAAAAACGGTTGGGTTAAAAATAACCCAATTTGGGTTGTTTTATAACTCAACCGCTGGGTCACTATTGCACCAACCCAGCAGTAGTTGTTTTGACCCAGCACGTTGGGTTGGTCCATTTTAACCCAACAGATGAGTTGAAATAATCTACCCAAATGCTGGGTCAAATTAACTACAATTCTGGGTTGTTTTGACTACATATATGTGTTATATATTCTACCCAAATGCTGGGTCAAATTAAACATATATGTGTTATATATTCTACCCAAATGCTGGGTCAAATTAACAACAATTCTGGGTTGTTTTGACTACATATATGTGTTATATATTCTACCCAAATACTGGGTCAAATTAACAACAATTCTGGGTTGTTTTAACTACATATATTTGTTATACTCTACCCAAATTCTGGGTCAAATTAAATACAATTCTGGGTTATTTTAATTGTTGTCTATAAAAACTACAAACCTGTAACAAAATACACAGTAGATTTGGTCATGCAAAGTATATATCATGTAATTGACACTAAACAATATTGGATAATAAAATTAAAAGAATTGTAACAGTCTAAATCAGTGTTAATAAAATGGGGCTGAAACTAACGATTATTTTCACTATTGATTAATCTGCTAATCGATTAGTTGTTTGGTCAATTTACAAGATGACATCCTCAAATTTCTTGTTTTGTCCACAAGCCAAAGAGACACTCAGTTTATTTTAATGGATTGAAATATTCAAGAATAGTTTAAAAAAAAACTACTCAAAATATTCGTACAAAACTCAATGCAAAAGAAGTTGATAATAGAAATCTGTCCATTCGGAGTGGGGGGTTTCAGAAGGGAGGGTTTTCCCCAATAGCCTTTTAGCGGGGTCTTAAAAAAAATAAACCCTGCTATTACGATGACTAGAAGTCTATTTTTGTAGGGTTTCAGAAAGTTGGGGTGTAACCAGCCTGTCCAGCAATGACAAAAGGCCTGGGTGCTTGCTGTTTGTCATAGTGTCAGGACATACGGGTACGGTCTGGATGCCTTGGCTTCATGTAGGGACCATGTTTCTTCCAGGCTAAAAAAGAAGAAGTAGTAAGATGGAGCTGTATTACTTGTGCAGTTAAAAAAATAAGTAAACAATGAACTGAACATTTTTTGCCTTTCATTTTGTATCACAGGCTTACTGATCACTAGATACCAATGAGTGGGAATGAAGTTGGGTTTATGTAAAAAAGGGGGGGAAAAAGCTTTGATGTAGTTAAAGGGATAGTTCTTTTTTGGGCGATAACAAGAGATAACAAGCTTGTTTATGAATGAACAGTGAACACAGCTATTTTAATTAGCATCATAAAATGTAAAGAAACAAATCTACAGATTAGGGCCTCATGAAGAAAACAGTTGAGATCTAATAATCCTCCTGACAGAGTTTCGTCCTTCAGCCGCTGCTCAGTCTGCAGCTTCAGATAAAAAGGAGAAACTCAGAGTTGGAGAAAACCTGCTCCAGACCAGGTTAGGTTCACGGAGTGTGTTGCTATAGTAACTGAGTCAGAGTTTCAATTACCTCTCTTTGAAGATGAAAACAGAAACGTGAAACAGGCTGGAGTTGCTCCTCTTTCCCTGGTTTCCCTTTCTGAAACGAAAAACCCAGAGTTTGCCTCATTTCAGGGTTAAAGCTATGGTCTACGATTTGAAAGAGGATGAGAAAATTTGAAAAAAGCACACACACAAAACAGTGCCAGCCCCCCCCCCCCCCCACGCCCCCAGCAGTGAAATTTGGTAATTTGTTTATTCCAATAAAACCAAAGATGACCAACTAATCCAGACAGGAAGATTCAGTGTGTAGCTCGGCGCCAGCCTACCCTACTAATAGCGGCGGCGCCAGTCCCGATGCCGCCGCCGTGCACCAGCTGCTGGTAATGAAGCGGTGCCAGTTGCCGTCGCTGCCACCGCGGTCCCGTTGCCGGGGACCACGGTGACGACCGCTGGTATGAGCGGGGGGCGACCGCCATTCCGACGGTCTGCCAATTCGAAAATTCCCGAAGGTCCGTCATTACGAACTTCCGAGGGGCCGCCGTTCCGAACATAGATATAAAAGGGTTCCGAATGTGTTTTATTTTGAAAATTGACCGGGAGCGCCGTGGGGACAGCGCCGCCTGCCCTGCCCCTCCCCTCAAGTTTCACCCAGGTGCGAGTCTGATGCAGCCGCGGCGCTCCTGCTGAAAAATAAATGTCCTTGCACTGTGCTTTGGTTGGGTTTAGGCAATGTAGAAAGGAGTTGGTTCAGTTTAGTAAAAAGATTAGGTAGAGGCCAATAAAACCTCTGCTAATATGTAACTTCATCGGGAGTCGAACCCTGGGGCATCGAAAACAGATGCACTATCCACAATACTACAAAGATATTCACTGCAATTCAAGTGTGTAGCATGTGTATTAAACCATTCAATGGCGGACTTTTTTTCAGGTTCGGAATGGGACCCCTTTTCCATAAATAAAGGGTCGGCATTCCAACAAATTAAAGTAAACGTTCGGATTGGCGGCCCTTCGGAATGGCACCCTGGAACCGGTATGAGCAGCGCCGCTATTAGCAGCCATTAGCACACCTTGACATCTGTGCTGACAGGAAGAGAGCACAGCACGCACAGATGCCTCTTTACTTAACTGCTCTGTTGGTGATAAGTTTGTATGGGCTGCAGCTGCCAGTGTGTGGCCATACTGAGAGGAATGTGGTCCCTTTAAAAACAACAGCGGACATGTTCAGAGTTCATTAAAAAAAAAAAACCCGGACGCCCCGGACACGACGTGAAAAGTGGACATCAACTAGCTGCGGCTAATGGCTAATAATAAGAGACAAATTGAGGAGGAAGAGCAACCTGCCTGCTGCTGTGTGGGTGTGTGAAAAGATGGATGCAAGTTCAAAGGAGGAAAACCAAAGCACCAAAAGCATCTTAAGGATACATGTCAACTGTCAACAAACTTTACATCAAACAATAACTTACGTTACCTCACAAGATTAGGTGGGTAACAGTTAGGTTGTCCAAAGCAGAAGACCATCATGGTTGGCAATCTTGTCTTTCATTTCGGAGATCTGGGAGAAGGATGAATAAAACAGTCAGTCCTCTCTCTCTTACACACACACACACACACACACACACACACACACACACACACACACACACACACACACACACACACGTCAGGGAGACAGTGTGTCCGACTGCTAGATTAGTTTTGTCGTTTACCTGGCAGAGGGATTAATTTTCTAAATGATTATCAGAAAATCATAGCCATTTTATAAACAAAAAAAAAGAGGGAGAGAGAAAAAAGGTGAGTTTAAAATTAAGGTAATTAATTTTCCAAAAAACTAAACCTAGACTAGACTTATAACAACAGTAACAGAAAAAGCTAACTCAAAATAAACATCCTGCATGTACATTTCCAACTAAATTAATTCATTCAGTAAATGACTCAGACTAAACAGAGAAGGGCTTCCCTAACGGCCTCCTCCTAGCCTTGACTATAAAGATTTTGGTTACTTTAACGCAACTCAGGCAATGTGAATTAGATAAAATGAATTATTATTATAATACAGAATGATATCATATCATATAATTTATCATATAATATAATATATAACCCATAATGGGTAGAATATTTCGTAACTCAGCGGTTGAGTAGAAAAAATAACCCAGCCGTTTTTAGTGTGCATGCAACTAATCCAGACAAGATTCAGTGTAAGTATTCTGTTTACTGTGGATGTGGTTGTAGTGAGAGAAAAAAAAGAAAAGGAGCCCTGTGATGCCCTTGTAAACAAGAGGGCTTCTTCAGATCTGTACAGCTGAATGGGGGGTCTGGGGGTAGGGGGTGGGGGGCTCCCAGGGTTTTGGAGCCGGTTATTTAAGGAGTCCCCCAAGTTCACCTTGACATCTGTGCTGACAGGAAGAGAGCACAGCAGATCCTCTTTCTTCGTTGGTGATTTTCATTGCAGCTAGTTTGTACTTGTCTGTAAACAGACAAAAGAGGAGGAAGAGCAACGCTGAAAAGATGGATGAAAAGAGGAAAACCAAACCAAAAGGGATACCGCTCTGTGAGGGAGGACAGGCTGTAAATTGCGGAATTTGTCATTTTGATCCTGCTTTGTCGTTTGCTTTGTAGCGGTATTTTCTAAATGATTATCAGAAAATCATTGTTAAAGGTAGAGTCTGTAGGATTTTCCTAAAAACTAAACCTAGACTAGACTTATACAACAGAAATCCTGCTTCATCATCAGGGCCCCTCCTCCTCTGCATGTATTTTGACGCCTCTAGATAAAATGAATTATTATTATAATACAGAATGATATCATATCATATAATTTATATATAGATCGACTCAACTGTTATCAGTTATTACCCAGGGGGCAAAGCAAAAAAACAGACACGGAGCGTTGTAAAAGGTTTCAGTCTTCAAGGATTGACCCGGTCAACTAGCTGCAGGAAAGCTACGGGGTCCAAAGCCCCTCTTTTTGGGTCATTTTGCTGGCGAAAGTATGTAAATGCAAATACTTACTGTAGGTACTACAATGGCATAAAGAGTCATACAACTATAAAATTTGGCAGAGAGTATCTTGACACATAGGGGAAGGCAAGAAAAAAAGATTCTGGGGTTTGTTGCAACTTGATTTTAAGATATCACCCTCAACATCCCAAAAAAGACCAAAAACACTGACAAATTCTCATGAAAATTATTATTTTTCAGCACTTTATGGAGAACATCTATATCTAACACATATATAGAACATTTCTTTAGTTCATAAGCTTCAATTTGAGTCCAAGCTAGCCTTTCTACTAGCTACTGGAAAGGAGCTGTCTCCAAACAGTGCAACACCTATAGTGAAAACCTCCATGTTAACTGGCCCCATTAGAATACATTGTATTCCGGGATCTCCCAAAATGAACCACAGGAGCCGTTGGCCACAGCAAGTGGGGGTTTTGAGATAGAAAGGCTAGCTTGGACTCAAATGGAAGCTTATGAATTAAAGACATTTTCTATATATGTGTTAGGTATAGATGTGGAGCTGCTGCAGGTGCAGATCCTGGAGGTCTGAGCAAATATTCAAAGGAGAACTTGGAAGGCGGAAGTGGAGAAGGGGACATGGGTCAGTCCTGACAACTGCTGTCAGAGGCGGGGGAAGGGGGTGTTGCGCCTGAGAGGTGGGGCCCAGTGTGAATGCTGTGTTTACAAACGGCAACAAACAAACCAACAGACTCTACCTTTAAATTCCACACAACCTGATGCTGACGGTGGTGTGAGGATGCTGGATGGAGTCTGTAGAGACAGAGCAGCAGATATTTATGAACAGTCTCAGTTGGTTGCACCTTTTTTTTAAAAACATTTCTCATTGTTTCTTCATGGAGGCTGCCAGGCTTCCTCTGTGGTTAATAATGTTCACCAAAAATGTAAAATCATCTCATTCTCATTCAGCATTGTGGCCGGTTTAACCTCTGGCTCTGTTGAGTTGAGTTTGAGTTGTGACCTCTTAACTCGCCCTCTTTCTGCTCATTTAGTTGTCTAAAATAATCACTATATTGACAGAACATGGCGCTGGAGTGCTAAGTTGATTGATTTGCATGTTTCATGAAGTAGGAGCAGGCCGGCTGACCTCCACCAAACACTGAATAACTGAATAACGATCAAGCGCTTGCACCTATGTGACCATGAAATTATAACTAACCGGTTTTCATATAAGATGTGTTTTCAAGTTGCAAATAACTTCTTTTTTTTTCTACAGAGAACATTAAAATACTTATCAATTGGAGACAGTGTGCTCCTGGACTCAGGGTTAAGAGATTTCAGGGTTAAGCTGCAGATCTCCACAGAGCCTCAAAGAGCTCCTGCTTCCATTTGGTGAAGACATTTTACAGTCAGGAGAAAGTACGTCTGAAGGAGGTGATTGCAGTGGATGAATGAGAAAAATGCACCATCTGGTTTCCTCGTAGTAAACGTTGTAGTGAGCGTTCAGCCACCTGATCTCCTCTTACTCCCACTGTTCCAGCTTCAACACAACACACACTCAGCACCACTCACATCCTAAACTTGTTAGCATATTGCTTGGAAAGTTTTCACAGCCAACTGTGTCTCGCGGATTGAATTTAAGCAATGCAAATAGAGACAGAGGGGCGTATTAGTGCGTGCAGCGCTCACTCGACCCCTTCAGATTTACACATCAGCTCGTGGACGAAAGAGGTTGATCTCAAAAATTATAGCAAAAAACAAAAAAGAAAATTCTTTGTCTTTTGCATAATGTCAGAGTGAGAGATATTCCAGAGCGCGGCTCCGGCGTATCTTCTTTCATGCTGGCGCGTTCAGAGCATATTTGTGTGAACGGGTCGAGGGCTGACCACAAACCAGCGGCATTTCCAAATAAAAGCATGATAGTGAATACGGCAAGGTGAAATTAGATGTAATTGAATCTGACCTCCCCCTGGTGGACCCCAACCACCCCTCTCCCCCCCAGACTACAATTACTGCTTAGCTGCCTCTTGCAGGAAAATAGGTTTCCAAATTGATTTGAGCTGTTTTGGCACCGTCCTGCAACCACACAGGGTTAAACAGGGTTTAGAATTTACCTCTTCTCTGTGTTCGGTGGTTTCAGCACATCTGTGAAGAAACAACAACAACAAAAAACAGGCAATATTGAAATGAGGATGTGTTTAAAAACCTAAAAAGTAACAGATCAGGATTGAATAAGTAAGACATTAGCTTACTCTACATTAAACCCGCTTATTACACAGCAATTTACTGGTGAAACAAATAATTTGAAATCTAAATCTAAGTTTAAATCTGGGCTCATGGCAACAACTGATCAGCAACGAGCCGATGAAAACATCTATAATTTACATTACTTGCCATTGATAATGAAATGAGATTTCTTTGGTGTAACGTCTGTGTTTTGTCATGCTGTGGCCCTGGATGTGACAAAACTATGAACAAAATGTTTATAATTAGAAGTCATGGTACTGTTGCCGGAATAGGAGAATAGGAATCTTTAGCCATTAGTCATGAACGGAGGGTTTCAATCTCTTTTTCTGAAGCAGTAGCCTGCTGCAAGAGTTTAGAGTGGCATCAGCGGTCTGTTGTTCAGACAGACCTTAGTATGCACTGACTGACCAATCAGAAGACAGCATTTAATAGAGCCATGTAATAAAGGCCTATTATCTGTATAAATAAATGAATGGACAAAGCTGTAGCAGTGAGTCTGTGAAGAGGGATTGATATTTAAATCATCAGTTTGTTTTAATTTATCTATTTCTTCAAATAAGTTTTATTAACATTGTTTTCTTTTTTTAAATCTGACAGATCTCCACAGTTAACTTAGAGCACATTGTTATGGATGGAACTGATGACCAAAACTACAAACAATGGTTCAAGTTATAATAAATCATCATAAGCTTTTGACGAGGAGGAAAAATGTCTTGGCTAATTGAGTCTCATGTTCGTATGTGATCAATTACCAGAATGTGGAGCAGTCAGCAGTGGTCTAGTGGTGCATGGGCAGAAAGCCTCTTCATACACTGGAAGCAGGAACTGAGAGTCAGAGGCTCAAGTATGTGAATGCAAAACAACATTTGTTTGCATTGGATGAAGACCACGAAATACACATGCACCTCAGCTTCATTTTCAAAGTCAGATGTTATTCTCATGGACAACTGAGTTGTTTTCCAGATGGTGTTTAAATTTGCAGCAAAACAACTTCGAGCTCACAGGCCCGTGTGTTGAGCTTCACTGCTGGCGGAGCTTGTCTCAGTCAAATTGCTCACATTATGGCATTAAATCAGCTATTACTGGGAATTAGCACAAATCTGCAACATGAGGAATGTTTACAGCTTCGTCGGACAGGGCGAATTACTCCAAACAAAACATGTTTTATGAATTCACACTTCTCTGACATGTTGCTGCTGTTCACACACCTCCGGCCTCACTCAGACGCTGCTCAGGCCTGTTTATTATCATCTGACTCAGGTGAGCCAATTGCAAAGTGTACGTTTTAAGTAAGTCCAGGTGTGAACGCGTCCAACACACATTCACGGTCCATTTGAGATCTGATCACATTCAAGAGGCGGCCCACACCACATGTGGACTGCAAATGTCTCCTGACCTCATTGAAGGACCAACTACTGTCCTGACACAGTCTCAGTCCCAACACAGATTCATCATGATGGATACACTTTGATTTCATTTTGAAATCGACTAGAATTCTGCCTATCCACCTGTTGTAAAGAGGGAGGCTCTTCTTTTGGAGGTTTCATATCTTATTACTAAAGGGATAGTTCAACATTTTGGCAAATTGGCCCATTGCCATAATCCCTATAGTCATAGCAGTAGGTTCGTTACCTTTAATTGTTCGTGCAAGCTATTTTTAGAACGGCGGAGCAGAGCCGTGAGCTGCTCAGAGCTACGCTACGGAGGCTCATGGGATTTCTTGGTTTGGCTCGGTCTGGTGGACAAGTTGTGACCTGCACATTCACCACGCTATGAGATAGTAACAGAACGTTAGAAAACTGAATCATTTTTGAGGCAAATACAGAGACTGCTTGCTGAAAAACCGTCCCTGAAGGCAACGCGCATCAGTGGTTTTGCATGAATTCACTTCTAAAACAACTCTGTCTGGTAACGTTGTGTTATTATCTCATAGCGTGGTGAATGTGCAGGTCACAACTTGTCCACCAGAGTGTTGTGGAGTTGTTGGATTGTGTATTTGATGAGTTTGATGAGGGAAACCAAGAAATCCCATGAGCCTCCGTAGCGTAGCTTTGAGCAGCTCACCGCTCTGCTCCGCCATTCTAAAAATAGCTTGCACCGACAAATAAAGGTAACAAACTGCTATGACTATAGGGATTATGGCAATGGGCCAATTTGCCAAAAATGTTGAGCTATCCCTTTAAGAGGGGAAATGTACAAATAGAAGGAAAGGGTCAATCTAACTTCAGTTAATCAAACATACAAGTGTGGAAACAGGCAAGAAATGTTCTCAATGGTCCCCCACTCCTTCTCTCTCCATTGTTGTAGATGGAACATAAGGGTCTGTGCTTCCACGGTAACTGTCAGTGAGACCCTGTCTGGTCCTCATCAAGCCTCACACACGGTTCTGTCCCAGTGTGTGACCAATAGTCGCAGACAGTTTCCTTTGATACCCTTGAACAAACAATCAAGACACTAAACATCCCATTGTTACTAACACTTATCACAACCTGGACACTGTTACACTAATAAACCAGGATTTCTTAATTTGGCATGTACACAGCAGCAGATCCCCTCTGACACCTCACACATCAAATAAAGCCCCATTTTCATGCACAAGCCCAATAATAAGACACAAGTTTACTGAGCGTTTCCTGCTGAGCCTCTGTGACAACAGTCATCGTCCTGCTCTGCTTTGAAAGCTGAGCTAATGTGAGTCATTTAGATGCATTTATTGTATAATGGCTGTTTACAGGAAACAAAATAGAATTAAAAGCGTACAGTCTATGAGCTCTTTGTTGCTTTGCTCCAGACATCTTGTGGGTATTGGAGCAATTTACTAAACCCACAGGGAGCGTGCTCTTGTGTTAACAGAGCTGGGCTGCCGGCCAACAACAGCACTTTTCAGAGGCATTTTTAGGACTGCAGTTGAGAATCAGATTTTTTTTTTCAGCTGGCTGCAGCGGGGCATGGGGAGCAGTAGTTAGAATTGTAGTAGCTCATTTGCAAAAGGTCACGTATCACATTCAGAGTTCACTTGTAATTAGGGGAAGAAAAGAACACACGCAACATCTTTGTCACCTATTTTTAAATGTAGTCTCATGCAAAAATCCTTCATATTTTTTAGTAATACAATTTTGTTCAACTTGAAATGTAATTAATTTTATTAGAGAATGGTTTTAGTCACCTAAATGTTTAGTTTAATTTAGTAACACAAGTTTTATTCTAGATGAATTTGATGAAAACAGTGGTGTTAGTTGATTATAGAAGTAGAATGCCATCAGACACTGATAGTGATAGTTTATTACTGTACATGTCCTACGGAGCCAGTTAAACTGATTAATTAGTCGGCCCCCAGACTGGGCTTATTGGTCAGTCACAGTGTGTAATCAACTCTCTACCATTGGCATCTGTTTTGACAGTCCAACAGCAGCCGCACAACCCCATCAAGTTCAAAGCAAAACTGTATAAAACCTAAAGGCAGATCAAAGAACATTAGAAAAAAAACATTTAGTCGAGGAAACATTAAAATATTGTTCACACTAGATCAAATAATCCTGAAGTCTGTTTGTCTGTACAGGTCCAGAACAACTGAATGAGTAGAAGCATGTGTTTGATCCTGTGTGGACATGAGGTAAAGAAACACAGTTGTGTGACATACACCTGTGTGCAGTCTGAGCTCTGGCCTCACTGGTGCTGGTAGTTAGAACGATTTACAGAGCACACAGCCCCATGTGTTGCATAAACCCCCTCTGCCCCGGTGCCCCCCCACCCCCAACATCAGCCCAGACCCCGACGAGCCCTCCGTCACCTCATCACTGCTCTATAACAAGGAGGGGCCCCTATTTTTGTGTGGGTCTCTGTGGGGTCTCAGGGTTTAATAGCACTGGCTACTGACGGAGCAGCCAGAGAGGGGGGGGGGGGGGGGTGGTGTTCAGACTGGGGGGCGGGGAAGATAAGGTGACACACCAGAATCTTCCCAGTCAAGAGAGGGGGATCAGTTCCAGGCTACAGAACCTTTGCATAGGGGCCGTTTGACCTCTGACCCTCCACCACCCATCCAGCCATCAGTGCTTAAAATACCCAGCGCAATTAATCCCACCATCCTCACACCCGTGTCTGTCTCTTGACATTATATAAGTGGCCATTATTTGTGAGTTCACACTTTTCCTGGCTTTGGCATTGAGAGACATCTTATCTCTACTGCTCAACCCGGAAGTTTCTCTTGGACCAGAGAGAGGAAGGAAGAGCACTTGGACGCGTCCCGCGCTGACATGTCATCGTTTATGATTCTGTGAAAACAAACAGGGATAATTAATTACAAGGGCGTTCCATGTCACGGCGGTTCAGCGATGCCAGGGTCACTGCTGCTTTTAGGATCATTTTCTTTTCTTTTCCTAGAAATAACCAAATTGATAAATATTGGCAGTTTTACACAAATACGACTCGTGGGTTACTCTTCTTTTTCCTCCTCCTCCCCCTCTGTGGAAACATTTACGTCCTCCCCCTTTAACAGAATTTTTGTTGTGCGAATGTGGAAGCGGAGCCAAAGTACCTAAGATTCCTCTCTCACTAGCCCAAGTATGCGCACCCACGCAGGAGCTATTAATTTGCCCCGAGTGGTGGAGCCCAGCATGACGGGAGCATTTTAAAGTGAAAAAGTGAGGCGAGTGAAGGAGGCTCCATCAGAAGCACTCAGGCTCTTATGTCATGTGACACTCAAGGAGCTGCGCAGATTTAATCCAACTACGGCCGAAGAGGGGAAAGCTCTCGGCGAACACGTTTGTCGATCCATCATTGTAGAGAGTTGGAGAAAAAAAGCCCACGTCTAGTGTGGTCCACTGCACACCAGTTCATCCATCTATCTTTTCTGGTTTCCTGGTCACAATTGCTAAAGCGAGGCATCTGAAGAGCTTAAAAAGTTGGCTCTGCTTTTGGTGAGATCTGGGAACCCGTGTCACTGGAGACTGAGGCTACAGTCAGGTTAAGCTTTTCTCCAGAAATGACTCTAACCGCTCCCAAACTCCATCGCGCACTTATAAATTGCAGTTGCCCCCAAGAATAGTTTTCGGCGTTTTTTGCTCGGCAGCGTATCAGTCAGGCTGTAGAGCTGTGAGGCGACTGAAGTCCTCCCGGAGTCAGAGGATAGACAGGATGCCTGCCATACTGGGGTCAGCTTTTAAAAGGACCATGGTGGTGGTGGTGGGGGGGGCGTGTAAACCAATCCAAGACATGCTGATGTTAATAATAACTGAGAAGTTTCAATAAGAATATCTTGCAGCCAGACAGCATGCTCGATAGATAGATAGATAGATAGATAGATAGATAGATAGATAGATAGATAGATAGATAGATAGATAGATAGATAGATAGATAGATAGATAGATAGATAGATAGATAGATAGATAGAAAGAAAACAAGAAGTAAAAAGATGCAGAGATGGTAGAAAGAAAGAAAGAAAGAAAGAAAGAAAGAAAGAAAGAAAGAGAAAAACAAGGAAAGAGATAGACAGATAGATAGATGGATAGATGGATAGATAGAAAACAAGAAGTAAAAAGATGCAGAGATGGTAGAAAGAAAGAAAGAAAGAAAGAAAGAAAGAAAGAAAGAAAGAGAAAAACAAGGAAAGAGATAGACAGATAGATAGATGGATAGATAGAAAACAAGAAGTAAAAAGATGCAGAGATGGTAGAAAGAAAGAAAGAAAGAAAGAAAGAAAGAAAGAAAGAAAGAAAGAAAGAAAGAAAGAAAGAAAGAAAGAAAGAAAGAAAGAGAAAAACAAGGAAAGAGATAGATAGATAGATAGATAGATAGATAGATAGATAGATAGATAGATAGATAGAT
Organism: Decapterus maruadsi; assembly: GCA_030347415.2. NCBI lineage: Eukaryota > Metazoa > Chordata > Actinopteri > Carangiformes > Carangidae > Decapterus > Decapterus maruadsi. Next base: position 26,142,458 of record CM064892.1, on the reverse strand, counting down.
AGATAGATAGATAGATAGATAGATAGATAGATAGATAGATAGATAGATAGATAGATAGATAGAAAGAAAGAAAACAAGAAGTAAAAAGATGCAGAGATGGTAGAAAGAAAGAAAGAAAGAAAGAAAGAAAGAAAGAAAGAAAGAAAGAAAGAAAGAAAGAAAGAAAGAAAGAAAGAAAGAAAGAAAGAGAAAAACAAGGAAAGAGATAGACAGATAGATAGATGGATAGATGGATAGATAGAAAACAAGAAGTAAAAAGATGCAGAGATGGTAGAAAGAAAGAAAGAAAGAAAGAAAGAAAGAAAGAAAGAAAGAAAGAAAGAAAGAAAGAAAGAGAAAAACAAGGAAAGAGATAGACAGATAGATAGATGGATAGATGGATAGATAGAAAACAAGAAGTAAAAAGATGCAGAGATGGTAGAAAGAAAGAAAGAAAGAAAGAAAGAAAGAAAGAAAGAAAGAAAGAAAGAAAGAAAGAAAGAAAGAAAGAAAGAAAGAAAGAAAGAAAGAGAAAAACAAGGAAAGAGATAGATAGATAGATGGATAGATAGAAAACAAGAAGTAAAAAGATGCAGAGATGGTAGAAAGAAAGAAAGAAAGAAAGAAAGAAAGAAAGAAAGAAAGAAAGAAAGAAAGAAAGAAAGAAAGAAAGAAAGAAAGAAAGAAAGAAAGAAAGAGAAAAACAAGGAAAGAGATAGATAGATAGATAGATAGATAGATAGATAGATAGATAGATAGATAGATAGATAGATAGATAGATAGATAGATAGATAAGTGTGTGTAGCCCTGTTGACACCAGACACAGTGACAGGGTGGTGGGGGTTGGGGGGAGATGATGAGAGGTGATGTCCTGCTGAGGGAGGACACCATTTGGTTTTCTCATCTGGCTGTTAAGCAGCTGTTCGGAACATAAACAGGCTTATTTACAGTGTGTGTTTTAGTCGTTTGGTCTGTGTTTGCTCAGGGAAAGTGGATGGTGCACCATACTGTTTTCCAGCAGCGGTGCGCTTCACGTTCACACAGGGAGCACCAGCGCGGCCACATGGCTCCCACTATTTGAGATTATGTCATAATTAGACCTATATTACAGCAGGATGTTGTGGTGCAGCAGGCGAGTTTTTAGTCGTGGCTGTTCCTCAGGAAAAGCAGCTTTAAAAATGCTTTGAGGATATGGTCCTGTACCATGTGACTGAACTGAGTCCTTTGAATGTCCTATACATTTAGCGTTTTGTTTTGTTTGCATACAAGAGTAGGGATGCACCATTGAAAATTAATCTATCCGATATGAATTTTTCTGTTAGGGTAACCGATATTTACCGATATCGATATGTGTTGGGTTTTTTTAAGTTTCTGAGATGATACATTTTTGTACAGACTGAAAATCATGCAAACTGAATTTTCCTTTATTTTCAGAATGTATTTTACTTCCAAATAACAAGGTTACAGGCTACCATCCTCCTCGCATTACCTCAACTTTGCAATACGAATATATATTATATATCGGCCCAATTTTAAACATCGGACCGATACCGATATGTTAAAAAATGACAAATATCGGCCGATATCGATATTAATGCCGATATATCGTGCATCACTATACAAGAGCATTAATAATCTTGAAGGGTCAAACTTATTTTGTTTATTGTAAAAGCAGTGCCATTTATTTTAATTTATTTGTAAAAGTAAAAGTACTTCAGCTTACCTCATATAAACAAGGATTGTTTAACATCAGAGAACAAAATTAAGAAATGAGCAAGGCAACAACAGATGCTGAAACACAGAAAAACATAAAGTCAATAATAACCACCTTTTTGGATATGGTATATTCTCAAAACAGTTATGTTTCTCCTTCTGTTTGTAGTGGATGTGTTGGTTAACAACAAAACTATAATTGTCTTGCTGTAGTGATCCTGAATATGAAAAGTGGCTCATCTTACCCCACTCTCCCCTATCAGTGGGAAAAAGGGGTCAGAGAAGCTGATCCAGTTGTTAGACCTCACCTACAGCCCTCTGGGTTTCAGTCAGGACTTTGGGACCAGATACATCCCAACATGAACACAGCAGGAAGGAGCTGGAGCAGCAGCAGCCTTCAGACAACTGAGCTGCTGCCAGTCAGAGCAGACCTCGGCCGCTGCATACTCAGCCCTGAATGAGAATTTAAAATGTGTTCTGCTCGTCACGGTTGACCCCGTTGTGCCTGTCCATGTGTGATGACACGGGTCTGTCAGATTATGAGGCTTGATGCCACTGAAGGAGGGGGGGTCGGCCCTGATGTGTCACTGCAGCGGCTCAGTCTCGCTCCACCAGGTTGAAATAGAGACCACAGCTCCCCCACCTGCAGGCGCTGGGTCGGAGCTAGCACAGTTTGTTTAGAGCTCCTGCTCCTCTGATCTGAGACACAGACAGAGACGGTGGCCTCCTGCTTTTGTCCTCTTCTGTAACCAGTCAAAGGCAGATCTGGATTCATACGGTCAGTGCGAGCGCTCGTGTCTCGGAGCTTTCCCCCCGGTCCGGAAACGCCAGAGTTATTTCTTATTATCTTCATCCCCAGGAGTCGACAGCTGCAGCTCCTGGAAAGGCATGAGCAGTTACCACCTCCAGGTCTTAGATACACATGGCCACACACAAACACAACAAAAAAAGAAACATCCAACAGTGTTATCTCCTCCAGACTGATATTAGATATTCCCTTTGACAGATCTTTATTTTATAAAGTAGCCGCGTTTGTGTCTGTAGAGATCTGAAGCTTGACCTCTGTGGCTTGTAAGTAGCTCTTATCCAGAGCCTGGAGCAGAGACCCCCCCCCTCCTCCAACCCTCACATTTACACTCAGTTTTTCTAGTGCCCCCAAGCACTTTCACCCCTCACCCCGGCCCTCAGCGCTCCCACAGTGGTGCATCACTAGGGGAGTGGAGGTTTTCAGAGTGGTGCCACTTGTCTGGTGTAAGTGGAGTAAGATGCTGATTTTGAAGTTTATTCTTTTTAGCCTGCTTCTTGTCTTTGACTCTTGTCTAACTAAGTGATTTCAACAGCATGTAATGGAGCTGCAGGATGAGCCCACTTACAACAGAGACCAGTTAGGCTAAAGTTACTGAAACTGCAGAAGGAGCTGCATTTAATAATAGTATGTTGTGTCACAATAGAAATGTAATATAAGCAACATTTGTTTGGTACGGACATTTTACAGGCCATTGGGTTTTACTCTTCAATCAAACCTACTAAAATAAATGCAAATGCAATATGTTTTTTCATATATTGTTCGGTCTATAATAGGCTATATGCCGAGCTGGCTGAAAACCAGGAAGTAGTGGTACTTCCTGGTTGGTACAACCTGAATTTCAGCCAGCTCCTTTATTTCCTGTCTTACATGATTGGCAAACTGATTAATCCAGGTGTGTCTGACTAAAAAACAACAACTGGCTGGCTGAAATTCAGAAAGTACCAACCAGGAAATACCACTACTTCCTGGATTTCAGCCAGCGTGGCATATAGCCTATTAGCCTATTATATTAAGATCAAACATTGGCTCAGATATTAAAGGTGTACAGAAAAGAAAAATGAATTTCAGCCCACTGTGGGTCCTAACATTAGTGTAATAACTCATCTATCAGACGATGTAGGCCAAACTTTGTGCAAAATTCTTTTTTCGAGTAAATCTGGGATGAAAGTGTAGTATTTATTTTTGCATTGGATAATGCAGGAACACGGATTATACGTCACGTTGCTCACGATTCATCAGCCGCTGATATTAAATCCGTCATCCATCAATCAAACATCTGAGACGCACCAAGCTCAGTCTCACCCCAAACATTGAATATCCCGCCCACTCGATAACGACCAATCAAATTCGTTTTCCTTACTCGGGTAAACTCGTGCAATCTTGGCGCAACAAACAGGACAAACGGCCAGTTCTGAACACCTTTAAACTAAATAGCTAGTTTGGGGAACAGATGATGGGGCTGATTCCTGACATCACTTCAGTTCTATATTTGTGACACGTGCTACATCATGTGTCAGCAGCAACACAAGACAGAGAAAAGTATTATCAAGCTAGGAAATTCATGTTAAAATCAAGCCTGATGCCTTCACTGTCTTCCACACAGCAAGGTATACAGTTTATTAACCCAGCAGTGGTATTGGATCAGTATTGTATTGGCCAAGTATCACCATGGGAACACGTTGCATCCCTCCTGTAGTTTGATCCCTGCCTACAGCTTCCACACAGTGAATGTGTGAAATCGTAGCAGCGGGGCTCATAACCTGCACCAGTTTATAAAGTAATCATTTTTTGGCCTCATTAATTTGTTAGCTGCCAAGCCTGTTCACACTGGAAGGGTCAACTCTGAAGACGGAGAGAGAAATGTACAAGAAAAGACCGGATAGAGAGAAAAACAGATGAAACCATGCAAACAAAAAGCAGCCTCAGAGTCGGAGCGTAATGTGAATCCACCTCTGTTCACTTTTGGCTTTTGTGGTGATTTTGTCAGAACTTTTTTCATCAGACGTCGGCCAACTTGCTGAGTGTAGCTGTGGTTTTGACATAGTGCAACATCACTCTAAGTGGAGAATGCAGATGGAGCGGATACGTGCTACATCTGCATCTCCGTCGTCACTGAGTCACTCTGACTGGGCTTTTGCAGATTCTGCTCCACAGACAGACGGACATTCGGGACGTTTCGGACATTTGTAGTGACCCATCATTACGTTTCCTCTTACAGGCCTGCAGTAGTACTGTACATGATGTGCATGCACATTTTGGAAGGAGGCACGTAGCACTGAAAGATTTGTTGTGTCAGCTTAACTTCATGTGTGTTTTTACTCTTCTACTGCTTTATCATGAGGTTATTTTTGCTCCATAGTACAGAGGAAGGAAAGGAGGAAGTGTAGAAGGAGACGCTGGCGGGGAGCTGCAGGGATCTGAGTGTCTTTTCAGTCATGACGCTGCCAAGCTGGAGGGAAAATGCCATTTTTGTGGCGAGGCCTGTTTTTCTCATTTGGGGCTGCTCCATACGAAATCTGATCCCATCAAGTGATTGAGCTTTTCATTTTGTTTGTCTTTGCAGTGGACATGCCATCTCTCATCAGCCATCACTGTTTATTTTCTTAGGTGGTTTGGGATGGAGGACGGAGGCCATCCACTGAACACTGACCTAGAGATTTACCACAGACATTACAATGCCCCCCCCCCCTGTGAGGGCCACATATACATCAGTCATCCCAGATAACAACAAATAGGCCGTGTCCTTTACAAGCGCACAATACAGCCACACAGTCCAGGCCTAATTAATCACCACTGTGTTTGAGTGTAATTGCAGTTTTGTGGTTTTCTACTAGCAGTCGTCTCCTTTGATAATTTTCCGTCCAAAGATGTTCAGTTTAAAGGGATAATTCACCCAAAATTCGTCCTCCGTGTCTTCTCTGAGTTACGGGGGGGTCCACGCAGCAGTATTTGTCCATATAATGGTTGTGAATGGATACCACTTTTCTTCGTCCAAAAAACATCCAAATACCTCCATACTGCTCGTCTAATGTCCCTCTTGTATTGAAGCTCTTGTATTGAAATTGTGTCAGTCACAAATTTGAAATTTGAATTTTGGAAGAACTGTCCCTTTAATGTAACACAGTATCATCTGGAATAATGATGGTCCACGAACTCACAAGGAGTGGTAGAACTTCAGCCAACTTCAGTGACTCACTGTGACTTATTGAAGCTAAATATTGAAATCATGTCTGTGTTTCAAACACACATGGACAGTTGTTTTGTGCCATTTTGAAGCGATTGTTTAGGTGTATCACAAATAACTTTTCCAGAAAAACACTGACTAACCACTCTTTATATGTGTTTTTATTTAATGTGACACCAGGAGTTTCTTGTTTGTCCCTCATATTGGCACTTTCATTTTCTATCCAGTGTTAATCCAGCAGTCCATGATCTTCATGGTTCATAGTGAATGTGCTGCTGATGAGCACAGTCCCAGGGCTGAATAACCCATTCATCCATATTTCCTTTCAAATCCCACACTCATCATTTTGAACCCAGCTAATAAAACAGATGATTTAGTGGTGTGGCTCCGTGAGTTGGCTGGTTGGTTGCAGTTGAACGTGCTGCTCCATGCAGGGTGAGGGTACAACCTCCAACTACACTGTACAGAATTCAGCTCCTACAGGTTTACTAATGGTTGGATAGAAATGAGTTGTTTAATATTGTTAAACTGGTCGGCTTTGTGCTGACTGAGGCTACACCAAACATAAACCACAATATTTAAATCAGTTTACTCTCAGTCCAGCAGGGGTTGCCTGTGGACCACTCCTGGTGAAAGACTGGTTTATACTGTTTATGTCTCCATGCGTGCTTGATTCATTTGTTTTGGATGGAAGTATCCAGGTGACTAATGTCTGTGATGACAGCTCCATTCTGATCATACTGTTATGGACACTGTTAAGTGTCTCGTTTAATCAAAAGCAGCTTCCATGATCCTGATCAGGGCTTCTTGGCTAATCCAAACTTGATTGGACCATTAAGACATCATTTTTGTAGATTCCAACATGTGTAAGAAACTGTGAGTTTTATTTCAGTTGCAAAATACTGGTGAAGATTCTAAATGCTTTCACATTTTTTGCCTTAACAATAGGATGGATGTTGATCATAGGACAGTGGTCAGCAGTTAAAGCCAAGTGGTATCTCAGTTGTTCAGATGGACCTTTGTCTGAGCTATAACCCACTGCTTTTGGGGTTTTTACTTGAAAATAAAAGCATGAGAAAGTTTTTGCAGCACAAGGGCAGCAGTAGCAGCAACAATGTGTGTATTCTAAGCTTTTGTGAGCTTTTACTCTGAAATAAGTTCCAAAGCTTGTTTGACAAACAACTGACAGAGGCCACACACATGATCTAATACGAAGAGCCTGCCAACCGTAGCTGGTCCCTTTGCAGCCTCTGTGAGTTTGATGTAGCTCCACAGGAACTAGTTCTGCACCTCCGCAGAACAAGAACTGATGGGAGAAGCTGCAGCTCTAAAGAGAGGAGGTCCGACTCCACCCGAGAGACAAAACCGAGGCCGGTTGTCTGGGGCTATAGCAGGTCAGCTGTATCTGAACTTTCAGATTAAAATTCTTATTGCATCCTATAAATAAATAACTGTTCAAAAGAATACCGCACATGAACTAAACCCACTGTGTGGACAGAGGGCAGCACCAGGGCCGTTGCAAAGGGGAGAAAGGTGATGATAATTCTAGGGGCCCGGCGCCCAGTGGGGCCCACAAAAACCCCACTAGTCTAATATTTGTATGACTGGATTATTCTGCATGAGACCCTGACTAGTAATGCTGCATTAGCATCAAAACAAAGTAGGCTAAATAAAAATTATAAAACATACATAGTCTAAGAAAAAAGTGGACAAGTCAGGGGGCAGGGGCCCAGAATTCCTAGCAACGGCCCGGGCAGCCCTCTGATGAAGACAAACAAAAGAAAGTGGATGAGAATCAAACTTCTGGTTCTGACTTCCAGAATAATGATTGAGACTGAAAGTGAAAATGAACAGAAACATCGGCTTTTCCTATGAGGGAACTTCCCTGAAAATGTTTGCTGATGACCAGTGTTCCCACTGCCCCCCTCATTTACTCTCCCAGTAGAACCCCTTTGACCTCTTAAAGGGAGGGGCGCATGATGTCATCTGGAGGATTTCTGTGACCTGCTCAGACCAGAAGATACTTCCTCCCTCTCTGTAGCTCTGCCTCAAAAGAGACAAGACATAAGATATAATGTGTGTCTTATAGCGTTTGACATGAGAAGCTGCTGCTAGCAGTCATCCCAGTGTCTGGCCAGAACATCCTGTATCACATGACATCCGACATGAGGGAGCAGGTGCTGGACGTGACCTGTGAGAGAACTTTGTTCTTCATTCACCTGGAAGAGGTTTTTTTTTTTTTGTCTTGCTCTCATTACAACAGAGGAAACCCTTAAGGCTCCCAGTGATTTAAGTAAAAGGCAGCTGTTGTGTAACATGCAGAGATCTGGGTGACAGTGGCTCAGGAGGCGGGGCAGGTCGTCCACTAACTGGAAGGTCAGAGGTTCAATCCAATGGCTCCTCTGGGCCACATGCACCGAGCCCCAAGTCGCCTCTGTTGGCTGCCCCGTCTGGTGTGTGAGGGTGTGTGTGTCTGGGTGTATGCATCTTTTGAGTTTAGTTACTTGTGCACACTTTTAAGCTGTCTGTCAAGGGAGTGTCCACACCTCTCTAAAAAATCCACGGAAGTACTCATCCCCTTCACCGGTCAGAGAGAGGACAAAGCTTACAGACAGACAGCAACCACCTACAAGGAACCTTTGCAGTTAAATAAAGTCGTTTTTTAGTTCTTATTTGGAATTATGATGTTTAAAGTCCCCCTAAAGAGGCATTTTAAAATTTGTAAAAATGCTCTACTATGCCTATTTTTTTTAAATTAAAATTGCTTTCCTACAAAATAGTTGTTTAAAAAAGCTCCCAAATAGGCTAAAAACAGGTCTGCTATTTCTCCCTCATTGAAAAATCCAGATTCTATGAATATTCATGAGTATGCAAATGAATCATGGCACTGGGTTTATTTGTTCGTACAAAATAACTCTGCTCTGTTACATCCATCTGTAGTCCCTGTGGTAACTTAACCTCTGGGCCATGGCAACTAATAATAACATGTATGAACATCTAGCTATGTAAGTAGATCACATCACAGTGAACAACAAATGAGATGCAAACAACTTCAACAGGATTGGTTGCTAGTTTCGTGACGCATGAAAACAATTTGAAAAATGTAATCCAGTTTTTTCAGATGTAGCAGAGCCCACAGACTAAATTGACATGTTAATAATTTCAAAAAGGGAATTTTTGGTTTAGGGGGTGTTTAAAAACATAAAAAATGTATGAAATGTTCCTTAAAAAGTCAAGATAAAAATAATTGCTTGCATGCGGGGGCGAGTTGAAGAGGCGCTGGGCATCAGGTTTCCTCTGGGTTTATAAGTTCAGGCTCAGAACAAATCATTCTCATATGAAGGGATTTCATGATATCGTACAGAGAAAGGTAGGCCTAAAAAAAAGAAAGAAATCTCCCTGTATTTTCTGTCACCTCCTCTGCTCCAACACATCAGACCTGTGATGTTGATGTGTTGTTATGAGCCTGACAGGTGAGAGCTGTTGGAGTGAGACGCTCTGTTTCAACACGGAGAATAGTAAAGAGTGTGAAGCTGGACAGATGCCAGACTCCGAGAGCACACATGGTAAACGCATTGACTTCTTAGCTCCATTTATTTAGCAATCTCTCTCTCTCGCGCTCCCTCTCTGTCTTAGCTTCTGTTTTAATAGCTTGCATAGCGTAGTGCGCCGGCTACCTTTTTCCCCCTGCCTGGTAACTCAATTTAAGAATGACTCACTGTTTTAAGTCCTCACAGAACCACATTCTTAGACTTGGCAGAGGGCTGACTTATGAAGTAACATGGGGGACAGAGTCCAGCCCCGCCGGTCCTCAGGCAGGTCTCAGAGTGGAGCCTCACTAGGACAAACTCCTCTGTTTGAGTTGTGGGAGACCACAGAGTGTTAGTGTAAAGGAACTAATTGCTGTTTAAAATTCCTGCTGTGATTACATTCATCAAAAATTATGACATATGAAAAATGTTGGGTAAGAAAAATGCTACTGGCTTATTGGAAGTGCATTAAAATCATTATGTAAATTTCATAAACAAAACTTCCGACTTCCCTCTCACAGTTCTGTCTTTGACGCTGTTTTTCCAACACTGACATGAGGGCTGAGGCTTTGATCCCATCTTAGAAATAGTTTTTATGTGTAGCTCTATGGTATGTCAGCAGCAGTTTTGGGTTTTCCTCCAAAAGCTTCTACTGTATTTGTCTTCTAGTGCCAGTCCAGTTCCAGAGTTTTGTTCAGAGCAGCAAAGGTGAACTGAAGATCTGGGGTTAAGCTTCATACCTCATGTATCCGTTCACAGTTATATTGAATTCTTATCATTTATTTTTAAACCTCCATGCTGGTGACAGTCAAGGCCAGAGCACCGTCCATCTGTCCTTTCATTGGTTCATCCATCCTATTGTCATGAACTCAGTATCTCAGTGTCACGGTGATGGAATTCCCATCAAACGTTCATTGGTCTCAGTGATGGACTGATTAGCTCTTGGTGGTCAGAGGTCGAGGTCTCGGATATGATTTCTCAAGGCCACCTTCAGGAAATGTCCTGCGACTGGCCGGATGGTGTGTGTCCAAGGCTGTTAAAGGACCGTCCAGCTGAGCTGGATGAGCCTCTCCAGAGGATCCTAAACTAAAGTCTACAAACAGTTACTGTAGGATCCTGGTCCTGTTGAAAACATCAGGTCTTGTTCCGGTACCTGAAATAGGGCAACCAGCTTAGAGCTCCTGGCTAACTCTATCACTGGTTGCACTGCTGTGGCCAACTTTGTCAACTGGTCGCAGGAGGACATGATTTGGTGGCACCTTTTAAAACAAACCAAAAAAAACGCCTGTGACCAACTTCCTCATGAAGGAGAATCTGTGGCTTCATCTTTCTAAATTATGTTGAACAAAATTATCAAGATTCATCATTCATGTTTTTTTTAAATCATTTAAAATCCTAAAAACATGAGAAAGCTGTAGAGCGCCATGGTAACGACACCTTCACACACCTACCTGCATGCACTCTGCCAAAAAAGGAGCAGCAGAATGGGAATAAATTACATTAGTAACTGTGTATGTTACTCATATGCAAGTTTATTGTTGGATTTAAAACATACCAGCGTGATATGATGTCATGATGAGGGAGATGGAGCTCAGCTCCTGGAGGTCTCCTGCCCGGTGAGACTCCTGGCTCTGTTAAAGCTGAATCTGCCAATTACATTAGAGAGGCTCAGACTGTTGACTGACTGTTGCTTAAACTGCAGGAGCTGAAGCCTAATTGCATTAACTGGGTAACAAGATTAAAGTTGACTGCCATGAATGGGCCACTTTGCTCTTTGCACACAATGCACACGTCATTCCACAACCACAGGTAGTGAGTAACTTTAGTGTCTGTCTGTCTGCACTTACATTCTGAAAAAAAAAGAAATCACAGATCAGACTGACTGAGGCAGTGAAGGACAAAAATATCAACATTATGCAATTTAACTAGCACTCGCACTTTGAAAGTGAGCAATGTGAAATAACAAGCAGTGCAATAGGGAAATGTGCAATTCACAAAGCACTTTAAAACCAAATGAAATCAGACAGTATGCAATATTTTCCAAGCACTGAGCACTTCTTCTATAGCACTAGTAGCACTTTTTACAAACTCTACAACATGGAAGATGTCTGGCCTTTATTCAATAATTGTATTGCCTTTGTTTTGTTTTATCTCCTTCATTAACATTTATCTTATTGTTGCTTTTTCTGTATTGACACCAACCTGCCCATGGGACTGGAGACAGAAATTAGCCCTGGCTGTACAGTAATCTCATGCATATTTAAATGATTATTAATATGTATGTCTGATTTAAAAACAAAAATGTGAAATCTTACGGGACTATATTCAGCCAGACGCTATAAATACCAGAAAACTGGACTGGTCCCTGAATAGGACTGACATCTATGAACAGATCTGGCTCAGGATAAATAATCTACCATCTACATATCTACAGTATTAAGATTGTTTGAATGTGATTAACATGTTTGCATTTATGATACACGCCTGAAATGGAGCCTGAAGGGAGGAATTTAGAAAGTATTGTGAACTGAATGGAAGTGAGAAGTGTCATTGCACAGGACGTTGGGCAAATACAAATGATGGTGAAGGGGAAACTTTGCATCTTGCACAATGTAGACGCTGTTGTGTTAACCTATGTATATAAAACTCTCAGTTAGTTCACCTTGATTAATTTGTTGTTTTAACATTTGCCTAGATGCCATTTGTCTCCAGCGCAGCAAATGTGCTGAAAGGTCAAACAGAGGTGGGCTTCCCTCCCTGGACGCCCACAGACCGTTATAAATGTCTGGCTGAAAGGAAGAGGGTGGTGCTCACATTAGAACGGCCACTTCCTCAACCTATTAGAAAAAAGCGTTCAACAAATAATTGAGAATAAAGTTAACATGCGCTCAAGATGGACTGAGATAAGATAAGACAGAAGAAGGATTCCTACTCAGGGAAAGAACATTTTAAAAGGACAGACAAATATTATTGTACCCTTGCTATTTTAATGGTTTCCATCACATGTAGACGTGTAAATGGTCAGATATGAACTGTTGTGTTAACATTTCTTGACTAAAAATGCTTTAGAACACTTCATCTCTAAGACAAGTTCAGAATCAGCTTTCTATCGCAGGTTGCCTGACCGTTTTCCTTCTCATATGCCCGTAGTTCTCATAGCATTAAACCTGTTGAAGCTCAGCATCCATGGACTTGGACATGGTGCGTGTCTTCTGCATGATGATTGGAGGACTTGTCTAAAGGCTTTATTCCTTTTTGATTGACAGCTGTTTTGAAACATTCACCGACATCGGAGGATTTTGGAGTTTGGTCCCATTGCGGACTTGGAAAGTGAAATGGAAAGACAAACTGCAGCTCATTAGCGATATAGCCCGTTTCCATTGTACAGATCACACTGTAGACAATCAAAGCATTTCCTTATCATCATTCCCAAATTTCCTGGTTGGAGTTAATGTTTTATGATGTAGGCTGAAGATGAGCTTCCACTCTTTGAAAAACCAACAGCCGCCACTTATATTAAGGCATCATTATACGTAAAGCTAATGTAACCTGTACACAAGAGGAGCCTCCTGGTTCTGGCTCCATGTTGATGATCAGGAATTAAATGAATTAGCCCTGAATGAAATCCCAGTTCCTCGAGCGGAGCTTCCTTTGGAACATCCTTTGAAAGTCTCTCCAGCCATTGAGCTCTTCACATCACAATCCACCTCCTCAGAGTGGCTCCAAAACTCACAGGATACATTTGAATCAATCACGATGACTTTAAAATTCCACCAGATTAAGCGCAGCTCTCTCTGTGTTTCCATACACTCCTCTATCTCCCTCTTAGACTTTTCAGGCTCCCCAACACTTCCCATGGCTGGTGGCATTGAGCAGAGGAAGTGTGAGCGGGATGACATATTGGTTTTCATGACAGGCCCGTAAACTTTTGAAGGTGATTTAACAGCAAAGAGGCCCCTCTTGGATTACAGTGTGGGAAGTGGGTTCAGCCCAACCAGAGGCGTTGAAAAGAAGGCTTTTTTCCAGTGGCTCTGTCGGTGTAATCCTGTTTTTTTTCCCCCCACTCTGTTTTTCTCACACATCATCATTCACTATTTAAAGAGAAAGAGCTTTCAAATTGTCTTTGTCTTTTTGTCTTATTCACCCACATGAATTATCCACGCCAGCTCGTAATGTTTTCTTTTCTGCTGGAAGTTTTTTTAGCTGGAAATCAGATAACTCAGGTCACCTTCCTCAGCCACTGACCTTTCTTCTCGGGGAATCAGACTGGTTTCTTCTCCTTCCGTCGATCTTGAGTGTCCTGTTAATTCCTGCTCAGAGGTATAACAACAGGTCACTGTGTACAAAGAAAAGCCTGAATAAGCCTCCTCAATGCACTAACCCCACCATTAATTTACTCGGGCTGCTCGCCCATTCAAATCTGCTTCACTCGCAGAAAAAAAAGGCCCTGATTGTGCGTTTTGAGTGGTTAGCTGAATTAGTGAGTCGAGGAAATGTCAGCCTGTATCCTGGGGCTTTATTAGCTTCTCAAGCTAAAACATTGTTGTGTATACGTGTATATTTCTGCCTCTAGAAATAAAACTCCTCTGCCCTTTTCCACTAGTTACAGCTCTACTCGACTTTGACTCTATTCAGTTCGGTACCTCTTCAACATGGGTGGGGTCGGCACAGCCAGTGATGGGAATAACAGCGTTACTAACAGCGATACTTTTTAGTAACCAGTAATCAAAAAGTTACTGTTTCCCCAGTAATAACGCAGTTACTGTTACGGACGATAAAATGACTCAACCCAAGATGTCCCATCACAAAATAGTACTCCCGTCAAATATGTTGCCTGGGAGTGCAGACGCTTCACTCTTTTGCTCTCCACTTTACTCTCTTTTTTCCATGGCAATCTTTTCCTTTTGGATCACTGGGAGCTTAATTTATGGTATGTACTGAAGGCTATCACTATTATTTTAAAATGATATGAAATGTGCTACATAAATAAAGATACCTTGCCTTGCCTTCTGTCCATCAACTAGTTGGAAAAAAGCCGTTTAGAATAGAATAGAATAGAATAGAATAGAATAGAAAATATTTTATTGGAAATTCAAATCTGGAACTAACTATCTCACCCAGTATCTGAGTGAGTGAGTTGGTTAATTAGATAAACAGGAGGTTAGGGGGGCGAGTCCAAGAAATTTGACATATTTGAGCATTTTATAAAAATAATTACTTTTCCTGGTAATTACTTACCTTTATGTAGTAATGTAGTTCAGTTACTTTTGAGGAAAGTAACCAGTAACTACAACTAATTAAGTAACATTTCCAACTCTGGCTGTTATATGGTCACTCTGTCTAGCTCTTCTCTGTTTTTCGATCCTCTCGTCATCCACCAAACACACTCGTCTGCCTCTTGTCGACAGACCACAGTGTGGTTTTCTGCGCAGCAGCCATGTGGAAGAATAATAATAGCGACAGTACAATTCAGTTGGCACTGCTGCCGCGGTGTTTTTAAAAATAGTGGGTTTGATTCTAGTGTCGGACGTCGTGCTTGTGATTCTTCCAGCGACGACGCTCCAGCCAATCAATGAGTTGATACCAAAAAAAGTACCAGGTCCCAGGTACTATCCCTATAGTGGAAAATCAAAGTCCACGCTAGCTGAGTAGCGCTAGTGGAAAAGGGTCATAGACAATTGTTCAGAGCTGTAGAAGCCTCTGTTTAAAGTGATGATCTGTTCTGAGAGCTGTTTAAACCTAACGTATTTAAACAGAGGGCCAGCCATGTTTTTTTTTCTTTCCAATTTTATAAGGCCTGTTGGAAAATATTTCAGTCTCGTTATGAAAGGATTTGACATTAAGAGTAAAACACTTAATTTTTCCCATTTCCCGTCAATGACAGGAATGGCACGCCATCAAAACAACCAGAGAGGATTTAATGAAATGAGTTATTATGCATGTTTCATTTTATTTGGCTTCTAATAGAATGATGAATGAAGACTTAGATATTGCATTGAGCTTCAAGTGGAACAGTATACAGTTTGATATGTTGTTTGCACTGATGGTATAGTGTTTCCACTCTA
This sequence comes from Decapterus maruadsi, assembly GCA_030347415.2. Classification (NCBI taxonomy): domain Eukaryota; kingdom Metazoa; phylum Chordata; class Actinopteri; order Carangiformes; family Carangidae; genus Decapterus; species Decapterus maruadsi. The sequence goes on along the minus strand of CM064892.1, from coordinate 26,127,179 downwards.
AAGCATCCTGGCTTCTGAAGAGGCTGTCGATGCAAACGTTCATGACTCTCCTCTTCAAAATAAATGATATGTCGGAAATTTGGCCAGATGTGCCGGTTCATCCTCCAACCGCCAAAGTAATATTAGCCCCAGAGTTTCCATGTGACTTTTCATATTTGCATGCTGGCTTTTCTTCACATTTGACATTTTCTCATAGCATGACATCAGGTTAGCATTGAGCCAAAGAAATCACAGGAAGCTCTCAACCATGACTTTCACGTTTAACAAGGGAATAAAGTTTTAAGGACTTCATGGGAATGGTGGAGCTGTCTCCTATATAGTTAGTACAGTATGCAGAGGATGCGGATGAAGAGTCAGACTCTTTGTCTAAAGCTTTGTCTCACTGAGTTTTTTTTTTCTTCTGAACTCTGAACTCACCATTGGCGCTGTTAGAGTTTATCAAGATGTAGCCAGAGCAAGGAGAGGCCACTTCCATTTCATTTTTTTTTTCAGCTCATGTTAGCCCGTCTCCCACAGAAAGCCATCCATCCTCAGGGAGGAGAGGGGTCAAGGCGGACAACAAATACTGAGAAGACATGATAGGTCAGGTTTACCAAGAAGAAGAGGAGGTGTTTTCTCCCTATATGAGAGAGAGAAATGCATATGATTACTCACTTTTATCCTTTGATGTCTTCACTGAATAACTGTGACTGAAAATCTTTTGGGTGTGGGAGTGAATTTGCAAAAGCTGCTTGGACATATAAACAGAGTTTTTTAATTTTCTGTTGACACATTTTTTGATTTAAAGTGATAGGCCAACATTTTTTCTTCGTGTCTTGCCTCACTCCCGAGTCCATGACCAGCAGATAGACACCATCCTTTCTACTGTGTGTGCAGTAACAAGGGAGACGGAGCCGTATCACCTGTAATTAGCTTAGCTCAAACACTGGAAGTGTATGGGTAGTGTTAGCCTGCCTCCTACCCAAGCCGAAATCAGCAGTCGAAGCTCATTTTAGCTCTAAACTCTGTAAATATATCACTTTATCAACACTTCAAACATGTTTAGGCGAGAAAGTAGCCGTTTAGATCAGCAGTGTGTCGTTAATTTGTCTAAATTCCAGCTGTTTACAATTTTGTTTGATGAACTGGGCGCTACTCAAGCTAGCTGTTGTGACCAAAGCACTTCCGGTTACTTCCACAAAATAAAACACCCGTTGCCCTTTACATACAGAAGTGCTTTTACTTTTAAATAGGAAGCTAACCTACCCTCGATGTAGCTAGCTTGAACCAAAATAAACCGTCTTTTTTTGAAACCTCCGTTTTGACCGATCTCGTCCCGTTACCGGCATTTGACCACTCAAGATGCCTTACCAGAGAGTTTTGTCAGATCTGAGACGAAGATCGGTCTGTTTAGAGTTGCTGAAGAGTGTCTCTGATGACTTTAGGTGGAGGCAGGCTAACACTACCCATACACTTCCAGCCTTTGAGCTAAGCTAATTATGGGCGATATGGGCTCTTCCTCGTTACTGCACGCACAGTCAAAAGGATGGCATCTATCTGCTTGTCATGGACTCGGGAAAGAGGCAAGACACGTAAAAAAAAACAAAAAAAACATGTTGGTGTATCCCTTTAAACCCCTCACATCAGGATTGAATGAGTTTTCACACAACTGAGATCTCAAACTGGCCTGGAAGTAGTTACTCCAATGACAACTGTGAGTAGCAGTTTATTTTAGAAATTAGGCTTTAGAGGGGATGGAATGTCCCCGGTGGTCCTATGAATACATGCTGCTGTCATTTAGTCAGAATAGTTGAGTCTGGCTTGTTGGAAGCAGGTGGATGCTCCTGTTGCTCTCTCTGTGTTCCACCTCCAACTTGAACTGCTGCTGCCTGTAGTTTAAATCAGAACCTAAAGATGTATTTATTAAACAAACTGTATCAGATCTAACAGCACTACAGTCATTTCTTGGAGACAGATACGGTTTGAGGACTTGTCACATTCATCTTCAGAAATGGATTTCCACACAGCCTATACAGTTGAGCAGTGTATCCTGAAGCAGGCCGCTGGGACCCCATGCTGTGGACAATGAAATGCTCACCACTGACTACATTTATCTTCCTGGACCAAAACTGGCTCAGTTTCCTGATTTCTTTCTGGCTCTGTGTGCTTTCTCTTTCTTTCAGAGTATTTTTATCATCTCACTGACACAGTTGGGAGTTGGACTGGGTGTCTCCTGCTTTTTTTGGGAGGGGGGCTCAATATGCCCATATGGGACACTCACCCACCAGAGTTTTTTTTAAAAACTTTTTATATTCTTGGCTTGTCGCAGTGTTTACTGCTTTGATAGTGAGCATTTTGAACAGCTTTTTGTCTTCTTTGAGCTATTCCAGCGTGTTTTACATACAGTACTGTCTTATAAACATACATGTTGAAGTTTATAGTACCAGGTCAGGTGGGGTGGAACGAGTAAATAGCAGATGGAGGAAACTGAACTAATCTTTTATGGGCAGACACACACAGTGAGAGATTTGGAGAAGGAAATACAAATGTGGCACTAAATTGTGAATAATTGGACTTAATCTTGATGCTAGCTGCCATTAAAACTTTTTTCATGTTTTATATTTAGTTTACAGGAATCAGTAGACATCTTGATATGTTTGAAGTTACTGTAATGTTCAGAATTTATCTCAACACACATTTAAAGTCTTACAATAACTTGCACATTCATTCACTTAGAGGGGCAATAATGTGTCATATCTGCCCTGCCATATAAAACTCTCAGTGGGTGTGAAGGAGCCACAGTGATGATGTCATAATACATAATTGTGTTAAAGCTGAAATGTGGAAATTAATTAATAAATTCAGAAATGCCTTTTCTTCTCACAGTAAACTTTGAAGTATACTAGCATGAACTGACAAGTGGGTAACACTTTATAATGAATATGCACTATTAAGCAGTTAAAAATGTTTTACTCATCACTGATGAGCAATAACTGTATTTATAAACTACATACTAATAGTATACATGCATTATAAATTAAGAATTTAGTATAATTATAAAATGTTACTGACAAGTGGACTAGAAGTATGTAAAAAGTCAACTTCTGATTATATATTTAGGTTTGTGTATAGTGTACCCTAAAAAGTGTACTTTCATAAACTAAACTAAAAGGTGGGTTTGAAGTATACTTGCATGCTGACTTACAGTATAGTTGACAGTATACTTGCGGTACAAATTAGAACTCAAAGTTTTGTACGCTCACACTTGAAGTATAAATGTAAACTAAAATTGGCCAATTTAGGCCTATGAAGTATTTAAGTAGTTCGCTTATACCACTAGTGCAATCATATTGGTATTCTTACAGGGAAATGTACTTAAAACTTTACCGTACTTACTATACTGTACTGTACCTAAACTTAACCTGAGTTTACTTAATAAAACAAACTTGAAGTGTACTTCTGTTTTGTTGCGTTAACCTGACAAAAGACACATTTGCTCTGGTCACCGCGGTGTTTAGAAAGGCAACCGGAGAGGCCGGCAATCTGAGAGAGCCGGTGGCTGTGTTGAGATATTCTCAGAAATTCCACAGGTTATTCCTGGATCCGCATGCTGGGCCTGAGATAGTCTGAAGGTGACAGTCCACCTTCCCACCACATCATTTACGCTTTGTAACATAAAAGGTCAAGTAAACTGAGAATAAAGTGGACATTACTGTGATTGATTACCAAGGTTTAGAATTGCACATGCAGAGGATTAAAGCCGCCGGCTGCAGGACTCAAGTGGAAGATTTGGGCGCCTTTGTCGGGTGTACTCTTTGTTTACTATATGTTATTTGATGGTTAAAGCAAAGTGTGCCAAGCATTTGGTTGTGTAATTGCTTTGAATAACATGCAAGAGCCGGTGTTGAGTAAATGAGTAGATCTCATAGGAGCAGGAAAAGGGGGAACGCCCATGACTTTGCATGTTGGCATGAAATATAGATCTCCATTTCCGGCTACATTTACCCAAGTACCCTTACATAAGCAGAAACAACAGGTGTTAGCGATAGTTAGACAGCATTAAGCCCAGCAGAAGAGGAGGCTTGGAATAGCCAGTATCAATGTAGTCAAGCAAATTCCCTTTGTGTGTGTGTGTGTATGCGTGTGTTTATGAGTGTAAAATTTGTTTCATGTTGTGCCTACTGCTTGTTGCACATAAAGCTGTTGCTTCAGTGGCCTCTTGTCAGGCGCCAGTCCATGCGCTATATTTGAACTCCCTTCCCCCCCAGGCCCCCCAAAGTGCCTTTGGATCAAGGTGCTTTACAGTATGTCCCTTGGGTGAGCGGCTCCAGCCAACAGGATGTGATGGCAGGCCCAGAATGCAACAGGAATCTTGCTTCCATGTTTGCTTTTCCCCTCGTGCATACAGAGGAGGTTTGAGCTTACCCTTTGGAGAGTGGAACACAACTGCAGAAACGAGCGGAGCAGCAACAAAGAGTTCATTATGCGGAACCATTCTCAGGGCAGAAAGCTCATAAATTGTACAACTGCTGGTGCTTTCATGTGTAACATGTAAACACTTTAAAGTTGCTGTCAATCCCTGTGGTAATGACAAGAGTGTTTAAGTAATAAGTGCTGCTTTAAACTCAAATACCTCCTGCTGGAATAGATGTCAATGATCGATGTGTCTGAAAAAGTAATGTCAATCTATGCATAAGAATCTTCTGGTTGTGAGGTAGCAGGAGGGCAGAGGGGGGACAGGGACATGGCAGGGGATGGGGGGTTCTGGAGGGGAGATGTGAGGCAAAGATAGACAGCTACATGAAGGGAGAGGGACAGGTGCGTACTGGTGTTCTAAAAACAACAGGAAGTTCGTTACTGCAGTTTGGCATGATGATGTGACCACTTAAAACCATAGACACATCAGCTGCCATGACGCAACACGTGAGGGCAAGTCAGGTGCTTTGGATCAGAAGTCACACGTTTAATTATTCAGTTAAATCAGAAGAAATATTTCCCTCCTTGTGGGGAAGAGGGAAAGAGTGACATGACTGTCCAAAGCAAATCTATAAATCTTTTCTATTCAAATACAATGTCACAGAAAGTGAAGATTATTACAAGTTAACTTCTTAAAGGGATAGTTCAACATTTTTGCAAACTGCCCCCCATAATCCCTATAGTCATAGCAGTAGGTTCGTTACCTGTCGGTTCAAGCTATTTTTAGAACGGTGGAGCAGAGCCGCGAGCTGCTCAGAGCTACGCTATGGAGGCTAATGGGATTTCTTGGTTTCCCTCATCAAACTCATCAAATACACAGCCCAACAACTCCAGAATGCTCTGATGGACAAGCGTTTTGGAGTTGTTGGATTTGATGAGTTTGATGAGAGAAACAATAAATCCCATGAGCCTCCATAGTGTAGCTCTGAGCAGCTCACTGCTTGGCTCCGCTGTTCTAAAAATAGCTTGCACCGACAAATAAAGGTAACAAACCTACTGCTATGACTATAGGGATTATGGCAATGGGCCAGTTTGCCAAAATGTTGAACTATCCCTTTAAAACATTACAATCTGCAGGGAAGAAAGAATCCCACTCAATGTTCATCACTCACAGATCATCAGACAGAATACATACAAAAAAACCTCTCTGAGCTTCATCAGCAGTCACCAGTTCTCCTCCAGACACACAACAGTTTTTCAAGGTAGTTGACTGGCAGGTTGTTGAAGCGTCTTGGAGAACTTGCCATAGTTCTTCTGTCTCAGTGTCTTCTGTCTCTTCATGTGACTCCATGATGTTGACATCAGGACTCTGTGGGGGGGGCTAGACCATCTGTTGTAGGTCTTCTTCTTGTCAATTAAAATAGTTAATGTTTGGGTCATTGTCATGCTGCAGAATACATTTGGGGCCAATCAGAGGCCTCTCGGATGGTATTGAATAATGGATGAAACTTTAAACATCTGAAGTGCCTAAAACTTTTTTCACTGTACTGGATATAAATATAGATGTGTATAATATTTAAAGACAGAAGAAAGTTTTCCTCTGTTTGAGAAAATGTCAAATTTATATCTTTTTATATCATCATCTGGAGCTCTGAACCCCTAGCTTCACTCTTCTTCTTTCCACTTACTTACTCGAGATGTCCATAAAAGCCTTTCTTCTTCCACTGACCTGTCTCTGTTCCTTGTTCCAAATGCTTTTCATTGTTTTACGATAGTTCAAAGTGGATATATTGAGCTGAACCCATCTGAGGAGCAGACAGGATGAAATGGACTGTTTGATTTGACATTTCACAGAGCAGATTTATCACTTGTGATTTTCTCCACCTTGCTGCCACTGACCTAACAACGTCTTCACTGACCTCTGTCTTGATTCAGCAGTTAGTGACTCTCTCAGTCTCTCTGAGCTTGTGGAAAGGTCAGGCAGTAAATTGGTTTTTGTGAATGGTCTATTTTACTGTGCTGAGTGTGAGTCATGGTCTGAGCCCGGCTGTCTGTTCCTCCAATAAAAATCCACATCGAGGTATTTTATAAAACAAGATTTCTCACGAGGCCTCCACCATAAGGGACACCTGTAATGTTACTGTATGCTTACTATATTCACGGGTCCTGAAAACCAGTTCCAACTTCAGTTCCACAAAAATTTATTGTGTTTTTGAAATAAATAGGCAGGGCTGTTGCTAGGAATTCTGGGCCCCCTGAAATAATACTAAAGTGGGCCCCTGACTTTTCCACTTTTTTTTATTATCATTTTTTATTTAGCCTACTTTGTTTTTATGCTAATGCAGCATTACTATGAGTATTAGTCAAGGTCTTATGCAGAATAATTCAGTCGTATAAAGACTACTTGGGTTTTTTGTGGGCCCCACTGGGCGCTGGGCCCCTAGAATTATCATCACCTTTCTCCCCTATATAACGGCCCTGTAAATAGGTCCAGTAAGATATATGTAAGTGATGTTTATCTTTCCATCTGTCTTCACTTGTTTGTTCACAAAACTCTGTCCGTATACATTCTTAGAAATAAGGGTTCTTCTACAAGTTCTGAGGTTCTACCTGGAACCATTTGTTTCTGAAAACCCTTTCTTGAAGAAAGGCTTTTTCAAGGGTTCTTGGTAACACTAAGGGTTCCAGGTTCCAACTTTTATAAAAGATTCTAGCAGGAGCTAAAAAGGGTTCTCCTATGAGGACAAGCCAAAGAACCCTATGTGGTTCTACTTAGCAGTTTTATTTCTAAGAGTGTACCACCATCTGTACCACAGCAACAGACTGTTTTCGATGCAGGACTGTATGTGTCTATGGAGACATCACGTGGCGTGCCTTCAAACTTGAACTTGAACATGAGCGCTGCCAGTGTAAATGCCGCTCATGTTCACGTTCATCATTTGTAAACTGAGTCCTTCAGTTTGGCGTTCCCTCAGCGGAGTAAATAAATACACCAGGGGAGTTTTTACAGTGTTTTCTGCCATCTCATATCACCTTGTTTGCAAATCTCTAAACACAATTTCCTTCGCTGAAACACACTGATGATGATGCACTTTTGATACATAATGGTGAACACAGGTGTCATCATCACAACAACTCATTGTTGTTGTTCATCACTTACTGTAGGCTACTGCTAATGATGTGATGAAACCAAGGAGGAGGACAGTCATTTCAAAAGACATTTGAGCAACAGCAGTTAGGGTTGCAAAGGGGCAGAAAATTCTGGTAAATTTCCAGAAACATTCCATGGGAAATTAAGCTGGGGAATTTATGGGAATAATGAGAATTTATGGGAATTTATGGGAATTAACTGGAAATTGGGGGTAATTTAAACAAACTGTACAGTATCATATCCAAACACGAATGTAAATATTTAGTTTTGTCATAAGAAGACATCTATGCAAAATAACACATTTAAAAAACATAACATTTCAACAGATTTATTTGTGAGTAGAACTTTATCAAGTTTTAATTCTTGAACAATCAATTCTTTTACTGAACAACAAAAACATGAATGTTGAGTAAAATATTACAAGTTCCCTGTCAAGGGCTGACCTTCAATATTGTACATTTCAGATTTATTCCTGTTTATTCCCATATTCCAGTTAATTCCCATGGAAAGTTTACAACTTTGAAAATTCACAGGATTTTGCAACCCTAACAGCAGTGCACCATGTTCTTATGTATTTATATATTTATATATAGTATACATATACAACCTCTGCCCACAGACATGTACAGTACGTGGACCGGCCTCTCTAAATAGCCCACAAGTGTGAATGTGAGTGTGTGAGCGTTGTTTGTCTCTACATGTTGGACCTATAGACTAACAACCTGTCCAGAGTCTACCTCACCCTCACCCTCATGTTAGTGTGCGCACGTGTGTGTGTAAACATACACACCAGTCCCTTCACCTACTGTCATAAACAGTTTCACTCATAAACACCGTTTGGCATTTGCTTGGTTTTTAATGATCTGAAAAGGTTGAATTCATTGGTGACCACGTTGTAATGACTTTGCCGGTTTTGACATGTGAACCAGTATTTTTATTTTATTTTAGAAGCTTTTGCACAGGTGATTTTATGTTATGATATTTAAACTTTTATTTGATTACATTACTATGATTAAAATCAACTGTTATCCAGCTGCATTAAGAGTTATGAGGATGATGCTTCTGATGTGAGAATTGCACCAAAGCTGTTGAGAAAAAGATAGACAAACAGGACATTTGAAGTATTCAGACTGAATGTAATGTGCATGTTGTCTGAAGCTATGAGTGTTAACGTGTGGCTCTCTCTCTTGTCTTGCAGGACCTCCAGTAAGTACACCAGGGCTGTGAGTGACCTGCATGTGGTAAAGTGACTGGTTCTCTTCTATTTTGGTGTGATGGAGATGAACTGGACTGAAAGTTCTCTGTCTTGTCTGGATGGAGTGTTGCTCTGTGTCATGGTTCATGGCTCTTTACATGTCATGAACCAAATGTTTTTCATAATTCATGGTTCTAAACTTTAAAAAAAAAAAAAAGTTTTTATAAGCAGTGGCCTGTCTGTCTGAGGTGCTCAGCCTCTCACCTCATGGCTAATGGATTCTGTTTGAGAAGTATCATGATACCAACAGGGCTCAGAACAATCTGAAACAGACTTTTAGACGACAGGAGTTGGCATTATAAAGTGTTGTTTTCTTTTGTGTGTGTGTGTGTGTGTGTGTGTGCACGCGTGTGTGTGTGTGTGCTCAGTCATATTTTGCGTCAAGAGAAATATCAGTAAGAGTGGAGTATCTCACCTCTTTGTTCCTATCACACTTCCTGAGTTGAGAAGAAGCTAGAAGACCACATTTCCCACGCACCACGGCCAAATATGCCTTGTCCCACCCCCACCCCCATCCCACCCCCCCTGCCCTATTCAGCAGCTTACCAAATGGGAGCCACATGTTTGAGGGTTACTGTGTAATTCAGGTGAAAGGTTCCTTCCGGCAGTAGGTGACCTTTAACTTCCCCAAACAGCCCCTGGAGAGCCAGTAGCTAATGGGCAGACACCTCAGTACAGTACGCTGGCACTCATCACCTGGACCTGGACCTTCATCCACCGCCACCTGATCCAGACAAAACCCTCAGAGCCCCAAACACTTCTACCACACTTCTAATGAAGGAGTAGAACATTTCTTTCTTTTTTTCTTTCTTTCTTTCTTATAATTATTTTCTTCTTAAAGGGATAGTTCACCCAAAATTCAGATTTCTTCTTTTTCTACTCACCGTCATGTCGACTAAGGGCTGGGAGAAGTTTCAGAGTCCTCCGTGTCCGTGCAGCACTGATGGTAATAAATGGTGCTCACTTTTCTTTGTCCAAAAAGACACACCAAAAACCATCCAAATACCTCCGTACTGCTCGTCTGTAATGTCCTTCTTGTATTGAGTGTCTCAGTTCACTGCTCTGCCAGTTTCAGGGCAAATTGCGCAAGATTTGAGACTGAGACACTGCGAGCTTCCGCTACAAACAAGCTTAAAATATAGACTTCAATACAAGAGGGACATTACAGACGAGCAGTATGGAGGTATTTGGATGTTTTTTGGTGTGTCTTTTTGGGCGAAGAAAAGGTAGCCACGTCATATGAAAATGCAGTGCTGCACGGAGCCCCGTTGTAACTCCAAAAAGGCACAGAGGACTCTGAAACTTCCCCCAACCCTTAGTCGACATGAGGGTGAGTAGATTATAAGGAGAAATTAGAATTTTGGGTGAACTATCAATTTAATTTTCACTCCAAAGTTGGATAACACTTTAAAATAAGTACACACTAAGCATTAGTTCAGCATTAATAAATACTGAATTCTTCATTTATAACACATGAATACTCATTAGTATGTAGTTTATAAACAGTTAGTGCTTATCAATGATGAGTAAAACATTTTAACTGTATTTATAAACTACTTACTAATGAGTATTCATGTGTTTAATTCAGTATTTATTGCTTAACTAATGCTTAATAGTGTGTACTTATTATAAAGTGTTACCCAAAAGTTGCAATTTGATTAACATCCGCACAACGCATTTCCGAAAAACTGTACAATGCATTGATTTCTTATTAGACATATTAAATGAAATTAAAAGCAGCACCAGGCACATCTAGGTGACAAACAGATTCAAATCCTTTACCACAGAGTCTGGACAATAGCTGTTTTTTACATAATAATTCCAGCTCCTCAAACTAAATATTGTTGATAAATAATAAATCCACTCTGTGCAGTAGGTGGACTTGGATCAGAGTAGAGGAGATTTAAACAATGAGTCCCTGTGTTTCAGCAGGGTTCTGTCGTTCAGACAGGCTGAGCTTCATTTCCTCTCTTCATGGCTCCTGAGAGATGTTTGTTCATAGACGACCCACATGTTACCACTCTTACTAAAGTCTTATGGATGTGTTGCATTGATAGTTATATATTATATAACTATGCAGCGATTTGTGTATCGCACCTACTGCATTACTGTAGTATGTGGTATGAAATTTAGACACAACTTGTATTTCTTCATTGGCCCACAGCACACTAACACCTAGTACGAATAACCCACAATGCAATAGGAGTTCAGTTAAAGTTACTGTTTCTCTGTTACACTATTAAATGAAAATACAAACTCTACAAAAACAATGCCTAACACAACTTTATTAAAATCACAACTTAAATGAATGTTCATGGATCCCTCAATCCAGCATCACTGCAGCAGCTGTCGTTCTCCTCAGTGAAGACTCAGTGACTTTTAGGAAAACGTCAAGAGTTCCTGTTTTTGACTTCCAGCCAATTAACATTCCACCCTTGACTGGAGACACACAAGAAGCACTACGAGTGTTCCGCTCACTTAATGAAACACAACACACCGGACTTCAGTGCTCTTTCTTGTCTTTACAAGCTGGACAGAGCGGAAGGCCATTGTCGAGCTGCCGGTGATTTGTTGTTGATAAATTGAACAATTCCGATATTTCATCATCTCCAGATTAACAAGGTTTCCAAGTGGGATTTGGATGAAATAAAGAAGGAGTGAGGCAGTAATAATGATAATGATAATTAACTTTATTTCCATAGCACCTTTCATTCAAGAAATGTAGCAGTTTACAACAGACAGTTTTACAACTACAACAGTTTTATTGGCAATAGTTGAGTAAGATATTGTTCTGATCTGTTTGATGTGATTAGGTTTGTTGTTGATGTACCTGGGAGACAGAATGAAGGAAATAAAGGGAAGTTGCACCCAAAGAAACAGATTGATTTAGCAACTTTTTCTAAACTGTGCAATTCCAGATTACATGCAATTAATTAATTGCCATGAGATGGATGTTATGGCAGACTTGGTTCCAGAAGTTGGCATAGCAACTGACAGGTCTATGTCTCCATTATGGTATAGATTAGACTAGAGAGTGATTCATCAGATTGTATTCTTTAAATATTAATTCATGATGAAAGCCAGTAGGTCCAATTTGAATTTGTTTTGTTGAATGTGGTTTGAATAGATGATTTGAGTTGTAAATGTTCCAGACGGGTTATCAAATGTCAAATGTTAGTGTTAATGGCTGCAAATGGCTCATAACCTGACATGTGTGCATGATGGTTTGGATTGACCACCTGTTTTGTAAATTTGGTACAAATATGTGCTTCAGGTTGAGAACTGATGAGGTAACTCTGACTCAATTTGGCCATAAATGAAGGATTCATGTTCTAATTATGACACAAATGTCTAATGTGACCACATATTTAATATACAAAACTGCCCTGTGACATCATAATGTTCTTAAAACAACTCATGAGGGAGAGACTGTGACTTTTCATTCCTGTACGTTACCTGACAGAGGAAACAACTGTGAGCTGGACGTTCTGTTAAACCAATGTTCTCACAGTTCAACTCTGTCACCACGTTAGTTCTTTTAAACTACTGCTTGCATACTAACTACAGGAATGTGTGTTTGTGTGTGCATGTGTGTTTGTTAGCACATTGTGTGTGTTTTTGCAGTGGTATTGAGAAGTGTAGAAAGTGTACTTCCTGTGGTCTCTCTCACTCATTATTTCTCTGGCCTACATGTACAGGTATCTTTACGTACTGTATGTGGACTTATCTGTAACATTTATTTCCTTTTTCCTCTTTTCCTTTTTGTACCAATTTCCTCTCACCCCTTTTTCAGGGTCCACCTGGACGAGCGGGCTTTCCGGTAACTCTCTTTATAACTGCTGTTTTTGTCTGTCTCGATATATCGTATTTGATATGACGACCACTGCAGTACTTATCTCTCTGCTACTTAGTCATCTTCATTTGGATTTTCAAATGAGTTCATGGATCATATCCAGATATCTACGTATGTGTGGATACATACAGTTTAGTTAGACTTGTTTTAGAGGAAACATAATTGCTGCATTAATCAAAGTGAGGTGAGTGATTATTAGATTTTGTACATGTTTGTGTCATGTCCTATCATGTACTTCCACAGTTGACTTGACTGTTATATTGGATAGGAACTCCCACCACTGATCTTTTCCTGGCATCTTCATTGGGTTTGCATTGACTTGCAGTGTGGAACAGGGATCGACCAATATTGTTTTTCAAGGCCAATACTGATAGCGATTATTAGTGATCAAGGAAACCAATAGAACCAATATTTATTTGCAGTAAAAATGAACATTTTGGTGTCAAGATTTAGAACAACACAACTGGGATTAGGGTGAATACAGTTTACTGTTTGCTTGTTTTTGTACACTGAAAATCTGTGATAAAAAGACTTTCATTTATATAATAACAGATCTCGGTTCAGTTGGTTCTGTGGGTGGGACAGTGTTACACAGTCAAGAGTGGTGACTTCAGACAGATGCTGCATCTGAGCTGAAGCAGCATTTGCATAACTGCTATGTGTGTAGGAGACAGGGCAGTTGTACCTTTTCTTGGACCTGATGTTGATATGATATAAAGCAACAAGTCAACACCTCCCATATGGAGGTTGCATGTGGATCCTGCTGCAGGGCACATGTATTTTTTATCAATTACTAGACATTTCAGGTGACTCCATTTGAATTCCAAGTCGACTCCACGTGGGGTCCCGACCCCAAGGTTGAAAAACACTGAGCTAACCCAAACAACAGCTTAGTTGTTTTTTTCCTGGGGTAGAACAACATTCCCATGTTCCTACATCTGGAAGCTCAGGTGGATCTTTGGCTTTGTCTTGATCTTCATCCTCACTGGTACCTTGAGCCACTTTGGAAATAATCGCCAACAAAAACACAAGATTACTATGGCTTGACAACTTGTAACAACCTGAGAGAAAGTTTAAAACTCTTCCACTTCTGCCCAGACCTTTTTTTATTCCATTCCTCTCCTCCCGCTGTTCATCGCTTCCTCTCTCACTGTAGATAAAAATGTCATTTGGCAGATTTATGTTTCCTCAAAAACACATGTTCTACTGCAAAGAGGATTTTATAGAACTCAAATATGTCAAGACACTTTAAACATGGAATTGCAATTAATTGAACAACCAGATTGCGTTTTTTATTTCTGTGAACACATCAGAAACCTCAGAGACGTCAGTACAGCAGTGGAACTGTTCAGGTCTCCATCTGCATGTGTACACTCTCCTCTGTCTGTGGACCTGAAGGCCTCAGCATGTCAAACACACATGCTTCTTGTAATGCAATAATGTCAACAAGTGGCCATCTAGTATCTGACCTATGCACTGCATACTACTCACACTTTGTCTCACAGTGAGCATTAGATCCTCTGAGATCATTGATAACATCTGCAAAGCAGCGTGAAACAAGCAGACTGAATTTATGTAGTGGACAAAATAAGGAAGCAGTGACTTTGGAGCCGACACTGATATAATGGATGAATCCTAAACACATTGCGACCTGCGTGCACACACAACTTAACAAATAGGAAGACAATGCTGCATTATATGAGTACCTCACTGTGTATTTTACAAGTACGGTAGCACATTAAAGGGATAGTTCACCCAAAATTCAAATGTCACTCATTATCAGAGTCCTCCGTGCCTTCTCTGAGTTACGGGTCCGCGCACCAGTATTTGTCCATATTTGTTCAATTGGAATGGAATGGAATGGAATGGAAAATTTATTTATATAGCACCTTTCACAGACAGCAGTCACAAGGTGCTGTACAAGATCAGTCAATTGACCAACAGGTAGACAGTCAGAAACACAAGAACGAGTGATGACAACAACAACAGCAACAGCCACAACAGACAACAGCAACAGCAGCAACAACAACAACAACAACTGACAGGAAGACAGTGATACATTGTGAAGGGGTTAGTAAAACCCCGGTGATTTGCACTGACACAGGAAGAACAGTCAACCTCCATACTGCTCGTCTGTAATGTCCCTCTTGTATTGAGTGTCTCAGTTCACTGCTCTGCCAGTTTCAGGGCAAATTGCACAAGATTTGAGACTGAGACAATGGGAGCTTCTGCTACAAACAAGCTTAAAATATAGACTTATTTAATTTTTTCGGAACAATTTCTCATGTCGGGGCTTCAATACAAGAGGGACATTACAGACGAGCAGTATAGAGGTATTTGGATGTTTTTTGGTGTGTCTTTTTGGACAAAGAAAAGTGCTATCCATTCACAACCATTATTAAGATTAAGATTAAGATTAAGATATACTTTATTTGTCCTTGACGGAAACTTGTCTTGGGCATATGGACAAATACTGCTGTTGCGACAGTGGGCAGCTGTGTGTCCTTCAACAGTGGTGTGGACAGATGTTGGTTTGAAAGCAGAGACCATTCAGACCAGTCCTCACAACTTTGAATTACTCCTTGATGGTTAAGATTTGGTTTCAGGTTAGAATTAGGCTTAGATTTAGTTTAGGTTTACTGTAGGTTTGACTTTACCTGCAATAATCCCTTTTTGTTTGTCTGCTCAAGACCTATTACAGCTCTGAATATAAGAGCTCCAAGGCCCCAATGGCAACTGTTTGATATAGTGACAGGTGCTGGAAGGGAATGGTGGATGGGCCTGCCTGGCCTAGATGTTGTCAGGCAGGAATAATTTACAACAGCAGGAGGAAACAGCAGTGATTGGGGGTCTGGAAATGTAGAACAACACATGAACTTAATAGGTTTTACAGAATACTCTATTTGTTAAATGGTTAAGGAATCAAACATTTGTGAAGGCTGTATTTAGTGGCTACAAGAGATAATCATCTTCCAAACTCTGCATCTAAACCCTGTCTTGGGGGGGTCACTCTCCTGAAGGTTTCAGTTAAAATCCTAAATAGGCCACCAAAGAACTCAACTGTAGACTGAAAGGTCTTAAATATGAGACACTTTCCACACCAACAGGAACCATTCCAACATCTGATTGGACAATTGCAGCACTCACTCAAAATTCCTGTCAGTCAGCCCTATGGCCGCTCCCAAGACACAGTCAGAATGGTGATTGGGGATTCCTGTGGAAAGAGATGGAGCTGTTTATCCAGAAGCCATTGGCTACGGCATTAACATTCACCGACTTTTACAATCATCCTTATCCTTAAAGGATAATCTCAATTTTTTACATTCTGGACCTTATTTCTAGCATAAAATATGATCATTTACTCACCCAGATAACTTTGGTGTCATTACAAGTCATTCCGGTGAAATCAGCTCCAGCTGAGAGCTGCGTACAGTATCTGTATAATGCAAGAACACAGGGCAGCGCAATGCAGCCTCTAAATAACACATTATCTGCCACGAAACTCGGTCATTCACCAATATTTTGTTATGATAGACTAGTGCTATTCCCCTCTGAGTCCTGGGTTACCTGTTATCAACATCCGTAGTCTGTAGGTTGACCTACTGACCTCTGATCTGGATGATGTCATCTCCGACCACGGTGCGGCGCAACTTGTTGCTACCGCTAATGCTATGGTTCGTTTCAGCGTGTTTCTGACTTGCTCGTTATTATCAGAATGAGCCGGGCAGCGGTCGGAGATGACATCATCCAGGTCAGAGGTCAGTAGGTCAACCTACAGACCCCGGATGTTGATAACATGCCACCACGGGCTCAGAGGGGAATAACACTGTATCATAACAAAATATTGGTGAAATGAACGAGTTTCTCTGCAGATAATGTGTTATTTAGAGGCTGCTGTACTCGCATTATACGGATATACGCAGCTCTCAGCTGGAGCTAATTTCGTCGTAACGACACCAAAGTTATCTGGGTGAGTACATGATTTTATGCTAGAAATAAGGTCCAGATTGTAAAAAACAGTAATTATCCTTTAAATGCTCATCTCAGATCAGATTTCAAAACATGATAAATAGGGCAAACCTCGGGAACTTTGGAGACTGGTTGGACAGCCAGCTGCCCCCCGTGGTTGATATGTGTCAGTATATCTGCATTTAGAACAAAATGGAAAATGACAATTTCTTTATTTGAAGTGGCTGTCAGTTCAGGAACGTGCAGGTATGTTTCATTGAGCTGAGCTTTTAGTGGCAAAATGTTGAGTAGTTTCTAGTTTGAGGGAAACCTTGGTGAGTTCATGCAGGACATCAAACAGCTGCATTCAAACTCTTATGAAGGTTTATTCCTGGGTTGTACACTGTGTCTCTTGAGGTCAACATTAGGACGTAGCTGCAGCTGCAGCCACAGCTAGCCTCATCCCTCCTGGCAGAGGTTGGATCATTAAAGGCTTCAGAAATAGATTCCCTCATTTAAGTCAATTTGAGAGTTATCTCAAGTAGCATGAAAGAAAGTACAGTGTGGAGAAGTGTTGGTGGAGCTCTGGAGCAGGACCTGACCTGGACATGTGTCAGACTACAGTTGTTGTTATGGCCACTTGATGAAAGGAAAATTCGAGGCTCATTTAACGTTATCTCCGATCTCACGTCAGGAGACTTGGGTTGGGCATGACTGCACCAGACTAGTTTTTCTCAGTCACAGTATAATGAAACGCTTGTCTCTAGTTTTAACATTAGGCATGGCATGGTCAACCTACTAAGTCCTCACAACACTTATATTCTTTAAACGGATACCATGGCATTAGGAGCCTTGAAAATGAGTCTGAATGCCTCGGTATCATTTTAGTTCACTTCAGTCTAATGCTCCTATTGACCCCTGTTTCTTCTCAATCTGTACCGGTCAATAGGGTGGCAAAGGAAGTATGGGAATTCCTGGGAAAATGGTGAGTGACTTGGGTTTGTGTACGCAGCACGCTATAGTTATGATTCCATTCATATGAAGTCAGCTGTAAGGAAACAGTGAGTTCAGCATCACTATGCAAATATGAGAATGACAGTCAGCTTCACTACAACAGAGTCTCTTGTGTTGTATTATGTGCATTGATATTTAGAAGAAATGACACATTGTTTCTGTCAGCACAGAAAACACACTGTAGACCATTGATTACACTGAGAATTGAACTAATTACAGCATTATCCCTGTTTCATAGTTTAACTGTGATCTTGTTTCAACATGGAGATGTGATTTTGCCACAACAGGCAACTATAAATCCCCCAATCAGCGACCTTATAACTGTTCAAACAAAGATGTTATTACTTCCTGCTGAAGTTTTCACTTCGTCCTCCCAGTCATGAACTCACTTTTTTTACAGGATTACCACAGAATTCACACTGTTAGTTGGAAACAGTTCTTTTGGCGATAACCATATTTCAAAGTAATTCAGCCACACCACAGATGGATCATATTTGCCTCTGTGGTCTCAGTTTGCAGGCTCCTAGATAAAGTCTTCACAGCATTCAAGTGTGAATGCTTCATTGTTGTTGGTGAGATTATGTTCTATATTTATGAATGTGGATACTTTGAAAAAACTTTCAAAGTTTTCTGCTATAAATAGTATTAAGTTGGATTCATTAAATGTACAGGAGACCCTGTGAACTAGTTGAACTGACATGCTTGTCTAATTATGTTCCCAGAATACAGCTGTGTTTCCCTCATGTCCCTTCTTAAAGGCATGTTTACCCCTTAATCAGACGTGTTGTATCACAGTGTCTAGTTATTTTACATGCAGCTCTTAACCAAACAGTCATCTCTGCGATGTCCCTGCTGTAAAACAGACCTGGGCATTTTATTGAATGGTTCTGTCCAGGCCGTGAGGTCAAAGACAGACTGCACTTCTTTTTTTAAAACATAGATTTATTTATTTTTTCTAAATTTGCTTTGTTTTGAAAACACCTGTGTCCTGTCACATGTGATTGACATGAGTGATGCTGGCAGGTTTCAGTCACCTGCTGACCTCAGATGAGTGATACAAGTTCAGAGCAGGTTGTGTCAGTGGGTGTTTTTATTGTCACCTGTTAGAGCAGAGCTCTAAAAAGCCTGAGGTTGATGCTGAACAGTGAGTTTCTAGTAAGTCGTGGACCTCCAGACCTCACAGGTCAAGCTGTTGTGCTTAGTTTGCAACAAAAACGTGGCTGTGTTAAAAGACAACAACTTGAGGCGTCACTCTGAGACAAAAAACACTGAGGAATTGAGAGTGAAGGTAGAAGTTCTGTGCAAGCATCAGTGTGTGAGCCACGGAATGAACTGTGTGGAAAATTGTATTACTTTACACTGAATGATGAGAGGAATGTGTCACTCAACAGTTCTGGTCACGGGTCAAAGTAGAGGATGGACAGTGTCCAAGCATCACTTTTGTTCTATGTGAACAACCAGTATTGTTTTGTCATGATTTTTATTTTGGGCTTCGACCAATCAACAGGGATTATTAAAGGGATAGTTCACCCAAAATTAAAAAAAAATATCTACTCACCCTCATGTCCTCCGTGCCTTCTCTGAGTTACAGGGGGGTCCGCACAGCAGTGTTTGTCCATATATGGGGCTCACTTTTCTTCCAAAAAGACACACCAAAAAACATCTAAATACCTCCATACTGCTCGTCTGTAATGTCCCTCTTGTATTGAAGCCCTGACATGAGAAATTGTTCCACTGGTCACTGGGAGCTTTCGCTACAAACAAGTTTAAAATATAGACTTATTTAATTTTTTTGGAACAATTTCTCATGTTGGGGCTTCAATACAAGAGGGACATTACAGACGAGCAGTGTGGAGGTATTTGGACCAGCACCATTCACAACCATTATATGGACAAATACTGCTGCGCTGACCTCCCCGTAACTCAGAGAAGGAACGGAGGACTCTGAAAATTCTCCCAACCCTTAGTCGACATGAGGGTGAGTAGATTGAAATTTGAATTTTGTGTGAATATCCCTTTAAAAACAATGTTCTCATTTCAAAACAGCAGTATGAACATATATAGGTTGGATAAAAAGAAGCTGCAGTGGTTGAGTTACAGTTCTTTATGTGGAGTATACTGTTCTTAAAAAGATGCTGTTTGGAGCCATTTTTGATATAATAAAAGCTAAAGAATAAGATTAAGTGCACAGCGTGTCATGTAAATCTTTGTGGAAACATTGAAGTGACAGGTTGACAAAAATTTGTGTGGCCCCTGTTAACAATGTGGGATTCTCATGTGGCCCCCCTAGGAAAAATAATTGCCCACCCCTGCTGTAAAACACTTGGCTGTGCAAAATCACATCCAAAAGCAAAAGTCTCCCCAAGAACTCCTGTTATTTAATATCATGATTAACTGTAGCACTTATCTCTCCTTCAAAGGACCCGTATCAAGTGACATGTGAATAATGAACTAAGCCTGTAAAATAAGTGTGAATGTAGGAAATTGTTGGATCTCCTTCCACTGTCAGGAAAGATTTATTCAGATATCATTTTACTACATTAATATTTAAGCCTTTAGCTTCCCATTATCTGCATTTAACCTACATGTGCAGTATAATAGCTCCCCTCAGCCCTCCACCCCTCCCATCCCCTTCCCCTTCACTAGTCCTGGAGGATGCTGCATGCCCTGAACCGTCTCCATGACTCTAACCCTGGTTCCTCTCTCTTGTGTCTCTCTCCTCCCTTCACACCTTTTTGCATGCTACTGTGTCTGCTGTGACTGATCCCAGGGCTTAAAAGGACAAACAGGGGAGAAGGTAAGTTAGGAGCATGTGCTTATAGCAGGATTATATCTATATATGTATCACCAGTCAGAGAGTGAACTGCAAACTGTCCTTGAAAGTTTCTGCCTTTGGCGTTTTGTTACTTTGGTCACCTGTGGTCAGTGCAGTGGGAAGAAAAAAAGGAAATATAAATAAGCTGTCATTTGAGACGTTGCTGGGACGTGGGTGGTGGTGTTGGTGGTTAGAAGCGCAGGGCTGTGTTGTGTGTACAGATAGCATGTGATTTATATCAGGAACTCAAGTCTGCGTTTTAAACAACGTCAGGATCAGATTCTGTAACCGGTTTCCCACCCTGGTTAGGTTACCTGTGCTCTTTACACGCTGAAACACAATAGTAACAATTTGTCACATAAGCGTCTGAAAGTTCTAATTTTAAGACTCCCCGAAGAAAGTGGTGAGACGTTTATGGAGGCTACGACCGATGCACGGGTAGGTTCTCAAAGAGAACTTGAACAGAGTTAAACGTTGACATGAACAGTGTTGTTTCTGGTGCACCGGGCCACAGTTAAATCATAAGTCAGAAGTGTCCAGCCAGGAGACAAGAAACTGATATTGGTCTCGAGGTGAAAATTACATGTAAGGCAAATTCTACTGAAGACTCCAACACTCAGGCTCAGTGATGGTCAAACTTCCACTATCAACAGCACAGAGGCTTCACGTCTTCACATCAGTGTAATGAACTCCAGCTCCTGAATTCTGTTGTTTTTAAAGGTACATTGTGTAGGAATTACATCACAAGCAACTCAATCATATTTTTCATGCTGCATTCACATGAAATTGGGCAGACTGCAGACGGTCAGCCGCTGCAGGTAATGGCATAAACAAGCCTCTATGTAAACAAGTGTTCCATCAGCACGAGGCAAAACAATACACGTGACAATAGGTTGTCATGGTGATGTCGTATTGTTTACCTGACCCACGTTTTACCAGCTTTCGCTGGACTTCTGTGACTAAAATGACATCTGGTTTGTTACCGACGGCCGTCTGTCCGACTGCACCTGAATGCAGCATCAGTGTAACGCTTCATTCCTCCTCATTGCGTTACCGCGGTGACTTCTCACAGATGTCACCTGAACCTGAGCCGACAGCTCCGGTGTCTCCGCTGAGTTTCCATGGTTTCCGTCACGCTGCCACCGAATGTAAAAACATGGCGACAGGACATGGCAGCAGCGAGCTGACCGTCTCCATGGAGATACAGTATGAATGATATGAACGGCTCATTCAGAGCTGAAAGGAACACTTCACTTTGTTGATGGGGGGATCACTGATGATTGAAAAACAGACCTATGAATACAATAATCGATTTTCGTGAATAGAAGAATATAGGAGAAGTTACACAATGTTCCTTTAAAACAACAGAATTCAGGAGCTGGAGTTCATTACGAAAAAAAAAGAAATAGTGATGTGAGGCAGAACATAATGCTTATATTAAGTCCCTCAAAATAAGTTATCCAGAGTTTCTTTCAATATAAAAAACAAACAAACTTGCACTATGAAAGAAAGAAAGAATGAGAACAAAACAACAACCGCTGACAAAACAAACAAACAAACAAGCAAACAAACAAACAAAACTAAATTAAACCAAACCAGAAAAGAAACAGAAAAAGAAACCAATAACGATACCAGTATTTAAATGTATTGTAATAGATACGTTTTCAAATAGTAGAGGAAAAAAAGAACAACAACAACAACAACAAACAAAACAAAAAACAATCAAAAAATAAATAAATAACGCTACCAAACAATGATACAATAAAAAAGAAAAGCAAACAAACAGTAACTGAGTCTTAGTCTTGGAGTCTTCAGTAGAATTTGCCTTACATGTAATTTTCACCTCAAGACCAATAGCCTATCAGTTTCTTCTCTCCCGGCTAGGACACTTCTGAGTTGTGATTTAACTGTGGAGGGAGGGGGGTTGACAGAGGTGAAAAGAGGGAGCTGACGTTGTATCGTCTTGAAATTTCCTTCAACATGTACGAGCTGTGATTGGCTGCTCCTCCTGCTCCCTCTACCTGACGATTCCAGGCTGTAGCTGGAGCCAGAGGAGTTGGACTTTTAATGTCTGACTATCAGAATATAGTGACAGCTCCAGCACATATGACTGAATAGTTTACCAATTGAAGCTTTAACTCATGTGAGGGTTACATTGAGTTAAACAGGGCGCAAACACTATACACTTGGTGCTACAGTATGAAGCAATGTTGTAAGAGTCCTCTGTGTTTTTCTATTTCTATGCATGCCTGCAAGGACGCAGATATGTGCATGATGCATAGCAGTGGTTTCACCCCATTCCACAGATCACAGATCAGCAGGGTCAGGACACAATGAAGCTAAAAGGGAGTGAGGGAAGGAAGAAACATCAGGAAGACAAGAATACATTCAACACGCTTGTGCATTCTGTGAAATACTAAAAATAGCTGCACATTTTTGGAAAATAAACTTTCTCCATCCATTGAACTGATGTTTCCCCCTCTACTACTATATTTTTCATTTTAAATTAAATCATCTGTGTCATGTTTTGGTTTTCCTTTCGGCAAAGTTCTTTACTTAGCATTTTATTTCCAGCAGCATCACCAGAACCAGACACAGTGGTGACGAAGCTGCAGCATCAGGCAGATAATGAGAGTCAGATGGTCTTTTAGAAGCAGCTTGTAGTTTGTGTCCACCGCAGCTTCAGGAGACAGGAAGTGGAACCTGACGTGGTCTCTGATGTTGGAGTCCATCCACCTCAGGGCCGGAGGTGACGTTCACTCTGAAGCCTTTCTGCTCACCACTGTTGTGAAGAGTGGTTACCTGAGTGACCACGGCCCCTCTGTCGACTCAAGGCACATCAATTCCTTTGATTCACAGCAGAAATGATCTCGAGGCACTTCTCAGAAAAGAGCAGGTCTAGACCTCCTCTTCATGATCGTATTAACAGACAGACAACACACATGGCAGCTGTCAGCTCCAACCACTCTCCTCTCACCAACACACAGCTGCTGCTGCTGCTGCTGCTGCTGCTGCTGCTGCTGCTGCTGCTGCTGCTGCTCTGACTGAAAGCTCTTAGTTTCACACACATTGACAGAAATCCACGGTAACACTTTATTTGACGCCTATCTCTATAACTCATTATAATCATACTTATAATGATTCAGTTTACTGTATAATTATAGTTATAAACACTTGTAAATGATCATCATCATGCTTTATAACAATAATCATAACCTACTATAAAGCATTTTATCATGACTTATAAGGTCAGATTATAATATAACAATTATAATTGTTAATAACAATGCCCACATTGATAATGCATTATTAATATAGTTACAGTGAGTTTATAATTGGCTTATAAACGTGCATAACTATCATTATAAACACTAATAAATCATCATAAAGCATTATAACAATAAGCATAACACATTATAGAGCATTTTATAATGGTCTAAGGTCAAGTATTATAATAGAGTTATAATGCTCTATAATGTATATATTGTTATACTTACTGTTATAAAGCCTTATGATAATTAATGAGTGTTTATAATTATAGTTATACACGTCTATAAGCCAATTTTAACACATTATAACTATAGGCCTATTTATAATGCATTTTTGATGTGGTCATTGTCGGTCAGTTACTAACAATTATAACATATTATAATACCGTGCTTATTGTCATAAAGCATTATGATCATTTATGAGTGTTTATAACTATAGTTATACAGTGTTATAACAGCATTATAACTCATTATAAGTATGGTTATAATGCCTTATAGAGATAGGCGTCAAATAGAGTGATACCAAATCCACTTCTAACCCTTCATATAGTCATGATATCACAACATCGATGTCACAGGAACACAAAGATTAACTTTGCTGTGAAACTTACTGTTACCAGAGCTTTACATCTTTATGCATGTCCACCCTGGCTGTCTGTGAGGTGGTATTTATGTGTTAGCATTAGACACACTATATGTTTGTGCTAGTGGATTGATTTCCTCCAGCTGTAGATGTTTACCTTCTGATGAATCTCTGGAGGTGACTGCGACACTCGATCCCCTCTGCATGTTGAAGTTACATGTATTTCTTGTCTGTGTGTGTGTTCATAGGGAGCACCAGGGGAGCCAGGTCTGTCTATCATTGGACCAAGAGGACCTCCCGTAAGTGTCTTCTCCCATCCATACCATAATCAACCTCTTACCTTCAGTGACCGCTGCCTGCCACACTTTTTCATTAGAGAGAAAAAGAGAAAACTATAGTTGTGCCTGTGATTTAACACAACTCTATTCTTTCCAGATTTGTGAGGTTCTTTTTATGGCATGATTTTATACGATATATTCATTTATTTTAGATTTTTAATATAAATGCTTCTCAGGTCAAACACTGCTATGACAGCTATTGCACTCTTGTTTTACAAGGGCATATTTCACATAGTGCTGAGGTATTTTAAGAACATTTATTACGCAAAACTGTAGCAGAAAAAATCCAAAAGCTTTTCTCATGTTACCTCCATCTGTGAAAGACACTTTCCATGAAAAACATGTGAAAATAAAAACTGACTTCTGGTGCAGCAGAAGTTTCTTTCTCTCAACCAACACAAGCACAATGAAACTGTCACGATGTAAAGTAAGGAACTTACATTACTGCAAGAACTGGCATGTATGTGTTGTGTCACCATTCAGAGTCATAGAGGCAGATACACACATTCACACTTAAAGGTCCAGTGTGTCAAGGTTTATTGGCAAAATCTGATCTGAATCCAATTTTGAACCGGCCACCGCGTTCAGATTGAAAAAATAACAGGTTCAGAACCTGAAAAGTTGGTTCTCAAGGGAACCAAGAAATAGTTGGTTCTTTCCTGGGAACCATGACATCATCAGTGGGCGTGTCATATTCTAGCCTGTGAAGACGAGCAGGAAGAAGGAGAAGGCAGCGACTGACGACCTGGAGAATAATAATTTGTTGTGGTCTGAGGAAACTGAATGTTTGGTGGTGATTTGGGCATCGGCAGAATTTCAAGAAAAGCTAGAAAGCAGAACAAGAAAGAACAAGTTGTGTGAATTTCCCTTTCCCTAATAAAGTATCGAAGTAATTCTTATCTTTAAACTCAGGGAAGGGATGATCAGGGCTGGGTTCACTCCAACACCAGATCAAATGATTAATAGGGGAAAAAAATTGAAGAAGGATTTAAGAAAAAAAAAATTTTTTTTGAGTACTGCAGAACTTAGGTTCCACCTCAGCACCAAGGTTCTGAGACCCAAGAACAGAACCAGAACCAGAACCAGAACCAGAACCAGAACCAGAACCAGAACCAGAACCAGAACCAGAACCAGAACTCAAATAAGCTCTCTGGACTGTGTTTATACAGAACTGGATGATCCACTATAAATGATAGAATAATACTTTTGCACATGTGTGAAAACAGAAGTGTTGTTCAAGACTTAAAGAATATACTTTAGCCATAAATTGGCTCATTTTTCATGCCTGTTTTATACGGAACAAAGCAAGAGACAAGAAAGTAAGAAACTTCTTCCTGTGTTAGTGATCCACTGATCCAGGTTCCAGGCCTCGATGGTTGGTCTTATTGTAACACACATCCTCTGGAAGACAAATGAGCTACATTTTAGTTTTCAGGAGGCCAATCTAACCTCATAGGTTTCATAGTATGACTGGAAAAAAAAAACGTCAAATAACCCAAAGTCCTGCCAACTGAAGTGGAGCACACATCTGTTTTTCTTGTTGATGGTTATTACAATGTATACCTGTGTGTGCCCACGCTTCCTGGTTGGTAATAGGCATTTCTAATGAATAACAGGCCGTGAAAGAAGCTCGGCACAGTAGGAGCCCGGTCCTGGACTTCTGGAACGAGTCAATCAGAAAGCCTCAGGCCCGGGCCACACTGCTCACTTCACCTGTGCATGACAGTCGTGGAACCTCTTGCTTTTCATCTTGGCAGCTGGTTTGATAGGTTCGAGCAGCCACACAGCCTGAGGCTCAGCTCCAGTTTCTCTCTCCGGACAGAGAAAAGCTCTGTTGATGTCATATTGACATCATTTCAGCAGCAGCGCATAAAACTGACATCTTCCACTAAAGTTTCAATGTTCAGGCTGAATATGAATGTGACACAGACATAAAAGAAATATTGATATTTTTTTATTAAAAGAGAAGGCGGAGGTTGTGTTCCATGTAGCTCTCTCTCTCTAAACCAAAGTGAGTTATGTTTTCACCTGTGTCGTTCCTCCACCAGATTTAGCCTGGTGAAGGAATGTGGCATTGGACTGAGAAGAACCCATAAAACTTTGGGGGTGATGGGAGTTATTTTTAGAGCTCAGTGTATAATGTTTTATAGAACGTGTACAGTCATGTCTGAAATACCTGCAAGAGACACGTCTCATCATTGGTGAACTCTTATTTCCAATTCCTCTGAGAAGTAGTCCTTAATTCTATTAATTAAGTAATTATTAAGCCACCAGACAAAACTTAACTCAAGGTTCACTGACAACCTTTTCCAAGAGCTTTCAGTTGCGTCTCATGGTCTTCTTTAGTAAGAGAACGAAGATTGAACGAAGATTCTTAATTGCTCTTAAGATGAAACAGTGGCTTTAAGTGGAAAATCTTCCCTAAAAAAACAATGAAATGTTTTTTGTCTGGCTGAACATCTCTTGGAGAGAGAACAGTACTTTTTTCTTTCTCTGACCTGGTCTGAGCCCAGTTTTATG
Source organism: Decapterus maruadsi (assembly GCA_030347415.2). Classification (NCBI taxonomy): domain Eukaryota; kingdom Metazoa; phylum Chordata; class Actinopteri; order Carangiformes; family Carangidae; genus Decapterus; species Decapterus maruadsi. The sequence goes on along the minus strand of CM064892.1, from coordinate 26,100,038 downwards.
CCAGACTTTCAAAACAAACACGCTGACTGTATTTTTTTTTCTTCTTTTCCCCAGGGCCAACCTGGAACAAGAGGCTTTCCAGGCTTTCCAGTAAGTCTTGAACATGCTGTCAGGTTGATTCTCTGAGTCATGATTTGATGATTTGGTGACTGTTACTGGCCCAGCACTTTTCTTTTCTCCTATTATATACCTTTTATGATTTGATTGTATATTGTGTTTTCTTGATTTCACTGTAAAATTAAATAAATGTTTATTAAGAATGAGGTTAAATCATAACCAAACTGCTAATTTAAAAAAATAGTTTGAAGACAGCTTTAACTTTGTGACATGAAGCATTATCTCTCCCAAAGAACTGACAGCTAAAACAAAACTCCTCCTCCTCCTGAGTGACTGTGATTGGCCCATATAACCATCCAGAATCAGAGCTAACTGTAAACCTGAAATTCACTTAATACACTTTTTATTGAAATAATCTATTCTGACTCCCTGTATTTTTGACCTTATCATCATGTTTTTGCAACAGTCTGTTTTCCATAATCCATTTCTCTTTTTTCTTTCCTCCTAGGGACCCATTGGGTTGGATGGCAAGCCTGTGAGTCCCAATATATGAGTTCTATTATATATTACATACTCACAATCTACTGCATTGTTGTAGTTACTTTATCGTCTGCTCTCACTATTTGAATATTTTCACAGGGACAGAATGGATTGAAGGGAGACATGGTAAGCATTCCCTGAATTCATCATAAAATTGTGGTATTATTCTATAAAACTTTGGATTTGCATTTTTGTTTTGTAACATAAGGTTTTCTATTTATGTTAAACCAAAAAAGAAGTCATAAAATGATTGGCAAACTAGTGGGGGTGGATGTATGTACTATGTGGTTCAATAATCTATCATTTACTGAGCTTTGGCAGCTGTGCACGTGAAGCCTGATGGGAAATCAAATCACACAGGGCCACCCCCCAACATTAATTACAATAGGCCCAAGTTACAACAACTTGTCCGATGTTGATTGGACAAATGTGTAATCACTTATGTTAAATTGAAAATCAATGGCTCCATTATGTTCCAAACTGACTGCCTTGCCGGTGTCTTCCAGGGTCAGCGAGGTCCTAAAGGACAGCCAGTAAGTTTTCTGAAGTCTGGAATATTAACCTGCTGGTCTTTGAAGCTTTTGAGCTAACAGTATAAACTGCTCATGTGTTTTCCTTTCCAGGGGGAACCTGGATCCAAAGGGGAGAAGGTGAGCCATGCTTTCCAGGGTGTGAGTTCCACGCTCCATAGTCTACCAGCCAGCAGTGTTGGAAAACATATTCGGAACCTTAACTAAATGATAAATCCCACTTCCATAAAGTTGGATTTAACAAGAAACATTAAGTTCAAAGCCAGTATGACTTATCACTAGACCATCAGTTGGATGTTTTCACAGATTTGGCAAAGCCACAGTTTCCTCTGGCTGAGCTCTACTCCTCATACCTGATCTTTACATATAACAGCTGTGGACCACCCTTTATAACTGAGACAGACTATAACCAATCACTGTAATAATATGTGGCTCCTCTCTCTGCAGGGTGTCTGTGGAGACTACACACATCGGGTAAGACTGCACTGTTTCAGATTCAAAGTTCATGTGTTGATTGCAAATTTAATGTGTACTGTTTAATGTGGTTTCTTTCCCACTGTTTTGTTACGTGAGAGCAGAATAGGACAAACTACTGCACTGAGTTGTCCAACCACAATGCAGGTAGTACAATGTTAAAGGTGTACAGAAATGGCCGTTTGTTCCGTTTGTCGCGCCGAGTTGTGCCGAGCTGCAACACGACTTTACCCGAGTAAATTTAACGGATTTGATTGGTCCCCAGTGAAGCTTGGGGCGAGTCCGAGCTCTGTGTGTGTGTGCGTGTTTAGACGTTTGAATGACGGATGACAGATCCAATATCAGTGGCTTTTGAATCGTGAGCAGACTGACGTACAATCCGTGCGCCTGCATTGTCCAATGCGGAAAAAAAATACAGCATTTATATAAGCACTTTCATCCTGAATTTACTCAAAAATAGAATTTTGCACAAAGTTTGGCCTACATCGTCTGTTAGATGAGTTTTTACATTAATTTTATGACCCAGAGTGGGCTCAAATTCAGTTTTCTTTTCTGTACACCTTTAAGTAGCCATGACAGCACCCCCATGCAGAGCTGTGTAGTTCTCTGACCCACAGTCTGTGGAGTTTGTGGGGTTTTGCTTGTTGACAGAAAACAGGGTGATCACCAGCAGCTTACTGCACCAGACAGTCTTAGAAATAAGGGTTCCAAAAGTGTTCTTCTACAAGGGCTGAGGTTCTACCTGGAACCATTTGCTTCTGAAAAACCCTTTCCTGAAGAAAGTGTTTTTCAAGGGTTCTTGGTAACACTAAAGGCCCCCACATACTCAGGCGTACATGTGACCATGGACGTCCGCGCGTACTTGAAGCGTATTCGAGGCGTACTCAATGCGTACTCAATGCGTACCCAAAGCAGACGTCTGCCAGACCTGTCCACACAAAGCCCAATATTTATGTCCGCGCGTACTTCCGCGTACGCGTATTCGGTGTAACACAATAGACTGCTCGGCGGGAAATCTTCACAGCGACCTGTTTTTATTGTGACGCCGTACGCCCAACTATGAAAGCTCAAACGTCCGTGGACAGTACGCTTGAGTATGTGGGGGCCTTAAGGGTTCCAGTAAGAACCATTCTGATCCAGAGAACCCTTAAAAACCCTTTCCTCAAAGAAATGGTTCTTACTAAGGGTTCCAGTAAAAGGGTTCTTGGTGGAACTCCCTGTGTGGGTTCTAGATAAAACCCTTTATGTTGGGTTCTAGATATAACCCTTTAAGTTGGGCTCTAGGTAGAAACCTCCAAAAGGGTTCCCCTATGAGGACAAGCCGAAGAACCTTATATGGTTCTACATATAGATGTTATAAAAGCCTGTGGGTTGTTGGGGGGGGGGGTAAGAGGGACTCAGGTAGCTAATTCATCGTCCCAGCTCCTGTCAGAGCTGGGGGTGGAGGGACATAAAGTTTTATGACCTTATATAAAAGTGCCTCAGAATAACAGTATGATACCTGTTTAAATGATTTTATTGTTTGTCGTCAGTAATGCATCATGTTGTGAAATACGTCTCTTGACCACAAAGGCTTCAAACTCATTTCAGAATGCAGACTTTGCAGGAAGGACTCAAGAGAGAATTGGGTGACCCGAGTTCCAAACAAACTGTACGCCTGCTGAAATTCTGTTTCATTCACTTCCCTCAGCCCCCGAAGCAGTTTGACTGTGAGGTCCATTCCCAGTGTCTGCTCATATTCCAGGCATTAGTCATATAGTAGAGCCCATGGGGGTTCAGAGGGCTACTGTTAGTGAAGCTAAAACGCTGAGTGTTCATAACGTTTACCTTGAAGACAGCTATATCAGGGAAAGCTTCCCATGTAAAAGAAAATCATGCAGCAGCATTGTTGTGGGACTAATTGGATTTTTGGGAAATACACTTCCTTTAGAGAGATGCAAGGTTTGCTTATCTGTCCAGTGTCCATTAAAGGGATAGTTCAACATTTTGGCAAATTCACCTATTGCCATAATCCCTATAGTCTTAGAGGTAGGTTCATTACCTTTAGTTGACGGTGCAAGCTGTTTTTAGATCGGTGGGGCAGAGACGCAAGCTACTCAGCTAAAGCAACAAACTGTACTTTTCGCCTGTCCCTCATCAATCTCATCAAATACACAATCCAACAACTCCAAAATTCTCTCAGGAACAAGTTGTGACTTGCACATTCACCACGCTATGAAATAATAATGTAACATTACAACGCATGGAGCAAATACTCGGAGCTACATGTCTGGAATGTAGTTCCGGCAAAGACAACTCCATTTCATGTTACATTACTATTCCATAGCGTGGTAAATGTGCAGGTCACAAATTGTTCCTGAGAGCATTTTGGAGTTGTTGGATTGTGCATTTGATGAGTTTGATGAGGGAAAGGTGAAAGTACCGTTCACCTCCATTGCATAAGATGAACCATTCTGCCCCACCGATCTAAAAACAGCTTGCACCGACAGTTAAAGAGAATGGACCTGCCCCTACAGGGATTATGGCAATAGGCGGATTTGACAAAAATGTTGAACTATCACTTTAAGCACATAAGTGGAGTCAGGATGGAATCACCCTATTATTCTACAGAACTATATTCATTAAAATGATTAAAACAAGATATGCAGTTAGAGGTATTGCAAGGCATTTTTCCACTATACCCATAGACAGGCTATCTGTTATGTTGAAGGGGACATGAAATTGACATCTACCTCAACATCTCACTATGACAGAAATGGAAACAAACACTTTGAGAATTTAACCTGAAATCATCGTGACATCAGACCTGACTCACCTGTTGTGTAGCTGGACTGCGGCTATAGCCAAAGCCTTTACCAGAACTGATTGAAATGACCACTTCCTTGGTGTGTAGGGCCTCTTTGTGCAGGATATTCCGTTGAAAACCCTGGCCGCCATGCGCTCCAGTCAGGCTGTGATGTTGAAGGTTTGTGGGTGCCCCCGACACCCTGAAAGATTTACCCTCAGCCGAGGTGTCATTAAGTCGTGCCGCAAAGAGAGCCAGTGTCCCAGAGGTCATGCTCTCCTCAGCCCTCTGCTCTCCACCCAAAAGAAAAAAAAAAATGAATGTGAGAAATTATTTCTCAAATGAAAAAAGAAGATTAATTGCACATACTGCAGAAGCACAGTGACGCCAATATTAAAAACAAATACACAAAAAATATAATTACACACACTAATGCCTAGTGTCTATATTTAAAGTTGATTCCCAATATAGTTATATATTCAATATATTTAGGGCAGGGTTATGGAATTTGAAATAGAAATGAATTTTGGTCTGCAATTAAAGAAACATCAGTTATTTTAGGTCAGACAATTGAGCACAAACACAAAGAAAAATTTCTCTTTCACTTTAATATTGGCATCTCTTGACTTGTCTACTGTCAAACCTTTGTCCAGTTTTGTGGTGGATAGCTGGAAACAGTGAGGGACGAAGCAGCACACTTGCCTACTTTTACTAGATTTATACCCATACTTACACTGTATTGACTTTTAACATGCTGTATATATTTCCATGGCTATATTCCTGTTTGTATTTTTTTGAATTAATTTACTTAAAAATTGTGTAATTGATCACACAATGTAACGAAGTAATGTCCAAAATGGACCAAGGGGGTTAAAACTAAAACTTCTGTATAATAAACAAAAATGTGGAAATATGTACGCTATGTAAAAAAGTAGGCAAGTTGCATGCAGCTCACTCTACTTAGGGTTAGTGGAGAAATGTAGCTGTCAGCGGGACCTCACCTGTACTGCCCTCTTCCTAAACTTGTACCTGATTATGCTGGTCATCTCAACAGAAGCGACGTATTGTACAGCCCTGTGTTGGACAGTTGGCCACAGTAAGTCTTGGATGTGTATTGTAACTATACTGCTATACTCTCTTTGTGGCAAGACTGGCACCCACCTCTGCTCCACTGCAATCTACGGGCCTGGCTTTCTGTTGATGGGGACTCTGATGTACACAAATCCTTGAACAGCGTGTGCTTGATTTGAAACCAGCTGACTCTGACAGTATCTCAGAAGTTTGAAATGGATTCACATTCTTTGGATATGAAAATGTATCCCAGTACATCAATAATCCCCCTTTTTCACACCAGACCCATAGAATGTTGTGCTGGTGCCTCTTCTTTTTCTTTGACGCTCCTTTCTTCAACTTTGTTTCCTTTTTTTCTCTCCTTTTGCCTTCCCATGTCCTTGCTTTTCACTCTCATGTTCTATTTTTCTTTTCCTCTACCACCCCCCCCACCCCCCTCCCTCCCTCCCTCCCCACCCCCATCCCCTTCCATCACTCTCTTGGTTCTACCCCGTTTCCTTGCTCTGGCCTCCTGGTCCTTGCCCTGTGACCTTTTTTCATCGGTGGCCACCTGTGTTTTGTGACTCCCACTGGCAGATGTTGCCCATCACCGTGCGAAACATGCCCTCATTAAGCCCTCTAATCTTAAAACGCCTCAAGGTACAATTCTCTCTGCCTCACCACCCCCCCCGCCCCCCCATCCCAATGCCGAGCACCATCATGCTGTAATTAACCATCTTTTGGCTGTCACTGCATCTGAATTGTTGGCCATATTCAAATAGAAAGTTCTCAGTAGGTCACTCCGTTATCTTTTAACACAATAAACCTTTCCTGATTGTCTTTCTGTGTTGTCATAACAACACAACAAGTCTGACAAATTGACTGAAAATGGTCCAATTCTACATTATGTTAACCAGCAGTCACGTCTACGGCCTTATCTGACAACATGACCAAACATAACAGCACAGACATGTAAAAATAAAATTGCCAAAGAATTTGAAAAGAAGCTGAATAAACATTTGGAGAACATTTTCTGGTCAGAAGAAACCAAAATAAATGTGTGGAGATCACTGCATGATCCAGCATGTCTGGCCATCAGCGTGTTTGGCATAAACCTGCACAGTGCCGACCATGAAACATAACTTTTACCACACTGCTTTTGATTTTTTCTATTCAAAGAGCCAAGATATCATCCAAATGGCTTTTGCCTGGCTTTCCTGCTCAGGCTGAGTGTCCATTCCTGCACACATCAATTTTAGTTCAGTGGGAGGTTTTTACAACCGACCATGAGAAGCAGATGCAGACGTTTGAACGCACCGTGTGAATATAATTTGAATTGGCTACAGTAACATTAATGGCAGAAGCAGAGCTGAGGAGAAGTGTTCAACACACCCTGATTTAAAGTTGAGTTTATATACTGTATAAATGTATGGAATACATTCTCAGGGTGGTGGAAGATGTGGACAGGACAGCCCACCCAAAGCCATTTGATTGGCGGTTTAGCCCTTCAAATAGACAATGCAAAAGCAATGTGGGAAAAGCAAAATCAATGTGGTAAAAAAAAATAATGAATAAAGGAGAAATGATTTTTGATTATTTTATTAATTCCTCTTTATGTTTCTACATTCATTTATTTATTTATTCCCTATTATATTTCCAGAATTCTGACTCTGAGATGATTCCCAAGCCTCTGGCTGTTAATTGACAGAATAATCACACAGCAAAAGGAAAGATCAAAACCAGAAATACATTCATTCCTTTTAAATTAAAGATCCCATATTCTACTCTTTTTACTCAATTGCAGTCAGCTGTCAGATGTCCAACTAAACTGTATTGTAAATGTATTGCCCCAAACTGATCCGTGGTCAGTGGGCTGTCTAAAAGTGGCTTATAGCTCTACTGAGAACAAGCTGTTTCTGTGCAATGCACCTTTATATATATGTAACATGGTTACTGTACACAGCAAAGATTATTACCACTTAATGACTTCAAATTGGTGGGTATTTCATCAATTTAGCTCAGGAGTTTGTTGCTGGTCACTGCAGCCATAGAAGTAGAGGTGGTAGGCGTTTTCTGGTGCTGAGGGGCCGGCCTCACTCCGTCACCGTGGTGACATCACCACAGGAGCTGAGTCTGAACAGCCTGTATGAGCAGCGTTTTACCAGTCGCTGGGCTGCAGAGTCCATGCAGGACCCGTTTGCTTTCCTCATTCTAGGAGTTGTTCGGCTCAGGGAGGATCAGTTTATGTATGTAGAGACCAGAAAAAAATAGTTTTTCATAATATGGGACCTTTAAACAAAAATAATAATAGAAAGATAATGACATCACAAATTTGAGAAAATTAAATAGATCCAGAATTAAGTAGGCTCCTCCCTGAATTATGCCTCATTCCAAATCAAGGTCGCCACCCACCGTCAGACACTGTGTCCAATCACTCTTCACCATGTGACTCAGGTTCTGGACCTGTCTTTGTCTCATATTCACTAGTTCATTAGCTCATCTGTCTCATCAGGTCATAGATTGCTCTCATATTCATAGACACCTGATTTGCTGGTGTTCTCTTACTAATGGTACTTTTGCCAAGACTCTGTTTCAAGGATCCTTGATCCTGACTCATGAACAAGTAACATTCCTTGAACTTCCTGGGATGTGGAGAAATCCTGGAAAAGCTAATAAGTGAACCTTGAAACGATCACAGGTCAAACATGATTCTTTGTGCTCAGACATTGAAACCACTTGCCTTGCTCCCCATCTAACCCTTCCTGTCTGCAATCCCCCTGCTGTGTGCATTTTGTGGTGTAGTGTGAGATTGTTGTGTTGGCATGGCCAGTGTGGCAAGGCCCCCTCCTGCATGGCAGGTTGTAACTCAAGGTCTCTCAGCAGGGCGAGCCTGGAGTGCAAGGACCCCCAGGACCTCCAGGACCTCCTGGACCTCCAGGAACAGCAGGATTAAATGGAGCCATTGGCTCACCGGTGAGTCCCAGTCTGAGTTCAGCCAGAATTTAAAAATCTATTTATACACCTACTAATTACCCAAGCAAACATTTTGGGCTCCACATAATCAACACAAGTTACTTGACAGAGACTCACATTAAAAAAAAGATTAATTTTTATAATCAGTGACCATTTACAGTCAAATATGAGTCTGCCTGATTACCTCGACCTCTGGCTCTCAGCCCCAAGTCTGTTGGTTCCAGCCTTCTTTGGAGTAAACACAAAGAGAGCATAGTATTTAAGCATTATAAACTCATAATGAAAATATTACAAATCTAGTATCAGTCTGGACTGGAAATGGAGTCTCCTGCTGTCAGTGACTTAGCTGACATCGATCCCTCAAACCATAAAAAATCAGATGTGTGTGGCTTTCTGTTTGACGTCATTCCTCATCACACATGGTTGAAATTCACTCATTTTAGTAGATTTCCTTTAAAAACAATGTTGCTCTCTTCACACAGGGTAAGCCTGGTGAGCCAGGAAAACCAGGAAAAGACCCAAGAGTAAGTTTGTGTCAATGAACTTTATTTTATTTTCCAGAATCCTCTCATTAGTGACATTTTGTTGGTGTGGCATTTACCAACGTGTGATTCTACTTTTTTTTTCAGCTTTTGCCAGGACTGAAGGTAAACACATTTCTCTCTATGGAAAATCTGACTGACAAACTTGATAATTAGAGCAGAATCCAGGAACAAATGAACCAAATGTTCCACAGTATGGATAGTATGGATGTTTACTCTGTTTGTCACGCTGTTATCTCTCCAGGGCGAGCCAGGAGTACCAGGACAGAAGGTGAGCTCACTTCTCTGTTTCACTTATGAAGGCGGATGTAGTTAATACAGTAGAATCCAGGATGTGGTTAGATCTGCCTAGTCCAGCACACAGGCTCCTTTATCCACTCAGCAAATGGGTTTTTCATTGTGAAGTTGATGATTATTCAGCATGTGCTTCAATTATATGCAGGGATTAATACAGACGCAGAGGGAAATAATATTTAATTTATTTTTTTGGCTCTCTTTGTCTGAAAAGCATCCACTCACTGAGAACTCTTTCATGAACACCTGTTGGTTCATGCAGTGATTCAATCAACCAATCACATGCTGCAGTGTAGTGAAGTGTAGTGGGTTCAGTGAACACAGACTCCACACCAGAGTCCAGTACAACAGCTTTGACATTTTTAGTTGAGTTTTATATCAGTCGTTGGTTTGACACAGCACCTCGTTGTGCAATAGAAATTATAACTCAACAAAAATACAGCAAATAGACAAGGTCCAAGATGACAAAACTAATCAAAGTGAACAAATCAATAAATAAGTAAAAATTGCAAATTGCAGTAGACATTTAGACAGAAAAGGTGTCGGCTGAAGCACAGTTTTCAATGTTGTTGTTAATTTGAACATAAGCTGTGCAGTTCTAAAGTTCACCAGTTCTTTGAATTTGAGTTCATTATAAATATCTGGTTGTTTGTTTGGTTGCTTATACTGTAGTGTGCTTTGTTTATGATTTGTGTTGCTCTTTCTGGAGTAAGGGGGTTGGTTTTGTGTTGTGTTGTAGCTTTAATGAGAAGGAACCAAGGCTGAGATGATACCAGGTTTAGGTACAGTGTTCCTGTACACGCCTTGTGAGTGATGCTGCATCATATTAGGACTCCTACTCAGAGAAGGACGATGTGGTTTGCAGTAGCACACTCCAGCTCTAGGCAGGACATCATGATCTGATTCCTGGCTTCTCATTTCTGTATGAACTGGAAAGCAGTACGGTCTGGAGATGTTTTTGCAGCCGGGAAAAAAATTGCTAAAAGTTAGCAATTGCAAAATACTTGATGCTCAACTTTACCTGTCAATTCAGGCAAATTACACACCACAGGTTGCAGAGACGACAGGTTTTATTTTATGTTTACGGGGTGGTTGGTGACAAAAGATTGAAACGTCAGCAGCTTCCGTCTCAGACAGTAGTAAAACTCAACTGCAGTAGCCAGGCTTCAACCCATAGAGAGGAGTCGCTAATGCATTTTTACAATGAAATCAGTGAGATTGGAATACTTTGACAAATATGTCAAGAACGACACTACTTCATACCCAAATGCATTGGTTTTCAGCAGAGAACGGTGGTTTGGGGGTTTGTCTTAATGTGCATCACTTACTGTAGCTCATACTGTGTTTATCCCTTTGTGTGTGTTTAGGGTGATCAAGGTGATGTCGGCCCACCAGGTCCTGAAGGCCCGAAGGTATTTGACTTTCAATGTGTTCCATAACTTGTTCATTGTGTAACAATGGTGATTTGTGTTTGACCTAAAGATTCAAGAAAAAGCTTTGAAACAAAATTCAGTTGGACACGTAGCTTTCTTAGAAGGAGACATTCTTATATGAACCACCACATAAACAGAAGGTAGGGTTCAGTTGCTGAATTACAAAACAAATCGTGTCTCATTCATAAAACGTTAATAAATCTTTATGTAGATTTGCACATAAAAGTTCACACTACTAAATCCCTACTCCGAACACTGCAGGAATCTCAGATTTGATCGTAAACACATGTCATGACGATCATAAAGACCAACACATCGTAAATTAACAGCACACTCCCAGTGATCAGCAATTAGCATGAATCTCCGCCCATGAATAGACATATAAGGAGACCATGATTACCATATAAAAAGAGGGAAAAATAGATAGAGAGGAGGGAAGTAACAGTGTCCTCAGTTTAAAGAACCATCGAATTGAAGAAGTAAAACCAAAATAATTTGATATGAAGGAAAGAAAAACACATAAACACACATAAGAAGTCCAACAGCCACAGGAGGAGGAGGCTCTGGAGCTGTCATCAACACACCTCGTTGTGTAGGCAGGTTATATTGTTACAGATGACCCAGCCGCCTCTCACAGCTCCATAAACCAATGCCAACAGGATGAAGTGTGCGTTACAACACACGCTTTGCATGGCATATCAGCTGCACATTTATGGAATGAAAGTTATACTGTACTGATGGATATCATATATCAAGTTATTACCATCATTATATGGAACCTTGATGCATATTTGCGTGTCCGACTTCAAATATTACTTAGCATTTTAAATTACATGCATCAGCGTGTTGTCCTACAGTACATAACAGAGAGCAAGTCAAATGAAAATTGAAATATCCAACAGTGACAAGCAGTATTTACTGTGTGCATTCCTAATCCACGTACATTTCCTGCTGCAGACGCCGGTTTACACACACATTCATGCTTCCCATTTTCATGAATGAGACCCATTGTGTGCAGGATGATCATGGATTTTCTCCTCCATCCTATTTGCATCATGTGGCTGCAAGAAAAACTGTTATTTTAATTTACATTGAATCAAAAAGAAGAATGAACTGAAGTTTTGGAGGATAACAAGTGCTGAGGCAGTGATGAGGGCTGGAGGGCTGCTGCTGCTGCTGCTGCTGCTGCTGCTGCTGCTGCTGCTGCTGCTGCTGCTGCTTAAGCTTTGGACATTTAAATACAAACACAGCATACACACTGTACACACATACACATTGACTTAGAAATGTCCACACTATGGGCACTATGGGTGGTTAATGTGGAAGATCTGACCCTGGGTATGAGGCTGAGTGGAGCGGAGGACAAACTGAGTTCTACCTGCTACAGTCTCTCTCCACATGCTGGTCACCATATTTGTCCATGGCTCAACAGACTTCCTGTAGAGAACACACACACAAACACACATAAGTGTTCGACACTAATCCAAGCCATTAAATGACATTACAAGTGATCTGACCTCCATTTTGACCATGAACTGAAAGTGTTCATACGAGTCATCTGCACTGTGTGTGTTGACATCAGTCTAGTTCATGCACAGAGCCGGCTACAAAGTGTGTGACTCCTCCTGAGGGTCACACACACACTGCGGTAGACTGCATAAACTCTCATCACTCTTATTCAGAGCCACATACTGTTATTATTTATGTCACAGTGTAGAGGACTGCAGCTCAGAGCAGCTCAAGGTCTCTCTTACTTTTCTTTTCTTCAATATTCTAACCAGACCTGCAAACTGCAAATACAAATCAATAACGGATCATTCAGGTTGTGTATTTCTTCATTGAGTCCTATTTTGGACACAGTAATTACGATGCTTAGAGAGGAGCTTGTGCTCCATCTACTGGCCTGCTGTGCTTGTTGACAAGATTGTTTTCATAATTCCAGTATTTCTCTCTGCCTTGCTTTGCAGGGAGTTAAAGGTGACCAAGGCCAAGGAGAGAAGGTAAGATTCTTTTTTCGAGTTTTTCTTTTGTGTCGCACATTTTAATGAACAGCTGCCCATAAAGTTTGCAGCCCATGTTCTGTGGTCTGTCAGAGCCATAGACTTCACCATGGTGGGCTCCTGAGACCAAGACTTAAAGGGGAACTATGCAAGTCTGCTCATTTCTGCACTGTGTTGCTAACCCACATTGTACATTTGTTTATGAAGCCGGCGAGAAAACAATCCATGGAGTGGTGGATAATAATATTGTGTACAATGTTACGACGTGTATATTTGTGTAGTCAGAGGTGGGTAGAGTAGCCAAAAATTGTACTCAAGTAAGAGTATAGTTACTTTAGAATAATATTACTCAAGTAAAAGTAAAAAGTAGTCATTCAAATATTTACTTGAGTAAGAGTAGAAAGTACTTGGTGAAAAAGCTACTCAAGTACTGAGTAACTGCTGAGTAACCTCTGACGTTTAATGATCAGCGTGTAACTGTACTAATCAAATACACAGAAATATAATAGCAATGAAAAAATTCAGATGTTGCCAAAGAACAACATTTAACAACTCGACAATAGCCTAAATTCAAAGTAACATAAATTAAGACAAATTCAGCCGCAACAACTTACATAGGCCTATGAACTGTCTGAGACTAATGCCAGACCCAGGTGTTTAAACCCAGAGTGGGTGGTCCTATGATTGGTTTCTAGTGAAACCAAAGTCACATGACCACCCCCCCCGAGACTCGAGTCACATGACCACACCCCGACACTGGAGGGATGGTCATGTGACATGGTCACATGTCTCCAGGTGGATGGGGTTTAATTTCCTAACTAAGATGACCTGGATTACTGAGAACCTTCACCAAAGACGGTTTATATTGAATATCTTTGCCTTCACGGATGTTATCCACCACATACCAGCTAGGGCTGTCATCCTAATCATTTACTAGCCGCAGTTTCTCAAATTTTTGTCCTGTTTACCGCGGAGATTTTTTTGACTGCCTGGCTCTGTCTGATTGGTTAAACATCTGATTGGTGACAGTCATGTGACAGAGGCGGAAGTATCTCCATTAAAACAAACAATTTGCACATTAGATCGATAAGAAAAAGTCTAGCGACGGAATGTAGCTCAATGTAACGGAGTAAAAGTACCGCTTCTTCTGAAGAAATATACTCAAGTAAAAGTAACAAGTAGGCTGCATGGAAACTACTCTTAGAAGTACAATTTATCCAAAAAGTTACTCAAGTAAATGTAACGGAGTAAATGTAGCGCGTTACTACCCACCTCTGTGTGTAGTCTTATCTGTCATAAACAAGACTCCAGGCCTCCATTCCCCCTCTAACAAGTTACAAGTCATTTATTTAACAACCACAATTACTCTGAAGCTGTGTCTTGAAGGTAGGATAATTAAGGTAAAAATCCTGCGTAGTTCCTCTTTAAATTGACCTACAGGGTTTATGAGCATGTGCTTTTATATGTCTTCTGAGTTTTCATCTTCGTAATTCCCTCAGATGATCCAATCTAATCTTATATATACATCATATATTCCACTTTATAAGCAGGATCACTCTCCGAAGACATAAAGGATTAATGTCAGCGCATCAATAAAAAACTGTAATCAATCTTAGAATTTCAAAATCACCCACAGTAATTTAGAAGATACGTTTGGGGTTTGAGTTATGGTAGCTGACCCTAAACCTAATCCTATATGAAAAGCCTTTCTCTGAAAATATGATAATTGAGTCTGAGTCTATGTCCAGAATAAACCATAGGAATGTCAATCAGTGTCTCCTAATACATTCACCATTCATACTGTAACCAGCTCTGTACTGGCCCAGGTTTTCTTTTTTTTTCAAGGCAGCCATTTGCAGCTTTGGTCCAAGGACCAACCTCGTAGACAGCCCCTGTTGTCGTCTTTAAAAACATAGATCTCAAGAAAGATTTCTGCATCTCCCCCTGAGCCTTTTGCTCATCTTTGATTTTTTTTCCCCCATCTTGCTGAAAAAGAGCATGTCTGCTTTTATGAGCCTGCTGCTCATCTGAGCCTCTTCTCCATTCACTCTGTAGGGAGATGAAGGAAAGAGAGGTTTCCCAGGAGACAGGGGAGAGAAGGTAGAGTGACAGGCAAGCATGGGGTTGTGTGTGCAGCATGTCGAGTTTTATTTATGCATGGTGAGATCACAGATGTGTCCGCGAGCCTGGATGGGTGGAACGCGGTTTAAATTTATCTCTTCAAAAGTCTGAGTGGAGCAACAAAGCTGATGTTCATCTGGGAACACAAACAGCTACAGGACATTCACAAAGTCATTTTATTTGTGAGCATTGGCGAGCGTATGAAGTTAAACTAATCTAGTTTAATTATTGTAATCCAGTCAACAGACTTTGAAATAAAAAAAATGAAAATCATTCCTTTAAAGGGACATGCCAACATTTTTTTTTAAGTGTCTTGCCTCATTCCCGACAAGCTGATAGACATCATTCTTTCGACTGTGCGTGCAGTAACGAGGAAGAGCCCATAATTAGCTTCGCTCAAATGCTGGAAGTGTATCGGTAATGGTAGTCTGCCTCCACCTAAAGTCATCAGAGACACTCTTCAGCAACTCTAAACGGACCGATCTTCGTCTCAGAGCTGACATAACTCTCCGGTAAGGCATCTTGAGCGGTCAAATTCCGGTAACGGGACAAGATCGGTCAAAACGGAGGGTTCAAGCAAAGACGGTTTATTTTGGTTCAAGCTAGCTACATCGAGGGTAGGTTAGCTTCCTATTTCAAAGTAAAAGCACTTCTGCATGTAAAGGGCAACAGGTATTTTATTTTGTGGAAGTAACCAGAAGTGCTTTGGTCACAACGGCTAGCTTGAGTAGCGCCGAATTCATCCAAACAAAATTGTAAACAGCTGGTATTTCGACAAATTAACGACACACTGCTGATCTAAACGACTACTTTCTCACCTAAAAATGTTTGAAATGTTGATGAAGTGATATATTTACAGAGTTTAGAGCTAAAATGAAATCAGCTTCTGACTGCTGATTTCAGCTTGGGGAGGAGGCAGGCTAACACTACCCATACACTTCCAGTGTTTGAGCTAAGCTAATTATGGGCAATACAGCTCTATCTCCCTTGTTACTGCACGCACAGTCGAAAGGATGGTATCTATCTGCCTGTCATGGACTCAGGAGTGCAGCAAGACACGAAAAAAAAATGTTGGCGTATCACTTTAAACTCTGAATCCATTCTGTGGTGGGCTCCAGCTGCTCAGGAGACCCAGGTGACCTACACCTTCAGCAGCTCTCCTTGATCATGGCAGCATGGCAGTAGATGTCTCCACCACATCTGTGTGTTTTCTCCATTAGGCCTCACAGATGGGGGGGAATAGGAAGAAAAAGTTAAAAAGTGGAAGAAAAAAAAAACTTAAAGGAAAGTGCATACTTGTTGGTATCCACAGGAAATAGCGATCTGGAGAACGCCTTTATTGTTTAATAATAAAGATAAAGTGCTTTTGCAGACTGCTCCTTCACCATAAGGATATGGGCTTCCTGCGTCCCAGGGGAAATCTGTTCTATATATATAATCTCAGAGAGTTGGCTGCCCGTACCTCGTGAGTGAAATAAATAGGACAAGGTATATTTTTTGTGGTGTACACAATGACCGTTGATATCTGCTTGGTGCCGACCATAAATAATGACTTTCCAAGACGCAGCCACTTCAATTCCAAACCTACCAGCAGCAGGTAACTCACTCTACTACTGCTCTTCAGACTGATCTGACAAGCTGTGTTTGAGATCAGCTTCAATCCTGCCGCTCCTCTGAGAACTGAGAGCAGTAGCAGGCAACGACACAGACACAGGAGAATGTGAGGCCACAGTTTCACCGCCTTTGACTCAATGAAACGGTATCTCAGCCTTTTTTTTCTTTTCACTGCTAATCAGAAGCAGTGAGCTACTCAGCATATGTCTGTACCCAGCATTTCCGGTTTGGGCTCTCAATAAAAAGGATTATTTTCATTGAACGGACCATTGTGCGTCCATCTCACCTGCTCTGTGTCATAGAATATGATAGAATTGTTTAAGAAGGAAAGGCAAGTTTATTTGTGGAGCCCATTTTTACAGTTTTAACAGTTTGTCTCAAAGGGCTTTACACAGCATCATAACAACATCCTCTGTCCTTAGACCCTCACATCCACTGAGGAAAAACTCCCAAGAAAAAAACAGGAGAAAGCTCAGGGTGAGAGACAGAGGAGGGATCCCCTCACCCAGGACGGGTGACGTACAAACAAGAAAACAGTTTAGAACATATGGAATAAACGGCGACTGTTCAGTCAAGAAGGAGCTGATGGAGCAGCTTCTGGTTGGCAGGCTGGGTCAGATACAGGGAAAGCAGGGAGAGCCGGCCAATTTAATGGTGGGAAGGCTGGTTCATAAGCAGGGAGAGCAGAATTTCGTGAACTAAGAAGACAAAGAAGAGATTTATCCTTCTGACATTTTGATCCAGTAAACTGGCATTTATGTTCCCTAGGCAGGATCTTTTTTTTAACCATTTTGCTTCTGGACATGAATATGTGCCCTGCCCTTTAGAGACCGTTTGCAAATAGATAATTTTGGAGGATCAAGCACAAATCCAGGAAACAGACACCAAGGTCAAACTAAAGGAACAGAGGAGATGCACTGAATTGACAGTGAACAGGCTCACAGTTGGCAGCAAAACAGCTGAGTTGTTTTTCAGGTAAATACAGAGACTGCTTGTCGAAGAACTGCTTCCGATGGGAACGCTCATCAGCGGTTTCACATGAATTTACCTCGAAAACAACTCTGTCTCGTAACGTTCCGTTATTATCTCATAGCGTAGTGAATGTGCAGGTCACAACTTGTCCACCTGAGTGTTTTGGAGTTGTTGGATTGTGTACCAAGAAATCCCATGAGCCTCCGTAGCGTAGCTCTGAGCAGCTCACGGCTCTGCTCCGCCGTTCTAAAAAAAGCTTGCACCGACAATTAAAGCTAACAAACCCACTGCTATGGCAATGGGCCAAATTTGCCAAAATGTTGAACTATACCTTTAAAGGTGTACAGAAAAGAAAACTGAATTTGAGCCCACTCTGGGTCATAAAATTAGTGTAAAAACTAATCTAACAGACGTTATAGGCCAAACTTTGTGCAAAATTCTATTTTTGAGTAAACAGTGTTGTCAGCCTGGATTCAAAAGCCACTGATATTGGATCTGTCCTTGAACTTTGCAATCAAATTTGAATCTCCAAGCTGGTGGACACGGCCATTTCCGTACACCTTTAAAACCAAACTGGCAGAGTGAATACACAGTACAAACAACATGAAAACATGTGGACCTTGAACTTTGCCTTTGAATCTCCAAGCTGGTGGACATTAAGGGATGATGTTTCCGGTTTTGGGGAGGTAGCGGGGTGTGTATGTGGGGGGTTCTCTGAGGGTAGCATGGTGTGTATGTGGGGGGTTCTCTGAGGGTAGCAGGGGTAGTGGAGGTCCAGCAGTGCTCCACCCTCCAGCTGTCGTACAAATATCATAGTCACCTATAAACAGTGTCTAACGTGCATCTCAGAGAAGCCTGTTCCAGCTTGTAGCAGTCTGGCCATGGACTGTGATTAATGAGAACAATGGTGCCTGTATTAGTAACTAGTAATTAGTGCCTTTTGACCACTGTTAGCCTGCTGTTCAAAGACTACACAGTGAAATCTAACACATATTAATATGTTTACTTTCTCTTTGTGTGTCTAACAGTTGTATCCGAGCCTGGTGAAGTGCAGCTCCCAACAAATAAACTGAGCTTCTATGTATTAACAAATTAACTGCCAGCAATTAAAGCACCGCTGCCTTGAACAGAGTATCACTTGTAATCGCGACTTGTTATTCTCTTCTTACTCCATTGTATCAACTGTGACAAATTCAAAAATTAAATTAATCTAATTTAAACTAAATCAAATTAAAATTAATTCAATTTGATTTAATCTAGGCATCAGGGCGCTCAGTCGATATCTCCACTGGGGCAAACAGGAATGTAGGAACTCCCTGTGCCAACCATCTATCAGTGCTTGTGTGGTTTCAGCTGTGACTGTGCATCAACTTTAAGCCACCGGCTCATTCATCTGAAAATGGAAGCAGGAACACACATGACCTACATGAGTGTGTTGTGCTTTCTATTTTTAACAGCCAATTTCATACAGGTCATCTGGGGCTTGATAGATGCTAATTACTGACAGTTTTTTTTAATTTCACTATTATGCACACATTAGGAGACAATGGGCCCTTTTCACACTGCTGTGTCAGAGAGCGCTCTCTGCCACTGTCAGTAGTTTGTATATCTGCTCATCATATTACAGTTGTGTTGGTGCATTTTGCATGTGAACCAGGACATGAAGAATCCCAGAGAGAGAAAACAACAACAACACTGTGCTCTGGTGGTTTTGTGTCTCTTTGTGGTTCTTTGATTGACTTTCCTTGGAGAAATATTGCCATTTTGTACAGGGGCTCAGGAGCATGGTCTCAGTCTGTGTTAAAGGGATAGTTCACCCAAAATTCAAATGGCATTCATTGTCTACTCACCCGCATGTCGACTAAGGGCTGGGAGAAGTTTGAGAGTCGCCCGTGCCTTCTCTGAGTTACAGCGGGGCTCCGTGCAGCACTGCATTGCTATACTATGTGACGGTCTCAAACGGGGCTCACTTTTATTCGTCCAAAAAGACACACCAAAAAACATCCAAATACCTCCACACAGCTCATCTGTAATGTCCCTCTTGTATTGAAGCCCCGACATGAGAAATTGTTCGAAAAGAAATTAAATAAGTCTATATTTTAAGCTGGTTTGTAGCGGAAGCTCCCAGTGTCTCAGTTCACTGCTCTTCCTGTGTCAGTGCAAATCTCGCGTGATTTTAACTGACACCGGAGAGTGTCAGTGCAAATCACGTGAGATGGGAGCTTTCGCTACAAACAAGCTTATAATATAGACTTATTTCATTTTTTTCGGAACAATTTCTCATGTGGGGGCTTCAATACAAGAGGGACATTACAGACGAGCAGTATGGAGGTATTTGGATGTTTTTTGGTGTGTCTTTTTGGATGAAGGAAAGTGGGCACCATTCACAACGTCTATGCAAATGCATGAAAATTTGAATTTTGGGTGAACTATCACTTTAAGTTCATTCTATAAATCATCTGTGTGATTTATAACACCTTGAAAAACAAATTTCATAACTGTTTTTCTTTTTTCTGTGTCTGCCATGGCACCTGACCTTTGTAGGGAGAACCAGGTTTCCCAGGCTCTCCTGGGTTGAAGGTAAATTCATGCTGAGCAGTGTGTGTGTGTGTGTGTGTGTGTGGTTATTACAATACCCAGTGAGATCAGCAGGTCATAACTGTTTTTTTTTCCAATGGAAGGGCCAGGCTGGCGTCCCTGGTACCCCTGGCATCCCTGGCAAGAGGGGCTACAGGGTAGGCCTGGAGCATCCGCTGTGTCTCGTAATGTCAGTCATCCTTGTTCCACTAACAGGAGAGATTCCATCACATCACTGTCGTGTGTTTGTGACTGTCAGAGGTCCAGTGGACGTGTTGTTTGGTTCAGCCTCTCTGTGCTGTGAGCCGTGTCTCGCTCTGTGTTTGTGGAGTGATTTGAGTCTTTATAATGGATGGGAGAATTAGCCACTACATGTCTGGTGCACAAATGGAATGGTTCATTCTTTTTTTGTTTGTTTTAATACACAGATGTTGTCATATCGTATGTCATTCATTTCTAACAGCACTCGCAGTCAGTCAATCCATTCAAAGAAGAATGGATTGTTGGGACCCATCATTGTGAACTGTTTGTCAGATTGTCCTGAAAGACTGAAGTCTGCTTAATAGTCTTGTCAGTCTTCATCAATGGATTCACTTTGCTCAGTTGTCATGGATGTGACAAGATATCTTCACTGTCCATTATGAGGGTTCTTCACTGAAGAGAAGCTAGATAAAAGGAGGTGTAGCTGAAAGTACTAATGGTCCCAGCATGATTTAAGACCAGGGCAAAATCATTACAATCTGTAAATTACAATGATGCAGTCGGTACATGACTTAAATTATTTCTGATCCAGTTGTATGGCTCCCTCACACAACCCCACGTCACTCAGAACCCAAACTGTCCTGTGAAGAACTCTGCTTGTTCACCCTGCAGCTGAATTGGTTCAGTCCAGTGATGTATTGTATTTTACGAGGAGAGAGAAAGCCAGGAGAAAATGCATGTTATTGCATTGATGGCTCACTGTGCTGTAATGAAAATGACAAATACTCTTAAAGAGACCCCGAGGAGTTTGCTTTTGGTTATAAAAGAGTCTCATATTAATCTGGATGAATCTACGTTACCCATATTTGTTAATGGGTCCTGGATGTCATGGGAATAACGCTGCCGGATCGCCGTTTAAGGTCGGAACTACGACGGTATCTGATCGTATTCGAACCTCCGACTTTCATTCTTGATCAATGAAAACATTGTTGGCAAATGTTTTCATTTTCATCCGTCTTGTGCCAGGAATTCCACCGTGCATGAGGGTCAGGGGAAATGTAGTGTGAAAACACTTCGCTTTCCAAAACTCCTCGTTGTCTCTTTAAGTAAAAAGAAAAAACCAAAGCCAGGTGTCAGTGGCCAAGAGGAAAAACATCAGTGATATTCATCTGACACCAGAGATCATCTTTGACAGAGGCAGGAATTCCCATCTCGCCTCATATTCCTATAATACAATCACCTACAGTAACAAAGGTCTACAGGTCATATACAGTAATAACAGCTATCCATGTCAACTCAGCAAACTTCAGTTGCTGATGAAGAACCAGTGAATCCAGATTTTAATTTAATCCCATTTTTTAATGGTGAAAATCATCTTTTATGCTTTATTTTTTATTTTGTCTGCTGTATATTGTTTTTAATTAAATCTGGTTGACACATTTCTGTTTGTATGACAGGGGGAGAAGGGAGAGCCGAGCATCGCAGCTCAAGGAATCAAAGGAGAACCAGGCTCACCAGGCTCACCAGGGCTAGCAGGTCCAATAGGGCCTAAGGTAAGGGCTCATAAACCACTGACTTCATCATGGTTTATTAATTAACACTTTAACAAAAACTAGTGCTCATGCAAGTCACTGTTTTACATTATCCACACAGGGCGAAAGAGGTGACCATGGAGACAAGGTAGGACACACATGAAGAGACTGAAACAACATTTATATCAAGAATACATGAATACATAAGATGTTTATTCAGTAAATATAGATTTTTTTAAACATTATTTACTAATAAATTGGTGAAAAGGCCATATGGATCTACTTAACCAAGACTGCATCAGGATAAGAGTAATATTAATCGCTATAACATTTTCTTGCACAATCAAACTGAATGTTTCTGGAGAATCTTACTGTTATACCTTTATTTGACCTCCAGGGGGAAGCAGGTCCTGAAGGCCCAGCTGGACCAAGAGTAAGTTCTGACTACCAGACTCATGACCACGTTTTCTGTAATATTGACATGATACATTCACATACACACAATGTCTACTTTCATTACGCTAATGATTTTCGTTTCCATCTTACAGGGTCCTCCAGGCCCAACTGGGGAGCCAGGGAAGGCTGAAATCCAGAACAATGAAAACGTATGTCGCTGTGATGTAGTTGTACTTTTCTCACATATAGAAGAACTAAAGAATGACATAATATTGACAATATATTCCTCCACAGGATATTCACAACATACCCCTGATGGTAAGTAGTGTCTAGGGTTTATCACAAACCCACTACTCAAAATGATTTTTAATGACCAGATCTCTTCCTCCTGTAGGGTCCTCCTGGATTACCTGGACCTCCAGGGGCCCCTGGCCCCGCTGGTACTAAGGTAGTCCTTTTACAATGTTGATTCAGATTTCATATTCTCATAGTTTGTCATCACACACTTGAGTTTGTTACAGAATATATCCCAGACTTTCCACATCACTTGGTTGGGACTGTTTGACTAAATGAAAATGCAGCACTGCCCACCTCTAATCACTTGGATATGGTTGCCAGCAGAAAAAGTACTTCTTAATTTCTTGCCTTTCTAAAGCCTTGCTCTAGTTAGTACCTGAAGAACACACAGCATCACCAACACAGTAAACAAATCTGCCTGAAACCAACTAACATGCAGTTTATCAAGGGCCCATGTGGGTCTGCCAGGGCCAGTTGGTAATCCAGCCTCTGTGTGTCCTCAGGGGGAAGTTGGACTACCAGGTGCACCAGGACTGGATGGTGAGAAGGTGAGATTTCATCAGTTTTCTGTATGATTTTCCAGGCGATTGCTATGTGAATATAAATGTGTGATAGAAATCCATCCCAGTGGGAATGGTGATGGGACGGGCCTGTCTCAGCGTAACTTCTTATTCTGGTTAAGTCAGTCCAGTAACTGTGAGCACATGTGTTTCAGGGGCCCAGAGGTAAGCCTGGAGAGCCTGGTCTCGTAGGCCCAGCTGGTCCTGAAGGTCCCAGAGGAGAGAGCGGTATGATGGGCTTCCCAGGACCCAAGGGAGACATGGGTACACCTGGATTACCTGTGAGTAACTGCATTAACCACACGCACACACCACATCACATCACTGCCTGGGGTTTCCTGACCAAAGCCAAATGCCCACAACCATAATTACCCATGGGAAAGGCCTTGGGTCTTTTCATCTGTCCTGTTATTATCTAATTACAGACTCACAATCTTAGAAGAGACCAGGATCAACACTGAGTTTCACTTTGAATTCTCTGTGGCAGGGATCCATACATGTGGCTATGCTATTTGTAGCCTGGTGCTACATGGAGAGTTAGGTTTTATATCTGTGTATGTTTGACAGCTAGTAAAGGCAGACTCGTTTGCATTCACTTATTTATTATCATTCACTTCATTTGACATATGACATGCAACACTGAGTCCCTAACCCTAGTATTTCTATAAAAGTCCAAGTGCTTCATGTTCAACCAATTTCTTTTACTTCACTTTTTGCATTTTAACACAGGCAGATGGATGGTATTTGAGAATGTTAGGGAGTGGTGCATGGTAGGCAGACACCTGGTTAGATGATAGCATTCATCCAGAAGCAAAGCTAGATAGCTTTTATAGAACTGATAGTCCTACTTTCACTTAAGGAAATGTTGATATGACCACTGAACTTCAACAGCAGCTTCAACAGAGTCACACACACACGCACACACAAAGGACCAGTTTTGCACAAAAACCTCCAAGGCTTGTAAGACCTTTAAAGTTCCAACCATGTCTCTACATGGAAGTACCACAGAACAATGTGGCTCCAAGTACGAGTGTCATAATGTCATTTTACTCAGAGGGTCAGTCTGTACAAGTGATTGAGATTAGCTGAATTCAATCAGTTGCAATCATAGGTCCCTGAATTGTAAGTTGCTGATGAAGACCAAGTGGATCCAGATTTTAATTTAATCCCATTTTTTTAATGGTGAAAATCAATTTTTATGCTTTATATTTAATTTTAAATTCATTCGGTTGCAATCATAAGTCCCTGAATTGAAATGTTGAGCCATTACCATGACATCCATCTCCTCACCCTTGTTCTATGAGGATGACTTTCTGGCTGAAAAGGAGGCTATGGGGTTAGTTTACACTGGCACTCCTCCATCTTTACAAATTAGAATACATTGTGTATCCTGTGCTGTGTGGAAAAAAATGTGTTGCTTAACCTTTGTTCACTTCACTTTGTCTGCTTGGCGATTGTCAACGTTGTGTCTTTGTGTATCTCTGCCTCCTGTTATTACAGGGTCCTAAAGGTGAATCTGGAGAAGGAGCGAGGTCAGAAATTGTAAGTGTTGGTCACTACGCCACAGGTCTGATCAGGACAGTAGAACACAGCATGTTTGAGTTATATTCCCTCAATTAACACCTGTTGCCTCTGTGCTTTTAGATCTATGGCCCTGCAGGGCCCCCAGGACCTCCAGGACCAGTTGGCCCAGCAGTGAGTCAAATGTGTTATTACTACTAAATCTGTGTGTAGGCTTTAAGACAAAGTTGTTTTCAGTTAATTTGGCTCATTTATCTCCTGACATCACTACTTTATCAGTGTTATGAGGTGGTAA
Source organism: Decapterus maruadsi (assembly GCA_030347415.2). Classification (NCBI taxonomy): domain Eukaryota; kingdom Metazoa; phylum Chordata; class Actinopteri; order Carangiformes; family Carangidae; genus Decapterus; species Decapterus maruadsi. The sequence continues at coordinate 26,075,274 of CM064892.1, read as the reverse complement.
AAACTAGAAAACAGTACAGGCTGTCAGTAATCCCACTGTCTCTGTGCCATCCAGGGATCCCAAGGACCTTCAGGGCCTAAGGTGAGACATATTTCTACTAAACAATATCCACAAGTTCCTCGTGTTGTTTAATCCTCATACAGTAGAAGTCTAACAATGGGACTCTATCTCACTGTGTCTCTCAGGGAGAGCCAGGCATAGGCATCAGAGGAGAGAAGGGAGCAACAGGTCAGAAGGGCGATAAAGGAGACAGAGGCCATCTTGGACTCCCTGTAAGTTCACACTTTTCACTAATCTTTGTCATCTGAGTTCTCTCCTGTTGTTAATGTTTAGTTTTTTGTAGTTGCTGCTTCAGCACAGACATGTTGGCATATGAAGTGTCAGCCAAAGTGGGTTGTTAATACTTATATAGTGTCACTGTGGGGTCTGGAGTCAATCATACATTCAGACTACATCATAAAAGAACAGGAAGGAAGGAAATGTTGAGGAGACAATAAAGATTCATCAATACTGATGGAATATGATCCAGCAGTGTTACAGATACATGTTACACCCTCAACATTATGTTTGTCTTTTTTGTGTAAGCTTCAACTTCTTGTAATGTTTCTGTATTGGGAGCAGGTATGTTAGAGAGTTACACATTCACCAGTTTTACACATGTAATCCCTTTGTGTTGTTACTTTCTCTTCATCTAACTGTTATTATCAGTGGATGGATTTTGATTAGTTTGGTATAGAATGGAACTGGGAGAATGAGGCAGTGGATGTGGAATAAGGATTTGAATGTTTTTCTAAATAACACAGTCTCTTTATCCAGAGCAGTGGTTTAATGGAGCCTCGGTAGCTTCCACTCCACACCTGAAACTTCTCTGACCACTCTTCACTTGATTATTAAAGGGATAGGTCAAATTTTGGCAAATTGGCCCATTGCCATAATCCCTATAGTCATAGCAGTAGGTTGTTACCTTTATTTGGTGGCTATTTTTAGAACAGCGGAGCAGAGCCGTGAGCTGCTCAGAGCTACACTACAGAGGCTCATGGGATTTCTTGGTTTCCCTCATCAAATACACAATCCAACAACTCGAAAACACTCTGGTGGACAAGTTGTGACCTGCACATTCACCACACTATGAGATAATAACACAATATTACCAGACAGAGTTGTTTTAGAGGTAAATTCATGCAAAACCGCTGATGGGCGTTGCCTTCAGGGACAGTTTTTGACGGTCTCTGAATTTAAATCAAAAACAACTCTGTGTGGTAACGTTGTGTTATTATCTCATAGCGTGGTGAATGTGCAGGTCACAACTTGTCCACCAGAGCATTGTGGAGTTGTTGGATTGTGTATTTGATGAGTTTGATGAGGGAAACCAAGAAATCCCATGAGCCTCCGTAGCGTAGCTCTGAGCAGCTCACGGCTCTGCTCCGCCATTCTAAAAATAGCTTGCACCGACAAATAAAGGTAACAAACCTACTGCTATGACTATAGGGATTATGGCAATGGGCCAATTTGCCAAAATGTTGAACTATCCCTTTAACTGGTTTGATTTTGGAATGCAGTGCTGAAATCCAGAGATCCACAGGTGAATATTAGACTTTTCAGCTGAGTATGTTTTAGGCAGCTGAAGCATCTCCAGATTGTTTTACATGCTAAATCAATGATGAGCTGGTAACAGCCATAGTTCAAACTAACTCCAGCTCGATCCAATACGACAGTAAAATCCTGCCTATCCATGAATGCACCAGTAATGATAATTCAGTAATGCAGCAGTCTGTGGTAGGACGGTCACTGGAGGGAGGACAGTGAAGGATGAATTGTTTACTTTTACACAACACACTCCTCCTCCTTATCCCGCTCTGTTCTCCACATTACGTTTGTCTCATTGTTTCCGTCTGTCGTCTGTGTGAGTCATTTGTCCTTAGAGGCCTTCAACCCTCTGTGCAGCTTTAAAGGACAATTCCGGGCAAATTCAACTGAGGGCTGTATTTTCCTAACATTTTAGGTCTAAAAGAAGGAATCTGAAGATGTTCAGTTTAATTGCTCCTGTTTTGCGGTAGTTGTCTGTGGGAGTGGATGCAAGTTCAGCTGCTTAGGCTGTTTACATCTCTCAAAGCCACTATTTTATTTTTTCCACAGACAGCGTCAGATGGCGACTCAAACATGCACCGAGAAGTTCATTTACTTCAAGCAAGCCGACATGTTTGTAAAACTAGATCTAATTCGAAGTCTCCCAGAGTCTCGCACGAGACCCAAGTTGCCGTGCTCGGTGTGTTCAGCTCCCGTTTGTGTCATAAATACAGGAATATCAACTCTTGACTTGCTTTAAGTAAAATAAAAAACTTCTTGGTGCATGTTTGAATCGCCACCTGACGCTGTCTGTGGAAAAAAATGTACATTTCAAGCAATTAAACTGAAAATCTTCAGAATCCTTCTTTTAGACCTAAAACGTTACGACAATACAGCCCCGAGTTGAATTTGCCTGGAATTGTCCTTTAACACTCTGCAGCGTGTTGCCAGTTCAGTCCCATCAGTCCAGCTGTTCTGCAGCAGCAGCAGCAGCTCTCACTAGAGAACACATGTGGATTCACCTGCTGCTGAAAACAGTGAGCAGTAAAAGCAGTCCAGCTGTTTTAGGAGAGATGCTTGATGGATTGTCACGATGTTTCTCCTTCCATCCTGGAGAGGAGAAACATCTCCAAATACGGTGTGATGTCATGACAACGACCACGTGGATGTGTGTTACTCATTATTACTGTCACTCACTTTACCTCCACTACTTCCATCACCCTTCATGTGTCATCATCTAAATGTGTTTTTGAAGTCACTTGAGTCACAGCTTCACTTACCCCACCTCCCCCCCACCCCCCCCAAACCCATTACCCCACCCACCTCCTTCCACCCCCTCCCTCCTCCCCTTTCATCTCTGCTCTAACTATGTACAACACGATACAGGGGGCTCATGGGTTAGACGGCAGACCAGGTCCAGTGGTGAGTGGCGCAAGTCCTGTTCCGGTCCCCCTCCCCCCACCTCCTTCTCCTCGCCCCCCATCCTCCTCCTCTTCCTCCTCCACCCACCTGCTACTGTACAGCTTGCTTGGTGTCTGCTCCGTCTGCTTGTCATGTCTGCTTCCTCGCCTGCTTCCCATGCTCGTCCTGTCTCTTCTCCTTCAGGAAGTAGCTCTGATAGGACACCACCGGTCAGGGTTGAGGTCTGAGGATGCGCTGACGTGGAGAATCTAGTGTCACGGCAACAGTTCAACTTTATGCGTGCACAATCATGAATGCATGTACATTCAAGATTCAAGAGCTTTATTGACATTTTAAAATCTATAAGGTGCACTTAAAGGGAATTAAATAGATTTAAATAACAGAATATACACAAACACAATAAATACAAAATTCCTACATTTAAATAGGAATAAATAAATGCAAAGAAAACAACAGAGTATACACAAACCATGATAAATATGAAATTGCACATCTTGAGGTAGAGAGTTTAGAGTCCTGACTGCTCAGGGGAAGAAACTGTACCTGGGTCTGTTTGTAGACCTTTACCTGCTTCCAGAGGGCAGCATATACATGTATAAACAGATATTACAAAGAAATAGCAAAGAACATCTGTCCAGAAATGACAGATAATATTTAAGATTATAAAGAACAGTTTACAGAGAGGGTCCATTAAGATTATCAACAGGATTTTTTTTTTTTTTTAGGTATAAAACTTTTTTTTTTTTAAACTAGATTTATGGGATGCCTGTTTGTGTTTGTGAAAAAAGCAGGTCAAGGTTAAAGTAAAATCTCAGAAAACAATGTAACATCATTCTATGGGTGTGGCTTGGTAAGAACACACATCCTCTGATTAGAATGTTTACACAGTTAAAGGGGACTTATTATGGAAATGCCATTTTTTAAGGCTCTTTATCTATATTTGGGTGTTTGTTTTACCTTCTGGCCCCAAAATGTGAGAATTGACCCAAAAAAAATCTGTAATTTTCAGACTCCCTGGGTTAAAATCCATGTGCCTAATCCCACCCCTACCTGGTACCAGTAGAAGGGGCGGGGCAAGCAGTGGTTCATTTGCATTTAAAGGGACAGGCACTGAAACCAGTCGTTCTGAACAGGACTGTTTAGAGGATGAAAAGAGCTGTGATGTTTGATCCTTGGGGGATTTTGAGAAATAGCATTATAACATCACAATACAATACAAGACAATACAATACAATACATATTTATTTATTATATTATATACCATTTAAAAATACAACCTAGCTTGTCCCAAAGTGCTGTACAATAAAACACACAAGCAAAACTAGTGGCAATAAAACTAAATGGGATACAGGTAATGCAGCTACAATAAAACACGCAATAAAACAATAAAACAAAAGATATATAAAGAGATGGGTTATTAAAAGAGATTTAAAGTGCTCGAGTCATTATTTTGACATCGACCCAAGAATATCCTGTGCAGCCCTGCCCTGTCTGAGTTACCTCCTCTCAGTCCCACCTGGGGCAGGTGAGGTTGATCGTTGCCCTGAACTGTTTTCAGCTTCTTCTCCATGATGCTGCAAATCCTCAGTTCTCAATCCTGCCTCCACAGTTCCTGCATCCTGCCCCTGTTCCAGCAGCCGGCTGTGACGCTGCTTTGTCTCAGAGTCTATGAGGAGCATGCAGGGATGCTTGTACTGCATGCTGACATGTATAGTGCAGTTACACAGCTGTGTAGCATTCAACACTGTGCGTACTGGATATGCCTGAGATGCCAGGTCTTCTTCTCCAATCTTGACTGCTACTCAGACAGAGATGCAACTGTTGACGATTTATTCATTTTCCTCCTTTTTATTTTAACAGTTTGAGCAGTAGTTCAACAAGTTTGCTTTCTCAATGCTTCATGTGACATGGCCAAAAAAAAAAGACGATGTAACACTTTCCTTCCAAACTTCAGAAAATTAATCTGAACGGCCTGTCATTCTATCTTGTGGCCACCAGACAGCTTGTTGATTTACTGATTTAACTCTTTCTCTAGTGTTTCCTGTGTGTATCTGCTGTCGGGTATTTATTTTCCGCTTGTCTTTTAAAGGGTCTAATAGGACCAGCAGGTGTTCCAGGGCCGGCAGGACCAAAGGGAGACTGTGTGAGTATCTGTGTGTGAGCTCTCTGAACCACAGATGTCTGTCTCTGTCTGTCCTGTTCTCATGGAATTACTTCTGTTTGGTACGAAAAGTTCTTGAATGAATGTATGTATGAGTTTTAGAAGACTATACACTTTGGATTTTCTCTCTCTCTCTTGCTACAGGGTGAAAAGGGAGACACAGGATTATCAGGACCAACTGGGCCTCAAGGCATCCCTGTAAGCCTGTGTTCACATTTAAACAGTCTTCACCAAAGGAGAATATTTTAGCTTAGCAACATGTTTATCAGACATTATGCCTCATTATGTGTGACAGGGTCTCATAAAACCAATACTGGGACTACTTTAAATAGCTGTTAAAGCTCACATTGGCTATCTACTTTACTCTATTTGATGCCTATCTCTATAACACATTATAATTATACTTCTTTCTACTTCATTATAATGCAGTTATAGCACTGAATAACTATAGTTATATAAACTCATAAATGATCATAATGCTTTATAACAATAATCATAACACTATAAAGCATTTTATCATGACTTATAAGGTCAGGTATTATAATACATTGTTGTTAGTAACTCACTGACAATGCCCACATCGATAATGCATTATAAATATAATTAAAATGTGTTATAATTGGCTTATAAACAAGTATAACCATCATTATAAACACTCATAAATTATGGCTTTATAACAATAAGAATAACACATTATAGAGCATTATAAATCTATTATAATACTTGACCTTATATGGTATTTTTAAACGCTCTATAAGCCTTATGATGTGTTTATAATGATACTCATTTAAAAGCCAATTATAACACACTATAACTATATTTATAATGCATTATCAATGTGGGCATTGTCAACATGCCCACATTGTAATAATGTTATGATTATTGTAAGTATTATGATCATTTATGAGTTTTTATAACTATAGCTATACAGATGCTATAACTGCATTATAACTCATCATACTGTAAGTATGGTTATAATGTGTTATAGAGATAGTCGTCAAATAAAATGTTACCAAACTTACAAATCCATGAAGGGTTTCAATGATCATGTTGCCATATACATCAGAGGTGGTTCCATTGATTTTTATTCTATTTTAGTGCTGAACTTAAAAATAATAATAAAACCTTTGTCCTTGCACCCACAGCAGACAGACAAATAAACTAATACAATTTGTTGTTTCTTTTTGTAGGGTTTAGTAGGACCACAAGGACTCAAAGGGAACCGGGTAAGACATTAAATATAATATTAAAGCACTTTTAAACATAGCACAGCAGCTATTGGACACACATTAGATCTCATAGACACCTTATGTATGTATGATAAGATATATATCAGGTCAGTGTGATATTTGCATTCAAAGTTATATTCAATTGCATTATTTAGTGTTGTATTGACCTCAAACATGGTCGCATGTAGGATATGTGAAATAAAAAGCTGAAGAAAAGCTACAGTTTAGGCCTAGGTGTTGATAATGGTGAGAAACCATCTTGATCTTGAGACAGCTGTGATTCAGGTGTAATTCAGAATGTACTGTAGCTTTAAGCTGCTGTCACATGCACTTTATACTAATAGTTGAGAGAAGCTGGATATCAGTCTCATTTAAAAACCAACACCTGCGTGGTTAGAGTCACAGTTATAGAGAGAGGAAATTATGAAGGAGATCAGCAGCTGCATTCTACTGCAGAGATCACTGATTGGTCCACATGTTAGTGAGAGGGAAGATGCTATCGAGGATGACACAGAGCTGTGTAGCTAAGGCAACACATTAGAGGTACTGTAAAACTGAATGTGTTGGTTTTAGGAGTCCAAACATCACCTCTATCATGTGTCTTCTTGTTCTTCTTGTTCTTCTTGTTCTTCTTCTTCTTCTTCTTCTTGTTCTTCTTCTTCTTCTTCTTCTTCTTCTTCTTCTTCTTCTTCTTCTTCTTCTTCTTCTTCTTCTTCTGATTGACTTCAGTCTGTACTTCCTATCTCAATGGTGTTATCCACTTATTCTGGATTTTAGATGTTGTCCCAGACCCCTGCCTGTAGTGGAATGTAGTTGCTGCAATACAATTTTCTCTCAAAAAGTTGATTTGAACTCAGGCTCTCCTGTCTACATCTTGTTTCACACTTCAGTTAGTTATTCTTCACTCTGCCTACATTACTTGTATCCTTGCATGCTTCTTGACCCCAACATTTGTAATCCTCTGAAGCCTCTGAAGTCTGGAGAAGAAGGTTCTCTACACTTATACACTTGAATGAACTGGACCTCCACATACACCAATGTGCAAATCACAGTCGGTCCTTTGTAGGGAGTTATGTGCTGTACACTCTTAGAAATAAAAGTGCTACAGTATGTAGAACCATATAAGGTTCTTCGGCTTGTCCTCATAGGAGAACTCTTTTTTGGAGGATTCTACCTAGAATCCAACTTAAAGGGTTATACCGAGAACCCAACATAAAGGGTTATATAGAACCATCTGTGAAAGGTTACACCTAGAACCCCCAATGAGAGGTTCTACAAAAATCCCTTTTAAGGTGTATTGGTTTCACCCAGAAGCCTTAGTGGGGGTTTCATCCAGAAAATATCCCACTTCTTACAATTTAATCTAGAACCCACGCAGGGAGTTCCACCAAGAACCCTTTTACTGGAACCCTCAGTGTTACCAAGAACCCTTGAAAAACTATTTCTTTGGGGAGAGGCTTTTAAAGGGTTCTCTGGATCAGAATGGTTCTTACTGGAACCCTTAGTGTTACGAAGAACCCTCGAAAAACCATGTTTTTCAGAAGCAGGTTCCAGGTAGAACCTCAGCCCTCGTAGAAGAACCATTTTGGAACCCTTATTTCTAAGAGTGTAGTTTTTTAGCTGTGGGCAATAGTTGGCTGCAGTGTGCTTTCTTGTGGTTCAGTGACGTGTCACACACACACATACACTGCAGATGCTTTGCTGCAGACTAGCTGTTTCACCTTATCTACACTAACCAGAGCAGAGCAGCTTTGTGCTTCTTACATTAAAATGAGACTGGTATCCATCTTCATGCTCTTGGAAATAAAGCAAATAAGAATATCTTCTGAAATATTGAACTGGTCCTTACGTTGGCTCTCTGTATAAAAACTGAATTTCATTTCCTGTCTGTATTTTATCAGATAGTCTTTTCCTTAATGTCCACATTCCCCTCCTCTAAGAGAATGTCTGTTTCCTTCCCATTAACCTGTGACTCTTTTAATATTTCCACTCCCATCTTTTAAGTATTGACATTTCATAAGCCCTCTCAGCACATTCAACTGGCCTCAGGTCCAAAGAAAGGATATTTCCAATGTCCATGATATAAACCAATCATAATGTGCCAGTCCAGTTGAAGGTGTTGCAGATGCAGCTATGGGATAGCGTTGGTGTTTTTACTCTTTGTCCTGTCTCCTTTTGTTTCCGCAGGTCCTCTTATCCCCTTTTCCTTCCCTCCACCTTGCTCTGTGGCCCGTGGCTCTGTTTATTGCTGGGTTGCCCTCTCTCCCTCTCACAAACCTTGGCCTTGGTTAATCATTCTGCTCTTACACCTCCTCTTTACTCCTCCTGCTCCTACTTAACAGTTCCCTCTCCCTTGCAAGCTTTCATGTAGTCCTTCCAACCCCTGACCCTCTGACCCCATACCCCAAATTAGCAAGCAGCGCTCTCCCATCACTGTCCAGCTGCCATTAGTCCAGAGTCCATACAGTGATCAGAACCTTTCTCATATACTAAGACTCACATATAACTGTTGCTAGCATGTTTCTGAGCTCGTCTGAGCCATTAGTCCAGAGTCCACACAGTGATCAGAACCTTTCATCATATACTATGACATACATACATATAACTGTTGCTTTTATAATAGGCATCAATTTATTAGCCTTGTTACAAAAAAGCTTCATAATTTACGAGTTGGTAACAGCTCTGTAATATTTTGGGTGATTCTTCAATTAGGGAAGTTTTGAGCTCTGAAAAAAAAGAATTGTCTCTCAATTATGGTATTTTAATTTCTTTTATGTTGAAAATCCAAATATGCCAGAATCTCTATGTTTTGGGTTTGTCACCAACCCAGACTATTGAACATCGTCTTCAAAGTAAAGGACTAAAACATGTTAAATTCATTCAAACTTTAGGCTACATTGTCACATAAGAACTTGAAACACATTTCAAATTCATTTGGTTATAAATGGACAATTAAAGGTCCCATATTATGAAAACCTGTTTTTTTCTGGTCTCTACAAAGTGATCCTCCCTGAGCCTACCAACTCCTAGAATGAGGAAAGCAAACGGGTCCTGCATGGACTGGTAAAACACTGCTCATACAAGCTGTTCAGACTCAGCTCCTGTGGTGATGTCACCACGGGAGTGAGGCCGGCCCCTCAGCGCCAGAAAACGCCTACCGCTTCTGTTTCTATGTCTGCAGTGACCAGCAACAAACTCCTGAGCTAAATTGATGAAATACCAACCAATTTATAAAGTGGTAATAATCTTTGCCGTGTACAGTAACCATGTTACTTAAAGGTGCATTGCACAGAAACAGCTTGTTCTCAGCAGAGCTCATTTGAGCCACTTTTAGACAGCCCACTGACCACGGATCAGTTTGGGGTACGTCTGACAGCTGTGTGAATTAAGTAAAAAGAGTAGAATATGGGATCTTTAAAACATTTTGTAAAGTTAAATATGACGTGTCATTACCATCAGACCAACTGTTTCAAAGCAATAAAGGTTTTTCAAACTACTATTCAACTGAAAGTACCAGGGGCCACAAGGCCAGACATGGCAGAAGCATCATGACTTATTGATATCTACAAATATGCAGATTTGCAGATTGATGTATCCTGATCTGAGAGTCTGTTTATTAGGTGTCATTACTGAACTACAAGTTTCATTTTATTTATATATATTTAGTGTACAATGTTTTCTGGCTACTGAGTTATGCCAGCAAGTATAAAACTTAAAGGGATACTTCACCCAAAATCAATAATTTACCAATTTTCTACTCACTGTCATGCCAAAGAAGGGCTTGGAAAACTTTCGTAGTCATCAAAACACTTTTGAAGTTCCAGGGGAGTTCGGCTGGCAATGGATTTTCATATATTGACAGCGGATGGTGCTCACTTTTGAATCGTCTAAAACATACACTATGAAACATCCAGATACCTCCATACTACTCATCTGTACTGACCCAGGTGTCCTGAAGCCGCCACATGAAAAAGTTGTGACCTCTGTTTTTAGCCTTGTTGTAGCAGTAGCTCCCAGTGGCTCTGGATGTTTGTGCACATGCGTGAGATTTGCTGCAAGATGCGGCAATCGTTGTAAACCATTGGATGTATGATTTAAACACAGAAGAACATTTCGCAGCAAATCTCACACAGCCACTGGGACACAGCCATTATATGAAAATCTGTTGCCAGACGGACCCCCCTGGAACTACAAACACGCTTAGACTCGTGTTTTGAAAGTTGTCCACCCTTCCTTGGCATGACAATGAGTAGAAAGTTGGTGAATTAAAAATTTTGAGTGAAGTATCCCTTTAACTAACTTTTGCTCCAAAAAGTGAAAATTGTCATCACCATTACAACATTGACTGATCACTAATTATGTCAAAATGTTTTATTAGGTGTTAGTTTGTTTTTAAATAGAAGAAATGTATTTAAGTCCAAAGGGCCGGCAATTGAAGAATCACCCATTTACAAAACAGAAGTGACAGTGACTGAATGTCTAGAGTCATTTCAGAGTGTAGAAAGTATAAAACATGAGACTTCAGTAACAGTGATGTTAAGACAGCAGTGGGAGAGCACTGCAGCAGGTTCTAGTCCACACACAGTGTCGTCATTTCTTTATCTGAACCCTTCCAGCCCTTGACCTTGGTGGGCAGGTCTTCTTGTTGATACTAAAATCTGGTAGTTTTTCAACCTCATCTTTTATGCTGCTGTAGGAAATGTCTTGTAACCTATTAGAAATGTGTTCATTCATCTTTCTAGCGAAAGAAACTGACTAAAAAGGATGTAATAATGATTAGAGTTCACACAGCTTCTCCCAGAAACACAAAACAGTTCTGTAAGTCATTTTCATCAGCTGTGGAAACATCCAGAGTTAGGGAAAGATGGTGGTTGGCTGGTTTAGAACAACTACAGTGTCAAGGTAAGGGAAGATTGATCCTGATGATGCAGGGAACAAATCAGAGGTTTAAAGCAGCAGACTGTGAGTGGAGAACCCAAATTTTTTAAATACTTGGTACCTGGGTCCTCCATATGTCTATTTTCAAACTTATTTATTTATTTAACCTTTATCTGACTGAGACATGGGGTTGTAGGCAGTGGTAGTCTTTTGTTTGGATGAAACCTGCTTACCAACGTCACTGGCTGTAATCTCTCCTCCCTTTATTTAACCTTCCTTTTACACTTTATTACTTTAAAAATCATATTCTCTTTTTTAAACAGCAAAATAGCACATGTTTAAGTGAATCAAAACAATATATATTTTTCTTATTATCAAAATGACATGCAGGAACAAAAGAAGTAATTCTCCATATGTGACTTCATGAGGAGGACTAAAGTTTGTCTTTTTTCAATACGCTGTTGTTTGCAGGGAGAGAGGGGCAAGAAAGGCAACAGGGGGGCCAAAGGGGATAAGGGAGACCAAGGAGCACCTGGATTAGATGCCCCCTGTCCTTTGGTATGTCAGTTGTCCAATGTAAAGCCATGAGTCAAAGGGAAGGAGCACTGTTTTAGAATACAACAACATCCCACAGAGCTTCAGTCTCTCTGAGGAGTGGTATTCTGCAGGTGGTCTCCCTCTGACTCTGGTGCTCTGTGACTCTAATCAGCCTCAGAGGAGTTCAGTCCAGTCTGGCAGACATATGGGGGGATACTAAAACTGACAGGTCTCATTAGACCAAAGGAAATACTGCAGCATGTATTTCAAATTAGATTTATCAGGGGTGAAAATGTCTCGACTGGACCAGAACTCTGCCTGAGGAGCTTTTCTTTCCAGGATTGAGACAGACAGGAAACAGGCAGGCTCTACTGATGAGTGTCAAGATATGACCAAAGTATGTCAACTCTTAACTAAAAGGAGCAATGGCCCGACTCAAACTTGATCAAAAATCCAAATATCCGTCAATAAAGACAAAATAATCCAAGCGTGAGAGCTTGAGCAATCTTTCAAACTCATCTCAGTGAGCCCAGCTCCTGTCAGTCCCAGGTTTACCTGCATGCTCAGGAAACCTGCCCCCAGTGACCCAGTGGACGGAGGCCGAGGTCCTCCCGCCGTCCAGCAGTGGAGAAGGATACACCCTTTTTTTTTTTTAAACGGTTGATTTCACAAACAGGGTTTCCGAGGCTTTAAAGGGGAGAAAGGTGAACCAGGCTTGCCAGGCCTGGACGGGCTGGATGCCCCTTGCCCTGTGGTATGGTGCTCTTTCTTTCCCTTCACTTTTCCCAGCATGTCTGTAGCTATCTCTAACCACGACCCCCCCGTCTGTGGGCGTCACATGCTGCAAAGATGTGCACGTTTGCATGGAAGTTCACACAACACTTTATCTACCATAATGATCTCCCACAAAACTAGCATGAACACAGGTTTCCTCCTGAGAACATCATCTAACTCAATCCTCCCATTACTACCAGGAAAACCTTCAGATCCTTGGCTAATATTACCAGTTACTTTCATAGAAATAATCAATGCAAGATACTAATTTTCTTCTGTAAAGCCTTGACATTAATGAAATCAAAACTTTCAGTCTCAGTCCCCAGTTTTCCAAACTATCTCTTTGCATGGAACACTAATGTCTCCAACCCTCAAGAGGACGATAAGCAGGACGAACTAGATCAGGCATGGGCAACTCATTCCACAAACGGCTGGTGTGGCTGCAGCCATTTAGATCAGCAGTGTGTTGTTACTTTGTCTAAATACCAGCTGTTTGCAATTTTGTTCGGACAAATTCGGCGCTACTCAAGCTAGCCATTGTGACCAACGGTTACTTTCACAAAATAAAACACCTGTTTCCTTTTACACACAGATCGTGCTTTTACTTTGAAACAGGAAGCTAACCTACCCTCGATGTCGCTAGCTTGAACCAAAATAAACCGTCTTTGCTTGAACCCTCCGTTTTGACCGATCTCGTCCCATTTAACCGCTCAAGATGCCTTACCAGAGAGTTTTGTCAGCTCTGAGACGAAGATCGGTCAGTTTAGAGTTGTTGAAGAGTTCCTCTGATGACTTTAGGTGGAGGCAGGCTACCATTACCCATACACTTCCGGTGTTTGAGCTAAGCTAATTACAGGCGATACAGCTCTATCTCCGTTGTTACTGCACGCACAGTCGAAAGGATGGTGTCTATCTGCTGGTCATGCACTCGGGAGTGAGGCAAGACACGTACAAAAAAAAAATTAAATGTTGGTGTATCCCTTTAAAGCTGTACAGAAATGGCCGTTTGTCCCGTCTGTCGCGCCGAGTTGTGAGCTGGACTTTACCCAGTGAGACGCGGATTTGACGTTACCGAGCGGGCGGGATATTCAAAAAATAAATAAATAAATGCTTTTGGTGTAATCCCTGAATTGTCCAATTACAACACTTTCATCCCGGATTTACTCAAAAATAGAATTTTGCACAAAGTTTGGCCTACAACGTCTGTTAGATGAGTTTTTACATTAATTGTATGACCCAGAGTGGGCTAAACTTCAGTTTTCTTTTCTGTACACCTTTAAGCCTATGGTGCAATGTTTTAACCAGAACTTGATCGGTTTTTGACATTCTCAAACAGTTTGGTTTGTTATGAACTTGATGCATATTTAAAATGTAATTTTAATCATGTACTTTTCTATAAAAGGTAACACTAAAGTAACATTATAGCAATACTGTAGCTATATAGGAAGTCAGAGCAGGTTGACTGACCCACCTGTGCATTAAATTTGTGCATAGTCTGATCCGTTTGTGCAGCCTTTGTGGAATGAGTTGCCCATGCCTCAACTACAGTAGATGAATTCACTTGGCTGAAGCAAAGTCCTGGTGTTAGTGTGGGTGGTTACACTATCAGGCTTCCTTAGCCTCACAAGGAGAACACTTTAGCGCTCTTCTGCTTGCGTTCCCACTGATGTTTGCTCTGGAAATGAGTTTGCAGGATTAAATGCAGACAATGTTCAGGGGGTTGAAGCTACAGGTTTCATGTAGCCTATATCAGGAGAAGTTGCCACAGATCCAGCAACACAACACACAGTGTTACTTTTGTTCATTTGTTAAGTCATTGGCAGTTTCAGCAGACAGTGATGATCTGAACATCCCCTTGATCATCTGAGTTTGTGAGATGTAGCAACTCTGTCTCCTACAATTTCTGTTTTCTATTGATTATTTTTTCCCATGTATGTTGTGCTAGCATAATAATAGGAGCAGTGAATGGGTGAGGCACTACATTCAGAGCAGTGGGGGTGTGGTCTGGTTGGATGGTCTGAGTACAAGGAGCATAAATACAACACCAGAGCCAGAGATTCACATCTGTCTGTGTTTCTGTTCAAGCTGAGGAGATGTTTGGTTTCTGTATTAAAACAGACCACAAACAGTAACCAATCACTGCCAGTGCCAAAACTTACACATTAAAAATTATGACCAGTGCTCCAGTAAAACTGAATATCCTGGCAGAAAACAATTATTATCAATTCTTCATATTCAATTCAACTTTTTTATGAATCGAGGATGAATGAATGAAAACAGCAACAGTAATGCTGCAAATAAGTTGCAGGTAAACATAATTATACAGTAGGCAATCATGAATTGCATGATGAATCATCAATATGTATAATAATTTGATTATTTTATTGTATTATTTATTGCATCACCACAGGTAAGTGTGTTTCGTAGAACGGTTGAAAAATTATGTTAGCTGATCTTTACAGAAACTGTTAAGTAATCAATCTAACTGATGTATCCAACTCAGAAGTATCTGAAAAGATCTGAAGATCATCTGGTGTCATTTGTTTATATTGGTAATTCCACAGTATAATGAAACAGATGTCATGGTTTCCTCTAACTATACCTTTAATGTTGCCTAAAAAAAGGCAGATGGTACTCTGTATGCACTGTATGATAATCTGTTTCATTAAGTACATCTGTTGTGGGAAAAAAAGATGAAGACAATATCCATGTCCATGGCTCAGGTAAAGCAAAGAGAACACAGAGTGTTGAGGAATACAGCATCATGATCACTAAATGAATCTGACACTGACCTGAATGAGTATGCTGCACTGTTGTTGATGACCTCTTATTTCACAACCAAAACTATTACTTACTTGTAAATGACAATATGATTACTGTAATATAAACTATCACTTTCTGTAACCCACACGGGTTCACAGCATCTGTCACCAAAAGTAACTGTGATCCATTATTGTATTTCTGAGGTTTTTAGGGCCAAGTACAAAAATTCTCCATTAACATTAGTCTGAACTATAAAGAAAGATAAAAATTTAGGGTGAAGAAATATGGATTTTACCACAAGAACCATGTGAAATTCACTGAGTAACTGTAACCAGTGGAATCTACCTGTATCTGATAAGGCTGGTTTTCATTTTAAGACCCATAAAACCATGTCTGTTGTTGATACCAGATATTTTACTGATGTGGCTCTCTTGAGCTAGATTTGTATTTAGGTACTATAAAATAATTAAATTCAAATTAATCAAAATATTTACTGAAGAAAAATAAATCAATAAAAAGAAGCAAAACATCTGTTGTTTATGTGCATATGCTGAAATATCATGTGTTTTTTAGGGTTATTACCACTGGACTATTCAGAAAAGCATAATGTTTTTTATATTCAATTATAAAATAATTGAGAACTGCTTGATGAAGTGATTGCATTTTTGCTTTGCACTTGCATGATAATCTTGTTGATGTGTGCAGTGTTCAGGATGTTGTATGTAACGTCTGGTTTTCTCCTCTTCCAGGGGGACGATGGCTTACCTGTACCAGGATGCTGGAATAAAGTAAGTGTGCGAGTGTGACACCGTGTTGTTTTGCTCTACATCACTGGAGTCGCTCACATACTCAAAGCAAACTTCACCATGTTGTTTGAACTAACGTTTGACATTTGTGCTTTTGCTTTTTCTTTTTGCAGTGACAATAACTTTGGAATGGCTGATGTGATTGTACATAAAATATTTATTTTTTTTAAAAACATGTTCCCTGTTCTGTTATACATAGGGAAAAAATAAAAATCCCAAAAAAGATATTGCAAAATGTATGTACAGATTGTTTAATAATGATAGTGTTTACGTATTCGATTTTTATATCTATGCATTATTTTAATATGACTGGATAAGTAAAAAAAAAGTATATATAATGTTGCTACATATGCATGATATTTGTGCATAATGTGAAGTGGATAATGCTTATTAACTTATTGCATCATGTTATTTTGTTCTGTTGTCATAGACCATGCTGCACTGAGCTGTGGGGCTGGAAAATAATGTGTTAGTGTTTAGGAAGTCTTAGTTGAACTCTCCTCTTTTTGATCGTGTCAAACATGGACAAACAGCTCAGGTCTCTTTGTGGACTTGAACTCCAGTTGACCAGAAGAAGAGCTGTAGTGTAGATATGGTAGCTAAGGTTTTGCAGTGTTGCTCTCTCAGTCGTTGGTTCAGAGAAAGATACGTTTGATATGTAAAGTCCAGATTGCCATGAAGTGTGGATATTTTAAAATCAGATTATGTCTGTATAACATATTAGCTGCAGATACTGTCATTTAAAAAGCTATAAATACTAATACTAATACATTCAATAGTAGGAACAACTAGTGATGTGTGATATTTTCATTCTGATCCGATACCAAGTAAAACCAAAGGTGGTATGCTGATACCAATCAGTTTTACAAAGAAATAGACAGTTTCAAATTATAGTTGCACAGTAACAACACAGACTACGGTATGATTCTTTGGTTTGATTTGAATTGCATCAAAACACTGAAAAACATTAAATGCAAGAAGGTATCCATGTTGTAGATATGAGGGGTTCAAATGAGAGCCCTCCCTTATTTTAGTGCATTTCCCACAATTCTATAATATTATTATATTAACATGTGCTCATTATAATTGACCACAATTCTATGATATTATTATGTGCTCAGAACAGTTTTAAGGACTACATTGGCCATTTGACTGCACATTATAGTCTGCAAGCAAATAAATCACAGATTATCTTTCTTTCGTCTTTCATTTACACTTTTTTTAATAATAACATCCCAACTTGAATCCTCCTGCTCTCATTAGGTCTATGAGTTCAGCTGAGTGTGTGGGGAAGGGGTG
This sequence comes from Decapterus maruadsi, assembly GCA_030347415.2. Classification (NCBI taxonomy): domain Eukaryota; kingdom Metazoa; phylum Chordata; class Actinopteri; order Carangiformes; family Carangidae; genus Decapterus; species Decapterus maruadsi. Next base: position 26,057,839 of record CM064892.1, on the reverse strand, counting down.
CATTGATTTACACAACCGTAGTTCGCCTCAAAGGCGGAAGCAGATGTAGTCCCCTCCAAGCAGCAGGGAAAGTTACTGCACTAACCTCCAAGATAATTAAACTTTAGTAATATCAATTGCTTTACATATTTATTCCACTTATATCTTTAAGCTGAGTACACTAACCTCCAAGAAAATAAAAAGCAAAACCACAAAAGTACATTCTTGTCTACATGTTTTATTAAACTTAAAAAAAAAGGTTTGCAATAAAAAAAAATCAAATAGGATTCTTGTGAATCAGGGTGGCATTTTAAATCAATGCCAATGATACTCCATTGGTATCGGAAGTATCAATTCTTGAGTATCGACCCACACATCACTAGAGTTGTTACCTAATATGTTCAACAATTTCATTGTGCCTTCATTATAGGAGAATCTCAAAATCTATGAGGTCCCATTGTTTATGATGATCACACTATCAGTGACATCACCCGTGTCATGGAGGAGGGTGTCAACCAAGATGTCTGAAAAATGACCTGTTTCATTGTACAGTACAGCAGGACAGCTCGACTCTAAGCTTCTTACGTATTCCTACTTGTTTCTACTCTCTGTATATAGTTTTGCCAGATTTTATGGGAAACCACTTTCTGCTTAACAACTGTCAGGTTGTGTCCATTGACTGTTAGTATCAGTAGGCTGCCTTCTAGTACACAGCCCGTATTGAATGGAAATATTGCTGCTCACCTTTCAGGCATGCTGCTGCAATTGTCACGTTGCCTTAATACATTTATGAAGAAAGCTGTTACCTGCTCTGACAATGGAGATTGTTTTTAAATCGAGAACTACAACGCATTTTATCCACAAGCTATTTTTTATGATGTAATTGTACTAATCAAGTTAACCTCATTAACTTTACCAAGTGACTGGATGTTGAAGACATGGATGGACTGACCAGAGTGGAGCTTGATCCATTACATGATGCTGCTCTTTGACAAAGCTTTGTTTGTGTTGTGCTCGGCCTGGATTTGATGTTGACAGCCATGAGAGATTGTTATTGGATCCCTGACAGAAATAAAGAATAAAGTAATAAATACTGATGTGCTTTTGATGCACAGTACCTCACACTGTCGCACGCTTCAGTCACCAGCTCGCTGATGTTTCCTACTTTGCCTCGTTTTCATAAATACTTCAAACAGCAGATGTTCAGAATATTGACTGCCCTGCACACTGAATATCATATTATATTTATATGATAGCTACGTCACGTATCATATAAATGTCAGAGGATTATGGTTTTGTTTTCAGAAATGTTTAATTACACAAAGTAATACATACATTTGGGCTGTTTAATTATTGTTTTGTCCATTGTATTTTGCACTTGACAGGATAATAATGACACATAATTGTGCAAAAAGAATTATGAGGTTACCAGTATGACTGTTAGCCACCTGATGATAGTATTTACCGAACAATTCATAATGTTCAGTATTATTATGTGTATTTATTTTATATGTTAGTATAATTGGTAACACAAACATAATCTACTGCAGTCGTCACTGATGAAACACGTTGTGTGTTGTAAGATTGGATTCCTGTTGAAAAACCAGACTGTATTCATTGTGGTCCACATGAGACACACACACACACACACAGGGCTGGTAGAATCAGTGACAGACAGGCAGGTAAAAACCAGGACGTTAACTACAGTAATAGTCACTTCTGTCTGTCAGAGGTTGTTTTAGCAGGAAATGCAGCTTTAACGTAACAGTGACCTGAAGGAACAGTTGGGTTCTGGAACTTTAAAGGGATAGTTCAAGATTTTGGCATATTGGCCCATCAAATACACAATCCAACAACTCCAAAACGCTCTGGTGGACAAGTTGTGACCTGTACATTCACCACGCTATGAGATAATAACACAACATTACGAGGCAGAGTTGTTTTAGAGGCAAATGCAGAGACTACTTGCTGAAAAACTGTCCCTGAAGGCAACACACATCAGCTGTTTTGCATGAATTTACCTCAAAAACAACTCCATCTCGTAACGTTGCGTTATTATCTCATAGTGTGGTGAATGTGCAGGTCACAACTTGTCCACCAGAGTGTTTTGGAGTTGTTGGGTTGTGTATTTGATGAGTTTGATGAGGGAAACCAAGAAACCCAATTAGCCTTCACAGTGTAGCTCTGAGCAGCTCGCAGCTCTGCTCCGCCATTCTAAACATAGCTTGCAGCGACAATTAAAGGTAACAAACCTACTGCTAAGACTATAGGGATTATGGCAATGGGTCAATTTGCCAAAATGTTGAACTAAAGTCAGTGCTGTGAACAGTGACCTGTATTATCTCAGCTAGGCAGAGACTGTGTATATTAATGGGGACGACAAGTTACATCCAAACTGGCAACCGAAAAAAGAAAAAAGGCTCAAATAACACATAGCTACACAGGGATGTGGTTTTGTTTCAGTGCTCAGGACTTTATCCTTTATCCCATTACTTCTCTATAACTTCACATAGGAAATAGTTGTTTGCTGCTGTATAGTAAAAGTTAAAAAATGTCAACAGCCTCTAAGGACAATTATCTCATTCCCTCTGTATGATCTTATGCACATCCACCCTTCAAACTAAAGTGTCTCAGTTTACTGTGGATCCAAAAACTAATCACAGCTCCCAGCAGACAACTTCTTGTAGGTAAAGCTACAAGTGTCACCACTAAACCTACTACTAACTAATAATAGCACTGTGTATCTCAGCAGGCCTCAGTGTTGAGGCTTACTGAGAGACTGAGCATGGACAATGAAAGAAGCATGAAACTGTAGTTCAGTGGTATTCATCCATTTATTTATTTATTGTTCACATGTGTTTGTTAGTGTCACACTAGTCATAGTTGGTCCAGTCAGACATTTCAGTGTAATTCACAGTCCAGGCTAGTCCACGGGAGTGTCAGAAATATGTTTATCTTATAAACTATAGTGTATTTATCAGAATCTGAAAACAGAGAAATGGTCAAAGATGTACAGCCGTGGCCACAGTTTTTGAGAATGACACAAGTATTGGTTTTCACAAAGTTAGGGTTAGGAAACTGTTCTTTATTCATGGCCGTGAGTGAGCCTATACTCCACACATGAATGGTATCAGGATGCTTTACTGTTGCCATGACACAAGAATGATTGGAGTGCTCACCATTTCTCCTCTTGATGCTCAAACAATGGGAAAGGAGACTGATCAGAGTCCAGTCCCTGGACCTTCTGCTGAACATCAGTCTGTCCCTGATGTTTGTCCTGGGGAGAAGCTGGATACAGTTACCAGGGACACCTCTGTCTAGCTTTGTACTGGTGGAGCCCTGATCCTGTAGCCAGATCAACTTTAGGAAATGGTCCTGGCTATACATCTCTCCTTAAAGGGGACACGTTATGGGAATATCATCTTTTGAAAGCTCTTCAACATATATCTGGGTGTTTGTCTTGCCTTGTGGTGCGAGAATTAACAAAAACAATCTGTAATTTTCAGGCTCCCTAGGTTGAAATCCATGTGGTTTTACGAGCTATTAATACAACCCCGACCTGTGAGTACCAGTACTAGTAGAGGCAAGCAGTGGTTCATTTGCATTTAAAGGGACAGGCACTGAAACCAACCGTTCTGAACAGGGCTGTTTAGAGAGGATGAAAAGAGCTGTGATGTTTGATCCTTGGGGGATTTTGACCAAAGCATGTCACAGACATGTCTTTAAGACACCTGGGAACTATTTTAACTTGTTGAAAAGGGGCAGATATGTCTCCTTTAAGTTCATTTTCATGGCAAAGAGGGACTTCATCTGATCACTCTTCATAACATTCTGGAGAACTGCTATCATAAAAACTGAGGCAGCAGAATATATTTTAAAAAGTTTGTGTCATTCCCAAAACTTTTGGTCACAGCTCTACTGTATACCACTCCCCAGTTGTGGAAACACTGAAATTGGCATTGCAGGTTGATAAATAACCTGTTATTCATCACAAATCTCAATTCCTATGTTCCTTTTGTGTTCCTGAAGTGATTAAATTGTATTCATTTGAAGGGTCAACATCCTTTCCAACTGGCCAAGAAGTAGGTCGACTCAAGGCTGTCTCCAAGAAGCTACAGACGGAAGCTGAAGACATTTGAAGATCTCTGTGGGTTGGAGTTGGTGTTTCAAAGTTTTTTCAGGTTGGCTGGACCCAGGGCCCGTAACGCTGAAGGCTCCAGTGGCAGCCGTGAGCAAAGTAACCTCCATAAAACTGAGAAGAACAACCATCACAGCACCTGGGGGGGAGAAGACACTGTACCTACTGACGTATGACTGCGTACTCTTCCATCTATAAACTCTTAGTGAGTGAGAGCGAGTCACGGACACTTATCACATGCTACTCGTTGTGTTTAATGTGACGTCAATGCTGCAACTGTGATTAAGGATTGCGAGCAGCTCACAGCGCAGATAAATGCCATGTTTCCATGAAAAACCAAACAACAAAGGGAGAAAGAACCTCTTGATGATTCCTTCTTGATACTGCCCTTTAAAAAAATACCTTTACCTGCAGCTATTACATCATTATATTACATTTGAATGATTGTGGAAATACTATAATAATGTGTCATATATAGGGCATATATTAAAAGGCAAAGGACAGCACCATTCAATGCTGCAAATTGTAAGTATTGTACAATATAAGAGAAAGGATCGTGCGTGTAAAAAATACAGTCATTGTAAATAGATTGCATAGATGAGAGGAAATACAAAGGGTGAGTAATAGTTGCTCCTTGATACATTGATAGTTTTTGAAAAACATACTTGTTTCCTCTTGTAAATCAACACTTTTTCTTTACTTTTCAATAACTGCATGCTGCACCAACAGGTTTTATAACATGTAATACATGCAGTACAGTCACTGCATGGAAATACAGATTTGTTGTTTTTTGTTTTGTTTTTCTCAAAACCTCTCACAAGATGGTGGCATTTTTTTCAAATCATTTACTGTTTTTTCATTCTAAGTATTTTTTGTGTTGAAGATAAAACTCCCACCACAGTCAGCTGGAACAGGTACATGCACATACCTGGAGAAAGATGCCCTTTGTCTATGTGTTGAACACAAACTAGAAAATAATAACTTTCCTGTTTCCAATTAAATGTACAGAAGCATTCCTTATGTCATATTGACAGGTGTTGTCAAAAACGTGTTCCACTTTTATTTATTTGTTGGTTTTCCAGTTTTTGAGTTATAAGTAGTTTGAAACAGACAGAAATGTTTCCTTGTCTCCACCACATGCAGTGGGTGAGCTCCGCCCACTCAGTTTAGAATTTCAGACTAGAGATTGACATACACTGCTCAAAAAAAGTTAGACATATTTGACTTTAAGGTGAAATTTATGGAAAATGTTAAATGTTTATGCTACATTGAAATTATTTCATGAAAGTAGGGCATTAAAGTAGAAGTATGGAACGGTCATTTCTTGATCTCCATCCAGGGCCGTTGCTAGGAATTCTGGGCCCCCTTAAAGAATACTGAAGTGGGCCCCTACCCCCTAAGTTTTCCTCTTTTTTTTTTAGAGTACATATGTTTTATCATTTTTTATTTGATGCTAATGCAGCATTACTATGAGTATTAGTTAGGGCCTTATGCAGAATAAATCAGTCATACAAAGATTAGACTACTGGGGTTTTTTGCGGGCCCTACTGGGTGCTGGGCCCCTAGAATTATCATTACCTTTCTCCCCTATACAACGGCCCTGTCTCCATCAACAAAACATCAACATCCCATCTGAAGCCTCCACATGTCCAGGTACTGTTGATGGATTGTTAGGTGTCATCTAGTAGTATTGTGGTACTCAAGACCGGTCTTGAGGCCACTTTTTCAAGGTCTTGTCTTGGTCTCGGTCATGGTGGACTCAGGTTTTTTTCTCCAGACCAGTCAAGACCACACTGCTTCTTTTTTTTCAAACCACAAATGTCTCTCTGTCACTCGTTCACTTTGGTTTATGTAATTTAGTTCAAAAATTTTAAGATAATTTAACTGTTCTACAAAAGTAAAGAGTCAAAAGTGAGGAGGACTTTAGGTTTTTTGCTGTGTTCTTCTGTTCAATCCAGATTTAGTTTCAATTAAATATGGTTTAGATTGTACTGTATTTAAGATTATCTTTTCTTTTGAGATGAGGAATAATGTAAATATCAAGCCACATGTTTTATGGTACTGAATACAGTAGCCTAATGGTCTTGAAAATGGTCTGTCTTGACTGGGTCTGGGGTCAGGTGGTCTTGACCACAACACTATGTTTTGGTCTCATGATGTCAGAATGTGAACAGCATGATGATGAAGAGAACTGTTTCAATACAAACTGTTATTGAAGCAGAACATTTAGTGGTGGATTCATGGATCAGACACTTGTTGTGATGTTTGTGGTTTATCACCTTGTTAGAGAACAGCATGTTATATAATAAGTACTACTGAAACACTGAACAGCTGGACATGTGCATTCAAAACTTTAGAGGTCAAGTTCACCTGTAAAGGTAAAAGAGCATTTTAAAGGGATACGCCAACTTTTTTTTTTCATGTCTTGCCTCACTCCCGAGTCCATGCGTGCAGTAACAAGGGAGACACAGCCATATCGCCTGTAATTAGCTTAGCTCAAACACTGGAAGTGTATGGGTAGTGTTAGCCTGCCTCCTATAGCTGAAATCAGCAGTCAGACTCAAACTCACTCTAAATATATCACTTTATCAACATTTCAAACATTTTTAGGTGAGAAAGTAGCCGTTTAGATCAGCAGTGTGTCGTTAATTTGCCTAAATACCAGCTGTCACAATTTTGTTCAGACGAATTCGGCGCTACTCAGCCGTTGTGACCAACGCACTTCCGGTTACTTTCACAAAATAAAACACCCGTTGCCCTTTACATACAGAAGTGCTTTTACTTTGAAATAGAAGCTAACCTACCCTCGATGTAGCTAGCTTGAACCAAAATAAACCGTCTTTGCTTGAACCCTCCGTTTTGACCAATCTCGTCCCATTTAACCGCTCAAGATGCCTTACCAGAGAGTTTTGTCAGCTCTGAGACGAAGATCAGCCCGTTTAGAGTTGCTGGAGAGTGTCTCTGATGACTTTAGGTGGAGGCAGGCTAACACTACCCATACACTTCCAGTGTTTGCGCTAAGCTAATTATATTATCTCCCTCGTTACTGCACACACAGTCGAAAGGATGGTGTCATCCTCTGCTTGTCATGGACTCGGGAGTGAGGCAAGACACGTAAAAAAAATGTTGGCGTATCCCTTTAAGTGAATTCTGAAATTTCACCACAAAGTCCAATATCTCTAACTTTTTTTCTGAGTAGTGTGATTGTGTTTCAGTTTAATTGTATTAATCACTTTGTATTTTCTCTTTCACTGTGACTGCAGTCACTCTGAACTCTGTCAGTCATTATGCAAATGGTGTTGAAAGCACAATTCAGAAACAGTGTTGATTCTGTTGTTTGTTTTTCATTGAAATAAGTTACAAGAACATTCACCTGCTCGTTTCATTTTATGGATACACTCCCCGTATTTTTATTTTTTTTATTGTTTGCTCAGCCTCTCTCTGACTCCGCTGATGAGCTTGGACAGTTCATGTCATCTTCCAAACATCACAGAGTCAGGAGGGAAAGTCGGACAGTAGGTGGAGAAGGTTGTGAATAAACAGGGCCTGTATCTTGTAACAGTTTGTATCTGAAAATTTCAGTTTAGTTTCTCTTTGAATTTTACATTTCTTTTTCTTTGCACAAATCTGGAACGAACACATTTTTTATACAAAGAAAGCAAGTTCTTCACTTGCTTCATTACTTGGCTGGCTTTGTCACAACTTTATGCGAACAAAGAAGGTATCACAACATTTTTGGAGGACTTTTAATTTGTGTTACAGAATATTAAATGTATGTAATACATGAAATTATTAGGTTTGATCAACTGTCCACCCAATTTAAACCAATCCAGCCATTCTTCATGGTTTAATTTGGGAAGAGACAGCAATAGTAAAGATAACAGTTTGGTGGCAGCATTGGGCTCCTGAACGCCCATGCTCAAAATAGCATAAAGAGAAGTTAGTGCTCATGGTTTAAAGGCTTCACTAAAGTGCACCATGCAGGTGATTCACAGCTTTAAATAGAACAACCAAAGTCTTCAGAGAGCTGGTCAATCAAAGCTTTAACTCCTTCTTCCTCATATTTACAGTGTCAGTTGTCAAAACTTTTTCTTTAGTTTTGCATCATATTTTGAATGTGACAAACATTAAGTGGAAATATTGTAGTTAACTTGGTTTATTTATATATTTCCAGAGAAATATAGATGTATAATTTGTTTTGATTTGAAATTCTGTAGGTGTCAGAAGACAACAATAACTGTAAGTGGGCATTATACAGATTTTGCATGTTATTGTTTACCCTGTATGAGGCACTATTTAAGGTTGTTTGCATCTTTTTTTTCTCATATTGGTTATGGAACTCTGCATACATACTAAGCATTTGATTTTTTTTCTGGATCAGTCAAAATAACTTGTGCTACCACAATCTTGAATTGACATTTATACGTTTGTTTTCCAAGATTCATTGTCTTCCAACCAATAAGGCGATGATGTTGTTTGTTGTTTTCCGAAATAATTTATTTTTACTTTTTTGTAATCCACACATGGCAGCTGTTGTTACTGAGTGCCAACCAGATTGACTGCTAATTTCAAGTTTTAAGCTTTTGTCGTTGACTCAGAATAAAGAAACCCATTTCTTGAAACTTCAAGAAGAAACTCCGACTCTTTTCTTTTCCTCTCTTCATTAGTTAATACATGCAAGTTAGAAGCCTCTCTTTTCTCACCACACAACACAGAGCTTTAGCCATAATGAACTTTTGTTTACATCCAGTGCCAACATTTTGGAACAGTATCAGCTTGCTGGTTATGTTTTGCTATTAAGTGACCTTGTCAGGTAACATACATTACATATTAAAACTTAAATCATGGTAACTAACCAGTACTGATTATGTATTTTTGTGACTTATTACAGTAATGAAATACTCATCAAAAGTCAGTCTGAAAGGCTGAACACAAGTCTGTGACTCTGTGTCAGTGGTCATCAGATGGAATGTGAAAGAGCTATGAGGCATGATAGGTGCCTCAACATAACCAATGAAATTGTTGCCTGTTAAAGGGTTAGTTCACATTTTGGCAAATTGGCCCATTGCCATAATCCCTATAGTCATAGCAGCAGGTTCGTTATCTTTATTTGTCGGTGCAAGTTATTTTTAGAACAGCGGACCAGTTCCGTGAGCTGTTCAGAGCTACGCTACGGAGGCTTATGGGATTTCTTGGTTTCCCTCATCAAACTCATCAAATACACAATCCAACAACTCCAAAACGCTCTGGTGGACAAGTTGTGACCTGCACATTCACCACGCTATGAGATAATAACAGAGCGTTACGAGACAGAGTTGTTTTAGAGGTAAATGCAGAGACTGCTCGCTGGAAAACTGCCCCTGACAGAATACGCATCAGCGGTTTTGCATGAATTTACCTCATTCAGAACTGCATTTTATAGTTAGAGTAATCCCTTTCTCTCCTGAAACTAGGACAGTTAGACTTCAGTAGTGCATGATAGAGTGTGCGCGTCTCCCCTATGTGCGTAACATGATCGGAAGACATGCAGCAAACATCCACATTTGTCAATAAGGAGTGAGAAATGAGATGAAACTCTGCTGGTGAAGACTATTGGTGTCTCCTTTGATCACTGTGTTTTATTCCTCATGAGAGTGATGTGCTGACATGAACAGACCATGATGTGTAGTGAGGGAAAGCCAGCATTAAACAGCTTAACAATCAGCTTTATACTATAGTATTTGAACATGTCAATATGTAGATTAGAGATGAATATGACTCATCTATGAGCTGCTAAGCAGAGCAGACAGATTTTAGTTTCTGAGGTCATTTAAGAACACACTGAGTGGAAGGACAGAGACTAAACTGATTCCAGAATCCTTGTCTTTCATTTTCTCCCCCATCTCCTCATGGTCACTTGTGACAAACGACTGGATGATTCCTTATATCAATCCTGCTGAGAAAGACTGAACTGAAGAGATGAAGTACTTAAAGAGCCATTTCTGCTTCAACTGTTCTCCCTCCATTAAAACGAAAGAACAGAGAACATCTTCTGTGACCACACTACACACTCTGTACAGTATATACACTTAAGCCGATTCACTGTGAGGATAACTTATTTACAGGTTAAATCTTCCCTTTCCTTGGTTTGACAAACAGAAGTTTGTTTATGCTAAACAAAGTACAGATATTTAAAATAAACTGAAATGAGCATCATTTTCTGTCTACACACTTTAAAGGGATAGTAACATTTTTTTTAAAGTGGGGTTTTATGATCTACAAATAGCCCCTAAGTACTTTAATTGCAGTAGAAGACTCTCTACACTTGTTAGCAACGCCAGCCCATAGCCCTGCCCAGAGATTTACAACATACAGCGTTGTGAATGGACCCAAAGAAACGGCCTATTTTTGTGGTTTTACGTGAAAAAAATACACAGTTCCATTGTTTGCTATAATATTTTTTTTTCCAGCCCTTCAAAATGCAGGAAAAACGCAGATTTTATTTGGAGTTAACCAACTGTTGATTGCCGGGCGCTAACCCTGGACCGGAGGGCTACGTGAGTTGGTTAGGCTATTTGTAGGACATACAACACCACTTTTAAAAAAAATGCTACTATCCCTTTAAAGCATTTACAGCGGCGACTCAGTTTGTTTTGAAATAAACATGGTAACATCCATTAATCATACATTTTATTTTTTCATCATAAATATTAAATCATAAGAAACCACAATGTGTTTTAGTCAATTCCACTTGACAAAAGACAGAAACACTGATCCTGAACCAGCTCAGGGCTACTCCTCCAGCAGAGGTGGAGGACACAGTTTGAGCTGGAACATCTCTGATCCTGGTTGAGCTGGGAGGAGAAGTCCTGACTTCTCTGAGCTGTGGGAGACGGAGAGGTCTGAGAGGATGGACAGCTACAGGGGGGAGACACAGAGACAGAGTATTAACAAAGGTCACATCACCTATAAAACTGGTGTTTCTGATCTCAGGACAGTGCTTCAGCCACGTATAGAGGTTCAGTTCATATTGCTCAGGAGGAGAAATGTAAATTCTTCAATCTGTAACAAATGGATAGAAAAACATCTATACTATGTATAACCTAGATGTCCTGAGTGTCTCACTCAGTGTCTCACTATGCTGGTGTAGGACTCAACAGACATAAAGATCATCATATTTTCATCACTGATGCTTGTTGATAACAGTCAGCGTCGTACCCTGGACGGTCCTCGGTACAGAGAGCGCAGCTGATCCCAGGACTGCTCCTGTTGTAGGTCCAGTGTCGCCTCAACAAACAGCTGGATCACGGCAAAGAAGAGGAAGAAATACAAAGTGTGAAAAAGTCTATGTAATAAATAAATAGTGCAGCTGTTCTGCAGTTATCTCCTCCAACCTTAAAGGTACATTGTGTAACTTCTCCTGTTATCTATTCACGAAAATCGATTATTTCATTCAAAAGTACGTCTTTCATTAATCAGTAATCCCCTCCATCAACAAAGTGAAGTGTTCCTTTCAGCTCTGAATATCATATCATCATATCTACATGGAGCGGGTAAGCTCGGTGTTGACTGCCATGTTGTGTCGCCATGGCAGCGTGACGGTAGGAAACCACGGAAACTCAGCGGAGACACCTAACGCAGTGAGGAGGAATGGAGCGTTACACTGATGCTGCATTCAGGTGCAGTCGGACAGACGGCCGTCAGTAACAAACCAGATGTTTTTTTAGTCACAGAAGTCCAGAGAAAGCCGCTAAAACATGGGTCAGGTAAACAATACGACATCGCCATGACAACATATTGTCATGTGTATTGTTTTGCCTTGTTTTTACATAGAGGCTTGTTTAAGCTGTTACCTGCAGCGGCTGTCGTCCGTCTGCCATCTAACCGATTTCACATGAATGCAGCATGAAAAATACGACTGAGTTGCTGGTGATCTACAACCACAACGCTAGATGGGAGGAATTCTTACACAATGTACCTTTAACTCACAGCACATGACATACGTTAGACAAATAGAATGTAGTATTCATTTAACAAGCTAGTTTTAATAAGGAAATGGATCAAATATCACATGACAAGCAGCAGATGATAATTCTGATCATCAACACGACTACAATATAGAGCAGAGATCAGACGAGCCTCACCTTCTTCCTGTGGGCCTCTCCTCCCACGTCATGATGGGTTGATGTGACATGAGTCTGAGAGACAGAGGACAGGACAGACTCATGTTAACTACTGGAGGACATTGCACCACAGATGGACACACTACATGAGTGTATGACAGATCACACACCTGAGCCAAGGAAGTGCTGCGTCCTCCCTTTCCTTCCACCGAGGACCCAGCTCGTCCTCCCTGGCTGGACGAACACTTGTAGCAGCCCCACCGCTGCTGCTGCTCTGAAGGCAGGCCCCGCCCACAGTCCTTCTGCTGCAGGCACTGGAGGTGGTACAGGTGGCCACAGCTGACCACAGACACACAGACACACATTCACTCCTGTTTACTTCAGCTCTCATCACCTGTTCTCTGTCGTTCTCGTCCTGCCAGTTGAGCCTCCCTAATGCCTTCCCAACCCTTTGTGAATACTAGTGTGTTGTTATACTTTCTGCCCTGCCCGCCACTGCCTGTCTCGCTGCTTTGCTTATATGTCTTGCTGCTTTATGAGTCTGTATGATTGAATAGCTATTTGTTTAACCCTTTCTTGCTCACCTGTTTGCCTACATAACCATGCTTGTGTATTGTCTTTGTGGTAATCCTGCAGCTGTAGTGCTTTATGCCACTGCTTTTAACCAGTACTTTTTTCACACCCCTCTCCCCCTCAAGAAGCGTGTGCTTTTTGTCAGGCCATCGTTGAAAATAAGAACTTGTTCTTAATGATTTTTGCCTGGTTAAATAAAGGTTAAATGAAAAGTAAAAATAAAAATCACTTCAACTCTCTGTGATACACTGAACATGCACTAATGTCCTGTCCATGAACCACTGGACGTATATATGTAGCAGCCTGCCCTGCATGCATGTCCTAGACAAATTTACTACAGGACAAATAAATTCAACTAAACTAAACTAAACTAAACTAAACTAAGCTAGACATTGACCGTACTATAATGAGCTGTTGTCCAGTGTGTGTGTGTGTGTTTAAGTGGACTTTGTCATTAGATCTACCTAATGACCTGATTTAAAACACCTGTGTGTCAGCCTGAGGTTGCCATGGTGATTTCACCTGCTTAGTGTTTACTGAGTTTAGTTGAAATGTAGCCGACCTCTCAATCTCAGGCTGACAACTCAAAATATCTATTATCACATAAAGTTACCTGTGTGTGTTTGTAGCAGTGTGTGTGTGTGTGTGTGTCTGTGTGTGTGTGTTTCACAGAGACTTCATACTGTATACGTATGGGGAAAAGGACAAGTAGTTGACAAACTGCAGAGATATCAGAGGAGTCTCTGATTAATGATTGGTCTCAGCTGTGGCTCTGCTCTGAGAGGTTGCTACATCAATTGAGGTTACCATGACGACAGACACACCCCAGGCAGAGGCAGGTTAAAAAGCAAAGAAGGGGGGGATTTTCTGCCTCAGTGAGATGAGCTCTGAGATGATCTTCTGTCCAGACAGACAGACAGACTAAGCTGCGTGTTGAAGATGTCTGACCTGAACACAATGATCTCCTCTGCTGAGTCCTGCCTCCTCTTATACTGCTGCAGGCAGATGTTGCAGTAGTCCTGTCGAGGGTGCAGCCCCTTGGTGACAGCAGCACGCAGGTGAGCCAGCGACCAGTGGAGGTCGTGATTCAACAGACTGGTGGTCGTTTCAAGTAACGTCTGCAACACAAACGACAGCGTCATTAAAGCTCTTGTTCCTGAACACGTGTTTGTGGTTTGGTCGTCCAGCGGCTCCAACACTAGGTGCAGCTTCCAGTATCGCAAATAATGGGAGAGTTGAAGTTGAGGCTAGCAGAGTCTCTAAACTTTGGTTTAGTTAATTATTATTTATATTTTGGTTATATTCTCTTGCTCTAGCAGTGTGATCCACTCAAGCCCGTACATGCCAAACAGTAAATTCTACCATTATGAACTCAAACTTCTGAAACTGAAACCTAAACTGTGGTGAATCAAAAACTGTAGGACATTAAATGTAGAAAAATTAATTATTTCAAAAATTTCTGAATACAAATCCTGAAATCCTGAAAAAGCTGCACTTTTTGACACTTGAATAGGAAGAGGATTTGGATAAAACTAGTATGAATTCTTCAGCATTCAATTTGATTTTGCAACCTGAAACACATGTAGTTTTGGGAATACTGTACACAGTTACCTGTTCATAGTTAAAGGTGTCCAGCATACCCAGGATGAGGCCTTGGATCTCTGCCAGTTTTCCTTTCCCATAGACGGGGTCCTAACAGGGTCACAATGTTAATAACAATGACATTCATCTGTTAAATCACACAGTCATGGTCTGTCTTCACAGTCACAACTTCTTCTTTCTCATGTCATGATGAGGATGGTGACCATTGTCTTGGGTTCATTAAACTAAAGAACTAAACTAAACGTATAAGTGTGTATAGTCTTGAGTCTCCTCCCTTCATTATGTTGTAGTTTTAACTTCATAAGGACACAATTTCTCCATTAGTCTTGACAAAATGATGACAGTGTGAAAGCAGACTTGTTTTTAGGACCCTTCACTCCAAACTGTGCCCTTGCTTCTTGATCACTATGATCAGAGCAGACCTTGAGTCCAACTGTACTGAACAAAGATGCTATAAAGATGTTACCAAGTGTAAGATTTGAGTTATGGTGCACATGAACAGGCTTTTATTTGATCATTTATCACCAATATTCCTCAAATTAAAGTTTGATGATCGTCTCACACTGAAGACATCTGTATAATAGTATCAAGACAACAAGAATTTTTTTGCGTGAATTCCATTGTGTGGTCTGATACAAAGGCCAGTTGTTTCAAGAATAAAAAAAATGCAGTACACATGTACACACACAAACACACACCTGCAGTATTCGCTGGATGATGGCAGGCAGAGTGATGAAGCTGCTCATACAGTTGAGAACCTTCATCGTCATCTCCTTCAGCACTGAAAAATAACACAAACATCCTTTTAATCACAGCTCCATGCTTCTCACTGATCCACCTCTGAACACACAGAGAGGGGAGAAATAAAACATGATAATAATACCCATAATAATAGATGAGGAAGACGAGCATTTCAACACCTGTTCTAACAGAGAACCAGTCACCTGACCTGACTCTACACCTGATGCTTCACATAGTTTTAACCAATACAGAAGATTTAGAGCAATTGTTTGAAATACTTAAAGAGATAGTTCAACATTTTGGCAAACTGGCCCATTGCCATAATTGCTATAGTCAAAGCAGTAGGTTTGTTACCTTTATTTGTCGGTGCAAGCTATTATCGTGGTGAATGTGCAGGTCACAACTTGTCCTCCAGAGCGTTTTGGAGTTGCTGGATTGTGTATTTGATGAGTTTGATGAGGGAAACCAAGAAATCCCATGAGCCTTCGTAGCGTAGCGCTGAGCAGCTCACGGCTCTGCTCCGCTGTTCTAAATATAGCTTGCACCGACAAATAAAGGTAACGAACCTACTGCTATGACTATAGGGATTATGGTGATGGGCCAATTTGCCAAAATATTGAACTATCCCTTTAACCTTGAAATACCTGTATGTATTTACTGTCATTAAATGAACATGCTAAAATAACTTTTCATTTTTTTTGTCTCAAACACAAGAGAACACAGAGGTGCACGGTGTTCTAGTGAGGTCCAGCAGAGGGTAGCATTAACTACAATACACAAACATACTGTACATGTGTGTGTGCGTGTGCGTGTGTGGGGGGGGGGCATATTTACCCTCAGAGCTGTGTTTGGTGTCAAGTCCCGTCACTAGTTTCTGTGAAGCCATCATCGTCTCCAGAAGAGGAAACCACAGAGCCTTGAATGAAGGAGAGCCATGAATGAGCAGAGAAACTAATACACACACACACACACACACACACACACACACACACACACACACAAATGCATTCATGCACGCACACATATGCAAACACACACCTCTCTCTGTGGCAGGTAGAGGTTGTGGGAGCTGCGGTGACACAGGGCGATGATGTCGTTGAGTGAGTCCTTGACCCTGGTCAGAGTTGAGCTCTTGTCTTCACCTTGTCCTCCATCAGGTCCTTCGGGTCCCGTCTCACTCCCAGCAGTGAGGAGATGAAGTTTGTCCCTCAGTGTCTGCACACAAACACACACACATCAGTGGTGAAGTTGTGTACTCACTGTAGTGTTCATTCATTGTTCATATAATGTGTACAGTGTAGTGAATGGAAGACAAAAAATGACTTATTTATTGAAGAATAAAAAAGAAACAGTGACATAATTAAATGACAGTAAATGCAAAATAAACTGTGAAATGAACCTACTATTTCTGTTTCACACATGTGTTTCATGCGTATATTAAAGGTGTACAGAAAAGAAAACTCAATCTGAGCCACTCTGGGTCATAAAATTAGTGTAAAAACTCATCTATCAGACGATGTAGGCCAAACTTTGTGCAAAATTCTATTTTTGAGTAAATCCAGGATGAAAGTGTGGTTTTTTTTTTCCACATTGGACAATGCAGGCGCACGGATTCTACGTCAGCCTGTACACGATTCAAAAGCCACTGATATTGGATCTGTCATCCGTCACTCAAACGTCAGAGACACACACACGGAGCTCGGACTCGCCCCAAGCTTTGAATATCCCGCCCGCTCGATAACGACCAATTAAATCCGTTTTCCTTACTCGGGTAAAGTCATGTTGCAGCTCCTGACAACTCGGCGCGACAGACGGCCATTTCTGTACGCCTTTAAGTATTTATTTATATATGCATTTATTTACACATTTTAAGATTACTTTATGTATTCATATGTTTATTTCTATATTCATAGACAAATCAATTTGCTCATTTAATTGTTTATACATGTATTTATTTACCAAGAATTAATGTATTAGTGAGTGCACTGAGTGAGCCATGTATAATGTGTAGGGTGTGTTTTGTGTACACTGTCTGTCGTGTGCGTAATACATATAAAATATTAAATATTAAAAGCACCACACACAATCATGAACAACTGTATCTATACTTTTACTTTCTCGAAAATATAAATCGAGTTCAAATAAAATACAGCATATAAAAAAAATATCTGAGCTGACGCATGATTGACGGCCGCGATCACATGGGGTCACAAACCAGAAAAGGTTGTGAACCATTGGTCTAGAGCGTGTATAAAAAGTGTGTGTGTAGCATCTACCTCCAGCAGGACAGAGAAAGCTCCATGGACATTCCCCTTCTTCTCCAGTAGATAGGCTGTGGCCTCACTGTGGTGATACTTCTCTGTCACCTGAAAGAGATGAAGACTTGTGTCACAGCTGGAACTAAACTCTGTGCTTCTGGCTCTGTAGGGAGAGCAGGGCATCATGTCTCACAGTTTGACTCCTGTCCAGAGTTCACCTGAACACAGTACATCAAAGTACCTGTATGGCTTCCTCTAGTCTGTAGTGCTGGGAGGTCTGGAGGAAGCTCAGCAGCTGCTCGGGGGCAAAGCGACACATCAGGTCCAGCAGACGCTCGTGGAGGTCACGTTCCATAGGCAGGATGGTCGCTGAATGATGGCCTTCCCTGAGAGACAACGAGGGAGGGTGAGGAAGAGGAGAAGGAGAGGACAAACACAGACGGCTGGTGGACAGAGTTCTCACGAGAACAAAAGGGAAAACCTACCGAGGCTCCAGGAGAGCTCTGAGGAACTGGAAGAGGAGCTGGTCATCCTAAAGACACACAGACAGAAGATTACATCATCATCTGACCCGAAATAGACAATAATATAATGGATGTCAGAGATGCAAAGCAGAGACTGATCCTGACTCAGCAGCAGGCAGCACAAACAGACAGATGTGACAACTTGTCTCCAAGTCTAGGAGACCTCAACGATACCAAACCTCCAGACATTAGGCCCAGATGTTAACCCCCGAGGAGAAACAAGCAGTTCTCCTGGTGAAGGACCTGCAGCTCCTCCTGCAGCTTAGTCACGCTCTGCTTCTAATGCTACTGCTGCAGCTGACTTCAGGGACAAATGAAAACACCTCCATCTGCAGCATAGTGCTCTGGTTTTACATACTGATTTTATACACAACACACAGCTGAAGCTTTTTTGGCTCAATATTTAAAGGAGAGTGCAGATTTGGAGGTTGTGGACAACTCTGGTGTCAGTCTTTGAATATGATGGATGTCCTTCACCTGGGGTCTGTAGATTGACATACTGACCTCTGACTGGACGATGTCAGTGCTGTGTGCAGCCGCAGGCTTATTCACCCTGCTTGTTTACCTGGAATTTGCCACTGCTAGGTATTTGCTCAATATTTGTCAGATTTTGAGGTTGTGGCCATTGAAATGAAGATCCAGGCCCCGAAAATTGTAAAAAAAAAGGCACTTCTCCTTTAAAGAACAGACCAGTTAAATTCACACCATCACCTACCTTGAACTCAGAGATGATTTGCTGCACTTCATCAGTGAAGTGAAACAGCACCATGTCAGCTGACCTGCTGGGGTCAAAGGTCACCAGCTCCTGTGGAAACATGTTGTAGAATGTTCATGCACAGGGACAAACCACATTAAAACCTTTTAAAATTAAGAAAAAAAACCATGTGTCAGGTTGTGGTGCTGAGCCAGTCTGGATCTGGACCAGAACCTGATGAGTAAAGGTTTGTCTTATGTGTTCTGACCTGAAAGTGATGTAGTGCTTTGTCCCTGACTGTGTGCTGCTCCTCAGGACTGTAGCCAGGCATGGACAGCAGGTTGTGGATGTAGCTGAAAATCTCCACCTGCACACACACACACACACTCGTGTAAACTCAACACATTCGCGTGTTCACCAGATACAGGTTGGTTCGATGTGAACGTGTGTCACCTTTCTCAGCGGATCCCTCAGGTAGCAGTCGATGATCCTGTCGTACAGATGTTGCTTCTCATACAAAAATTCACAGATCTGGTAACTGGAGGTGAAGAGGGAGGAAAGTCAAACATGACTGCTGAATAATTAGAGGACAGCGCTGCTCTCCAGCCTGTTCACCTGCAGCTCTCCTGCAGCTCCACAGAGGAGCTGTCAGAGGAGCTCTGCTGTTCCTTCAGCCTGGTGTTTGGCTGCACTTTGTATAAAAACAGTTCTACATTGGACGATCTGAGCACGATCAGCTGAGACAGAGCACAGTGGCTGTGACGTGTGGCGCTGATCAGCCGACGCAGCGCAACGGCAAAAAAAAAAAAAAAAAAAATTCTGCCAGCGTCTTAATCTTATTGGTTAACGGTTAATAATCGGTTAACGAGCGTCGGTTGTCGGTCAGGAAAAAAATTCAAAATGTGCATCCCTAGTGGGTTCACATCAAATTACCTTATTTGGTCAGTCTCATTATCTGTTTCCAATGGCAACAGCTACTTTAAAGGGTTAGTTCAATACTTTGGCAAATTTGCCTTTTGCCACAATCTCTATAGTCTTAGGAGTAGGTTCATTACCTTTAATTGTCAGTGCAAGCTGTTTTTAGATTGGCAGGGCAGAGTTGTGAGTTCAGCATGGCGTGCACTATTTTAGAGTTTCCCTCATTAAACTCATCATATACACAATCCAACAACTCCAACGTTATGTTTTATTCCATTTATTTATTTATAATTTATCAACGTCATCCACCCTGTTATTGCCTTGCCTTCACTATACATGGATGAGAAGGCACTGTATGTTGAGTATGTGTATAGGGTGACTGATGCAACTGTCAGGGACTCTTGGGGACCTTTTTTGTTGTCTATGTTTTGTTTGATAAAAATCAAAAAAATCAATTATAAAAAATTAATTAATAAATAAACATAATGGAACATTATGAGACATCGTTTTTTTGTAGGCACATGCGTAGCCAGTACTACATTCCAGACATGGCTGCTGGGCGGAGTGATTTCAAAAGTGTAAGTATATCCAAGTACTTGCTTCATGTGTCGTAATGTTACATAATTATACGTTATTATCTCAATGTGCAGGTCACAACTTGTCCACCACCAGTGTTTTAGATTTGTTGGACTGTGTATTTAGTTTGATGAGGGAAAAGTACAATGAGCCTCTGTTGCATTAGCTGAGCGGCTCACGGCTCTGCCCCTTTGATCTAAAAACAGCTTGCACCAGTAATGAACCTATGTCAAAGACTATAGGCATTATGGCAATAGGAGATCTGCCAAAATGTTTAACTATCCTTTTAAGAACAAATGAAAAATAAAGAGAGACAGAGAGAGGCAGATGGAACTCTACAGAGTTCCAGTCTACGTACATTGAATACACTGAATACACAATACATTAAATACATTGAGCGCCACTACTTTATATAAACACTGTCCAGATGGTGCAAAAATAATATTCTTAGTCTCAGTGATTCAAAAAGACGACGGATGTAAGTGAAGAAGAAAAAACAGAAATAATTTCCTACAAATGCTAAGCAATGGAGATACTATTGCACAGAACACAAGCTCCACCTACTGGTTCAATACTGAACTACAACCTTATTCAGTCAGATACTCACAACTTGGCCTTCTCTGCCAGTTCCAACAGCCTTCCTTCATTAAACTGGACCACACCACCGACCTGCAGGAGCTCCAACAGGACCTGCAAACAAGTCACAGAAACATCAGTCACATGACAGGATCAAGTCATCTGATGCAGTACAGGCTGCAGACACCAGTGTGTGTACGTGTGTGTGTACCAACCTGCTGCCTCTCAGTGTGCCGGGAGTCGTCGTCTGGGCAACACAAGAACTCCAGAACCTGCAGAGACAGTGAAGATGAAAGTGATTCTAAATGATCTGGTCTGAAATGATCTAACAGACTTCACTGGAGCTTTCTGCCTTGGACTGTATGTAGCATAAATACAATTATTAAAGGGATAGTTCAGATTTTTTGAAGTGGGGTTGTATGAGCTACAAATGTCAGTGGGGTAGAGCAGAGACCTTTCTACTGCAGATAGTGTACTAAATGAGCATTTGTAGTTCATACAACCCCACTTCAAAAAAGCTAAACTATCCCTTTAAACAGCACCAGTTAAAGGGATAGTGCGGGTCTTTTGATATGTGAAGCTCTGATTGGTTACCTGATCAAAGAGCTTCCTGTTCACAAAAAGCGTGTTGTCGGGCTTGGCCAGCTGTCGAGCCAAGAAGGTAAAGAGCCCGCCCACCTGGGAAGGAGTGAAGTCAGGGTTGTCCACCATCACCTAGGTAACCAGACAGAGATGTAACTGATCAAGGCAAAGAAGAAGACACAAAGATAGCAGTTGATATGAGCAGCACAAACATCTGGCTCCACATGCAGCTGTCCGGATGAGCTCACATCTGTCTCAGTGTGTTTGATGGATTTATAGTTGAAGAGAGAAACAAACAAGAAATATGATCTTCATTATCACCAATAAACAAACACAGCAGCATGGTGGATCGCTTTACCTGTAGTAAGATGTCCACTATCCTCTGCTGGTACTCAAGTGCCTGTTTGTCATTCTTAAAGTCTTCAAATGTCTGAAATGAAGAAAGAACCCACTGTATATCAGGAAACTAAACTATGAAAGAAAATCTGATCTTTGGAAGGAGAAGAAAACACAACCAACAGAGGTCAGCTGAACTCTATCACAACAAGACTAATACAGACACCAAGACTTCAGATCAATATGTAAGAAACACATTGTTATTGTCATAAAAAACTTGATTTGACAAATTTTGCTCATTGATAAAATATAGACTTATTTAATTTTTTCTGATCAATTTCTCATGTCCTTCAATAAAATTTACAGAATTTTGGGTGAACTAGCCCCTTGCTAATGGACATGTGTGGATATTGTTGTGAAAGATCTCCCAGCCATGACAGGAAGTGATGCGGAACAATGTTCCATTGTTATGAGACAGCAATGCATCTGTTCAACATCCAGTCTCTCAGTATGTGAACACATCCACCTGCCTGACGACAGTTAGAATAACGTCAAGACATCTCACCATGGCCAGGACGTTGAGGAACTCCCTGGTGTCAAAGTGGAGGAGGGTACGGATGAAAGGGAAAACCTCCTCCTCCTCTGATAGGTCGGCTGAGTGGAGATGGATCAGGAACTCAAACACCTGACACACACACACAAACACACACCTCCACATAGTCAATGAACAGCAGTAGTACAAACTGTGACAGACCACGGTGTAAAAATACTGATTAAAAAAATAGATATTTTTTGGCTTTTTGCCTTTATTTGATAGTACATATGAGATAGACAGGAAAGGGGGAGTCAGGTAGAGAGAGAGGGAATGACATGCAGGAAAGGGCTGCCTGACGCAGGATTCGAACCGGGGCCGCCCCATGTAGCCTCTACATGGGGCGGCCGCTTTACCCACTGCACCACGCACCGCCCCATACAGACTTCTTCTGATACGATCCACGCAGACACACAGACACCACCTCCATACCTGGTGCTTGATTTGAACCACAAGGTCTTCTGGGATGTCCCCGAGTGGATACGCTCTTCCTGCAAGACAGCAGCTATACAACACACACACACACAGTTGTTGAGTGACATCATTGTTAAGAATGATGAGCCTGTCAGACAGGAATCAACCACAGCTGCACAGACTAATGTTGTGAGGAACGAAGTGGATGAACTGACCTGATGTACACCAGCAGTTTGTTTCCCATCACCACCTCTTCATCTGCCCAAGAAGAAAAACATCAGTCAGAGACTCACATCTGTATTGTTCAGATACTTAAACAGATGGTGCTGGGGGGGGTTTCAGCCTTACCTGTGAGGCTCCTCCCCTCCCTGAGAGGTGGTCCAATCACTGCAAAGAGTTTCTGAAAACAAGTATATAGAGGTATGTGATTAATTATTCATGCACAGTCCCCAATCAAAAGTATTAAAAAATCGATGGAAAAAAAACGATCACTGCAAATAGATTAAAGGGATAGTTCAACATTTTTGCAAATTGGCCCATTGCCATAATCCCTATAGGCAGTAGGTTAGTTACCTTTATTTGTTGGTGCGAACTATTTTTAGAATGGCCGAGCTGAGCGGTGAGCTGCTCAGAGCTACGCTACGGAGTTCTCTTAGAGGCAAATTCATGCAAAACCGCTGATGCGTGTTGCCTTCAGGGACAGTTTTTCAGCAAGCAGTCTCTGTATTTACCTCGAAAACAACAAATGCAGAGTCTGCTTGCTGAAAAACTGTCCCTGAAGGCAACGCACATCAACAGTTTTGCATGAATTTGCCTCTAAAACAACTCTGTCTGGTAATGTTGTGTTATTATCTCATAGCGTGGTGAATGTGCAGGTCACAACTTGTCCACCAGAGCATTTGAGTTGTTGGATTGTGTATTTGATGAGTTTGATGAGGGAAACCAAGAAATCCCATGAGCCTCCGTAGCGTAGCTCTTAGCAGCTCACGGCTCTGATCCGCTGTTCTAAAAATAGCTTGCACGGACAAATAAAGTTCTGTCAGGACCACTATGTCAAAATATTTATTTACTTGCACAAGTAGTTTTATTTGGCGGTATGATACTGTTCTGGGACCCCTGCTCTTCCACGCGCTTGCATGGAAAGCCTGAGGCAGGAAGAGCACCTTCCTGCCCTTCACAAGCCATCATGAACGGCATAAGCAGGGAGCGCAGCAGCAAAGAAAACCCAGACAGAGCAAAGCAACTAACGTGAATACAAGGACAGGAGGAGCTGGGGTGGAGGTGGGTTGCAAAAAAGCGGGCAGAGGAAGGAGCAGCAAGGGAGGTGACGTCGGCCTAGAGCAGTTTAAATAGCGCGCTCTGAATGCAGTTCCCCAATAGGAAGCAGCCATGGGGAGTCAGCTGAGCCATCAGCTGATCTGCACCTGTGATTACAGCTGTGCTGATTAAGAGCTTGACGTCATGGCCTGCCAGAACTAACGCTACGCTTAATGTAACAAACTTACTGCTATGACTATAGGGATTATGGCAATGGGCCAATTTGTCAAAAATGTTGAACTATCCCTTTAAGCATCATCATGCCAGTCATACTGACATTAATGCTGCTGCTGTTGAAGATGACAATAATGACATCATCTTTGACAGGCATGACTTACCTCCATAGGAGTGATGTAATCATTCATGCCACTGTTGAAAACGTAGATCATTGCATCATAGAGCTGGTTCTCCCAACACACCTGAACCACCTACACAAACACACACACACACACACACACACAAATATCAGATGAACTAATTGATGATTTCTAATGAATCTTTGAAATAATAATTAAACATCACACAGTCTATACTGTACACACATACACACACACCTGTTGTATGTCCAGGCTGGTGACATCCAGATGGACTATGCATCTCTCCAGGTTGTCCATCATACCATTACCATGGTAATGAGCCAGCAGGTCCCTCATCAGAGGAGTGGTGAGGTGGCCGAGGCGGTCCGTCACAATATACGACTCCAGCGCCTCCAGGAAAACGCCCTTAGCAACCGTGTTCTCCGACAGCCGAGCATACAGCTGGTCGAACAGCAGGTCTCTGTGACACAGACACACACTGGAGCAGACTGTCTAGACTCTGACAAGAGTTTAGAGTCACTGACATCTATCTATCTATCTATCTATCTATCTATCTATCTATCTATCTATCTATCTATCTATCTATCTATCTATCTATCTATCTATCTATCTATCTATCTATCTATCTACCTACCTACCTACCTATCTACCTATCCATCCATCCATCCATCCATCCATCCATCCATCCATCCATCCATCCATCCATCCATCCATCCATCTATCTATCTATCTATCACCTACCTCTGATAAGTTCTGGGCCTTGACCTGAACAAACAGTGTATGAGTCATGTTTATACGTAGGTCTTCATTGTAGAACAATCATTTCTATGGTAAAACTTTTGAAGGAGACAAACTACAACAAAAAAACAGCAACTCAGCAAAGTATTTTTCTAACTTTATATATATTTATATAAAGGCACAAGCCATGCTCTTTTGTCCTCCATCGTTCAGGTTTTGCCATAGCTAGCTTTGCTGTGTGAGTCAGACTAAATGAGAGCGTGAGAGGAGAGCTGAGCAGACAGGGCAGGCAGCTGGAGTGGAGGATGTGTCTGCATGGCCCTAGTGTACAGTGCTAAATTACTCTCAACAGTCGTACATACAAATTGAGGCGGGAACACATAATAGATCCACAAGCTCGTGAGCAGACAGCCCATTATGCAAACGCACCACTCACCCCTGCATGGGTCAGAGAGGCAGACACTCCAACTACTTTTACATCCAGGCTTAAAAACATCCTTCATGACAGAGCTTTTAGTTACAGTAGGTCTGGCTAAAATAGCCTTGATCCATTTTATAGCTACGCTGCTATAGGCTAACAACCCGTCCTGACATACAGCGGTGTGACAGCCTCGCTCGCTCTGTCTCTATCCCCCAAACACTTCTTATTGGTTGATCAGTACACGCTGCTTTCTTTTGACACGCAAGTTATCAGAGAGAGGACATTATGAGAGGAATTAAAATAATAAAACACACAAAGTTGTGAAAAACGGCAACGAGGAAATGCCAGGAATCTCAAAATAGCGCCACAAGTTTAAATTTTACGTGGTTTTATTGTATTTTATGTGGTTTATGTGAAGCCAAAGACAAATTTCCACATCGTGGACAATAAAGATTGATTGATTGATTGATTGATTGATTGATTGATTGATTGATTGAAGTTTGTGTACGTCCCTCTATAATTTGATTGGTTTGGATTCTGAACCAATAGAATATACTTGCGACAAAATCGTCACGCTGCATATCAGGACACCTTCGCATGAATTTTCGTTGCTGTTTCGCTTGCTCGCTGCATGTTAGGACGCGGTGTTAGACTGCTGGGGGACACATCTGGTTACATGGAGCCCTCTCCTCTCCTCTCTCCTCTCATTTTCTCTTGCACTTTTTAGTTTGGCCTTGATGTCTCCCTCTCTGTTTCCACAGATCTCTCCAGAGCTCCGTCCCTCTGCACCAACTGTCGCCTGCATCGCCTCCTTTCCTCTGCTTTTAAACCGGCCTGCTCTCCCTTCTCATGAACCAGCCTTCCCACCAGTACTCCCATAAAGCTGGCCTGCTCTCCCTGCTTTCCCTGTATATGACCCAGTCTGCCCACCAGAAGCTGCTTTCATTGGATCCCCTTGACAGAACTATCCTATCTTCCGTATTACTCCATGCTGTAAGCTACTTTTCTTGTCTGTATACAACATACTGCCCGTCCTGCCCCTCCTCTGTCTCTCACCCTGAGGTTTCTCCTGTTTTTTGTGAGGGTCTGAGGGGAGAGGATGTTGTTATGAAGCGGTGTAAAGCCCTTTGAGACAAACTGTACTATAAAAATGAAAAAAATACTAATAAACCTGTCTTGCCTTGCCACAAGCGCGGCTGCAGCTCACTTGACCTTTACTGCAGGCTTGCAAAGCTTCACCACTGCCTTCTGAAAAGTCACTTGGTATTTCATTTGGCTGATGACTGATGTAACTGGATCCCTCAGCTCTCACCAGTCTCTTTGAGTCAGTCAATCTTACATAGAAATGTTTATACTACTTACGCTCGTTGCAGCAGCAGGCAGTAATCCACCAGGACTGGAACCACATCCTGTGCGCAGCACGGAGACAGAGAGACCAGATATTGATATTTTAATCCTCACCCTTCAAATATGTCTAACACACTCCAACAGTCCTGTCAGATGAATTCAAATAACCTTCATCTGTGGTTGAAAAGTATTACATTACATGCTCGTGAGTTTACTAGTGATGGATAACACCCAAGCCTCGGTGCTTGGTGAGTAAGTACCACTTCTATTTAATGTAGTGCAAGAGGATCAGGTAGAGAAGTGGCAGTGGAAATGTCATAGTTAGAGCTGGTTTGACATATTAGGCTTTTAGAGAGGAGCCTGCAATACACTCTTGAAGATAAAGAGACTTTGGTAACTTGTTCTACCATCAGCAAACCACAGACCAGAACAGTCTAGACTGAGGCCATGGTAATGACACACCACATCCCACTGAGGAGCGGAGTGGAAGAGAAGGACAATACATCAGCCATAACATTATGACCACAGACACGTGAAGTAAATAACACTGATTATCTGGTTACAACAGGACCCATCAGTCAGTGGGTGGGATAGAAGACAAGTGAACATTAAGGCTTTCAAGTGGATGTGTTGGAGGTGTAGAAATCTGAACCAAGGTCAGCCAAGGCTTCACTGGTGTGCATGGGGAGTGATTGATAGACCATGATGCATCACAGCATAGAGTACAAAGCCTCTGCTGCGTGGCCTTTTTAATTATGGTAAAAATGTAGCGTAGCCTTACCCTTAGGGGTCTGAGCCTATTTTGTTTTTGGATACTACATTTTGCCTTTACATAACACAAAAAAAATGTTTAACATGCCCATACATTATTATTGGATTGGTTTTCCCATGTATACTGTATGGAAAGAAATGCAACGCCTGCCCATCTCATCCCATATACATATTTTGTTGTACCATCAAATTAAAACAATCATATCTCCAATTTTACGTGGTCTATCAAAGTCAAATTACAACTGGGAGAGAGTTTCACACAACCACATGTTATTGTGAAGTTGACCGTAGCGCTACATGTGCCCTAGTGTCGTTTTAATGGCACTTTGAAGACGTCATGTGATCTGATCATGCTGGTGTGATCATAGACCCCAGAGGGTTAATATTAATACAAAATATAAGAACAAATGCATCGACTGGTAAAAATATATGCAGTAATCGTACACAAATAATCTCGTCTCAGTCTGTATAAGGATTTCACAGTAAGACACATGTTAAGTCCAAAGGAGTTGGTGGTTGAAAGGTTTCAGTCTGATATCTATCTACTCATCTGTATGCTGGTTTTGTTTCAAGCACAACCTTGTCAGCCATGGATGGATGGATGGATGGATGGATGGATGGATGGATGGATGGATGGATGGATGGATGGATGGATGGATGGATGGATGGATGGATAGATGGACGAATGGATGGATGGATGGATGTCAGCTGCTCTGTGCTAACTGTGTGCATGTGAGTAAACTTACGTGGAAATGCTGCTCCATCACTTGGATCTTGCCTTGTTCTGGACATTTCTTCAAAGCGTGCTCTGCAAACTGGCAAAGGATCTCTACCATCTGTCCACAGAGAGAGGTGAACATTAAAAAGGTGAGGTACTCCAGAACAAAAAGGTTCAATACAACAACGACAGCGGTTGGGTTTGGTTTCCTGTTCTTACCTTGTCGCTTACAACTGCCTTCCTTTTACTGGGGTCTCCAAAAAGGCCTGAAACAAACCGGCAAACAATCAGCAACATCAGATTTTATATCAATAAACAAAAAATAAATAGAAAATGAATAACAAACACTGTGGGAGCTGCTCTGAAACATTCAAAACTACACAGATCTCCCATGTTTTATTATGTGTTTCCAACAATATGACATAAGTTGACTGAGTGGCGGTGCAGATCATCTGATTAGTTTAACTATTACACAGAGTCCAGTTGTCATTCAAAATGATGCATACATAGACATATTTTGGTGAAATGTTCAAATCCATGTTAATAAAACAGCTTCAGGACCAACAAGTAAATATCATTTGTGTATCACACTCACCAACCACAGCTTTAGCAGTCCCTTCATGGAAGGACCAGGCCAGAGACAGAGCCTCAACAAAGTGCTCCTGCTTCAGCAGACAGTCTAGACGCTGGACACAGAGATGAGGAAGATGTGGATCAGACCAAGGATTTTCTACTAAAAACCTCCATTCATGGAGTTTTACAGATGAAATTAGATTATATTAGATTAAGCTGTATGTGTCCCTTACAGGAAATTGTCCTTCACTTAGAGCCGAGACGAGAAACAGTCACAAAAACATGGAGATTGTGATTATAAAACGATGTAGCAGCAGATCCTGTACCTACCAACTACCACACACATATCTATTCAAACACATTACACTCTTTTCAATGTTTTGAAAGCAGCGACCTGTACCAGCGGTCAGATGGAAGGAGTAGGAAATGTATTTATTTATTTTTTATTTATTTGTTTATTTGATTGGGACAGTGCACTTTAATGAACATGGGAACATGTAAATATGCCGGATTATAGCAGGATGCTAGTTTCCATCCGTAGTCCCAATTTCAACTCCCAACTGCTAAATGTGGGTTAAAGGTCCAGTGTGTAAAATTGGGGGAAAACCATGACATTTAGCATTCAGATTCTACTTTGCAGCGATCACTCACTCGCGCTCACCCCTCCTGTCAGGTGGCCTTCGAGAACAAAAAAACTTGTTTACCACGACTGGGGGTATTTCAGGAGCATGGAACGATGAGGTGAAGATCTAAAACATTTTACTTTCTTCATGTGTTCAATACTTATTCCCTGTGTCATTTCACTTTATTATTATATTCCACATTTATGGACAGATATGTTACCGACATCTGGTGAAAATTTCATGTCACTAGCCCCTTTAGAGACTTTAGAGACACTTATTTTCCCAGCTGTACATGGATAGACCAAGTAGGCCATGTCTGTATTTATCATATTGGTTCATTGGTTCTTGTACTGACGGATTCTTTCTTTTTTTTCTCATTGATGTTTGAGGCTTCCATGATGAAAATCTCCCCATCATGGGACAAATGAAGGAATATCGTATCTTATTCTGTAAACAGTGTTTCAGATGGGTTGATTCACAGTATATTTACTTCACAGATCCTCCCTTAAACGAGGGTGTTGTCATCCTGTGATAACGAGTACACAGACTTATGTGGCCTACTTAACCAGACAGTAAATCATTCATTCATACCTCTCTCCAGTTCCTGAGAGTCATGATGTGAGCCGACTGCAAGACAAGACAATATCACATTGTTAAAGAACAGTTTATACCAATGTTACAGAATAAAAACCAACATCATAGAAAGCTCTCAGTTTTTTTTTAAAGTATTTTTTTTTGTTGCTTTTTTATGCCTTTATTGATAGGGATAGTAAAGAGTCTGACAGGAAATGGGAGGCAGAGATGGGGGGAATGACACGCAGTATATGGCCGTCCGACGCGGGACTCGAACCGGGGCCGCCTGCAGCGAGGACTATAGCCTCTGCATATGGGGCGGGTGCTCTACCAACTGAGCTAAACACCGCCCAAAGCTCTCAGTCTTTGTTCTTCTCTGAAAGGGTTTGTCATGGACAAAAAGACACCTGATCTAATCAGAATATATCTATCGAGGACAGATGCAATAAGTAACTGGCACAAATATGTCAGATGAGTATGCACAAATAAATACATAATTATAACTGATTCATTGAATATGGGAGGGGGCATGTCCTATAGAGCTGTAGGCCCATGTCTCACAAGCTGACAAAAAGTTTAAAGGGATACGCCAACATGTGTCTTGCCTCACTTCCAAGTCCATGACCAGCAGATAGACTCAATCCTTTGACTGTGCGTGCAGTAACAAGGGAGATAGGGGATGGAAATTAGCCACGTGGCTATAATCCCACATATTTACATGTTTATGTTTATTTAGCTCAAGAAACTGAAATCTGTATGGGTAGTGTTAGCCTGCCTCCACCTAAAGTCATCAGAGACACTCAGCAACCGGACAAACGGACCTGTGAGATCTTCACGTCTCAGAGCTGACAAAACTCTCATGACATCAGGCATCTTCTGCGGAAGGCGGAGATCGGTCAAAACAGAAAACCACTTGGTTGAAGAAACAGAAAACTTAAACAGTTTATTTTGGTTCAAGCTAGCTACATCGAGGGTAGGTTAGCTTCCTATTTCAAAGTAAAAGCATTTCTGTATGTAAAAAGCAACGGGTGTTTTATTTTGTGAAAGTAACTAGAAGTAGGCTAAGTGCGTTGGTCACAACAGCTAGCTTGAGTAGCGCCAAATTCATCCAAACAAAATTGTAAAAAGCTGGTATTTAGACAAATTAACGACACACTGCTGATCTAAAAACAGCTACTTTCTCAACTAAAAATGTTTGAAATGTTGATAAAGTGATATATTTACAGAGTTTAGAGCTAAAATGAAAGCAGCTTCTGACTGCTGATTTCAGCTTGGGTAGGAGGCAGGCTAACACTACCCATACACTTCCAGTGTTTGAGCTAAGCTAATTACGGGCGATACAGCTCTATCTCCCTTGTTACTGCACACACAGTCGAAAGGATGGTGTTTATCTGCTGGTCATGGACTCAGGAGTGAGGCAAGACACGAAAAAAAAAAACGTTGGCGTATCACTTTAAGAATTATCATTATTACTGAAGGATGCAGGATTTGAACCACCAACCCTCTGAACCCACAGGTGCTCTTTAAAACATGGTTATCAATGAATGGATTGATTGTTTATCAATGATTGGTCAATGAAGAATCACACACGGTACCTTGGTGCCCAGGAAGACGACCTGTCCTGCGTAGCTGGAGACGGACTGATAACAGGCCTTCTCCCCAACTAAAGCCTGAAACACAGATGCACCGTTAACCCTCCACATGCCACTGGAACAAGGTCACATGTGAAAGTTTAGCTACCACACAGAGAGACAGAGGCCGGTGGTGGAGCCAGGTAGTGGGTGAATGGAAAAAAGAGCGGTGGTGACGACAGAAAGTGTGAGAAGGGAGGTGAGTGACAGATAAATCAACCTCAGTTAGTGTGGATGGAAAATTGACTGTAAATTGGGATAAATTGAGTGAACTTTTACCCCTTTAAAGGTGATTTAGCCCCAAATTTTCAACAACTTACCCTTTCAGATCACCTCTGATAGAATCAAGTACTTGGGAATTACAATCCCCAAAGACCACAAGCTGATTTCTACATTGAATTTTTTGGATCTGATAAGACAAATTAAAATCCAGTATTGAATCCTGGAGACTGTTACCTTCACCTCTGATAGGTCATGTCAATGTAATTAAAATGTAACACTGCCCAGGCTCCTCTACCTCTTCCAGAACTGACCTATATCCATACCCAAATAAGGCAAAATGCATATCTAGGTTACGCCACTGGCCCCAACTTCCTAACAGTCCTTCTCCTCAGCTCAATCCCTCACATCCGTCACAAGCTCTTTAAAATTTAGTACCATATATGAAAAACCATTATGTTGGTAAACCATGACTTCCCTGCCTCACTGACTGATAACACTTCTTTTCTCTGGGAAAGTAAGGGTATTGCGGACCTTAATCTCAATAAAATTTTCCATCTCCACTCAGCTGAAGGAAAAACATTCACCATGAGATACACATTTCTTCAATTATCTCTAGATCAGAGATTTCATCTGTAAAAACATCCCTCACTTTCAGCCAATGCCAGCTCCTGGCCAGCTGTCCTATGAATCGCCTTCCTGACACTGACAGACTC
Organism: Decapterus maruadsi; assembly: GCA_030347415.2. NCBI lineage: Eukaryota > Metazoa > Chordata > Actinopteri > Carangiformes > Carangidae > Decapterus > Decapterus maruadsi. The sequence goes on along the minus strand of CM064892.1, from coordinate 26,025,270 downwards.
ATCTTGTGATCTTTTCATATCTTTTGGTTTTGCCCTAAATCGCATCAATTCTTATCTGATATCTTAATGCATGTATGTGTGACCTCCAGACTTCCCTCCTGTCAGGCTGTCCTAAAGTCTCTAAAGACCTTCCAATTGGTGCAAAACGCTGCTGCTGGCATCCTGACTGGAACTAGAGAAAGAGACCATATTTCTCCTGTTCTGGCTTCTCTACACTGGCTCCCAGTAAACTCTACAATAGATTTTAAAGTCCTGCTCCACTACATGGCCAGGCACCCTCATATCTTGAGGAACGTATAGTCCCCTATCACTCAAACAGGACACAGACTTCACAGACCCCACTTCTTTGGAATCATCTTCCAATCCAAATCCGCGGGGTAGACACCCTCTCCATTTTCAAGAATAAACTTAAAACCTTCCTTTAGTATATGGTTAGGGATCTGAGTATGGCATCTTTTCTTAATGTCTTCTTAAAATTAATTTGTTTTAACTTGGCTTCGAAGTAGGTTCAATTTTATCCGTATGATTGTTATTGCTGTTGTCTTATCACCTTTTGATCGTTTTTTGATTAATATTATTTTTAATTGTTTGATGTTTTGTTTAAAGCACCTTGAGATGCATTTTTTGTATGAAAGGCACTATATAAATACAATTATTATTATTAAATGCCTTTCTGAGGTAGTGTATATAACAGCAGTATTCACTCACACACCCCGACACCTTTCTAGTTGCCTTCCTTTAAGGCCTGGCTGTCACCAGTCACCGCTGTGTTGCACATGGTGAGGATTCGACACAGTGTCTCTCAGCACTAAAACCTCTGACAATGTGGCAGCCATTCTACCTGTATGTCTCAAGAATGACCTCACAGTTGTATACACTGATCATATTCCTCTCTGTCACCTGAACAGATTCAACTGTTTTATTATTTTGTTTTTATGTTTGTGTTGTACTATTTGTTACACATCTGTACATTCAAAAAAATCTACATAGAAATGACTTTTTTTGTTTAAACCATAACCAAGTGTGGATTTTTACGTCTAATTAATGACAAGACTCACAACAGTGGGTCAAAAGCAATAAATAAACACAATAACAGGACAACTGTGTTTGTTTCATTGTGTGCAACCTGCAGCTCCAACAGCAGCCTCACCTCATCAGTCAGTATGTTGACATGCACAGCTTAATCCAGCTATGCTCAAACTTTGATTTGGATGTCTCTCTCTCTGCTCCACTTTGTGCCGTCTCTGCTGTTGTGGAGCATGCACACATGCATTGTCCAGTTTCATTCAGATTAAGGCGAATACATGCTGAAGAAAATCTATTTCTTATCGCATTATCTGGGTGTTTTAATCTGAGTTGGAGAACTCCGATATTAGTCAGACTAACGCGTTTACATGCACTTCAGTTGTCCAGTTATATTCAGATTAAGGCCATAATATGTTTTTCTCAAGTGTCATGTTAACGTACTGTGTGTTTAGACTTCAGGTTCTTAACGGTGGAAGTGAAAGCTGATTTGAGTTTAGCTTCTGAGCTCAGTTACTGGGTTCAGATCATCTGGTTTCATAGCTCTTAGAACCCGTGGTATGTTTTTTGAAACTTTAAAAAACGTAAGCTCTTCTCAGCCCAACGTTACTGTGTGTACATATAAGATCAGCTCCCTAGTTTATCTCTCCAGTCCGTTTCATAACCACTGTCACTTTAATGTGAGGACTGTAACACAACCTCTGATCTTGTCCCCGATCAGCTAATCCCTCACCAGAGCCTGGGAGACATTCCCTCCAGTGGCCAGCGATTTGAAATGTCGGCTGTTATAGACCAGTTGCACCTGCTCCAAGTCCAGAGTCTCCAAAACCTCTTGACTGGGCCGGTCCACCACGTGCAGTTTTTCATGGCTGTCCACCAGGACCAGTGTGCGACTGTTGATCCACTGCAGAGACACAGAGACACGGGAGAACAAGTCACAGACCGTGGCAGCAAACACCACAGACAGGACTCATCAGGACCTGCTGACCTGTCCAAACCAGGTTCCACATTCCACTATATACAGGGGGCACAGTTCTGAGGGGGCAGGGGGGTGTTGCTACCATCATGAACTTACACTCAGATTGATGATGTCACAGCTGAGATGGAGCTGTCTTTGCTTGATGACATGGATGGTCCCTGACTCCTCCTTCTTCACCTGGACAAGCAGCAGAACAGAGGTCAACATTTGTATATGTATGAGGCCTGTCTTAGTCTGAGGTAAATGTCACTTATTGTGACTGTGTCTGTTGATGATATTGTCTGTGAAAGGAAGGGAATGATCAGCCTAGGACTGCACCAGAATGGCTACTGTTACTGCAGCACGTTGTACATAGAAACAAGGTCAAAATGACTGAACCTTCCCAAGACAGGGACGGAAATGTAACTGGAAATAAAATCACTGGACACTGGAAAAAGAATAAATCCAGTGCTGCGGAAACTTAAAGTGATACGCCAAACTCCATGCTAGCTGTTGTGACCAACTACTTCTGGTTACTTTAAATAAAACAATCTGCTGCTTTAACTTGAAACAGGGAGTTAAACTACATTCAGATTTTAGCTTGAAACAAAATAAAGTATTTCAACTACTTTTGACCGGGTCATTTTTTTGAGTTGATGTCTATTCAAGTTTTGTCAAGCTCTGACAGGTAACATGTAATATTTTCTATTTTAAAAAAAAAAATCTATATAATACTGATCTTATTTTACCATTATTGTGTTCCAGAACTCTCTCTGGTTGGACTCAAAAGGACATAAAAAAAAATCATGTCATTGAGTGCTTTAAGTGTTGTAGTTGAACTAGCTTAACTACAATTTGCTGTAACTTGCTGGTAGTTAAACTACATTCAGTTTTTGTGCTACATCAAGTATTTCAACTAGTTTTTGGGTCATTTTTTTGTAACTATTCAATTTAATTTATTTCATTTACCATTATTGTGTTTCAGAACTCTCTTTGATAAAAGGCATGAATCATGTCATCTAGTGCTAGTGTTAGTGTTAATGTTAGTGCCTCTGAAGTTCCTGTCATCAGTTCCTGCGATCTAGAATATGTCTGACTGACTGTCTTGACTGATTTACATTTCTGATTTACAAGTGGGTATGGGTGTAGGACGTTCATTTCCTCTTTATATTACCCACTATGTCTATAGATTACCCAACATGTCTATGGTGAACCTACAGAATGTTGACCAAAAATGTCTGCTTTTCTTCTTTAAAGGGCCAACGAGGAGTTTCTATTCGGTTATAAAACAGTCTCACAATTAACTGGAAAATGGTACACAATTACACTTTTAATGGCTCCATTTGATCAAAAATCCGTTTTGTTCCTCGTTATTTTGTTATTATTAGTGCCTCTGAAAAGTTCCTGTCATCAAATGGAACTACGACGGTATCTGAATTTGAACCTCTTTGACTTTTTTGATTACATTTTTTGTTGACTGATTTACATTTCTGATTTACAAGTGGGTATGGGTGAAAGGACGCTTTTCAAAATTTCCCTTTAAAAAATAAAACCACTTGAGTCTATAAGTAGTTTAAAACTACTACATGTCTGATTGAACCAGGGGTAGAAAGAGTTTGTTTGACCAAAATGTCAGTTTGTCTTCCTCAACACTGAATAAATTACAATCACCAGTTATGATGCAGTAGCATTTAGCTGTAGCTTGGGCATAAGCAGCAATACAAACACATGTACGCCAGAAGTTGCATTGTCTAGTTACCTGTAACTTCTGTTACTTTATTATGTCCTTTAATTTAGATTGTTGCTTGGACATTATTTAGTTTGTTCGCTTTCTGCTCTTTTACAATATTCTTTTATATTTTTGAAAAACAGTTTTATTTGATGCATCATGGACTTCAACATATAAGCAGTAAACAAAAAAGAGCCTAGATTGTATAAATGCATTTAGGTGTATTATAAATGCTCAATAAAAGGACATGGAAAAAACAAACCAATGTCCAATACCTGGAGGAAGTGGACCGCGTCCCCTTTACAGAAAGCCAGGACTGGGTTGACTGTCTTCTGGACTGGAACAAACTGCCAGGCCAGCTGAGGAACGCTGGACGGGTCAGACTGCAGAGCAACAACAAGACACAATAACATTACAGCTCCTGCTTTAACTTCATTTCCTAAATGGTCGTCGTTGTTTAGGCTGAACGCTTTACATGGTTGTTGAACAGCACATTTGTGTTATGTTTGTCCTGATGCTTTTCTTCTACACTTTGTTTTGAGTGACAGTGTCACAGCAACACACAGATAGGGCCCAGGGCTGTCACAATCTTGGAGTGTTAGTTGATTACTTTTGACCATTCAAATAATTGAGATTAATGATTTAATTGTCATATGATCATTTTATATATCTATTAAAGTATAAGATAAACATAATATTAATTATACACATGAAGAAGAGACATTTATTGGCTTTGCATCTAAATCCATGATGCTGATGTCAATAGATGTTGATTGAAATGTGATCGTTGAATATTAGAAATGAAACTCAGTTTGTGGATCAACTCGTGTCATTAAACCATAGAAGAAGAAGAGGGCACAACGTGATGATGTCATTAAAAGAGGAGCAGTCAAACTTCAAACGGTGGAAAACAGCGAGGACACAGTGATGAAAAATGACATATCTGTTACTTTGATCAAGCTGTTTACATACACATGAATGGAAACCATGCAATATGACTGCAGTCAGCTCAAATAATTGCAATCGGCATATTGCAATTGCAATAATTGTTACAGGCCTTTTACAACAGTATATGTATTTTGAGTTGGCCCATTGCCATAATCCCTATAGTCATAGCAGTAGGTTCGTTACCTTTAATCGTTGGTGCAAGCTGTTTTTTAGAATAGCGGAGCAGAGCCGTGAGCTGCTCAGAGCTATACTACAGATGCTAATGATTTCTTGGTTTCCCTCATCAAAGTCATCAAATACACAATCCAACATCTCAAAAACGCTCTCACTGACAAGTTGTGACCTGCACATTCACCATGATAATAACAGAACGTTACTCGACAGAGTTGTTTGCACCGACAATTAAAGGTAACAAACCTACTGCTATGACTATAGGGATTATGGCAATGGGTCAATTTGCCAAAATGTTGAACTATCCCTTTAAACTGCTCATCAGTATGAATTCGTGTTTACCATGTGTAAGTGGAACCGTACCTTACTGTAGGCAAACGTCAGCCAGACTTTCAGGGAGGGCTTCAGTCCAATGACCAGAATCTGAAGGAAGAAACCCAAAAGACAAAGATGTAACAAACTTTATGGAGTTGAATGGACAGGCACAAGTGGCTACACTCTGTGTGTGTGCATACTTTGGTAAGAGAGGCCATAGCCAGCAGAGAGTAGTGTGTGATGGGATGGTCTCTGAAGTCTGGTGGGGTACGGAGCGGCTCGATACAGCAGACTTCTCCTTTAGAGCCACTGAAGAGACAGCGAGAGTCACAGGAGCGCATCCCCATCACCCTCCTGCAAACAAGGACACACACAGAGGACGGAACAGCTCAAGCCCATATATGGTCATGTATCTGAACCAAGCTAATTATAGTTTTAAAATGCTTATTAGGTTTTATTTTTATTTAGTTTTTCAGTTTAGTTTTTATTTTCTATCCTGCAACTTTAGCCATCTCTAAGAAAACTAAAACTAAGCTGCAATTCAGTTTAGTTACTTTAGTATTGTTCATTGTAGTTTTTATTTAGTTTTTGGAAAAAATGTCATTTTTATTTCTATTTCAGTTTATAAAATTCACTGCTAGTTTTAGTTCTAGTCTTAGTTTTCGAGAACCTTTGAAGTTAAATGAAAGTATCATGTGAAAACACAGTCAAACAGTTGACAATCCACTGGCAGACAGATTCCAGACCAGCATGAAACAGTTGACAGCGAGACAGACCACAGTGAGACGGTGGTTTGACTCAGGTAGGGGTTTCGCACCGTGCTGGTTCTGGTCACTCAACCCAAAATAGTTGTTGTTTTTTTCTTGTGAACAATGACATCATCAGTGGGCGTGTCGTATTCCAGGTTGTGAAGATGAGCAGGAAGTTGTAGACCACAGGAGGAGGCTCATGTATAATAAAGCTGCTCTACTCAGACTCTATGGTTCCATATGTGAAGTGAGTCATTCACCTGAAGGCCAGCTCGAACACTGATCCTCCACTGTCATTACACACTGCCAGCGTAGGGTCATCTGTGAACTACACAACAACAGCAGAGGGACAGACACCAGGGGGACATGGTCAGAGACACATTACTATAAGATCACCATGCAGCTGAGAGCATGTGTGTAAGTGTGTGTGTGTGTGTACCTTCACATGTAATATAGCTGTCCCAGGAGGGTGGGCATCAGTGATTGTTCTCAGAAGTTTCCCATTGGCTAGATCCCACATGGTAATCTACAGAGAGACAGACAGAGAGACAGATGGAGACAGAGACAGAGACTCACGTCTTAACTTGCACCATTATTTTTACCTGATTTATACCTATTGTAATGTACTTTATATGTAATATAATTACAATATTTCTTGTGACTACTGTCAGATTGTGTTTCCCTCCTGATGGAGCCTGTTTGTGTGTCGGTGGACTGTACCTGTCCTTTGGCAAACCCGCAGAGAAGTCGTGAGCAGTCATGGTTGATGCTGAGAGCGGAGACGGCTCCGAACTCGGCCCCCGTCGTCTTGGTACCCAGACACAGTCGCAAGGCCTGGTTGGTATCTGGACCGGAGGACACACAGCGTCAAGAAGAAGAAGAGGAAGACAAAGTGGTGTAGACAAGAGCTACAATAGGTTTAAAAGAAATCAAAGTTTTCCCATTCCACAAGTGTAAGAGTGGAAAAAACAGAACAACATCTATACAAACACACACACACACACTGCCACTGAATGAAGAAAAGCAATAAAAACAACAAGAACAGAAACCAAAGAACAAAGCATGCACCAGAGCAGCTCGGCCAAAACTCAATGGACAGAGGCAATGACGATCGAGAGTCGGGCTGAACACAATAATATGAACACGAGCAGATGGTCGTACCTTTTCCTGCCCCAGCATCATTAGTCAGCAGTATAAAGAGACATGGGTCAGCCCCAGTCACAGCCCAAACACAGCACACTTACAACTTTACACTCATTGACTGTGCACGGAAGAGGATTAGGGACACTGATAATAAAAAAAAAGAAGTGAGTTCTGACTTTTTTTCTCAGAATCCTGACTTTAATCCCAGAATTCTGAGTTTAAAGTCTGAGAAAAGTCAGAACTCACTTCTTTTTCCTTCTTCTTTTTTACAGTGACCCTATTCCTCTTCCGCAATATCTGTGCACATCAGCAGCTCTCTGTGTGTTGGAGAGACTTTTAGTCGGCCTAGGTGACATTCAGTATCCCAGTACTATATTAATTTTGATATTAAATGTAAATCAACCCTAGGCTGCACTTTTAGCTGAATATGGTGCCATGATGATGGTGCCTGGATATGATGATTCATAATGACAGATTAGAAAAATGAAATAAATTTGCATGTAGTCAGTAGCAAACAGTGTGTCAGTGGTGGTTTGTGATTGCCCCGCCCACTTTTCCTGCAACAATCCCACCAACTTCCTGTTAGAGCCCCGCCCACTTTTCATAATAGACCCAATTCCATATCCATATGTAGACACGCCCACTTTAAGTTACAACTCCACCCACTCCTCCAACAATTCCCACTATTCCCTGTGTATATAACCCCGCCCACTTTCCATTAAAACCCCACCCATTCCCCAATAGCCCTGCCCATTTTCCTTTATAGCCACCCCCAGTCATACCCCACCCACTTTCTGTTATAACCCCGCCCATTCTCGCCATAGCCCCTATATTCTGCTATAGTCCCGCCCACTCTCAGTCATGGCTCCACCCACTTCCTGTTACAACCCCGCCCACTTTACACTTTACGTTACAGGCCCTAAAACTGTAGAAACCAAAAATAACACTGATACTGATTAAAATGTTGCAAAAGAGTGTCATTTTTAACTTTAACCACAGGCTGAACTGTTCACATAAACAGAAACGTTGACCAGGGGTGCCCAAACTTTTGCATGTCACGATAAATCTTTATTAAGACACTTTTGGCGGCAAGAAAGAAAGCTCAAATGATTTTCAAATTGACCCTTTAACCCTGGACCAGAGGTGTAGGATTGTGAAAGAAAACTATTGTATGGAGACACTTTCGTTTTAAAACATAAATTGGAGAAATGCACTGAAGACTGGGAAACATGGATTATGTATGCAGCACTGTCTCCAACCTCATGTTCATCAAAAATAAAATAGTTTTCACTTTCACTTCACTTGATTTCAGCTGATTTTGATTCTTTAATTGATTTGAAATCTGAAATAATTCCTCTTTTACAAGGTTTGAATTCCTTAGAACATCAGTCAACACTTTATATCGTGTTAGCACTGTTTCTAACTAAAACCAGCAAACAAACTGAATTCTCTCTGCTGGGATCAAAGTCAGCCTTGTCACCTGACATACACCGATGTTTGTGCCTGTGCACGTAGCAGATAATGTATTTCTGAGCTGTGTAAACACTCATTCACTGTGTGAACGTCTGTGTACTGAGGAAAAGCTGAGATTTCTCCTGTCACTTTGAGTGTTATAATGTAATAAAGGAGAGTTCTCACTATAATCACTGTGGACTGAGCAACATCCAGTCACATTGATTGGTCAGAGCCGACGCTCCAGACCACTGAATGCTCACCCTGCTCACGTCCTGCCCTGTACAAATAACGGCTACTCATTTCAAAGAGGGTCCAAACAAAAGCTCCTGCTGATGTAATCAGTCTAATCCACTCCTGTCTTGGTGATAAGGTGGTGACCACGTCCGGGAACAGAGGTGAGCAGGCGCTTGATATGAGGCCGATAAGGAGGGAGTCGACTGGTGCCGAGAGGACCTGATTACCTGAGTCAATAAAAACCCACTGAGAGTCAGGACCACATCCGAGACCTGGACCAGCACTCTCAGCTCAGACCGCTTCAGGCTTGTTTCCTCTGTCCTGCAGAAGGTGAGTTCTACATTCACATCTTGACTGACAGCAGTAGATATTCATGACTCCAGCCTGTCTTCTATGTAAACTGTTCAACATACTTTCCTTATTCAGTTGTTCTCTCTTTGTACTATTATTGTCTAATTTCAGATTCAGCTGCAGTTTTGAGTTTTAATCACATTTAGTCAACTTCATCATTTTCTATTTTTATTCCTTTGACATTTGTCTTAGCAGCAGTCAAGTCATCAAACTTTAGTTTCTGTATTCTGTCTGTGTGTGGGCAGCTGCACAAACACCGTATGAAAACTGACATGACAGTGTTGTGAACTCTTGGGCCATCCTTTGAGCTGACCACAATTATTCTGTATAATCATTTACATTTTTTCCATGTATCTGTATACAGCTGGACAGAAATGTCACACTTCATCACTATTTCCTAATCGTTTTCCACTGTTCCACCATATCCTCCTGAGACCCGGCAATGCATTTTTGTCCTCTGTGGGGGACATAACCCCCAGTCAAGTATAATTTATATAATCCATGTGAATGCTATTGTCCCTTTAAGAGGAGACATTGGGCTCTCATTTGATAGTTCAGTTGTGGGTGTGGGGTCAACACAAAAAAAAACATTGTCTTTTCAAAATAGCGCATCCAAAATCCACATTTTATGGCAACAAGAGCAGTAAGTCATCAATTTTTTATAGATATCATGTTTCTGTTGCCAAAAATCAAGTTGTTTCTTTAAAATTAAAGTATTGGCTTCCATTGGTATGATTTTTAAAAGGTCACAGTAATTTTAACCCTTTCAAAACACAACTTTTATTCAATGTCCTCTGTAGTGGACATCGGGACTTGCTAACCTCCATTTATATGGAATTTGCACCGGGCACTTTTAAAATCTTTTCTGGAATTATTTTATGTTTCACTGGTTTTTTAGTCTTATGTCGTAACTTTTATATCAATTTTATGAATAGCAGCACTTCTGGTTTCTGGTTAGGCCTATTTGTTTCTTTTATCCTTAATGTGCACATGTTCTTTTAAATGTTCTATTTCTGATTATTTGTCTGATGTTTTATGTCTTGACTCTTGATGACACTGCAGAACTAGTTTACCCCCTGGGGTACCAATAAAGTAACCTGAACCTATAATACAGAGCGGCACAGAGGGCCCATTGAGGCAAAGGGGTTTTTGTTAGAATTTAACCCTCAAACAGCCCTTAAGGGGTCACAGAACGTGAGGACCAGCCAAAATGTCACCTCACTCTGATGGTTTTTAACTAAAACTAGTCCGCACAAACTTTTATGCTAATCTGTCATCTTTTCCCATTGACAAATTGCATTGGTAAAGGTCAAATTGAAATATTCTGATTTCCTAACTTCTAAACAAATATGTTTTCTTCATGTAACTGTCTAATTTACTTAAATGTTCAACAAATTGAAAGATTTTTTAAAGAAATCCACTCAAAATGAACTCACTATCATACATTTACATTATTACATTCTGTATGAAGCAAGTCCCGATGTCCTCTACAAGGGACATTCAATTAAAAAAAATTTAAAAAAAAAATGTTGCAATATGTTTCTTTGGACCACAATATTTGAATTACCATAAAAAAAAATAAAAAGTTAAACATTTTTTCCTCCGGGTCTCAGGATGGTCCTCTTTTAATGACATCATCATGTTGTCTCTTCTTCTATGGTTTAATGACACATGAGTGGAGCCACAAACTGTTTATCTGGAGGATCTTAATTTCTAATATTCAATGAGCATCATTGAATCATGGATTTAGTTGTAAAGCCAATAAATCTTCATGAAGTGTAGTGTTATTAAACTATGTTCAGGCTTATACTATCATTTTGTCATAAATCGATCAGAAAAAGACAAATTAATCATTAATTGCAACTATTTGTGTGGTAATTGGCCGTCGACTAAAACTTCATGATTGTGGAAGCTCTACTCTGACACACACATAATGTAAGTGCTACTGAACTAACTGAAGTGATTCTGTCTTGTTTCCAGTTCATAGCTTTCCTCTCCCCCTCCACCGCTCCACAGCCAATCACAATGCCTCATCGTTTCTGCTCTGTTGAGATTAACAACAACTCTGGCTCCTACACTCTGGCCAACGCCAGGTAACTGCTGCTTTCCTTCTCATCGTCTTACGCAGGTTTAAAGTTGGCATAAGAAAGTCTCTGAGCTCTTTTTAGATCGGCGGGTCAGAGACGTGAGCTGCTCATGAAATGGTTCTTTCGCCTTTCCCTCAAAACTCATACACAACCCAACACTCCAAAATGCTCTGGTGAAGAAGTTATGACCTGCACATTCCCCACGCTATGAAATAATACTGCATATGAAGCAAATACTCGGAAGTACTTGTACTTTTGAAATCACTCCGCCCAGCAGCCATGTCTGGAATGTAGTTCTGGCTATGCATTTGCCTCGAAAAGATTTTTGTATCGTAATGTTACATTTTCACTTGATAGCGTGATGAATGTCACAACTTCTCCAGGAAAGCGTTTTGGAGTTGTTAGATTGTGTATTTGATGAGTTTGATGAGGAAAAGGGGAAAGTACCGGGCGCCTCCATTGCGTTAGCTGAGCAGCTCACGTCTCTGCCCCACCGATCTAAAAACAGCTTGCACTGACAATTAAAGGTGATGAACCTACCCCTAGACTATAGGGATTGTAGAAATAGGCGAATATACCAAAATGTTGGACTATCCTTTTAAGTTTTGAATAAGTGCCAATCCAGTCTGTGTATAAAATGTCAGATTCTACTTTTTTCCTCAGTTTGTGCTGTTCCATTGCAAACAAAATAAATACACTTGTATTTACCAAAGCATTTGTAGTTGTAATGACTTTCCAGGAGAAACTGGGGCATTATCTGAAAAATGTGCAGGGGTGGTATACATTGTTGAAGTTTATAAAGATACAAAGTGGTGAACCACATGATGGGTTTAGGAAAGGGTTAGACCAAGTGACCTCATCCAAGAACTACTGTAGGACTGGGACTAAGTGAATGGGTGACTGAGAAATAGAATCTAAAGGGGCCAGACAGCTCAGGCGTCCGTGTCCATAAAGCCTCTGGTTGGATCCTGACATGCTGTCTCTGTCCTCAGGGTGTTCACCGAGAGCGGCTGCTGTGAGGTCCCCCTGCCGCCCATGGTGGGTCCCTACTCCAGTGTCACGGCGATGTTCAACAAGACCACCGGGGCTGCGACCGGATCCGTGGGCGTCTTCACCTACGATCTCCTGAACGCCGACCTGAACGACTACAGCCACGTCGTGGCCGTCATGTTCTCGGTGCCGTACGACCGCATCCTCTACTCCAACTGGTTCGGCGTGGGAATCTTTGACAGAGGGAACGAGTGCGACCGCAACCTCTACGATATCATGTACAGCGGCAGTGAAAACAACTTTGTGAGAGCGAAGGCCGACGGCTCCTGCATTTCTTATGAGGGAGACTATGCTATTGTCAGTGCCAGCATGTCAGACTCAGGGGAAGCAGTCCTGAGGGTGGACATCACTGACACTGGCTATTAACCTCTTCACTCCGCCCAGCAGCCATGTCTGGAATGTAGTTCTGGCTATGCATTTGTCTCGTAATGTTACATTTTCACTTGATAGCGTGATGAATGTCACAACTTCTCCAGGAAAGCGTTTTGGTCCAACTGTTGGTTACAGTAACTAAGTAAAAGCTCAATCAACTGGTACAGGTGGTAACAGAAGTGGTTGGATTTAAAGAGCTGATGTCTTACAAATAAAGACTGATCAGATCATCTTCTCTCTGTCAAGAGTTTTTATTCCTACACACACATATAGAGTGAATTAAAGGTCCAGTGTGTCAAATGGGGGAAAACCGTCACATCCAGCGTTCCAATTCTAGTCTGAAGCGCTAACTCACTCGCACTCCCCCCTCCCGTCAGCAAAGTGACGGTGGCCCGCGAGGACAAAAACATGTGACCGGGACGACTGGGAGCATTTCAGGAGCATGGAGCGATGAGGTGAAGATCTAAACTATTTTATAATATGTCTGCTGTTTCCTCCTGCTCCTTCTGTCCTTCTACCTTCTTCTTCGTTGGTTTATTTATGAACCACATTTTGCTCTCTGGCTGGATTTTCCATTCAGGCTGCCGTACAAACATGGCGGTGCAAGATGGCGACACTCTCTAAAGCAAGATCCTTGCTTTATGTAGTGTATATATATAAGAAGAATTATAAGGCTATAAGAAAACCAAACAGATTTTATTTTATAGTGATTATATACTAATACAAATATATTAATGGGTAGTACTGTATATTCAGATCATTCCAATAAACCTTCCAATTATTACACACTGGACCTTAAACATAGCAGCACTGTTTAATTATATACACCAATTATATTATATACAACTGCCTCTCAGGTCTCCAGATGCACTTTTAGGAATAAAAGACGACTCTGGAGTATTCATCAGCATGAGGGTGAGTCAATAATGACTGAATTTCATTTTTTGGTGAACTATTCCTTTAACCTCTAACAAAACCTTCAGACAGGTTTCAGATGGATTAATTCCCCACATTCTCCTCACTCCACCAAGATAATCTTGATGTGTTGAAGGAGGACCTGTGTCTGTCATTAAAGGTGCAGTCCACCTGTATTTAGGTGTGTGTCAGAGGGACAAACAGCAGAGGGCAGAAGAGAGTTAGCACCGTAAAGATCCTGGCCCTGGGACAGTGTTTAGGTCAGTTGGTAGAGCACCCGCCCCATGAGTTGAGGCTACAGTCCTCACTGCAGACGGCCCCGATTCGAATCCCGCATTGAGCGGCCCTTTCCTGCATGTCATTCCCCCTCTCTGCCTCCCATTTCCTGTCTCTCTCTCCACTGTGCTATCAATTAAAGGCCAAAAAGCCCCCAAAAATATGTTTTAAAGTAGGTAAATATAATTCTGTATAATAATGTGAGGAGTCTTTGTGTTGTGTATGATTCCTTTGCACTGTAAAATGTGTGAAATATGTTCTCCATCATTGTGCATCATGCGAACACGGTCATCGGGTTGAGACTCACCAAAGACCAGAGCCAGACCATGAGACGTCCCCACGGCGATCACACCTGACACTGTCTGAGCACAAAGATACACAAAGTATGTTTCATTACAGAGGAAGCCAAGAGAGATGAAAGATTTGAAGAATACATAACCACCACAAAGATGTCTGTCAGTGTCGTAGAGCAGATGCTGCTGACATACAGATGTGCACCTTCACCCTCTCTTTCTTCCACTGAAACAGCTGAACCTGAAGCTGAGTCAACAGATGTCCTTCTGTTGTGTTCAGCTCTACAGTCTGGTTTCAAGTTGATAGAAGTTACAAATTAAATGGAAACCTTCAGTGTGGGCCAATGACTTTATAGCACTGCTGGGCCCTGAGTGTCAGTTTCATTGTGTTGCAGTGAAAGCATGTTTTTCATTTACAATGAATGAACCTTGAACCCTAAAGTGATGGTTACGGCCGGTACCTGCAACATCTTCCTGTTCCTCTCAACTGTCGCCTGCTGGTAACAGCAACACTGGTGTTTTAGACTGACATTTTAGATTTAGTCTTAGTCTTTTGGACTAAAATGCTTATTAGCTATAGTCAATTTTAGTCATTTCTATATGTGATAGTTTTAGTCCAGTTTTAGTCGACGAAAACTCAAAAAGGTTTTAGTCTAGTTTTAGTTTTTAAAAAAAATCCGTTTTAACTTTTTTCCCAACACTTTTAAACAGTTTTTTTTTTACATCATCATACAAGAGTGTCACACAGCAGATCTACAAATTCAACACATTGCAACACATTGTGAGCTTGTAGATCGGCTATTTCCACCAATAATTACAATACATACATACAAACAATGTTTCCACTCAAAGGCAAATACTCTCTGGTCTAAGGATTATGCATTAGTTACACACAGATACAGTGGTAACAGTAGTGCAACAGCTTTTTTTCTGCTGGATTATATTTAAAATACGTCCATATATCTTCTGGTCGAGTGACAGCAGGTGTGTTGAGCAGAATGTGTGCTGCATGCCAGGTGGTGGGCGTGACCACACAAGGATGGGATGCAGCAGCGTTGTAGATACTTTTTAGGTTTTAATTGACAGATTGCACGCACACAATAAGGAGAAACGTCATGCATTTTGAACGTCTGACCATCCACCCTTCAGCGCCACGGAACGGCTGCACCGCGGCCATGGATCTATTATAACAGCCTATAATACTTCCATGACCGCGGCTCGTCTCAGCAGCGTCGTTCTATTTGTGACGGAGCCGTTGCTAAATCGTGTGAAGCTCTCTAGAGCAATGACAATCCACAAGATGGAATTTGGAGGCGATCGCAGCCCTGCTACAAATTTTACGTTTATTCTCGTCTCGTCAACAAAAACTCACACACGTCTCGTCATCAAAGAGCCATGTTTATCTCGTCACCGTCTCGTTGTCGACATGAAAAAAAGGGGCGTCAACAAAATAATTTTGCCATCGTCATGAACAGAAACATGACACCAGCAGCTTCATTTTGAATTCTAAACTTGCACAGCTTCAGCTATCACAAGCCGAGTGATGTCACCTCTGTTCAGCTGGACACAGTACTTGTAAAAAGTAATTAGTCATAGTTTCTTTTTTCCCCAAAAAAACGTAAACAAGTTAATAGCTGAATTACTACATTATAAAAGTAACTAATTAACAGGAAAAGTAACTATTGTGTTATATGTTCTTATTAAAAAGCTCAAATATGTCAAATGAATTGAACTCGCCCCCCTAACCTCCCATTTATCTGGAACTAACCAACTCACTCAGTATTCCTCCACACAGTTGGGATAAGCGGAGGAATAATAAATAAACAAAGGAATAATAAAATAAACAATAGCTACAATAAAATGTGTAGCCAATATAGACTTATACACTTTAATGGGTGTATTATTTTGTGACAGGACTCCTTGATGTTACGATAACAATGTTATTATGGGGGAAATGCTGTTATTCCCATCACTGCTATTTCCCATGTGAATGAATCATACTCACTATAGCAGTCGGAAGGCCAGCGTCCACCTTTTCCTGGAAGAGAAATTAAAACTTTTATTACGATGGAACACAAACTGTGTTCACAAAACATGTCACCTGGAGTGTGTGTGTGTGTGTGTGTGTGTGTGTGTGTGTGTGTGTGTGTGTGTGTGTGTGTGTGTGTGTGTGTGTGTGTGTGTGTGTGTGTGTGTGTGTGTGTGTGTGTGTGTGTGTGTGTGTGTGTGTGTGTAGTCTTACAGCAGCAGAGACGATCTGAGCTGAGATCCCCTTCAACAGACTATGTCGAAGAACAGAGCCATGAACTGTGGTGTTCAGATCCATTGTCCTCCGTTTCCTTCACACATGAACACACACAAGAGATTTTCCGTGTCATTACAATATGTGCGACCGCGTGCGTACGTGTGTGTCTGTGTGTCTTCATACCTTTTGATGTGCGCCGGGTCTCCGCTGTCGGAGCTGGCCAGAGAGGACGTGTCACAGGAGTGAGAGTCCATGTTGTCTGTGCTGAGCACACAGGTGTCCTCCAGGACGAAGGGCTCCTCCTCATCCTCCAGCTGCAGACACACACAAAACAAACACACCTCAGCTGTAAGCTTCATGTGAGTCTGCTACAGTCGCATCCGGAGGGGGGGGGGGCACATCTGGCCCCAGAAGAAGAAGACAAAGACCTAACACATCATAACACAGCATCTGGCATGTACTGGTGCTTTACCTACAGAGACTCAGGGTTCATGTGGTGCTACTGACTTGGTGCTGAGCTGCTACAGCTTGTACTGTGTTTATTAGTTTATTATAGATCCCCATTAATCAACCTCAGCTGTGACTATTTACATTTTTTAAATTTGTAATACACAATCTGAATGAATTGCCATCATCCCTATCATCATAGCAGTAGGTTCGTTACCTTTAATTATCAGTGCATGTTGTTTTGAGATCAGCGGGGCAGAGACGTGAGCTGCTCAGTGAACACAATGGAGGTGAACGGTACAGGTCTCCTGTTCCTCATCAAACTCAACAAATACACAATCCAAAAACTCAACAACGCTCTGTTGGACAAGTTGTGACCTGCACATTCACCACGCTATGAGATAATCATATAAGTGAGTTGTTTTCAAAGCATGTTGAACTATCCCTTTAAAGGTGTACAGAAAAGAAAAATGAATTTGAGCCTACTGTGGGTCCTAACATTAGTGTAATAACTCATCTATCAGATGATGTAGGCCAAACTTTATGCAAAATTCTATTTTTGATTAAATCTGGGATGAAAGTGTGTTTTTTTTATTTTCACATTGGATAATGTGGGCACACGGATTATACGTCACGTTGTCAAACATCTGAGACACACACACACACACCAAGCTCGGCCCAAACATTGAATATCCCGCCCACTCAACCAATCAAATTTGTTTTCCTTACTTAAAGTAAATTCATGCGGCAACTCGTGGAAACTCGGCGCGACAAACAGGACAAACGGCCAGTTCTGAACACCTTTAAAGCACTCCCTCTCACTCACATCTTGGTCCAGAGCCAGCAAGAAGAAAAGAAAGGACCTTGTCATCTCTGATGGTCTGACACCAGGTCTGACACCAGGACACCCCCCTCCCTCTGCAAACCCCATCGCTGGGAGCAGAGCAGGCCTGTGATCCCTGCAGGAGCATCAAACACACTGACTCTGGTACTGTAGGCTGCTGGATGCTCTCTCTAAAGGCCCAGCCCAGTCTGGACTAGAAGGAGATCTACAGCACTGAGAGCCAGCACGGTGCACAGAGCCATGGGCTTAGAGTCAGTGCTGCAGGTTGAGCTGACTAAAGCCATGGGGAGAGGGGGTGGACGCAGCTCATGAGGAAGTACACACACTTGTGGTGGAGTGCAGGGGATGGAGCAGGAGACACAAAAAACCATCAACATCAGCAACACACCTAGTAGACGACCCAGGGCTACGGGACACGGAGCTACACAAACAACTGAGGCAGAAAAGATGAGCTTTTAATGATCAAGAAGAAACAGGAAGTCAGCAACTATGGTTAGCTGCAGGAACAACAACCATATTGTACCTAGGGTTGCAAAATTCTGGGATTTTTCACAATGAAAATATCTGTAGAAGTCATGCAGTATCATACTGGAACCATGTGTAAACCTGATCTGGAAAAGGAATTGGTCCTTTCCTTATTCTCACCGGAAACAAGGTCAAAGAAGTTCTGGATTATCAAAACGTAGTGTCTGGTTTCTTTCCAGTGCCATCCCCCCAATTAACTCAATGTTATTTAAAGCATAATTCAGCTGAATGTTTTTGTTAATATAAGTCCTAAATAGTCCTATTTTCCGTCATCAATCACTTCCATAGAGTGTTTGGTCTCTATGTCACTCTGCTCTCCTGTAAACCTAGGAGAAAACTTTCCTTGTGGGATACAAGTGTTATCCAATGAGGAGAGAGAACGGCATGAAGGGCTGTGTGTGCAGCCAAGCGATGCGCGTGAATGTGGTGACGTAGGGACGAGGACCAATAGATCCATGACGAGGGCGGGGGCTGCTAACTCATGGTGCGTTCAAGGCCACACGTAACTCGTGTTTTTCGAAGTTACGAGTGGCCGTTATAGTGACTTTCACAGGCAACAGGTCGGAAAAACACGGCTTACAGGTTACCTGGAATGCTACAAAGTCATAAGTTGTGACTTGAAGCCGTAATTTACGATTTCAAGCCTGCCTGGAACGCAGCATTAGCCAAAAAAACCAGATCGCTGAATTATGCTTTAATTAACTTAATAATATCTTCAGCCAAAGCTCATAATCACAACCGTAAATTCACTAATCAAACATCATGTTTTTGCTGTTTCGAGAAGGAAATCAAACAAAACATCAACACAATCAGTCAATCTGGAAACAAGAAAGCCATCAAGACTCTCCTGCATACACAACCTGTTCAACTGGCAACACTCTGACCAAGGTCATTATAGTTTTAAAATTTTCACGAGTTTTTATTTTTTCAGTCTGCTTTTTTCCCAGTTTGCTTGTAGTGAGTTCATCAAGTGATGAATCAGTTTTAGTTTAGTTTTTATTTTTGAGGAATTTTTATTTAGTCTCAGTTTTAGGAGAAAGTCAGACCTCTGAAGATGAACTTCCAAATTAGTGGGATTTTTAGTTGCATCCCATAATGCTCCCATCAGTCTTCATCAGGCTCCATTCACTCTTACCTGTGGGTCGTACTCCAAGTCATCCCATAATGAGCTGTGGCGTTTTCTTTCTGCAGCTTTAACACTATCAACCCTAAAAACCCGAACCCTAAGCTGACGTTATCTGACTGAACTTAAGTTCTAGTTCGTTGGCTGAATTGTTCATTCTAGTTTTTATTTACTTCTCGTTTTTGGAAAAATTGTCATTTTGATTTTAATTTCGGTTCACTATTTTTTTTTTCACTGCTAGTTTTAGTTTTAGTCTTGTTTTAGTGAATTAACCCATAATAACCCTGCTTTGAACTGTGACCCCTCACTAATATGTACACTTATAAATGACACAATAAAAAATTTTTAAAAAGTTAACTGTTCACTGCAAGTTCCACAACCAAAAGAGAAACTTCCATGATGGGGTCCAGCTGGGTTACTAAACAGCTAGACTGCTGCTGTTCAACAACTACCTGTTACAGACCAAGACCTTTCTGATGTAAAGCAAGTGTTTCACTTTAACATCCATATGATGTTTTTAATAACAGACATGCGGGGAGTGAAATGTCAGCCAACACTATGGCTGAGTAGAGTATTCCACTTAGAGATGAAGTGAACAGATGACTGAGTGTCTCATAAACAACAGATTCAGAGTTCAAAGAGAACTTTGACTTTGCTCTCTACAGACTGGTCATGTGACTGAGGCTCAGACTCAGACTCAGTTTAATTGATTCCATTTCTCATGCGTGAGCACCATGTTGTTGATCATAGAAGAAGATTTTTGCCATTTGAAACATGTCTGAAGGAATTTTAAAATTAAAAAGTCATGTGCCTGCTGCTATTTTATCACACAGTTTTCTTGGTCCTCTATCCTTCTTTTCTTTTTTCTTTTTTTTCTTAGGTGCTATGGTTACAGGACAGGTTGGGAAAAACCATGAACATAGAAGGACACAAAAACAAAACAAAAAAACAACAACTTATTAATCCAACAACTCCAAAACGTTCTGGTGGACAAGTTGTAACCTGCACATTCACCACACTATGAGATAATAACACAATGTTACCACACAGAGTTGTTTTAGGTAAATACAGAGGCTGCTTGCTGAAAAACTGTCCCTGAACGCAGTTTTGCATGAATTCACCTCTAAAACAACTCTGTCTCATAACGTTCCGTTATTATCTTATAGCGTGGTGGATGTGCAGGTCACAACTTGTCCACCAGAGCATTGTGGAGTTGTTGGATTGTGTATTTGATGAGTTTGATGAGGGAAACCAAGAAATCCCATGAGCCTCCGTAGCGTAGCTCTGAGCAGCTCACGGCTCTGCTCCACCGTTCTAAAAATAGCTTGCACCGACAATTAAAGGTAATGAACCTACTGCTATGACTATAGGGATTATGGCAATGGGCCAATTTGCCAAAATATTGAACTATCCCTTTAATGAACATGTGCGTGTGTGCCTGAAGTAAGGCTGGAATGATTGAATAAGGCTAAAAAAAAAAAGGAAAGTAGGGTGATGCAAAAATAAACAAGAAAGGGGGGAGAAAATAAAGGGATAAATAAATAATAATAATAATAATAATAAAAAAATAAATAATAATAAATAATTGGTCTTCTATCCTGTGTTGACTGTTCAGTTCCTCTCAACTACCATTTCTTCATGTCAGACAATGGAAATTTAAGGCTTTCCCTTTAACCCCACCACCTACTGATTATTACACTGTGGAGAAGTGAAGCAGCTTCTCAATGATGATTCAAATGACTTAAGTCACTAAGTTGTTGGTGTTGTATTGTTGACAGTATGTGATGCACAGAGTGCTGCAGTAGTCAAAGAGTAAATGTACTTGACCTCATTGAGGATGCTCTCCAGTGTGGGAGGTGTGTCCACTTGGGGAATGTCAAACTCTTTATCATCGATCTGAGAAAAAGAACAAAAGCAGAAAGTGAGAAATTAGAATTTATTCTGTGTGTCATATATCTGGAGCTCCTCCCTCCTGCAGACAGCAGGCGCTTTAACGTTAACACAGAAATTTCCATTGTCTGGCTGATGTCGCAGTGCTTCAAGTGAATGCATGTTAAACCCAACGCTGGGCCAGACCGCTGAGGAGAGTATGACCTCTGTGTGTCTCTTGACCTGGAATCAGTGGAACAAACCAGGACTGGATGACAGGATGAGAAGTGTTTATTGTCATATACATAGTTCCAGAATAAAAATAAATCAATCAATGAGAAACAAACAGGATGAACAAAACAAACACAAAGGACATGCTTGGTAGTATATGCAGTGTTGAGTGTCTCTAGTGTCGTGCAAATGTTCATTTTGAGCATTGCTCACGTAGCGTCTGTCACAGAAGGAGCTCCTCTCCTCTCTCTCCTCCTCTCCTCTCCTCCTCTCTTCTCCTCTCCTCTCCTCTCCTGTTCTCTCTCTCCTCCTCTCCTATCCACTCCTTTCCTTTCCTCTCTCCTCTCCTTTCCTGTCTTCTCCTCTCCTCTCCTCTGCTTTTCTTTCCTCTCCTCTCCTCTCCTTTCCTGTTCTCTCTCTCCTCCTCTCCTCTCTCCTCTCCTTCCCTTCCCTTCCCTCTCCTCTCTTCTCTTCTCTTTTCCTCTCCTCTCCTCTCCTTTCCTCTCTTCTCCTCTCCTCTGCTTTCATTTCCTCTCCTCTCCTTTCCTTTCCTCTCCTCTCCTCTCCTCTCCTCTCCCCTTTTCCGTTAAAAGGGTTTTGGGGGGAAGTTTTTCCTCAGTGGATGTGAGGGCAGAGGATGTTGTTTTGATTTTTAATTTATCAAGGGACAGTGTGCAATAACATTAATCATTTACAAGAAATGAGGAGATGGTTGCATCAGATTTAGCTATAAGAGCTCATTTCCATTTGTAGTCCCTACAGGTCATTCACAACAGACACAGACCATAATCTAAAATACAAAGGAGAAACCTACAGATGGACAGTGGACAGCACAGGGATAATAGTGACATACAATTTCCACATCTAAAATGACTGAATTGTTGCTGCCGCCTACAAATAAAACTGCCTTGCCTTAAGCTGTCCCTTAGCTGTGATATTCACACTCCTGTAGCGAGTGACTGTGAGCATGACTGCATCCTGGGGGTGCATGGGTCAGATTGCAGATTATGCAGCTGGCTCTTCAGCGTGTTCTCCTGAGGTGGACGTCCTGCAGCGGTGGTGGTATGAGGAGATTTGATTAGGAGATTTTTGTTCATACCACACTTGATCCGTCTAATCTAAATCAGTTGGTTTTGCATAAGTCAACACGCTTCGAAGTCGGTGCTGTGGTCACCCGCCCATTCATGAAGTCCAGCAGCCACTCACACACTGTGGGATCCAGACCAAGGATGCACTTACACAATTAGAAACAGGTGTCAACAACACACCCACTCTTAACCGGCAAAGGTTCTCTGATGATTCTGTAACCGTCTGCCTCATCGTAGGGACAACAGAGAACTGATACAGGAATCAGCCTCAGATCAAAATGAGGAAGACCATGAGCTGGAGCAGGCACACACACTCCACTCTGACACCAGTGAACACAATTGGTGGATTTCAGCCTGAAAAGCCCGTTAAAACTGACCGTCATGATGTCTTCTATTAAACTCTGGGGCAGTGGAATTTGTCAACCACCTTTCCAGCTATTCCCCTTTGTCATTTTGCAAAAACAGGCTGAAACTCACAGGGCTTACACCTCACTCGTTTTAACTGAACACAATTATGATGTTCCCTACCTACTGTGGTCAGAGGGAACGGTATCTGACATGATTTATTTATTTATCCTACAGAAAAACAAAAATCAACAAAGCAAAAATACGGTAGTAATAAATCATACTGACCCTCAGCGCTGCCCGTAGTTTAGCAGTAGCGCAAACTGGTCGCGTGCTTCGGGGGCGGGGCTAACAGGGAAACAGACCTGTACACAACACCAGCTGACTTCCTGTTTACTTCCCGTGCATACAAATGGGATTAAAACTAATAATTGAACGATTCCGCTCAGTCAGACTCTCCACCGGCCACTGCAGGAGGCTGGCTGTGGGGAGCATCCTCTCCGCTTCCCCCCACACACTGTGGTTTGACCCGGTGCTGCTGCTGCAGCGAGCTGGTTCACCCCGGTTCACCCCGAAACAAGTGACTCCACAACAACCAAGATTTACACCGGACGAAAAACACACACCTCTTTGTATTATAATACGGTCCTTTTTTAACGTGCTATGAATATTTTGATGTATTTCATGACCACTTGCTCACATGATGTGGAAGCCATTGAAAGAATGCTAACTTTTCCCACGACAAGACAAAACTAAGACTATAAGACTCATTTAAAATATAGGAGATATGCCTACACCAGAATACACTGTGTACGTTAAATGTTAATGTAATGGTAGTCTAAGGGGGGTTAATGGTGTTTTTACAGCCCCCGTGTTAAAGTGAATCAGGGTGCCGCTGGGTCCCCTGTGGATATCAAGCTAAAGCTGCTTTCATGGTCATGTACTGGTGTCTGAGGACGGAGAACAACGTCACGTGTCCACAGCAGAACCCACTACAAGTAATAGAGTCGCTTACCGCGTCCACCTCCATCAGGTTGAGCTGGGAGGTGGCAGAGACCAGGCTGCGGGTGTCCGGAGACTCCGACATATCCACTTGGACTGAGGAGGACCTCTTGCAGCAGGAACTACTTTCATTACCACTTCCGCTGGATTTCAGAATAAAGGAACTAAACGCTGGGAAGAGCTCCGCCCCGAAGCGAGATGAGATTCTGTCGCTAGCCTACTATCCCTCGCTCCTGTTTGGTCTTTGTTTTGTTTTCCTTCATCCTCTAACGTTTTTGCACTTTTATATTGCACTTGTTTTTTCACCTGTGTTATTATCATCATTGAGAGTTTGTATTTTTTTAATTGCTCAATTAAAAAAAAGAGATTATTTTTCTTCAAACCAATTTACAGGCGAATTTCTGCCACTCTCTGGAGTTTAGCCTAAATGTCATGTAAATTGCTTGGTTAAAGCAGTGTCGTTTTAACATTCACGCAAATTAATCTGTCAACAAAATTTTAACAAGCCCATTTTCTAAGAAATTGATTAACAGTAGAATTTTTTCCCTTGAAAACTGAAGTAAACAAAAAAAAAATGTGCAAAATGTAGGCTCCGTATTTATTACAAGCTTCTTTAATTCAGACCAAAATAGACTTCATTGAGTTTCTTCCCAAATGGCAGCACATCTGCGCCCTCCTTTACTGAAATTCAACAAGTTTATGCTGTACTTCCCTCAGGTCAAAATGTCAGCAGTAGCCTAAGGCACTTCAGGTTGCCATGCTGGTTGCTCACCATCTGAAACAGGGGCAGGTGGTGTTGGTTGAGCTGCTGGAGAAGTTTTATTGGTTAGTAGGCTGTCATTCATGTCATGTCAAGAGAAGCCCTTTTTCATCACCATAATGTAGCCTACAGTGAGCAACATTTTCACAGTCAGTCTGAACAGCTGGGGATGAATGAATGAAAACCACTGGGTGTCTATTATTAGTACTGGGATATTTGAAATAAATATGAGAATATTTACATTCAGTGTATAGCCTAGTATTTGCATCTGTCACATCTTCTGCAAATAGCATGATGTATAGAAAGTTTAGGCACAGGTTCCAAGATTCTCTTGTGGAGTCGTCAAGTCAGCATCATTGACAGCATTGCAAGCAGAATGTTTAAGAAGGAGATGATGAATGTCTAATTATTAGATATATTATTAAGTGGGATCTGAGGATTCCCAGCTGACAAAGCAAAATAGCTGTGAAAGTAGCAAAATCAGAAAAAAAAAGTGCTTTTGTTTTTATGTTGGTATGAATGTTGATCAGACGTTGTGTTACGTTATGAGCTGTTTCATGGGTACTGCATCAACCCATAATAGGTTACATCTTCTGCCAGTATTTTGCTCACCCTCATGTCGACTAAGAGCTGTGAGAAGTTTCAGAGTCCTTCGTGACTTCTCTGAGTTACAGGGAGGGTCCGTCCAGCACTGCATGTCCATGACATTTGCAAACGGTGCTCACTTCTCTTCGCCCAAAAAGACACACCAAAAAGCACCAAAATACCTCCATACTGCTCGTCTGTAATGTCCCTCTTGTATTGCAGCACCGAAATGAGAAATTGTTCTGAAAAAAATTAAATAAGTCTATATTTTAAGCTTGTTTGTAGCGGAAGCTCCCAGCACTTCTCTTCCTGGTCCGTCCAAATCTTGTACGATTTGCGCCAGCGTCAGTGCAAAAAAGTTCTCATGCTGGGGCTTCAAGACAAGAGGGACATTACAGCAGTATGGAGGCATTTGGATGTTTTTTGGTGTGTCTTTTTGGACAAAGAAAAGTGAGCACGGTTTGCTACCGTCATATGGACAAATACTGCTGCATGGAGCCCCGCTGTAACTCAAAGAAGGAACGGGGGAATCTGAAACTTCTCCCAGCCTTTAGTCGACATGAGGGTGAGGAGATAATGAGTGTAATTTGAATTTTGGGTGAACTATCCAATGGATATAAAAGAAAGAAAAGAAAATGTAAAATTTGAAATTTTGGGTGAACTATCCCATGGATTTGTGAATTGATCAACTTCTAGTAGCAGATTTCAGCTCGTATAAATTTGCTCAAATATCTCAAACTTGAGAGAGCTGAATTGATCAACTTCTAGTAGCAGATTTACTTAAATATCTCAAACAGAGAGCTGCAGCACCCGCCCCATGTGTTGAGGCTATAGTCCTCGCTGCAGGCGGCCCCGGTTCGAATCCCGCGTTGGACGGCCCTGTCCTGCATGTGATCCCCCCCCATCTCTGCCTCCCATTTCCTGTAACACTCTCAACTGTCCTATCCAATAAAGGCATGAAAAGCCAAAAAATATACTTAAAAAAAATAATATATCTCAAACAGTCGCCCCATGGGATGAGGGGATATTAGTCCCTGATCAGCTGCTGAAATCCAACAAACACTTCCACAATGCGAGACTCAGGAGGAGCTGCTTCCTCAGGCTCATCAGACTCTCCAGTGTGATTGTTAATGTTATCTATTCTATGTTTTATGATCATTTATTTTACTCTCATCTTTCCTATTTGCACAGTCTACAGGCCTACAAGCTGTGTTATTGTGTCTGTGATGAATAAGGTTCTCGACTTGACACCATGAACAATCACAAGTGACCAAAAACTTGAGTGTGTCTCATTTTGCTTTCTTTCTCTCTGATTGTCCAAAAGTTGTTTTCCCCACCATAAAAGGCAACAGGACAAGACGCTGCCTCTCGTCAACCTCCTCAGCTCCTAACTCACAGTGCAGCAGCAGTTTCATTGCACATTCTTGGTATCTTATCTCTAGCTTCTGTGCGCCAAGTGGCTGATTTACTAATGACACTAATATTTGGTCATGGGCACTCTCTATTGTGGTATTCTTCATCACTCTCTTAAATGACAACGACAATAATGTGATTTCTCCTCCTTTTTTTACTCACTCTCCTCTTCGTCATCCATGTGTTTCTCTATTTGGTTTCAGTTTGGCTTCTAGTTTAGATGCCATCAGATTTTAAATGGAGTGTGGATGGAACTTACATCAAACTTGAATTTCTCCTCTCCTCTCCATGCACATTTTGAACTGTCGTTATCTGTTGCACCTGCAGTCTCTCACTCTCTCTGTTTCCACAGATCTCTCCACCACTCCATCCTTCTGCACCAACTGCCTGCAACCCCCCCCCCTTTCCCCTGCTGTTAAACCAGGCTGCCCTCCCTCATGAACCAGTCTGCCATCCAGTATTCCCATTCAGCTGGCCTACTCTCCCTGTATATGACCCAGTCTGCCCACCAGAAGCTGCCTTTATCGGCTCTTGTTGACTGAACAATTCATTTTCTGTGTTTTTCCACGGGCCTCTTCTGTGTTATAAACTGTTTTCTTGTCTGTATACAACATCTATGTCACGTCTGTCCATCCTGGGTGAGGGATCCCTCCTCTGTCTCTCTCCCTGAGGTTTCTCCTGTTTTTTCCATGGAGTTTTTCCTCAGTGAATGTGAGGGTCTAAGGGCAGAGGATGTTGTTATGATGCTGTGAAAAGCCCTTTGAGACAAAATGTTTGTAAAAATGGGTTACACAAATAAACTTGTCTGGCCTTTTAAAGTTAAAAATGGGAACCAATGATAGACAAACGAGGTGATGACATCATAGAAAGGAGTAGATTAGCATTCCTGACTGCTGCACTACTGTTTAGTCAACAGCAGGATAGGAATAAATCATAGGCCTACAGTTTAGCATTGTCATTAATAAGTGAGTGTGAAATGTATATTATAGGGATACTAAATTTATCATGGTAGTCATTACAGTACATTCTCCCACCCTAAAGATTATCCAAGATGAAAAAATGCAGGCACTCAGGTTGGTTTGAAAAAATTAAAAACCCTTTATTTTAGGGGGGCAGGGTGTCTGTCTGTCTTCAAGATGTGTTTGGCCTTTATGGCATGTATTAATCATATTATAATAATGACAATGATAATAATAGTGATAATAATAAAATAAAAATAATTGCAACAACATCAATGTTATTAGTAATTATTATTAATAAATGTTATTATTATTGTTGTTAATATTTATGTTTAATTCATTTCTTTATTATTATTTTATTATTATCATCATGATCATGATCATCTCAGTGATGTCAACAACACTGATACATTTATTTCATGTTAGACTGAATACGTGAAATATGACATTTAATCTAAACTGTGATTTAAACAGAGATGTCTCTGATGTCTTTTATCACCATGTTTCACCACGGGAATATCAGTGTGAAGGAAGAACGGGATGAAGAAGGGAATAGGGGAAGGAAAGGAGATAAGGACGCTCCTGCACAGTGTTGGGTCGCGGCCGGCTGTATTCCTTCGACTCCGTTTACCTCCATTCACACAGTAAATAAAAGCATGGAGGCTCTGACTCTCGGGATCTAACACCGAGCAGCAGGGGGTAAAGACACTGCCGCATGCGCTCTTCCTTCCACCGAATCCACTCAGAATCGGAAGCGGGGACGCGGCGGACGCTTTGCCCCTTGGATTTAACGGGGCTTTTCCAGAGGGAAAGGAAGGCTGTAGCTGGCGACGGGAGCGGGGGCAGCTCGCCGTGCCGAGCATGAAGCGGACGGCTGTTCTGGCCAGGCACAATGGCCTCGTCTCTCCGCTGGGGAACAACAACTCCGGAGCTTCGAGCATCGTCTCGCCGCCCCAGCAGAGAGCCACTAGCATCCCCGCTTCCGCCGACAGCGGCGCCGGCAGCGGGGTGGACGGCCTGCTGGATTTCTCCAAAGGCCCCGCCATCAAAACCGAACTGGTGTGCAAATGGATTGACCGAACTTCTTCGAGACAGAGGCTGGTGGGGCGGACGGCGACATCCGTCTGCGACCAAACTTTCAGCTCCATGCACGAGCTGGTGGACCACGTCACCACCGAGCATGTAGCGGCGGGGCTGGAGACGCTCAGTCATGTCTGCATGTGGGACGAGTGCCTGCGCGGCGGGAAGGCGTTCAAAGCCAAATACAAACTCATCAACCACATACGCGTGCACACCGGGGAGAAGCCGTTTTCATGCGCGTTTCCCAACTGCGGCAAGATGTTCGCACGCTCCGAGAACCTCAAGATTCACACGCGCACGCACACTGGTATGGCTTCGTGATTGTCTGCTTGAACACACTGACACATTACAAACACACATGCTCGGAGCTGGACACCGTCACTGTAGTGTTTTAGCCGTTAGGACAGCAAGCCCCCTGACACACAGGATAAAGAGGTTCACACACAGACAGACTGTCCCCCCCTCAGTCCGCGAGGAATCCCCTCCATGTTTACGTAGGCCCGGTTCAGCTCCGGTTCACTCTCCGCCTCCTTCGCTGCTCCCTTGTTTCCTCGAGGGATAATAACGGCTCCGAGCTGCGGGAGTCATGTGAGGTGACAAAGAGCAGCTGGAGAGTCGGAATGAGAGCAGCACAGCAGATGCACGTGGTTATTGATCAGTATATTAACGTGATAACTTACAGAAATCCTGTTGCTTTAACCTAGAAACCTAGAAAGATCCTGAGCGTTTCAACAGCTCAAGTATTCAGTGGTTTTCAAAGTGGGGTCTGGGACCCCAGGGGTCCTTCAGAAGGTTCAAGGGGGTCCCCAACCTTTTCTTTACATTTTTTTTTCTAGAAATATAAAAAATTTTCCAAACATTAAAAAAAAAAAACATGCCATTGGCAGTTATTTAAACATACATTGACTTAAAAAAGCAACATTATTCAGTCTCAGAACAAATATTTGTGTATTTCTGGTAGGCCTATTTGTCTCAAAATTGTGTCCAATGAGGGATCCGTAGTCTAGTTTGTGTTAGTTTAGGGGTCCTTGATGTAAAAAAGCTTCAGAAACCACTAGGCATATAGCGTGACATGTCTATTGACTATTAATGGCTCATACATCTTTACAGTGATTGTTTCTAGAGGAATTCTAACACTGTTGGGCATGTTTCTTTTAAATTATCCATGTTGGGCACATTACTGTAACTATAAGTAGCTAATTATATTAAAGTAATGAGTTATAGTTACGAGTTACTTCCCAAAGTTACTGAGTTAATAATTGAATTACGACCCTACAAAGTAACTAATTCCCAGGAAAAGGAACTATTTGTTACCTTTTCATTAAATGCTTAAGTATTTAAAATAACTTGGACTCACCCCTCTAACCGAGTTGATGGACTGAAAAAAATGTATATACAAAATGTTATTGTGTGACAAGACTTCTTGAGTCAAGTAACTGCGGGTAGATTACTTTACTGAAAGCTGTTAAATACACCATTATTCCCAGAATGAAAGCATATAATAATTTACAGAAATTCTGTTGTTTTAACCTAGAAACTGATTCTGAGCAGTTTAAACAGTTCAATCAGTGACGTCCAGTATTCAGTACAACTAACCACATGTCTATTGATTATTAATGGATAGAACATCTTTGCAGTGATTGTTATAAACCATTGATAAGAGCAGATCTGTTAGGTTAACAGTTCCTGTATGGTCATGGACAGTCCATGGTTTATCAGCCAGGTTGAAAACCGTCGTGACTCTGAGCGGCACAGGTCCCTGAACAGGCTCAGTGTTGACTCAGTGTGTTCAACTCACCTCACTGAAATCCATTCAAGGCATGTGTAGTGATGGAGGATGAGAGTCAGATGAGTCAGAGGCAGGGACTCCAGGCTCCAGGCTCCTGCACCTAGCAGGGTCCAGTCTGCTCCTAAATCCCTCCTTTTTAACAGGACAGTGTCAGTCTCTGCTCTGTGTAGGAGACAGTGATGGCAGCTGATTGGTTGGTTCACACCAGAGAGGAGACACAGACAGCTCTGGTATCTAATCACTGATCTTTTACTAACAACCACCTTGGAAACGGTCACAGCAAGCAGGTTGTGGGTCAGGGCCCTGCAGGTGGTTGTTCTGTATGGACTTTGCATGTTCTGTGATGGTTTCCTCCCACAGTCAAGCACATTTGGGATATTGGTGACTCCAGTGCACCCATAGGTGTGAATATGATTGTGTTGTTTGTCTCATCCACTCAGTTTACACCTGGCATTAACATGCCTCAGTGTCCACATTCAGATCCCATTGAGATCTGATCATATATTTGCACGGGTAAATTAGAAAAAGACCCTATGATTGTATGTGGATACAGGTTGCATTACCATTTACACAGTTTAAAGGGATAGTTCACCCAAAATTCAAATTTCACTCATTATCTACTCACCCTCATGTCGACTAAGGGCTGGGAGAAGTTTCAGAGTCCTCCGTTCCTTCTCTGAGTTACGGGGGGGTCCGCGCAGCACTGCATGTCCATATGACCGTTGCGAACGGGGCTCACTTTTCTTCGTCCAAAAAGACACACCACAAACCATCCAAATACCTCCACACAGCTCGTCTTGTCCCTCTTGTATTGAAGCCCCGACATGAGAAATTGTTCCCAAAAAAATTAAATAAGTATATTTTAAGCTTATTTGTAGCGGAAGCTCCCAGTGTCTCAGTTCACTGCTCTGCCTATGTCTGTGCAAATCTCGCGGGATTTGCACTGATGCTGGCGGAGCCGTGAACTGGGTGTCTGTGCAAATCCTGTGAGATTTGCACTGACATAGGCAGAGCAGTGAACTGAGACACTGGGAGCTTCCGCTACAAACAAGCTTAAAATACAGACTTTTAAAAAAATTTTCGGAACAATTTCTCATGTCGGGGCTTCAATACAAGAGGGACATTACAGACGAGCTGTGTGGAGGTATTTGGAGCATTGGAGTGTTTGAACCCCGCTCGCTGCCGTCATATGGACATGCAGTGCTGCACAGAGCCCTGCTGTAACTCAGAGAAGGCACGGAGGACTCTGAAACTTCTCCCAGAAATTTGAATTTTGGGTGAACTCTCCCTTTAATGTGGTCACAGTGCATCCCTGACCACCTTCAGAGGTGGTTTGGTCCATCAGATCCGTCCTCAGTGTGTCTTGGGTGCGTTTTACACCTGTACTTTTATGTGGCGCTATCTGTGAATCATGTGAATGCCAGGTGTGAACAGAGTGTTGCTGTCAGCCCTGTGATAGACTGTCACTGCTACCACCATCATCATCCTCATCACAACAACAGTGTGAAGTAGAATTCAGAGGCTTGGAGCAGGTGAAGCTGTTGAAGAGGAACAAGCCCCTGACTGAGACTCTGTATGAAGGTGTCTCTTTTAATCTGTCATCAAATGCAACGCTGACTGGGTCCCATGACTTTTAACTGGTTCCAGTCGTGGACCTCTGACAAGTCTTTTCTGCTTTGTCTTTAAACACAAGAAAATCAAGCAACTTCCACCCAGGACAGGTCACCAGTCTATCACAGGTCGGACGTGTAGACATAAACAACCTCACACACTCACATTCACACCTACAGGCAATTTACAGACACCAGTTAACCTAGAATGAATGTGTTTGGACTGTGGGAGGAAGCTGGACAGCCCACAGGTGGAGGCAGAACACACTCGGGAATCAAAGCAAGGTTATTATGACCTAGTTTTCATTAGTTTTTATTTTTATTTAGTTTTGTAGTGAGGAGAAAGAAAGCCTCTGTCAGACCTCTGACAAAGAACTTCCAAATTTGTGTGTTGATGTGTTCATTAGGGCAGCAACTAACAATTATTTTCATTATTGATGAATCTGTCGATTATTTAAATGATTAATCGATTAGTTGTTTGGTCAATAAAATGTTGAAAAATGTCAATCAGTGTTTCCCAAACCACAAGACGACGTCCTCAGATGTCTTGTTTTGTCCACAAATCAAAGAGGGGTTCAGTTTATTGTCATAAAGGAACAAAGAAACCAGAAATATTCACATTTAATGACGTCCTCTGATACAGTCTTATTATAAATCCAAGAAATGACCATTCAAATGAATTCAACTTTATTTCATTGTAAGAGCTGTGAAAGCAGGGAAAGACACTGGTCAAAAAATGGAATGTCCACCAAAGAGGTACATCGATGTGTAATGACATGTTTAATGGCCCATAAAAACATAATTCCAAGTGCAACCATGGTGTAAAAACAAAAACTTATCCAGCCATCCTGAGTCTGACCAGTGTGCAGTTTTTCCCCATGCACCTGAAGAGAGTTTTTCTTTTGACTTTAGTAAGAGCACAAACACCCTTTTCTTCTTCATGTAAGAGCTGTGGGCAGCATAGTGAAACCCTCAGCCCCTTCTATTTACTATTTTTCTGTCTCTCTCACTCACACACATGAGCACACCGACATCAGATTGTCTGTATATGTTTTTATTTGCTTATGAAGCTGGAAAGTCAGCAAATCATACTTGGTCAGTTGAGTGAACAGACGAACTCAGAGCTGACCACGTGATTGGATCATGTCTGATCAGGGTGCCGGTGTTTCATCAGGAGAAGGTTCTGGGTGTCATTTCTTCATAAACATTCATTTGTAACACTCAGGCATTAAAGGGGACATATTATGGAAATAATACTTTTTAAAGGCTTTTTATCTAGTTGTTTGTCTTGCCTTCCGCTGTCAAAATGCGAGAAATCGGTAATGTTCAGGCTTCCTAGGTTGAAGTCCATGTGGTTTTATGAGCTGTCCTTCAGTTGTCTTCCGGTGATGGAACTAAATTTAAAGGGACAGGCACTGAAAGCAGCCGCTCTGAACAGGGCTGTTTACAGAGGATGAAAAGAGCTGTGATGTTTGATCCTTGGGGGATTTTGACCAAAGCATGTCACAGACATGTCTTTAAGACACCTGGGGACTATTTTAATTTGTGGAATAGCGGCAGAATATGTCTCCTTTAACTCTTCTTAAATTAAGATCTGAATCTGATTAAGATCTGATCATCATCTTTTGATTAAAAATCACTGGTTATAAAGGAACATTAAAAAACAACAATATCCTTCACAGAGATGAAATGATGAGATTATCATACACTAGAATGACTGTGTTGTGTGTGTGTGTGTTACAGGTGAGAAGCCGTTCCAGTGTGAGTTCTGCGAGCGGCGCTTCGCCAACAGCAGCGACCGGAAGAAGCACTCGCAGGTCCACACGGCCTCCAAGCCCTACGACTGCAAGGCCCTGGGCTGCACCAAGTCCTACACCCACCCCAGCTCCCTGCGCAAACACATGAAGGTTCACATCAAGTCGTCACCTACCTCTGAACCCCACGACTCATACGACTCCATCCCTCATCAACTCCAGCAACCTCACCAGGCGCTCCTCGAGCCCCTCGACCTGAAAATGAACCGCCTCTCCCCCTCGCTTGCCAACAAGAACACTAACTTTCCTCTTCTGTCTAACCACGAGTTCAACATCAGCTCCGCCGGCGAAGCGGACCACAAGCTGCTGCTGCGCAGCTCGTCTCCGATGGCCATGCCTCTGGATCTGTCCCTGTCTGGCCTTAAGAGCCAGCTGGCCCAGAAGCAGCAGAGCGGCAGGACCCCGCGGAGGAGCCAGCGCTCCGTCAACCCAGCCTTACCTCAGTTGTCTAACATTAAAGAGTGGTATGTCTGTACCAGGACTACGGCACCACACCTCCCTCTGCTTCACCCGGACCACATTAAATCAGAACCTAGCGATGACGAGGAGTACGTCACGTAGGATGGAGCGCACGGTGAGCGGTAGAACTCGTACATTCTCAGACCGGCGTCGGGTCGGAGGATGCTCTGTGGAATCACGGTTGGAGCGATAGAACGGTTCAACATCAGCCGGTCCGTCTGAGATGGGGATGGTGGCGACCGACGACAGAGGTTCTGCTTCACTTGTTGTGACTATCTGTGGACCAAAAGTGACAGCTCACTCCATGCATCAGAAGAATTTTAATTTCTATCGTTCTCAAACTAAACGGAAAAAAAACAGAAGTCCAATTATCTGATGGGCGTTAGCGCACTAACCTGAGCTAACAGAGGATATAACTTTGTACAAATGGACACGTGAATGTTGATGACTGCTTGCTGTAAAGATGATTAAGAGGTGTGCACATGATGACAGTTTATTTGAGAGCGCCTCCTAAGTGAAGCAATTTCAAGGGCTAAACTGACACTTGAAGGAAAGTGATTGATGTCAGCTCACAGTTAGTGTTGTACACATGGTAACAGAGCAGCTGTGTCTGTTAAGGCCTCGGTGTCATTGTGTGAAAGCGGAGGGGTTTGGGCCCCTCACTAATGAACCCTGGTAGTGACTTGTTGTTGATGTGACCACAGTCTAATCCGTACAGCAGTCAGCTGTGGGACTGATCATCAAGTGTCTCCTTAACCTCTTCGACTCTATGGACCTGTCAGTGAGTTAACAGTGGGTGAATGTTTACACTCCATTTACACTTTACTTTAAACCCCAGGTTTCCACACGGACCTTCTCTGTCATACACAGATTCATTTAAATGTGTATTAAATGATCCACAAAACATCCGCTCCTCTCCGTTCGTCTGTGTTGAACACCGACTTTTATGAGTCAATTAGTCGTTTGTGCCTTGTGAGAAATGTGTAAGCTCTGTTTCAGTGGGTAATAATTAATAACTTATGGACAGTATCCATCCATGATGTCTAAAGTTTATTCTAGTTTATTTCTTTCAGGCACCATGTACAAAATACAATAATCACATACTATACAGAGAAGAATCTTTGTGCCAGATTGAGGTGAGAGCATCCTCAATAATCTCTCACTACACCAATACACAACCACAGGAAGTGCACGTATAACAATACCAACCAGAAATTTAAAGGACAATTCTGGGCAAATTCAACTCTGGGTTGTATTTTTTTAAACATTTTAGGTCTAAAAGAAGGAATCTGAAGATTTTCAGTTTAATTGCTCCTGTTTTTGTAGTTGTGTCTGTCCCCGCATCGCCACAGCAGCAATGAATGGGAGCAGATGCAAGTTCCGCTGCTTAGGCTGTTTACATAACTCAAAGCCACAATTTTTTTTTCACAGTGTCAGATGGCGACTCAAACATGCAAGTTGCCGCGCTCGGTGTCGGAAGCTCCCGTTTGTGTCATAAACACAGGAATATCAACTCTTGACTTGCAATAAGTCTACATTTTTTTCCACACACAGCGTCAGGTGGCTTCTCAAACATGCGCCGAGAAGTTTTTTTTACGTGAAGAGTACGTCAAGAGTTGATATTCCTGTGTTTATGACACAAATGGGAGCCTGCGACTGCACCTGAACACACCGAGCACGGCAACTTGGTTCTCGTACGAGACTCGAGACTTTGAATTAGATCTAGTTTTACAAACATGTCGGCTTGTTGAAGTAAATAAACTTCTGGGTGCATGTTTGAGTCGCCATCTGGCACTGTCTGTGGCTTTGAGGGATGTAAACAGCCTAAGCAGCGGAACTTGCATCCACTCCCATTCATTGCTGCCGCAAAACAGGAGACGTTAAACTGAAAATCTTCAGATTCCTTCTTTTAGACCTAAAATGTTAGGAACATACAGCTCCGAGTTGAATTTGCCCAGAATTGTCCTTTAAGTTTGTCACATGAAATGAAATAACAAAAAAACAGAAAAATAATAAAATGGGTAGTTCAAAATGATTATAAAGAATCAAACCAGTAGACTGCACTTTGCTGTCCATCTCACAGCTCTTCGCTCCATCAGCTTGGGCCCATGACTGACAAAATTGTAGTGGCACTAAACTCACTTCACTGAAATCCATTCAAGGCATCATCATGTGTGATGGAGGAGGATGAGAGTCAGATGAGTCAGAGGCTCCTGCACTCACAACAGGGTTCAGTCTGCTCCTGGATACACATGCACAGTTCTCAGTCAGTATGTTGATTTTCCACATTAATCACTAAATTAAATCTCTTGTTTTTTGGAGTCCACTGATTCTGCAGCGCAACACTCCCACTGTATCCACGACAAAGACAATTGCAACTCATCAGCATCTGCCTCCTGCCCTCTGTAGTCCTACTCTCCACCCTGACCCAAACAACACAAACATTTCACCATCTAGAAGACAAATTGAAATTAGAAATTTAGGGTTTCCTAAATTACATATTAGCGCCCAAGGAGCATTCAATAACCCAAGCAAAAACTGGACTGATAGGTTCTCTCCTCACAGCGAGTAGATCTGAAGATCACACAGGAAGTAGGTTTTTACACTTTTTCCTTTACGTTTCCGTACATTGAATATTACCTAAACTCAAGACTTGGCTATGAATAAATACCAGGCTGATTGCAGGGGATGAGGGTAAGGTGTGTTCAGGTGAGTATAGTGTTGTCTTGGTGAGGGGGTGTGGCGTGCAGGCAGAGTGTGGTGGCGGTAAGTGAGAGGAAAAGTAGCTACTGGTAGAAACTGGGTGACTGAGCTGTGAATGAGCATCTCCAAATCTGGGACAATCCATGAGAGACCACTTTACCTTTGAATCAGAGAGAGAAGCTCCCCAACACCCAGTGTGTAACGAGTAGGAAACATAATCTAGACTTTAAACCAAATGTAGGCTATATCATTTTTATATAAATAAGAGAGAAAGAGAGACAGAGTGAGAGAGACAGAGAAGAAAAGGATTAGGATAAAAGGGTTTTAATTCTCTTGCCAAGTTTGTAGAGTGCCACTAAACAGTGGATTCAAACATGTTACTTATTCAAAATATGTGTAGAAGCTGTAGAAGACAAAAATGACATAAGCCCCAAAAAATGATACACAAACAAGTTACAGTAAATGATGCTCTGCTTCTACATCTGCTGACACATGTCCTCCAAGGAGTGGCAAGGCTATGCAAGGCAATTTTATTAGTATAGCCCATTTTTACAAAAAGGGCTTTACACAGCATCAAAACAACAACCTCTGTCCTTAGACCCTGAAAAACTCACAAGAACAAAAACAACATGGAAATGGAATCAGAGGAGAGGAGAGGAGAGGAGAGGAGAGGAGAGGAGAGGAGAGGAGAGGAGAGGAGAGGAGAGGAGAGGAGGAAAGGAGGAGAGAAGAGGAGAGGAAGAGGAGAGGAAGGGGAGAGGAGGAGAGGAGAGCAGAAGAGAGGAGGAGAGGACAGAGGAGAGGAGAGGAGAGGAGAGGAGAGGAGAGGAGAGGAGAGGAGAGGAGAGGAGAGGAGGAGAGGAGGAGGAGAGGAAGGGGAGAGGAGGACAGAGGAAAGAGGAGAGGAGAGGAGGAGGAGAGGAAGGGGAGAGGAGAGGAGGACAGAGGAAAGAGGAGAGGAGAGGAGGAGAGAAGAGAAGAGGAGAGGAGGAGGAGAGGAAGGGGAGAGGAGGAGAGGAGAGGAGAGGAGAGGAGGAGAGGACAGAGGAGAGGAGAGGAGAGGAGAGGAGAGGAGAGGAGAGGAGAGGAGAGGAGAGGAGAGAGGGAGAGGAAGGGAGGGAGGGAGGAGAGGAGAGGGGAGAGGAGAGGAGGAGAGAAGAGAAGAGGAGAGGAGGAGGAGAGGAAGGGGAGAGGAGGAGAGGAGAGGAGAGGAGAGGACAGAGGACAGAGGAAAGAGGAGAGGAGAGGAGAGGAGTGTTTGCCCTGAACCATTCCACAAGTTCTTCCACCTCCTGCCTGTGCACAGACTTGTTGTTCCTGCAGATTAGTCCACCCACAGTGTTGTCTGCAAACTCTGCTATCTGATTGCTCGGGTACCTGCTGAGCAATCATATGTGAGGAGTGTGTACAGTAGGGGGCTGCAGACACATCCCGGCAGGGAGCCGGTGTTTAGTGAGTGTGGAGGATGAGACATCATGGATCTTAACAGCCTGTGGCCTGTTTGTTAAGAAGTCCTGGACCCAGTTGGAGACCAATGGTTTTAGTCCCAACAGCAGCAGTTCACTGACTGAAGTGAATGCACAGTTAAAGTCCAGGAGGAGCAGCCTGACATTAGAATCTCCCCTCTCAGGGGGGGGAGAGCAGAGTGGATCGCAGCTGACACTGCATCACAGACAAACAGGTTTGTCCTGTTATCATACTGATGGTGGCCCACATTGAAGTGTTTTATAGCCATTATAGCATTTTTTAAGATTAAAAAACAATAGACATTTAACTTTGGTCATGGAGATACACCTAGAAAAAGGACCTTCTTTTAAAATTATACAGCAGTGCAGTATTAGTCCGCAACACAACACAACTTAATTTCTCTTGGAAAAAAGTCTCCCATTCTGGACCGACGGTCAGACACAACACACACATGTAGTATCAAGTCAAGAAACGGATACGTGTTAAAATAGTTGCCATTTATCCTAGCCAATCAGCCGAGCCAACTCATCCTCTCTTCCTCAATTCTGCTCCTCCACTTCATTGTTTTTCAAAGCATCTTTTGGTCTGACCCAGAAAGCATTCCTCTCTTCTGGTTTCTCAGGCCGCTGCAGGTAGGTCTTCTTACAGACCATCTTGTGACCATCGTGTGTTGAGGTTTCCTGGTGTCCAGAAACACTACCAGCACAGAAGCCTCAGACCAGCCAGCTGCCACTCCACCGACCACCGCTCACTGCGCAGGAAGTGACGTGTCACCATGCAGATGGTGTGGTGGGAACTTTAGATGGCTGTCTCTATGTTTTCCAGAACGGCAGTGCAGGGTTCTTTGGTGGAGACACATTTTTAACCTTCGTGCACCAGCAGCTGGCCTCTCCAGATAGGGCTCCAGTCGTCCTATCCAGGCCTCAGAGCTGTAAGAAATGAAGGCATCTCACTAAAATGTTGGACCTGCTGCCCCTCTACGTCCATGTAGTTTTGTCTGGAGGATTAGCAGCAGGTAACGTAGGATTTTTTTATTTTATTTTTTTTTTTTAGGATTTAGGATTTAATTTATTTGCACAATTTACAAGAGACAGAAACAGTATAAAAACAGCAAAAACAAATGTGCAGGTGAGATTAAAAAAACCCAGAGGGGTTTATAAAGAAAATCTCACCTCATAAAAACAGAAGATAAGACTACAACAATAGTCAAAGCAAACAAAACGTAAAAATAAAAACAAAAGAGAAAAAAAATAATTCAAAAATCGCAATATAAGACATAGCTAAATTTTTGTGGGTTTGTGTGTGTGAGTGTGTGCATGCATGACACGTGCATATGGGTGTCTGGCGATAATAGGCTACACATAGTCCAAAACAACTTATACTCCGCCAAATGCATAATGGAAGGAGAATAGACAATTTCAATCAGATATGAGTTTGGTTCATCAGATGTGACCGGAGCCTTTGTTTGAAATTCTGCAGAGAGGTGGACTGTAATGCAATTTGAATATGACTGTTCCAAAGCTGGGCCCCTTTATATCTAACAGAAAATTGACAAAGCTTGGTACGAAACATTGGAAGGTGTAAGTCATTTGCATGTCTAGTATTGTATTTATGTACATCACTGTTAGTCAGAAAGACATTTTTACAAGGCATGGAGCATGGTACAGGCTTGTAAAAATTTTTATAAATGAAAATACAAGTTTGATAGATGTTTAAATTAAAGATTGATAGGATATTAAGCTGTTTGAAAAGAGGGGCAGAGGGTTCAAGGTGGTTGCTCTTGGTAGCAATTCTACAGAACTTTTTTTGTAGTATATAGAGCATGTGTAAGTGAGTGGGATAGGTAGCTCCCCAAATCACATTACAATATATGAGGTGCTATAGTAAAGGGAGGACTTCAGAACCAAACTTTTAATCTTGCTAATGATACCAACAGATCTAGATACTTTATTACAAATAGACTGTATGGCGGGACCCTGCACGTCAGATACAAACAGACAAACGCCACATTCAGGAAACTTTATCATCATTCTTTATGTGGGCCAAAACCAGCACTTCCTGATGGGATATCCACTGGATGATAGTCCTTCATGCTTTTCACAGCTGAGTTTTGGGAACGGTGGTGGATGTCTTGAGACAGACAGGAGTCACAGTTTGGGAATGGGAGTGGTTGAAGATTTCTGTTAACACCCCTGTGAGGTCCTGAGCACAGTCCTTCAACACCCGTCCCAGGATGTCGTCTGGGCCTGCTGCTTTGTGGGGGTCGATCCTACGCATCACTCGCCTCGCATTCATTCCAGACAGTTGTTGGTTGACTGGAAGCGGGCATAGCAACAGACCTGCTCTACCAACGCTCTTCCTGGCTAATGCCCCCTCGTTGTACATCAAGATGGACCTAATGAGCAGACCTAAGAGCAGCTGAGAGAAATGCTGGCTCAACAACAACATGCCAGACTCAGCTTACCGGATCGAAGGGCAACTCCTCTTCCAAGCTGGCCGTAAACACAGATGTCAGGTAAATCTTGTGGAGGCGGCCCCCACTGCCTCTCTTCTGTCTGTGAGCACCACTTCCTCTTCCGCTTGATGTTTTCAGGAGCTGCAATCTGCTGCTTTTAGCTCTGGATTAATAACTATGCCGGGAACATCCAGCTGTAAATGTTCACTTGAAGCTTACCTCACCTCGCTTTTCCCCAAGTTATTAGGTTCACTAGACACCAGCACAGACAATGCATAAAATACTGTTTTGTAACAAGATAACAGGAAGGGTGTTATCAATAACATAAAAAATAAACTACTTTGACATTTACATATTTGATTTCTCAGTATTCTGGATGGGCTTGAGATGAGGAAACAAACAAAAGAAGAAGCCACGTTAGATGAAACAGTGATCTCTCTCACAGAACAAGGACTGACATGAACACATAGTAAAATAAAGTCATTCTGAATCTTATCAGTTGACGTTACTGTCAGCAATAATATCTCAGTAAAGGGAAGGTTTACCCACAGAAATATATTGGTAGAAAGAAAATGAGCTTTGCTGAAAACTCACCTTCTGTATTCTCACCAGATAGAAGGTTCTGACACTTGTCACAGGGGCAGGTTGTAACGATTGTCCTCCAAAATACTAGAAGTTTTATGTAGTATTAGTTAGTAGGTCCACCCTGCTGGATGAACAATAGTAAGTCGTAGCCCTAAGCAGCTGCTTAGGCCATGGGCCGACCTTGTTGAATAGCAACTGCAACTTAGAATTTATGACCAACTACATAAGGTCATTGAAAGTTACACCCATTGAAATGATAAGACAGAGTATTCTGTCTTAATTATCAGTTTTCGGAGAAGATGATTTTTCTAATGCTTTGGATTACAATAATTGAACTGCACAAGACCAGAAGACAGTTGATGTCATAGAACAGAGCCAAGGCAGGGGCAAGGCAAGAGAGAGCATGAAGGGGGAGTGTCTAGGTCAACATGATTTAGATCCAGTTGAAGGCAAGTAGACTAGATAAATGTTCTCTCCTCCTAAACAGAATATGTTGACCGTCAGAGAGGTTTTGAAGGGAAGCAAATGCCATAATGTCCAGTGAGGGAAGGAGCAGTGCTTATGGCAGCAAGCGGTGGTTTTCAATGAGGGATTAACCATCAGTGTTGGGGAAGCTACTTTACAGGTAAAACTACATAGTGTTCAGCCTGGCAGTAGTTTGAACAAACTACATTTTTATCCCTGGAGAAATGTAGTGTGTAAAACTACATCTAAAAAAGAGTAGCTGTAGCAACTACTTATACCAATTTTAATTTAATTTAAATCAGTGTTAAATAAATCAACATGTGGTGTATATGAAACAAAATATAATAACCTACAAAACATTCACATGACAGCCTCTCAATTCAATAATACTTTTTTTTTTTTTTTTTTTTTTTTTTTTTTTTTTTTTTTTAATTTTGGTCAAAATTCTTCAAGTTCACCATAGACATGTTGGGTAATCTACATGTTGTTTCATATAAAGAGAAAATGAAAATCCTCCCCCCATACCCACTTGTAAATCAGAAATGTATTCTAGATCGCTGTGTCTTGAACAACGTTG
Source organism: Decapterus maruadsi (assembly GCA_030347415.2). NCBI lineage: Eukaryota > Metazoa > Chordata > Actinopteri > Carangiformes > Carangidae > Decapterus > Decapterus maruadsi. Next base: position 25,982,761 of record CM064892.1, on the reverse strand, counting down.
TTAAAACCATGACAGGAACTTCAGAGGCACTAACACTTAGGCAGTAGCACTACATGTCAGGTCAGAATCACACAGAGAGGAGACACGGAGTGCTGCAACAATTCAAGGAGCTTTGCAAACAACAGTCAAACATCCAGTGCATGTTGACATTGATTTTGACCTTACCTGTCAACACTTGTCCCAAAGGTCATCCTTAACACCAAGGAGGCCCAAGTTTGTCTGACAAACAACACACAGACAAACAAGCCAACCACCTCAGCATTTCATAACCAGTCTTATTTCTATATTGTTACATAGTGTAAAACCTATTTTGCAGACAAGATAATTAGAGGAATTTACATGTGTCACAAGTAGCCTGCCTACTCCAATCAATCAATCAATCAATCAATCAATCAATCAATCAATCAATCAATCAATCAATCAATCAATTAATCAATCAATCAATCAATCAACTCTACATTTCATTTGTCATACATATAAATATAAACTTTATGCTGCTGTCTTGGCCAGGCTTCCCTTGGAAAAGAGGTAATTGCATCTCAATGGGACCGACATGGTTAAAAAAAAAAAGCTAAGAAAAAAAATGCAGTAAAATAAAACTGCTTTTCTAATCAGAACTAAAAAAAAAAAAAGAAAGAAAAAAAGACCAGATAACTGCAGGACAGTGCTGGACTAGTGCTTACTCTTGACCTTATTACAGCCCTGGTCTGCTCAACTGAAAACCCTTCATAATAATAGTAATGTAGACTAGAAAATTTCCTCTCGGGAAATTTTGAAAGGGCACCGGAGCTACTGCCGTTCTAACCATCTCTGTCAACGTGGGAATCAAACCCACGATCTTAAGGTCAAGACAGAGCTGATCAGACACATGATCATCTTTCTATAAGCACTGATATGGAGGAGCTGTAATCACATGAAGTTACCTGTGTTAGAGTGAGAGAGATGAGTGCGCGCTTACGCGCGCATTTGATGTGTTTGTGTGTCTTTAACTGTAATCACAGGAAGTTACCTGTGTGTGTTAGAGTGTGCTGACGCGCGCATTTGTATGTTACCTGTGTGTTTTTAATGTGTGTGTGTGTCTATAACTGTAATGACATGAAGCTGGTTCTAGAGTCTGTGTGTGTGACTGAGCTGCATCCTGTATCAGTCTGATTTAGCTGTGTGTCTGTGTTTACAAACATCTTAACGAGCTCCAGGTGGATTGTTTATGGAGTTAACGACCCTGGCCTGAGGATCAGAGGTTACCATGACAACTTGAGCTGGTTGCCCATGACGATAGGGGCCCCCAGGCTGAGGCAGACAGAAACGTCAAGAAAAAGAGCCAGTTTCTGCCTCTGCACTGGTCTCGCATTTAGGCTTATTCTGACAAAACGGTAGCTCCTATCAGAACAAAACACGGATCAACGGTGCCCTAAGGCCTTCCTGAAAATTTTGGTACGATTTGGTGTTTCTACAGTAAATATTTTGGCGACACGGGCAGTTTTAAAACATCGGTCCGTTCTGCTCCTCTCAGAAAATTTTTGTATTGGAGTCAATGAGGAAAAGAGACAGACATGGTCGCACTCAGAGGCTGCTAATTCAAATTCTGTAAGTCTCTCTGATATTTTGAACACATTGTGAGAGACACAACAAGTTTGTCTACAAAACTGTGAAAAATTATGTGTGTACAGTGTAAACTGTGTCCAAGAGGAGTGTGGAAAGAGAAAGATTCAGGAGTTTTTCTGGGCTCTCCCCCCACTCTAGCTGATGACATCACGCACTCTAGCACGAACATTCCGTGCAATACACACCCATTATAATCTCAACATTTCTCCAAAAATGATCATGGTCATTGATCAGGGATTGATCAAAAACTATACAACCTATCAAAACATGGAGTAATACACCAATACACAAGACTTGTGTCTACTATTTAAAGTTTAAACGGAGTCTCTAGGTGAAAGTATGCCTGAGCAGTAGACAACAGTTGGCAGTATGAAAAATCCGATGATTTGTTCGTTTTTTGACCTTCTCCCATGCATTCTCTATGGGAAATTTTTCGCAGTTTTTCGCGACTTACGTCGCGAAAAATTCGTAGACTGATGAAAAAAGTAATAGCACCCCAATCCCGATCAGGACGCACGTTTTGATATATAATATGTCCTGCAACTCTTGCAGGACTAGTAGCGAACCGAAAATCGTCCGGAAGATGAAAAATAACTAGAAAAAGAAAGCATTTCCTGCAGAAAATGCGTGTGAATGCAGAATGCAATGCCGAATGAGCTGAAGAAATTGTTGAAACAATGCTGAATGAGCTGAAGACAGTGTTGAAAGAAAGAAAGAAAGAAAGAAAGAAAGAAAGAAAGAAGAGAGAAAAAGAAAAGAACAGAAGGAAAGAAAGGAAATGGAAAGGGTAGATAGAAAGAAAGAAAGAAAGAAAGAACATGGAAAGAAAGAAAGAAAGAAAGAAAGAAAGAAAGAAACAAAGAATAGAGAATGAATGAGAGAGACAGGGGGTAGTAAGAAAGAAGGAAAGACATTGTGGTATATACATGGAAAGCTGGAAGGAAGGATAAAAGGGAAGGAAGAAAGGGAGGAAGGATGGATAAAAGGTAACCTGGAAAGAAGGAAGGAAGGAAATTAGGAGAAAGGGGAAGGAAGCAAGAAAGGACAGAAGGAAGGAAGGATAAAAGTTAAGCTGGAAGGTAGGAAGGAATGAAGGAAGAAAGGAAGGAAAAAAGGTAAGCTGGAAGGAAGGGAGGAAAAAGGGGACGGAAGGAAGGAAGAAAGGAAGCATAAAAGGTAAGCTGGAAGGAAGGACAAAGGAAGGAAGGAGAAAGGAGAAGGAAGGACAGAAGAAAGGATACAAGGTAAGCTGGAAGGAAGGTATGAAGGAAGGAAGAGAGGAGAAGGGGGAAGGATGGAAGGAAGAAAGGAAGCATAAAAGGTAAGCTGGAAGGAAGGAAGGGAGGAGAAGGGGGAAGGAAGGAAGAAAGGAAGGAAGCATAAAAGGTAAGCTGGAAGGAAGGACAAAGGAAGGAAGGACAGAAGAAAGGATACAAGGTAAGCTGGAAGGAAGGTATGAAGGAAGGAAGGGAGGAGAAGGCGGAAGGAAGGAAGGAAGCTGAAACGTATAACTTGTATGAGAGAATGAGGAGGAAGAAGAGAGAGGGAGAGGAAAAGAAGAGGAGGACAAGAAAGGACAGACGAGGAAGAGGCGGAGAAGAAGGAGGAGGAGAGAGGTAGAGAAGGAGGAGAGACAAAGATAAAAGGAAGGAAGGAAGGAAGGAAGGAAGGAAGGAAGGAAGGAAGGAAGGGAGGGAAAAATCAAATCTATCCTCCTCCAGACAGGCAGACAGAGAGACAGACAGAGAGAGAGAGAGGCTGTGTGGAACAGTATTGTGTTTACAGTACATTTGTGTATTTGTGTGACTGTGTGTGACAATCTGTGTGTGTCTGTCTGTGAGCATCTGTGTGTGTCTGTCTGTGTGAGTGTTTAATTCATTTCCTATAGACATCCTGTCAGTCTATTTTATCATATCTCTGCATGAGGCTGTGTGTTAACGAGCGGGCAGGCTGCACCTGTACCTGTTCTATTTATAGACATTGATAACGAGCTGGCTGCTACAGCTGGCTACTGCACAGAGCAGAGCAGAGCAGAGTGGGATTTGAGCTCGGTGCAGCCTCCACAAAACAGCCTATAAACAGAGAACCGTACTGCTTATCAGAGTGTGGACATGATTAATCCGGCAAGGAGACCTTCCTGAGCTGGCTGTGTGACTTACATGTTCGTACGACAAATAGTTTTCTAACTGTGGCAGTTTAGAAAAGAGGGTCATTTCTCCTGTTCTCAAAAAATCAGCTCCTACTTTTGTATTGGAGTCAATGAGCCACTGGAGCAGGTCTAGCTGCACAAAGAGGCTCATGCAGACAATTCTGTAAATCTGTCTGCTGTTTTGATCACATCATCAGAGACACGACAAGTGTGGCTACAACCCTGGAAAAAATCAAGTGTCTAGAGTGTAATTTGTGGCCGTGAGGACAATTTATCCAGAAAAAATCCAGACTGATTTTTCACTTCTCCCACTCTAGCGATGATGTCACGCACTCTAAGCTCTGCTCGTTAGACGCAATACACAACCATTATAAAGTTGGATTTTGTTGAAAATCTTAATGATTTAAAAACTGCCAAATATCTGAAACTGTTGAAGATATCAAGAAGATGAGTAATGCGGGAATAGATTAAAAGTTTCTCTACATTTTAAAAGAAAAATGGAGTCTGTGGGATGAAGTATGTGAAAGCAGTAGAGGTTTAAAGTAGTATGAAGATTTCAAAGGTTTGAAGATGTTTTCAATGTATTCCTATGGGAAAAAAATTGCAGAAAAAGTTAAATAATTTAAAAAGTATAAATAGTTGAAAAGAGAAAAATAATAGCAGGAAAGTCCTGAAAAAGCTGCACGTTTTGATGCATTAATTGTTGAAATAGCACAAAGTATGAAGGAGGAGTTAGATACCAAAAAACGGCGGAAGACTCAGAATAATAAGATGAAGAAGTTTAAAGAAATAAAATGGCCGACGGGAATAACAATAGTGTGAATGCATTCTGCATTCACACTAACTAGGAAAAAATCCACAGAATAACAATAGTGCCCGGCTTCGCCGGGCACTCGTCCCTACAGCTATTTCATAGCTGTTGGGTCGAGTGCCCTGGCGATGGCCGGTGCCCTAAATATCGATTTATCTCACCTTCACACCTGACCTCATGATGTTTTCCATCATCAATTAAAGTAGTGACTGGTAGAGACATTATTTTTTGCTTTTCTTACCTGTGTAGCTGCCTGTCCTGACAATATTAATATGAAGTTTTTACATTTTCTTCCAGAAATAGTGTTGTAAGACAGGGAATGACAGTTTTTCAATAAAGTTGAGACCAAAAAAATGTAATTACGTTGACGCCCCTCTCTCCACCATTCAGCTCTCCGTAAAGCTAAACGTCATCACGTCGTGGCGTCTGACCACCACAGTGGGGCAACATGGCGGCGCACAGTCTCTCTCCGTCTCTGTCCAGGCTGCTGTCTGCGTTAAAGGTGAGTCGAGTACAGACCCTGCAGAGCCGGCTCTCCTCCCGGTAACCGAACGAACGGCATCGGTGACTTGTCTCAGCCGGTACCGACGGGCAGGACGGTGCTGACAGAGCAGACAAGACACGGGGTCTCCCTCCAGGAGCCCTGTAGAGAGATACACCTGGTTAAAGGTGTTGTTGATGACTTCACTCTGTGTGTTTTGACTTTTGAGCGTTTTGAGTCCGGTGTAACTTTGACCAGCTCAGGGTTTCCAACCAGATACTCTCTCTGTTCTGTCGTCCTGTCTCTGACTCTTACCGCGAATCTCTGCACTGTCGTGTTTTTAACGACTTAATAAAGTCAGTTTGTTTTAGAGAAGATGTCTGCCGTTAGTATTTGTAAACCCATATTCCCCTAACTTTGCGTTTACTCTGCAGAACCTTTTGTCCCTGCTCGGTGTCATGCACGCGCGCCGTCATGACAGAGCAGTGACACTAGAGTTCACGTGAGCCTCGCCCATAGAATTAGTGCAATAAAACCTCTGCAAGTGAAAATGCAAAATTGTATTAAAGCACCTGTTCAACCTGCACAAACGTCAGTTTACAGAACACCAAACCCTGCAAATGTCTCACCCAGGCAACTGGACATTGGCTGCAGGCAGCAGTGGAAATACTGATATATGACATTCCCACAGGAGTGGTGGTGAATCTGTGAAACATCTGGTTAACTGCCACAGATTCATTTATCTTGTTTAAAGTAAGTGTTTGTTTATCCTGGCTTAATCTGAAAAAACCATCACTGGGCCCTTCTGGACTGGACTCTGACTCAGGGTCAGTGGGTTCGGGGCCCCTTCAGAACCACTGTGTTTTCGCTAGAGCACCTCCCCTTTAGGTTCAGGGTTGAAATCATTGTTCGTGTTTGTGAGAGTTGACCCATGACTCAGCAGCAGAAGAAACAGCAGGAGTTGACTGTCAGTCAGAAAAGGTGACACAGCAGTGTTATTATCTGGACTCTTCACCGATCACCTGGTTTCCTGACATGTTCTCTGTCTGTTGTACAGAAACTACAGTTTGGAAAGGTCCTGGTTGCTGTTGTTTGCTGCTATTTGAATAGAGGCTGATGACCTCTTTAAAGGGATACTTAAACATTTTGGCAAATTGGCCCATTGACATAACCCCTATAGTCATAGCAGTAGGTTTGTTCCCTTTGATTGTCGGTGCAAGCTGTTTTTAGATCAGTGGAGCAGAGCCGTGAGCTGCTCAGAGCTAAGCTACGGAGTGAGTCTCATGGGATTTCTTGGTTTCCCTCATCAAACTCATCAAATACACAATCCAACAACTCCAAAACGCTCTGGTGGACAAGTTGTGAACTGCACGTTCACCACGCTATAACATAATAACACAACGTTACCAGGCAACGCGCATCAGCAGTTTTGCATGAATTTACCTCTAAAACAACTCAGTCTCATAACGTTCCATTATTATCTCATAGCGTGGTGAATGTGCAGGTCACAACTTGTCCACCAGAGCGTTTTGGAGTTGTTGGATTGTGTATTTGATGGGTTTGATGAGGGAAACCAAGAAATCCCATTAGCCTCCATAGCGGAGCTCTAAGCATCTCACAGTGTCAAGCTACTGAACATAAAGGTTGTTTTGAAATGAAGTTATAACAATAACCACATACAGCTGCCTGATAAAGTGTGTGTGTTTGTGTGTGTTTTCAGTATGCCTCACTCCAGCCCAGATGTTGTGCACTGCACAGCAAGGTTGGATACGCCACCGTCAGCAGCCACAGTGAAAAGGTAAACCCAGCTCCTCCTCTGTAACCACTAACCACTCATGTTCACGCTGAAGGAAACCATTCATGTTTGACTCTAATGGCCTTCTGCACAGTTAGTGGGTTAACAAAGCGTGTTGTTGTTCTTTTCCGAGTAAAGGACGTCCTTGTGTTAATGGTAAACTCACTAATCTGTCTTTGTTTCCCTCTGCAGACCTTTGATAAGATCCTCATCGCCAACAGAGGAGAGATTGCCTGCAGAGTAAGTCATGTGGTTTAATGAAGAGCATACCTGCAGCTCTTCCTCACACCACCTCTTCTGTTCTTTAAACAGTGCACTGACGGTGAATCAGTCACGACCAGCTGAAGAGTTAATGTCTTGTTTGTCCATCAGGTGATGAAGACATGTAAGAAGATGGGCATCCGGACTGTAGCTGTTCACAGTGATGTGGACTCCAGTGCTGTGAGTCCCCATTCGTGTTCATTCATACACTGTTAAAACTTACCTGTGTTTCCCGCACCGTCACTGTCCAACCCGAACACTCTGATTCCACATGTAAGTTAAATCATGGCACAAACTAAAAGTCGCTGGAAAAGAACAAGCCACTGCCTCACCTTTGCACAGACATGAGAATAGAGTTCTCAGCAGGCCTGAAAATTAAAACCTGACCTGGCCCGAACCGCTGATGTTGAAGCCTGGACCCCGACGCAGTCCAGCATTAATTAAAACAGCACCCGGCCTGATTCGTCATTGTAGCATTCTAATACGCTAGATAATAATGGTGATGATGATATGATGGTTAGCATTAATTTTCTACTCTACCAAACATAAAGATCTGATGAAACATGAATGAAATACCAAATGGGACCGGACATAGAGCAGAAAAGTGTAATAGCCATCCCATATTATTACTGAACTAACTTCTACATTCTCTGAAAACAAATAATCAGGACTGGAATGAACAGTGCAGATTCAGTGCGTTTCACAATAAACAACACAAACAGCAACAAGATGTGTTTTATGTAATAAAAAAAGATAAATGGATAAAGAAGTCCACTGGAGAGGAATCATCCTGCTCAGAGGTGACAGAGATGGCTGTAGAGGGAGGGCAGTAGGTGAACCTCAGACATGTTTATGTCTAAACTGCAAAAATATGTCAAACTTGTATCTCTAACAAATGAGGAGATGCCTTGTATGTTCTCATTAATGTTGCAGTACACTGAAGTGATGGGATCAAGTAACATAGACTGAGCCTTAATGAAGTGCTTCCTCCTTAGGCCTTATCTCTTGATCCATATTGTTGATGGGTTTCCTTTTATTCCCATAAACACTAAGTGAATTAGCAATAGTGCATATCTTGTTCATGTTTGTAATGTCTGTTTATGTACAGTATATCTGTTTGTGGTTGATGTAGTACATTGTATATTCACACATATAACTCTAACCTTCACTTTGAGGGCCAGCATGCAACACCCACACCACAGTAACATGAGCATCAGTGCAGCTGGTTCTCTCCCTGCTGATATGCAGGCATCTATTCCCAGATCAGGGAGCAGAGTAGGGCTCAACAGGTGGAACATGGAGCGAGGAGGGTCATGTGTCATTATCAAATGTAAATCTAACACACATATACAGATGCATCTGAATAAAGTAGAATGTGATAGAGGTCAGCAGTCTTCTCCATGAGAATGGAGCTACTGAACCAGACTCAGGAAACCTCTGCAGGTGGTTAATCAGCTGATTAGAGTGTGACATCATTAGGTGGACTTTTTTGAGATACTGATTTGTGGGTTTCCATTAAATATAAGCCATAATCATTGCAATTAAAAGCAACAAAGGCAGGAAACATTTCAGTCTGTGTGTCATAAATCTACAAAATATATGAGTTTCACTATTTGAATTGAACCACTGTAATAAATGAACTTTTCCATGGTGTTCTCATTTATTGAGATGCACCTTTAGACGCTGACAGGACTGGAATTAACCTCCTGGTGTGTGTGTTCTGTACCTAGGTCCATGCAAAGATGGCTGATGAGGCGGTGTGCGTCGGCCCCGCCCCCACCGGTAAGAGCTACCTGAACATGGACGCCATCATGGACGCCATCAGATCGACAGGAGCACAAGCTGTAAGTATTAACACAGATTGTATTATACTATTCCTATTTATTTGAGATCTTGGAAATGTATTCTATAAATGTATTTATTATATTTATTGACTTTTTGTCATCTGTATTGTGTGATGTGTTACCTCTGCTTTCCACTGGACTCGTCTCCGCTCAGTTCCAACTCCGGAGCAATTCAGACTCATTAAAGTCAATTAAAGTTATTCCACCGCGTGCATTGCAGTACGCCTCAGCTCCGTCTCAGCTCCGTCTCAGCTCCAGCGTCCAGCTGAAATACGCAAGATGGCTTTTTTTGCCGGATGATGGAGCCTTCACGCATCAGTCCACAGCCATTAGATCGCATCACACAGGAAGTGAAATGCACAAAGCATCCGGTAAATTTCAAAATAAAACACAATGCACAACCTCCCGATTGCGGAACACCACTTTGTAAACATCACGTCACATCCCATGCCATAAGCCATATCAGGAACAGATCCAGTGGGCGAGGGTTTGCTGCGTCGGTCGGAGTTGAAACACACCGGGGACGGATTGAGTGGAAATCCGGGGTTAGTGTTTGACATAATTTGTAAATTGAATATTTAAAGCCCCAGTATGTAACTTATTTGGCTTTTTATTAGCAAAAAGACACCCAGACGGCCATCTGCAAACCAACCAGATGTCATTTAATTTGATGAGAGAAAGACGGTAAAACGTGGGTCAGGTAAACAATACGACATCACCATGACAACATATTGTCATGCCTGTATTGTTTTGCCTTTGCTGGCGGAACACTTGTTTATCCTGTTACATGCAGCGTCTGTTGTCTGTCTGACTTCTGCCCCATTTCACGTGAATGCAACATCAAGAATACGTTTTGATATGCAACCGCACCGCTAGATGGGGGAATTCCTACATACTGAGGCTTTAAAAAAAGTTGGGGAAAAAAAGTCTTAACACGGAGATGGTGGTGGATTAAAGGAGAAAGTGTTGGTCAGGTGATGCAGCTCTGTCTCTGTGTCTGTGGACAACTGTTATTCTGTCCAATGCTCAGTCACCTCTTCTGTGTCCTTACACATCACACTAATGTCCAACTCAGCTCCCTGAACATGTCCCATAGGTCTATGGGAATGGCTAGTGGCTACGTCATCACATTCTAAAACATCACTTCCGTGTCCAATCGCAGGATATTCAGAATAGAAACAATAGGCAGAGCCGGGTCAGAAACACCGCGGGAGCTTTCATTTATGAATAAATAAACATATATATTCATGTATATGAATTTAATGCACAATATAGCATAAATATATATACTAGCCTACCGTAAAACTTAAGGGCCGAGTCCCAATTTGCCGCGGGTCCCAATTAACCGCTGGGTGTAGCAAAATATTTTTTTATATTAAACTAAACATCCATCCCAAATAAACGACGGGTCAATATTGTTTTTCTGGTTGCCAAAAAATATTCTATGCAAATAGCGGGTGTCTCGAGACATTAAAGACGGCCGAGGACCGACGAGACGCCGCTGAGCTGGTTGCTCCTGCCCGGTCTGTCCATTCCTCTCATCCGCACTTCAGCACCTGTCCTGGGCTGCACAGTGTCGGCTCGGCTCGGCTCGGCTCGCTCCTCGTTTTAAATGACTTACGCTATTAGTCCTTTTAAAAGTGGCGTAAACACACAGGTGCTGAAGTGAGGGAGGAGTGGAGAGACTGGGTGTCCGCGGGGTTGTTGCAACTTGCGGCGGATCGGCGGAGGACCGACATGACGGGAGGTCTCGTAGCCCATGTCGTAGCCTACCTGTGCGGGCCAGGACCGCGGAGGTCAGCGAGACAGAGAACGAGTCCGCCCCGGCCGTATCGGCTGTGTTTACCGCCTCAGGTGTCATACATGGTTAGACAGATGTATTAGTCCTCTAACACATCCTAAAGTTTGACTTGTCAGAGTTTTTCAGTAGAGAAGCAGCTCAGGTTTAAGTGTCAGGACTCGGGAGTCACTGTGGGGACGAAAGATACAGACGTGATCTCGTCCCTCTGCACATTAATGAGCCTGTCTGTCACCGTGCGCACTGTCACACTGTGTGTTACAGGATTAATTAAAACACACAACAGAAACAATGCGACCGTATAGATACTACAGGAGGAGGCAGACCGGGTTGCGGTACGTCGCGGTGGTCCAGCAGTGGACCAGTCACGGAGGAAATGTTAGCTATGGCTAAGCGCTAAACGTTAGCTCATATAACGTCTCTATGTAATTTATAAGTGTGTGTGTGTGTGTGTGTGTGTTTTGGGGGGGCAACAATGAAGAACATGCATTTCTGTATACGTTAGCAGCAGGGGTTGGACCATACATCCATGGGTTGGACACGGAAGTGATTCGTGACGTCACACTAGCCATTCCCATAGGTTTCAGTTCAGTCTCCGTTGCTATGGAAACACATTTTGAGCATGTCTGCGGCTGAAGCTCCAACAAAAAAATGCTCATTAACGCCACTCTGATCTGTTCTCTTGAATCAACTTGGACCAGATCAGTATTTGTATACCAGCACCAGAGCATTATGGGATGTAAATTGTGTCTTTGCACCACGCAGTACAGCTGTGTGGAAATATGGAGATTCATTATGTCTCTCCACTCATGCGTTGAGAGTTTTCCTCATAATGTGATGTGTCATCATCAGTGTTAATGTTTAAACTGCATTTTCTCTGCAGAGCTGCATGTGTTACAGCTCTCTGTTTGAAGAGCATCTCATCAACGCTTTATTTATTTTTTTCTCTCATGAAGGTTCATCCAGGGTACGGGTTCCTCTCAGAAAACAAAGAGTTTGCAAAGAGACTGGTGAGTAAACACACTGAATCAGTTTTCTTTAAACACTCAACAACCATAAGTTAATGACAGAGCATCATCCGTCCACCAGGTGACTGGAAAAGGCTGCTTTTCACTGTGTTTGGCTGTGACCAGTGATTGACCTGTTTCTGTTCTGCTCACATCCACGCTCGTGTTCCACACGATCGTTAAAGGGATAGTTCACCCAAAATTCAAATTTCACTCATTATCTACTCACCCTCATGTCGACTAAGAGCTGTGAGAATTTTCAGAGTCCTCCGTGCCTTCTCTGAGTTATGGCGGGGTCCGCGCAGCAGTATTTGCCCATATAATGGTTGTCAATGGACACCAACTTTCTTCGTCCAAAAAGACACACCAAAAAACATCCAAATACCTCCATACTGCTCGCCTGTAATGTCCCTCTTGTATTGAAGCCCCGACATGAGAAATTGTTCTGCCGGTCAGTGCAACTCACACAAGATCACACACACAAGACACAAGATGACACAGGAAGAGCAGTGAACTGAGACACTGGGAGCTTCTGCTACAAACAAGCTTCAAATATGGACTTTTTTTCAGAACAATTTCTCATGTCGGGGCTTCAAGAGGGACATTACAGGCGAGCAGTATGGAGGTATTTGGATGTTTTTTGGTGTGTCTTTTTGGACGAAGAAAGTTGGTGTCCATTGACAATCATTATATGGACAAATACTGCTGCGCGGACCCCCCTGTAACTCAGAGAAGGAACGGAGGACTCTGAAAATTCTCACAGCTCTTAGTTGACATGAGAGTGAGTAGATAATGAGTGAAATTTGAATTTTGGGTGAACTATCCCTTTAATGTCACACACAGAGCTACAAACACACAACAGAGAAGAAAACACACACTGCATTATAAATTAGGCAAATTATTTACAATGTGTGACAACACAGTTCACTTTATCCCTCGCTGCAGCTCCATCCTATTTATATCTGCAACAGGTGGGATGAGCTGGAGGCAAATGGTCAGACTCAGACTGAGTGTAAATAATCTAGTGAACAACATCAGCATCAGGTGTATCAGATCAACATCCTCGTCCTGTACCTGTCTGAACCTCCATCACTAAAAGACTTCCTCAGCTCATCAGACACATTGTGAGCTTCCTACCTTTTCCATCATTACTCCCTATGGATCTTTGTTCGAGCCAAGTAGATGATAGAAATGATAGATGATGGTATTAACTATGATTGGTGCTGTCAGCAGACTCATCTCACAGTGTTGAGGTGAGTGGAGTGTCAGCAGTTCTCTCTAAGTGTGACATGAAATGTGAATCTCATCATGGTTTTGATGCTGTTTGGTCGCAGGCAGCAGAGGGCGTCATGTTCATCGGCCCAGACACACATGCCATCCAGGCAATGGGAGACAAAATAGAAAGCAAGCTAATTGCTAAGGCTGCTAAGGTCAACACTATCCCAGGATTTGATGGAGTGGTCGAGGTATGGACACACACTGCACATATAAAGCACAGGTCCCTCCTTCTGCATTCACAGGGGAGTAAATTAATGCCACTGTTCATTTAAAAAAAGAATCCACATTAGCAAAGGCTTCTTTACCATTACATCTGTAACAGTTAGGAATACAACTAAAGATTGTTAAAAACAGTTAATTGATTAGTTGTTTGGTAACCTGGACCTGCAGGTGTAGTTGATGAAGAGACAGTTACAGTGTAGTAACCATTCCTCCTCTCTATGGCAGACTGCTGAGGACGCTGTGAAGATCGCTCAGGAGATTGGTAAGTCATCACTCTGCTGCACACTGAAGGGGAAATAAATTTCTAATTTATTTAAAAATATACATAAAATATAAAATTAGGGGTTTCTCTAGACACAACTTTAAAGATCTTAGTGTGTTAAAGATACTTTTAACTTAAACCAGCTCCACTGAGCCAGTCTCTCATTGTAATGTATTTCTCCGGATACGTTGGTGAAGTAAAACTGTTTTTAAAAAGTTCAAGTTCTAGACTTAGAATACATAGTTAGACTTTTATTATAGACATACAATACATGGACAAGACCTTGATCATTTTTGTCTGTTGTGTTACATGTGATTGCTGTTGTCAGTGGACTGCTCTCTGATGTTCATGTCTTCATTTGACGAATGAAACCGAGGCGTGTTTATATTGTTGTGTTCTCTTTGTGTTTTGAAAGGTTACCCTGTCATGATCAAAGCATCTGCAGGAGGAGGGGGGAAAGGAATGAGGATAGCTTGGAATGACGACGAGACAAGGTATTGTACCTGGTTTTGTCACATCTCATCCTCTTCTCCTTGATCACACTGTCAATCCAACATCTTAATGTAGCTCAGTGTACCACAACTGCACACTCCAGACACTACATAGTACATAGACTAAATCATTGTGACTACATTTCCCCAAGTGAAGTTTTTGTTCAGTTGCTGTTATTCAACTGCTGATGCAGACCAGAGTAGAAATGAGTACACAGCAAAATGATGCTCATTCCTGAGTTTAAGTGATGTTAGCTAATACTGAGCATGGCTTCCACACTTCTCATGCTGACAGAATTATTATAATAAAGGGAAACTAAGACTTCAACTAAAAACTAGCAGTGGAAAAAATAAATTAGTGAACTGAAATCAAAGTAAAAATGTGTTTTTTTTAAAGCAAAAAAAAAAAAAATACTACAATAAACAATACAAAAGTAACTAAAACTGAATGGCAGATACTCAGCTTTCTTTTTCTCCCTTGAATGCAGACCATTTAAAGTTCTACTTTTGATTTAGCTCCAGGTAATGGTAACAGAATTAAATTGAAGGATTAAGTAAACCATGTTTGGTGTCATGCAAATCAAGGCTTTTCTTTTGCTACCTGAAATACTAAATAAAAACTCAACTAAAACCGCTTCATGTGTTGCACAAACTAGAAATAAATTGAAATAAAAAAGCAAACCGAAAAACTAAATAAAAAGAAAAATGAGTGAAAACTTCAGAACAATAATAACCTTGTGTTTCTGTGATTGTGTTTGATCACAGGGAAGGTTTCCGGTTCTCATCCCAGGAAGCAGCTTCCAGCTTTGGAGATGACAGGCTGCTCATCGAGAAGTACATCGACAACCCCAGACACATAGAGATCCAGGTATGACACACCTTTGTTTGGAGAAGATGTGAAGTATTTTTATCTGCACCAAGAGATTTCCAGTAAACATGTATAGCTTATAGGTATTTTTAGTATACTTTTGGGGGCTTTTTGGCCTTTAATTGATAGCACAGTTGAGAGAGAGAGATAGGAAATGGGGGGGTGACACGCAGGAAAGGCCTGCTCGATGCGGGATTCAACCCGGTCCGCCTGCAGTGAGGACTGTAGCCTCAACGCATGGGGCGGGTGCTCTACCAACTGACTCTAAATCCATTTGCAAACTCATCCCATGATGTTTGCAGTTTTTTAGCTCCAGTGACAAAAAGTAAAGAGATGAATGTCAGAAGATGAATTCCATCCTCTTCATTCAGAGATGCATCTGATTCCTGTAGGTGCTGGCTGATAAACATGGTAATGCCCTGTGGCTGAACGAGAGGGAGTGCTCCATCCAGAGGAGGAACCAGAAGGTGGTGGAGGAGGCTCCCAGGTCAGTGGTTAAAAAAAATCTGCGTTCACAACAATGGTGTAAATCAGGGGTCTCAAACTCGCAGCCCGCGATTTTATGTGGCCCGCGTGTGCTTAATTATGTCAAATTATCTTTGGCCCGCATGATAATATTTATGGTCCGCCGGTATGTTGCACGTACCACTAAAACTACAAATCCCACAATGCACTGCCAGTGCACGAATCACGCAAGTCCTGGTCCCACTTGTTCATCAGCACCAGCAACCTGATCCTCTGTTGTCAATAGAGCGGGCGATCGACGATGTCCTTTTTTTCTTGCCGTTATTAAACACAGCGCGAGTGCAGCTGAACAGCAGAGTTCCTCTGACAGACAGCTCCTCTGTGGAGCTGCAGGTCAACACTGAGGAACCCCCCCCCCTCCTTTTTTTGAAGCGCCGTTGTTACAGGTGATGCACACGCAGACGTCCCTTTATGTTTTGTCGTCTGACCGTCTGTCACTGGACTGCGCTGCAGAACCATGGGTGTATTATATTATTATAGATCCATGTGCAGAACTGTCAGAAATGTCTAATTTCCTGCTGAGAAACGAATGACTGATATGACTGAAGGCACGATGTAAGTCTGCACGTGTCGTCAAGCCCCCATAAGTTAAGTTAAAAAAAAGAATTGATATTAATCAGTCAAAGTTGTTGATATTGGTTAATGGTTAATCATGTGCATCCCTAATTAGAAATGACTATGGAAAGCTGCAGATAGAGCCATTAGAAATGAATGCAACATTTTTTTTTAAAAAATGTAGGCCTGTTTAATGATTATTGTTGTTTTATATGCAATAACTTACAAGCTTTATTAGTTTTAGGTTGAATATGTGCAAAAAGGTCATTTCAATAAGTTCTCAATAAACAACCGTGTGGCCCTCGGCTTGTGCCATTTTTTTCAAATCTGGCCCTCGGCGTATTTGAGTTTGAGACCCCTGGTGTAAATATATTTGTCCACATGAAACCGCAATGTCATGCACATGGCAAAGCAATAGGTGGTGATATCACTCATACTGTAACAGGAAAGCAACTTTAGCCAATCACAAAGGTTGGAAAAATGAATATAATATATATAATATAATGAATATAAAGTCAACAAAATTCAGCTAAATATGGCTTGGGAGTCGTGTCAGTCGATATACAAGCTCCTTTTATTGAGCAGTTGGTCACGTCCACACGTCTCCTTACTGTTACCGTCACACACTGTGACGTCCAACAATGGCGACAAGAGCTTCATTGCGGTGTTCCTGTCCACGCGACGGCTGAAACCGGAAACCTGGACTCTGGTTACAAGGAGCCCACAGCTGCAGTTACATGTGGATGAAAGGCCAAACCGTTCAGAGAATCACACGGTTTCCAAACTCCCTGTGTTGGTGTGGACGGCCCCTTAGTCCCCTGCATGTACAATAAGCAGCACTACAGAGAATTTGTGTGTTTAGTTGAATGCCTGAAAGCTGTGTTGCTAAATGTGTGGAATGTGTTTCTGTTGGCCTCTCGTAGCTGCTGAGTGAGTCTGAGTGTGTAGTGTTGTGTCTCCAGCACTTTCCTGGACCCAGAGACCCGGCGGGCCATGGGAGAGCAGGCGGTGCAGCTCGCCAAGGCCGTGCAGTACTCCTCTGCTGGAACCGTGGAGTTTCTGGTGGACTCTCAGAAGAACTTCTACTTCCTGGAGATGAACACACGACTGCAGGTTAGTGTGTGTCTGTGTCTGTCTGTGAAACACCCACTGAGGAACAATGTATTAAGTGAGAAGCTAGATGAGCTCTTTCCAGACCTTAAAACTGTAGCATAGATGGTTTTAACTTGGTATCAAAACCCACCAGCTGGTGAAGACCAAGAGTTGTCCTCAAACATGTTATTTATTGTCTGTTGAACCTTTGACACCAGGTGGAGCATCCAATCACAGAGTGCATCACAGGTCTGGACCTGGTGGAGCAGATGATTCGGGTCGCCAAGGGCTACAAACTGCAGCACCAACAGAAAGACATCCCAATCAACGGCTGGGCCATCGAGAGTCGTGTGTACGCTGAGGTGTGTGAGAATCTTTGACATTTATAAACTGTGTCAAATGAGGCTCTTATCTACCTCATGAGCCAGCAGGGAGCAGGCTTTTCCTCAGTGACTGGTACCACACAGCAGCTTCATCATTCACAACCTACTTATATTGTATTGCAACTACATTCAGTTAGAGATAGGAACTCAAATAATTCTGCTGTTCATGTGGATGTAACGCTGAACAGTGTCTAGAATAGATCCAAAATGAATGACCAGCGTCTCCTTGCTGGTGACCTTCCCCTGCAGCCTCTCTCTTGCTGCTCTCATGCTTTTTTTTGGTCCATGGTCCTGTCCCTCCTGAACCAACCAGTGTGACAGATCTGATTGGTGAAATATAATTTGCTCTCCCATCAACATTGATGGATTAAGCATCAGTGTAAATGTGCCGGACTTAGCCTCACTGCTAAATTTCAGCCGTTGTCCCAAGGCAGGTTCCTAGACAACATAGACACAACACTGACAGACATCCATGACAGATGTCTCACCAGACCACCATGTAAAGTGGGTAAAGTGGGAAGAGTTGTGCTCAGTGGTGGAGTGGGGTAACTGATGTGTGTCTCAACTACTACACTGTAGTTTGTAAATATTGAGAGTGAAGTTAGTTTGCTCTTTTCTTTTAGGATCCTTACAAGTCGTTTGGTCTCCCCTCCATTGGACGGTTGTCTCAATACCAAGAGCCACTCAACCTCAGCAAAGTAAGTGTGTGTGTGAGAGAGAGAGAGAGCTGTAGACTCTGTAGTCTGGACCTGAACCTTCTGCTCTCCTCCCATCTCCTGCTCCGTCAGGTCCGTGTGGACAGCGGCATCCAGGAGGGCAGTGACATCAGCATCTACTACGACCCCATGATCTCTAAGGTCAGTCAGTATTTAGTGCATCTGTAAATGTATGTCTGATACGTCCAGACACAAACCGCCACAGCAGTAAATAGTTTACAAGGCTTGTGTGTGTGATGTGTGCTGCAGCTGGTTACCTACGGAGCTACGCGGGCCGAGGCCCTGGCCCGGATGGAGGACGCTCTGGATAACTACGTCATCAGAGGTAAACCAAGCATCAGGACTTGAGAATGAACTCCTTCAGGGCTTTTGGCCTTGAATGCAACATCTGAGTAATGTGTGTTGTGTCTTCTCTCCAGGTGTGACCCACAACATTCCACTCCTGCGGGAAATCATCACCCACCCTCGTTTCATCTCTGGTGACATCAGCACCAACTTCCTGCCCGAGGTGTATCCTGACGGGTTCAAAGGTCATCAGCTGCAGGCGGAGGCGCGTCGGGAGCTGCTGGCCTCGGCCGCCGCTCTGTACATCACCGCTCAGCTGCGCTCACAGAGGGTTCTGGGTGACTTAAGGTCAGCATGCAGACAGCTTCATGTGCAGGAGCCTCATCAGTGTGGTTTACTCCACATGTACATACATGAATTAGTATTATCAGATTTGTATTTATTCTTATTCTAGTTTATCTTATTTTATTCTGCTTTTATTTTAGTACATAATTATCTATGTATATCAAACTTTTTGTTGATTCTCTCTTATTATTCAGGCGTTTGAAACAAAGAAAAATGTACCTCAAGGGATCAATAAAGAATTATCTGAATTAACTCTTAAATAAAGTTAACAATAAATTGGCCAATAGTTAATTAGATTAATTATGTAGTTAGTTTCATTAAACACATTTTAGGGATGACATTGTTTTGGCCAAGCCTGTGATTGGTTGGTTGGGTCGGTGTTGAAGTCAGGTAAAATTCAGTGTGGATACTGTAGCATAAACCTAGAAATTCCAAACATGTGGTAACACAAGAAATGAGTGTTAGATTGTATCTTCACTTTGTTGTACACTGCAGAAGCAGCTCTGTATCTTTGGCTTCTATTAATATGAAAGGACTGTGTCTTCCAGAGTGGCGTCGGCCCCTGTGCAACAGAACCACTGGGAGCTGAGTGTGCAGCTGGGGGAGGGACGCCATGCTGTGGACGTCACTAAGTCAGGAAATGTTTATACTGTGAGTATCTGATAATATAATAAATATACCAAAGCTCATATGGATGAAACATTCACCAACAGAGAGAAATGTTAGAGGAGAGAAAAACTCCAGCTGTGATGTTGATGAACACTGAGCCTCAGCTGAAGAACACCGTCATGTGTTTCCAGGTGGAGGTGGATGGAGGAAAGGTGGAAGTGAGTGGACAGTGGAACCTGGCCTCCCCACTGCTGCCACTCACCATCAATGGCACCGACAGGATGCTGCAGGTAACACACACACACACACACACGGTCAGGATGTTGTTACCTCACACAGTTGGAGTTCTGATGTAAACAATGTTTGTCTTTATGTTCCAGTGTCTGTCCAGAGACGCTTCAGGAAAGATCGTCCTGCAGTACCTCGGCACATCAGTATGTCTACACACACACACCATCATACAGATGAGTCTTCTAATCCTCATGCTGTTAGAGCAGTAGAGCAGTCTGTGCTCAGTCAGTCAGTGGATCACAGGTTGCTGCTCATACAGCAGCTGTCAGCTCTATTCAAATGTCACTGTTTCCTGAATCCTCAGTAACAGAATAGAAGTCCATCAAGAGGTTTAAGCTTTTGATTTTATGGAAGAACTACATTGCAAAATAAATATTCTAGTAAAGACAGAATCCAAAAGGCTGATTTATATGAACAAATGTACTGTTTGAAATCTTCTTCACACTCCAATTGCAACCAGTTAATTAGATGCTTTTTCACAAAAATGAAAAATGTCAGTCACCTGTGGGATGGATGGTCATGTATAAACACCATCCATCAGCATGAATTCAATTCAATTCAGTTGGATCGTGGTGTGTCAATCAAGCTGCCATCTCTGTCCCTCCTTCCCTCTCCTGCTTGTACCACTCTATTGCACCAAACGCGTGCACGATCTAGTTACGCTGCGGAAAAGACAACACTAACCCAATGTGCCACACTGAAGTCTGGATAGAACCTTTTTCCAGGATCTCCAACTGTACCATTAAGGGTGCTGGTCCAGACAGTTCTGAATGTGTAGCACTTCTTCCCTAACTCCAGATGTTCTTCAGACCCAAAACCAGACTAACTCAGGGGGCAGTAGAGTTCCCATTTAAGAGAGACTATAAATCATCCGTCAAGATCAAACCCCCCCCCCCCCCCCCCCCCATGTTGCTCACACTCTGTGTTTTCATTCAGTTTCAGGTTCATGTTCTGTCGAAGCTGGCTGCACAGTTGAACTCTTACATGCCAGAGAAAGTCCCAGAAGACACCAGCAGCATCCTGCGTTCACCAATGCCCGGCACCATGGTGGCCGTGTCCGTCAAGCCTGGAGACACGGTAACACAGAACACACACACCAGAGCCACAGCACACTCATACACAGACCAAACACATTGCCACCCCCTGTTTTTCATACCTGCTCTCCTGCTTCCAACATGATTGTTGAACATAAATATTCATCCTTGGCCCCTGGTTGTGTGTTTGTAGGTCGCAGAGGGTCAGGAGATCTGTGTGATTGAAGCCATGAAGATGCAGAACAGTTTGACTGCTTCCAGACAAGCAAAGGTAACAGTATTTTTCTTTTTTTATCTTGTATCCTCTAAATGTGTTTACCTTTTTTGACCTGTACAGCAGTTTGGTAAACTTGAGTTAAGATGAGAGAAGGTCTGCTGGCATCGTCAGTCATTAGCCCTGACCCTGACAGATCTGGGGTCGTATTTATCAAGCTTCTGTAGAATTACTCCTAAGAACACTGATTAGTAACACTTTATTAGTAAAAAGATTCTTCCCTGAAAGCTGCACTGAAAAGTTAGTTATCCAGCGCCCCAGAGTAGGGAGTAGTGAATGACTGAGTGATTTCAGACACAGTCTAAGAATATAGAAATATCTCAGTGAAGAGTTTTTTTTTGTTTTTTTTTACAATAATCTACAAAATAATACTAAATATATCAGGGAATGAATCAAAAATAAATGTTTCTGATCTTTCCCATTGGTTAATTCAGCGGTTGGTGAGATGTTGTCTCTTATTAAATCCATGACGAGGATGATACTTGCTCCATCCAAACGATATCGTTTGATCAACCTGCTCGTCATCAAACAAAGCCAGGACGTCCTCCCACTGTCGGATGTCCACGCACGTCTCTCTGTCCTCAGTGTCGTCTCCTATTGGCAACTCCTAACCACTTAGGACGGTTTCTTTTAGTATCTGGCAGAGTTGGAGTGATTCTTAGACTTGAGAAAGTTGATAAATGGCTTTTATTCTTAAGTTTGAGAGTAGGACTAAATTCCACAAATTCTCAGCATTTAGGACTAAAATGTCACCACAGGGCGCTTGATAAACGCCCCTGATCTCTGTACTAATGAATAGAAAAAGTGATAAGTACAAGACTTTTGAAACACATTCAACTGAATTAGGTAAAGTAATGGGTCCATGTTTTAAGCACATTACCAGATGTGTGAATGTCGGTCCCTTTGTGTGTCTCCTTCCAGGTTAAAAGTGTCCACTGTAAGCCGGGGGAGACGGTGGGGGAGGGAGACCTGCTGGTGGAGCTTGAATAAGACAGAATCTTTGCCTTGTGACATCATCACCAGGATGAGCCTTACTCCTGTCAGGGTCCACAGATGAAGACCACGTTGGCAAACAAACTGGACAATAACAGCCTGATTTGTTTGTGGCCCGCAACCGTTTAGTTTCCCTGATAGTGGCTCCGAACCGAGGAGACTCCTTCGCTTGTGTTTTCTAGACCTGATTATTAGTTTATGTTAAACGGTAAATCCACCCAAAACCTTATTTCCTCACTTTAACCCTGTGATATCTGGCGTTTTGGTTTATTGGCCATGTTTTGAGATACTCGCTGCCGCTTCTGTACAACGGAGGAACATGGATGTTGGTTTATAAGCTATAAGAGTTTTCAGATGTATTTTTTAGAAAAGTCCAATGGAAAAATTCAATTGAACTGTACTGTACTGGAGAGGAGCAGCTTGTGCAGCCCAACACCACTCAAGGTCAAAATGTCTGTAATTATCGAACTCAAATACACTCTACATCTAATAAAGTGCCCACTCTTTTCCACCATCAGTGCTTTTGGTCTGACTGCATGGCTGATATCAAGAAATCTGACGCTGCTCATGGCAGCACAGTAGTCAACTCTGAACACAACAGAGGCTGGGGTCCAGCACACAGGGCTGGATTCTGGGTGCAGACTTTGCAAAGACGCCCCTGAGACAGTCCAGCACAGACAGGCAGGGTGTGAGATGCTGGCAGGATGGGAGGAGGATACAGATGCCTGACAGCATGAAACCAGCAGAGGGAGTCTACGGCAGTTTCTGTCTCTCAGCTCAGCTGTGCCATCCCTGCAGTGTTAGAACATATGAAGACATTAAAAAAGAAACTGAAAAATAATAGCTAGGGGCAGATCTGAATCCTGGTGCTCCAAAACAGATACCTCCACAATGAAGACAGAGTCACGGACGAAATGGGAAAAAAACTAAAGTGAAACCACAGCTTGCCCTGCCCCATCACTTATACTGGTAGGGGTGGTATTATGCAAATTAGAAAACTAGTCACATCATTATCCTCAGTTACCAGCTTTTACACAGCTGACTGATTGAACAATTGATCAATTGTTAGGTGTCGTCTTGGTCTCATGATGTCAAAATGCGAATGATGATGAGGACGACTGTTTAAACCAGTTCTAACTGAACCAGGACATTTATTGGTTGATTCATGGATCAAACACATCCATGTGCATTCAAAAGTTTAGAGAAGGTCACGTTAAGTTCACCTGTAAAGGTTAGAATGCATTTTAGCTTCACCCTGAAATCTCACCTGAAAGCCGAGTATCCCTTTGTGTAATCTGCATCATTATGTTTGGAGGAGCCTGAGGCGGTTGAAGGCAGGACATCTTAAGTAGCAGGCTACACTGATAGCAGAGAAAGTAAAATATGATCTACTGTATAACCAAGCGACAGACAGTGCATCAAATGTGGGAAGAAGGGCACAGATCACATCGCTCTGCTGGTGGAAAAACGTCTGCTGCCTCTTCTACTTAGTCTGCACATCTCAGAATTATTGGCAAGACAAAAAATGATTGAAGGGCAAATAACCTGGAAGAGCAGAAGGACCAGCTAATGAGAAAGAAGGTGCAGCTTCAAATGGTGTAGGGAATCGCACTGCTAAATTGGATGTGTTGCAATCTCAGAGCAGTGGAAAAAATCCATAACAAATCACCCAAATGGAACAAACTCTTATTTGTTAAAGTGAAAGTAGAAAAAAAGGTTCTTAGTGCTCGTTCTAATTCATTTGTTCCACAAATATCGAGGGAACAAAAGGAAATAATCATGACTCCTTCCATCTGGGTACAAGGCCTAAGAGAAAATTGCACCTCAGTTCATTCACTTTGAGCCTGTGTTACTGAAGTGTTTTGCAGTACTGATGAGAAACACTAAAGCCAGGAACACAGCGCAACATGGAGGTAGTCAAATGATTGGGTGAGAAAAGGAGAATCCAAACCAAATGAAATTACTCTGGATAGAACAATGTTTTTCAACTGTTTCTATCTCTTATCACCTGATTTTCCAAAAAGATATCATGAATGTATAAAAGGTTTTGAGACACAGTGAGTTGCAAGAGTTTTTTATAAAGCAATACAACACCCAAGGAACTCATTTGAAGCAACCAGCTCATTAACGCAGGGAAGGGACATGTTAAGTTGTATTACAAGCAGCTTGGAAATAAGCAGAAAGTTGCATTGGCACATATGGAAATGGCTTCTTTCATGACCCCTCGTCAGAATAGAGGGTGTAAGAGCTCTTCATCATTACAGTCTTTTCCTGGAAGCTGCTCCAAGAATCAGAATCAGAATTTTATTTGTCCAATGCCAAGTCAGTCAGTGGTGCAATATTTGCATTGTACATACATACAATATTTGCATTGTACATCTACCTGCAAACATGCTGTCCATTACACAGATGTTACAATACAGGACAAGTTAAAACCCTGTACTGTTGCAGAAGAATCATTTTTAGACTGACAAAAAAGCACTAGGCTTGCTTCATGCACAAACTCACTAGGGCAGTGTTTTTCAACCTTGGGGTTGGAACCCCATGGGGGGTCACCTGTATTCCATGGGGTCACCTGAAATGTCCAGTAGCCTAATTGATTTTAAAAATTACTTATAAAAATATCTTTAAACTTATCATTATTCTTTTTAAATATATGATTAAAAACACCACACACAATCATAAACAGTATTCTATACTTTCTCAAATTTAAATCGAGTTCAAATAAAATGCATCTTGATTGACGGGGTCCCCAGACATCTGTGATGTCAAAATGAGGTAACGAGCCAGAAAAGGTTGGGAACCTGAACATTATGTAATTCTTGTGGAAGGCATTGTTGTAATATTATAACGTTGGGTGAGTGTGTTAGTCAAAACAGCCCTGTTTGAAAGGAACTTCAATCTAAATTTTAGCCCTTAGCCTTATATTGGGTTACAAATATTATTGTATTATATATTATTATATTATTTATATGGTAATTAGTATATTGTCATGTCTTATCATCTAGGCCTACATAATACTCAATGATTTCTAACCACCTCCTTTAATAGTTTCCTCTTATCACAGAAAGCAGGACTTCAAAGAAATTCTGGCTCATCTTCTAATTAATTCATAGTCAAAGCAGTTGTGGGGGGTGCTTAGAGGTGGTTATGTTCTGGAGCAGGTGTGAATGTTCAGGAGTGTAGGGTGTGGTGGTAAATTGGGGGCTGCATTCATACCTTTCAGGATGATAATCAGAGAGTACAATAGGTTGGCCAGACAGCATTGTGTGACTAGCGAAATGTGTGAATGTGAAAACACTTTATATTGTATCAATTTCCCCACCATCTTTTCCTGCATAAAACCTACAACCTAATAAGCATGTGAACTATTTATACATACAGGCTACATTTGTTTCAAATGTATTTTTTGAATTTCAGACTGCCACGAGCAGTGAGAGATCCTTGAGAATGGAAGATCTGTAAACACTAATGAAAAGGAAATGGAGCAAGTGATGTTCATCTTTAATTGCTTTCTGGGATTATCACTGTAAACGAACATCAAAGTGAATGGTTATGTAATAAATGACTATTCATAAAAAATATAAGAGTGTATTATTCACGTTATATAGGCTGCTGGCCTGGGACAAAAGCAAAATGCAGTCAACCTGCAAATGAACCCTTCAACCATGAACTCTGTTCAGACCATGAGATGCTGCTCCTTCTTTAGCCCCTCTACTGCCCTCAGCTAAACGGCTTGCTTTAGCCTATGCAGCGAGCTAAACATAAACTGTTGCAGTGACCACTCGTGAGTCGTTTGTATCATCTTTCAGAGCTTTACTGGTGTAGTTTTTCATTTTGTGAAACTGTAACAACAGAAACAGATAATGAGCATTTAGTTACAGCGTTAATACACTTCACATTAGCAACAGATCTTGTGTTGCATAGCAACCAAAGGCTAACTACAACACGTAGCTTTACAGCTTAGAATATATCGGCCGTAATGGTAATAACACGAAATGGAAGCACGAATACATGTCCAAAATTATTACTTACAGACTATGACCTTCTTAAGCGCAACAGGTGAAGGAAAAAGCAGACTTTGCCCAGGAACGACATGTGTGGAGGACAATGCTCGCTGTCCCGGTGAAAAACTCAGTTCCTGCTACCGCTTTACGCCACTAGATGGCAGAGTATGTAAACAAACTCAAAAACCCACTTCTCTTAAAGAGACAGTTACCAGATTAAACAAGATCAAAACAGCTGGACTGTATCACAAAATAAGCCTCAAATGCAGGATATAACAACAAAACAAGACTGAGGGACAGAATAGCCCCAGCATTGCAATAGGCCTATAACAACATACCGTATCCCTAAAATCTTACAAAAACATAAAAGTTTCTTGAAAACACTTCATTTTCAGCTTGTGTTTTGTTTGAAAAGTGTGAAGCTATTCACACTTGGGTGTGTGACTGTGTGTGGGGGGCTATTTACAGTCTCTGCCCTGGCCTAGAATCGCCCCTGCGCCGTTTCACGTGACGTCACGGAGGGCTCAACAATACATGTTGCTCGCTGGCTGCCCCAGTCGGTTCAGGCGAAGCTGAAGCAGGAGAAACACACTGCTGCTCCAAAATGCCGGACAGTTGTTGTGCGACCGGGTGCACAAATCGACGCGGAGAACAGCCGGGGATTTGTTTTTATCGTATCCCGTCCGGCAAAGACAACCCCGAGAGGAGAAACCTGTGGATTAGCGCTATCAAACGCACGGTTCCCGGAGAGGATACACCATGGCAGCCCTCCGGATACACACGGATTTGCAGCGCACACTTCATCAGCGGTAAGCAGCTCAAGTAAACACACGTATATCTGTATATTGTAGTTTTAGCCATGAAATCAATCTTTCCGTAGGTGTTTTGTTGTCGTGTATCATGACGATCGACCGCAATGGGTTGACGTTAGCTACTTAGCTATCTAACTTTGGATAACTCAGTAAACTCAAAATGGGATCTGGAAATCCTGGTACAATCATATCCTATTCAACTGAAAGACAAAGACTAGATGTTAGACTTGTGTATAGAATAATACTCTTTGTTTTTCGTGCATATTGTCAAACTCGGAACAGGTTGGGCCATTACTTCTGGGCTTCTGACCCATGGATCCATGTTCTGACCATACCGCTCAAACAAGCAACAAAACTTCCCGGGTCTACGTCACATCCTGGAGCGTTGGGATGTGCCCTTCAAAATAAAAGCACTGGCCACAACATATTAGCGAAGGCACACTCCCTTTACATTGTTTAACCTATATGTGCTGAACACATACATTACATTAAGATCCTTTGTTTTCATCTGAGCAAGGCGGGCCAATCAAAGCATCTGCTTTCCTGATAATTTCTGGCTACTCTGCCTGCTCTTGCTCTGGCTGCCTAGTGCCTTCTGAAGTTTCTCAGTCCCACTACCTCCTCAGAGTCCACCTGTGGGCTCTGCTATTATTCTATTAGAATAGAAAAGAATAAATAAATAAGTCTCTGTTGAGGTGATATTGCACCCAGAAATTCATTCCGTGTAATGTCTGTC
Organism: Decapterus maruadsi; assembly: GCA_030347415.2. Taxonomy (NCBI): domain Eukaryota; kingdom Metazoa; phylum Chordata; class Actinopteri; order Carangiformes; family Carangidae; genus Decapterus; species Decapterus maruadsi. The sequence goes on along the minus strand of CM064892.1, from coordinate 25,955,232 downwards.
AAGCTGATCATTTATCAGGAATTAAATAAAATGAGACAGGTCCTGATGCTAAACTTGCTACAACCGTGCTAAACTTATTTGTTGTTTGTTTGTCAATTCAATCCAATCGTTTCTTCACAATATTTGTCATTTCACATGTGAAACGCTCTGAGAAGCTCGAGAGCTTTTAAAAGGGACCCATTCAGTGCTCATTCAGTATGAATTCAAATTCAAGTATTTTTCTTCTAACTTGCTGACATGAACTCTCTCATCATAGGTGCCAAATCTGACGACCCAACGTCGCCTGATTGGGTACCATCTGTCTTCTTACCAACAAGGAAGAGGAGAAGAGCAAAATACATGACGAAGAAGAGGAAGCAGCAGGAGCAATTGGCGCTAGAGCGGTCATCGCTGCCTGGTGCAGTAGAGCGGTCATCGCTGCCTGGTGCTGAGCCGGCGCCACCTGCTGGAGAAGAGCAACAGTATCGGAACATAACATGGGGGGAGAAGTTTGAAAGATTATTAAAAGAATGTCCCGAGCTCAGTGAGGACGACCAAAGTTTGAAAGACATTATTCAATCAGGAACATTTGATGAACTGGCTTTTGAAGGTCGTGATGAAAAAGTCAAAGCAATGACTGGAATCCCATCATACTCCAAGCTACAAGTGGTTTTAACATTTGTGATGTCATTTCTACAGACTAATACATATCTCTCTCCCTTCCAGCAACTTATGTTAACTCTTATGAGGCTGAAAATGAACCTTTCACTTACATTGCTCAGTTGTCTTTTTGACACCTCAATTTCAACTTCCAGCAAAATGTTTTGGAACACCATCAAAGTGTTACATGCGAGGCTTGTCCCAGCACTCGTGTTTTGGCCAGATCAAGAAGTCCTCCAGCACTCAATGCCCGCGGTGTTCAGACGGGCCTTTGGTCGATGTGTTTGTATTATTGACTGCTTTGAATTTTCTATCGAAAAGCCAAAAGACCTAAGCGCAAGAGCACAGACCTACTCAAATTACAAACATCGCCACACCATGAAGTATCTGATTGGTATAACACCACAGGGAGCAGTGTCTTTCATATCCAAAGGCTGGGGCGGTGGAACATCAGACAAACACTTAACTGAGAACTGTGGTTTTTTAGATCGCCTCAACCCAGGTGATGTGATATTGGCTGATAGAGGCTTTACTGTGGCAGATCCAGTTGGTCCGTACAATGCTGAGCTTCAGATCCAAGCCTTTACCAAAGGGGAAAACCAACTGGATCCCGTGGAGTTGGAGGCCACACAAGAACTAGCATCAGCACGGATCCATGTAAAGAGAGTCATCGCCGAGGCTAGAAATCGGTACGCCATACTTCAAAGAAGAGCAGGAATTGAAATGTGTGAAGCTGAGCATTCAAAAGGTCCAACGCCTCTGGACAAAATGGTCCATGTGTGCTGTGCACTGACAAACTTGGCTCCCTCAGTTGTTCCATTAGGCTAAACATTAAAGAAGGGCTTATGCAATGTCTGACACTGATAAATATAGATAGATAGATTTTTGTTACTTGAATTTATCACTTTTGATCTGTATACAGTATATGTTTTTACATATTTTGGAACACTTTTGCTTTGTTTGTTTTCATTACATGCAAGCATGTTTAAGGCACAGTGTGTAGCCTGTGTTAAATAAAACACTCAAACATATACTGTGTTCTTTTCTGTTTCTCTCTTTTGTTTAGTTATTTCCTGTACACAGTTGCTGCATTTCCAACTTGACATTTTCAAACATGTCAAGTCAGTCATCTTTATGCAGGACAGGCATCCCACAATGTTACATCCAGTGATGGGAATAACGACGTCATAAACAAACGGTGCCTCTTTTACAGCGCTTTATTTCAGTCCGTTAACTAGTTGTAAAGAAGGCGTTTATCTGGAACTAACCAACTCACTCAGTATTCTGCATGCAGGGCCTGCTTGTGTGGAGGAATACTTGTTGAGTTGGTTAGTTCCAGAAGGTTGTGGTTATGGTGTTAGGTGGGGCGAGTCCAAGTAATTTGACACATTTGAGAATTTTATAAAAAAAAAAGGTAATGCACTAGTTACATTTCCTGGTAATTAGTTAATTTATATTGAGTAATTCTGGGCATGTTACTAAAAAGTAGTATTATTGTTGCAGTTGCTTTCCCCCAAAAGTAACTCAATTGGTAACTTAGTAACTACATTATAAAAGTAACGAATTACCAGGGAAAATGTCTTACTTTCTTATGAAATGCGCAAATATGTCAAATTACTTGGACTCGGCTCCCAACCATAACCCTAACCCTCCGTTTATCTTGAACTATCCGACTCACTCAGTGTGCGGAGGAATACCGAATACTGAGTAACTTAACGGGTGTATTATTTTGTAACGGGACTGACTCAAGTCAAGGCGCATGTGTGCTAGTAACGATAACGTCGTTATAACGGGGGAAACGGAGTAACTATTTTAGTTACTCATTACTGAAAAACGTAGTGCCGTTGTCATTCACATCACCGACTACTACTACCGTCTTTGCTACTACTTACATTAATAATTAACAAATAAATAGGTAGTGTTATGATCCCACAATGCTTTGCTTTTAGCAAGTGGAACTTCCGGTTTCCGCCTGTGACGTGTCTGCCTGCTGGAGAAGCGGAACTTGGTGGCTCTGGTCTGAATCCTGGTTATCAGATGCAGAGAGGGACGCGGAGAGGTGGAAAACAACCGTGAATCTGTAGCGAAGTGCCGGCCGGGGTGAACATGGTGCTGTGGATACTCGGAGCTGCGCTGCTGGCTCGAGCGGCCGGCTTCTACCTCCCAGGTCTGGCCCCTGTCAGCTTCTGTGAGCCGGGGAAAGACCAAGTTCCAGACTGCAAGGTAAACATGTCACAGGTTACTCACTCGTAACAGCCCCCAGGTGTTCTCACAAAGTAACCGAATGGCCGATTCAGAGTGCACCCGGTAAACAGTTTGACAAAGAGTGGTGTGTACGAGAGAGGAGTTCTACAACACACATCTGTAATGTTAGCAACGTTAGCCACAACCAACAAACAGCAAGGAATCGTCCACGGATAGCGTGCTAACAGGCTAGCTTTGTGTAAACGGCTCTTGATAACTTCGCCAGTCTTGATATCGAGCTGTTAGTGGGAGACTGGAGTCTGTAAGCGATTCAGATAGTTTGGTGATGATAACAGTTGCGGGCCGGGTTAACCTGGGTCAACAAGCTGGCTGTCAACGAGCTGTGTTCACTCTGAGATGATGTGGAGGAGGAGAGTCACGAATGAAGTGGTAAACATGATGTAGGATGGCAGCGACAGTCGGAGATGTCAGGAGCCTGGTTGTAAAACTAGAGTAGAGCTGGAAATATCAGTTCTTCACTACAAAAAAACAAAACAAAACCGTGTGGCAGGAACCAGTGTAATAATTCTGTTCTGAACATGAAAGACACAAAAAGTTCAGATCGATTGGCTGCTAAACCAGAGATGGAGCCTAACGTTACTTTGTTAATCATCACTGCTAGTTATTAATGTCTAGTTCATTTGTGATTAAACTAACGTATGTCATGTCATGCCCTGCAGCCATACTGCACACATCTCTTATCATGAGTGCTGAGTGAGTTCAGATTCCTGCCTGTCACGGATCCAGCTTAACCAGCTTGTCCAGTCTAGATATAGAAGTGGTTCAGACCAGACAGGGGCTGTCCAAGTCCACATCTGGTGTACTGCAAAAAAAAAACTGCAAGCAACAAGGATCAGTAGAATTGTTGCTTTATTTGCAGCCATGTTGTCAGAGTTGTTTCATCTGTCATCACTTATTAACGTCTCCAAATGATCCCTTATATTATATTTTATTTTATTTTATTATTCAGTTTGAACCGGTTTGAACCTGTCCTCAACATAGACTAGTTCTGATTAATTGCTGCACTGCCACTGCAACTAGTTTATCCTCTTCTTCAGTGAAAAATCTGTATTAGGGAGGTCACGATTATACATATTCTTGGTATGATATAAATAATCATGGTGTTACAATTATCACGGTTATTATGCACTAATTGATTTCACACCACTATGAATGTGTAAAATCGAATATAGTCAAAATATAATTACATTCCTCATTATTTACACAAAATATTTCAAGTATGTATTAATATAGATACTTGATAGATGCTAATTTCTACCAGTTCAATGTTACGTTAGTTAAACAGACCAGTACCTGTGCATTTACCTTTATTTTTGAGCGTAAGGTTCCAACATCAATTTGTGAAAGTTAACGGTATTTAGGAATCGTTACGATCAAATAATTTAATGATTTATTCAATTTGACTGAGGCAATAAGTAGTAAGTGTGTTTGACATTATCAGGAAAAAAGGTAGATTCTCTTCTAATACATATGTGTCTGCTTTGTTTTGTTCTAGTCGACCATCGAGCTGTTTGTGAACAGGCTGGATTCAGTGGAGTCTGTTCTGCCCTATGAATATACAGCGTGAGTAAGCTGACCGACTGTTGTTTCTTTAGGAGGATTTCTCACCTTATCCTTCAGCTTTCAGAACTTACTTCATCTAATATTTGCTCATCCACATCCAAAAGCTGTTATTCTTGCAGTTCAGTTGAGTTTTATGCAAATAGTCATCAAGTAAACAAGCTGTGACAGTGCAGAGTCCCCAGGGTCTGTTTTCTGAAAGACACTGTCAGGTCATTTTGAATTGCAATATTTTTATCATGGCTTTATTTACATAGATTGACATAAAAAACAAACAACCAAAAATACTTCATTTTGTTAGTTCTATATTTACATGATGTTTTTTTTAAATATTCCTGGGTGTACAGGACATACAGAAGTGAGTAACACTAGAGCCCGGTATGTCATGGAGAATAAAGTTTTCTGAGCAGTCTTCTACTTTTTTTGTGCAGGTTTGACTTCTGCTCAGAGACGTCAATGAAACGTCCGTCAGAGAATCTGGGCCAGGTCCTATTTGGGGAGAGAATCGAGCCTTCGCCATACAAGGTACAAGAGTTGTTGTGGATGTTTTAGTGACTGGGGAGCAGCTCACAGATGTCTAGGCTTGTTCTACACAAGCTCCCACAGTAGAGAACAGGATAATAACAGGATAATAATCAATTAAGACCACTCCCAATGCCTCATCATGTTGGATTCAGTTGTCATTACTACATAATTTCTATATTATTATATTAGTCCCAATACTAATGTATAGAATTAGCACTAAGACAGTACTAATAGGTTATTGTTTATTTGTTTATTGTGTACCCTGTTAGTCATCACCATAGTGAAGACTGTTCTTCCTGGAGTCTGTTCAAAAGACAAGACAAACACATTTACACAGCAAAATAATCAAGCACTAAAGTTAGAACACAAAAATACAAAGATAACAGGTGCTATCAATACAACAAATAGAATAAGATAAAAAAAAACCTTTAAGATAATAGTTGACCTGAAGCGAGTAATTACAACAAATCTGTACTGGTTTAACACAGACCCACCATCATCCTTGACCTCGTTTTGATCTTAACTAATTAAATTGTGAAGCTGTTCTGGTGATGACGTGTGTATGTGTGTGCACACACTTGTATGTGTGTGTGTGTGTGCGTAGTTCCTGCTACAGTAGGAACTACTATACAAACACTTGGCGATAAAGAAAAACAGAAGCTTTACCACCACTGGTCTTTATTTGAACTAGCAAGTAATGCTGTGTCATCAAAAGGCAAATCTATACAATATGTTCTGTGTATGTACATATTATGCATCAGAGTCAAGCAAGAGTACGCGTCTGCAGGGACAAGGGCGCTGCCATAGGTCCACTCCATCCCAGAAGTCCCAATCGGGACTGCAAGATTGAAATCCAGATCACCGAGATTAAAACTGAATAAGAATAAAGATCTATAGCGGACTAGGGCGCCGCTGTAATCCAATCCACACGGGATGTCACAACTGGAAATTGGTCTTCCTCATGTATATTTTTCGCTGCTCCATACCGGTAATCTGATCTACCTGAAGTTTGCGATCCACCATAAAGCGATACTAAGTATATATTAAACCAAGTGGATTACAGAGATTAAATCAGAATAAGTATAAAAGAAGACAGGAGGATGTTTGTCTTCCCTGTGTGTTTAATTTGCATGAAGAGGCCGGATTTAACACTTCAATCATTCACATGACTTAACAGTACAACTGATAAATGAATAATCAGAAGAAGACAAATAATAATCACAGTGTTACAATGTTAACTTTTCATTGATTAACAATTAATCTGTAAATAATATAATGTAATAAGATATGAATAAGATACACGAAAAAGGCATAACTTCCAGTTGGGACCTATGGCGGCGCCATTGTCAAGACACACACTGTCATGCTGACATCACAGTCAACCGTCAAATAGAAGTGTCAGGACAGAACAATAGTGACTTCATCACTAATCAGTCATGCATGATGAACCAGTGGGAGAAACATCCTCGGTATGTGAAGCAAGCAAACGGATGCATGTGTTTCATATGCACACCACACACTCTGTGCAATATTACACACACCTATCATAAACCCTGGTGGCAGAAAACTAAAGAAAACCTCTGCAGAGAGCAAGCAGAGAAGTAATAAAAACAAATGAAATGGTCAAAGTCTTGTTGACCCACAGCTACAGGTTGATTTCCATACATCAAACACACACACACACACAGTGCCATGCAAGAAAACATTGCATCTTTAGCGGTAATCTGCCAGAAAGCTGCCTGCTGCACAGAGAGAGAAATCTTTAATTGCTTAGAAGTTGTGTAGAGCTGAATTAAAGTGAATCTATATGTAACATGGGCAAGAAGAAGCTGTGACTGCCTGTTTATAGATTAACTGAAATTGAATCAATTCAGCGAATCCATGGCAACACCCATTCCTAATGAGAAGAACGCTGATGTTCAGCTTGACTGAAGTCAGTTTTCTCCCTCTGTGAGCTAACTAACTGCAGCACGTTGTCAGTCGAGTCAGGTGAGTCAGACTGCAGTCGTTTAAACCTGAGGAGACGGTGGCTAAAAGCTGCTTCCAGTCTTTGTATTGAGGTGGTACACAACCTTATTGTCTGTGTTACTGTATCTGGCAAGGTATGAAACCAGCCGGCCCTTAAAGGGACTGGTCATAATAGAAACTTCTGAACATATAGGATTTCAACCTGACATCCTAGATCCAGGTTCATTTAAATGTTGTCCGTGTACTGGTTTGATTGTTATGGTTGATAAAATATGTTTTGTCGTATGAGCCACAGTGAAAACAACATGTTAACACTCTGCGTGTGTGTCTGTTTGTGTCAGTTTGAGTTTAAGAAGCTTGCAGTGTGTCAGAAGGTGTGCACCAGGACCTACGACACCAACACCCCAACAGACAAAGCCAAACTGGACTTCCTGAAGAAAGGCATGCTACTCAACTACCAGCACCACTGGTATGTATGACTCTAGGACACACACACACACACACACACACACAGAGCAGAGAGTGAAGGGAACCACAACCACATGTACACACCAGAGAACAGTCTGAGGCAGGGAATGACTGTGAGCCCTGATGGGGAGGTTTGTTTTGGATATAACACATGGTGAGTGGCTGACAGCTGCTGCTGGAGGGGGAGGAGGGGGCACAATTCCAAAAATTAAGAATGTTGATCAACAATGTCAGCTCTCAGTTCATCACAGGTTTAGTTTGAGTCTTTGAGGATCTGTGAGGAAGACTGAGACAAACAAGCCCAACTCTCACTCTGTTATCTGACCCAATTAAAAATTCTATTTACAACACAACAAAGGGAAGGATGAAGGCTTTGCACACCAAGTTTTTTTTTCTTCCCAAATTGCAGTATGTTTAAAATAAATTCGACCTCATGTTGTGTCAATCATGTCTATACTACGGTGGCCCTGAGGGGTCAGGACGCTGCAAACTCCACAACACAACACAAAACATGCTGCAAAACTCAACTTTCAACTCAACTTCATTTATGTAGCACTTGAAAACAACCGTAATTGAGTGCTGTACAGACATAAAACAATTAAAGCATTAAAATAAATAAAACAGACAGTAAATTATTTTTAAAAACAATCAGAAACAATAAAAATAGTTGTTTTGTTGTTTTAAAACAATCAGAAACAATAAAAACAGTTGTTTTAAAAGCAATCAGAAACAATAAAAACAGTTGTTTTAAAAGCAATCAGAAACAATGAAAACAGTTGTTTCGTTGTTTTAAAAGCAATCAGAAACAATGAAAACAGTTGTTTCGTTTTTTTAAAAGCAATCAGAAACAATAAAAATAGTTGTTTTGTTGTTTTAAAACAATCAGAAACAATAAAAACAGTTGTTTTAAAAGCAATCAGAAACAATAAAAACAGTTGTTTCGTTGTTTTTAAAACAATCAGAAACAATAAAAACAGTTGTTTCGTTGTTTTAAAAGCAATCAGAAACAATAAAAACAGTTGTTTCGTTGTTTTTAAAACAATCAGAAACAATAAAAACAGTTGTTTCGTCGTTTTAAAAGCAACCAGAAACAATAAATAAAAGCAGGGCCATAAAACACTAAAACAAGAGTAAAGTCTCATGCGGAGTTGAAAGCCAAGGAGTAAAAATGGGTTTTAAGACTGGTTTTAATGGACAGTGAGGAGGCTTGTCTAATGTGCAATGGTAGCTCATTCCATAATTTTGGGGGGGGGGCAGCAGTGGAGAACACTCTGTCCCCTCTGAGCTTCCGTTTGGACCTCGGTACCTCAGGGAGCAGCAGGTCAGCTCCAATCCAAGCACATAATTTATGTGCTCCCTCTTTCGTGCTCCAGTTAGGAGGTGAGCTGCTGCGTTTTGTACCAGCTGGAGACATGTGACGGTGGACCGGCTGACTCCATTACAATAATCCAGCCGAGATGTTAAAAAGGCGTGCATCATGGTCTCAAAGTGCAAAAGTCACAACACAACACTTTAAGAAAAACACGCTGCAAACTCCACAACACAACGGAAGTGTTTCCAAGGGACACTTGAAAGTGATGCATAGCCGTCTTCACACCATGGATCTCCATGCTTCACAGGCAGGGGGGTCTCTCAGGAAACATCTCATGGGTAAATTGTGTTGTGACTTTTATGTATGTGTACTATACAGTATATGGTCTGTCATCAAAGTGTCAGAACAAGTTTGATTTTCTGTCTTTTATGCATCTGTAAAAAGCCTTCCTGAGCACTTAAATCAGTGTTTCAAGGCTGTTCAAGGTTGAAGCTGATTGGATGGACAACATACTGAGTGAGAAGGAGAGGACCGCAAATCATCCTCACTGCCCCATGACTTTAGTCTGCCTTTCCAAAGTTTGGAACAGAAAATAAAAACACATAGGAATAAAACAAATTGTACTCGGTGTGTGAGGCGTCTGTGTGTAACAATTTAACACAAACACATGCTTTTGTTGTGTGTGTGTGTGTAGGATTGTGGATAACATGCCGGTCACCTGGTGCTATGACGTTGAAGATGGACAGAAGTTCTGTAATCCTGGTTTCCCTATTGGCTGTTACGTGACAGAAGGAGGTCGGCCTAAAGATGCCTGTGTGGTCAATGTGAGTGGCTCACATACACAAACATGAAAACAGACCTCTTGAAAAGAAAAAAGGCAGATACACTGTTCAACATCTGTGAAAGGGTTTCACAGAGTTTCACAGGTTTCACACCACAAAGGTCTTAAGATACAGAGCCGTGTCATCCCTGCCCACCTCATCAGTGAAGTCTGAAGGTCAGATGAAGGTGGTGGAGAGAAGTGCAGCTACCACTACTCACACTACAAATCTGATAGTACAGTGCAACAGCTACTGTCTCACTGATGCACAGCTGCACTCAGGATTTCAGAGTCCTCAAACATATTTCATTGAATCAATGTCACGTCCCAATATCATGAACAAAATCACAGATTGAGTTTGACACCACTGATGTACTTGGAACGGACACTCTAGATGTCAGTTAGTTTCCTTAGACGTTGTGCTGGCAAAAAATATCTGATAAATATTTCAATTTCTTAAAAGCTTTGTCTTTTGAGTTTTAAAGCAGATATTTTTTTTTATTTATAAGTCTAAATATTCTTATTTTGTCAGCAATTTTACATGGAGTGTTTCATTGACAGTAGTGTTGTCACTCTGCTCTCAAAGGAGAAAATATTTCTGATTAAATCAATGTCAGGTTTAGTGTGTACAATAAGTACTGTTTGGCCCGAGACATACAGATTGAGTTTGACACCACACCACTGATGTACTTGGAATGGACACTCTGAAGATACCAGTTCGATCAGTCAGTCGGGTCAGAAGTTACTGGCTGTTATAGTGACTTTCACAGGCAAAAATGTTATACGAGTTCCTGGATAAAGTATTTGAAGCTGCAAAGGAATATCTTGACACGTCAGCTGTCTTTCTTGAGTTTTAATAAAAGCATTCATGAATGGAGTCACACAAACACAACCGAACAGGAGTACAGTCTGTGAGTGAGTGGCCTGAAGATGTTCTCAGGCACTCTATCTTTATAGTAATATGTGGCCCTGCTAACGAGGACACAGACAGAGAAAAGATCAGGCACACACCCCCCCTTTGCATTCTACAGCCTTTCTGGCGTTAGCTGACATCACTTACTGTCTTTGCTGTTTATCAACTAAATTCATACATTCCATCTGTGTGTAACTGCTGATCCCCTGTCATGTGAATGGCATCCTCCCTGGGCTGTAAGAGTTGTCTGGAGGCCATAGGCTACATCATAACTTTGTGCCACCTCATGCTCGGCGCCGATCATCTGTTGATGGCACCTTACAAAGCACACAGAGCTCTGGAGGTCAGAGCTCCTCGGCTTCTGTCCTTCAATCTGTTTCTGTGTCTGGTACCTCACACTGTTATCATCCAAGGAATTAACTGAATAACACTTTCCACAAGGAGAAAAGGAAGTTCACCTACAACATGGTTATACAGCACTTTGTCAGCATACTATGGATTACACCACAATTTCCCATTACAACATATAAGAAGGGTTTCCTAGATTACACAGGTGTATTAAGTTGAAAAAGACAAAGACTTCAACCAGATCTTAGTCATTTAGAATCCAGCATACTGACAAAAGGCCATGAATTCAGATTTAAACATTAACGTAAATGTCCTGTTTATGATTTGAACTTGTGTGTTGGGTTTTGTTTTCCAGTCTAACTTTAATGAAAAAGACGCCTTTTACATCTTTAACCACGTGGACATCACCATCCACTACCACGTTGTTGAGCACGAACAGCTCGGAGCTCGACTGGTTGCTGCCAAGATCGAACCCAAAAGGTACTGCCTGTTAGTTTGAGCTCATATGGAGATATACAGACAACATGTAGACACCAGGCTGTTAGCTGAGCATGGTTTTAGAACATTTTAATAGCTCTGATGTGAAAACTGTATGACAGTGTGTATTAGTCAGTATTCTGATGATGTAGATCTTAATATGAAAATTAGTAAATTGGTAACTGACTGACTTCTCCCTCTCTTTCTCTGTCCAGCTATGAAAATCCTAATGATGACAGTCCTGATTGTTCTGGAGGTCCAAAGTTCTTGAAAAACAAACACACAGGAGAATTCAAGATCCCATACACCTATTCAGTCAGCTTTGTGGTGAGTACAAAAGTCTTATTTTGTTTGATGCTTTCTGAGTTTTATGAACCTCTAAGACAACCTGAGCTACAGTTATTCTTAAAGGGATATTTCAACATCAGCCTATTGCCATAATCCCTATAGTCATAGCAGTAGGTTTATTACCTTTGTCAGTGCAAGCTATTTTTAGATTGGTGGGGCAGAGACGTGAGCTGCTCAACCAACACAACAGAGACTCATGGTACTTTCACGTTTCCCTCATCAAACTAAATACACAATTCCAACAACTCCAAAACGCTCTGGTGGACAAGTTGTGAGCTGCACATTCACCACGCTATGAAATTAACATATGTAACACTACAACACACAAAGCAAATACTCAGAACTACTTGCGCTTTTGAAGCCACTCCGCCGAGCAGCCGTGTCTGGAATGTAGTTCCAGCTACGCATTTTCCAGGAAAACAATTCCGTCTCATAACGTTACATGATTATCTCATAGTGTGGTGAATGTGCAGGTCACAACAACTTGTCCATGAGAGCATTTTGGAATTGTTGAATTGTGTATTTGATGAGGGAAAGGTGGAAGTAGCGCACACCATGCAGAGCTCACGCCTCTGCCCCACTGATCTAAAACAGCTTGTACCGACAATTAAAGATAATGAACCTACTCCTAAAACTATAGGGATTATGGCAAGAGACCAATTTTCCAAAATGTTGCAAAATCCCTTTAAAGTCTTATTATATTCATTGCAATTAAACAGATGATTTTATTGTGTGTCAGGGTAAACAGGAGTAGATACGTTCTTACATTTACTCTGTGTGTGTGCGTGTGCAGGAGGACAAGACTATTCGCTGGGCGTCCAGATGGGACTACATCCTGGAGTCAATGCCTCACACAAACATCCAGTGGTTCAGGTAAGACACACATGTTCACACACACACAAACAGTTCAACATACCTGCAAACTAGTCGCCTTTCGGCTATAATCACCGTTTTTCTGGTCAACTGGGTCGTTCACGTGAATCGTGCAGAACTGGGGAGTTTTTCAAAAGGGGGGGGGGGGGTGTCGGGTGGTTGGCCGGCAGGGGAGTGACAAACATGTCGGACTATTTTGAAACAAGCCTTGGATAAAGCACGCGCCTGCGTGCACTCAGATCAAACACACGCGTTACGCACGCGGCGCGCTGTACATTTGGCGTGCTTGTTTTTTCATGCTCGTTCGCCACATAGTCTACAGCTGCATGGATCTGCTTCTACCGCCGGTGCTGTGTCGCCGTTTGAAAGGCGAAGACGCGTAGGCAGAGGTGGGCAGCCTCTAACCTCATGAACGCAGCTCAAACAGCACAGTGACGCTTTGATGAAGACACCGGATCCGCGCTGGTTCACAATATCCCCCCGTATTTTAGCCGGTCGCTACCGGAGCTTAATTTAAAAAAAACACACTCGATGCGGTGCAGAACAGCTGAGTTTCCTCTACTGCAGCTGATCAGCTGACATGGTCAAGGCGTAGCTACAGACCTGTCACAGGTGCATTTCATTTTTATAAGACTTCAACCTCAAAGCTCTCTGTCCTCAGACAGTCCTGACCTGTCCCTGAACATCACACAGGGACAACATGGAGCTGTGTGATTGGTTAGGCCTACTAGATCATTTCATCTGTGTATTAAATATTGTGTTGGTCAAGAATAAGTTACAACAAAAACAAAGTTGTGCAATAAAATGGTTAACAGTGATGTGCACTGGATAAAATGCACTGTCCTTCTGAGAAAAGATGGCCCATCAGATTTTGTACTGGCATGTGCTGCTTCATGTGCTGTGATTTTCAACCCCCAGGCTACATACAATACTGTGAAAAAGTATTTCCCCCCTTTTCTTACTCAAACTTGTAAACATGTAGCCCACTTATTCTCTCAAAGCTGTCTTTTAAGAGATTTGCTCTCTGTTTAACTGGGAATCTGGGATACCCTATGTCTGGGATTGTAATTGGGATGGATAGATATACTATGTCTTTAGCATGAGCCATGTATCTACTTACACACAGAAATTCTAGTGTCAAAACACTCCAAAAAGCATAATTTGCATATTAAAATCACAAAAATTTTCCCCCCGGGGGGGACCCCCCTACATTGGTTTGGCTTTTCGGACCTTGTCACCTTTTTTACTCTCCAGAGTTTGCAGGTCTGGTTCAAAGTCACTGCGGTAACTTTTTCACATGAGAATCAGTAGAGCGTGTAGAGACAAGTTTGTGACTGCTGACACTAATATAAGACAAGAGGACCTGTTCTGTTAGATCCTCTGAGCTCTCAGTTGTCAGGGAAGTTATTATTATGGGTTTGTATTTCCCACAGTGTCACAATAATTCACCTGTTGTCTCCATGCACAGAGATAACCTCATACTGATAAAACATGTGTTCTCTCCCCAGCATCATGAACTCATTGGTGATTGTGTTGTTCTTGTCTGGGATGGTGGCGATGATCATGCTGAGAACTCTGCACAAAGACATCGCCAGATACAACCAGATGGACTCTGTGGTGAGTATCTGTCTCTGAAGACTGTGCAGCTGAGGCGGAGCCGGTGACTGATGACTTCATCATTACAGCACTGATGAAGTCTGTATTTTTGTGTTTTCTTGGAATAATATTCATTTTCCTTTAATTTTTCATTTGTTCCAGCCGAGGTCATTTCACAACTTTTCCCAATAATCATACCAAAACACAACACTTATATATTCTCTGGTGTGAAAGGAGCAGGGAGAAGATTCATCTTATATTGCCTGCCCCTCACCCAATGCATAATTATTCTGAATAATCTGTCAGTCACTAATCAACAATCTTACAATTAAAGGGACAACGAGGAGTTTTGGAAAAGCGAAGTGTTTTCACGCTGCCTGCGTGAAACCGTTTAGAATTCCTCCAATGTTGAAAGACGGACTCATGTTTTCATTCATCAAGGATTAAAGTCAGAGGTTCAAAAGGTTTCAGTTACTGTCAAGTTCCGACCATTTGCCGCACAGATCGCCGTTATTTCATTTGTGTCCGAGAAACTGAAAGTAAGGAAACGCTGGTCGGCTCGACCAGCATTTCCGACACCACTAATAATAACAAAATAACGATAGAGACAAAACGATATATTGATCGAAAATGGAGCCATTAACAAGTGCGGGTAGCGTAGATTCATCCACATTAACGTGAGACTGTTTTATAACTGAATAGAAACTCCTCGTTGTCCCTTTAAGTAAACAAAACAAACAAACAAAACAAACAAACAAAGTTTCAATCTAACATTTTTGCATTAATAAAAAGAGTTTGTAGATCATAAATTACTTTTGTCATAACTTTTAATTGTTATTTCTTTCAGCATTTTCTTCAATTGGAATATATTTGTCCAGGTCTTAAGATCATTACATTGAGAATTCCACAGTTTGACTCAGTTACAGAGATGCACATCTGTTCTGGATTTAATAGAATTGATTCTGCCTATCAAAGAGAGAGGGAGCGACTCAAATTAGACTTAATTTCCATAACCAACCAAGTTCTTTTTATAGAGGAAGGGGGAGGGAGACTGTGTTGCTATGGTAAAAAGCAGGGGCAACCTTGGCAGGTTCCTCTAGATGGAGGGAAATATTCAGACCTTTAAAAGTTAGTTTAGAAATAGGTTAGGTTAGAAATAAATTTAGACCTAAAGCCAAATTTCCCCCAAACAGAAAACAGTCTAATTCAACCTGATCAAAAGCATCTACTAACCATTCCAGCAGTTTGGGACATGTAAGGAGATAGAAACAATATAAGTCTTCTAATGTTAGATGATAGTTAATGAAGTCTGTTTTAAATGTTGTTGACATTGTCTCATCCCCCCTCCCCTCCGTCTCCTTCTCCAGGAGGACGCCCAGGAGGAGTTCGGGTGGAAGTTGGTCCACGGAGATGTTTTCCGACCTCCCAGGAAGGGGATGCTCCTGTCGGTTTTCCTCGGCTCTGGAACTCAGATCTTCATCATGACCTTTGTCACCCTCTGTATGTGTTTGTTCCGTTCATGATTGTGCACAGCAGTTCACACATCAGAAACAGCGGTCTCACAACTCTAAGTGCAGATTACATCATAGGTCATCATTTCCTCACACACAGTAGAATCTTTCTGCACGTCTCTTTTTTCTAGTCAGTCAGGATTTTAATAAAAGATCAAAACATTTGAGCCCTGAAGCTCTGGTGAAATGGTTTAAATCACTGGTGACAATGTTGAAATGACTGACTCACGTTGCATGTTTTCACAAGTGAAAAAGGTTTTAATTGCTGTCAAGGCTTTGGCACAGATGATTTAGTGTAATGAGAAGTACATGAAGAAATGTGTGAATGATGTAATGTGAGAATTGCATCAAAGTCACTGAGAAAAACTGTAACAGAATTTAAAAAAGCAGGGGTCTGTTGCTTTGCTGTAAATGCAGTCGCAGGGATGTGTGAATCATGGAGTACAATCCACATCTCCATCCACATCCACATCCTCATTTTCAATGCTGAGCTCTTAGTGTTGGTCAGTAAACAGCTGTTCCAGAACCTGACATATATCACCATCCATCATATTATCAAATCTTTCTTATTGCATCACAGCAGCAGCCTCTGAGACTGGGACATGAAGTAGCAAACACGGCTCTTCTTTGATTGGCTGCTTGAAGCTGCCTCCAGAAGGAAGTTAATCCTCAGACTCTAGTGTTAAAATCCAGTTACAGCAGAAGTGAACATCTTTCTAGACCAGAACAGTTGTGATTGAGTATTCGAAGGAGGTTATATGAGAAGTGTCATGTTGAGAGTTCCATGCTGTGTGGAGAAAAAGAACACAAAAAAACAGAGCATTTGTAAAAATATATGAAAACACAACAATGAGAAAGCAACATGTCACAAAATACATTATACACAACCTTTTAAACATCATAGTGAATCTGCAAGGTTTATGTTTAAGTTTATGTAGCTGTGAAGATTGATGAACAAGAGGCTATTTTAATCCCAGATTAGTGGTGGACAGAGGTCCAGTGCCACAGCAACAAGGTTCTGGGTGGAGGTTACATGTTGTGGCCTTTGCCAGGTTCTGTACCTGCCTCTCTGTTCCAGTCAGTGTTAATGTGATGTGATGAACCTCTCCCTCCAGTCTTTGCCTGTCTTGGGTTCCTCTCTCCTGCGAACCGCGGGGCCCTGATGACGTGTGCTGTCGTCCTCTGGGTTCTTCTGGGGACTCCTGCTGGATACGTGGCTGCCCGCCTCTATAAATGTAAGAGAAAATGGTCATCTTCTAAATAATCAGACGATATAATATTTAATATTTAAAGGAATAGTTCAACATTTTGGCATATTGGCCGATGGCCATAATCCCTATAGTCATGAATGTGCAGGTCACAACTTGTCCACCAGAGTGTTTTGGAGTTGTTGGATTGTGTATTTGATGAGTTTGATGAGGGAAACCAAGAAATTCCATGAGCCTCCGTAGCGTAGGTCTGAGCAGCTCGTGGCTCTGCCCTGCTGTTCTAAAAACAGCTTGCACTGACAATGAAAGGTAACGAACCTACTCCTAAAACTATAGGGATTATGGCAATGGGTGAATTTGCCAAAATGTTGAATTATTCCTTTAACATTTTTATATGATGAATTTTCCTTGGAAACATGACATTTTTCACAGTAATTGTAAAAGTAACCTCTTTCTTTTTCATCATCATCAATAAGCTTTTGGAGGGGAGAAGTGGAAGACCAATGTTCTGCTGACAGCCTTCCTCTGTCCTGGGTGAGACTCTTGATGTTTCATCAGATAATGAACAGAATGCGTCCTCTTCCTGGTCTAACATCCCTGTTGTCTCTGCACAGAGTGGTGTTTGCAGATTTCTTTGTGATGAACCTCATTCTGTGGGGGGAGGGCTCCTCAGCGGCCATGCCCTTTGGGACCCTGGTGGCCATATTGGCTCTTTGGTTCTGTATCTCAGTGCCACTTACATTTATAGGCGCATACTTCGGCTTCAAGAAAGCAGTAAGTGAATGTAAACACACATGTCATCCCTCTGCTCATGCCCAGTACACCACTGTTTCTGACTGTACCTACCTGAAAGTCTCACTGTCTCTCTCTGCTTTGTCTGATTATTTAAGGGCATCGAGCACCCAGTACGGACCAATCAGATTCCTCGTCAAATCCCAGAGCAGTCATTCTACACAAAGCCTTTTCCCGGGATTGTCATGGGAGGAATTCTTCCTTTTGGATGTATATTTATTCAGCTCTTCTTCATACTAAACTCCATCTGGTGAGAAGAAAACATGTGAATTAAGGCTACAAAGCTGTGTGTGGTTTTGAAGTATGACTTATTAAAGGTTGAGGTTAAAAGTTATTAAAATGTTAGATTAAATGAGATTAGATTAGATAGACTTTATTGTCATTGTACAGTCACTACTGCAACAACAAATTCTGATTCACATGTTTAAGAACGAATAGGACAGAATGAAGGAATTATGTAAAATCTACTATGCTCTACATGTATAGTGAAAAGAGCTGTATGAATGTGTGTGTGAATGGATGTTTGTGACCCATTATCGTGCAGAGCGCTTTGATTGGTCGTGAAGATTAGAAAAGTGCTTTCTGAATGCACATTAACTGTCATGTGGTTTTTGTTGGAAGAGGCTTTTTGTGCACATTAATTTTACACTCACTCACCAGACCGATCATATTATTCTGAAGTGTCTGTTCAGCTCAGTTGACAGACATGTACACAGTGATGATGGTCTGAAGTCTTTTTTTTCCTCCTCACACACAAATTATTGATTAGCTGTCCAGCGTTGTGTGAAATGTACCGAATATTGATTCAGTGTGATGCCATTATTCAACAGATACTAAGTATTTACAGACACAAAGCCAGTATGGCCAAACTAAGTATCATGAGAATTCAGAATTTATGTGATGTAAAAAACAAACACAAAAGCTGTAAAACATGAAGGAGGGAAAAAAAATGACATTAATGAGAAAAAGCTATAAAAGTTCTGTGTGTTAGGGTGTGTGCATGTGGAGAGGTGTGTGTGTATGTGTGCATATGTGTTTAACTGTTTATGTTAGAGATGTGATGGTAATTCTAAGAACATGTCTGCTCTCTTCCTCCAGGTCCCATCAAATGTATTATATGTTTGGCTTCCTCTTCCTGGTCTTCATCATCCTGGTCATCACCTGCTCTGAGGCCACCATCCTGCTCTGCTACTTCCACCTTTGTGCTGAGGTAAACACTGACCGTGTGGCCCATTGCCATAATCCCTATAGTCATAGCAGTAGGTTCATCATTACCTTTATTTGTCAGTGTAAGCAATTTTTAGAACGGCAGAGCAGAGCCGCGAGCTGCTCAGAGCTAAGCTACGGAGGCTCATGGAATTTCTTGGCTTCCCTCATCAAACTCATCAAATACAAAATCCAACAACTTTAAAACGGTGGACAAGTTATGACCTGCACAATCACCACGCTATGAGATAATAACAGAATGTTACGAAACAGAGCCGTTTTCGAGGTAAATACAGAGTCTGCTTGCTGAAAAACTGTCCCTGAATGCAACGTGCATCAGCGATTTTGCATGAATTCACCTCTAAAACAACTCTGTCTGGTAACGTAGCTCTGAACAGCTCACGCGTCTGCTTGGCTGTTCTAAAAATAGCTTGCACCGACAAATAAAGGTAACGAACCTACTGCTATGACTATAGCGATTATGGCAATGGCCAGTTTGCCAAAATGTTGAACTATCCCTTTAAGCAGTGGCGAGATGAGTATTGGCAGATGATGCTGTTTTCATTTCCATGACAGATCCATCTATCATTCTCAGTCCTAAGTATTTCATTGGGTCTCCTCAGTTGATGGCTTAACTGTTTCATGGACCAGCAGCTCAGACCTGCTACTGCATCTAGTGTACTTAATGGGAATTTGTAGCTCATCCAACCCCACTTCAAAAAAAGCTGAACTATCCCTTTAAACTTAACCTGTTTTATATCTAAAAGCACTTTGTTGCAGAAAAGGCTTGTTGTTCAGCAGCATCTGTTCTTACAAACCTTCCTCCCAGTCATCTCACCACATCCTGCGTCTCCTCCTCCTCTTCCTCACAGGACTACCATTGGCAGTGGCGCTCCTTCCTGACCAGCGGCTTCACTGCGGTCTACTTCCTGGTCTACGCCATTCATTACTTCTTCTCCAAGCTGCAGATCACAGGACTGGCCAGCACCATCCTGTACTTTGGATACACCACCATCATGGCTCTCATCTTTTTCCTATTCACTGGTACGTACATAAGAAGAGCGCCCGTCTGATGCACATCGCTACACAACTGATCTTACAAAGATTTCTGTTTTTTTAATGCTGCTATAATAATAATAAGAAAAAATCTTGATTTATACCTTTCAAAACAACTGTTACAAAGCGCCGAATTAAAGGTGTTTTCTCTGTCCTTTAGGTACAATCGGCTTCTTTGCCTGTTTCTGGTTCGTTACCAAGATCTACAGTGTGGTCAAAGTGGACTGAAGGATCCAAACACAACAGACTCTTTCTGGCTGGACGTTTGCTTTGTCCCATCAACCTTCCAAACATCCAGTACTGACACTAAACTGAATATCATTCACCTCCTCGTTTCATTTCTTCTGAGATGACTCCGCCTCGGACAGATGACAGTTTGCTTTGTGTGCCTAAACTGTTTTTGTGTGACCATGTGTACACTGGGATGTAATTTTGTACATACAGTATCGATGTGCATATAATCTGAATGAATGAATTATACCTGTACGACCCCCGCCCGCCCCTCACCATACTGGTTTCTGACACATAGAGATAAGATGCAGCTGGATTGTCCAATGGTTCTGTCCTGTCATGCAATTTAGTTTGGTTTTACAATCCCCGCACTTTATGTTTGCAGCTGTAGTCAGAATAAAGCTGTAGTGTTCTGTCTCCTAACAGCTACTTCCTCACCAGTGTTGAAATAAACTCTGCCCCTCTTACTGTTTTAAATGATATTTCCACATGATTTGTGCAGAACACTAGAGCAAGATACTGATCTGTGATCTGTGTTGGGATGAGTATTTTAATGGTACAACTACTTTTATGGATCCAGTTATTTAACAATGCTCTTACTGGTACTTTTTTTTTTTACCTGGTTCACTTTCTGAATGATTCTTTAGATGATGTACATGAATATATGGATATACTTACCTCTCATCATTCATCTATTATTTCACTCAGTGTGGGCCCCAGGCTGCAGCAAACAAAACACACCTTGGTTGAAAGCTGCATCTCTCTGTCTGTGTGTGACAGAGGTCATTTGTGTTTCTGCTCATTTATGCAAAAGAAGGCACAGCCACACTTCAGATTCTTAGCTTGCTGCTAGCGACACCAAGATGTGTCTGTGCTGCATGATGCTCCATAGCTGCCCCCCTTCTCACATACAGGGTCTGTGGGATAGAGAGAGAAAGAGACTTCTCTGAATCAGGAACAGTGAAAATGCATCGTTATTAAGTGTCTGAGAACTGATAACAAAATAATACAAGTATTTTAAGGCGGAGCCACACCTTCAAAGCTAAATCTGTGCAAAGTTTTACGTTGTGCCGTTCCTGAGGCTCCTTCCAGTAAAACCTACCTACTTTACATTTTGTCACAAAGGCTTTGTGATCCCCAGTTCCCTCAGAAGATTGTGTAATGCTTTCCATTTCTGTTCAGAGCTCTCCTGCTGAGCTACATGCCAGTTACAGTATGACAACCTCCATAATGCTCCATAGTGTTTGATCTATCTGCTGTGAACAAACCATGCAATACTTTGTGAAGGCTACACTTCTGTCCCAAGCTGAAGACTTCTGGCAGATTTAATTCTTTATGTTTTATGGATTTTAAATATCCATTAAGCTTTCATTATAGGAAGTAAACTTAAATGCTATTTTAGGTGGGTTTTCGGAAAAAAGACAAAAGCTAATAATAGAAACAAAAGAACTGTAGGAGAGAACAAAACAGTGACATGTTACAGAACAGAAAGGCTGCTTGGCTCCAGACACTGGCTCAATAAAGATTTATGTTTACAAGTCACTTCACACTTAGTGCAAATTTCACTTTATTGTGCTTTCAGTCCATTAGACTTTCATTGATTGAATAGACAGACTTGAAATCAGGTGATACTCCCACATGGGTCAGTAGTGAACCCTGAGAGTAGAAGCCACACCCTCTGTGGAATGTAGTTCCAACTTTGCAGTCCAGATGCAAGAAAAACACAATGAAGCCTGCTAAATCAATAAAAGAGGGCGAGACAAAGACCTACGTAAGGCTATCAGAGAGATGCCTGATGCATCATAAACCACAACATCAGAGTTCCACAGAAAACAGATGACTCACACGTGGCCTCTGAAAGCATTGATTGATTGATTTGAATAGGACAGTGCACATTATTGGACACAAGAACAGGTATATACCGGATTATAGCAGGATGCTAGTTCTGTCTGTATTCCCAATATTAAAAAAAAATAAAAATCCTCCATCACTGTACTGATCCTGAGCTGGGTTGAGCAGCAGTTGTCTAAAAAACACTACACATAATTCTCTTCAACCAGCAGCTCACCAATTGACTGCATCCAAATGTAACATAATACAAAACCTTCAGTATATCCTATATTCACTATACAGTGGTGGAATTATTTTTTTTTCGAACACCCTTAAAATTTCTGCAGTTTTCCCTGTATCTGGATGCCATGTGGTCATTTCTTGCTGTAGAAACCCTTGGACGTCCACATCTTGGTTTGTCTTCCAAGCTGTTGGTTGTTTTCTATTTCTGCAAAGTGTAGGCTATCCAACTGCTGAAGGACTGCATCTGCACTTCCTGGTTGTCTGGAAGCAGCCGTACCCTTCCTGGCTGAGAATCTGTATCTTCGTGTTTCCAGCGTGTGGTTCCTTGTTTTAGCCATTTATGTCTGAAGAACTTTTAAGTGTGCTGGCTTTCTATAGACACCAAGCACCGCAACAAAAAAAATTGTGCCTCTTAATAAAAAGCACAACCTTCATTAGTGGATCAGTGGTTATTACTCAATACTCAAAATGTCTTGTGTATTTTTATGGGACCAATCAATTTTAAGTTTTAAATGACTTTTTTAGGATGTGTTTAGTATTTTGGCTGTGACTGGACTAAAAGAAATTGCACTTGAAGACCTAAGAGTGATTCTTAATGCAATATTTCACAAATGCACGGGGTGTCCAAATTAAACCCCATATTGAACTGAAACTTTTTGTTTGTTTGTTTTTTCTTTCTTTTTCTTTTAAAGTTTTTTCTTGCTTTTTGCCTTTTATTTGATAGTACAGTAGAGATAGACAGGAAAGGGGGAGGCAGCGAGGGGGAATGACACTCAGGAAAGGGCTGCCCAACGTGGGATTCGAACGGGGGCCGCCTGCGGTAAGGACTGTAGCCCTACGTGTGCCACGCACCACCCCTCTTTCTGTCTTTCTTTATCTTTTTCTTAGGGGATTAATTCAATTGATTAAATTGCTGTAATAAAGTGTAATGTTTCCCTATTCTCCCCTGATGTAGGATTTTGGATACTGAACAGCTGGGTGTCTCCTCCTGTGTTGTATTTTGATTGTAAATAGTGGGTTGAGGTGACAAAATGTCTGTTTGACAGCACATGTTACTCTGAATCCTGTGTGCATCATTGAACATTAATGCTGCTCTCTGCAGGTACCTGCTGCCATGTGTCCTGACTCCTGACTCACTCCACATCACCAAGTGCTATTGAAGTGAGTACTGGTAACAAGCTGGATGGTCCCTGTCTCTGTCCTCTGTAGCCTCATCATGTTACTAAGCTGTTGCTGGGTAACCTCATTCATTATCACTCTCACTTCTCAGAAAGAAGATTCTGGGTTCAATTCCCTGATGACAGACAGTAGCCTATGTCTTCACCAGATGTTAATTCAATAGAATCTAAGTGATCAACAGGTTTTTGTGGAGGAGGGTGAGCACTGATGTTTGGATCGAGATCACACAACTTATATCAGTTTGTGTGTGTCTGTGTGGGAGAAGTTAGAGAAACCCTGTGTAGCACAGACACTATAATGTATGAAAGTTGATTATTCTTATTGATCTCATATCAGAAGACATGACTCCTTGACTCAATGGCTCTCCTGTCTCTCTACTTTAGAAGAACACAACAGGACGACATGCAGCTGAGTGTACATGATGAGGTTTATTAACTAAAATACAAACTACAGAATAAACACAATGTAGCCTAATAATCATCAAAGTGAGGAAATAATAAAGTAATGTTCTGTTTCATGCTGCAGCAACATGTCCAACATGAACACAACCTCTATTGCTCGTGTAAATGACCTTTAATATGAGTATAGTATTTCTTTAAATGTGTTTTTGTGTTTATTCATTAATATTCTTTAAGGCCAGGCTTTTATTTTTACATATAAAGCAAACGGATATTCAGTGCTTTTATTTTGAAGGCACCTCGCCGAGATCGTGTACACATCCGGTGCTCCGGACTTCCCCGGCAGTAGAGAAAATGTGTCTGAAAGAAAAAGTGTGTGTGTGAAGATAAGAGAACGTTTGCAGTGGTAAAGTGTGCCTGAGTTACATAAAAACCCCTAGCACCTGGCTTATAAAGGGGCACAAGGTTTGTTTCGTTACCATTTCATGCCATATTTATGTCCGACTAGAGTCCGGTTGCTATGGTTACTTTTGTGTATGAAACGTGTTGTGGTTAGCGGTAGCATATTAGCCTGAGCCTAGCTGTTGTGTCGGTCTGTATTGAACTCGTTGGTTGTTGTATTATTGCAACAGAACGATTTTGTATGTTAAAAACTGTTTATTAGTAAAAGTAAGAGTAACTGTATTTTATTTCTTCTTTTCATAGCTCTTACGGTGTGTTCACGGTGTGTTTACATTGTACATGGTCCACGGAATAAAAACATGGTGAACCATCAGTTTGAGAGTCCAACCTTAAATAAGCTGGGGACGCTACAGTAAGAGCTTCACCTCATCCGTCGCATCACGCCGCTGACCACGGACAACTGCAGAGACCTGATGTGATGGTCAAGGATTGTGCTACCTCTTCACAACATGGAAGCATCAGCATCAAAGACGCCGCCAGACGACAGAGACTCTGAACAGATGAAGGACAAGGATACTGAAGAGGAGGACCCTCGTCGCTCTGGTCGCCTACGGAATCCCACGGAAAAGATGCTTGCATATCACAAGGAAGAGGCTCACAAAAAGGAAAAAAGGTTGATTCACATGTATGAACAATGGAAGATTCAGGCACGTAAGACTAGAGAACAGTTAAAGTCAAACATTCCTGAAAGCGACATTGTAACTCTTATAGACACACTAGAAGAAGGAAAGAACTGTGTTATAAACATGTACATTGAAATCAGAGCTCACCTCACTCCATCTAGTGATACAAGACGTCGTGTTGATGCCTGTGAGGCAGTTACAAGGGACATTGTTAAAATTGCTCTTGAAAGAATAGCCGACATAGATGGAGAATTTGATAGTGAAGCAGTAAAGCAACGTCTTCATGAGCTTCTTAACAGAGACTATGCTCACTCCATCTACGGATCCACAGCTCCAAGTCAACACTCAAGTAAGGGTTCCAGCCAACACTCTGTTATAGCAGTAAAGAGAGCAGACGCTGCTGCAGAATTAGCTGCAAAGGAAGCAGAGTATGAAGTGTTATTAGGAGGAGAAACAAAAGAAAAGATTCAACTTCTAGAGGAACAACAAAGGAAGGAACTTGAAGCTCAAAAACGTGAGTTAGAAAGATTAAAGGCAGAGAAGGACATTAAAGCTGCACGAGCTAGGTTCACAACTTATGATCAAGAAGTTATGCAGGAAGCAAGTGTTCATTCTGTTGATCATACCTCAAGAGAACAACGGTATGTGTATCCTCCTCCTCCTTCAGCTCTCATACAGCAGCCCACTGACATCACAGTGACAGCATCACCTGCACGGACAGATGTAAGTTATCTGGCTCAAGCAGTCCAAGATAGCATAGCTCTGAACAGGCTCCCAATGCCAGAGCCGCCTGTATTCACTGGTGATCCTATTCAGTTCATTGAGTGGAAGGCTTCCTTCACATCCCTCATAGACAAAAAGAACATTGCTTCAGCTGACAAATTGCATTATTTGAAAAAATATGTAGCAGGTCCAGCTCGAAAGACACTTGATGGCATATTTTACAGAAATGATGATGAAGCCTACAAAGATGGATGGAACCGCCTTAACCACAGGTATGGTCAGCCGTTTGTTATACAAAAGGCATTCAGGGAAAAACTAGCAAACTGGCCAAGGATCCAGCCCAGAGATGCTGAGGGACTCAGAGCATTCGCTGATTTCCTACACTCATGTCTGGAAGCCATGCCTTATGTTAAAGGACTGAACATTTTGAACGATTGTGAAGAAAACCAGAAGCTGGTCCAAAAGCTACCTGATTGGGCAGCATCACAGTGGAACCGCAAAGTCACTCAGGTCATGAGAGATGACCAGGAGTTTCCCAGCTTCCATGAGTTTGTCTTCTTCATTGTAACGGAGGCTGAAATTGCATGTAATCCTATTACTTCATTCCACGCTCTCCACTCATCAGAGGCTAACTCATCACGTCATCTGAAAGAAAAGAAATATAAATCCAGTGTTTATCATACACAGACAGTTACAGACATTGAAACACAAGGACAGTTAAAAACTAGTTTAAAGCCACCATGTGTGTTTTGTCAAGACAGTAAACATCAACTTCATCGCTGTCCTGAGTTTAAAGGCAAGGCTCTGGAGGAACGACGGAAATATGTGAAAGAAAATAAACTCTGTTATGGCTGCCTGAGGACGGGCCATAATGCCAAGGACTGCCGCAATAGACATTCATGTGACAAATGTAAAGCAAGACATCCTACGCTTCTCCATGACGACACCTACAGCAAAGCCAAGCCCGCGTCAGTCTCAAATGAAAGAACCATAGAGGAAATGGCAACCACATTGGCTCTCAGTGTGACAACTAAGGAGCCATCTACCAACACTTCAATGATAGTGCCAGTGTGGGTTTCTTCTGTCAGCAATCCAGGTACAGAAAGACTTGTTTATGCGCTGCTCGATACCCAAAGTGATACAGTCTTCATTGACCAAGAAGTCAGCAATAGTTTACAGACTGAAACACATCCTGTGAGACTAAAACTAACGACAATGACAGGAAAGGATGCATTAATGCATAGTCAAAGAGTAACAGGTTTGAGAGTGAGAGGCTACTGCTCTGCTACCCACATTGATCTCCCCCCTGCTTACACCAAGGACTGTATACCAGTGAATCGAACACACATTCCTACCTGTGACACGGCACGGCACTGGAATCATCTCGTCAAAATAGCAGATGAAATCCCACCACAGCTGGAATGTGAAGTTGGTCTGCTGATCGGCTACAATTGCTCAAGGGCACTGGCACCACGGCAGGTAATCCTTGGAGGAGACAGTGAACCATATGCAGTTCAGACGGATCTAGGGTGGAGTATTGTAGGCTGTTCATCACCTCACCACAACTCACCAAGCATCACCAACATGTGTCACAGAGTTTCTGTCAGAGAGCTTCCTCCAGTGACCCCAGCTGAGGCTCTCAGGGTTCTCGAGTCTGACTTTAAAGATGCTAATAAGGATGGAAAGACTGTGTCTCAGGATGACATCCGCTTCCTGGATGTGTTAAAGGAAGGGATCAAGAGGAACATTCATGGACACTACGAGATGCCACTCCCCTTTAAAGAGAGACCCTATCTCCCTGACAACAAGCAGCTGGCAATGGTAAGGCTCAGTCACCTTAAAAGAAAGCTGGCAAGGGATGACAAGTACAAAGAACATTATGTAAAATTTATGGACGAAATCATCAAAAGGGGGAGGCAGAGGAAATTCACGACAAAGGGAAGGAAGGAGAGAAGTGGTACATTCCTCACCACGGAGTGTATCACTCAAAAAACCAGACAAACTCCGGGTGGTCTTTGATTGCTCGGCTAAGTACAGGGGAACTAGCCTCAACGATCATCTCCTGTCAGGCCCAGATCTGCTGAACAACCTGAACGGCGTGCTTCTTAGATTCAGGCAGCACAATGTTGCATTGATGTGTGACATCGAAAAGATGTTTCATCAATTCCACGTGGATGAAGCTGACAGAAACTATCTACGCTTCCTATGGTGGACAGACGGTAACTTTAATACAGAGCCACAGGAGTTCAGAATGAAAGTGCATCTATTTGGCGCTGCGTCATCGCCTGGATGCGCTAACTACGGACTGAAGCAGCTGGCTACAGAAAATGAAAGTAAGTTTCCCCTCGGCGCACAGTTCATCATGAAAGACTTTTATGTTGACGACGGTGTCACTAGCATAGAAAATGTGAATGATGCTATTCAGCTTGCACAGGAAGCACGGACGCTCTGTGCTAGAGGCGGACTAAGACTGCACAAGTTTATGTGTAATAACAAATCTGTGCTGGAGAGCATCCCTTCATCTGAGCGTGCTGCTGAAGTGAAGTCTCTGGATCTGGTCTTCAAAGATGTGACGTTAGAGAGAGCCTTGGGAATCCACTGGCACATTGAATCAGACACTTTCAGATTTTGTGTTTGCCTGAAAGACCAGCCAGCAACACGACGTGGTATCCTGTCTACGGTTGCATCCCTCTTCGATCCGCTGGGATTTGTTGCCCCTTTCCTGCTCACTGGAAAAAGGGTTCTTCAGGAAATGTGCAGGCACGGAACAGGCTGGGATGATCCCCTCCCCAGCGAACTGCAACCAGTGTGGGAACGCTGGAAGAATGATCTCACAAACTTGGAGAAAATCACCATACCACGCTGCTATGTGCCTCCTGATTTTGGACGAGTGGTGAGAAAGGAGTTACACCATTTCTCCGACGCAAGTACATGTGGTTATGGACAGTGTACATATTTGAGACAAGTGAATGAAGGTGGGAGTGTTCATTGTGCTCTGGTTGTGGCAAAATCCAGAGTAGCGCCAATCAAGGTCACAACAATCCCTCGGCTAGAGCTGGCAGCCGCTGTTGTGTCAGCCACAGCAAGTAACACTTTAAAGGAGGAGCTTGGTTTGTCAAATGTCGTTGAGTATTTCTGGACGGATTCAAAAGTCATCTTGGGATACATCAACAATGAGGCACGTCGTTTTCACACTTTCGTGTCAAATCGGATACAGAAAATACATCTCAGCTCCTCTCCTCAGCAATGGAGATATGTCTCAACCACTGATAACCCCGCAGACATCGCCTCTAGGGGATCAAGCGCAAATGAGATTCTCACATCAAGCTGGTTTAAAGGACCTGAGTTCTTATGGGAGAAAGAGATACCTCCAGCTACAGATGTTAGCGCAGAAATACAGATTGGAGATCCTGAAGTCAAGAGGATTCAGACTCTAAACACACAGACACAGGAGCAGCTGAGTCTCTCAGACCGCCTGTCAAAGTTTTCTTCATGGTCAAAAGCAACTCAGGCTGTCGCTCGTCTCATTCGTCGTGCCAGAAATGATAAGTCAACAGGCCACAGCACTGTACAAGAACGAGAGGATGCGCGCTGCATCATCATAAGAGACTTACAGAGACACACTTATCCAGATGAGTTAAAGTTGCTCAGCAAGGTAAATCAACTTCCCTCTCAGAGTAAACTGTTTCAGATGGATGCTTTTCTGGATAAAGATGGACTCCTCAAGGTGGGAGGGAGACTGAAAAATGCATCACTCCCTAGCTCACAGAAGCATCCAGTCATTATACCAAAGAGTCATCCTGTCACCAAGGCAATAATTGCTCACTGTCACGAGAAAGTCCAGCATCAAGGAAAAGGCTTGACTATTAATGAGATCAGATCAAATGGATTCTGGATTCCAGGAATCAACAGAGCTGTGGCAACGCACCTGCATCAATGTGTTACATGTCGAAAACTCAGAAGGTTCACAGAGGAACAGCGAATGGCAGATTTGCCGTCTGAGCGAGTGGATCCATCACCGCCTTTCACCTATTGTGGAATGGACTGCTTCGGTCCGTTTTTCACAAAACAAGGACGCAAGGAACAAAAGAGATATGGACTCATTTTCACCTGCCTTTGCTGTCGAGCTATCCACATTGAAATGTTAGACGACATGTCGACAGATGCATTCATAAATGGACTTCGTTGTTTTATTGCAATAAGAGGAGCAGTACGTGACATCAAATGTGACCAAGGATTTCGTCGGAGCTAAAAATGAACTGAATGAAGCTCTCAAGCAAGTGGATGCTGATCGTCTGACTACGTTTTTGGCTGGAAAGCAGTGTGACTTCAGCATGAACGCTCCACATGCAAGCCACGCTGGAGGCGTATGGGAGAGACAGATAAGAACGGTGAGAAATGTTCTTCGCTCCACTCTTTCACCCTCAGCAGGCAGGCTGGACGATGCCTCACTACGGACCTTCTTTTATGAGGCAGCAGCTATCGTGAACAGCCGTCCACTCACAGTTGACAACTTAAATGATCCAGACAGTCCAGAGCCACTAACGCCTAATCACCTGCTCACCATGAAACCCACTGCAGCCTTACCACCTCCTGGAAGATTCATCAAAGAGGACATGTATGCTCGTAAGAGGTGGCGTCGTGTTCAGTATCTGGCAGAGCAGTTCTGGGGCAGGTGGAGAAGAGAGTATGTGTACAACATTGCCACCAGACAACGCTGGCATACTCCAAGGAGAAACCTCAAAGTCGGTGATATCGTGATGGAAAAGACAGAAGATCAGCCACGCAACGAGTGGAAACTGGCTAAAGTTGTACAGACAGTGACTGATAAAGATGGACTAGTGAGGAGAGTGAAGATTCGTGTTGGAGATCAGAAAATAGGAAAGGAGGGACAGCGTTCTGGCAAACCATCCATCGTTGAACGTCCAGTGCAGAAGCTGATCCTGCTCCTAGAGACTGTTTAATCACCCCTTCACCATATCCTTATGAAGAGTTATGGACATTTTTGACTCAAGCACTAAAAATTAAAGGTCACATGTTTAGAAATCATTCATGCTTTTACATCAAATAAGGGGATAAAAAACAGTAATGATTTGGTGGGAGTGTAAATGACCTTTAATATGAGTATAGTATTTCTTTAAATGTGTTTTTGTGTTTATTCATTAATATTCTTTAAGGCCAGGCTTTTATTTTTACATATAAAGCAAACGGATATTCAGTGCTTTTATTTTGAAGGCACCTCGCCGAGATCGTGTACACATCCGGTGCTCCGGACTTCCCCGGCAGTAGAGAAAATGTGTCTGAAAGAAAAAGTGTGTGTGTGAAGATAAGAGAACGTTTGCAGTGGTAAAGTGTGCCTGAGTTACATAAAAACCCCTAGCACCTGGCTTATAAAGGGGCACAAGGTTTGTTTCGTTACCATTTCATGCCATATTTATGTCCGACTAGAGTCCGGTTGCTATGGTTACTTTTGTGTATGAAACGTGTTGTGGTTAGCGGTAGCATATTAGCCTGAGCCTAGCTGTTGTGTCGGTCTGTATTGAACTCGTTGGTTGTTGTATTATTGCAACAGAACGATTTTGTATGTTAAAAACTGTTTATTAGTAAAAGTAAGAGTAACTGTATTTTATTTCTTCTTTTCATAGCTCTTACGGTGTGTTCACGGTGTGTTTACATTGTACATGGTCCACGGAATAAAAACATGGTGAACCATCAGTTTGAGAGTCCAACCTTAAATAAGCTGGGGACGCTACAGCTCGTATGTCTGTAGGTCCTGTGTTTGGTTTGCTGCACTGCAAACAATTTGGCACAAAGACATTTCTGAACTATTATCAGTGAAACAAAATAAAAAACAAAAATAGAGAACACATTTCGAAGTGTTCAGGTACAGTACGGTATATAGCTACTGTATATACTCAATATTTGTAATATAGAAGGCCTATGTGAGGTGATTGTTTTGTGTGTGTAAGGATATACAAACATTTGTGGTTCCAACAAACAGCACTTGTTAGTTAAACAGAAAACACATTCTTCCATCTGGATTTCTGGAAAACACACGTGTATATACATATAGGCTATAATACTGACATAAAACTGAACATGAGGCAGTTGATCAAGTAGGGACCAGGCAGACCCAGTGATAGAATCAGAGGGCTCAGGGTCAAACCCAGGAAGTCAGTTTGATCAGAATAACCAGCGACAAATTTCTTTCTTGTTTTTCATGTATCGAAACTCAACAGAGAAGCACCATTTGGCTGCAGAGACAACACTTTTACCAGGATTAGAGTTTACACTGAGTCATCCTGAGCTGGGCAACAACCATAAACCTCCAAACAGGCATTATGTGATTGGCCACACATTCAAACTCTTAATGGAAAAACATCAATAGGCTACTTAGTGAAATGTATATGAATAAAAATGTAGCCTACTAATAATGAGTTTTGAGGCACGGCGGTATAAAAGCCAAACAATAAACTACATCACAGCTAAACAGTGTTTGGCACGTTACTTTAAAAAAAAGTAATTAGTTAAAGCAGAAGTAAGTGATATATTTGTGTTAATATAAGTCTTAAATAGTTATATCTTCCGACAGCAATCACTTACATAGAGTGTTTGGACCAAAACACGGGTCTGCCAGTCACTCTGCTCTGCTCTGAGCCGAGGAGAAAACATTTATCGTATCCTACAGTTTTTATCCAATGAGGAGAGAGAACGGCATGCAGGGCTGTGTGTGCAGCCAAGGAACGCCGTGAATGTGGCGACGTAGGGACGAGGACTGTTATGGTGCGTTCAAGGAAACTCGTATTTTTCCGACCGTGAAGTGGTACCAGTTCGATCTGGTACGAGTTCACCGGTCGGAAGTTACGAGTGGCTGTTATAGTGACTTTCACCGGTAAAACAGGTCGGAAAAACACGAGTGGGTTACCTGGAACGCTACAAAGTCGTAAGTTGTGACTTGAAGCTGTAATTTACGATTTCAAAAGCCTGCCTGGAACGCAGTATTAGCGAAAACGACCGGACCACTTACTTCTTCTTTTAAGTTACTAGTTTTATAAAAGGCTCAAATATGTGAAATGACTTGGACCCATCCCCCTAACCTCCTAACCATAATCCTAACCTCTAGTTTATCTAGAACTAACCAACTCACTGCACAGTGTCTGTGCGGAGGAATACTGAGTGAGCTGGGTCGGTCCAAATAAATGGCTTTTTTCCGACTGGTGGAAAAAAAATATGTATAACATAGACTTGTTATTTTGTGATAGGACTTCTTGAGTCAAGTAACTGTGCATTTTATTGTCAACATTGTAACTTTTTTGAAAACTGACTGAAAAGGCAGCACCGTTAGTAACGCCGTTATTTTATAATGGCGTTATTCCCATCAGTGATCACAGCTAAAAGAGAGTAACGACACCTCCATTGACTCCCGTGGTAAGGGTTTTGCGCCCTGAGTGGCAGGATATGGGTACTGCAAAAGCACCCAAAAAACCCATTCACTCCAGTGTATGTGTGTTGCCTCTAAATTGATGAAAACGGCTGTGTTTGAAACATGTAGGCTAGAACACTGTTTTTTTTTGTTATTTACTAGCCTAATGTTTATCCCTAATGATGCTATTAACGTGGGTAATCTAGAAATGTCCTTAAATTATTGAAAATACCTCACTGGCTCATTCACTAACAATGTAGAGATGTCAGTTCTTGGACACTTTTGCAATACCCATATTCCGCCATCAGGAGGCGCTTCCATTGGATCAATGAGTGTCGTTACTCTCTTATTCCAGTGCTCTAAGCTAAAGCAGTGAGAACCGTGCAGATCAGTAGTAATCGCTCAGAGCTTGACTGCTGTCGGTGTCAGGGAGTTGTTTCAGTTCATCAAGATTCCCCCTCAATTCCCTCATCAGGCGGTTCAGGCTGTTCAGGCCTTGTGTGTACAGCAGCTCAGTCCTGAAGACCTGACTGAGCGCCGATGCCATCTCCTCCAGGATCCCCATCAAAGGCTCCAGCATGATGATCAGTCGTGTGTGACTCTCTGCAGCCCTCCCCCTCCCACACAGCACCCCCAGCCTAGTGACAGTTTTTCTCAGCTTGCTCTGAAGCTCAGCAGCGAGCCGCCTCCTCTCAGACATGTCCTGCAGTTTGGCCTTGGTCTCGTAAATCTTACTGTCGGTCTCTCGGATTTCCTGCTGAGCTTCAGAGATGGAGGAGTTGCAGTCAGACACTTTGTCAGAGTATGAGCTCACCTGGGATTGACTGCTCTCTACCTCGCGCCTGGCTGTGCGCACAGCATCGACAGCTTTGTCGTGCTCAATTGCACCAGCAACAGTCAGAAATGCCCCTGAGATAAAAGCAGATTAATAATGAAAACACTTGGTTACATTACATTACATTAAATAATCTCTATGTTTATAACCTGTTGTATTTACTTACCAGGAAGCCATCCCACAACTGGTATGAGCATGATACCCAGCCCAACCTTCGCCATCGTCTCTGCTTCATCTCTCCTCCTCCTCATGGAGTCAAGGGTGTCCTCTGCTGAACTCAGGTTTCTCTTCTCAGTCTGCAGAGCTTCCTCGTACCTCTTCAGAGAGGATCTGTGTGACTCCAGCTGTGTTTTCAGTCTCTCTAACTCGCCCTCTTTCCTCCTCTTCTGCCCCGCTAACTCACTCTGCTGCACAATGAGAAGCTCACTCTCCCGGTCCAGGTGACAAAGCTCTACTTTGGCCACCTGCTCCGACTCTTCCAACTCATCCTTCATTTTCACAATCTGTCGTCTGATGTCACGATAGGTCTGGCAGTCTGGAAGAACCATGTCCTCATCTTCACCGAGGAGCATCTCTGTTACTCTGATAAAGGAACGGACTCCTCTCTCTAGCGGCCTCATCACAGCCTGGGCCGTTCCCTCCAAACCCCCGCACTGTGACCGCACTGATCTGAGAGTGTGGAGAGGAAGCAGAAGAGACTGATGTGAGAGGAGCCTGTTGCTATAGTTACAGTCTGATGAATGCCAAATATCATTACTTTCTATTTCTATGTCATTCATCCATCCATCAGTCCATCCATCCATCCATCCATCAGTCCATCCATCCATCCATCCATCCATCCATCCATCCATCCATCCATCCATCCATCCATCCATCCATCCATCCATCCATCCATCCATCCATCCATCCATCCATCCATCCATCCATCCATCCATCCATCCATCCATCCATCCATCAGACCATTTATCCATCAGTCCATTTATCCATCCATCCATCAGTCCATTTATCCATCCATCCATCCATCCATCCATCCATCCATCCATCCATCCATCCATCCATCCGTCCATCCATCCATCCGCCCATCCATCTGTCCATCCATCCATCCATCCATCCATCCATCCATCCATCCGTCCATCCATCCATCCGCCCATCCATCTGTCCATCCATCCATCCATCCATCCATCCATCCATCCATCCATCCATCCATCCATCCATCCGTCCATCCATCCATCCGCCCATCCGCCCATCCATCTGTCCATCCATCCATCCATCCATCCATCCATCCATCCATCCATCCATCCATCCATCCATCCATCCATCCATCCATCCGTCCATCCATCCATCCGCCCATCCATCTGTCCATCCATCCATCCATCCATCCATCCACCCACCCCCATTTTCAAGGTCTTGGTCTTGTCTCAGAATCCCCTTGATCTTGGTCTTGACACAGTGAACCTCATACTGACACTTACCTATGATATGACTGAAGATACATGACCAAAGCAAAGTCACAGCTGGATGCTGGATCACTGCAAGATGAAAACAAAACATCATTACTTTGAATAATGATTTATTTTATTAAAAAAAAGAAGAAAAAGAAATAAAATAATGAAAGAAAAGAACTAAAAACGTCAAAAAGTCATTTCTCTAACCTGCTGCATTATTATTAATGTAACATTTTTAATGTTTAATTTTAAACAGATACAAAACCGTCAGTGTAAAGGATGGATGGGAGGATTTTATCCTCTCTCTTTTCTTTTTTCTTTTCTTCTTCTTCTTTTTTTTGTTGCCAGTTAATGACTTGAGTCTCTGTGCAGCTAGCAGCTACTGGACATGTTTAAAGTGGAATGTTTTCTTGCATGGTAGTTGGTGTGTGGTTGATGCATGGAAATCAATGAACCTTAAATCCCCACAAGGGGGCACTCCACTCTGTCAGACTTACCACCAATGTAACAAAGAACAAAATGGCTCCAATGCCAGCCACCAACAATATGGCCCTGTCACTTGTTCAAATCATACTCAAGAGGCCTGACCAGCGTGTGTTCTATGCTGCAAAACACCCAACATGATTTGTCAAACAAACCACCGAATTTGAGATCACTGACTGATCTGTTCTCTGACAGAATGTGGGCTCTATTAGCTCAGCTTGCATCCTATATCCTTTCATATTGTGTAACCACAGAGAGACAACCGACCTGCCCACAGCAATATACAGTATGGTTACCACAGTCAGCAGAAAAAATAAAATGCATCCACTCACGAACAGTGATACAGATATAAAGTGAACCGTCCTCATGATTTATAGATCAGCCGGATCGGACCGGATCCTGATGGTAAAGAATAAATGACCTTTCCCACTTTGCCCCTGTTTTCTGAAGAACACAATGTGTGTGTGAGCTGTCAGTGTCTCATGTCCAGCACTCATGACTCTCAATACTTACTGTAGAGAGCATCAGTATCAGTGATTAGTACAGAAACTGGTTTTAAAAAACTGTCTTTCACGCTACGGGTGGAGCGACTTCCATGTGTGGGGTTACAGTTTTGGTTCTATTTTGCAGCATATGTGGGGTTAATGTTATTCAAGATGTAGAGGCCGATGCACACCTAAACAAATCTTGAAAAAACGGGTGCGTTGGAGCATAGGATTGGAGTCAACAAAGGAAAAAAGGGTTGGGCGCATGACATCTGTTTGATTACCCATTTCTTTATTTTTGCGTCCATTAGTCCGACCTCCTATTTCTCCGACTTAAGTAGCCCTGACCCTTAACCTTACTCTAGTCGGAGAAATGAGCCGTCAGACTTTTGGGCAGTCGGACTGATGTATGCTCCCCAAAAGGGTCTCCTGCACACTTGCAAAAGACTTTAATAAAACAGACAATGTTTCGGTCCACAGGACCGTTTTCTAGCAGAGAAATCTCTGCTTGAAAAAAGGTTAATGGCTTAACGTTATTTGCCATTGTCTCATCGTGGGGTTAATATTATTTGTCTGTTGACGCCCTGCGTGTGTTTGCATGAAGTTGCACTTTTCTCCACCACTTTCTTTCTCAGCATGATCATAAATCAGACTGTGAATCCAGTGCGACTGACACAGTGCTGCTGAAGCCTCTGACTCATTTTCTTCTTCATTTCCTCCACTGACCTGCTGCTGCACTCACTGAACCCAACTGACTGGAAAAAAACAAACATGTTAGGTTACTGGTTTAAGGCTTTTTTGAGTTTGCCCTCGACTGAACAACACACACATGCCACTACTTTGTTCATGAACAGTCGCACCCCAGCTGCACACTACACACACCGTGTGGAACTGCTGACAGGAAGTGAGCAGCTCTTTGTGTTGGAGGGTTGTTCTCCGACTGGGGCGACTGTAAAAAGATTGCAGTCATACAAGAGCTGACCCAGCCATGTATTATTCCCTATGGGACAGACTACACTGACTCAGTTGTCACACAAATCACAGATGTTATAGATCTATGTTTAAACTTACCTGTTTTAGATCTCTTGGTGCTGCTGTCTCTGCTCTGCACTGTTACAGCTCTATGCTATGCTATGTCAACTGTGGGAGTGAAGAACGGAATGGGCGTATGTGTGTGTGTGTGTGTGTGCGCGTGTGTGTGTGTGTGTGGTCACGTGGTTTCAGAGAAAGTATGGGGCTTCCCAGTGGCAGAGTAAAAGTGAAAGTGAAAGAGCAGAGAGCAGTCAAAATACATGAGCAGCAGTTGCTGCTTGATAATTCTGCAACATTGTCAGATCTGAGACACAATTCATTTTCCCATATAAAGTACAAAATAAATAAGTGGAATAATCATAATAACTGAATGGTATGCAAACCTTTACTAGGATATATCAATCATATGAAGACTGCTCCTCATCTGTATATTCTGGTTCGAACATG
The DNA here is from genome assembly GCA_030347415.2 of Decapterus maruadsi. Taxonomy (NCBI): domain Eukaryota; kingdom Metazoa; phylum Chordata; class Actinopteri; order Carangiformes; family Carangidae; genus Decapterus; species Decapterus maruadsi. Next base: position 25,917,508 of record CM064892.1, on the reverse strand, counting down.
CATGACTATCAAATTCAGAATGTTCCTCCATATCTTTAAAGGCAAGGCAAGGCAATTTTATTTGTAGAGCCCGTTTTTCACAGTTTGTCTCAAAAGGCTTCACATGACACGGTAACAACATCCTCTGTCCTTAGACCCTCACATCCACTGGGGAAAAACTCCATGGAAAACCCTTTTAACAGGGAAAAATCGGAGACAGACGTGCAATACATGTTGTTACAGACAGTAACAACCACAGTAACAAAGGGACACTAACGTTGGCTTTTTATTAGCAAAAATCAAATATTGCTTTCATAAATATGTATTTACCAAAGTCTAATCACAACTGCATAGAAATGAAAACTGTCTCGTAGCTTAGGATGAGTTGTTTACAAATAGGTGGCGGTGCACCCACCAGAGGCTGTCATGTTGCATTGCCATCTTTTTTTTATGATTCATATTTTATTGGGCTTTTTTCAATATCATACATTACAAGTACACTTGTGAAAGTGTTGTTGCATTGCCATCTTTGAATTACACTGTTACGACCCAGAAGTTGCCAAGACCACCTCCGTAGGGAGGAGACCTGGAGGCTTCCTCCCCAGATGCCCCAACCACCTCAACAAGCTCCTCTTATAGGAACCAAAACCGGTAGATCCAGAGCTTTGCCTTTTTGCTCAACCCTTTCTTAGTCATGCTATACATCGGTTACATAAACAAGGCCCTGAGATTGGCTACTTGAACTCCTTCACTTGGGGGCAAAGACTCATCCCCTACACAGATATAGGCGGTGTCGTGTTGCTTCACTTAACACTTAGTAATAAAACAATAAAACAGAGGAGTGGTCTCAAGCTTCTTTTACTGAGCGCGAACACTGCATCAACAACTTCTTCCTCGTTGCATATACACAGCACATTCTTTTCTTCTAGTCAGGTAATTCTCACAACATAGTATCGCCACTACTGGCCTGGCGTAGCATTAACACTAAGATGTGGATTAGAACACAACAGAGATCACACAACTTATATCAGTTTGTGTGTGTCTGTGTGGGAGAAGTTAGAGAAACCCTGTGTAGCACAGACACTATAATTTATGAAAGTTGATTATTCTTACTGATCTCATATCAGAAGACATGACTCCTTGACTCAATGGCTCTCCTGTCTCTCTACTTCAGAAGAACACAACAGGATGACGGCTGAGTAATGATGAGGTTTATTAACTATACAACAGAATAAACACAATGTAGCCTAATAATCATCAAAGTGAGGAAATAATAAAGTAATGTTCTGTTTCATGCTGCAGCAACATGTCCAACATGAACACAACCTCTATTGCTCGTATGTCTGTAGGTCCTGTGTTTGGTTTGCTGCACTGCAAACTATTTGGCACAAAGACATTTCTGAACTATTATCAGTGAAACAAAATAAAAAACAAAAATAGAGAACACTGTTCAGGTACAGTACGGTATAGCTACTGTATATACTCAATATTTGTAATATAGAAGGCCTATGTGAGGTGATTGTTTTGTGTGTGTAAGGATATACAAACATTTGTGGTTCCAACAAACAGCACTTGTTAGTTAAACAGAAAACACATTCTTTCATCTGGATTTCTGGAAAACACACGTGTATATACATATAGGCTATAATACTGACATAAAACTGAACATGAGGCAGTTGATCAAGTAGGGACCAGGCAGACCCAGTGATAGAATCAGAGGGCTCAGGGTCAAACCCAGGAAGTCATTTGATCAGAATAACCAGCAGCAACAAATTTCTTTCTTGTTTTTCATGTATCGAAACTCAACAGAGAAGCACCATTTGGCTGCAGAGACAACACTTTTACCAGGATTAGAGTTTACACTGAGTCATCCTGAGCTGGTCAACAACCATAAACCTCCAAACAGGCATTATGTGATTGGCCACACATTCAAACTCTTAATGGAAAAACATCAATAGGCTACTTAGTGAAATTACATAAAAGTGTACTATAATGAGTTTTGAGGCACAGTGGTATAAAAGCCAAGTAATTAGTTAAAGTTAGTAACTATTGTGTTACTGTTTTATAAAAGGCTCAAATTATGTGAAATTACTTGGACCCCCCCCCCCCCCCCAATCTCCTAACCATAATCCTAACCTCTAGTTTATCTAGAACTAACCAACTCACTGCACAGTGTCTGTGCGGAGGAATACTGAGTGAGTTGGGTCGGTCCAAATAAATGGCTTTTTTCCGATTGGTGGAAAAAAATAGGTATAACATAGACTTTATGTTATTTTGTGATAGGACTTCTCGAGTCAAGTGCATTTTATTGTCAACATTGTAACTTTTTTGAAAACTGACTGAAAAGGCAGCACCGTTAGTAACGCTGTTATTTTATAATGGCCTATTCCCATCAGTGATCACAGCTAAAATAATGCACTGGAAAAGAGAGTAATGACACCTCCACTGACTCCTGTGGTAAGGGTTATGCGCAACTGGTATGAGCATGACACTTAGCCTAACCTTCGTCATCGTCTCTGCTTCATCTCTCCTCCGCCTCATGGAGTCAAGGGTGTCCTCTGCTGAACTCAAGGTTTCTCCTCTCTGTCTGCAGAGCTTCCTCGTGGCAGGATATGGGTACTGCAAAAGCGCCCAGAAAACCCATTCACTCCAATGTATGTGTGTTGTCACTTGCTTCTAAATTGATGAAAACGGCTGTGTTTTTGTAGATTGAAACCAAGGGGGCAGGTGTCGGTCTGAGAAGTGAAGCTCACTTCCGTTCCGCATTCAAAAAACTGCAATCCCCGCAGCTTCCTGTGGGGGCTGGTGTCAGAAGGCAGAATGTCTCCATAGACCCCCATGTTAAAATGGCCGACTTGACATAAATAAACATGATCAAAGCCTGGTGTCAGCACGTTTTTTGGTCTCAATCGATAGTTTCTACCCCCGCACACACTCTGAGGGGGGTGAATTTTTTATTTTTATTTTTAACGCTACCGTTTTACTGTTATTAGGATAAGATTCTGGCCAATCAGGGCGCGGAAACGTTCAGCTACAGGTCCGTGGCGGCCCAGAGACAGGCTGCTTCGAGGCCAGTGGGCGGGTTCTCGGCATGTTCTCGGCCGGCCAATCCAACATGGCGCTGTTCAGGCCGCCATATTTGAGTCACAAAAACGATCCCCAAAACCAATGGGTGACGTCATGGATGTAGAACAATGTTTTGTTTTTTTGTTTTTTTACTAGACCAATGTTTATCCCTAATGATGCTACTAACGTGGGTAATCTAGAAATGTCCTTAAATTATTGAAAATACCTCACTGGCTCATTCACTAACAATTCAGGGATGTCAGTTCTTGGGCGCTGTTGCAATACCCATATTCCACCATCAGGAGGCACTTCCATTGGATCAATGCATGTCGTGTCGCAGAGATGTTCACAAGTCTTTTTTTACAAGTCCAAGTCAAGTCTCAAGTCTTTGGTCACGAGTCCAAGTCAAGTCTCAAGTCTTTGTGGGGTGAGACTTCATCAAGTCTCAAGTCTTTGGTCACAAGTCCAAGTCAAGTCTCAAGTCTCTATGAGCTTCTATCATCTGCTGCTATCCGGTCTACTAAGAATACTGCCCAGCTATATCTAAGAAATTCAAAGCATTTACTGTATTATTATCACTCCTTTATCTATTAGCATACAGTATCAGTACTGATTTAGTTGTTTGTTATATGATTACTTTAAACAGGCCATTGTAATGTAATATGAAGAAAACAAACAATAAATGCTTTCCTTTAAAGGAAACTGTATTTGTCCAACATGAACATACAGTACAGTTACAGAATTTTGTATATCAAAAAAAGTAAAACTGTTGCTGTCATATTATCTGAATACTGAATAAACTGGTGATATTAAACGATGACCCACAACAGGCACATCATAACAAAGGCAGAGGCAGATTGCAAGAAATTATTAGATCCTGTATAATTGACTCAGTGATGGCCTTCTGCCTGGGATGGCCATGGCTGTAAATCTGGAACCACATGTTTCTGAGAGAAGAACTGGAGCTAAGCTTGGTTGAATATGTAGAATATTTATTAAAAGCAATATTTAAAAAAAAAACAAAAAAAAACATCCACTGAGCGTTTTGAGGTGAACAGAATGAAAGTATTGCTTCTCCATAATTATTTTTTGTAGTCTAAAATTATATTTTTAACATTTTTTGACGGGCTCGACAATGACTTTTTGTCAACGTTCTGTTTACATTCGTACCTGCCTGTAGCCGACACGTGGATCACTAATCAGCTGTTTTCCTGCCTCCTCCCGGTCGTATGCGTCTGTTTTCAACGAAGCCTTTTCAATAATCAATCGGTGGATCAATGGATTATCATATACATGTTAGGATGGGTGTATTTGTGTAGTCTTATCTGTCATAAACACGTTTACTGTCGCGGACTCCCGGTGCCTCGGAGCTTCTTTTTTTTCAACTTGATGAGAGCAGCGACAGCGGAGACTCTGAGCGCAGGTTTGGTTTCCAGCAGCGGTGTGGAAGGCAGAGAGCCTCCACTCTCCCTGTAACAAGCTACAACTCATTTATTATGCTGTTAATGACGGTAAAAAATAAACATAAGGTAAATCCTGCATCGTTCTCCTCCTCTGCTGTCCTCTGATCAGAACGGAGTCCCTAGCAACGGCCCGTTTTACCTAGCAACGGTCTAACGTTCTGTTATTGTTCTGGAAATGCTACATAGTCAACCTTTAACACGCCAAAAAAAAACACACTATGATTGTTCACGAGTCCCAAAACACGAGTCCGAGTCGAGTCAGAAGTCTTTTGGGCACGAGTCCAAGTCAAGTCTAAAGTCTCTGTGTGTGCGACTTAAGTGCGACTCGAGTCCGAGTCGCATACTCGAGTCCCCATCTCTGTCGTGTCCAGTGCTCTAAGCTAAAGCAGTGAGAACCGTGCAGATCAGTAGTAATCGCTCAGATCTTGACTGGTGTCGGTGTCAGGGAGTTCTTTCAGTTCATCAAGGTTCGTCCTCAATTCCCTCATCAGGCGGTTCAGGCTCTTCAGGCCTTGTGTGTACAGCAGCTCAGTCCTGAAGACCTGACTGAGCGCCGATGCCATCTCCTCCAGGATCCTCATCAAAGGCTCCAGCATGATGTACCATCGTGTGTGACTCTCTGCAGCCCTCCCCCTCCCACACAGCACCCCCAGCTTAGTGACAGTTTTTCTCAGCTTGCTCTGAAGCTCAGCAGCGAGCTGCCTCCTCTCAGACATGTCCTGCAGTTTGGCCTTGGTCTTCTTAATCTCACTGTTGGTCTCTTGGATTTCCTCCTGAGCTTCAGAGATGGAGGAGTTGCAGTCAGACACTCTGTCAGAGTATGAGCTCACCTGGGATTGACTGCTCTCTACCTCGCGCCTGGCTGTGCGCACAGCATCGACAGCTTTGTCGTGCTCAATTGCACCAGCAACAGTCAGAAATGCCCCTGAGATAAAAGCAGATTAATAATGAAAACACTTGGTTACATAACAGTTTTAAATAATCTGTATGTTTATAACCTGTTGTAATTACTTACCAGGAATCCATCCCACAACTGGTATGAGCATGATACCCAGCCCAACCTTCGCCATCGTCTCTGCTTCATCTCTCCTTCTCCTCATGGAGTCAAGGGTGTCCTCTGCTGAACTCAGGTTTCTCCTCTCAGTCTGCAGAGCTTCCTCGTACCTCCTCAGAGAGGATCTGTGTGACTTCAGCTCTGTTTTCAGTGTCTCTAACTCGCCCTCTTTCCTCCTCTTTTTCCGCGCTAACTTACTCTGCTGTACAATGAGAAGCTCACTCTCCTGGTCCAGGTGACAAAGCTCTTCTTTGGCCACCTGCTCCGACTCTTCCAACTTTTCCTTCATTTTCACAATCTGTCGTCTGATGTCACGATAGGTCTGGCGGTCTATGTCCCCATCTTCACAGAGGAGCATCTCTGTTACTCTGATAAAGGAACGGACTCCTTTCTTTAGCGGCCTCATCACAGCCTGGGCCGTTTCCTCCAAACCCCCGCTGTAGGAGCCATAATGCACAGTTAAAAACGTACACGACACCCGCACTGTGACTGCACTGATCTGAGAGTGTGGAGAGGAAGCAGAAGAGGCCGAGCTCATGTGATGTGAGAGGAGCCTGCTGCTATAGTTACAGTCTGATGAATGCCAAATATCATTACTTTCTATTTCTATGTCATTCATCCATCCATCAGTCCATCCATCCATCCATCCATCAGTCCATTTATCCATCCATCCATCCACCCATCCATCCATCCGTCCATTCATCAGTCCATCCATCCATCCATCAGTCCATTTATCCATCCATCCGTCCATTCATCAGTCCATCAGTCCATCCATCCATCCGCCCATCCATCTGTCCATCCATCCGTCCATCCATCCATCCATCCATCCATCCACCCATCCATCCATCCATCCATCCATCCATCCATCCATCCATCTATCCATCAGTCCATTTATCCATCCATCCATCCATCAGTCCATTTATCCATCCATCCATCCATCCATCCATCCATCCGCCCATCCATCTGTCCATCCATCCATCCATCCATCCAACCATGCATGGGCAAGACCCAAGACCAGTTTCAAGGTCTTGGTCTTGTCCCAGAATCGACTACATCCCTAATCCCCTTGATCTTGGTCTTGACACAGTGAACCTCATACTGACACTTACCTATGATATGACTGAAGATACATGACCAAAGCAAAGTCACAGCTGGATGCTGGATCACTGCAAGATGGAAACAAAACATCATTACTTTGAATAATGATTTATTTTATTAAAAAAAGAAGAAAAAGAAGTAAACGAATGAAAGAAAAGAACCAAAAACGTCAAACAGTCATTTCTCTAACTTGCTGCGTTATTCACAAACATTAAAGGTGATAGCTACAAGTGTATTTCCTCCTGGCCAGTAGGTGTAGAACTCACACTGCCTGCTCTCGCTCCAACCTTCCATTTTACTGGTTGCCAGTTACACATGGCATCACCATTCTAATGCTGTTGCCACAGAGATCATTCCATGCCGACGTTGCCAACGTAACCAGATGTAAATACATATTTTGGACCTTATTTATATCCACAAGTTTCTTTAGAATGCTATGGGCAAAACCGGAAGCCAGTTTTGCCGGTTTGGTGCATGGGTTTGGTGGAATTGTACGTTTACGTTTCCAAGGTTTTCAGTCGTTGTCATAGTTGCAGTAAACGCATGGATCTATTAATGCTGGCTTTTAACACGGATGTCAATTTGTGTGATATCCACTGTTAAAAGCTGGTGTGATGATACATGCATTTTACAGATTTTCATTGAAGAAAAAAAAAAAGAAATACATTGCATTTACCGCGACTACCGAAACCATGGAAACATAAACATAAAATTCCACCGGAAGAGCAAAACCGGCAAAACAGGCACGTTTTTTGACGTTCAGAAAAAGGTGGATACTATTTTAAAAAATTTCAGTAAAATTAATACTTTTATTCTGCGCCCCTCTAGACATTCCGTGGATGCATTATTTTAAAAAAAATGTTTCCTTTTGATGAAAAAGTTGTAGCTATCACCTTTAATGCAACATTTTAATGTTTAATTTTAAACAGATAGAAAACAGTCAGAAGTGTAAAGCAAGGATAGGAGGATTGTATCCTCTCTCTTTTCTTTTCTTCTTCTTCTTCTTTTTTTTCTTTCTTTTTACCAATTAATGACAATTGTGACTTGTGCGCTGGACATGGTTAAGGTGGAATTTTCTTGCATGGTAGTTGGTGCGTTGTTAATGCATGGAAATCAATGGACCTTAAATCCCCACATGGGGGCACTCCACTCTGTCAGACTTACCACCAATGCAACAAAGAACAAAACGGCTCCTATGCCAACCACCAACAATATGGCCCTGTCACTTGTTCAAATCATACTCAACATGATTTATCAAACAAACCAGTTTCTATTCTACTTGAGATCACTGACTGATCTGTTCTCTGACAGAATGTGGGCCCTATTAGCCCAGCTTGCATCCTATATCCTTTCATATTGTGTAACCACAGAGAGACAACCGACCTGCCCACAGCAATATACAGTACGGTTACCACAGTCAGCAGAAAAAATAAAATGCATGCACTCACGAACAGTGATACAGATAATATAAAGTGAACCGTCCTCATGATTTATAGATCAGCCGGATCGGACCGGATCCTGATGGTAAAGACCTTTCCTCATGGTAAAAACCTTTCCCACTTTGCCCCTGTTTTCTGAAGAACACAATGTGTGTGAGCTGTCAGTGTCTCATGCCCTGCATGAGACTCTTGATACTTGCTGTAGAGAAGAAAATTGTCTTTCTGCACGCTAAGGGTGGAGCGACTTCCGCTTCTTAGTATGTGTGGGGTTAGAGTTTCGGTTCTCTTTTGCAGCATATGTGGGGTTAATGTTATTCAAGATGCCGATGCACACCTAAACAAATCTTGAAAAAACGGTTGTGTTGGCGCATAGGATTGGAGTCAACAAAGGAAAAAAGGGTCGGGCACATGACATCTGTCTGATTACCCATTTCTCTCCATACATGTCTTTATTTTTGCGTCCATTAGTCCAACCTCCTATTTCTTCGACTTAAGTAGCCCTAACCATGAACCTTACCCTAAACCTAACGCTGTAGAATGTGTAGTTGGAGAAATGAGCCGTCAGACTTTTGGGCAGTCGGACTGATGTATGCTCCCCAAAAGGGTCTCCCACCGCACACTGTCCAATCACTTGCAAAAGACTTTAAAACAGACAATATTTCGGTCCACAGCAGAGAAATCTCTGCTTGAAAAAGGGTTAATGGCTTAACGTTATTCGCCATCGTCTCATTGTGGGGTTAATATTATTTGTCTGTTGACGCCCTGTGTGTGTTTGCATGAAGTTGCACTTTTCTCCACCACTTTCTTTCTCAGCATGATCATAAATCAGACTGTGAATCCAGTGCGACTGACACAGTGCTGCTGAAGCCTCTGACTCATTTTCTTCTTCATTTCCTCCACTGACCTGCTGCTGCACTCACTGAACCCAACTGACTGGAAAAAAACAAACATATTACACTTTTGGTTACTGGTCTAAGGCTTTTTTGAGTTTGTCCTCGACTGAACAACACACACATGCCACTACTTTGTTCATGAACCGTCGCACCCCAGCTGCACACTACACACACCGTGTGGAACTGCTGACAGGAAGTGAGCAGCTCTTTGTGTTGGAGGGTTGTTCTCCGACTGGGGCGACTGTAAAAAGATTGCAGTCATACAAGAGCTGACCCAGCCATGTATTCTTCCCTATGGGACAGACTACACTGACTCAGTTGTCACACAAATCACAGATGTTATAGATCTATGTTTAAACTTACCTGTTTGAGATCTCTTGGTGCTGCTGTCTCTGCTCTGCACTGCTACAGCTCTATGCTATGCTATGTCAACTGTGGGAGTGAAGAACGGAATGGGCGTATGTGTGTGTGTGGTCACATGGTTTCAGAGAAAGTATGGGGCTTCCCAGTGGCCGAGTAAAAGTGAAAGTGAAAGGGCAGAGAGCAGTCAAACTACATGAGCAGCAGTTGCTGCTTGATAATTCTGCAACATTGTCAGATCTGAGACACAATTCATTTTCCGTACAAAATAAATAAGTGGAATAATCATGACTGAATGGCATGCACACCTTTACCAGGACTGTTTCCATATCAACGAAGACTGCTCCTCATCTGTATTCTGGTTCGAACAAACATGCGTGACTATCAAATTCAGAATGTTCCTCCATATCTTTAAAGGCAAGGCAAGGCAATTTTATTTGTATAGCCCGTTTTCACAAACAGTTTGTCTCAAAGAGCCTCACATCGACTGAGGAAAAACTCCATGGAAAACCCTTTTAACAGGGAAAAATCTGAGAAAGCTCAGAGTGAGCAGCAGAGGAGGATCCCTCACCCAGGACGGACAGACGTGCAATAGATGTTGTTACAGACAGTAACAATGACAGTAAGGGCCATTAACGTTGGCTTTTTATTAGCAAAAATCAAATATTGCTTTCATAAATATGTATTTACCGAAGTCTAATCACAACTGCATACAAATGAAAACTGTCTCGTAGCTTAGGATGAGTTGTTTACAAATAGGTGGCGGTGCACCCACCAGAGGCTGTCATGTTGCATTGCCATCTTTGAATTACACGAAAGTGGACAAACTAGGCTCTATACCGCTCTACTGAGTGTCTGTGACTAGGCTCGTGCCCCCGGAGGATGATCAGCGTTGCTGTTTTTGTTTTTTTCTGCTGTTATAAAACACTCACGATGTCTCGGCTGAGCAGCGTTAGCAACTGGATCAATGTTGAACTGCTTTAACAAAGTGCAGCCAAACACCAGACCAGGCTGAAGAGAGAGGGACATCCATCCATCCATCCAACTGCTTTTCCGAGGTCAGGTTGTGGGCAGCAGATCCAGACTTCCCAGTCCAGCTCTGACTGGGGGATCCTGAGGTATTTCCAGACCAGGTTGGAGATGTAATCTCTCCACCTAGTCCTAAATCTACCCCGTGGCCTCCTCCCAGATGGACGTGCCAAGACCACCTCCGTAGGGAGGAGACCTGGAGGCTTCCTCCCCAGATGCCCCAACCACCTCAACAAGCTCCTCTTCACACAAATATAGGAACGAAAACCGGTAGATCCAGAGCTTTGCCTTTTTGCTCAACCCTTTCTTAGTCATGCTGTACATCGGTTACATAAACAAGGCCCTGAGATTGGCTACTTGAACTCCTTCACTTGGGGGCAAGACTCATCCCCTACACAGATATAGGCGGTCCACCCGGTTTCAGAACCATGCATGGCCTCAGATTTGGTGCTGATGCTCAATCCCAGTAACATCGCACTCAGCTGTGAACCGAACCGGTCTGTGCTGAAGGTCAAGTCCTTAAATATCAGCAATAGGGTCATTCATTCATATGGGCAGAACGTTTTTTTGACAAATGTAAGAAATGTGGCCTTGGCCTACTGAAAATGGTGAACTGTTAAACCTGTTAATCCTGAACTTAACGTTGGATGTTTCAGCCATATTTTCCAAGACATTCACACATGGGAAACAAAATGTCAAGACAAGACCAGACAAATAACTCCAATGTATGATGAATGACACAAAATCTAACCCCTCTGTTCTTTAAAGGGATAGTTCACCCAAAATTCAAATTTCACTCATTATCTACTCACCCTCATGTCGACTAAGGGCTGGGAGAATTTTCAGTCCTCCGTGCTTTCTCTGAGTTACAGGGGTGCAAATCTCGCGTGATTTGCACTGACCGGCGGAACAATTTCCCATGTCAGGGCTTCAACACAAGAGGGACATTACAGACAAGCAGCATGGAGGTATTTGGATGTTTTTTGGTGTGTCTTTTTGGACAAAGAAAAGTGAGCCTCATTCACAACCATATGGACAAATACTACTGCACGGACTCCCCCGTAACTCAGAGAAGGAACGGAGGACTCTGAAAATTCTCACAGCTCTTAGTCGACATGAGGGTGAGTAGATAATGAAATTTGAATTTTGGGTGAACTATCCCTTTAATATAAATATGTGATTGTGCATATGGGTCTGTAATTCCAAACTCAGTTATGAACTTGCACACTGAAAACTTTTTATGTACTTACTGTAAATGGCATTTTCATCCCAGTGCATAGTGCTTTCTGCTCACTGCTGCTGCTTCGCATGTGATCAGAAATAAGATTTCATCAGCCAGAAATTGAATCATCTCTGTAGATATGCCTCAGTATTTTTTCCTCATCTTCCATCAGTTTATCTTCCACCTCACTTGTCAAAGTCAGGCTCTGCTTATATAATGTCTTTTAGCCAATGCACTCATCCTCCACAGTTCTTTTTGTCTCGTCAGTGGTTGGTGTTTCATTCCCCGGCTCCCTGTGATTGATTGGATGAAATAGTGCTGTTTATTTCCCATTTACAGAGATGGGATTTTGTAGAGCGGGTGTGAGTCTAACCTAAGACATCTAATGCAGCTCATCACCTACCTCTCTCATGTCTCTCCTCTCTGCCTCTTTATTATTAAAGCAGAAGTAAGTGGAATGTTTGTGTTAATAGAAGTCTTAAATAGTTTTATCTACAGACAGCAATCACTTCTATAGAGTGTTTGGTCTGTCAGTCACTCTGCTCTGCTGTAAGCCCAGGAGAAAACTTTCCTTGTGTTCTACAACCTTTATCCAATGAGGAGAGAGAACGGCATAAAGGGGCGGTCCTATCTGTGTGTGCAGCCAAGGGATGCGCGTGCATGTGGTGGCATAAGGATGAGGGCGGGGACTGCTAACTCCATCCACTGACAGGAAGTTAGCCAAAACGACCGGATCGCTTACAGCCCATTCTTGAAAGTAAACCTTATTTCGAAGACTTTCCCAAATTGGCCCAAGACTCGGTCCCAGTTCCAACCCAGGCTCTGACTGTACAAGTGAGAATGTTACTGGTGGAAAATCTCTGTTGAGAAGGGAACGCCTTAAGACTGAGAATTAGATCCTGTTAATGGCTTTAGGGTGTGACATAATGCATTACACTCTCAGTGCCATCTGTGTCCAGATGCAATTCAATTATATCTCATCATAATTTCATTGTTTTGGTCAGAAGATTTCCTTGTAAACTGTGCTTCTGAATATTTGGTCACTCTGTGGATTGATGGGCATCGAGTAAAGCTTAGTCATGTGAATGGTGTTTTAAAAAAAGATCAGTTGGCTATTTGTTGAAATGGCAAATTATCCTTTAATCTTTTAGATCAATTTAAGTAGCTTGAACAGCTAGGATGATTTCATATGATGCAGAAGATAGAAATGGTCTCTCCCAGTGTAACAAGTAAGAAGTGTAACATGATGCCCAGGTCTTCCCTCCACCTGTAGCAGCTGCAGCTGTTGTTGGATCAGAACTGTCGGGGTCTAGGTTTCCCCCTTTCCTTCTTGTTTGTGTCTGTGTCACTACCTGTGTGTTTGTGTGTGTGCTAAAGTCCCCAAAAGTCACTACCCTTACAGAAAAACCATGTGATTCAATGTAAAAAAAAATTTGCACATGGGAATCATGTGGTTATGGCCCAATTTTATGTTAATCACATGTACATTCCGATGTGAACCCATTTTACACATATGCTCTACATGGTAATACATGTGATCACATTTGAAGTTCATGAGGTTTTTCTATAAGGGCGAGTCAGTAACTGAATTATTACATTGTAAAAGTAACTAATTCTTATCAAGTCAAATTACTTAGACTCCATGTGTGGCTGAGAAAAGCAACAGTTCTTTGACCGTGTTGCCATCCCAGGCCTTCTAACCTTGATATCAGTTTTATTGTTTGTTATATTTGTTGTTGATTAAAGGATGATGAGGCAAGATTTATGAAAAAATGCACATACGTTTTAAGTTTTCTACTAATAATGGGACATGAAGCGTTCCAAACCAAAAAGAATGAGTCCTCTCGCTTATCTCTCCGTTGCCTTGAACAGGCTGCATGCTGCAAAATGCGCTGCAATTCAGGATCCGAATTTCCCGCGCTGCTCATCCTGCTCTGCGGATGTGACGTCAAATGACGCTGCTTGCGCGTCCTCGGCGCCTTGGCTTTCACCGCTTGCCACGCTACCACCATCAGCGGTGAGCGGATGTCAGCCATTACTACCTGAGCAGCGAGTAGGGAAATAACGTCACTTTATTACATTTTTAGTATGTTTTCATGCGAGAAAGTGGCGGTTTAGACTCCTAATCTGTTGTCAGTTTATCCACATATCGCCTGTAAATAGATGCGCCGACATTTTTCGGAGGAATGTCGCGGCACACACGAGCGACAGCAGCGGCTCGTCACAGAGGCTGCAGCCGGAGAGCTGAGCTCAACCGCCGGGTAGCCTCTGTCTGTCCTCCTCCCTCTCTGTGCTGCTCTCTTTCTCTGTCCTCGCAGCGAAAACCAGCCGAGTAACTCACCACAGGTTTTTCTGTCGGCTGGTTGAATTATTATTTAGATAAATGCTGGTCTCGTTGATGAAATCTAACTTTGTGGCAGTTATGTTTATGTACGGTAGTTGAAAAGTGAAGCGCGTGTGTGTACTGAGAGAGAGAGAGAGCAGCGCAGCCTTGGGGCTCTGTACGTACAAAAATCACCATATTTACTTCAATAAATAAATAAATAGTTTTACAATGAGCCGATGGATTCATCCGTGGTCAGTTTATCCAAACAACGCATGTAAGGAAATTCGCCGACGTGTTCGGAGGAGTGCAGAGCCACTAGGGCAGCAGCGGCGGCGGCGGCGGCGGCAGCAGCAGCAGCTCATGGCGGCGGCGGCAGCGGCCGGTGTGCAGACCTGATGCCCAGGCGGTCAACCTTCGGCTGTCGCGGTAAATTGGGCACTGTACAATGAGCGCAGTGTGACGCGTTTACAGTTTATTAACAGCAAAGTGCGACGTGTGTATGTGTGTGTGTGTCACGAGAGAGACAGCACGTAGCATCAGCTGCTGCTGTGGAGAGTTAATGCGCGCTCCCGCTGCAGCTTGACTGGCTGCTGCAGTAACCCTGACGGCCGCTATGTATCGCTAGTGAGTTTTATTTCTGAATCCTGCCTCATCATCCTTTAACTCAACAACCTAAACATCAACATCAAAGTGCAGCCAAACACCAGGCTGAAGAGAGAAGGACAGCAGAGGCTGCTCTAACAGCTGTGGAGCTGCAGCTGAAATGGCTGGAGAGCACAGACCAAGGGGGCAGTTGTTGGTCTGAGAAGTGAAGCTCACTTCCGCGTTCAAAAAGCTGCAATCCCCGTTGCTTCCTCTGGGGGCTGGCTCCAGAAGGGAGCAACTCTCCATTGAGCCCCATGTTAAAATAGCCGACTTTACAGCTTAAAAAAACATATTTACAGCCTGGTACATCTTATTTTTTTGGTCTCAATTAATAGGTTCTACCCCCGTACACACTCTGAGGGGGGTGAATTTCTTTTAAACTCTACCGTTTTACTGTTATTAGGTTAGGATTCTGGCCAATTAGGGTGCGGGAATGTTGAGTGACAGGTCCGGAGACCACTGCTAAGAGGCCAGTGGGCGGGTTCTCGGCCGGCTAACCGCCACAGCTCTCCAAATATGGCAAGTAAAATCCAACATGGCGCAATTCAAACCCCCGTAGTAGCAGCACAAAACAGACCCCCCCCAAACCAATGGGTGACGTCACGGATGCTACGTCCAGTCTTTTTACAGTCTATGGCACAGACCCACAACCTTTTTTTTTCTTTTTTTTTTAGCATTGCCGTTGTTACAGGTTATGCATGAACATATCTGTGTCTGTATACATTGTCCTCTGATCTTCCTTCATGGGACCGGTCCCGGTTCCGGAGCTGAGCAGCCACATACTTGAGAGGGGGGAGAGGAGAGGAGAGGAGAGGAGAGGAGAGGAGAGGAGAGCACAGGAAGAGAGACGTGCGGCTTACGTAAGAGATATAAGAGCTTTAGCCCTGGCAGGTATTAAATCAATAAAAGAAAAAAAGCTGTGCCAGACAATACTTTTCCTACCTTTCAAACATAGCCAACTAACTAAACGTACTAAATAAAGACGCAAAAACGTCGATCGCAATTTGTTAACTTGGTAAATCACGTTGCATGTGCTAAATAAATCTATTTCCACGTTGCATGTGCTAAATAAATCTATTTCCATTTACTCCTCCCAATATTTTGCACGTTCTGGCTGAAATGCCCATATATGCATATTCATCAAGGCAAACGCGCTAAATGCATCGTGTATGCTGTTTTGCCCATTTGAGAGATGCAAATCTTAATGCATCCGGTTAGTAGATCAGCTTGCACATTTCTTTTGCAGGTGACATCAAGTTTGCACACGTTTTTATACGAGCAAACCTTCAGATCAGGCCCCAACGGGAGGGGTGAGCGCTGCAATCTAGATTCTGAACACTGGATGTCATGGTTTAGCCCCAAACATACTGAGGTTTTAACAAATCCCCAATCTGAATTCTGCAGTCGGTCATCATTTCATTATAGACGTTTATCTCGGTGCATCAAATGTGAAAAGCACAGAGGGACCATCGACCCCTCCACCTACACTGATCCGTCTCAGGCTGCCAGCACTTGCGTCTCAGCATGGTCCATGCAAGTCATGCTCCAGCTGTCGTGTGGTGTTGTCTTTAGACTTATCCTAATATATACAAAGAGTCAAAAATGATTCAGAAGCCTAAATGAGAATTCATCCAAGTTCGACTCAAAATAACTCACACAAACACCAGTGACTGAGTGTGCCTTTAAAAGCACTGTCTCGGACAGGGAGCGTGGGGCCGGGGCCAACATCACTGATGACTTGCTGCTGTGGTATGGTGTCAATGTGAATTAATGCAGTCGGACTCTTTGATGACTGTTTACTTTAAATGAATGCCAGTAAAATATTTATTCCACTGACACTGAGCAGACATCAAGGCTGTTCAAGTGGTGCATTTTAGAGACATGCCAGCAGTCCTGGGACGTCCCTGTGCTGCATTTTACTTCTGTTACACCAATTATGGTCATTAAAATCACATTAACACGAGAAGGATGCCACAGAAGATAACCAGTGCAGGTTGATGAGGAGCAGAGGGACATGTGACCTTTTGAGGACTATTGCTGCTCCTCCAGTGGACCTCCCTTCATCCCATGAAGAGGAGGTGCAAAAGAACAGGAGCAGAACAGTGATAAAGAAAAACTGGTCATTCAGTAGGACACTCAGAAAGCTCATGATTTAAATTGAGGTGAGAGATGAAGAGATGATTTCGATATTGATATTGTACAGTGACTTGTGACCATGACAAAGGAGAATTGAAGTTGATAGTGGTTCTTCAGAACAAGGGAAATGCAGATTAATTACAAAGTTGACATTAAAGGGATAGTTCACCCAAAATGAGTTACGGGGGGGTCCGCACAGCAGTATTCGTCCATATAATGGTTGTGAATGGACCCCACTTTTCTTTGTCCAAAAAGACACACCAAAAAACATCCAAATACCTCCATACTGCTCGTCTGTAATGTCCCTCTTGTATTGAAGCCCCAACATGAGAAACTCCTCGTTGTCCCTTTAATGAGCCTGTGGCCGCTTCACCACTCTTCCTTCCTTGGACCACTGTTGATAGATCCGTGCTACAGTATATTAGTACAAGTCCATTTCACGTCAGTGAGCCAATCAGCTCATTGTTGAGTGAGCCAATAAAATAGACCAGATTTCTGGTTAACACTCAGGCTAAGTGAATCGTTGAATGTTGAATGGTGGGTCCATGTGGACAGGGCTGGAGGCATGGTTGAGGATGCTGACTACTGTCTACTGTGACATCACTAAGTTACTACAGAACCTAGACCTTCTTTATGATCACAAATTAGTTGAGCATTTACTTTTACATAGTATGGACCATTAACATTTCTGTTATGTTGCTCAGGTCGGACTTTAATCTTTAAATATTTAAATCAGATCTTAAATGACTGAGAGTCAATGAAGAGAAGTCAGGATTGGAGAAATGTGTCTGTTAATCAGTTTTAAAACACTGAGTCGGCAAATCACTCTAACAGAGTGGTGTGAGCCATTTGAACAATGAACTCAGCAGACATCAATATATATCATATAAATATTTAATAAACACGATGCTGCTCTTTAACTCCACAGTAAACTGCCTCACCTATATGGACAATCTCCCATTAAAGGTTGCAGCATCCCAAATATTTAGTTTCAATGGTTTCCTAGTGGGGAGGTGTTTACAGAAGGAGGTCCCAGTTGTTGTCTGACTGACCCAAAACTGGCCCTCACATGGGTCACTAAATATAAATCCTGCGGCACCTGTTGCCTCCTGGTGTTTTATTGAGGGCAAGAGCCTTTGCTTTTAGAGATGAATGGGACATTATTACTTTTACAGCTGGGGTCCAGCTGATTTTTTCCTAAAACCTTACTGTGTGAGTGTTAATAGTGTGTTTCCGTCAACGCTACTTTATTTAACCAGAGGACATTATTATTGGACTGTTGTATTGTTTTACATTACTGAAGAATAGTTTACGGTTGCTATATTGGTATAATGGCTGGTTTTATCCTGTTCATCTACACTTGAATTCATCATCGACAACAAACCTGTTTTTTTTTCATAAAGCCTATAACCTGATGGTAATCAGTGTGGGCAGGATGGATGACTTCTGTGGTGGTGTAGATGCTTGTGGAGCCTCCATCAGGCTTCCACAGGACTTGAAGCAGTCCGAGGGGCGGGAGGGGTGGGAGTGGGGGGTGGTAGACCGGAGTCAATAACAAATGTCCCCGGAGACCTCAGCCCAGTTTCTGTAATGCCTCTATAGACAGTGTGTGGTGTGGTGTGGTCCTGCCTCCGCACTCACTGCTGGAGCGCACACTGGGCTGACGCGGACGCACGGCGCCGCTCTCCACAGGCACTGTTGGAGCTGCAGCTGCAGAGGAGGCAGGAGAAGAAGGACAAACAAGGAGAATAATGTCGCTGGCAGTGAAGAGAGAAATAAGCGCCAAAGCCGAGAGCAGAAAATGCGTAGGGCGTCTCTGGAGGCTGATTCCGCATCTTCTGCTGTGTCTGTCTCTGGTCGGCTACGCGGCGCTGGGAGCGCTCATGTTCCAGTACGTGGAGGGAGGCGAGTCCACCACCAAGTCGGAGTACCAGAACTTCCTGAGTGAGATCGTCACCGAGGTCCAGGACCTCTCCGGTAAATGTCCACAAATATGTGTTGAAGTAAATCTGTCATGGTTTATTGATGTTGGCACAAATGGACTTGTCATGGATTTTATCTTGAGCCAACACTGGAAATCAGTTTGGACCCGAGTTTATCATCTCTAGTCGTCTAACAAGCCCATATGTTACATTTATGGATCATTATACCTTTAACCTTATGCGTGTGCCATGCATCAACATTTCCAGGTAATGCGTCCAATACGCACCAGTACATACTGGAGAAGGTGAAGAATAAGATGAACACAAGCTTCAAGTCCATCTGGCTCCAGAACCCTAAGAGGTGGGATTTCTTTGGCTCCATGTTCTTCTGCTGCACTGTGTTCACAACTATTGGTGAGTCCCAGGGATTATCATTCATCCAGTGACCCCCCACCCTTCCAATACAAGTGAATGTGTCTTTATTGATTTGCTGCTCCTTTCAGGGTTTTTTTTTCTTTAATTGCTCTTGCTCTAATTGTGGTCTGTTACTTGTGGTTTGGTTTTAACTGTGCTCAGCTCCATACACTGATGGTGCAAGTCAGTGAAAATGCTTGCTATGTATCACTGCGGGTTTGTGAGTGTGTAGCAGTCAACCATGTATACTTGTGAGGAGACTGGTGTTTCTCAGCTGTAATACTCTGGCCCAGCTGAGGACCAACTAGTAGTC
Source organism: Decapterus maruadsi (assembly GCA_030347415.2). Classification (NCBI taxonomy): domain Eukaryota; kingdom Metazoa; phylum Chordata; class Actinopteri; order Carangiformes; family Carangidae; genus Decapterus; species Decapterus maruadsi. The sequence continues at coordinate 25,898,149 of CM064892.1, read as the reverse complement.
CCATATATTGAGATGCTTCTTTTTTTCTTTTTTCTTTTTAACAATAAATAAACAATAAACTCAGTGGGAAAATATGAAGTTACTAATGCCATCCCTCTGTCACACCCACAACACGATAGCCTTGTGGCCCACAGCTGCAGTTTCTTAATTATGAGCATGTTGTTATGTGATACAGTGGGATGGTATAATGACTCACTGACCCCTGCAGCCAGTTTCTGGCTCTGATACTGATGTGATATCTATCTGATATCAGTTGATGAAACCTGTTGAGTAAAATTCTACCATTTAGCTGTACAGTAAACCTAAAACTGATTATGAATCAATGAATGGGCAAGCAGCCATTGTTGATATCTGCCTGCCAGATTTGTAAATAGGGATGTGTTTCTAAATTAAGACCATGTCTAGACTCCTGTACTGAAGAGTTCAAACTTCACGCGGTGAACTCTTTCAGTTCAGACTCCCAGGGCTAATTGCATTGGGAACAGCAGTGTACTTCCTTAAAGGGATAGTTTACCCAAAATATTTTTTTCTCAAATTTCTCATTACTCATACTCACCCTCATGTCGACTAAGGGCTGGGAGAAGTTTCAGAGTCCTCCGTACCTTCTCGGAGTTACAGCAGGGCTCGGCGCAGCACTGCATGTCCATATGACCGTCGCAAACGAGGCTCACTTTTCTTCGTCCAAAAAGACACACCAATAACCATCCAAATACCTCCATACTGCTCGTCTGTAATGTCCCTCTTGTATTGAAGCCCCGACATGAGAAGTTCCCAGTGTCTCAGTTTACTGCTCTGCCTGTGTCAGTGCAAATCTCGCGTGATAACTCAGAGAAGGCACAGATGACTCTGAAACTTCTCCCAGCCCTTAGTCGACATAAGGGTGAGTAGATAATGAGTGAAATTTGAATTTTGGGTGAACTATCCCTTTAAATCAGCAGCTCTTCCCAGCACAGGTTCAACACACCTGTACCTGACTGTACTGTGACTAATCAATGCAAACTCACTCCTCAAACAGATGAAAGATAAATGGTTCATACACAGCCAATGTATTTTTTCTGCAATTTATATTGAAGGGATGCCTAACCCAAAATCGATAGTTCACCAAGTTTCTACTCTGTCATGCCATGGAGGGAGTCGGCTGGCAACAGATTTTCATATAATGGCAGCAGATAGTTCTCACTTTTGAATTGTCCAAAACACACACCATGAAACATCCAGATACCTGCTTGTCTGTACCGACCCAAGTGTCCTGAAGCTGCCACATGAAAAAGCTGGCAAAAACAATTCATCATTGTAAACTATTGGATGTATGATGTAAACATGGAAGAACATCTCACCGCTAATCAGATCTCATGCAGCCACTGGGAGCTACTGCTACAACAAGGCTAAAAACAGAGATCAAATTATTTTTTTCCAAACAACTTTTTCATGTTGCTTCAGGACACTTGGGTCAGTACAGACGAGCCGTATGGAGGTATCTGGAAGTTTCATAGTGTGTTTTGGATGATTCAAAAGTAAACTCTATCCACCGCCATTATATGAAAATCTGTTGCCAAAGTTTTCCAAACTCTTCCAAACTCTTCCTTGGCATGGCAGTGAGTAGAAAATTGGTGAATTATCGATTTTGGGAGAAGTATTCCTTTAAAGATCCAAATCAAAACAAAATCTTACATGGACCACACAACCTCTGTTCAATTGAATTTCTATATATTTATTTGTAAATGTGCATTTCGTACATAAGAAGCTCTCAGAGGAAGTATTGTGGTTGAACACTCCAGCAAATCATGTATTTAAGCTTCATCATCTAATGAACAGCAACAGATATTAGGTTTCATGTCATGTTCCAAATATTTACATTTCATTTGTCAAAACACTACAGATACCAACAGAGAGCTAGGCTGCAGCCCCACATCCAAACAAAACACAAACCGATAAATCCTTGATAAACCAGCTACAGTAGACGGAGAACACTCTTCCTATATATATTTGATCTGTTCTTGGGTGAATGTGGAGATTGAATTGGAACAGAACTGAGAATGGTGATGTTACACAAGAAGAACCCAGACCGGATGTGCTTGGTATGTTAGTCATTGTGTCCACAGTATGAGCAGCACCTCACCCTTACGAAAGAAAAATAATTGCATATCATCATATATATCATGTGATGTATTAGGCAATATATTCCCATATATGGGATTTAATATTTATATTTTCCAATGTATTGCAATATATTACAATATATTACATTAATACATCATAATTTATGTGTCATCAATATATTATTCCATGTATTTCTAATATATAATGTATTAGAAAATGTAATGGAAAAATAATATATTACATTTCAAGTAATATATTGGTAAATATATTTTTATTTCGTACGGGCGGTCTCAGTTCTTCAACTGTGTGCATGCAGGATGTGTTCAAGGAACAGTATGGGATGTAGGTCAACTGTGTGCTTGTATGCATATAGCATGAACAAAACGTGAGCAGTTACACAGCTGGATGATTAAAACAAGCAGTTTTGCTGTTTGAACCCATTCAGAGTTTGTAGCAGTGAAATCCATTCAAACTTTGTATAAACCGAGTCCATTTTTGTGGAAATATAGTCTTTAGATTCTTCTTATCCTGTGTCATGTTGTCATGTTGACACAGGATAAGAGCTGATGGTGGCGGTTGATGAAAGTCAGTGGGAATTCTTCCTAAGAACCCCCCCCCCCCACAACACACAGTACAGACACACGCAGACTAGCGAGCCTGGATCCTAAAAAAAAAGGTTGACACTGCCTTTTGTTTCAGCTGTGTCTCATGATCAGATGGCAGCTGTGGATGGCTGGAATAGCAGAGGACTGACAGGCCTCCGACAGACAACTGACCACTATGCGTCAGTCTCTGAGGGGCACGGGCCCCATTCACAGTTTATTCGAAGAGGCATTTTGTTTGACATTGTCAGGATGTTCTCCTGTATTTAACTCATTGAAACAATCCCAAAATAACCAACACCCACTGCCATTCAGCTGCAACTATAATCTGGACTCTAACATCCTGTTTACACCTGGTATTAAAATGGGATCTGTATCCAGATGTGTTATTAATAAGTTCTTGTTACTCTCACTGAGATCACACGGCTCTCCTCCACAGAAAACCTGCTCCTGACTAATTAACAGTGGTGGTAAAATGGCTGTAGGTGTCAAAGATTGTATTTTCACATAGTTTTGATTCAAACAGTGCAAATTTTGAAAAATGTCTTTACCTTTTCTTTTTTTTTTGGAGCTTGGTTTTCCTTTAACATGAAGGAGCCTTGTGATACATTAGTCGGTCTGCTCCTTTCATATACATGATAAGTGGTTAAGAGAATCCAGCTAATGGCTAATGGCTCAGCAGCAACAGGAAGCGTTGGCCTCTGTCAGTGAAGAATGGTGTTTACTTCACCACAAAAAGCTCATTACAAGTTGTTAGAGGTTAGAGCCACTCTGCTCTGTGCTGTCTCCTTACTTACTTTGGAAAAGTGAAATTGATAGCCTAACGTTCATTGGAAAACAATTGGGTCAAATCAGTGTTTTACAATGTGTACATCTTTAAGAAAAGGTGGCGTTTCTTATTGATAATAATGCCTGTACATTGTGACACTGTATACATTGCATGCATGATCCTCTTAATTATCTGTCTTATCTGGTGATACATTAAAATGTAAGAGAAACCCAACAGGGTTTTAAAAAAAAAACAACAACAATTTTTCCATTCTCATATAATTCTGAGAAAAGACTGACCAAAAATATTATTCGGTCCGATTAATAACAATTGACGAGGGGCGGTGCGTGGTGCAGTGCTTAAAGCGGCTTCCCCATATACTGCAGGCTATAGTCCTCAGCGCAGGCAGCCCCGGTTCGAATCCCGCATCGGGCAGCCATTTCTTTTGTGTCATTCCCCCTCTCTCTGCCTCAGCCTTTCCTGTATATCTCTACTGTTCTGTCAAATAAAGGCTAAAAAATATATAAAAAAAGATTTGACGAGCGACCGAACATTCTTAATATGTAATCATGTGCACTCTCCTTCTCCTCTCCACCCTGACCAGGAAGAATGCTTAAAGGGATAGTTCACCCAAAATTCAAATTTCACTCATTATCTACTCATCCTCATGTCGACTAAGAGCTGTGAGGATTTTCAGAGTCCTCCGTGTCTTCTCTGAGTTACGGGGGGGTCCGCGCAGCAGTATTTGTCCATAATGGTTGTGAATGGATACCACTTTTCTTTGTCCAAAAAATATCCAAATACCTCCATACTGTCCCTCTTGTATTGAAACCCCGACACGAGAAATTGTTCCGAAAAAAAATAAATAAGTCTAAATTTTAAGCTTGTTTGTAGCGGAAGCTCCCAGTGTCTCAGTTCACTGCTCTTCCTGTGTCAGCGCAAATCTCGTGTGATTTGCACTGACCGGTGGAACAATTTCTCATGTCGGGGCTTCAATACAAGAGACGAGCAGTATGGAGGTGTTTGGATGTTTTTTGGTGTGTCTTTTTGAATGAAGAAGAGTGGTATCCATTCACAACCATTATGGACAAATACTGCTACGTGGACCCCCCCATAACTCAGAAGGCATGGAGGACTTTCAAAATTTGAAAACAGCAGTAGCAGGACACAGAGAGCAGAGGAGACTAGAGTCACAACACACACTAGAAAGAAGGTTTTTGGAAATAAACTGTTTTTTAAAAGACCAATAACTGCAGCCACAGCTGGTCGTGGAGTTTCATGTCTGATATAGTGTATGTCTATCGTAAAATAATTAGAATGAAAAGGAGGAACAGAAGAGGTCCAAACATCAACATATTATTTTATAACAATGTAGATTTTATTTGTATGATCTTAAGGACGTTGTCATCTAGTAGCAGGAATCCATGATGCGCCTCATGCTCATGAACCTCATGCCACTCATGCCCATGGTGCTGAAGTTCCTGTACTCTCCGGGCCTCATGAACCACATTCTTCCTCTGAAGTGGGGCTGCTCGTACATCAGCCAGTTGCCCTCCATCACGTTGCAGGACATGCAGTTGGACATTCTGTAGCGGTCCATGACGTTGTCGCAATCCTCCATCATCTCATACATCTGGCCCATGAAGTTCTCTCTCTCGTAGATCCTCATCCTGTAGGAGCCTCTGTACATGGGGATCATACGGCAGGACCTGATGCAGTCGCTCATGCCCATCATGCTCATGTAGTCAGCGTACTCGCCCCTCCTCATGAAATACTGGTTTCCCATGAAGTTGGTGCGGTCGTAGACCATGAAGCAGCCCCTCTCCACCCTGCAGGAGTGGCAGCGGTTCAGGTAGGAGGACATGTCGGCGCAGTCGCTCATGCACTCATAGGAGCGGCCCTGGAAGTTCCTCTCCTCGTAGAAGATGATCTTGCTCATCATGTTCATGCCAGACATGTTTGCCAGGTGTAGATGTCCTACTGCTGCTGCTGCTGTTGGTGGTACTGCTGCTGGAGCTGAACTGCTTGTCTACCTGCTGGAGACCTTCCTTTTTATACCTGAAAAGCAGAGGCCCCCTTTGTGAAAACAGCCTGACCCAGCAACATACCATAGAAGCCCATTGAGGACCGAAGGTTTTCAACATTTACAGCTGTTTGCCTTAAAAAAACATACAGAAGAGAGGCTTTTGTCAATGAGCCAATAGGAACACACAAAACTGCTCATGGAACACCTAGCCTCGGTGTCACCAGGCTATTCAGACAGGCAAAGAGCCTGGTGTCTGTTACAGTAACTCCGAATTTTTCTAGCAGAACCAGAAATCACCAAATTCACCAAAGTAAGAGTGTTCACCAACATAAAACTTAATAGACATTAACTTGTAATACAATAGAAGCAAAATGTTAACTTAATGGCTCTGGGACTTTCTTGTAAATGATATTCCTTAAATTAAAGAGTTTCACCACATTTTATTAGCTTAGTGCTTTTATTTTGACGGCAAGGCCTGTCTCTCTCGCCCTGGATCCAGTTCCTTACCAAAACAAAGAGTCAACAGCCCCAGACTATGGAACACCTGCTTTGTAAAATGGCCTTCAATTGGCTGAACATTGCCGTGTTGATTTTCTGCAGCTCAAATACAGAGCCAACAGAAGGCGCAGAGGCCCAATGTCCTCTCATAACACTTTGAATTAGGCTACAATATGCTGAAATGTATGGAAATGTATTTGACCAAATGATAATTTATTTATTATTATTATAGGTACTATTTTGTGTGCCTGCATGTCTTGTATCTGTATCTGCTGCTGTGACAAAGGGAATTTCCCCCTTGGGGGATTAATAAAGTTTTATTCTATTCTATAACCAAAACAACTTACAAACGATAGCGAACAGCCCAGAGTGATAGGCCTACATTAACACAGGAAGTCACATGTGTATGGTAGGCTATACCTCAGTCCGCTCCCTGGTGTGTTTATTGTCCACTTAGATAATAGGCTACTTCATGGTGACAGCAGTACTGTAATGAAACGTTCATGAACGCCAGATATAGCCTAAGCCTCCACATTCCCAGCATGAGCTAAGCATCCGGTGCTAACGGTGGCTAGGCTACTGTTAGCTCTGTGAGTTCTCAACTTTTCTCAAATTTGGGATCATCTCTATGTTCCCCACTTTGTATCCGGGCCGGATAACAACCCTTTTTTAGAAAAAGATTCCTATGTAACCCACTTTTTCCCAAAAGGACCTGGGGAACATGCAATTTTTGGTCCCATACCTGGTTGTGACTGTGATTTTTGCCTATTTTTGAGTGGGAAGTTGAGTTGTGGCTTGGAGCGGGAAGTGGAATTGTCCCATTGGTTGGTTTAGGCGGGGAGCATACGTCAGTCCGACTGCCCCAAAGTCCGACAGCTCATTTCTCCGACTACTCATTCTACAGCATTAAGGTTAGGTTTAGGGTAAGGAAAAGGGTTAGGGCTACTTAAGTCGGAGAAATGGGAGGTCGGACTAATGGACGCAAAAATAAAGAAATGTATGGTCGGACAAATGGGTAGTCGGACAGACGTGTGGTCGGAGAGATGGGTAGTCGGACAGACGCCACGCGCCCGATTTAGGCAATGAAGAAAGGAGTTGGTAAAGTTTAGTAAAAGACCAGGTAGAGGCTATAGACAGGCCAGATAGATAAAGAGCCCAGATAGTGAGAGTCCAGAAACCAACAGAACAGGACCCGTTTTTGACGTGCCAACGTATGCAGCGGGTAGGGAGGGGGGAACGTGGAGTTGCGGCAGGAGGGAGAGGTGGGTGGAAATTTGGAGGGAAGTGGAGCTGTTAATGATCAAATGTTTGTGCTGTGCTGTAAGAATTGTTTTGTTTTACAGAAATTGTAAGAATATGTGAATGTGAACTGACAAAATATTGTGAACATGAAATCCATGAACAGCAACAAGATGTCATCCAACTGATATCTGGATGACAACTGGCAGGATGTGTGATTAAATAATGCAGTTTTGTACAGAGGATGTCTGGTATTCATTCAAGTAATTACTACAGACATGGAAGACATTGAGTTCTGGAGACAATATTTACATTAGCAAATCCAATTCCCACTAAATCCATCTCCGATGATGTTGTCTAAATTGAATGTCAAACTGTTGTTTTATTCTTTAATGTTGTAGCAGGCCCTAATAGGTTGTATAATTCTATATATAATAAAAGGAAATGTGCTCAAAATTCTTTGTAACCTTTTGACACCCAACACTTAAAAAAAACTAAAAAATTAAGTTACCCTGACTTTTTTTTTTTAGCAAGCTCATCCATAAACCACCATTCAATGACCAATTCAATTTTACTTTTATTTGTAAAACATAAAATCATAATACACATTATCTCAAGACACTGGCACAAAGCACAGGAAGAAATCTACACCAACCTTAACCCCTTAAAGGGCCAACGAGGAGTTCTAGGAGAATCTACGCTACCCACACTTGTTAATGGCTCCATTTTCGATCAACATATCGTTTTGTCTCTATCGTTATTTTGTTATTATTAGTGGTGTCGGAAATGCTGGTTGAGCCGACCAGCGTTTCCTTACTTTCGGTTTCGCGGACGCAAATGAGAATAACGGCGATTCGGGCGGCATTATGGTCAGAACTACGACGGTAACTGAACCTCTTTGAACCTCTGACTTTAATCCTTGATGAATGAAAACATGTGTCCGTCTTGCGCCAGTGGAGGAATTCTACAATGTGCGCGGAGGCAGCGTGAAAACACTTCGCTTTTCCAAAACTCCTCGCTGTCCCTTTAAGTACCTTGAGTTGCTGTGGCCAGAGGGCATCTTCATCTGCGATAACATTACATCACTACCTTTAGTAATTAGCTTATAACTGCTTTAAAATAGTGTAACATGGAGTAGGTTGAGCAGGCGCCCTGCTCCTGCTGCTTCTCTAAACTAGTTGACCACAGGTAGCCTAATGGTAGGCTACAAATTAACGACTGATCCACCCCATCACCTTCTTGTCTTACTCTTGGATTAAAAATGGTTTCTGATGTTGTTGTTTTTTTTTTAATTTCACAATTCTGTTTCATGAAATTCAAACTAATAGTCAAATTGATTTCATGAGTATGTTCTGCAGACTTTGATGTAATGGCTGATTTGTCTTTAAATCCTATAGTTACTAAGTGTATCTTTTCTCCATTGCTGTTGCAGGGTATGGGGAGATCTATCCAGTTACTCTGGCTGGTAAGGTGGTGTGTGTCCTCTACGCCATGGTGGGCATCCCCCTCATGCTTCTCGTCATCCTTGATGTGGGAGACTTCCTAGCCAGACTTATGACCAGAGCCTACGTCCGTATCCACACCCTCTGGAAAGTCCTTGTGTCCTACGTCCGTTCACCGTGGAGGGCCCGTAAGAGGACAGGGGAGCCGAACCACTGGGGTCTGGACGATGGTACCTATGTGTTCAGTCATGAAGTTGTAATCCGTGAACCCCTCGACATCCGGCATGTGATCCACAGTCAGGCGGACGTACGACACAAGTCCATCCATCTTGAAAACAACAAGGAGATTTTTGAGAAGATTCTGGCCAGGGAGAATTTACTCAGAAAGGGCCCAATACTCAGAAGCATCTCCTGCCCGCAGCTTGACCAGCTGCCACGGCCATCCAAAGGACACACCTTATGGGACTTCACAGGGTTAGGGGATAAAATGGAAATGCTGGATGTTCCCTTTGTGTTGATCCTTTTCATTGTGTTTGCCTACATTTTCTTTTTTGGTTTGATTCTGCCACGGTGGGAAACTCAATTGAAGGGATTCGACCCCTTCTACTTCTGCTTCATCACGCTCACCACCATAGGTTTTGGCGACATTGTGCCCAATCACCCCAAGTACTTCATGCTGACCTCACTCTTCATCATTGGAGGCATGGCCATCATGTCCATGGCTTTTAAGCTGAGCCAAACACGAATTGTAAGCTGCTACCGCCAGTTCATCAAGTTCATCAGCAGGGGAAACATGGAGACTTTCAAAAGTGAGAATGACTAAGTCGTTTGTGTTTGGCCCATTTCTAAGAGGTGTATAAGCTCACAGTCCTGGCTTTGAAACAGGCCCAGAACGGCGTCTATAAGAACTTGTCCAATGCTGTCTTTGTGCTGGTTGTTCAGTTACAAGCATGAGCAAAATGAAAAGTGTGCATGTGCTTGTGCCCAGACCAGGGTGATATTCAAAATGTTTCCTATCAAGATGAACTTCAAATTTTGCATAAGTACACCATCTTTCCAAGTAATGACGACTGGTTGTGTTGCAGCAATTGTACTACTTCAGGTACTACAGATGAGGGACACGGCAGCTTTGTGTTTGCTCTGGATTTCTTACTCCCTGCTAGAAAAAAACACAATAAAATTCTGATTAAGTTCAGCTTGTTTGTTTTTTTCAACTTCACTTTTCTAGACTGTAGCATGGATCAGTATAAGAGTGTGACAGTATGATAACCTGCATGATCTGATATCACCAAGTAAACACCAGCCCAGGAGCGCTGTTCTAACCAGTTGGTTAGGTTTAGGTTTAGGTTTAGGTTTAGGGTTAGGTTTAGCGTTAGTCCTGGGCTGTTGTTTACTTGGTGATATCAGATCGTGCATGATAACCTAGAGTGTAAATGTCACAGTGTCATGGAATCACAGTATTGCCGTATACTGTAGTACTGAAACTACAAGAAGTACTACTAAGAATAGTCTTAAATTATCCTATAATATTGATTATGTTGTTTTAAATGTGATGGTTAGAGGAGAGAGGACGCATGAGAGTGTGTTAGCTTCTGTGTTTACATAGACAAAGAAAAAAACATATATCCCACACAAACACACATGTCGAACAGGTGTGTTGATTAACTTAAAGGGACAACAAGGAGTTTTCACACTACATTTATAAGACGGACCCATGTTTTCATTCATCAAGAATTAAAGTCAGAGGTTCAAAGAGGTTCAGTTACCGTCATAGTCCCGACAATAAACGGCGATTCGGCGGCGTTATTCTCATGGGCGCCCGCAAAACTGAAAGTAAGGAAACGCTGGTCGGCTCACCCAGCATTTCCACCACCACTAATAATAACAAAATGACAATAGAGACAAAACTATATATTTATAAAAAAAATGAGTCCATTAACAAGTGTGGGTATCTTAATCTCTTCAATTAGACACTGCATTGTCATGCCTGTGTGAGTACATTGTTATTAGATAATCAATAACATAAAATTTGGACCCTTCAATTTGCTGGAGCCAGGCTGGACAAATGGAATAAAATGATACAAACAGTACCTGGATCAGCCACATGATGGCAGCAGAAGTCACTAATGAACCTCTCCTTCTTTCTTGCCGTGAGCAGAGAAACATGATACTTAGGGGGAGAGTGGGGTAAAGTGAGACTTTTTTTTTTTTTACATTTGCTCCTCTCTAAGCGAGCTAAAATGAGTATAAAAGGAGGCCCACATCAGGGTCCAACGTTGCCCCATCTAATGCTATTTCACATTATTTGATATATAGTATATAGTAGCAGTTACGCCCTCCTATATAGTACTGTAGTTACGCCCTCCATGCCTGAACAGGTGAACCACCTTTTTAATGCCTGATCATAGTTGAAATTTTGAACTGAAAGGCTTTTCATTGCCAAAAACAACCTGGACAACATTTTAACAGATAGCTGGCTCCAATCAGATTTTGCATTCACATGCTGCAGTGGACAGTGGACAATTTAGTTTAAGTATTAATCCAGTATCTAAAAAAAAATAGGATGAAAATGTTGGCCTTCTGAAAAGTAGACTGTTCATATGCTCTCAGTCTCAATACTTGGTTGGGGCCCCGACTTTTCCATGTGTGGCAAGGTGAAGAGGGCCCGGGTGGGCTTTGAACCCCAGACTCCCGAGTAAGAGTCATACGCGCTAACCAGTCAGCCAAAAGGACATCCCCTTGGCCAAGTAGGGCGCATGATCAATTGGATGCATAGTGACAGGATCCTCTGTCACACATGTTATTCTAGTTTATTGAGACGCCCCTGTAAAACTCAAGGATGTGGGACATTGAAACAACAGTGACAGGGAAACAGCCAGTCATCTGGCGTTTGGTTGAAGCACCATCTCCATGTGTGCTTATTGACAACAGGGTTATAACCTGGACTGTACTGCGTGCGTCTGTCCCGAGTCTGAAACAGCGGCGGCGGTCGCTCACCGTCACTGAAACGCTCTGTGAAATCGCCGATTAAATACGACGAGCCGCGACCGACATATAGCCTGTCTCACCTGGTAGAGCAGACCCGCTGCAGCGACCCAGTTCCATCCCACCTGAAAGTGCCTTTGCTCCGCATCAATCCCTCCTCTCACTCTCCCTCCTCCTGTCTCTCTTGCATGACGCGCATCAATGTTGCCCGCGATTTTTTTCTTTTTTTTCACAGCACCGTAGTTTACTTGCTACAAACTTCAACATCCCATAATATGCTCGCACACCTAACCCTGTGTGACAGTGGTGGTCCTGTCACTGTGTGCCTCCAGTTGATCATGGGCCCTGGCTACTTGGCCAAGGGGATGTCCCTTTGGCCGACTGGTTAGCGCGCATGACTCCGACCCGGGAGTCTGGGGTTCGAAGCCCGCCCGGGTCCCTCTTCACCTTGCCACATTCACACGACTTTACCCGAGTAAGGTAAACGGATTTGATTGGTCGTTATCGAGCGGGCGGGATATTCAAAGTTTGGGGCGAGTCCGAGTTTTTTTTTGGCCTGGCGGGGGCTCTCGTTGCCCTGCATGGCGGCCCGCCAGTAGTAGTTAGTTAAGTTACAACCTTACCGTCAATTAAAAGTAATCAGTTGCGTTACGTGAATAAAAGTAACGTGTTAGAGTACTCCTGCGTTACCTAAAATGAAAAGCCTTTTGCAGCGCCTCGTATGCCACGTAGCATTTTTTTTTTTTAATCACAGACTTGATCAAAATTCAGGAGTTGTCGTGAATCCCACTCAGCGGCTTCACTCCTTGATCTGTCTGTCAGTTTGAACGGAGGACTCACGTGTGGAGAGGAGGGAGGCTGGCGATAACTTCCTACCATTTGTGTAATAAAAGTTAAAAAGGCGGTTAAATGTACTGGCATCACACTTGTGCTACGGCAGCCATGGAGTGGCGATCTGGGGCTGTTACTGGGGGAGAACTGTGCTGCTGCTCGCGGAGAGAGAGCTGCTGAAAGCGGGGAAGCACAGAGAGCTGGGCTGCTTGTTGCTGCTGGAGAAGCAGCTCCATACGTGGAGCTGGTCCATGGGCCCACAAGTTGGAAGTGGATTTTTTGCGATCGACAGAAGGTTATTACCACACGAGTGTGCATGTTATGTTCTTGTCCTTTTCGCTGGCAAATTGAAACACACACCAGGCAACGTAGGTCAGCAGGGCACAGACGCATCACAGCGCTGCGCCTCGGCTGACACATCCGCAAGTTGCACAGTAATCTACTGTCTGACAAGCTGGCTGCAGTCAGGATTTCCTTTTAAAAATAACTAAGTTACTGATTATTCAACTCATGAAACTAACGCGTTACGTTACACGACGTTACTCGAAAAAAGTAATTAAAGTACTCCCCCTAACACTGAACACTATCATAGTCTTTCCTGTCCTGCCCCACCCCACCACCCGACCCCACATATCATTTCTCAAAAGTCACATGGTTTCAGAAAAGTGCAGCTCTCTTACTTTCACTTTCACAGATGTATCTCATTATGCAATTCACATTGCCCACTGGGAGGAGTTTGTGAGGGGCAGATCCAACAGCTCACAGTATTGAATGAGTACAAGTGTAACGGAGGTCTATGGGTGTGCCAAAGTCATGAGGTACCAACTAAAAGAAGTGACAGGCTGTGGCGGTTAGTGGGCCTGGAAGTAAACTCACTGACTCACACTGGAAAAACTGCCTCTCTAAAAATAAGCACAAAAAAAATTAATATAAGATGTTTTTGCTTGTAATAAGCAAAAATTTGCCAATGGAAGTGAAAATTCTCTTGGTAAGATTTCTTGAAATAAGACATTATATTTAAGCCTAATAAGATGAGAGTGATCTTGAAATTAGCTGGGAAAACTCATTTTTAGCTATATTTTACCAGTATTATGATGTTTTGAGTCTCATAATAAACTTGTGATGCTTGAAAATAGTATTTTCCCCTTAAAAGTAGTACGTTTTTCTTTCATCTTTTTTGGTCATCCTGCTTGTTTCAAGTGTATTTAACTAATTTTTAGTTCTATAATTGTGACACTGTTCTAGATTTAAGTTGACCACCTACTTGAAATAAGATTAGAAACTGGCATTTTGAGACAAAATGTCTTGAAGTTAGCATTCCTGACTCATATTAGGCAGTGCTTTTTTGAGCTGTAATTTACCATCCTGTCATCATCAAGTGTATTTATCTTATTGTAAGCTCTACAAAGATAATACTGATTCAAGACATTCACCTACTAGATTCAAGAAATTAACTACTCATTATAAGACAGAAAAAAATAGTCTTGCAGTTCACCAACTTTTTTTAAATTTAAAATAAAAAAGTCATTCTTCTAGAATCTTCATTAATTGTGTAAACAACAATAGAATCTACATTAATTGTGCGAATACACAAAATAGAATCTACATTACTTGTGTTAACAACACACACAATAGAATCTACATTATGTAAACACAAAATAGAATTTACATTAATTGTGCAAACAGCACAGAAATTAGAATCTGAATTAATTGTGTAAACAGAGCACAAAATAGAATCTGCATCATGTAAACACATCAATTAGAATCTGCATTAATTGTGTAAACAGCACAGAAGGTAGAATCTGCATTAACCCTCCTGTTGTCCTCCTGGGTCAAGTAATAAGGGAAGGAAGGCAGGACAAAGGGAAAGATGGGAGGAGAGAAGGAAGAGAAAAAGCAAGGAAAGAAGGAGATAGGAACAGATTGGGTCAAAAAAGGAAGGAAGTAGTAAGGACAAAGGGAAAGATGGAGGGAGGGAACAGATTTGTTCAAGGAACAAAGACAAAAGAGAGATGAAGGGGAAGAAGGAAGGGAAAAGGGAAGTAGGTGTAAGGTCTTTCTCATGTATCTTGTCCAGGAGGACCTCTGTCTGGATGAATGAAAGCACTGTTGCAACACACTTTGGATATGTGAGGTGCATGGTGTAATAATACGCCATGAGGTACAGGGCAGTCTCTGTAAGCTTATCTTTCGAAAAGGTGGCAACTGCTACATCTCCTACCGCGAGGAGGCAGTTGGATGAACTGACAAGTACGACTGGGCAGGAGAGAAGTCGTTTCTTCAAATAGGTATTCGGGTCTTCGTTTTCCTGTAACACATAACAGAGACAATTGCATTTTGGTCATTTGGAAGTTAGGGTAGAGGGTTGTTTAAAAACACATAACAAAGCAAAATTCGTATTATTAGATACATCAGAAGTGGCAAAGATGTGCTAACGAACTAACCAAGTGGTTGTCAACTAACTGCTTGGCACAACGGTTAGCATCATCGCCTGAGGTGCAGGAGGCCATGGTTCGATTCTTGATCAGGGCAGTTATAGAACAAACAACATTGGTCACACAAGCATGAGAATGGACAAACACCGCTTAGATTTTCAGGTTTTAAAAGAAACACAAAACCAAAATAATGCAACTGATATTAAGACCAATGATCTCAATCGTCTCTTTGGAAGAAAACATAAACATATTTGCATTTCCTTTGCATTGTTCTGTGTAGATTTTTCTATTTATGTTATGAAGTTATGAAGTAGGTGTAGGGTTTCATTTGAACATTGGTAATAATCATAGTTCATTATGATATTTCTAATAAACTCCAACTCTTAAACTCTTACTTGCAGATAAACAGTTACGAATATGGTGAACTTCATGAACACTCACAGCCTGTAGGTGATTGTTCGCAAACTCTGCTCTGCTGTGCTCTGATGGATAATGTTTGTCCTTGCCCTGCCTCACCCCACCACCCCACATATAATTTCTCAAAAGTCACATGGTTTCAGAAAAGTGCAGCTCTACTTTCACTTTTACTCAGGGTAAGGTTAAGGGTTTCCATTCTATTGGAGGGTACAGGATTGGTATAATGTGAAGACTTCCTAGGGTGTTTTGTTTTGTTTTGTGATCTATGTTTTGTGTTGTTGGTCTGGCTTGTTTCGTATATTATTGCTGGCCTGCATTTATTTATTTTATCTTTTTTGGGGGGGCTGTTTTTCTAGCTGTTTGTAAGAGAAAAAAAGAAAAAAAGTCTGGATGGATACTGATAAATGCATATAAGATGTTTTATCTCGTTCATGTAACTACAACAAGGAAATATGTATTTATTTGTATTTGTCTGTCATAAACATCAATAAAAGTCCAAAGCAGCTGACTCATATTGATTAAAAAATCATTCCTTTGTTTCTAACACCAAAATGTACCCTTACAACTTTCACTTTCACTGATGCAGGTTATATAATGATGTAATTCACATTCTCCTCTGGGAGGAGTTTGTGAGGGGCAGATCTAACAGCTCTTGGGCTCTATATATTGGATGAGTACAAGCAGAGTCTCTGACAAAGCAGCAACACACAGGCGGACTGGGCAGAGATACAGACAAGGAGACAACTGAGAAAAGGTGAGTGTATGCAACTCCTTGTACATTTTCTGTAAATCTAAGTATGGGTCCTGTGGCAGACACACATCTTTTATGAGGATCTATTTTACTGTGTTTTATATTTTACAATACAATAAATTATCTTGTCTTATCTGGTGTATTCACTCCACTACTCCACCACTGCTGGGTGGTAGATAAGTGGGTGTTTTTGACATGCTCTCTAGGATGAATAAATAATTGTCAAAACTGTGTCCAAGTTTGGGTGAGGTATATAAGTGCAGATCCAGAGGGGACACGGAGACATTGCTAACATATGCTATTTTTATACAGATCCGTTTGTATTTTGCTTATTCTCACTCTGCAATCAAGTTGGAGGAGAGTGCAGCTGAAAACAGGTAAAGGCACCTACTTTTTCACACACATCAGTCATTATCTAATCTCTATTTTTCAAGCAAGTTGCACAATTGTCTCCACAGAAAACTATTCTCTCACTCTCATCATAGCAAAACCGGAAACATCAACGAATGTTATCACTGTTAATTGTTGCTAATGTACCGCATTCCATATTTCAACAGTATCTATTTTGAGGTTCTGTGCTGACTCACTCATCCTGACACATCAGCAGCATCCAAATGAAATAAGCATCTTATACCAAAATCATTCCTTTCAAGAATGTCAGGTTTAGTTTTATACAGTACATACTCATTTAATTCATCCCCTATACTCCAACTTTATACTATACTGTATATAATTATTTATTAGATAACATACCACAATAATAACATACTAGGACAGCTAGAACATAAGGAATAATGAGATCCTTTGATCCTCAGTAATCACTCTTATACATTTCTGCTCTTACACAACGCTCATGACATATCATGTGTCCTTGGTTTAAAGGGATAGTTCAACATTTTGGAAAAATGACCCATTGCCATAATCTCTATAGTCATAGCAGTATAGGTTTGTTACCTTCAGTGCAAGCTGTTTTTAGAACGGCCAAGCTGAGCCGGGAGCTGCTAAGAGCTACACTACAGAGGCTGATGGGATTTCTTGGTTTCCCTCATCAAACTCATCAAATACACAATCCAACAACTCCAAAACGCTGGTGGACAAGTTGTGAACTGCACATTCCCCAAGCTATCAGATAATAACCTAACATTACGAGATGTTGGTAAATTCATGCAAAACAGCTGATGCACGTTCCTGTTGACCAGATTTTTGGCAAGCGGTCTCTGCATTTGCCTTGAAAACAACTCATTCTCGTAATGTTCTGTAATTATCTCATAGCGTGGTGTATGTGTAGGTCACAACTTGTCTACAGGATTATGGCAATGGGCCAATTTTCCAAAATCTTTAAAGCCAGAGTAAGTAGGAATTACCCCCATCTAGCGGTGCGGTTGCATATCGGAACATATTCTTGATGTTGCGTTCACTGAAACTGGGCAGACCTCAGACAGACAACAGACACTGCATGTAACAGGATAAATAAGCCTCTATGTCAGGGCTGCCCAATTTGGGGCCCACGGGCCAAAGTTGGCCTGCTGCCGATTATCTGTACTTTTGGCCCACTGCCAATGCTTGAATCTTTAATTTTCGAAATTTCTATTTTTTCCCACTGTGATATATGTTGCATGTATGACTGACTACTAGGTGGAGTCTGTCACCAGTGTTGTTGTTAACGTGCTGGGAGTGTTCATAGAAGAAGAGACAGGGAGCAAACAAGTTACTCATAGTACTCAAAAAATGTCAAGGTTGGCAGGCCTGCATTGGCCTGCCACCTGTAATTACAAACATCAGATTTTTTTGAGTCCCCCCTTTCATGTTTCACCAGAATTACAAAACAAAAGACAGGCAAATTCACTGGTTGCTGGATGTGCACAAGTAGATAACAAATTTAATGGCACTGTCCCAAATTTTAGGGGCAAAATGCTCCCATTTAGGAGCAGTCTGGAGCCCTGTTTAACAGTGAAACACAATAATCAATAGTGTTAGCTATTTAAAAATACAGTATGAGTGTTTATTTTGCACAATTAACCTACTGTATGTTATAGGCATATTTAATTAGAATGTTTAATTTTGGCCCACAGCCCTCCACCCCGATTCATTTTTGACCCTTCACTGAGAAGAATTTGAGCAGGGCACCCCTGTTCTATGTGAGCAAGTGGTCCACCAGCACGAGGCAAAACAATACAGGCCTGACAATATGTTGTCATGGTGATGTCGTATACCTGACCCACATTTTACCGTCTTTCTCTCGTCGAGTAAAATGACATCCGGTTGATTTGCTGATGGCGTCATTCAGGTGCCTGACTGCACCTGAATGCAACATCAGTGCCTCCGTCCTTCCTCACACTACACAGTGGTGACAGCTTTAACAGACGCTACCTGGAAAACATTCTCCCCGAGCCCACAGCTCCGCTGAGTTTCCGTGTTTACCTACGGTCACGCTGACACTGAACGGAAAACATGGCGATGTAACACGGCAGCCATGGTTGTGTGCCCCCCCCCCCCCCAACTCATTCTAAGGTACGAGAAAGCTTTCATTTATATGCAGGTGTGATTCGACGTCAGTGAAATACGTATTTATGAAAGCAATATTTGATTTTTGCTGATAAAAAGCCAAATAAGTCGCTTACTGGGGCTCTAACGATCCACCTTTAAACCAAAGACACTTCATACATGACATTACCTCCTTTCAGGCCTTTGATTTACCTGCCCTAGTCACACAAAGTACTATAGAAGAGAATAGCATATTTATCTAAATTCCACTTCAACCGAAATCACTTTGATCCCCAATCTCTCTTTTATTCTCTCTCTCCCTCTGTCCTTGTTTGCATCAGGATAATGAGTGGACAACCTTCACCTTATATCTCTTATATCTCCCTATAGTTATGCATGGGCGGGGATCTGTACTAATTGCTGAGCACCGGGGTTGTGCTGTCAATCAGGGTTGGCATTCATGAATGATCTTAAACAAGTGTTTACGATCAAACCTGAGATTTCTGCAGTGTTCATAATTCCAGAGTAGGGTGTTTATGTGCAAATCTACACACAGATTAAAAAATAAATCATGAATGACACATTACCATAAAGATGGTGACAAAAGTTCTGGTTTTCAATTTAAAAACACTTCTCACTAAAATAAAAAATAATTAAACTATTTATTTATTAACATTTTCTTACATACACATACAGTTGTATTTACATTGAATATGAAGATACAATACAATAGAAATGTATTTATATAGCACATTTAAAAATACAACCCAGGTTGTCCAAAGTGCTGTACAAAACACACAAGCAAAACCAGTGGCAACAAACCAAATAGGCACCAACAATACACGTACATCAAAACATGGAATAAAGCAATAAAACAAAAGTAAAACCTAAAATGCCAAGGAAAAGAGATGAGTTTTTAAGAGAGATTTAAAGTGCTCGAGTGTTTGTGCAGTCCTAATATGCAAAGGTACAGTGTAGGCTGTTCCACAATGTCGGGGCCACCACAGAGAATGCTCTGTCTCCTCTCGTTTATAGTTTAGCTCTTGGTATCGTTAAGAGCAGCTGATTAGCAGACCTCAGTGTTCGGGGGGCTTGGTAAGGAACAAGAAGGTCAGGACAGGTAGGGCGGCACCAGGCCATTTAGGCACTTAAAAACAATAAGTAAGATTTTAAAATTGATTCTAAAAGTGACAGGAAGCCAGTGTAAAGTGCGGAGAATTGGGGTAATGTGATGCTGGCGCTTTTTTCCTGTCAGTACTGTAGGCGTGCAGCAGCATTTTGCACAACCTGCAATCTGCGTATTAAAAGATAAGATCTTTACGTGGGAGATATGCCTTTGTCTTTGTGAGTGGAAAAAGCTTGTTCGGACTACAGCACTGATTTGCTTGTCAAACTTAAAATCATTATCAAAAATAACTCCAAGGTTGAGTGGCAATAGGAGGACCAATGGCACTGTTAAAATCAACTATATCACTGTGACTGTTAAATAAAATAATTTCTGTTTTGTTGCGGTTTAGTTTGAAGAAGTTCTGGTGCATCAATGCTTGGACTTCTGGCAGACAGTCCAGTAGGACCTGTACAGAGTAGGGTTGTATATCTCCACCACTGAGTCCAATTATCGTTATCGTTTGTATCGCATCACCGATATGAATCAGTGAATCTCCACATCCCTAGTAAAGAGTCGTTGTTGGCTGTTTTCAGGGGCATTTTACGCAGTGTGTGTGTGTGTGTGTGTGTGTGTGTGTGTGTGTGTGTGTGTGTGTGTGTGTGTGTGTGTGTGTGTGTGTGTGTGCGTGTGTGCAGAGGTGGGTAGTAACGCGCTACATTTACTCCGTTACATTTACTTGAGTAACTTTTTGGATAAATTGTACTTCTAAGAGTAGTTTCCATGCAGCCTACTTGTTACTCTTACTTGAGTATATTTCTTCAGAAGAAGCGGTACTTTTACTCCGTTACATTGAGCTACATTCCGGTCGCTACTCGCTACTTTTTCTTATCGATCTAATGTGCAAATTGTTTGTTTTAATGGAGATACTTCCGAGCCTCTGTCACATGACTGCGTTTCACCAATCAGATGTAGCCACTCGCGACGTTTGCCTCCGTTTAACCAAGCAGACAGAGCCAGGCAGTCACGTGACCACAAACAAAATCTCCACGGTAAACAGGACGGCCACTCCGCCTCAAATTTGAGAAACTGCGGCTTTGGTTTCACTAGAAACCAATCATAGGACCACCCACTCTAATATCTGGGTCTGGCATTAGTCTCAGACAGTTCATAGGCCTATGGAAGTTGTTGCGGCTGAATTTGCCTTAATTTATGTTACTTTGTAAAAAAAAAAAAAAAAAAAAAAAAAAGTCATTTAGGCTATTGTCGTAGTTGTTAAATGTTGTTCTTTGGCAATATCTGAATTTTTTCATTGCTATTATATTTCTGTGTATTTGATTAGGCCTACAGTTACACGCTGATCATTAAACAAACAAATCAGAGGTTACTCAGCAGCTACTCAGTACTTGAGTAGCTTTTTCACCAAGTACTTTCTACTCTTACTCAAGTAAATATTTGAATGACTACTTTTTACTTTTACTTGAGTAACATTATTCTAAAGTAACTATACTCTTACTTGAGTACAATTTTTGGCTACTCTACCCACCTCTGCGTGTGTGTGAGCGTGCATGCCTGTGTTTGTGCGTGACTGACTTGATACACACGTCAGGGTTCAATTCATTTCCTATGGACATCCTGTCACTGTCAGTCTGTTTTATAAGTGCCACAAAACTCCCCTCTCCCTAATGATCTGATTGATTACACCTGGCAGCCTGTCCTCAGAAGTTGCCGTGGTGACTTTAACGGCTTACATTTTGTTGTGTGAAAAAGTGTTGTGTTTATCTGTTTCTGTATGTGTGCATGTGTGACTTTGAGTTAGTGTCTGCGTGTGTCTGTCTGTGAGCGTGCATGCCTGTGTTTGTGTGTGACTGACTTGATACACACGTCAGAGTTCAATTAATTTCCTAAAAGACATCCTGTCAGTCTGTTTTATCATATGTCTGTGTGAGGCTGTGTCTTCACGAGCGATCAGGCTGCTGCTGCAGCTGTTCTATTTATAGACATTGATAACGAGCTGGCACCTACAGCTGGCTACTGCACAGAGCAGAGCAGAGCAGAGTCGGATTTCAGCTCAGTGCAGCCTCCACAAAACAGCCTATAAACAGAGAAGTGTGGCTACAAACCTGGGCAAAAATCAAGTGTCTAGAGTTTAATTTGTGGCCATCAGAACAATTTATCCAGAAAGAATCCAGACTATTTTTTCGCTCCCTCTCACTCTAGCGATGATGTCACCACTCTAAGCTCTGCTCGTTAGACGCAATACACGACCATTATAAAGTTGGATTTTGTTGAAAATCTTAATGATTTAAAAACTGCCACATATCTGAAACTGATGAAGATATCAATAAGCTGAGAAATAGCTGAATAGTTTAAAGGTTTGTGAACAGTTTAAAAGTTTAATGAAGTCTGTAGCTGAACGCATGCTCAAGCTATGAAGGCTGAAAGAAGCAGAAGATTTTAAAAGTTTGAAGAGGTTTTCAATGCATTCCTATGGGGAAAAAAATGCAGAAAAAGTTAAATATTTTAAAAAGTATAAATAGTTGAAAAGAGAAAACATATAGTACACTTTTGATATATGAATTGTTGAAATAGCACAAAGTATGAGGGACTAGTTAGTGTGAATGCTTTCAGCATTCACACTAATTAAGGGTGCTAAAAAGAAGATCTGTGCTCCATTAATGAAGGCACCTGTTATGGTGCAAGCGTTGTAGACAGAACAAAACCGAACAAACACACATACACATCACAAACCACTTCTCAGCCATAAAACATTTTGTAGTGGGGTCGGATGCCTATGCAATTTTTTGCAGTCATTTCAAGTTGGTGTTAAAGTTTGATTTTCACTTCACTAGGGGGCGCCATACATATGAGGTATGTATGGATTCAGAATTAAAAGGAGAAACAGATATGCTAAGCATTTGGTAACCAATTAAAAATAAATACACTTTTAGCCCAAAATATTAAATGTACACAAGCGAAATTATGCTTTTTTAAAGATAAAGTCTGAAAATATCCAATGCTAAGGAATTGTACATATTGTTATTTCATTAAGTCAAGACTGTGTGGTGATTAAACTGAATTTGAAATGCTCATCACTCTTCTATTCTATGCCCTAGGGGGCGCCACAAAATGTAGTAACAGCCATAATCTTTGTATATGGATTTAGGATCAGGAGTCCCAACTTTTTTCAATCAATCAAGCAAGGCAAGGCAATTTTATTTGTATAGCCTGTTTTTACAGTTTAACAGTTTGTCTCAAAGGGCTTCACATAGCATCATAGCAACATCCTCTGTCCTTATTGTACGTTCACACCAAAAGCGTCGGGAGCATCAGTTGCATGAGCAGCAGAGGCTCTCAACGCTCTGTTCATAGCCTGCCAGCTCCAGCGGGGAAGATGTGTCCACTCAGGCGTTCTCAATTTCTCCCACTGTCTGGAACTGGCTGCCGCCACCGCGACGATGCTCCTAATTTTCATAAAGTTGAACTTCTCTCAACTTCTAGTTTGACGCTCCGATGCCCATCAACACCTGTCAACACCAGTCTCCATTGAAAATGAATGACATCTGGCCTCCGCAACGCTCCCAACGCTTTTGGTGTGAATGCACCATTAGAACCTCACATAGACTGAGGGAAAACTCCATGGAAAACCCTTTTAACAGAGAAAAATGGGAGAAACATCAGGGTGAGCAACAGAGGAGGGATCCTTCACCCAGGACGGACAGACATGCAATAGATGTTGTTACAGACAAGAAAACAGTTTACAACAGAGAATGTGCCATCAAGCCATCAAGTCACAATCCAGCGTTCCAACATATCTGAGTTCTCTGTGAGGCCAATTATGCCATCCACTCCTTTCACCCTTTTGCTGGCTTCCTTGTGTGCTTGGTCAATCGGTATAGCTGAAAAACAGATTGCTGCGAGTTACTGTCCAATGTACCTTTTCAAACTCTGCCCAGATACTATCTGGAAGACATTCCATGTCCTTTATAAAGACTGGAAGCCACCGGGCACAGTTATGATGGTTGAGAGCAAAGAACAGAGGAACAAGCTTCTGCGGGGTTGTGACCAGTTCGATCCTCTGTTCACGATGTGCTCGTATGAACATGAAGACACTCTGGTACTTGTACACAAGCAGCCAGAAGGAGAATGTTGGGCTCTGATGGGCAACTCTCTCAACCCAGTCCTCAAGGACCATCCCGGTTCCACTGTCCTTATAGGCTCGATTTAGAAGGCTGTGGAGTACCACAGCAGTAACTTGATGGGCATATCTTGCTCTAATCACAATGGATGCCTTCAGAAATGATGTGGCTGCTGCCACTGAATTCACTAGCCCAGCTTCTTTCAGGGCTTCAGGCCATCCAGATCCACGCAGAAGATCTCCCATGGTACTCCACAAAGCCATTTCAATGTGGAGCCCACCTAACATCACCACAAACGTGTCTTCTTCAAAGATGTCAGGGAAGCTACACTGCATTTTTTTCCAGAAGGTTATAGAGGGGTTTGTTCACTACCATCACAGGGACTTGTTGTGGGTTGAAGTGCTCACTGTTTTTTTTCACCAGGTTCATTCCATGGTGAATCATTTCTAGGTTTGCTGCTTTGTCATGAAAAAGTGGCAGGACAGCCTCAATGCTTTTTTCCGGCTGTCCAACATCAGATCGAGCAGCATGGAATGAAGACCACATTGTTGGAGTGCCACTTCCTGAATCAGAATAGACACGAGGTGTCATTTACTGCATTCTTCCAAGTCTCTTCATGCTTTCTCTCTGCATCGAATGAACCTCTCACACCACTGGCTGCACAACTTTAACTGGAGGTTGAGTAACAAGATTTCGGCCCACAGGTGGTACAGATGTATGAGGCAGGATGGGTCCTATGCTGCTTTCTCCTGATTTCCTTGAGCTGATTTTCAGACATTCTTGGTGCAACCCAGGGTTGAAAGCAGCAATAAATAATTAAGAAGTGCAACAATAACAAAAGGCAGGCAAGTTGGATGCTTCACATCACATAGGCTATATGATCCATATTTGTGTATGAGTATCCTATACTGTAGCTATCTTTGTGCTACAGGGATATTCTGAACACCAATCTTAAATCCAGTTGAGTCATTACACAGCCTTTATGTACAATAACTTTCAAAATCATGTTTCATAGCAACTGTGAGGACATTTCCAGATTAATCTTCAAAAAAAGCATAATTTCGCTTGTGTCCATTAAATATAGTGGGCTAAAAGTGTATTTATTTTTAATTGGTCACCAAATGCTTAGCATATCTGTTTCTCCTTTTAATTCTGAATCCATACATACCTCATATGTTAAATTTGGTTAATCTGATCAAAAGTTGTAGCAGTTTACATATTTTGCGGCGCCCCCTAGAGGCCATTTTTTATCTGTGCGTTTGACACTCGGACTCAAATTGTTCTATAGACCATAAACTTCAACTTAGAAGTGAAAACCAAACTTTAACACCAACTTGAAATGACTGCCCCATACACGACCCCACTATTGTGCATAATTTAAGGGTTTAATACAATTGCAGGTATTTTATTAATTCTGTTACAAGGTTTACATGACTACTTATTCCTCTTCATTTTCATTTGCTGAATTGATACCATTAACAAACACATTAAACGGTTTCCATATTTCTTCGAATATGCTTTGCCTTCATCTGTCAGCATCTGTTTCACCTGCTGATCTTCTTCTGAAACATTGCAATGGATCTTTTGGCATGTAAAAGACACATACCTATTACTGTATTATCCATTCACTTTTGTTATACTTATGACCTTTTGGGTAAATACCTAAGATAAAGAAATTGGAATGTTTTTTGAAATATTTTTTTTCTATTGCTCTTTTAACCTCTTCCCCAAAAGATTTTTATTTTATTTTACTGGATTGCCACATCCAATGGAATAATGTCCCCTTCGCCTCAGTGCATTTTGTACATGTATCTGGGATGATATGTTATAAAAATTATATTCTTCTTATTATTATTATTATTTTGCATAACATATCATTTAAAATTGTGCGAATAATCATTGTGATTGGGATGTGCAAAGAAGAGGCATGAAACCAAAAAGGGCTTATATGAAAACTTCACCCAAGATTACTCGCACATTTAACATGTTTTTCACCATGCAAAGATTTTGTGTATTCTGTATTTTTGTGGGGTTTTTTCTCCATCAGTTTTATTGATTCTGTAGCATATAAACTATTTTGTTTCCTTAGTGTGATCCAGAGAATGGCACCACTGCTGAACACCCTGAGGAGAACGATGAAACCACAATAGTTAAAGAAGAATCTCAAAGTGTTTGCTACATCTGCAATCAGTGTGAAAGGTGACATTCTTTATTCATTTCCAGTTATTCTCAGTCACTGTGAAGCAATTTTCAAAACAAAAGTGATTTTCATGTTTTTTAAAAAAAAGAGCAGAACAGTTACAGTTTTTCTCATTCGCTTTGTCTCAATTCTCAAATGAAAAAACCAAAACATCAGAATTTCTAAATTGATTTCTTTTAGCGTTATGTTTTATGTGCACAAAAGTGTAAAGTACTACAAATCTGCACAAAATCCCTATGTCTCTCTGATCAAAACTGATTAGTGGACTCATCACATATGGACATAATGGACACGTGAGGGTTTAGGCTGAGAATTATTGCCAGTTAGATGGACTACATCTGGTCCAGGTTTTACATAATTTGCAGGTCCGTTTATAGCTGCAGTAGCAGCAGAGGGATGGGGCAGAAAATGTATAGGGAGCGTGGCTTTGACTTAGCTCCTGAACGTCTGTACAGCGGAGTGATAATGTCTGTAAAAAGTCCCAGTGCTATACTGTTGCCTCTGTCAGCACTCATGGAATGTCTCTTGTCCAATCAAAGTACTTGGTCGAAACTAACCAATGTTTTATAATGTTCATTGTCCTATAGGTGCTTCGATATGGACATGAGTGAGAATAAGGTAAGAATTTGTTTTCTTTTCACAAGATGTGAGCAAGTTTTACTTCTAGCTACTTCTAAGTGACGTTACATTTTTTTGTAAATAATATGTCTTAACTAATTATTTACAGTCATCAGTGAGGACTTCTGAAGAGCTGAACATGAAGAATGAATGTCAAGGAGAAACTAAAACTCTGCTTCACAGACTTCACCTCGCAGACAAACTTCAACAGAAGTTTTCACCTGCAGACTTTCTTAAAATAGGTCGACCAGTGAAACAGGAACATGAAACATCTGAGGAAGATTTAGCTCATACATTTTTTCAGAGGTTGATGATGTTAGACTACAGAGCCAGATATATTCCTGTAAGACAAGACAGTGCTGAGGTGAACCATTCAAACCCTGATGCAGCATCTAACACTGCTGACACAGACGACAGTGATTCAGATGATTTTTACAGCGACGGTGAAGATGGTGATCAATCAAACCAGACTCATGTTCATCCAATGGACGTCCAAATGGCAGTGTTTCACTGCTCAGACAGATTCCTGAAGCAGAAGATGATGACAAAGCTCTCACAGTGTCAGTATGCCTTACCTTTGCTTGTCCCTGACCCACTTACAATGGATGTTGAGTGTCCTCTGTGGGCATTTAGACAAATAAGAAAAACTTGGAAGAAAACTGAAATCAAAGATGATTCAAACATCATTACAATGAAGAGTTTTCCCATCTGCAAAGCTGAGATACCCATGGTGTCATTGTTCCGCCTGGGTTCACTGTCTGTGTCTAAATCTCAGCTGATCAACACTTTGATCAACGACCGTCACAACACCTTCTTCCACAGAAACTGTGCAGGTAGCACCAAGTCTCGCCATCTGATGGATGGTGTAGCAGAGATTGCCTGGTACTGTCCTGCTGGGAAACCCAATGATGCCTTCACTGACTGCATTGCTTTCTGTAATCTTCATGGTGATGGTCTTTCAATGGAAAAACAACGTGACATACTGACTGAAAAATCTTCAGTCAATGTTGTTCTGTTACCAACTCTGAAAAAAGGTGACAAATACAGTGAAGTTATCTCAGCTCTCCGTAAATCCCCAAAGCCTCTAATCTGCCTCATTGTTGATGATAGTTGTGCAGTTCAGAATAAAAAGGGAAGTTACAAAATGGGTCTAAAAGACAAAAGCCAGTCAGATGTTTCTGAAGAACTAAAAAGGATCATTAGAGAGATCTTGTCTGGACCACATACATCCTTCCAGCTTGAAACCATTACTGAGGTCAAAAACCTCAGAGTGGATGAAGCTGACACAGTCTGTCAAGCAGGGAAATCTGCTGCTATGAAGATATTGAATTTATTCAAGAGGATGGATGTTTCAGACATCAAACATAAATTCCTCCCTTGTCATGGCCGACTGTGGCATGAGTGGTGCAAAACACACAAAGAACTGTATCGCCTCACAGGAAACATTGAGGAGGAGAAAAGTGGAAGGCAAGAAAACCTGATGGAAATACGACAACAACAATGTGATGCTTCCTGTAGTGAACTGGTGAAGTTGTTCATTGAAAGTCTCTCAACTTTGCCATCAACAGACAAAGAGTATTTCCTGAAATGGTCTCAGATCTTAATGGATGCCCTCTCCACAGATGATCTTGCATCCATTCTCCAAAAGTATGATGAGAAGTGGTCTGAGGTCTTGGACCTGAAGACCAAACATGGGAAATCTGGTAGCAATGATGAGAAACAGAAGAAGTCTCAGAAGGAAGATCATGACAAAAAGTTACAATCAGAACAAAATCAGCTTGAAGAAATATCAACAAAACTGCAGTCAGTGAATTTTGGCTTGGAACACATCTTTAGAGAAATGGGACAGATCTATGAAGCCCATAGAGATCTGAAGAGACAATCACAGAGGAGCCAGACTGACTGGTCGAAATACCCTGAGCTGGCTGCAGACCTGATGATATCAGGATATCCCATGGAACTGATGGATGGTGATGCAGGTCATGTGCCTCTAACATGGGTCTCTAGTCTTTTAGATGAAGTCATCAAGAAACTGGGTGACAAGAGAGTTTTTGTATTGTCAGTTTTGGGCGTACAAAGCAGTGGGAAATCAACCATGCTGAATGCCATGTTTGGGTTACAGTTTGCAGTGAGTGCTGGCAGATGCACCAAGGGGGCCTTCATGCAGCTGGTCAAAGTGTCAGAGGAGATGAAGACAGAGTTGAAGTGTGACTATATTCTGGTGGTGGACACTGAAGGACTGCGTGCTCTTGAATTAGCAGGTAACACCACTTTTAACCACGACAATGAACTGGCAACATTTGTTGTTGGTCTGGGAAACTTGACATTGATCAACATCTTTGGAGAGAATCCAGCTGACATGCAAGATGTTCTGCAAATTGTTGTTCAGGCTTTTATGAGGATGAAGAAAGTAAAACTCTCTCCAAGTTGTGTATTTGTTCACCAGAACGTTACAGATATTACAGCTGCAGAGAAGAACATGGATGGAAAGAGGCGCTTGCAAGAGAAACTGGACCAGATGGCCCAACTAGCTGCCAAAGAGGAGGTCTGTGATGTCGAATGTTTTAGTGACGTGATTGCATTTGATGTGCAAAAAGATGTGAAATACTTTGCCCAGCTATGGGAGGGAAGTCCACCCATGGCTCCTCCAAATCCAGGTTATAGTGAGAGCGTCCAGGATCTGAAGAACTTCATCATCTCGAAAGCGTCACAGTCTGATGGGTGTACTCTGTCACAGTTCAGCAGCAAAGTCCAAGACCTGTGGAACGCCCTACTGAGCGAAAACTTTGTCTTCAGTTTCAAAAACTCTGTTGAAATTGCAGTGTACAGAAAACTTGAGGTTCAGTATGGAAACTGGACCTGGGCCCTGAGGAGCAACATGTTGACCATTGAAAACCAGCTGTATCCCAGCATTGAAAATGGACAACTTGAGAAGGTTGAGGTCAAATACCTTTTTAACGCAATGACTAAAACATATGAAGAAATTAAAACAAAAATGAAAAAGTACTTCAATGATGACAGAGACAAAGAAATGTTGGTTCAGTGGCGAAGCCGATTTGAACTCAAAATCAAGGAGTTTCACGATGAACTAGTGAATGGAGTGAAAAGAAAACTTGATGAAGTTATCCAGCAGAAGAAGGCTTGTAAAAAGCTTGATGATCAGAAGACAGAGTTTGAGAACAAGCTGCTACAGAAGAGCAAAGAGCTCGCTCAGCAGTTAAAAGACAAGGCACAGGATGAAAAGAAACTTAAACAGCAGTTTGACTCTGTTTGGAGTGGTTGGGTGAGAGAACTAACTGCAAAGATAAAACCAATTGAAGACATCAACTTGGAGGACGATCAGACAAAAATCCTTCTTGAGCTTGGATTTGAATGGGCTCTAATCAATGAACGCAGAAACACTGGCATATACAAAAAACTAGCAGAGGTCGGTGATTACTCTCCGTATGTGGCCCTCACCAGGTATCAGGAGCTCGATGATGAAACACAACAACCTGTGGGGAG
This sequence comes from Decapterus maruadsi, assembly GCA_030347415.2. Classification (NCBI taxonomy): domain Eukaryota; kingdom Metazoa; phylum Chordata; class Actinopteri; order Carangiformes; family Carangidae; genus Decapterus; species Decapterus maruadsi. The sequence goes on along the minus strand of CM064892.1, from coordinate 25,868,004 downwards.
GGGAGTGAAAGAAAAAGCTAAAGAGACATGGGACCAATTTGTTTCCTTCTTCAAAGGCTCTTTTCAGTTAGAAGACCAACAACTGATCAGATCCCTGATTAACGATGTTAAAAAACAGTCACTTGATACAATCAAGACTAAACCTGTAGCGACAAGTGGCTACAGTCCAACTTACTTGCAAGAAGTGGCCAATGATGTCAAAGAGGAAGTGACAGAATTTGCATCAGAGAGGAATTATGCTCTGAAGAAGAAGTTTACAGTTGATCTGTTACTGTATGTGTTTGACACAGCAGGACGTGGGCTTTCAGAGTCCCATGAGAAATTCAAGAAAAAGAATGATGCACGCACTCATTTAGAAAACAAAAGGGATCAATATTACAAAATCTTCAGCAGTTTCTGTAAAGGAAGCTCCTCTGCTGTCATACTTGGAGAACTGATCTGTGACAAACTGAAGGATTCCCCTGTTGAGGCTGTCTGTAACAAGACTGCCATTGATCTCGCTGGAGAGATGAGATGCAATGTCCCAGCATTCAATGGGAACAAACTGAACCTGGAGAAACATGTATTGACGTCACTAGCAAAGAAAGAAAACTTTGATGATTTCATTACCTACATCCATCAACCAAAGGAATATGTAATGAGGTTTATAAAAGAGGAAGTAAAGAAGTGGATAGAAACATCACACAAAGACCAAGCACAAGTTATACTCAAGGAAAATGTTGAAGATGTGAAAGATCTTGTGAGTAAGGCTTTATTTGCTGCAACAGACAAAGTCAAACACAATGGAGGCACAGACAAGTGGCTTGAGGAATTTGCCACTGTGATAAAAAAAGAGTTAAAGTTTGATGATGTTTGTCCTAAAAACTTCAGAGACATAAATAATTTTGACTTCCTCAAAAAAGAGATAAAGAGAGGCCTTAAACCCATCATGGAGCAGATGAGCAGCCTCTCACTGGATAAGATGAATACATTCAGACTGAAGCCTGACCAAATCCTGATTGATCAGCTGTGCAAGTGCTGCTGGGAAAAGTGTCCATTCTGTGGAGCTGTTTGCACCAACACTGTGGAAAATCACACTCCTGACAAACACAGTGTTCCTTTTCATCGACCTACTGCAGTGAATGGTTGTAGCTGGAAAGGCACAAATGATATGACGGTTGAATTCTGCACAACAAAAATTGCAAGTGACTGGGTATTTTACCCCGGTGGTTTAGAAAAGTACTATCCCTTTAAGCAGTATCATACTGCTGGCTCACCTTATGATAAGTGGAGCATTACCCCTCAAGGGTCTGAACTGGCGTACTGGAAGTGGTTTGTGTGTCAATTTCAAAATAAACTGGAGGAGCACTATGGATTAAAATTCCAGGGCAGAGGAAAAATTCCCCCAGACTGGATAGACCACAAAAGTCCCAGTGCAATTAAAAGTCTGGACGAGATGAAATGATTTAAACAAAACCTATCCACTCCAGAATTTGGTTTTATCATCATGACAAATATTTTTTGTCAAAAACAAAAAAATTAAAACAAATCACAGGATTCATAAATCTGATTGTTTTATTCATATTAAAGCAGATATCAGCGATCCGGTCGTTTTGGCTAATGCTGCGTTCCAGGCAGGCTTTTGAAACCGTAAGTTACAGCTTCAAATCACGGCCACGACTTTGTAGCGTTCCAGGTAACTTGTAACTCGTGTTTTTACCATCCTGTTGCCTGTGAAAGTCACTATAACGGCCACTCGTAACTTCCGACCCATGAACTTGTACCAGATTGAACTGGTATGACTTCACAGGTCGGAAAAACACAAGTTTCCTTGAACGCACCATGAGTTAGCAGCTCCCGCCCTCGTCATGGATCTATTGGTCTTCGTCCCTACGTCACCACATTCACACCATCCCTTGGCTGCACACACAGCCCTTCATGCCGTTCTCTCTCCTCATTGGATAACACTTGTATCCCACAAAGTTTTCTCCTCGGGTTGCAGCAGAGTAGAGAGACTGAGAGACTGGTGTTACGGCTGAAACACTCCATGTAAGTGATTGCTGATGGAAAATAGGACTATTTAGGACTTATATTAACAAAAACATTCCGCTGATATCTGCTTTAAGACTTAAAACATACTGAACAGGAAAATAGCTGGCATAAAAACTAAATAGAGTCAAAGTTGTTTTGTTTGCAAGTGAGCAATACAATGACTTTTTTTTTTATTTTGTTGAACGAAAATTTGAATTTTGAGGTTCAAGTGACCATGATTGTCAGAAGGCTGGAGAGAGAGATGTGTGTGACTAATTTCTTAGTTTAGTCATGTTAATTGATAAAGGAAGCTTAATGTTGAAGAGCTATTTTCAAGTTTTCAGTGGTATTATGTTGATCTCATATCTAATTATTTTTCATTTTATCTAGTACTCTATCGTGTCAGCATGAGCTTTATTGTTGTGGTCTGTCCAAGTTAATCTTATTGCATCTAACTCATGTAAAGACAATATTTCTGAGGTTTTGATCATTTATAAATGTTGTTTTATTCTAGTGAGAGAATCTAAGTCATGTAAGGACAATATTTCTGAGGTTTTGACATTTATGAATGTTGTTTTATTCTATGTGAACTTTTCTCATATTCGTTTCAATGGTCATTGTGGAAAATATTTGTTAAGGAGTGTATCATTTTTTAAACTTAGCCTAAATTTAACGCTTTTAATTTACCTTTTTTATAACATTTGTTGAGATTAACCTTTTGTGGTATAATGAGCATGATATAATACCCACACCGCATGAAAGAGCATGTTTCTTTTAATTACTCCAGTGAATAATTCATTTACTTTTTTGAGAGCAAACATCTTATTGTAGTAGACTCATTTTGGACTTGATCCATGGTGAACAGTAAATTCATCTGAACTGCTTGTATTTACAAATCTTTACTAGCATAATTGTTTCAACTGGATAATAAAATCACATATGACTCTCAAATGTTCTGCTTTTGTCTCATAGGTGTCACACTTCCATTTTTTGTCTGTGTGTCGAAATCTGTACAGAAAACTCGTTGTAAAAGGAGGTTAAGGAAAAGTGAACCGGGAGTCTTCGCGTGTGCGTCCTCTCCCTATGTCACAACCGGAAGCCTCAGCAATGTTTTCATTTGTAACATTGTAAGAAGGTTATCACAAAACATTTTTAGGATGTTTGTAGAGAACATTTCTCCAGAACGTTCTGGGAACTTATAGAAAACTTCCTGCTAAAAACATAATTAAAACATTAGGGTATAATGTTATAGCAATATTTTCTTTCAACATTTTAAGAAGGTTATCACGAAATATTCTTATATAGGATATGGTGGTGTTTGGCTCAGTTGGTGGAACACCCGACCTATGTGTAGAGGCTATAGTCCTCGCTGCAGGTGACCCCGGTTCGGATCCTGCGTCGGACGGCCCTATCCTGCGTGTCACTCCCCCCCTCTCTGCCTCCCATTTCCTGTCTCTGTCTGAACTGTCCTACTGTATTTAATAAAGGCATGAAAAGCCAAAATATATATATAAAAAAATTTCATGGTTTTAGAGAACGTTCCGCCAGAACATTCTGGGAACTTAAAGAAAACTTCCTGCTAAAAACATAATTATGTTTTCTTTCAACATTTGAAACAATTGATAATTCTGTAAAAGAAAAGACAACAACACTTTCTGGTTGTGAAAGAAAAATATTCAGGGGTTCAACTACAAAGATGAATGAAGAACATGAAAATAAAGTTACTGGTTACAATACAATACAATACAATAAAACTTTATTATCCACAATGGTGGAAATTTGCCTTCGGCTAATCATAAAAATACTAACTTTCATTAAAAACATATAGCAGTTAATAGCATTAGGAAAGAAGAAAAATAGTAGCGTTAGGGATAAAAGATTTCTTAAAGGCCCCCTTAGCTAATGGGACCCTGTAGCGTCTCCTGGACTTCAGGAGCTTGAATTGGTTGGTTAGGGGGTGGGAGCTGTCTGCTATAATTTTCCTAGCCTTCTTCATTGTCCTCTCTAAGTGACTTTTGGGGTCGACCCACTATTTGGTTTTACATTTACAACTAACTAAGATTTCCATTAATCCTTTTGATTTATGTTCTTTATGTTCTTCTTTTGTTTTCGTGTGTAGTTGTAGTGCGTCCAGTAGAGGGTGGTAGTGTGTTGTGTACAATGCAGCCTTGAGATTTTTTGTGTGTGTGCATTGGGCAATATTGGGAGCTTCCTCAGCCCTTGAGTGGGAACCCCCTGGCTCCCCACCCCCACTACCACCCATTTGCTTTATGAATTGTATATTTTTCCTTACTGTTGTAATAAAGATTATTGTGTTTGAAAAGGTGCATTTGAATGTGATTATTTGATGGCTCTAAATTGGTGAGTTTCTGCTGCACTGGTTGAAATACAATATCATCTGGGATTATAAGAGAAATATCAGTGTGGTGTATGAAGATTTTTTTTGGTGTGATGTCATCACCTGTGTAGACACAGTGTTTTGTTGCATAGAGTGAATGAAACTAAGTTGTAGATGAGAATATGAACTGAAAAATCACATAAAGTTAAAGTTGTTGAAATTCCATGAACTGGTAGATTACACTATTCAGCAAATTCTGTGATTCATAAAAGAGTTCAAAAAAGAAAAAGAAAAGCCTTTAATGTCATTGAACAATTTGCTTTATGAATTACTGTCTGTCATGGTTTGTGTCTCTTGTCCCTTTAGCTCCTGTTTTATTTTGAAGTCAGTGTCCTGTCTTCCAGTCTGCTCCCTGCTGTGATCATAGATATAAGAAAACTAGATGACTCACCCGCCGCTGCTGCCCAATGGCACAACGTAGCCAGAACGGCCATCTTGGAACGGGCAACTCTCTCCCTCAGAGCGTTGAGCCTTTGGTGCATGTTCTGCTATAATGACCAGAACTTGCTCAGTTTTTGTCCGATTTCCAGTTGTTTTTTTTGTAAAAGTACCATTATAGTGACATTATGCAAATAGTTCAAGTAGTAGCTACATACTGATTTATTTTTCACAGAGGTATGAATTGTTTTTTTAGTGAAGATGACTGGATCACCATCTACTGCACTAGAGTCAGAGCAAGTTGCCCGTTTCATTATGGCCGACTGTGAGCCACGCCTGCATGTAGTCCGATCTACCCCCTTGGCTGTGATTACTTAATGAGTCTCACCTGTGTTGATTTCCCCATCCATGCTCATGTATTTAATCTGTGTGTTTTCCCATTGTCCTCAGCTGTGTTGTTACCCCATGTCCCTCAGTGTATGCGTGGTCCTGCCTTTGTGTTTCTTTGCTGCCATCCCTGTCTCTGTCTGGTTTGCATTTGGGGCCAGTCCCTTACACATCCTGATAGAGAATGATCAGACAAACTATAGACCCAGCTGGCCCACTTTTTGGGCAAGACTTAAACAAGCTCTTCTATGACCTGTTGGGAGGAGTATGGTCAAGACCACAGGATAGCATATGGTAGCCTAGCATATGCTAGAATAATAGAGGCACCATGGCTACTTGGGTTCCTGCCAGATGAATACAAGCGCTTGATTCGAAATGTAAGTTCCAGGATTCAGTCTGGCAACATTCAGCAGGCCAACCCGCAGCCGCTTCTAGTCCCTTCTCCTGCTCCCTCCCTGGCTCTGGTCAAGCTTCCCACGCTAGCCAGTCCCCCTCTTGCCCAGCCTCCCGAGGGGACTCGCAAGTGCCGTCGCTCTCGAGCCTTGTCTCCAGAAATGTCTCGCCAGTGGCAGTGTCCTCCAGCCTGGGCACCCACCAGAATCTCTGAGCCCTTCTGATCCGGCCTCCTGGCTGGCCTCCACAGTCCCTTTTTGTTCTTCTTCTTGTTGGCCGTCCTCTCTCTTAAGACCTTCACAACCTAATGTTGAAAAATAGACTGACCGTTGGTTACAAATGTGTTTCTAAACCTCTGAATGCACCGTTGGGGCTGGAAGTGAAAAGAACATTTCAGTTAACTGGCCATGACCAGGTGCTTCTGCAAGGTTTTCTGATAGAGTCAAATGAAATGTTGTCCAAGAGCCAAAGAGCAGTGAACAGAGAGTTCACTAGCAGAAATTTGAGGTGAATGAGGTGTGGTTGAGGTGTGGCCTTTTTTTTTCTCTTGAACCTAAGGGCGCTTTCACACCTGCAGCTGTTTCGATTCAGCAACTAAACTACGGAGCCCCTAAAGGGACATGGAGGAAAAAAATTTTTTTGCAGGATCTCGCAAAAGTATTGCAGGATCTCGCAAAAAGTATTGCGGGATCTCGCAATACTTTTTGCGGGATCTCGCAAAGTTATATTCAATTTACCAACACCAGCCTTTTGCACTTTATTAACTTTTACTTTTAATATTTTTTCAAGCAAGAAAGTAACTGTTTAGAGCCACAATGTGCGGTTAGCTTATCCAAATAATGGCAGTTTAGTCTGCTCCGATGTTGTGGAGAAGTGCGCACCTCCACTCTCTCTCTCTCTCTCTCTCTCTCTCCCTCTCGGGCAGTGACAGTCAGCTGTCACCTCAGCACTGAGACAGCGGACAGCGCGCTTGGTCACCGTACAGTTCAGCACTATTTCATGAATGAGACCAACATTTATCCCCTAAAAATAATTAAACCAGCCAGCGATCAACCTCTAAAAACCTACAGGTAAGTTAACGATAGTTTTCCCCTCCGCTGGCCGGCCGAGCATGTCAGCAGACCAGCTGGCTGCCTCTGGGATGTCTCGGTCATTGCTCCACAGCAAATTGAGCAGTGATCGTCTGCCAGAATCTGATTTGTGGCCGCGGGAGCGCGCACAGCAGCCCGTTGAGCGGTAGCGCTATAAAACGTCTGCTTTTCTTTGGATTAAACGGTCATAATGTGCATATAAACACACACTCACCACACATTATCACAACTGTGGCCAAAAGAAGTGTAGTTTGTAGCGAAATAAGGCATGGCAATTACGTGATAGACACGTCTCTACAGTATGTTTGATTTAACAGCCAGAGCACTATCAGAGTTTACGCCACATAGTGGCGCCTCCTTTGTTAAGCTTTCCTCCGACTCCAACGTGTTTTCAATAAAGTAATGGTCACTTTTGCAATGATCCTTGTGTTGTGACCATGTGGAACTCTTTTAAAGGACCATTACAACACAAAATGGGCCATTTCACCTGCCAAAAATTGATTGGAGGCCAAACGCAGTTACTGAATGGTGATTTCTGCCTAAAAATGACTTGATATCACTCAGCAGAGCAACATTTACAAGATTTGACCCCAACCACTGCTTTTTACCACTTGAAAAACGCATAAAGGGCCATTACAATGTAAAAATCATCCTATTTCACCTGCCAGAAATTGATTTATGCCTCTGGTACTGCACAGAGATGAATATTTTTGGTCAAAATGACTTGATATCACTCAGCAGAGTAACATTTACAAGATTTGACCTCATCCAGTGCTTTTTACCACTTGAAAAACGCATAAAGGGCCATTACAATGTAAAAATCAGGGTATTTTACCTGCCAGAAATTGATTTACGCCTCTGGTACTGCACAGAGATGAATATTTTTGGTCAAAATGACTTGATATCACTCAGCAGAGTAACATTTACAAGATTTGACCTCAACCAGTGCTTTTTACCACTTGAAAAACGCATAAAGGGCCATTACAATGTAAAAATCATCCTATTTCACCTGCCAGAAATTGATTTATGCCTCTGGTACTGCACAGAGATGAATATTTTTGGTCAAAATGACTTGATATCACTCAGCAGAGTAACATTTACAAGATTTGACCTCAACCAGTGCTTTTTACCACTTGAAAAACGCATAAAGGGCCATTACAATGTAAAAATCAGGGCATTTCACCTGCCAGAAATTGATTGGAGCCCAAATACAGTTACTAGTAGGTGATTTCTGCCTAAAAATGACTTGATCTCATTCAAGAGCTTCATAATATAGACACTAAAGCTCACAGGACCATGTGGAACTCTTGTAAAGGACCATTACAACACAAAATGTGATATAGGGTGGTTGGATGAGGGGCAGAGTGAGGAAGACAGCTGCGTGTGTCTGTGTGTAGGTGAGGGAGGGAGGAGCAGAGGAGGAAGAGAGAGCTGCTGTCATAAGTTGGTGTTATGTTGATGTAGTTACGTCGGGTTGGACGCTACAATATCAATAAACACGTGAGTTTAACATAGACGTCAGACGCGAAATAGCCGCCAGCCAGTTTCCTTTCAGCCCCGTTAACCGATTGTCGCCAGGTGCGCCAGAGCGCAGTGAGCACCTCTGTGCCAGGCTCGCGTTCTGTGTTTTTCATCTTAACAGAGCGCGCCAGAGATTAATACACACATTCACGCAGGCTACACACACATACGGGCTACACATGATACACATACCCACAGACACACAGCTGAGGGGCCGAGGCGCGGCACGGAGAAATGCGCATCTGGTGGCGTGCTCCCCGTGGGTGCTCAATCTGCTCAGTGGGTGCTCGTGCCCCGGAGCACCCACGGAATCGGCGCCTATGAAGAACAGATGAAAATTCATTTTAAAAGCACTGTCACTTTACACTTTTCACAGCGTTCCCTCCGATTATCCACCATGTAGGTTGCATGTGCCTCCTCAGAATGCTCCAAAGAAGAAAAATAGCCCACACTTCCTCTTTTTAGCTGCCTTCCTGTTACACTGAAACGCCTTCCTCACAGCAAATTCTGGCCTTTGGAATAAACTCTCTGGGAGTTTATGTTAACTACATTTGAGTGTACATATGAGACCATCGAATAAACTCCAGGGAAAAGTTAAAGTAACTCTTTTCCGGGAGTTGATTTTTAACTCTCACCTGGAGTTAAAACTGAACACTTGTGGGAGTTAAAAAACTACTCCCATGTGGGGTACAATACAACTCTCACCTGGAGTTAATTTGAATGTGAACTCTTTTATGGTGTTAACAGTCAAAACTTAAATAAAAAGATTACTACAAAGCAGACTATGAAAAACATTGATTGTCACACATTTTTATTTAAAAGGCTTGTTCGATTTTGAATCACGAACTGTAAACATTTTACACCAAACCAAATAGAAAGTGCAAACATTGTATAAAATCAATGCACAAATGTGACAGGATTTCTGTCATGCAGGACATATGTATTGTATGAGGTAGACTTTTAACATTCAATTTAACCTGTATAGATTTTACCTCTATAAAAAAAGGTGAATAAAAAAAATAAAAATAACTCCCCCCTGTTGTCCTTCTGGGTCAAGGAAGGAAGAAAGGACAAAGGGAAAGAAAAAAGGCAAGAAAGAAAGAGTGTAAGATGAAAGCAAAGAAGGAAGGAAGGAAAAAAGGGAAAGATGGGAGGAAAGAGGAAGGGAGGACGAAGGGAAAGAAGACAGACAAGAAAGAAGAAAGGATAAAGGGAAGGAAGTAAGAAAAGAAAGAAGGACAAGGGGAAAGATGGGAGGAAAAAGGAAAGGGAAGAGGAAGGCAAGATAGAAGGAGGGAGGGAACATATTGCGTCAAAAAGGAAGGAATAATTTGACCCAGAAGGATGACAGAAGGGTTAATTCTGACAACATTACTGTAATGCAGGAACATATTAACACATGAACCTGAAATTGAAGTTCATGAACATAAAACAAGAGCAAATTCCATATACTGGTAGCTTAAGCCAGCACTGTTGACATTTTAAATAATACAACCCTCTGACACAATATACAAATGTGAATCACAGCCATATGACATTTGAGCATCAAAACATTTGAAATGTCTTAATCTATCCATTTCCAGAACCAGTATCTTTTTTGGGATGTTTTCACTTATTTGAAAAGCATGGAAATGATCATGGAAACATGTTTCATGCTCAACTGAAACAAAAACAACTTTACTGTCATGCAAAATGATAGAGATTATTTTGCTGAACACTGGCATGTTTTCATCAGTGCCTGTGCAAACAAAGAGGCCGACACGATATTCAACTCCACACTTTACCCAGTTCGTGAGTCTGATAGTGGCTTGTGAATCAATGTGAAGATATGCAGCTATATCTTCTGTATAATCCAGTGTTTCAAGTAAACACTGTTTGACTGGACCAGACTCAATTGCTTTTGAAGAAAAGCATTCCCAATGATAAGCTACAGCAAACTGGTGTTTCTTTGCAAGTGACACTGTCAAATTCTTGAAATTCTTTACACAGTCTTTGAAAAACTTATGCTTCGCCTCGAACCTCATTGTCCAAATATGAATGAGTGGTCCGATTTTTCGAATGCACCTCGGATAGTGCACCATAAAATGATGCTTTGGAATCAGGTTTTTTGATGGGTACAGTTCTTTGAAGAGTTGGTGATGTTCAATAATCAGGTGCTTCAAATACACAGTCATACCTTCTGTAATGGAGTACGAGAACACAATGTTTATAATGTTTAGCAACAAGAGCAACAAGTGCCAGTGCAAGTCATGCTCTGGTACCAGGTCACTAGAAGGGTAGGCGTAAATAAGCAATAGCTTCAGCCTATGCCTTTTCGGTTAGGTTTTTTTCTAATGTGAACAAATGTTTTCCGTTGATGTCTAAATTTCTGAACTGACCTGGCCGAAATAAACATATTTTCATTCATTCATTCATTCAATATCAAAGGTATGTTTGTGACCAAACACAGTGTTTGTGATGCATTCAACCCTAATCCATTTCCTCCACAGTCAAGGTTTACATTTGTTGGTTTGTTTTTCTTTTCCAGATAGCCATAATTAAAAGCATACAGTCTGTTTAACAAGCTTTCTTTGGAGATAAAATAATCACTCAAATACAGAAATAGTAACTTGAGCTCATATTCAGCAACTCCTTCCAAAATATCATGCATGATATCAACAGCATAATTTTCAGAAATATTGAAATATTGCAATGTATTAAGTATGCTCTTTCTCTTGATGCCAAATGAAGAGGCTAATGTAGGATCATCTACCAGGTTAGTGTAATGTTGATCATTCAGAACTGGTGATCTTAAAGTCACACGTGGGTCATCTTCTGAGAAAACTGACTGAGCTGAAGATTTATCAGTCAAGCAAAATCTACAGAAATAATTTGCACTAAATGACTCCACGAATCCAAGAATGCCATGTATACCCAAGTTATCACCAGTAATTTGTGCAAGTGTACCGTATACAGAAACCTCAGCAAATGGAACAGCAACCCCAGAAGTCTCTAATATTTTCAAGTCCTTTACTAAGGGTTTAAGTATTTCATCAATCCCATATTTCTTAACGTCTTGTGCGTGAAACAGTGACACCAGATGAATGTTCATTAAGGCCGAATTCACCCTGGGGGAAAGATTTCGAAGGATGAAGTAAAGGCAGCCAACTTTATGGATACCTTTCTTTGATCCAAGAGGATTAGCACACTCAAATTCATCATAATACAACTGGATTTGGAGGGCAAACTTGCTACTTGAAAACAAAGGATGATTTTTGAAGTAGCTTCCATCACAGAAGTCCACATATTTGTCACTCTGTGCACATGTTTGCATCATCTCACAAATATTTTCATTCTTGAAAATGAACTGAAGTGTTTTCAATATTGGAACATAGATGAACTTGTCATTAATTGGAACTTGCTCATAGTTTCCAGTTTTGTTATTCCTCCTGGAATCATACCTTACTCCTAGGCGCAGTTCAACTGGCTGTACTATGTCCCATTTTTCCCTGAAATATTTCTTCCATTTGCTATCAGAATTCAGTTGGCTAAAAGGGTTTGTCCATACTTTTAAATAACTCTTCTATGGATGATCTGGAGGGGTTGTCAGCTGGGAGTAAGTTCAACACTTGGTCCTGAATGTTAGACTGCAAATCTCCCACAAATTCCTCAATGGTAGAAAGAACTACAGTATTTGGTACTCCACTTGCCAAAAGTTTGGCTATAATGGAGGCACACATATCTTTGTTGTGAGTTGACACTGAAGGGCCTGCCTCAATAATTTGGGATGAAGTAGAGGGTGTTTCATCATTTAAGCACTCTGAATTATTGTGCTGTTGGCTGTCATGGCTAGAGGGGGTCTCAGAAGGAACACAAGTGTAATCACTCGAAGCATGTATGTTAGCTAAGTGTCTTCTAAATCCAGAATAATTTGAAAATTGCAAGCAACATCCTACTTGACCACATTTTAGTCTCAAATTTTTCCCAGGGTACATCACATGAATTATTTTGAGGTGCCTGAACAAAAGTAAAGCTGTACGAAAGGATGAATCGCAAAGGAAACATCTGAGCATTTTTGCTGTTTAAGCTAATTACGGTTTGTTCAGTAGCTTTGCTCGGAGCTCCTTAACTCTTGGAGTTTCTTCTGTTGTGCCTATGTCAATGTTGTACAGTGTCGTTTGTAAAAACGTGTAAAGACTGGCCAGTGCATCATCATATTTTACGCTGAAGACAAAGTGTGATTTAAACAACTCGTCGAATGCACCCAAGGATGTATGAGACTGGCATGGAAGAAGCTTTCCATCCATGACGACGTAGAACGTGGAAACCTGTGCCTTTGAAGCCCCGGAGGCCAGAAGATACGGCTGAGGGTTTCCTTCAGTGCTGTGATCCACCAGGCTTTGGCAGGACTGAAACACAAAGACAAACATCTACATAAGCAACCAGTTTAAATGAGTTGCATGAAAAATATGTCCTACTTTCTTCACAAACCTTTTGAAATTTGACAAGATGTTCTGTTGCCTCTCCAATACTGATCTTCTTCGGCCTCTTCCTACCAGCTGGTTGTGGCGTGAGAAGATGTAGGAGGACAAGAAGAGAGGCCATGTCACTGTCCCACTCTGCAGACAGTGCAAACAACACAGTTAATTTAAGAATGTCTGCCTTCACATTTCTACCTTGTGGATGACAGGGTTTCCTTTTGTCTTCTGTTATTCGTCTAAACTCTTAAACCTCACTGCTCAGAGTGGACTAGCCATTGCAAACTTGTGCAAAAGGATACACAGCATACAGAATGTAGATTATACTATCAGACAGGATTGTAAAGTTGTATGTTGAGGTCCAACTTAAGTTACATTTAGTCATCACTTTTTGTAGTAAAATGTCAGTGTGTAATTTAAATGTAATGTTAATAGTTGTTTAATATTAAAAGGGCAGAACAAAGGTGTAAGCTGTCTTTTTTACTGTTGCAATACTACCTGGCTCATCTTCAGGGTCAGGATTTTCATTGAGGGCAGATGTTAGCAGTTTTTTCAGCAGGGACGTCTCTCTGAGTGTCTTGGCCTCTTGGATGACCTTGTCTTTAAAACCGTTCACCCATTTTCCCAGGAACCTGGAAGCAGTCTCTCCTCCAAACATCAAGAAGAAGTCTTGCAAAATCTAATACAAAAAGGAAGGACTACTGTTACAATCACTGAAAGTAAAATTACATATTTCTATAAATGTTTGTTTAAATTCACATTTTTTTTGCCTACCAGTCCCTTTGTGTCCAAGAAACGAGGGAACATTTGAAGAATATCTGCTGATTGCTGTGGGTCATGGATCATCTGTTGACGATATGGGAATGTCTCCCTCATCTTCTGGAAGACTAAGTCATGATCGGTGGTGTGGTGAAGAAGAGACATTGCCTCCATACATTCATCTCCTGTTGGCTGGTTATCTAGGGAGTTGAGTGTTCTAGATGATGTGGGACCCCCTTTTAGCTGAACTCTGTTATGGGATGTAGATGTGGTTCTGGACTGACGTTGCACAGTCTTGATACGCCATTCAAGGAAGCCTTTGTTGCTCTGAATGTCATAGAAATGTTCCTGAAAATATAAGAATACTTCTGGTTGGAGTGCAGACACTATCAAGATTTTGACAGCATTTGAAAACATAACAGCCATAATTATTTCATGACACGGTTACATCTCAAACTTACATATCCCTTTTTTGAGTATGGGTCCTTCAAAGATGGGAAAAGTGACACAATCCCAAGGGCATGAAACTCCTTAGTTGTCTTGTTTACAAATCTCCTGCAAAAGCATAAGTATTGTTTATGAGAATATTCTTGCCCCATCTACAAATGTGATTTTGATGTCATTGACTTACCCTTCCTTTTCACGCATGTGAGCCACAATGACGTTCACCATTAAACGCCGGGTGGAATCTTTCAAACTCCCGGTCTCTTCATACTCTTTGATCACAGTCATGCCTGCTGGCTTAGAATTGAGAATTTGCTCCACTGCCTAAAATACAAAACAATTAACAACAAAATTAAAACATTAATTAAGATAGACTTTGAAGAAAGGCCAATTAAAAAATCAATTAATGTGTTTAAAGTATGCAAGTTATAAGATTACATTTCTTGCGCAGGTGCTGTCCATGACAGGCTGATTCATTTGAGATCCAGCATCACTTGCTAGACTGCTCAGACTGCTTGAGAGGGACAACGAATCCGTTAGACTTGAGGAAGACCCTTCACCTTCCTGCAGTAGTGTTAAATCTGAGGACCACAAATATAATAACAACATTAGGTTACAGGGCATATACAATCAAAAATTATCAAATACATAATTGCCATACAGTTGGGTGCCATGGAGGATCAAGAACTAGCACATTTTCATTCCAGAAAATCACTTCACACCAAGGTTTACTTTATTTAAAACACACCATGCCCCATTAGATGAAAGGACCACATTTGTATTTCATAATAAACACTATAAGCCTGCCTACCACACATACCAAGTGTCACAAATTCAGTCAGGTTGGAGCAGTGTGAAAATTCTGTTGGGTCTGAGCCATGGATGTGGTCTGAGCTCTCAGCCATGATCTTCGATGACTGAAATGAGGAGGATAAAGGAGAGTCAAAATACATTTTCTGATTGCTCAGGATATCAGTCTGCAAGCTGCTGAGATTTTTTTTACATACATAACCACAACACTGCAAAAGCTTTTCTGCAAAAAACAAACAAGCCCAGAAATTTTCAATCCTCTTACCATCATCAATGGAGATGACAAAACACACTGATTCTTTTGCGAGTTCTGCGAAGACATCTTCATCCACCTCTATGCCCTGATCATCTGTGACTTTCAGAATTTTGTCTTCAGGTATCAGAAACTTTTGCTGTACTGAAGCACAACATTTAACACATTATTAAATGATTATTTCCCCTTTAATGACATCAGACAACCCATAGGTATCACCTACCTGCATATATAAAATCTGTGAAACTTACCTCTTCGAGCTTCACATACTTCTTTGTTCTCCCAAGTTGTACTTTCAACAACATCTTGACTACTTGAGGGAAAAACAATGTTAATCATTTTTTTCAGTAATAAATTTAGCCTACTGCGTTAAAAAAAAAAAAAAAACTACAACGTGACTATATCACGGGGGATACTGCCCCGCTGCTCTCTATTGTATACCAGTACGTTATATAAAGCCTTACCGTGTTCGTGTTGTCATTCCACAGGTGTTGTCCTCACAGTGTCTAAGTAAAGCAAACAACAACATTGCGTCTTCAGTAACGTTCACGTTGGACATTGATAGAACAAGAAAAAGTGTAGGCTAATGTTAAACTCAAATACACGTCAGTAAGACGAGCGTGGTGTTTATTTCACACGCAAAATGCAAAGAAGTGGGAAAAAAAAAAAAAAAACAGAGCCAAAGCAGGGTCCGACATGTTCGGCATTAGCTTCAGCAGCTAGTCAAGTTAGCTCTTGAACTTAACCGCAAACGCTAGCTTGCTAGCTAGCGAGTCTGGCCTTGAAAATCAGTCCATGACAAAACATACCATACGTGCCGTTATTATACTGATGGGGGCTACTGTAACGTTAGTTTGAGGAGTAAAATGGCACTTTTCCCTGCCTCAAGTCCCGACAAGTTTGGGGCAAACTTCAGCAGCTAACGTTAGCGTGAACGTTCGGCCATGAAAGTCTAAGACAAAATATACAAATAAACGTTATTATACGGCTTATTGTCATCTTAAAGCCCTGCACAGTCTGATAAAACGTAAGTTTGAGGAGTAAAACCACACTTTTACCTGGCTGAAGAGTCACGGTGAAGTCCAAGTGAATCCGACCGAGTGGAGGAGGGCGACAAAGCTGCACATAAACTCAGGTGTAGTGTCCAATCAGGCTCCTCAACACTCAATGAATGAACACCCAAATATTACTCCGCCAAAGGGTTACCCTGAACACACGCCGTAGTTGAATGTAGTGAATAAACTCCCAAAATCTAACACTTTAACACTTTTTTGTTTACACTGAAACGCCTTCCTGTTACACTGAAACGCCTTCCTGTTACAGTGAAATGCCTTCCTGTTACAGTGAAACGCCTTCCTGTTACAGTGAAACGCCTTCCTGTTACACTGAAACACCTTCCTGTTACACTGAAACGCCTTCCTGTTACAGTGAAACGCCTTCCTGTTACAGTGAAACGCCTTCCTGTTACACTGAAACGCCTTCCTGTTACAGTGAAACGCCTTCCTGTTACACTGAAACGCCTTCCTGTTACACTGAAACGCCTTCCTGTTACACTGAAATCTTGAGAGTATTACAATAGTGTGTGTGTGAAAGGATTTCAGTTGTGTGTGTGAGAGCAACATTTCAGTTGTGTGTGTGAGAGCGCAACATTTCAGTTGTGTGTATGAGAGCGCAACATTTCAGTTGTGTGTGTGAGAGCGTTTCAGTTGTGTGTGTGAGAGCGCAACATTTCAGTTGTGTGTGTGAGAGCGTTTCAGTTGTGTGTGTGAGAGCGCAACATTTCAGTTGTGTGTGTGAGAGCGTTTCAGTTGTGTGTGTGAGAGCGCAACATTTCAGTTGTGTGTGTGAGAGCGTTTCAGTTGTGTGTGTGAGAGCGCAACATTTCAGTTGTGTGTGTGAGAGCGTTTCAGTTGTGTGTGTGAGAGCGCAACATTTCAGTTGTGTGTGTGAGAGCGTTTCAGTTGTGTGTGTGAGAGCGCAACATTTCAGTTGTGTGTGTGAGAGCGTTTCAGTTGTGTGTGTGAGAGCGCAACATTTCAGTTGTGTGTGTGAGAGCGTTTCAGTTGTGTGTGTGAGAGCGCAACATTTCAGTTGTGTGTGTGAGAGCGTTTCAGTTGTGTGTGTGAGAGCGCAACATTTCAGTTGTGTGTGTGAGAGCGTTTCAGTTGTGTGTGTGAGAGCGCAACATTTCAGTTGTGTGTGCTCTCACACACACAACTAAAACGCTCTCACACACACAACTGAAATGTTGCGCTCTCACACACACAACTGAAACGCTCTCACACACACAACTGAAATGTTGCGCTCTCACACACACAACTAAAACGCTCTCACACACACAACTGAAATGTTGCGCTCTCACACACACAACTGAAACGCTCTCACACACACAACTGAAATGTTGCGCTCTCACACACACAACTGAAACGCTCTCACACACACAACTGAAATGTTGCGCTCTCATACACACAACTGAAATGTTGCGCTCTCACACACACAACTGAAATGTTGCTCTCACAACTGAAATCCTTTCACACACACACTATTGTAATACTCTCAAGATTTCAGTGTAACAGGAAGGCGTTTCAGTGTAACAGGAAGGCGTTTCAGTGTAACAGGAAGGCGTTTCAGTGTAACAGGAAGGCGTTTCACTGTAACAGGAAGGCATTTCAGTGTAACAGGAAGGCGTTTCAGTGTAACAGGAAGGCGTTTCAGTGTAACAGGAAGGTGTTTCAGTGTAACAGGAAGGCGTTTCACTGTAACAGGAAGGCGTTTCACTGTAACAGGAAGGCGTTTCAGTGTAACAGGAAGGCGTTTCAGTGTAAACAAAAAAGTGTTAAAGTGTTAGATTTTGGGAGTTTATTCACTACATTCAACTACGGCGTGTGTTCAGGGTAACCCTTTGGCGGAGTAATATTTGGGTGTTCATTCATTGAGTGTTGAGGAGCCTGATTGGACACTACACCTGAGTTTATGTGCAGCTTTGTCGCCCTCCTCCACTCGGTCGGATTCACTTGGACTTCACCGTGACTCTTCAGCCAGGTAAAAGTGTGGTTTTACTCCTCAAACTTACGTTTTATCAGACTGTGCAGGGCTTTAAGATGACAATAAGCCGTATAATAACGTTTATTTGTATATTTTGTCTTAGACTTTCATGGCCGAACGTTCACGCTAACGTTAGCTGCTGAAGTTTGCCCCAAACTTGTCGGGACTTGAGGCAGGGAAAAGTGCCATTTTACTCCTCAAACTAACGTTACAGTAGCCCCCATCAGTATAATAACGGCACGTATGGTATGTTTTGTCATGGACTGATTTTCAAGGCCAGACTCGCTAGCTAGCAAGCTAGCGTTTGCGGTTAAGTTCAAGAGCTAACTTGACTAGCTGCTGAAGCTAATGCCGAACATGTCGGACCCTGCTTTGGCTCTGTTTTTTTTTTTTTTTTCCCCACTTCTTTGCATTTTGCGTGTGAAATAAACACCACGCTCGTCTTACTGACGTGTATTTGAGTTTAACATTAGCCTACACTTTTTCTTGTTCTATCAATGTCCAACGTGAACGTTACTGAAGACGCAATGTTGTTGTTTGCTTTACTTAGACACTGTGAGGACAACACCTGTGGAATGACAACACGAACACGGTAAGGCTTTATATAACGTACTGGTATACAATAGAGAGCAGCGGGGCAGTATCCCCCGTGATATAGTCACGTTGTAGTTTTTTTTTTTTTTTTTTAACGCAGTAGGCTAAATTTATTACTGAAAAAAATGATTAACATTGTTTTTCCCTCAAGTAGTCAAGATGTTGTTGAAAGTACAACTTGGGAGAACAAAGAAGTATGTGAAGCTCGAAGAGGTCAGTTTCACAGATTTTATATATGCAGGTAGGTGATACCTATGGGTTGTCTGATGTCATTAAAGGGGAAATAATCATTTAATAATGTGTTAAATGTTGTGCTTCAGTACAGCAAAAGTTTCTGATACCTGAAGACAAAATTCTGAAAGTCACAGATGATCAGGGCATAGAGGTGGATGAAGATGTCTTCGCAGAACTCGCAAAAGAATCAGTGTGTTTTGTCATCTCCATTGATGATGGTAAGAGGATTGAAAATTTCTGGGCTTGTTTGTTTTTTGCAGAAAAGCTTTTGCAGTGTTGTGGTTATGTATGTAAAAAAAATCTCAGCAGCTTGCAGACTGATATCCTGAGCAATCAGAAAATGTATTTTGACTCTCCTTTATCCTCCTCATTTCAGTCATCGAAGATCATGGCTGAGAGCTCAGACCACATCCATGGCTCAGACCCAACAGAATTTTCACACTGCTCCAACCTGACTGAATTTGTGACACTTGGTATGTGTGGTAGGCAGGCTTATAGTGTTTATTATGAAATACAATATGGTAGGGATGTCCCGATCCGATCACGTGATCGGAAATCGGGGCCGATCTCGTGATTTCGGACTCGATCGGAATCGGACGTTACATCCCGATCCGGATCGGATATATGACATATCAGCTGATGTCAGGGTCTTCCCTGTCTAAAGCGAAGACGGGTCGCAGGGCGCACTCTCAAACCCATTACTTGTACTGTAGACGTGCCTCATGTGGGCTCATTACCCAAAGCCACGCCAGCGGCGCGCATTGGGTGCAACACTGTGCCCGGCCGTGGAGCAGAGCTCCATGGTGTGTGTGTGGCTGCACGTCACGAACATGTAAATATATGAAATGACGGCGCTGGCGGTAGTCCGTGTCACCGTGTCAGTTCACTGTTTGTGTGTGTGTGGCTGCGTTGTTTCACTGCTGACTTCCAATCAGCTGTTGTTGTTGATGTTTAGCGCTCCACACACCTGCAGCAACAACGGTCACTGCAGCTTCTAATGAGAGCGAGTCAGACGTAACGCACGTGAGACAGACACACGGACCGACCGCGCGGCGGCCGCGCGATGGAGCGGACATCGTTAAACTTCTCACACTGTTGAAAAAATATAGCCTACCGTTGTGTGACGGCAGATACAGAACCAGGTATTTATTTAAAGTTAGAGAGGGAGAAGGAGCGACGTGAACTGGGTGAGGGAGGGAGGAGGAGCAGAGGGAGTGAGTGAGGGAGGGAGGGAGGAGGAGCGAGGTGAGTGAGTGAGGGGGGGCAGACAGGCAGGTGAGGGTGGGATCAGGGGAGAGAGGCTGCTGATTGAGAAAGGCATGATAAGCTATTTTACTTTTGATCAAATGTTCCTGTTGACTTATGGATAATGGAATTAATATTATACTATGGAGCTACTGTGCTGATATCATACAGTGAGAGTTTGATATCATGACGTCTTACAATACTGCAATAAATGTCACGGGCTTGTTATTCAGGTAGAGTAGGCTATTATTGTGAGATTGTGATATTGTTACATAGTATAGCACAAAGAACAGAAAAATAGTGGGATGATACATCTACATTAAAAGCTTTACTGCATTGCCAAAGTATCGGATCGGGACTCGGAATCGGCAGATACTCAAAATCAAATGACTCGGACTCGGATCGGGGGCAAAAAAACGTGATCGGGACATCCCTACAATGTGGTCCTTTCATCTAATGGGGCATGGTGTGTTTTAAATAAAGTAAACCTTGGTGTGAAGTGATTTTCTGGAATGAAAATGTGCTAGTTCTTGATCCTCCATGGCACCCAACTGTATGGCAATTATGTATTTGATAATTTTTGATTGTATATGCCCTGTAACCTAATGTTGTTATTATATTTGTGGTCCTCAGATTTAACACTACTGCAGGAAGGTGAAGGGTCTTCCTCAAGTCTAACGGATTCGTTGTCCCTCTCAAGCAGTCTGAGCAGTCTAGCAAGTGATGCTGGATCTCAAATGAATCAGCCTGTCATGGACAGCACCTGCGCAAGAAATGTAATCTTATAACTTGCATACTTTAAACACATTAATTGATTTTTTAATTGGCCTTTCTTCAAAGTCTATCTTAATTAATGTTTTAATTTTGTTGTTAATTGTTTTGTATTTTAGGCAGTGGAGCAAATTCTCAATTCTAAGCCAGCAGGCATGACTGTGATCAAAGAGTATGAAGAGACCGGGAGTTTGAAAGATTCCACCCGGCGTTTAATGGTGAACGTCATTGTGGCTCACATGCGTGAAAAGGAAGGGTAAGTCAATGACATCAAAATCACATTTGTAGATGGGGCAAGAATATTCTCATAAACAATACTTATGCTTTTGCAGGAGATTTGTAAACAAGACAACTAAGGAGTTTCATGCCCTTGGGATTGTGTCACTTTTCCCATCTTTGAAGGACCCATACTCAAAAAAGGGATATGTAAGTTTGAGATGTAACCGTGTCATGAAATAATTATGGCTGTTATGTTTTCAAATGCTGTCAAAATCTTGATAGTGTCTGCACTCCAACCAGAAGTATTCTTATATTTTCAGGAACATTTCTATGACATTCAGAGCAACAAAGGCTTCCTTGAATGGCGTATCAAGACTGTGCAACGTCAGTCCAGAACCACATCTACATCCCATAACAGAGTTCAGCTAAAAGGGGTCCCACATCATCTAGAACACTCAACTCCCTAGATAACCAGCCAACAGGAGATGAATGTATGGAGGCAATGTCTCTTCTTCACCACACCACCGATCATGACTTAGTCTTCCAGAAGATGAGGGAGACATTCCCATATCGTCAACAGATGATCCATGACCCACAGCAATCAGCAGATATTCTTCAAATGTTCCCTCGTTTCTTGGACACAAAGGGACTGGTAGGCAAAAAAAATGTGAATTTAAACAAACATTTATAGAAATATGTAATTTTACTTTCAGTGATTGTAACAGTAGTCCTTCCTTTTTGTATTAGATTTTGCAAGACTTCTTCTTGATGTTTGGAGGAGAGACTGCTTCCAGGTTCCTGGGAAAATGGGTGAACGGTTTTAAAGACAAGGTCATCCAAGAGGCCAAGACACTCAGAGAGACGTCCCTGCTGAAAAAACTGCTAACATCTGCCCTCAATGAAAATCCTGACCCTGAAGATGAGCCAGGTAGTATTGCAACAGTAAAAAAGACAGCTTACACCTTTGTTCTGCCCTTTTAATATTAAACAACTATTAACATTACATTTAAATTACACACTGACATTTTACTACAAAAAGTGATGACTAAATGTAACTTAAGTTGGACCTCAACATACAACTTTACAATCCTGTCTGATAGTATAATCTACATTCTGTATGCTGTGTATCCTTTTGCACAAGTTTGCAATGGCTAGTCCACTCTGAGCAGTGAGGTTTAAGAGTTTAGACGAATAACAGAAGACAAAAGGAAACCCTGTCATCCACAAGGTAGAAATGTGAAGGCAGACATTCTTAAATTAACTGTGTTGTTTGCACTGTCTGCAGAGTGGGACAGTGACATGGCCTCTCTTCTTGTCCTCCTACATCTTCTCACGCCACAACCAGCTGGTAGGAAGAGGCCGAAGAAGATCAGTATTGGAGAGGCAACAGAACATCTTGTCAAATTTCAAAAGGTTTGTGAAGAAAGTAGGACATATTTTTCATGCAACTCATTTAAACTGGTTGCTTATGTAGATGTTTGTCTTTGTGTTTCAGTCCTGCCAAAGCCTGGTGGATCACAGCACTGAAGGAAACCCTCAGCCGTATCTTCTGGCCTCCGGGGCTTCAAAGGCACAGGTTTCCACGTTCTACGTCGTCATGGATGGAAAGCTTCTTCCATGCCAGTCTCATACATCCTTGGGTGCATTCGACGAGTTGTTTAAATCACACTTTGTCTTCAGCGTAAAATATGATGATGCACTGGCCAGTCTTTACACGTTTTTACAAACGACACTGTACAACATTGACATAGGCACAACAGAAGAAACTCCAAGAGTTAAGGAGCTCCGAGCAAAGCTACTGAACAAACCGTAATTAGCTTAAACAGCAAAAATGCTCAGATGTTTCCTTTGCGATTCATCCTTTCGTACAGCTTTACTTTTGTTCAGGCACCTCAAAATAATTCATGTGATGTACCCTGGGAAAAATTTGAGACTAAAATGTGGTCAAGTAGGATGTTGCTTGCAATTTTCAAGTTATTCTGGATTTAGAAGACACTTAGCTAACATACATGCTTCGAGTGATTACACTTGTGTTCCTTTGTTTGTTTGTTTATTGTTTGCACTTAATAAAAATATCATAAACAAGGAGTACATAATATAAATGAGTAAAGAAAAGAAAAGAAAAGGAAATACAATGCTCCAAATCATAATGAGACAGTGCTGGAGAGGTTAGAAACCCTGGGAGGGCTTATCGAGAACCTCACCATAAATAAATAAATGAAATTAAATATGTATTGTCAAATTAAGATAACAAATGCATTGATGAGAGAAAGAGAAAACATACAAACAAAATATCAGAATAGTGATTACACGGTGAATCCAAAGATAAATTAACATGAGTCAAAAGAATTAAAAGAATAAAACAAACAAGAAAAGAGTTACCATGACAGTGTTAAGAAACAGAAGCAACAAAAAACAACAACGTAGTATTAAGATCATCCCATGGCAAACAGATGGTCTTTTAATTTCCTTTTAAAAATGGATAGGGAGGGAGAGCTAATAGATAGATGGATATACCTGTTCCATAAAGTTACACCTTTATATTTAATAGAAAGCTGTGCTCTAGTGGTACAACAGAGTGGAATATGGAGTAACTTTGACTGTCGAGTTGTTCTGGAGTGAATATTGGAGTTAATTTGAAAATATTGTTGGAAATGAAATGGAAGTGTGTGTCCCAAATACTGGACCTTGAAAACAAAGATACATGTTTCCATGATGTTAATATTGTAAATGGACAGTATCCTTGATTTAAAGAATAAAGGAGCTGAAGTGGCTGAGAACTGTGAACCAGTGGCAATTCTGATAAAACGTTTCTGAATTAGATGGAGTTTATGTAAGTATGTGGGAAAGGTACATGCCCAAACAATGTTACAATACGATAGGTATGGATACACAAGACTATAATATAACGTGAATAAACCAGACCTATTAAGATATTTATGAACTTTCCTAATAATTCCCACAGATTTAGAAATTTTTTTGACACATAATCAATATGTTCTTTCCACGAGCATTTTTCATCAACTATTACCCCCAGGAAGCGAGTGGAATAAACTCTCTGGATTTCATTTCCTTCAATATAAACTTTCTTGTTTTCAACTTTCTTCTTGCCAGCAAAAATTATATAATTACATTTCTTTATGTTTAATGATAATTTGTTTAGTTGGAACCATTTTGAACAAGCTAAGAGTCCAGAGTTAGCTTCAGAAATGAGGGTTTTGAAGTGTCTGTGTGAAAAAAAAAGATTTGTGTCGTCTGCAAATAAAGTGGGGGATATAGATGTAGATACAGCAGCAAAATCATTTACATAAATCAAAAATAATAAAGGACCAAGAACTGAACCTTGTGCCACACCACAGGTCATAACATTTTTGTTGGACATACAATTATTAAAGTAAACAAATTGACTTCTATTGACAACATAGCTCCTGAACCACTTGTACACATCGGCTTGAAACCCATATCTCGACAATTTTAACAAAAGAACCTCATGGTTCACCGTATCAAACGCTTTAGACAAATCAAGGAAAACACTTAGTGCAAACTCGTTGTTGTCTAATGCAGAGTAAATTTGTTCAGTAAGATTTAGTAAAGCCATGTATGTTGAATGACTCTTTCGGAAGCCATATTGATGGTTATACAAAATATTGTTTGAATTTATATGCTGAAGAGTTCTACTGTATACCAGTTTTTCAAGAATCTTTGAAAAACATGGCAAAATTGAAATCGGACGATAATTAGAAAAAATACTTTGGTCATCAGCTTTATGAATGGGAATAACTTTGGCTATTTTCAGGTCATTTGGGACAATGCCAGTTTCTAATGAGAGTGAAAAAATATAAGTTAAAGGTTTGATAATGGAGAATTTTACCTCTTTGACAAGATTTGTTCTGATGTCATCATGACCTGCTGATGAAGATTTGAGTTGGTCTATTATTTTAAGTACTTCATCAGCCTCAGGAGGATCAAAACTGCTAAAAGAAGAAAAACAGCCATCAATATAGTCAAGGGGGCTTCCACTTGGATTAGGAATTTTCTTTCCAATAGTGGGGCCCACATTCACAAAAAAATCGTTAAACCCACATGCAATCTCATAAGGATTGGTGATAGTTTTCTCTGCTTCAACAAAGTGACTTGGTGGTTCAAATAATGTGTTTTCCTTATTCAAAAGCTGTTTGATAGTTGCCCATGTTTCTTTGATGTTACTGGAAGATGCTTTAAATTTCTCGCTATAATATTTTTTCTTTGCTACTCTAATAATATGATTAAATTTATTTTTATATACTTTGTAAGTCATTTGGTTCAGGGGGGTTGGGTTAAGCACAAATTTCTTATAGAGACGATTTTTTTTCCTTGACGACTTTTGAATCCCACTAGTAAACCAAGGCTTAGACAGATCTTGTTTTCCTGCTTTCTTTGCAGTAATTAATGGAAAACATTGATTAAAAATAGAATTAAAGGGTTCGATAAAGGCTTTGTATGCACAATTTACATCAGTTTGGGTATACACATTCTCCCAAGATGAGGCATCAATTAGTTTTTTAAATGAATTTGTATTTTTTCTGTTGAATTTCCTGTAAGAAACTTTATCAGTAGGTTGTTTATTCTTTTTTCCTTCTACAAGGGAGAATTGAAAGACAGGGAAATGGTCTGAGATGTCTACACAGAGAGTACCCATACTGAGCACTTTATCACTTGAGTTGGTTAGGATGTTGTCTATCAATGTAGCAGATTTATCTGTCACTCTAGTGGGTTCAGTGATAATAGGAAAAAAATAGTTGGAGTATAAATTGTTCAAGAAATCCAGAGTTAATGAGTTTGTAGCACTTTTAAAGAGATCTAAATTATAATCACCAAGGATGTATGCCATTTTACCTTCTTTATTTATTAATTCCAATGTATGGGTCATACTGTCATTAAAATGAGCAATGTCTGCATCTGGTGGACGATAGACGCATCCAATTACTATTTTCTTGTCATTTCTAGACAGAGTTTTTTCAATAAATATGGACTCAGTATCATTGTTTCCTGTTTTGAGCTTAAGGTCATCTCTCTTACTGAAGTGGCTGTCTCTATGCACAAACAGGGAGACACCACCACCTCTCCTGCTTTCCCTATTGCAGTGGACTGCAGTGTAATTCGGCAGTTCATATAGAGATTCTACATCATTTGAAAGCCAAGTCTCAGAGAGAGCAATGACAGTAAATGTATGCTTTAAACAGGATAAGTGGTGAGTTAAGAGATCATAATTCTTAGGCAAGCTACGAATATTCACATGGAAAGTTGAAAATGACATTGCAGGTAGGCTATCACACAGGGAGTTAAACTGAATTTCACTGTAAGACAAACATTTTTTTGATTCTGCCTTCAATGGATGAAAAATATTTAGGTCAGGGTCAAAACAACCATTGTACAGAAAGTCAGATCCATCTTCACTCTCCTCCAGAGCGCTGAAAGTTAGACGTCCAGGGCTGTTCTCATAGGTAGAGCTACTGGCATTACAATTAATACCAGCAAGTAATACTGTCTGTATATCAGAATGTGTATGAAAATGTGTGAGTGAATTTGAGTGTGAAAGCATAAGTGCTGTGAGTGCTATGAGTGGTCGTGTGATGTCATAAATCAGTGCTCAGGGGCATTTGTTGCATGTTTAGGCTTCAGCTCAGGTTTCTGATAAGGTGGATGTACAATGAGTTTATCATACCGGAGATAGGCAATTTTTCCCTCTGCCCGCGCTGTCCTCATGACTGGAAGAAGTTCTTTTCTCTTCTGTCGTACAGCCTCAGGAAAATCCTCATTAATGAAGATGTTGGTACCTTTCAGGGCTTTGGCTTTGCTGAGGACCTCCAGTTTGTCCTTATACCGCAGAAACTTAGCAACAATTGGTCTGGGCCTGGCTGAGGACGAGGATGAGGGTGGTTTTCCAGTCCTATGGGCCCGTTCCAGCTCAACTCTGCGGTGGTCAATTTGTAGCTTCTCGGACAACAGCTTCTTCACCTTTTCCTCACAATCAGACCACTTTTCACTCGCTGATTCACCAATACCATCAATAATGATATTGTTTCTTCGAGACTGGCCCTCCATGTAGTCGGTTTTGTCGTTGATTGTGATAAGGGTTTTACAGATTGTTTCCATATCATTCTTGGTCTCTTTGCAGGAGTCGACCCACAACTTGTTGGAGTTTTTAAAATCTTGAAATTCTCTCTGAGTGAATTCCAGACTAGCTCTGAGTTCAGTGATTTCTCTCAGAAGCTCTCCAACTCTTTTATTTGTGGAATCAACAAAGATTTCAACACAGGATTTAAGGTTATTCGCCTGTTGTTCTAAAAGAGTCTTGACAAAGTCCTTCTGTTGTTCCATTAGTTCACGCACCTGTGCCATGGAGATGGTCTCCTCTGAGTTGGAGTGGGAATTTCCTTTGGGTGGCATGGCAAAGCTGGATCCACAAAACCACTAGGCCGAGAGTCAGGCCTACAAGGCCTAAACTTTGTGTGAATGCAGTCCCACAAAAGTTAACATCCAACAGGGATTGTTTTTTCCCCTCCAAGATTAATGGTTCAGCAATAGACTCCTTTACATTTAACTGTTTGGATGAGTAATCCAAAAAAGAAGTCCAGGATTCACTTGATTTAGGATGGATAAAATCCAGTCAGTCTCAGAGCAGCAGAGCAGCAGCCCTCCTCCTCAGCCCTCCTCCTCCTTCTGAGACCCCCTCTAGCCATGACAGCCAACAGCACAATAATTCAGAGTGCTTAAATGATGAAACACCCTCTACTTCATCCCAAATTATTGAGGCAGGCCCTTCAGTGTCAACTCACAACAAAGATATGTGTGCCTCCATTATAGCCAAACTTTTGGCAAGTGGAGTACCAAATACTGTAGTTCTTTCTACCATTGAGAATTCAGAGGAATTTGTGGGAGATTTGCAGTCTAACATTCAGGACCAAGTGTTGAACTTACTCCCAGCTGACAACCCCTCCAGATCATCCATAGAAGAGTTATTTAAAAGTATGGACAAACCCTTTTAGCCAACTGAATTCTGATAGCAAATGGAAGAAATATTTCAGGGAAAAATGGGACATAGTACAGCCAGTTGAACTGCGCCTAGGAGTAAGATATGATTCCAGGAGGAATAACAAAACTGGAAACTATGAGCAAGTTCCAATTAATGACAAGTTCATCTATGTTCCAATATTGAAAACACTTCAGTTCATTTTCAAGAATGAAAATATTTGTGAGATGATGCAAACATGTGCACAGAGTGACAAATATGTGGACTTCTGTGATGGAAGCTACTTCAAAAATCATCCTTTGTTTTCAAGTAGCAAGTTTGCCCTCCAAATCCAGTTGTATTATGATGAATTTGAGTGTGCTAATCCTCTTGGATCAAAGAAAGGTATCCATAAAGTTGGCTGCCTTTACTTCATCCTTCGAAATCTTTCCCCCAGGGTGAATTCGGCCTTAATGAACATTCATCTGGTGTCACTGTTTCACGCACAAGACGTTAAGAAATATGGGATTGATGAAATACTTAAACCCTTAGTAAAGGACTTGAAAATATTAGAGACTTCTGGGGTTGCTGTTCCATTTGCTGAGGTTTCTGTATACGGTACACTTGCACAAATTACTGGTGATAACTTGGGTATACATGGCATTCTTGGATTCGTGGAGTCATTTAGTGCAAATTATTTCTGTAGATTTTGCTTGACTGATAAATCTTCAGCTCAGTCAGTTTTCTCAGAAGATGACCCACGTGTGACTTTAAGATCACCAGTTCTGAATGATCAACATTACACTAACCTGGTAGATGATCCTACATTAGCCTCTTCATTTGGCATCAAGAGAAAGAGCATACTTAATACATTGCAATATTTCAATATTTCTGAAAATTATGCTGTTGATATCATGCATGATATTTTGGAAGGAGTTGCTGAATATGAGCTCAAGTTACTATTTCTGTATTTGAGTGATTATTTTATCTCCAAAGAAAGCTTGTTAAACAGACTGTATGCTTTTAATTATGGCTATCTGGAAAAGAAAAACAAACCAACAAATGTAAACCTTGACTGTGGAGGAAATGGATTAGGGTTGAATGCATCACAAACACTGTGTTTGGTCACAAACATACCTTTGATATTGAATGAATGAATGAAAATATGTTTATTTCGGCCAGGTCAGTTCAGAAATTTAGACATCAACGGAAAACATTTGTTCACATTAGAAAAAAACCTAACCGAAAAGGCATAGGCTGAAGCTATTGCTTATTTACGCCTACCCTTCTAGTGACCTGGTACCAGAGCATGACTTGCACTGGCACTTGTTGCTCTTGTTGCTAAACATTATAAACATTGTGTTCTCGTACTCCATTACAGAAGGTATGACTGTGTATTTGAAGCACCTGATTATTGAACATCACCAACTCTTCAAAGAACTGTACCCATCAAAAAACTTGATTCCAAAGCATCATTTTATGGTGCACTATCCGAGGTGCATTCGAAAAATCGGACCACTCATTCATATTTGGACAATGAGGTTCGAGGCGAAGCATAAGTTTTTCAAAGACTGTGTAAAGAATTTCAAGAATTTGACAGTGTCACTTGCAAAGAAACACCAGTTTGCTGTAGCTTATCATTGGGAATGCTTTTCTTCAAAAGCAATTGAGTCTGGTCCAGTCAAACAGTGTTTACTTGAAACACTGGATTATACAGAAGATATAGCTGCATATCTTCACATTGATTCACAAGCCACTATCAGACTCACGAACTGGGTAAAGTGTGGAGTTGAATATCGTGTCGG
This sequence comes from Decapterus maruadsi, assembly GCA_030347415.2. Taxonomy (NCBI): domain Eukaryota; kingdom Metazoa; phylum Chordata; class Actinopteri; order Carangiformes; family Carangidae; genus Decapterus; species Decapterus maruadsi. The sequence goes on along the minus strand of CM064892.1, from coordinate 25,838,199 downwards.
CCTCTTTGTTTGCACAGGCACTGATGAAAACATGCCAGTGTTCAGCAAAATAATCTCTATCATTTTGCATGACAGTGAAGTTGTTTTTGTTTCAGTTGAGCATGAAACATGTTTCCATGATCATTTCCATGCTTTTCAAATAAGTGAAAACATCCCAAAAAAGATACTGGTTCTGGAAATGGATAGATTAAGACATTTCAAATGCCATGTTGTGTAATGGTCCTTTAAAAGAGTTCCACATGGTCCTGTGAGCTTTAGTGTCTATATTATGAAGCTCTTGAATGAGATCAAGTCATTTTTAGGCAGAAATCACCTACCAGTAACTGTATTTGGGCTCCAATCAATTTCTGGCAGGTGAAATGCCCTGATTTTTACATTGTAATGGCCCTTTATGCGTTTTTCAAGTGGTAAAAAGCACTGGTTGAGGTCAAATCTTGTAAATGTTACTCTGCTGAGTGATATCAAGTCATTTTGACCAAAAATATTCATCTCTGTGCAGTACCAGTAAATCAATTTCACCCTGATTTTTACATTGTAATGGCCCTTTATGCGTTTTTCAAGTGGTAAAAAGCACTGGTTGAGGTCAAATCTTGTAAATGTTACTCTGCTGAGTGATATCAAGTCATTTTGACCAAAAATATTCATCTCTGTGCAGTACCAGAGGCGTAAATCAATTTCTGGCAGGTGAAATAGGATGATTTTTTGTAATGGCCCTTTATGCGTTTTTCAAGTGGTAAAAAGCACTGGTTGAGGTCAAATCTTGTAAATGTTACTCTGCTGAGTGATATCAAGTCATTTTGACCAAAAATATTCATCTCTGTGCAGTACCAGAGGCATAAATCAATTTCTGGCACCCTGATTTTTACATTGTAATGGCCCTTTATGCGTTTTTCAAGTGGTAAAAAGCACTGGTTGAGGTCAAATCTTGTAAATGTTACTCTGCTGAGTGATATCAAGTCATTTTGACCAAAAATATTCATCTCTGTGCAGTACCAGAGGCATAAATCAATTTCTGGCAGGTGAAATAGGATGATTTTTTTCAAGTGGTAAAAAGCACTGGTTGAGGTCAAATCTTGTAAATGTTACTCTGCTGAGTGATATCAAGTCATTTTGACCAAAAATATTCATCTCTGTGCAGTACCAGAGGCATAAATCAATTTCTGGCAGGTGAAATAGGATGATTTTTACATTGTAATGGCCCTTTATGCGTTTTTCAAGTGGTAAAAAGCACTGGTTGAGGTCAAATCTTGTAAATGTTACTCTGCTGAGTGATATCAAGTCATTTTGACCAAAAATATTCATCTCTGTGCAGTACCAGAGGCATAAATCAATTTCTGGCAGGTGAAATAGGATGATTTTTACATTGTAATGGCCCTTTATGCGTTTTTCAAGTGGTAAAAAGCAGTGGTTGGGGTCAAATCTTGTAAATGTTGCTCTGCTGAGTGATATCAAGTCATTTTTAGTGATATCAAGTCATTTTTAGGCAGAAATCACCATTCAGTAACTGCGTTTGGCCTCCAATCAATTTTTGGCAGGTGAAATGACCCATTTTGTGTTGTAATGGTCCTTTAAAAGAGTTCCACATGGTCACAAGGATCATTGCAAAAGTGACCATTACTTTATTGAAAACACGTTGTAACTTGGAGTCGGAGGAAAGCTTAACAAAGGAGGCGCCACTGTGTGGCGTAAACTCTGATATATAGTGCTCTGGCTGTTAAATCAAACATACTGTAGAGACGTGTCTATCACGTAATTGCCATGCCTTATTTCGCTACAAACTACACTTCTTTTGGCCACAGTTGTGATAATGTGTGGTAAGTGTGTGTGTATATGCACATTATGACCGTTTAATCCAAAGAAAAGCAGACGTTTTATAGCGCTACCGCTCAACGGGCTGCTGTGCGCGCTCCCGCGGCCACAAATCAGATTCTGGCAGACGATCACTTTTTGGCACGACACCGGAACGAGCGCGATTGCTGTGTTCACATCTGACCAAACGAACCGGTCTATGACGTAAAACGCTCCCTGTTTCGGAACAAATGGTCAGGTGTGAAAGCGCCCTAAGTTGACCAGTTGACTCCATCTTCAGAGACACCTGGAATTACATGTAGCAGGTACAGTCGTTTAAAAAAAAACAATGAGTAATGCACTCAACCACCATGGCATCTATGCCCGCTCACCATGCAACATTGTTGATATCCTCACTGGTGTAGTAGTGCTCACAGAGCACAAGATGGCGCTGCTGTAAAACCATGAAGGAGGGGAAGTGGAGACTGCCAGACTGAGCCCGTCTCAGATTTACATCTGCTTCACAGGCAGAGGGAGGATCTGCACAAGCTTCTGTCTGAAGCTGTCAGAGGCAACTGAAGTATACAACGTCATTTAAGAAGACCATGGCATCAAGCGTGCATTATTAGATAAAGGCTTGAATTATCTACTGTGATCTTTGTCTTCCTAAACATTATTTTGTCTTTTTCATCTGATTTTGAATGTCTCCTTTTGACCCAAATCCATAGGAAAAGAGCAAGGAAGCACATAGACAAAACCTGATCACTACTGTAATTTATGCCCACTATTCCTTAGGTACATCACATCCATTAGGTCATATGCCTTTTTTAAAATTTCATTTCTAATCTATGGGAGAGCAGCCCTATAAAACACATTAAAGCTGCTCTATTGACACAGTGGATCATGTTCCCAGTGACAATTATCATTAATAATAATAGCCTAATTGTCACTCAACATTATCACCGGTATCAAACCATTCAGGTGGTTAAACAAACATATATCTAGCCAGGAACACCCAGTACCTACTAATAGTAATACCATGGTGCACTAGAAGCATGGCACATCGACCAGTAGAAATAGAGAATCTGCAGAACACTTTGATTTTTATCTTGGCACATAATTAGCAGGTTAGAGTGGACACACTGCCTGAATCTCTAATGTGTTTGGAAAAAATATAGTTTAAGTATATCTTTAACCACTGTTCCAGCTGCATGTGAAATCATTTTCAAACTACTCTGCTAACCCGCAAACTACATGTAGTGATGCAGCTGCTGGTGTGAAATAAAAATTGACCAACTCAATATTTCCATTTATACATTAACTTTCCTCATCCAGTAAAAATTACTGTGTTTGTCAGTCTGCAACAATATTGGCTTTAAAAGCATCAACTCTGATTTGATTTCATTCTACCGTTTGTTAGTAATGACTTGGCTCACAGTGTATAGAGCACCACTGCTTTAACCTGTTGATAGGCCTACAGTATCAACCCAGCTTGTTTTCTTGTTTTTAGAGCTTCAGTTCAGCTATATTTTTTTTATGAAAAATTAATAACTGATTAGTTTTGTCATTTGTGTTTATTTTTTCTTTTTATTATTTTTATTAATATCTGTCAATAAACAGAGAAACAGGAGCATGGAGACATGTGTCTGCTGAACCCTGTCTGGGTTCATCATGAATTACCTCTAACTGTAGATTTATTCTGGTGGTGGTCAGTGATCTCTGAAACGCTGACCCACGTCATGCTCCTCACATCACGATTAAAGCCCAGTTTTATCCAGTTTGCTGCCCTGATGATGTTGTCTAACCCAGTGGTTCTGCTCTGACTGTTTGAAGGCTGGTCTGACAGGGACCCAGGCTGAATGACGTCAGCACTGGGTCCAGTCAGTAGAAAGACAGACAGCATCTCCTCCTCCCCATCTCGCTGCTGCTGTTGAACCCTGTGCATCCAAGGTAAGGTTTCCACACTGCTGCGCACGAGGAGCTGATGCTCTCTAACTCAGCCTGTCACCTTCTTCATATGGACAGGTAGATTTTTTTTTTTTTCGAAGTTACTGACCCGTTGATGCCACCTCTCCCTCTGCAGGAGACCTCCACCTGTCGACTCCACTGTGTTCGGGAGTAAAACCATGGGAAGGTTCGAAGAGTTCCGACAGTTTAATTTGCTCCAATGGCTGAGAGAGGAGCGACAGTCCAGGAAACTGATCCTCTTCATCGTCTTCGTCGCTCTGCTGCTGGACAACATGTTGCTGACTGTTGTCGGTAGGTGCGCTCCTGCTTTTCTTTTCTTTCTGCTTTTCCCGTCTGTTCATTTCTTTTCTTTTCTTTCTTTTTTCTTTGTCTTTTCACTCTGTTTTGTTATTTTTTTTCCTTCTGTTTTGTTCTTTTCTTTTCTCTTCTCTTCTTTTTTCTTTTCTTTTCCCATCTCCGTGCAACAGGTAGGTTCACTTCATCCACGCTGCGTGCGCTCGGTCAGAGCGCAGCCGTCCGCCCGGTTCATGCTGCTCTCTGCGGTCGATGTGCGCTAATTACATTGTCCGAGGTCCCCGCATCCAAGTCAAAAGAAAAAAAGAAAATAAAAGAAAAATGCGCTACAATATTAGTTTTTTTAATTTTTCAATGTATTGCATTGACATCCATGCATTCTGCTTCACATCTGGTCTGCGTTGAGTGATCGACTGGACCTATGACTCCCTTTAAGATAATAGGCTATTAGTAATATAGTCTAGTCTATGTAGGGATAGACTTGGTGTATAAGATGTTGCTCCCTGGGGAGTCCTGTCATTTTTTTCCCAGTAGGATACCAAACTTTCAGTTTTTTTATTGGTTATCTATAAATTAATGGGAGGATGGTCCATTAATTTAAAGAAAAAAGTGCTGGATGAGCCAAGGTGCCCACATCCACACATGATTTTAGCCTTTCCTAATCTAGATATTAGAGAAGATATCACATAAAAATATCCAATAATTTCAATGTATTAGGCCTATTATTCGTTTACAAAAAGATAGATAGCTTATTATAGCAGTAGGCTATTAGATTGCTGTAGCACTAGCTTTCTAGCTTTAATTATTTGCAATTATTTTTCTCAATTCTTATGTCAGTTTTTAAAAATATGAATACAATAAAAAAATATTAAATTGATGATTTTCACAAATTTCTTTTTCCACAGCCCATCAGATTGAATTTTTTTTGGCAATAATGAAGCTGTGCAAAATCAATCAATCAATCGGAATCAAATTTGATGTTGTTAAATACAGTAGTTTGTAGCTACAGGTCAGAACAAGTGGCCCCCAGGGGGCGTCCTCTCTGGTAGGGAGGGACAAGTCCAATCTAATCTTGAGAGTAGAGCAAGTGGTCATGAGTCTGAATCCATGGATCCAACCTGCTTAATGTCACAGTCCAGGTTCGATCAGTCCAGATCTGGGTGTCACAGTCTGAGTATTGTTGTTGACCATGTCCATCCTCCTTGGCCACAGCTCACCATCTTCTAACCACTTGTTCCAGCAGGATAATGCTGCATGTCACAAACTAGTTTCATCAACATGAGTTCAGTGAACCTCAGTGGCCTCAGTCAGTCTCAGACCTGATCCCAGTAGACCACCTCTGGGATGTGATGGAACAGGAGACTGGCTGCCTGAATGGGAAGCTGGTGAATCGTTATTTAACATGCAGCTTTGGCTGGTAGCCTACAGCAGCCTCTGGATCTTTGTCTCTGCTGACATGAAGCAGACATTGATACAGTCAGAATATTTGGAGAATTATGATGCAGACGATACAGACAGAGAATGGGATTGGTGCATTACCCTTACTTTAAAAACCAAGACATAACATATATCATGTCTAATTCTACAGTGCTGTTATTTTGATTTCATGGATGACAGTGCCATGCCCACTTAATGACCATAATTAAACTCATACTGTATATAATATGATTAGTTATTTGAATGTCACTGCTTCTCACTGACCATGAACTCTCTGAGAGTCTTTCTAGCCTCATTTCCTGTCATCTTTTCACACTGTCCTCCTGTAAAAACAAACAAACAAACAAACAAATAAACAAAAAAACAGTAGCCAGTAGGTTGTCTACACAGCAGGTCATTATGACCCACAGTTACATTTTGTTGCTAGGCGACCTCTAGTGATTGTAGTAATCATGGCAAGGGCAAAGAGGAAAGTGCGGTGACGGGGGCGCAATTTCAGGAAACACTCCTGTGCCATGTTTTAAACTGCTGTCAGATGGAAGTAATGTGGAGTCTTCATGTTTAATCCATTTACCCCAAATTTAATTCAAACCTCTGAAACTTATCGCATCAGTACCAGCGCCAGTAGATTCATTGTGTGCTGACAAATCAAGTATCCTCAGTGGACCAGACAGTCTCATTTAGGTCCACCCTTGGCCACCCTTGTCCTCGGAGAGATGAGACACAGCTTTTGTTGTTAAATGTTGATTTAATTCATTCAAATGTAAATAAATAGAACTGTAATTTCAGTAACACTTAACTTGACGCCCATCTCTATAATGAGTTATAATGCAGTTATAACACTGTATAACTATAGTTATAAACACTCATAAATGATCATAATGTTTTATGACAAAAAGCATACACACTATAAATAATTTTTATCATGACTTATAAGGTATTATAATATGTTATAATTGACAATGCCCATATTGATAATGCATTATAAATATAGTTATAATGTGAAACATGTATAACTATCCTTATAAACACTCATGAATTATCATAAGACTTTATAACAATAAGCACAACACATTATAGAGCATTATAACTCCTTATAATGATTTATTAATGTTTATAATGATAGTTATACACGTTATAATAAGTAAATTATAACACATTATAATTATATTATGCATTATTGATGTGGTCATTGTCAGTGAGTTACTAACAATTATAACATATTATAATACCTGACCCTATAAGTCAAGATACAATGCCTTATGTGTTATGATTATTGTAAAGCATTATGATATGAGTGTTTATAACTATAGTTATACAGTGCTATAACTGCATTATACAGTATAGTATATAGTATGGTTATAATGCGTTATAGAGATAGGCGTCAAGTAAAGTGTTACAGTAATTTCTAATAGAATTGTATCACACTGACTTTGCGCTTTTAGAGTAAACCAAACCAAACCAAACCAAACCATAATGAAGCTGCCCCAGGCTGTGACTGTAGAAAACACCAGTGTTCAGAGACCAGAGACACCATGTGTATCAGCAGCTGCCCTTCCATGTCTCTTTCTTTTACCCGGATGTTAACCCGCTGCCCGAGCAACAATGACCCCACCCACCCCCCTCTTTCATGCAGAATGGGGCTTTGCTTCAGGGTACTGCCAGTGAGTCACCCTTGAAGAATTCAGCTTGTTCTTTTCTGACATATGTTGCAAAGACGTCTGAATTAACATCATCTCTGAGTCAGTCAGTCATGTCATATTTCATCACAACTCACCTCTTTACGTCCGCCAGTTCCCATCATTCCCAGCTACCTGTACAATCTGGACGAGATGTCAGACGTGGTGTCGAACAACAGCGGCCTGGCGCGCCAGGATTCTCCTCCGACCTTCCACAGCATCGTGTCCCTCTATGACAACACCGTGAGGGTGTCGGGCTCCAACGCCACAGCCAGATCCACTGAGCTGGCCCCCACGACCCCCGCTGCTGCCACGCGGCCACAGAACTCCTCCGACTGCCCCCAGTCCTCCAGTACGCTGCTCAACGAGAATGTCAAAGTGGGAATGCTGTTTGCCTCCAAGGCCACCGTACAGCTTCTCACCAACCCCTTCATAGGCCCGTTGACAAACAGGTGGGTGCTCGTCGTGTGTGTGTGTGTGTGCAGGGTCGTTATATAAGGGAGAAAGGTGATGATACGATACGGTACAAGCAAACTGTGTTTAGGCAAGCCCAGAGGATACCCCCGCATCCTTCACTCAGAGTTTGACCTCCTACCCTCAGGTCGACGATACAGAGTCCCTCGCTGTAAACTCAACCGTTTTAAGAATTCTTTTATCACAATTTCCATCAAATTGCTTAATGGGTTTGTGCAATAATTCTTATAGTGCTCTTAGGTGAACGGTGAATTTATGAGGTGTATGTATGTGTTATATTATGGAATATGTGCAATGCTGTTATGTCTTGTGTGCTGGATTGATATGGCTGAGGTGTATTGTTTGTCATTGTGGCCATCAAGGCATTGATGACGCAGCTACAGTATCCAAGAAAAATGTATCGTATCGTAGTGGGGGCCACAAAAACCCCAGTAGTCTAATCTTTATATGACTGAATTATTCTGCATAAGATCCTGACTAATACTCATAGTAATGCTGCATTAGCATCAAATTAAAGTAGGATGAAAAAAAATGATAATACATACGTAGTCTAAGAAAAAAAGTGGAAAAGTCAGGGGGCAGGGGCCCAGAATTCCTAGCAACGGCCCTGTGTGTCTGTGTATCTGTGTGTGTGTGGAGGTAGCAGCTCTGCTCAATGCTTCTCACTGGTTTTGTGGTTGCTTCTGTAATAACAGTCTGGAAACTCCTGTTTGTGATGCTCATCTTAAACCACAAGCTCCACAGGCACACCAGTAGTGATCTGACTCCTCACAGAGACTCCTGCAGGTTACAGTATGTACAGCCATGCATGAGCAGTTAATGCATCCACAAGTCAATAAACCCAAACCATCAAGGCCCATGCGGGCTGAACTGGAACCCGGGTCAGGACTAGAAACAGGATGTGAGGGTGTGTGCTGAAGAATGAGGTGTATTTGATGGGCAGGATATATTATGCTTTACTACCTCCAGTTTTACTGAACTGGTCTGTCTGGCACAGAGCAGCACAGTAACTAAAGAATACAAGCGTGAGTTTAACCCTACAGTACTGAGGCTAAAAATGGCCATTTGGACATATGTTGTTATTATGGTTATAAAATGCCCTATGTCTGAAGGCTTTGCCCACTTTTTCAGGAGTACTTACATTTGAATTGGTAACATCTGGTAAATGATTATTTCTCATGGTAAGGAAGTAGCAGTTATAAAGAAAAACACAAAAACAAACTTTATCTTTTTAGGGGTTTAGTGCAGAAAAATACTCTTTGACTTTGATTTGACATTTGAAATGGGAACCTGTACATGTTGAGAATCAATCTTAGCAGCAAAACCAAACTCTTTAGGTGAAAAGACAAAGTTTGAAAGTGTTTGAAGTGTTTGAAAGCGTACACTGTTTCTACAGTGTTTCAATAACACTTTCAGAGTTTCAAATTTGGCAGTGTTCTTTCTGAAACCAAGTTTTGAAACTCTGCGAAAAAATGTTGAAACTCTGAAGACAGGAGGCGGGATTTGGTACCAACCTTCTCAGCCTATTGGTTGCTGAATAAGCTTATAGTCCAATGACATACAGTATCGTTTTTTTTCCCAGCCTGCCAAAACAATATTTACGCCTTCAATTTTTTCAAATCAGAGATTGGCCCTTTCAAAACTCAAGTTTCAACATCTCAACACTTTTTTCTAAATATATCCACACCAGTTTTCAGATCTCCATTTACAAGGTTTCAAAACTGGATAACAAAATTATACTGTGGGAGAATAGTGCCAAATTTTAAACTCTGAAAGTGTGTTGTTGAAACACTGTAAAAACAGTGCTGTAGTTGTAAAGAAGTGAAAGAAAGAAAAAAAGAAAAGAGAAGAAAAAAAGAAAATCTGCAGAGATTTGAAATGAAAATTCTAATACAAAATAATGTTTTCAGAGATTTGAATTTTTATTTCATCCTTTCAAAACATTATTTACACCTTCAAATCTTTTGTACGCTTTTAAAAATGGGGTTTCAAGCTTTCAACATTTTTTTCTTTCAGTTTTGCCTCATGGCAGTGTTTTAGCTCCATAATACTGCAGTAGGTGAAGTGTTAATTATGTACAGTAAATAATGAATGTGTATAATGTGGGAGGTGATACTGGACCATCAACAGTCAAAACAAGGCTGTTAACCCTTCTGGATGGCATTACTTTGTTTGTTCTAATAAACCAACTGGCTAACACTTAACACATTCCCTGGTAGTGTGTGACTGACCTTGATGAACATCAGACATCAGAGGCTGAGCATCTTTTCAATGCCATGCCGTACCAATTGCATTTAAAGATTCAGACTTTTTCAGCTTTCTAGGTTTATAGCAGCAGTGGACTCATCTCAGCTTGTAGACATTTTATCTATTATGCATTGTATTCCCTCCTATGTTTTTTTTTCTCTGGCTCCCTCCAAAATATTCAGATAACATTCACTGTTTAAATTCCAGTAATATCACACATATTAAAGAGGAGCACTTACAGACTTGCCTGTTAGAGTTGTAGAGAGGAACATGAGATGCTGCAGATGCAGATGATGCTAAACATGTGAGGTTAATGTAGTGAGGCTGAGGGTGTCATGTCTGCTGCCACAGGCTTAATCAAACAGACTCAAACAGAGCAGAAGTCCTGATTGTGTGCATGTGTATTTGTATGTTTATTGCATGGATAGATGGAAAATGGGTGACTAACTCAAATCTAACTCAGGCATAAGAAGTGGAATCAGTTATCAAACTGTGATGTGTGTGTGTGTGTGTGTTTGTTTTCCAAGGGATAATGGAATTCTTGCAGTAGTCTGTGGAAGACTCTTTGAGCGTGGAGATTTGTGGGGTTATGAGCTGTTGTTGGTGTTTAATCGAAATGCTGCTAGGTGGTGACAAGCTCAAGTCTCTTCACTATGAACTTGTCAAGGAGGAAAAAATTCAACTGCCAGCAATGGTTCTGGAATGAAGCGCCAAGTCAAAGTAACATGAGCTCTGTGTTTAAAGAAAGGATGAGACCAATCCTACATTTGTTTTGGCATCACAGTGTGTGAGCAACATTTGACTAATTGTTCCGGCATCCATCCTTCTGAGACATCTCAGGCGTGAATGTAAGTCAATATACAGTACAGATGTCTCTTGTCAGTGAGTTTATTTAAAGTTGCTCAAAGTCATCTTGAGTCATGAGCAAATATATGTTCAACTTTTTAGCCTATCCACCTTATTTTTCACGGATTCATAATTGCGATCAAAACAATAAAACACAATTTAACGATGACAATTGTTGTTGCTCTATTTATTAGGGCACCGGGCAATCGCACCGGGCAGCTGTTGGGACCAGCTGTGCCCGGGTTGTTCAAAACTGAAATCGGATAAGATCACATAATCAATCTGGTTCTAACCTTCACTTTGTGTCGTTCTAAACTTTTTATTAGGATCAGGATAACTTTGATTCAAAACAAAACAAAAAAATCAGATCCCAGCAGTTTGGTCATGTCCATGTCACGTCACTGTTTATTGTATGCTGTTTTTATCTCTCACAAAATGTCTTCCAATGCAGTTCTCTGCAAATGGCAAATAAAATGACTTTGACTTGGATTCAGGATGGATTTCAGGAACAAAGTGTGGGTTTTTTTCAGTATGCATATATTTGTTTCTATATTTTCTTTTTTCTTTATTTTCTCTGGATTTAGGATTTGGTATATATTCTCTCTTGTATTTCTCTTATGGAAAGCAGTTTTTTTCCCCTGTTTTTCTCTTTTTTCCTTTTAGTGGGGCGGATTAGCTCAATGTTTTGCAAAAATCGTTCACTTTGTGATAAAAGCATGAAATTTGGTGGATATGTTGGTGAATATATGTGAAACAAATCTGGATATTGGGCCACCTCAAAAGCGCCCCCTAGTGGCCGTGGCAGCCATTTGTTATGCAAATAAATGAATTATAAATAAATACTGCCCCTTTAATAATACCAACTGGTGATGTATTGTATATTGTTGGAAAGCCTGATTAGTCCCCTTTACAACGAGGTACAGCTTGTAAGGATTGTGCATTCATGGAATGAGCAACGGGGCTTTGGGTAGCGCCCCCAAAAACCTGCATTCCGTGTAGGGCAGATTAGCTCAATAAATCACAAGAATGGTGTGTTGTGTGATAGAAGAACAGCATTGGTGGATGTGTTGGTGGATATGTTTCAAACATTTTTGGTTTTTAAGGACATTTAAGATGTCTACTTCAGATTTTTGCTTGTTGCCCGGGTCAACCAATGTTCCATGGGAGTTTTTTGGCGGCCATTTTGAATTTATGTGTTCGAACGTGAAAAACGCCAATTTTCATAACTCCTAAACCAGACATCATACAAAGACAAATGAACACACTTTTTCTGATAATTATGACACCAGGAATCAATTGGAAAGGTCACTGAGATGGTAAAACCACTCTTTATCGGAGAAAAAGTAGTATTTTTTTATAAATTACTTTTTAAAAAGTTTGGAAATATTTTTTCATTACATAATTTCTCCCTTTTAATAATTCCGTTTGGTGCTGTCTTTTAGACTGATGGAAAGCCTGATTAGTCACCTTTCCAACGAGGTACAACTTGTAAGCGTTGTGCATTAATGGAATGAGCGACAAAACTATACATGTTGGAGCGACCAATTATTTTATACTAAAATACTACTTGAGAGTTAATTTTTCTCTGATAAAGAGTGGTTTTACCATCTCAGTGACCTTTCCAATTGATTCCTGGTGTCATAATTATCAGAAAAAGTGTGTTCATTTGTCTTTGTATGATGTCTGGTTTAGGAGTTATGAAAATTGGATTTCAGTGCAGACATAAATTCAAAATGGCCGCCAAAAAACTCCCATGGAACATTGGTTGACCCGGGCAACAAGCAAAAATCTGAAGTAGACATCTTAAATGTCCTTAAAAACCAAAAATGTTTGAAACATGTCCACCAACACATCCACCAATGCTGTTCTTCTATCACACAACACACCATTCTTGTGATTTATTGAGCTAATCTGCCCTACACGGAATGCAGGTTTTTGGGGGGCGCTACCCACACGTTTAGCCCCGTTGCTCATTCCATGAATGCACAATCCTTACAAGCTGTACCTCGTTGTAAAGGGGATTAATCAGGCTTTCCAACAATATACAATACATCACCAGTTGGTATTATTAAAGGGGCAGTATTTATTTATAATTCATTTATTTGCATAACAAATGGCTGCCACGGCCACTAGGGGGCGCTTTTGAGGTGGCCCAATATCCAGATTTGTTTCACATATATTCACCAACATATCCACCAAATTTCATGCTTTTATCACAAAGTGAACGATTGTTAGGCTAATCCGCCCCACTATTTCTCCCCCTTTTTTTCTAGACTCACATGTAATTAGTGGCCGATTCAAAGCAGGTGTGCACCTGCTCACAGGCTTCATGAGCCACTTCCTTTGCCACTCCACGCACTAGACTTGACAAAGGCCGAACGGGCCGAAACGTTGTCCAATCAAACAACTGGAGATGTGTGTGCGGCGTTCCTTTATGTCCAACTTTTATAGTCTAGCAAGCTTTTTGTGGAATTCATTGACTTGCAGATGTGAGGTTAGGTTAGGTGTTGTCAGATTTGAAGTCTGAAATTGGATTAAAAATGTGGGGAAACCCCAGGTTTAACTTGATGTCTGACATAGATCAGGGATAAAGCTGTTCAAGATTTTAAAGGGATAGTTCAACATTTTGCCAAATTTGCCTATTGCCGTAATCCCTAGGCTCATTAACTTTATTAATCATCGGTGCATGTTGTTTTAAAATCTGCAGGGCAGAGACGTGAGCTGCTCAGTGAACAGTACAGGTAGAGGTTTCACTTAGAAAATTGTGAGGGATGAATTGCACTTCGATGTAGAAAGAATGCATTTGGAGTGGTACCATGAATCCAACAGGACGTCAGTGATTTTCAATTTAGCAATTCAGCTCTGACTGCCTTTTTCACTCTTATGTTGGTAAAAGTGGTACTGCAGTATACAAGTGAATACGAGTTATGTCTTTCTAATCAAAATACAAAGTTTGCAACAAAGCTTGTTGGTATATCCTTTGATTTTTAAGCTATTGAGTTGAACAATACATTAACATGTCCAGTCAGCTGCCACAAATATCAGGTGCACAGAATTTCACCAAATTTAGTGAGTAGCCTATAGTCTTTTAGGTCTAACAATTTTATTTTCATTCTTAGAACTTAAAGCAGATATCAGCGGAATGTTTTTGTTAATATAAGTCCTAAATAGGAGAGAGAACGGCATGAAGGGCTGTGTGTGCAGCCAAGGGATGCGCGTGAATGTGGTGACGTAGGGACGAGGACCAATAGATGCCTGACGAGGGCGGGGGCTGCTAACTCATGGTGCGTTCATGGAAACTCGTAACTTGTGTTTTTCCTTCCTGTGAAGTCATACCAGTTCGATCTGGTACGAGTTCAGGGGTCTGAAGTTACGAGAGGCCGTTATAGTGACTTTCACAGGCAACAGGACGGTAAAAACACGAGTTACAGGTTGTCTCATTCGTAGTTTGACTTGAAACGGTTTCAAAAGCCTGCCTTGAACGCAGCATCAGCCAAAACGGCCGAACCGCTGATATCTGCTTTAACATTATACTGTAACAAACACAAAACTGCTGTGAAGTGAAGATGAAAAGCCACCAGAGCAGAGCTGCATCTAAATATTTTCCTAACAGAATATGAGATCCATTTTGAAGGAGAAGAGTGAGTGCTCCAGCATTACAAGCCTTCACCTCAAAGCCAGTATTTAGTGTCTCAGCTGGGCACTCAGATGTGCTGTAATTCAGTCCCATTACTGGCTCGTATGTCACCTTCCGTCCTGACAGAGGACGGTACAAGCCAAGTCAAGCATGTACAGCCCAGTCACAATGCCGCCTTGTCTCCATATGTTGTGATTCCTAACAATCAAAATTGGCAAGAATGTCAGAATTTTCTAAAAAAATAAATAAATAAAAAAGTCTATGCATTACAAGCAACGTGTTGTTTTTTATCAGTGTTGGTGCTCAGGTGATCAGCATCCTCCACGTACATCCTGGTGGCCCACTGTGTTCAAACTGACGTCTCTTCTCTTTCTCTTTTTGTCCCCTTTTAGAATTGGATACCAACTTCCCATATTTGTTGGTTTCTGCATCATGTTCCTCTCCACCATCAGTAAGTTCCAGCTGAGCCTACTTCACTATCACAAATACAGAAAGCTTTCATCCCTTGTGACGTTTCTTTGTTTATATTGATGTTGTTCTCACTGTTGTGAAGTGTTCGCCTTTTCATCGAGCTACGCTCTGCTGTTTCTGGCCAGATCACTTCAAGGTGTGGGCTCCTCCTGCTCCTCTGTGGCTGGTAAGACCTCCCCCTGTCTCTTTCCACCATACAAGAACATTTTGGCAACTATTATGGCAACCTTTATTGAACAAGTTATTTTTAGAACTGTTCTAAAGTCTATTTTCAGACTTTAGAAACACACATCAGAAGTTTTGCATTAATTTCCCTCTAAAACAACTCTGTCGTGTAACGTTCTGTTATTAACTCATGGTGTGGTGAAAGTGCAGGTCACAACTTGTCCACCAGAGCGTTTTGGAGTTGTTGGATTGTGTGTTTGATGAGTTTGATGAGGGAAACCAAGAAATTCAGAGCCCCTTGAGCGTAGCTCTGAGCAGCTCACGGTTCTGCTCCGCCATTCAAATAATAGTTTGCACTGACATTTAAAGGTAACAAACCGACTCCTAAAACTGTAGGGATTATAACAATGGACCAATCTGCCAAAATGTTGATCTATCCCTTTAACATAAATCCACTGCAATTAGTATAATAAATATTTGCTTTTGTATGACTGATATAGGTGATGTGGTGCCACACTGTATACAGGAATAAATATAGATTGTACATCCACTGTTCGCTGCTCTTACCTCACCCTGTCTTATTGTAGTGTCACAGTTCTGTAACTGCCCTGGTGTTTGTGACTCATCATCTGTACATGCGTGTGGTTTCAGGCATGGGAATGCTCGCTAGTGTGTATACAAATGATGAGGAGAGGGGTCACGCCATCGGCATCGCCCTGGGAGGTCTGGCTCTTGGAGTGTTAGGTAGGTGTGTGGTTCAACCATGCTTGAAGAGGTGACACACCTCCAGCTCCTCAAGCATGGTTATCCAAGGTTCCCTGCATAAAAACATAATTGTACAAACAAAGGAATGATTCACAGGATCCACATCTGCGCACATCTGTCCATGGTTAATTAAATGCTATAGTTTCTACCTATTGAGGGTTGAATAGCTAACCAAAAATGAAATATGTCATTCTACAACTATTCAGTGTAAGATAATGAAAGTGAAACTCTTTCAATTGTGGATACAAATCGAAAAGTAATAGGGCATTGGCAACATGTGGCAGCAAGTCCTCGTAGATCATTGACTTTGTTTTCAATCAGTCACAAGCAGAGCCTGTAGCTGCAGGAGTTCAGGCCCAGGTTCAGGTTGTCAGCACATCTCACCAGACTGGCTCCACTATGTGGACTTTCCCATGAAGAAAAATAAGACACTTGATCTGTTGTATGCAAAGATCAAGGAGGCTCACACTGCTTCAACTGTTCCACCACCTGGAAGATCAGATCATGGTCTCGGTCATCTTCGTCTTTTCTTTCGTTCTTTTTTCTTTTGTTTAAACTTTGTTTTTTGAGCTTTGTTCAGAACAGAACAGGGACATACAGAAACTCGGAACAGAATCCCCATCCCATCTCCCACCCCAATAATAAAAAGAATAATAATAATAAAGAGTTAATCTACAACATTTTATTTGAACTATATATATATATATATATAGAGAGAGTAAAACTTATCCCCGCAGGAAAATTCAGATGTCAGAGATACAGATAACAACTGCTACACTTCCAGATTCATCCAAATGAGCTCGACCTAACACAGAATAAAGACAGCACAGGGACGGACCATCACATAATAATAAGTTAAAATAAATTAAAGTGCAGATGTAAAGTTGGAATAAAATTAATCGTAAAATCGTGCATGTGACTGTGTGACTGTGTGCCTAAGTTAATTCATTCAAGAGGAGGGGGGGGGCATGTTATAAGTGCTACAAAAAAAATCATTAGAAAGTCGAAAGTTGGGTTGTAATCTGAATAAAGTGAAGCCAGTAGCCTAGTTGTCCTTATTAGATGTTATAAGGTTGCCAGATCTTACAGAATTTGCAGATGAACCTCTTAGTCCTGATCCATAATGTGTGGGATGGAGGGATGACATCTTTCCATTTCAGAAGAATTAAGCGGCGATCAAGGAGTGTACAGAGAGCCAGAAAGTCACACTGGGAATTGTTCAAACTGTAAACAACTGAGGGCATTCCAAAAAATGATGGGGCAGAGGGCTATAAACACCTCCAGGACCTCAGAGAGCGTTTTAAACATAAATCCAGTAGGTCATCGTCAGCTTGAAGCAGCTCCAAAACATTTGAGGATGGGCTCATTTTACAACCATTGCGAGCTGGATCTACAGTATGTCTTGGATCTCTCTGATGACTTCACTTTGGTCCAGTGACCCTGATGCAATATTTTGCACAATAGTAGTCAGTGCCCTGCACAAATAGGGGAAGTGTGGACTGTTTGTAATACAGTGTTGCATAGTTTTTTCTTCAGTCTTTGTACAAACCCTGCGTACTGAGACACCTGCTCATTCAGGGACTGGATTCCAATTGGAATGAGCTGCTGGAGTCACAAGAACATAATAACAACAATGGCAGACTACATTAACTCCTGTGTGGGCTCTGTATTACCAACAAGGACTGTACACTAGTTTCCAAACAACAAAAGTAACATGAAGGAAAAGTAGGTCTTCAGGGATGGAGAGTACTGTGTTATGTTCTTTGATTTCTCAAGTGTATCAAACACCATCCAGTTGCCCATTCACCAACTCAAAGGGATGAAGGCTAACCCCTGCTTCCTGTTCTGGACTGTGGATTACTAACAGAGGGGTGTCAGGACGGCAGCTAACATCTCCACCACTGACCAGTTTGTCTTCCACAGTTGGACCTCCGTTCGGCAGCGTGATGTACGAGTTTGTCGGGAAGACTGCTCCTTTCCTTATCCTGGCATTCCTGGCTGTGTTCGATGGAGGTAACGTTACAAGCTTTATCACATGTCGTATGTTTTTAGTGTTACTAGTGCAAATGCTTGTTTCTTAGCTCACAGCAGCATGAGTTTGACTTGTGTGTGTGTATGTGTCTTGTCAGCTCTGCAGCTGTTTATTCTTCAGCCAACCAAGGTGGAACCAGAGGTGAGTTTGTTAATCATGATGACTAATTTCCTGAAGGTTTCTTCTCTTCTTCTTCTCTCTTCATTAACATGGCATTTACAGCTGCAGAGCGTTGTAAAGACTCTGTAACGGCCTTTTTTTTCTTAATTAGACATTAAATAGAAGAAGCATGGAGAGAAATGGCTTTAACATTCATCCAAGAAAACAATAACACTCAGACAATGAAAGAGACTGGATCCAAACGACTGACTTTAGACTGCATTAACAGAACCAGAATGACAGCAACAAAAGAAATAGTTATTCATTGACATAATCCTTCATCGCACCAATTCTTTTCTTTGACTGTTGAGTTAATGGGCATCATTATCTACTGTATGGCTGCAGGGTGTTTGAAATGTAGTTGGTGCATACAGTGTGTGTATATGTAAATATGTAAATAAGATTAATTTTCATATGAAATATCTGTCCATAACGTTGGGCCTCAGTGGATAGGAGGATATTATGACACACATCCACAGACTGGTTGCCCATCAAGTTGGAATAATTTTGTTTTCAGACGCACTCCTCTTTTTATTCCTATATTAAAGCAGATATCAGCGGTACGGCCGTTTCAGCTAATGCTGCGTTCAAGGCAGGCTTTTGAAACTGTAAGTTACAGCTTCAAGTCACAACTACGACTCTGTAGCGTTCCAGGCAACCTGTAGCTCGTGTTTTTACCGTCCTGTTGTCTGTGAAAGTCACTATAACAGCCTCTCCTAACTTCCGACCCGTGAACTCGTACCAGATTGAACCGGTATGACTTCACAGGAAGGAAAAACACAAAGTACGAGTTTCCTTGAACGCACCATGATAATTTGCACACACAGTTTTCATGCCGTTCTCTCTCCTCATTGGATAACACTTGTATCCCACAAGGAAAATTTTCTCCTCGGTTTACAGCAGAGAAGAGTGACGGAGAGACTCGTGTTACGGCTGAAACACTCCATGTAAGTGATTGTTGACGGAAAATAGGACTATTTAGGACTTATATTAACAAAAACATTCCACTGATATCTGCTTTAAAGGTTGATTGTGGTTGAATTTTCACAGTGATATATTTGGAAGAGATTGGTCAATAAAGTCTCAAGAAGATTATATACACAAATAACATTGTCATAATCATTTCATGAGAATATTTTTTTCCAACTTTATAGGCAACAGTGTATAAAACACCAACCATGTGTTTGATTATAAGATAAGACCTGCCTGTCTTTACTCGTTTGATGTTGATGATTTGACATGTGAATACTGTTTCATAATCTCTAATCCAGTTTACTCTGTCATACATTTATGAGGATGTTATTTTATGGAGAATGAATAGCGCCTCACAGATGGTGCAGTGAGCTCATTAGACACAACAAAACTGCTAATGGAAGCTGGGCCAAGAGGAGAGTCTCTCCCTGGTCATTAGCGGATTCCTTCACCTTTTCACCATCCATCCCTGGCATGTCCAGCAGCGTGGTTAATGAACAAACAAGGTGCATCAGGCACACAGCGTTACTGTCTATAGTACGCAGGAAATCACATTTATTACTGTGTAGCGACACAGACATATGGCCCTGCTTTACAAGTGGCACAAAGAGTAGAGCAAGTGTGTTTGCTAGGATCAAACTGTGCCTCTCTGTACACCCATTCATCTTGAAATGAGGTTTGCACAGTAAATACACACCTGACCAACAAAACCAGGTCTTAAGTCAGTAGATCTGTGCTGCTACTTCACTGAATAGCTGTAATCAGCTCATTGACCTGCTCGGTCCTTATTTGCCCCTGCTGTTGGCAGTTGGCACTGTGCAATTTTAGCCAGTTTTTGACCCAGTCTTTGAGCTGTATGAGACGTTTCAGAATTTCAACTTTGCTGGGTGTCATCTGTTGTTCAGTGGGATCAAGGACCAATCATCTGCTCCTGATGAATGTCTGACATCAGAGCTAAATCAATAGAAAATGAAGTTTAGCGATGGTTTGCGTTTAAGTCATGTGGCTTGATGTAGCTGGTTTAACATTAAAGGGATAGTTCACCCAAAATTCAAATTTCACTCATTATCTACTCAACCTCATGTCGACTAAGGGTTGGGAGAAGTTTCAGAGTCCTCCATCACTTCTCTGAGTTACAGCAGGGCTCAGCGCAACACTGCATTGTCATATGACGGTAGCGAATGGGGCTCACTTTTCTTTGTCCAAAAAGACACACCAAAAAACATCCAAATACCTCCATACTGCTCGTCTGTAATGTCGCTCTTGTATTGAAGCCTCAACATGAGAAATTGTTTAGAAAAAAATTAAATACAGTAAGTCTATGTTTTAAGCTTGTTTGTAGCGGAAGCTCCCAGTGTCTCAGTTCACTGCTCTGCCAGTGCACAGACACAGGCAGGGTGTCAGTGCAAATCATGCAAGATTTGAGACTGAGACACTGAGAGTTTTTTTTTTCTGCAGCACTGTATAAACATCTGTTTTTGTCCCTAACCTCCACAGAGTCAGAAGGGGACACCACTGCTGACCCTAATGAAAGACCCATATATTCTGATTGCAGCTGGTAAGAAAATAACAGCAGCTCAGTAAATTTGTGGTAACCTCAGTCTGGAGAAACATCAGAGGATACTGCCTTTTTTATGGTTTATGATGAAATTTTACAATACAAACAAGTCAAGTCAAGTCCAGCTGCAAGCAAGGCTTATGAGTCTTACTTAGTCTAATTTCAACTCTACTGTACCTGCAGGAGCTTCCAACTGTGGTGCACAATAGATGCTGTGCATAAGCCTTTTATCACAAGTAGGAAACAATCCCACTGTTAGATTCTATGTAGGTGGATGGAGTTTTAACAGTAGCACACAACTAACACTGTGTTGACTTATTTTGTCTTTTACAGGTGCCATTTGTTTTGGAAACATGGCCATAGCCATGATGGAGCCAACGCTGCCAATCTGGATGATGGAGACCATGTGTGCCAGGAAGTGGCAGCTAGGTATTTACAGAGTTCTGTTCACACTATGTAGTAACACTGAAAATACAACATGCACACAGAAAGTTGTTACATTTACACACACAAACATTCAGATAGTGCCACCTGCAGAAGGCCCCATTCATTTAATTGCAAGTAAGATGGTGATTTCTTGACAAAAATGCATTCAGAAATAATTTAAGGCTATGTATGCTGGTACAGCTTGTTTTCCAGACATACAGAAGTTGCTGGAGCCAAGATAGTTATGGTTCAAACAGTGTGAACCATGATTTCAGTCAGACATTTCACTTTAAAGGGAAACTATGCAAGTCCGGTCCAATCCAACAACTCCAAAACGTTGTGACCTGCACATTCCCCACGCTATGAGATAATAATGGAACGTTACGAAACAGAGCCGTTTTCAAGGTAAATGCAGAGTCTTCTTGCTGAAAAATTGTCCCTGAAGGCAACACGCATCAGTGGTTTTGCATGAATTTACCTCTAAAACAACTCTGTCTGGTAACGTGCAGGTCACAACTTGTCCACGACAGTGTTTTGGAGTTGTTGGATTGTGTATTTGATGAGTTTGATGAGGGAAACCAAGAAATCCTCTGTAGCTTAGCTCTGAGCAGCTTTCCGCTCGGCCATTCTAAAAATAGCTACTGACTATAGCGATTATGGCAATGGGCCAAATTGCCAAAATGTTGAACTATCCCTTTAACAAGAACACATGTGATAGTGATAAACCTCAATATTTGATTATATCAGCAACAACACAGCAGCTTGAGAACAGAGATATTTGAAGGTTTTGAAGTTGACAGTGAGCTGCTTTGATGTTGCCATCTTGTCAGTACCTGAGAACAAAGAGCTCGCGGCTTATCACAGCTAATCCAAAACTGGGCAAAGAGGAATGTGTGTGTGGAGCCGAGATTTTGGTGCATGCCAGCCTGTGGCAAGTGTTCACTCACCCACCTGTCGGTTAAAGCCACACACCATCAATTATACATAACTGTAAGTCTTACAATTAAATGAAAACAATGGGCTCTATGCACAGCTCCACTACTTCCTGAATGTAAGGCACTCCTTTATTCCCTGTCTTACATTATTGGACACACTGATTAATCCAGGTGTGTCTGACCATTGTGACTACTCAGACACACCTGGATTAATCAGTTTGTCCAATAATGTAAGACAGGAAATAAAGGAGCTGCCTTAAATTCAGGAAGTAGTGGAGCTGTGCATAGAGCCCATTGAGTTATGTAGCTACAGTACCAGCCACAATGGAGGAGGGACTTATCTGTAGGGACTAAAACTGCTTCTGTATCGGACTTTAAACATGTTTATTTCTGCTGTAACGCTGATATTTTAACATGGGAGTCTATGGGGACTGACTCATTGCTCCAGTGGCCATTCAAAGTCAGTGCAGTTTCTGCTTCTCCATTTTTCAGCCTCAGAGATTGGTTGGTCATCACAAGGAGACGAAGGTGGACAGGCCATCTGCTGTACCTGGCACTATGTCACTAGGCCGATGCATGTGTGGGCCGGTCAGCAGGTGTTTTGTTTCTTTGTTTCTTTGTTGTTTTTTGCCACAGAACTGGTTGTCCCTGCATTGACTTACTGTTTGTAGAGTTGCTATTCACTGATAGGCTGTCAGTCACCCAGTTGCTGGGTGTGGTGGGATGGTGATACTTGAGTTGGCAAAACTAATGAGCCATGTGACTGCTGAAAAAAATATACTTGTGACTGAAGAGGCTGCAAGAGAGTTGTACTGTACTAGCTGGTGGTGTCAGACAGTTGTGTTGTGGTTGGATGGCCTGAGCCTGTTATGCCAAGGCTGATTTTTCTTTTTCACACTCCATGCAGAGAGAGGCTCTCAGCACAGGAGCAGACTCATCACTGGATTTCCTGCCAGAATCTAGATTGTTAATTCAAATCCAGTATCAGAACTTTGACTGCCCTTGTGGATCATGCTGGTGCTGATGCTGTTTACACATTGGAATACCAAAAGGATCAGTAGGCTACAGCAGTGCAGCATGTGATCTTCACACCGTTCCTCTTTAAACCACTTCACCTCACTTTTCCTGCTGCTTGTTTTTTGGGGATTTTCTTTTTTTTTCACAGGGCATTCTTTTTTAAATGTAGGCCTATGCTCTGCCATGGTGCCATATCAGCAACTTACAGCACTTCCTCAAATTTTGTGAGAGCACTTAGTGATGAAGGAGGTGTCACACAGCAGCCATGTGCAGAGCATGGAGCAGTGGGCACTAACTGTAAACAGTGGTAGACATGGTAAACTTTTCCTGTCTCTACCATTCATTCTACATAAATCTGTGTTGCCCTGACAACAGGCCTAGATCAAATTTAAAGAAGAAAAATCTAAATCATCAACAGTACAATCAAGTGAACTCAGTTATCCTCCTCCACCACACAGGGCTCAACGTGTAATCTCAATTACTCGTCCAATAAGAGGTTCCTCTTCAGCACCCAGGCCTTCCACACACAATGCCCCCACCCACGCACACACAATGCCCCCACACACACACACACAATGCCCCCACACTCATATGAGATTATCAGAAGATGACGGGAATCTGCAGCTTGTGGATTCCTATGGGTTTATCTGCAAACACTCACAAATCACACCCCCATCATCCATCATAGGTTTCCACTGCTCTCACATCACAAGGTGGAGATCGTAGGTTTCCTGTTACTGGCTCAGAGCAACACACACACACACAGAAACACACACCTTCCTGTTATTGTACGATCTGACTCCAAATGGTCTGTTACACTTGGAGGAACACATGTACTCTTATTTCAAACAACAGTCAATGCAAGTCAGGGCAAAAATATCCAGCACTCTGACAATCATTTTCTCCACAGACATAGTTCAC
Organism: Decapterus maruadsi; assembly: GCA_030347415.2. Taxonomy (NCBI): domain Eukaryota; kingdom Metazoa; phylum Chordata; class Actinopteri; order Carangiformes; family Carangidae; genus Decapterus; species Decapterus maruadsi. Next base: position 25,814,408 of record CM064892.1, on the reverse strand, counting down.
TATGCAGATGCAAACATCAAATGTACTGAACTTTAAAGGGCTATTTCAACATTTTGGCAAATTCTCCTATTGCCATAATCTCTATAGTTTTAGGAATACGTTCATTACCTTAAATTGTCGGTGCAAGCTGTTCGTGATTCGAGATCGGCAGGGCAGAGACGCGAACTGCTCAGCTAACGTTACAGAGGCTCATGGTATTTCTACATTTCCCTTATCAAACTAAATACACAATCTGCACAAAATGCTCTGGTGGGCAAGTTGTGACCTGCACATTTGCCACACTTTGAAATAGTAGCTAATGTATGTGACATGAAGCAAATACTAGGAACTACTTTCGTTTTTGAAGTCACACTGCCAAGCAGCCGTGTCTGGAATGTACTACTGGCTACGCATTTGCCTCCAAAACAACTCTGTCTCATAATGTTCTGTTATTATCTCATAGAGTGGTGAATGTGCAGGTCACAACGTGTCCACCAGAGCGTTTGAGTTGTTGGATTGTGTATTTGATGAGTTTGATGAGGGAAAGCACTGTGCAGAGCTCACATCTCTGCCCCGCCGATCTAAAAACAGCTTGCACCCACAATTAAAGGTAATGAACCTACTCCTAAAACTATATGGATTACGGCAATATACAAATATGCCAAAATGTTGAAAAATGTAGAAGAATAACTGACCATATTGGCTCTTGTCTGCGTTGTGCAGCTTTGTAAAACCAATTCAAAAACACAATATGTCTGAGAACACAACTTACTAGTTGCTCAGCCTGTGATTATGAACACTGACAGTGACATTTAAAAGGCAGAGCATCCTACCCTCCCCCTCCTTACAGTCAGGTCCTCCAAGGTAAGGTCAATAGACCTGAAGGAAATGACTGTCAATTTTTTGTGAAAACAAATCACTTAGAATTTAGTGGAAGTACTTTGTCTAATTTTCTCTAGTTATTACTAAATAAAATATTCCAATCTGCAATTAATTAAATAATAATAATAATTCATTTAATTTAGATAGCGCTTTTCAATAACCCAAAGACGCTATAATTGCATTTCTTTTGTCACATTTAGATAATATGGGTTTCTTACTTGGTGTCTTGACTTTGTGCAGGAGCATCACTCCTATTTTCTGACAGAGGCTTCTTCAGGTTTCTGCTGTTATTGGTTTGTTTCTCCAGGACGCTGTATATGAAGTCTAGATCAGATAGAAGAGGATGAAGGGGAACAGGATATGAGGGTGTCATATCCTGGCAGGTGCAAAGCATAAGTCTTCATTACAGACAATGGAAGATGTACAGCAGCTCAGTAATGAGGCTCTGATAGAGATCTGTTTTTGCCCACACCTTCATTCTCTCATCTGTGTGTGTGTGTGTGTGTGTTGGGTCCAGGCGTTGCTTTCTTACCAGCGTCCATCTCCTATCTTATTGGAACCAACATCTTCGGCACGTTGGCGCACAAGATGGGGAGGTAGGGAGGGAAATGATCCTTATCTACCTTCTCTCTCTTTCTCTCTCTCCCTCTGTGGACGTGGCGTCTGTTTCCGCTGCTTTAAATGAGTTTCCCCTGTTTGTGAGGCTGCCTTTATTAAAACCTTGATGATACAGAGCATCATCCTTTCTGTGTGCATGTCTCCTTTTCTAATGCACATTTGGCTTCTTTGTTCTTTTGTTGTTACGTGTCACAATTTATTTAAACTGTTATGCAACTACAGTTAACCTCTTTACAGCTTTCAGTGTATTGCCTCATGATACCTGCACATTAATTTGTGGATCAGCTTGTTTGGAAGTCTTTTGAGATTCCTTTCTGTGTCCTTAGTAATGATGAATTAATAATGATAGAATACTAGGCCAAAACAGCTGAAATCATTGAATGTACTTTTGACTGGAGTTAGTTAGTTTTCAGTTTATTTCGGACAAAGAAATAAGAAATAATCCAGTAATGGACAGACATAACAAATAAATACTTTACAAAGACAATAAAATAATGAAAATGAAAATAATTTGATTTTTTTTTCTTATCCGAAAAGGAGCGAGAAGAAGTAAAACATATTTACTCCCACCCCCTATTCTTAATTAGCTATCAAGCTTCATTGTCATTATAATCTATATACAATAAATTAATTTACACGTTTATTTAGCTGGATTGATTCTAATATATGAAGACTAATCTTTATCTCACTAATATATAGGCATATACATATACAAACACATATACAAAAGACAAACTGAAGGTAACACCAACAAAGCAACAAATAAAACTAAGTGGGTAAATACCCATTTAGATAAATAATAAGCACCTTGTGGTTGTCAAACACCCCTCATATTGAAAATCATTTCTTTGTACTTCTGTTTAAACTGGATTATGTTTGGACATTGTTTTAACCCCACATTCAAACTGTTCCATAGTAAAATGTATGTTTTTCATGAGATGACGCTGACCATATTCTGTCTCCTACAGATGGCTGTGTGCTCTGATTGGAATGGTGGTGGTTGGGATCAGTGTAATATGTGTAAGTACGAGGCGCAGGACTCCACCATATGTGGGTTTTTAAAGGTTGGAGCCAGTGTTTGTGTTTTTTTAAAGGCTGAACATCAGATTCTCCCTCTGGGCTGGTGAAGCAGGCAGTCTGTTCATTACTCTCCAATCTCATTGTGGCGTCACAGTGATTCAGACTCTAACAGCAGCCGGCTCCTCTCCTGCGTCTGTGTCTGTCTGTGTGTTCCAGGTGCCGTTTGCTAGAGACATCTATGGTCTGATTCTTCCTAACTTCGGCGTCGGCTTTGCCATCGGTACGTCTGCAGCACTGAACACAGAGCTCAGCAAACACCATGCTCCACAGGTGGTGCATAAGTTCATCTGTGTAACTCCTATGTGTTCCAGGCATGGTGGACTCCTCCATGATGCCTATAATGGGTTACCTGGTGGACCTGCGGCACGTGTCTGTGTATGGAAGTGTGTACGCCATCGCAGATGTGGCTTTCTGCATGGGATTTGCTTTAGGTAAGCATGTGATCTGAACGGGGCCACCCCTACATTCCTCAGGTCCCATGTTCTCCACTTATGGGACCAGGGAACATAGAACCCTATTTTTTAGAAAAGGATCCTATGTTCCCTGCTTTTCCCCAAAAGGACCCGGGGAACATGCAATTTTTGTACCCATACCTGGAAGTGGAGTTGTGACTTTGCAGATTTTTGCCTATTTTTGAGTGAGAAGTTGAGTTGTGACTTTGAGTGAGAAGTGGAATTGTCCCATTGGTTGGTTTAGGCAATGAAGGAAGGAGTTAAATTTAGTAAAAAGACCAGGTTGAGGTTAGACAGGCCAGATAGATAGAGAGAGTCCAGATAAGTAGAGAGAGTTAATCGACAAGCAACAGTGGGGAACATACTGTAGGACTCTTTTTTTTTTAAAGGTTGAAAGGACATAGAACCCTTTTTCAAAAAGAGGGTCCTATATTCCCCTATAGGGGAACATTGGTATGCTCCCATCTGAACAATGACAGAGCCTGAACCCTGGTTTTTTATTTGTCCCAATAGCATGTGTTATCTACGGAAGCGTATTGCATTCACTTGAATTAAAAAAAAAAAAATCTCGTTTTCTGAGTAATTTATCTTTTGGTCTGTTGCCCCATCTTCAACCTTCTACAGTACTGTATACCGTACCGGGTCATTTAAGGCATGTGATTAGTTACACACAGGGTCTGATACTCCTGTTATCTTTGAGACTTAGCAGGGAAGGAGTAGACCATAGACTTTTATAGTAAATGAGGAATAGACGAAAAACAGAAAAAATCACTCAAAGAAAAACAGGATTATTTAGAAAAACAGGAAAAAAGATTAGTAAGAAAAACAGAAAAATATACCTCGAAAAACAGACCAAAAAATAAATTACTCTGAAAAACCGGATTTTTTAATTTTTTTAGTCAAGTGAATGCAATACGCTTCCATAGTTATCACTGCAGGGGTCATAATGACAGAAACAGAGAAAGGCCATGTTCTTTACTGTATCCTGATAACATCTCACTGCCCAGACAAATGAGTGTTTTTTTCTGAACAGACATTATCTTGGGTAACACCGTGTTATCTCTGGGTAACAAACTCTTTTATCTCCTCTTAACATGTAATTATCTGGTTATCTCAGGATAATAAAAACAATTTTCTTCCTTAGGATTTACAAACAAGCTGTGTAATCTTTTAGATGATGGGATTTATTGAAGTATGGCTTGTTCTGGCTTCCGTATATAATTTATATTTATCATATAAATGTGTTCATTTATGATTTCTTCATATATGTATTTATAATCATGTAATTATTATTATTACACAGAAAAAATACACTGTGTTCTGAGGTGATTAAAAAAAATGTATTTGCACATAAAAAACAAAACAGTAAACAGCTCAGATAGGGTAGAAGGTGAGGTCAGAAACCAAAAGGAGTCTTATGGAGTGATACTACCCAGGTTTTACCAATTACTATTATAAAGAAAACAATTTAAAAAATATATGATTATAATGGCATACAACTGAATACATGAAAAAAAGAAAAAGGGAAAAGAGAGAGCGAAAGAAGAGAAAAAACAAAAGAGTAAAATGTAAAGGAAAAAACACAATCCAACAGTTGCATAACGAAAGACAGTACGACAAAATACTGTGGTGATAGTTTCTTCTTAAATGTTGCTAAGGAGGCACTTTCAGCCAGTTTATGATGTTCATTCCACAGTTTGATCGTGTGTTATCCTCTGTTTGACTGACAGCGAGGGTAATGTAGGTGCTCTGCCTGTTAAGTTTGATGTGAGTGTAAAATGGAATTAGTGCGAAAGTGGTGCTGAAAATGGTTTGGTAATTTGTGGCTTTGGGGAATTGCCTTGTGGTAGATATAAATGAAGATCTGAAAAAGGTTTATGTCTTTAATTTGGAAAAGGGTGGAGAGAATGGAGCCCTAGAATCTGCCTTTGTAGCGTATCTAACAAAGGGTTTTAGGAGTAAGTGAATGGTATGAAGGTTGGTGAGTGACTCAGTCAGGTCAGTATGTTTAGTTTAGTTCAAATACAATGGAATGGGCAGGACAAGGCAGTTTGATTTATTTCCTGAACATGATCAGAAAAATTTCCTGTTAATGACCTCATTATTATCCTGTTTTTACTTACTACTATACTAAATAAATACTAAATATTACCCGACCTACATATTACCATAAACAGTATTATCTATTGACATTATGCCATTCCTGTGTAGCCTAATATAAACTGAAATATAATATACAGTAGATTTAATGATATAATCTATCTGTTTCCCTGTTATGGGTACTTGTGTAATGACTGCTAATTATTTTCTTTATTAAGATATTAAATGAGAATATTAGTATCCTATTCAGCAGATTGTTAAGTTGTAATTATTAGGTTATTAACTCTGTTTTTACGAACTACTCATCTTGTTATTACTAAACTGCAATGTGAACCACACTAAACCAGTACGATGTGTCCTGTGATGGTGCAGGTCCGTCTATAGGAGGATCTATAGCTGAGAGCATCGGCTTCCCATGGCTCATGACCATCATCGGAGTGGTGGATATTTTATTTGCTCCACTTTGCATCTTTCTCAGGAATCCACCAGGACAAGAGGAGAAAATTGTAAGATTCAAACCACACTCAAACATAGTCGAACCAAAACACACACACACACAGACGTTATGATGCTGCTCTGTTTTCTCTGGTATTGCTCCAACTAGGGCCGTTGGATAGGGGAGAAAGGTGATATAATTCTAGGGGCCCAGTGACCATAAGGGCCCACAAAAAACCCCAGTACTCTAATCTTTGTATGACTGAATTATCCTGCATAAGACCTTGACTAATACTCATAGTAATGCTGCATTAGCATCAAAACAAAGTAGGCTAAATAAAAAATTATAAAGCCTAAGAAAAAAAATAGATCTATTTATTTAAAATGGTAACAGAACAAAAGAAAGCAACGAGGCTGGGAGACGAAGCCCCTGCTGGCAGCCGGAGCCTTTTGCCGGAGACACCGGGCCCAGGTGCCTCATCATAATTAGACGCCGCCCCTTGCACAGCAACTGCAGAGGAGACAAACAGACAGACAACAAAAACCAAACACCCTGGCCAGTGGACCTGCCAGGCAAGGGCAGACCAGGGGCCGTAACACTAAGAAAAAAAAGTAGAAAAGTCAGTCATACTTTAGTATTCTTTCAGAGGCCCCAGAATTCCTAGCAACGGCCCTGGCTCCGACATGTGGTTCTGTCAACCTGAAACAGTGGATTACATCCACATCCATGTCGAAATTGAACAGAGACTGTGCAGTGAGAAGTCGTGATCCCTATAGACCTGTGCATTGTATAAAAAGGACCAACACCCTGGTTTAAAACCAACTGACATCTTTTTATTCACAACTCTCTCAACATGTTTCTTGAAATACTGCACTACAGTAACATACACAATAGTGTCGTCATGGTTATCCTAATAAACACACAAAAATGACTCTCAGGTTTACAAACTAAAACCACTTGGTCAGGTCTCACTGGAGGACAGTTTTTTCATTTAAATCTCAAGGTTTCATAATATCAAATAGACTGACACTGATCTAGACCTCAATTCTGAGCCCCTGAGATTTATATAAAACAAGGCTGAAAAGAAAGGGACGACCAGTCTTAAACTTTATAATCATCACCACCAGAGAAAACAGCAGTAACAACAAGTAAACAACAAACAATTCTGAAAAATTAAGAGGAACAATTCTTATTGTTCACGACAGCCATTGTCACACTGTATTGTAGGATGGACATTCTACCTTTGTCAGACATGTAGTATGGTGATGAGGTACAGCTGAACTACTATTACACAACTTTATAACCAGTGTTTGCAATTTACACATGCTTACACTAGCCTAAATCAATGATAGATAGATAGATGTACTGTCCCAATCACGCAAATGTTAATAAAAAGGCTTGTGTGTGGCAGAATGAACACTCTCCAATGTTTGTATTTTCAGGCCATTTTGATGGAATCCAACTGCTCAATGAAGACGATGTCCTACTCCACACAAGGGACACACTATCAGGGTGACAACATGGAACCAGAATATGACGATTATGATTAACAGTCCACCAGCGATGCAGGTTTAAATCCTTCAGAGGATCTATTTTGTTGTACAAAAAAAATGGGAACACAAAAAAAAATAGCAATGAAACAACAGCCAAGATTTTTCCATGTGAATGTCCTTTATTCAGTCTTCACTGTTCAGTGTCTTCTTAGCAGTCATACTGGAGCAAACCAAAGTTGTTCTTGATCTGTGGTTGCAAGCGCATCGTGTGAGAGATATTTTTTTAGCCAACAGCCTTATTCAATAGAGATACGCGTCATAAAGCACTTTGAAAACAGTGGGAGGGTGCTGAGCTACAAGAGTTAGGTATGCATCGGTTTTAGTGGGTTATTGTGTGGTTTGTCAAGAAAGTGTTATTTGTGTAACATTTATGGAGATGTGTTCTGGGTCACTTTAGTTGGTTGGGATGTCAGCACAGTTAAGATGAGGAATATATTAACAAAATGAATTTAAAGATACAACATCAAACTCCTGTCATACTCACCAGTCTGCTGCTCTGTTAATGTAGATGAAGTCACCCTCAGGTTTCTGGTGAGCAAACATGCACCTGTCACTCAAAGAAGCCACGCCCTCATTTTCCCTTAAGTCACTTCATTGTACAGTAGCACACACAGCACAAAGTGTTGAGGTTCATTGACAACTGATGAACATCTGTGTGGCGGAAGTGGAAAGACTAGAGTTAAGTGCTGAGTCAAAACTATTCCTGTGAGAGACAGAGTGAGAGCGACATGGTGGTGAGTATGACGTGACCTTCAAAAATGTAATGGTATCACTCTATTTGACGCCTATCTCTATAACTCATTATAACCATACTTATAATGAGTTATAATGCAGTTATAACACTGTATAACTATAGTTATAAACACTCATAAATGATCAGAATGCTTTATAACAATAATCATAACACACTATTAAAGATTTTATCATGACTTATAAGGTCAGGTACAGGTATATAATATGTTGTAATTGTTAGTAACTTGCTGACAATGCCCACAATGATAATGCATTATTAATATAGTTGAACGTGTTATAATTGTCTTATAAACATGTATAACTATTATTATAAGTCTCATGAGTGATTATAAGACAATTAGCATAACACATTATAGAGCGTTATAACTCTATTATAATACTTCACCTTATAAGCCATTATAAAATGTTATATAATGTGTTATGCTTATTGTTATAAAACCTTGTGATAATTTATGAGTGTTTATAATGATAGCACACGTTTATAAGATGATTATAACACATTATAAGTGTTCACACATGATACAAATCATTTACGGTAAATGCAGCCTTTTACAAGAACTCCATTTTCACTGTATGCCTCTCATCCTTGATATCAGAATATACTGTAACAGTGACTGTAACCCCACCTCACAGTAACTGTAGTCAGCTTCCTCCTCATGATAACATTGTCATATTTCTGGCCATTATAGTGACTTTGTGCCAAAGTTTATATATTATTATGAAATTCTTCTGATTTCAAATCATACAGATGTGGTTTTAGGTGATGCTTTGACTGGGCCTTGGCTGAGCCACTGCTCTTGGCCACAACTTACTGTCATCAGTGATGTCACTGCAGGGATGAACAGTTGCAAGAGACAAAGACAGGGAGAAGCCACCTGTGTATTTTATGACCAAAGTATGAAAGTTGCAGTATATAACCTCCATACCCCTAGGTTTTATTTCAGACGCAGAGAAATCTCCGTCAGATCTCTGGAGATTGGCCGCATTGGCAGCATTGCTGTTAAGTCTATGACAGAATCACACACAGTGTCTCCAGCCTTTTTTATCTGTCAATCCCCAACACTTCATATCTGATGACATATGGCACAATATATAGATAGCCTCTACCAATGAATGTTGTTGTTTTCACATGTCAGAAAATGTCCTATGTAATGTTCATGCATAGAGACAGGCGGGTAATGGACAGGCCAGACACGAGTCAATAAATGTAGTCTGCAGGTTATTATTTAACAGCACCTCTGCACTGTTTTGAATTATAAGCCACATTTTGATTGACGCCTTGATGCGTGTACCCACCGGCCACTGGCAGGGGAGGTGTCTGCATTTCCTCCCTGACCTTACCACTTGCTGTGCGTTTGTGCCCTGAGCCATCATTAACGCTGCTGCCACATGTGACAAACATGGCGTGATGGTGTACACAGTGTGTGCTCTATATTCCAGTCTGTTCGTACTGGCTGTGAGCAGTAGGCATTAAAGGAGAGGTCTTTATTGATTCCACCAAATTGTGTTTTAGTGGAAGCAATTACACGGAAAAACCAAATTCAAAGCAAAAACCAAAAACTCCTGGAAACAGAGAGTCATTTTTTGAGGTGATGGAAGAAAAAAGTGAACGGATAGCCTGCAATCAAACCAGAGCTTGTAGAGAGATGACTGAAAATCCAGGCAACCATGGATTTAGATATAGATAATGGTGGTAAGAACATTAATTTAATCCCATTTACTGAATATTCCTTTGTGGCTGATTCTGTTTCTGTTTTTCCCACCAGCCCAGCAGGGGCAGGTCCAGAGTATTTTCTGGTGGGGGGCACAGGTGGTAACAACAGTGAATTTGGGGCAGGGGGAACCCAAAAGTAACAAAAATGAAGCCGCCACTGATCACTGACTTGAATATTTATATTATATTATATATTATATTTATTGACCACAATGAATAACATGGGGGGTGGGGAGGTGCCACCCTGTGCCACCATGGAAGACCCGCCCCTGCAGCACAACACCGTTAGAGGGGATCATATAAATTGTTGTTTTCAGTGATGCATCAGCTGAGGGAAGGACCTCAGCTCCCTTATCACTGTTATTGTTTAGAGCCCATTTCTATATTTAAATATTCCACCAACCTGGACCTGATGTACCTGAGTAAACAGCGCCTACATTGTATTGTTAGTTTGGAAATGAGGACACACACCTGCCAAGGTAACGCCCCCATTCAAAGATAATCAAATATTAGCTTAGCATCTGATGGATAGATGGATGGACAGGAAATGAACTCACTTCTTTTTTCTTTCTTTTTTTAGTCAACTAGAAAAATAATGCCAACTGGAGCGGCTTATCCATAATGCGACAGGGAACGGGAAACTCTTCAGTGAGTCATATGTAGACATGTTTGTTGTTAGCTGGGTCTTTTTGTTTTCTTGGTGAGGCCATATCTTATTAAATATGGTGTGTTTGCTATGAGACAGATTTTCAGTGCATTACCCTTTGGTGTATTTAAACCACAGTTGGTGTTACTCCAAATACATATAGATATATGGAAATGTCAAACAGCAAAGACACCATTCTCCTCAATTTGGTAAGAGAAGTACTCATATTGATTGTCTGTACTGGATGCTGGGAGACAGCAGAATGTGACCATGATGGGGAAATGTGGGAGCGGACAATCTGTAATCAGCCTGTCCACTGGGCTTCAATTACTTTGTGGATGATCACACAATACCTTCCCCTCCTTTCACTCTTTAGAAAACCCAGACGACAGTGGTACTTACAGCAACGCTGGTACAAATCTAAACTGCATTTTTTTAATGTCATGTATGTTGCTTTTATGGGATATAGGACACCTTGGAGAAGAAAAAAAACATGTAATGTGCTCAGATAGGTACAGAAAAAAGTTTTGACATTTTCCACAGCTGGGGATGTGGGAGTGCGGTATTGTTGTGGGTAGAGGATAGTGTGCTATTGTTTTATTGCATGTGTCCCCATGTGCAACTTCTAACTGTGCATTGAAGGATTTTACTGGTTTTTGCTAGTGTCAACAAATCCCAATGAAATTAGCCAATGAAAGTAATTACAGGTCTCCTTTAAAATTAAAGGTCGACTGCCAACATTCAGTTGGATGTGTCATGGTAGTAGAGGCTAATGAAGCCTGCAGCTCACAGGAGGAGGAGGAGGCTGCAGGTTATCAGACTGCACACAGCTGACTCTGAAGACACCAGCACCTTCTCAGAGCCTTTTAAGTGAAAATCAGGGGAGACCTTGATGTGTAAAGCTGCCGTTTAAATATTAACATCTGGTTCAGTGGAGTGGAATGCAGGTGTTTCTGCGTATTTAGACCAGAAGAGGCGAGAACATCAAAGTGACTGGAAATTCATTCAATGGTTCTGCAAGTGCTCCAACCTAGCAGACACAACCATGTCAACTGTAGTGGAGGAGATATTGACTATTGTTGAGGTGTTCACATCTTTTACAATGTGTCATAGTTTATTTACAAGGTCAAACTAGCATGTAAAACAGTGTTTCTTCACAGTTTAATGCAAATCGTTTCTGTTTTCTTCTTTTTCTTTCTGTTTCTGACCATAAATGTATAATTATTGGTACACCAGTGCCAAATGTACCTTAGTGATTGCCAACCGCAACCACACCCACGATATGGGTGACCTGATAGCTGAGTGGTTAGGGCGCATACTAAGAGGACACAGAGTATTATGTTTCCAGTTTGACCGGCGGCCAGCTGTCATTCTCCTGCGCCATGTCCCTGTATTTACTGGCAGTCTCTATTGTCCCATCAAATCAAAGCAAAAGAATGTCCAAAATAGATCAATAGCCCATTGTGAATAAAGGAAGTGAAGACTGAGGTGGGTTGTAGCAGTCCTAGTGTTAGTATAAAAAAAGTCTGTTTGCTTTATAGGTCTTTTTAATAAAGTTAGAAAAATCAAGCAGTCTAAATAAAAACTTGGGTATGTGTCAGCATCCTCTTGGATGAAGTATCCAGGCTAGAGTGGATTCTCACTCTCGCCACTTCTTGGTCAGAATATTCAGAATTGAGGGATTGACAAACTGACAGACAACCCTAGCTGCAGGGTTCTCATGGCAGGACTCCGGAGGTGGTGCAGGTTGTGGTGCAGGGAGCCGCCTCATGATGCTCAGCAGTAGGAGAGCTGAAGACTAACACGTCACGACCGTCCGTCCTGGATCACCACCGATGAAACGTCTGAGGTTCTTTTGTGCAGTGGCGTTATCCGTGTGAACACCTCCGTGATTGGTTATGATCTTTTTATGGCGTTTTCTGACATTGAGAAAAATAATGCTAGCTTTATTAAATGTGAACTGTGCTCATACTGAAAAAAAAAATGAAAAAAGAAAGAAACCCTGAACTCAGGTTGTATTTACCCACATCCTCTTGAGGTTTCAGCTGCACCTCACAGACTTCTTCAGCAGATGAAGTTTGTTCAGTGCTCATTTGTTGTCTTTTATTTTTTTTAACCCACTTTGGGGCAAGATATGTTGGGACATACACATTAATTTAGTGTACATAGACCTAAGTATACATTCAGTGTTACCACATACTGTACATACTTGAGAAATTTGAATTAAAGTATAAATACCCATTAGTCGATTTCAGTTTCAAATATAGGCTTGTATTTGTTCATGTAAATAAACCTTTACCTCAGACTGAGTGTTGTTCCAGTGGTAGTCTCGTGACATGATCAGTGTGGATGTAACTGAAGGTTCGTCTCGTTTTGATGTTCTCTGGTGAAGTGACTCTTGTTTACATTTGCATCACAAATTGTGCCTTTAAACTTCTATGTGTGTGCGTGTGTGTGTGTGTGTATATGTGAGACAGAGAGAGCTGATTAAATCACAACAAGAGATATGGGAATAAATCTGAGCTTGTTTATTCAGGTTATGTACAATAAAGCTTCATCACATGAGCCTTCTTGAAAACTGTACTACATCCCTCACATACACCAAAAAAAAAAGAGAGAAACAAACACCACCTTGACCTGCTGAAAGCTGGAGGTGGGTAAGTCATATTTCAAGTGCAGTTTCAAAGGTTAGGGCCACAGGGGGGAGGGGGGGGGGCAGAAGCGTGTGATTATGAGTTCTGTGGAAGAGCACATCGTAACAACAACAACAGCAGCAGCAGCAGCAACGAAAGCAGAGCCTCTCAGGCCTGAGGAGGGTTTACAGAGTGGGCTCCTCCTCTGAGGTCGTCACTGGTCTCCTGAACCTCAGCTCAGACAGACGGACACACACACACACGCACACACACACACACACACACGACACAGTTTAGAAAGAAAAGAAGAGGAGTCACGGACACAGGGATTCAATGCTGATTATCACTTTCATTTCCTACAAAAATATTGCACAAAATATCTGAATATTCAGTGACTGAGAGAGATTGACAAGTATAGTAGCCAGTAAGCTAATATCTACATGAGCAACGGATCTACGGTACTGAAAGGAGCGAGGGCCGAGCCTCTGCCTTCAATAAAAGCCGATTCATGCCGTACGTGGGGGCTCACGTGACCGAACCCGTGTCTTGACCTAAAATTTGGGAGCACACTGTCTACACAAGGAGCACGCTGACTGTAGATACTTGTTTTGTTGGTAATGGATTCTGTCTTTTGCCCTTTTCTTTTGAAGCTGTCACACTACACTTTTTGTTCAGCCAGCCGGCCACGCCCACCCCAGGTCATCAGGGCTCTTATCCCATTAACCAAAAACCTACCTATTGTGATGCTGCTGTGATACATGACAGACTTTTTTTTGTTTTTTTGAATCCCTTTGTTGGAGCTCCTTCTTGGATCGTGTGATTTTCTTAAAGGGATAGTTCACCAAAAATTCAAATTTCACTCATTATCTACTCACCCTCATGTCGACTAAGAGCTGTGAGAATTTCCAGAGTCCTCCGTTCCTCCTCTGAGTTACGGGGGGGTCCACGCAGCAGTATTTGTCCATATAATGGTTGTGAACGGTGCTCACCTTTCTTCGTCCAAAAAAACACACCAAAAAACATCCAAATACCTCCATACTGCTCATCTGTAATGTCCCTCTTGTATTGAAGCCCCGACATGAGAAATTGTTCCGCTGGTCAGTGCAAATCACACAAGATTTGTACTGACACAGGAAGAGCAGTGAACTGAGACACTGGGAGCTTCTGCTACAAACAAGCTTCAAATATGGACTTATTGAATTTTTTCGGAACAATTTCTCATGTCAGGCCTTCAATACAAGAGGGACATTACAGACGAGCAGTATGGAGGTATTTGGATGTTTTTTGGTGTGTCTTTTTGGACGAAGAAAAGTGAGCCCCATTCAAAACCATTATGGACAAATACTGCTGCGTAGACCGCCCCGTAACTCAGAGAAGACACAGAGGACTCTGAAAATTCTTCCAGCCCTTAGTCGGCATGGGGGTGAGTAGATAATGAGTGAAATTTGAATTCTGGGTGAACTATCCCTTTAATGTGTCTCCGGAGGAGGCAGCTTACTAACAATAGTGATCCTGGCACATGGTCGGCCTGTGCGCCTGTTTGAATGTCCTAATTCTGATGCACTGACACCAATACCTGCTGACTGCTGCTGATATTTTTAGAAAAGCTATCAAACTCTACCTCACTGAATATCCACAATCACATTCGAGCATTTGCCTGCCAAGAAACATGAGATGTGGCACTGATTGGCAAAACGGCCTTCGGAATAAAGAAAGAAAAGGACATCGTCAGAACAGATTTAGGCGGTCCTTCAGGTTTAAGGTTGATTATTTTTTCCTTCTGACACACAAGAGTGAGATTCTCCCTCTTCACACACACATGCTCTCTCAGGGTGGAACAGGAAGTGGACGGTTGCAAACAGTTGAATATACACACACAATTCATTCATTCGTATGGGCATGAAAACAAGTCATGAAGGCACACACATAAACACACACACACACAAGTCAGAAATCAATCAGAAAATGTCAATCATGTGCCTTTATAACGTTTCACCTGTGACTAGTTATGTGCCTAAGTTTAGCTACTTTCGTTAAATTAGGACTGTTCTCTACAAAACGTTAATTGGCAAAACAAAACAAAACAAAGAAATATATATATTAAAAAAAGGAAAAAAAGATACAGACAGATGTTTGGCTTCACTAACACAGACAAAATAAACCGAAAAAGGAAAAAAGAGGCAAACTGTAGATGAGGTTCCACTAATGTAATTATTTTGCAGTTGCTGAAATCCCAAAGAGCTTAGCAGGTAAGGAAAGTCACTTCTACAATCCAAAGATATCACAGTTAAAAAAAAGAAACAAATCTCAGAAGAAAAGGTATGTGTGACTGCTGCAGGGTCCTCGGATGTCTAAACCTGCTCTTCTTTCATAGTGTTCACAAGAAAGCAAAATGTCCAACATGATTCAGTTCACCACAGGGAAAGTGCACATTTCTCAAGTCCTTAAGTCGTAGCAGTTACAGACGAGATGGAGAACTGAACCGAATGCTTACAATGAGCTGTTGAAGCCACAGAAAAAACAAAAGTGGAGGGTAAACGTGCAGCACTACTGAGGGGAGGTAACAGTGTAGCTATCGAGCTTCCCTTTAAAAAACTCAGAAACGCATGGAAAAGCATGGAAAGGGCATCACACTGTGCAAATCAAAACATCATTGACGGGTTCACCATGAATCTGTAGGAAGGACAGTCCTTCACCCAGCCTGTGTTCACCTCACACATTCCCATTAATAAACACCATCCCCATCCTTATCTAAACCGGGCACAGTTCTGCAGTCCAGAACATGATCCTCTTCCTTCCCTCCTATTCAGTGGAGCGCCTCCACACAGATCTGCTCCTCGGTAATGTCGTCCAGCAGCTGCACCTCCACGGGGCTGCAGATGTCACTGTCATAGACCTCCGCCCCTATCAGCGCCTCCTCCTCCAGACCTTCTCCTTTTCCTTTGAAGCCTTGCTGTTCCGAAGGGGAGGTGCTCTCTACGGACTCCAGGTCCTCGATGCCTGCCCGGTAGTGGATCATTAGCAAGGTGAGGGCCTGCAGTCTCTCCCCGGACTTGGCCAGGGCGGTGCTAATTAGGGCCTTGCGCCGGGCATCCGTGGCCTCCCTCTCCTCCAGCAGAAGGGCGTTGTTGTGCTCCAGCTCCTGGTCGATTTCCTGCTGCAGCTTGTCCAGCATCAGCTCCAGCTTCTGGGAGCGCTCGTCGGTGGGCAGCCCCCGGTACAGGTCGCGTCCGATCTCCTTCACGGCGATGAACACGCTGTCGTCTAACCCGCCTTCCTTGCGTACGAGTTTGCTGCTGCCGCTGCCGCCGGGGTGTTTGGAGGGGCTGGCGCCACTGGTGTAGGTCTCGGTGTCGCTGCTCTCGTTGTCAGAAGTGTTGGGCGTATGCTTGGGCGAGGGCTCCACCGCTCCGGGAACCACGTCGGCCACCTGCTCCACCAGCCGAGTCTTGGGAACCTGGCGGAGGTTGAGCAGGCGGGAGCTGGTGTTGATGATGTGGCGTGTCAGGCCGGTGGTTGCCCGGTTGATGGTGGATTTAGCTTCGGGGTCAGCTCCACGACGCTCAGTGGCCGCCACGCAGAAGGGGTTTTCGGAGAGGCACTTGTCCTGGCACTTCTTGTGGCAAACGTAGGCGCAGACCATACACTGAGAGGCCGCCTTAGTCCAGACCTTCTTCTTGCAGTACTCGCACCAGGTGGGGTTCTGGAACTGGGTGTCCTGGAAATTGTGACGGACCTCCGCCAACTGCATGGTGCTGTAGGCCAAGTCGTCGCGCGGTGCCGAGGGGACGTGCTCCCGCTCCCTCTCCTTGAGATCCTCGTCGTGAAGGCTCCCCTCACGCTCTCTTTCCACCTGCCCCCCTGGATACTCAAAGTCCCCCTCAGCTAAGTAGCAGAAGTTCAGGGAGATGTCTCCGTAGCAAAGCTTCTCGTTGAAGCCCTTGTGGGTGCTGAGGCTTCGCAGTGCGGTGCGGCTGACGTTAGCCCTGGGCTCCGGAGGCCCCAACCTAAAGGTGCTCTGGTATTCTGTTGAAGATGTGGCCATACATTCTAGTGCTATGTGCTCCAGCTGGAGGCTGACATGACCCAGGCACAGCAAACTACCCAGCTTAAAGGGATCTTTGCACCACAGGGCCACGTTAAGGTACTTGTGGTTGCTGTCGACCTCAAATGCCATGGAGGCTTTGGACCAGCGTGCCGTCTGGTTACGAAACTGGGTTTCCGGGGACTCCCAGATGGAGGGCTCCTCCAGACTGTCTTTTGTGCTGCACGAGCTCTCTGAAGCTTTGTCCTTCGCTTGATCGGCTTTGCTGCCGCCGGTCACGGCGGAGGGGACTGGCAGCTCGTCGCTGGACTCCGCTGGCCTCATGCACTGCTTTGCCTCGGCCTGTTTGACACAGGTCCTGTCAGTAGCAGCCTTGTCCTCGGTGGCTCCAGAGTGAGTAACTTTTTCCGGAGATTTTTCGGGAGCACTGACGGTGGTCGTCACGATGGGTACAACAGCAGCAGCGGTAGTTGTGACAGAGTCAACACCTTCCAAAAGACTGGTCTCCGAGGAGGCTGATGTCAACCTTATCTGAGGTCTTGGCGGCACTGGGGGGCGAGAGGGCGGAGGTGGGGGAGGAAGGGTGGGACGCTGCAGACCCTCCCCTTGTTCACTACTGGTCTTCTGCGGTGAGGGCTTTGGTGATTCTTTGGGCTGAGGCTTTAGCGGTGACTGGAGACCCACCAGGTTTAACTTGCGGTTGAGAATGGGCGATATGGTGCCGAGGGGCTTGGAGGCCAAGGTGGCCACAGTCCTTTTGGGGCTTTGGTTTACTGTGAGTAAGAATTCCTCCTTAGTGTCACTGGTATTTGTGGTGTTGTTGTTGGGGCCACCGGTCTGGCCTGGTTTGTCCACAATCAACTCTTCAAACTCAGAGTCCATGTCTTTGCTGTCGGACATGTCAGACAGGGTGGTGATGGGGGCTGGATCCTCCTCGTAGCCACTCGGTTGGGGAATAAAACCTGTTTCTTCAAGCTGCCCAAACCCTTCTTGTAGGGTTCCCAAGGTTCCCAAAGAGGAAGTCTGGTGACGCACAGGTCTCTCATACAGCACCACCACCCTGTCTCCAGCCTGCTTCAGCAGTTTGGGCACTTGAACTGAGGATGTCACTTTGACACCTGTCGACATAAACAACAACAGGAAATAGGTTTTCAGTCAATAGCGCACGGAATGGAATCACAGTTCTGCAAAAACATTTATAACCTTATTAACTGGTGATATTGACTAAATAAAGGTTATACATCATGACTGATTATTAATGTGTGACATGTGAGACCTCCAATGGCGATGAGGCGATCACCCCTCTGCAGATCTGCCAAGGCTGCTGGGGAGTTGGGCGTGACTGTTTCGATGCTGACGTGGACCGCGTCGCCCTCAGTGGCAGGAACATGCCTGAAGGTCATCCCCACGCTGCCACATGGCCCCTTGATGACCTCCGTCTGATACACACAAG
This sequence comes from Decapterus maruadsi, assembly GCA_030347415.2. Lineage (NCBI taxonomy): Eukaryota > Metazoa > Chordata > Actinopteri > Carangiformes > Carangidae > Decapterus > Decapterus maruadsi. The sequence goes on along the minus strand of CM064892.1, from coordinate 25,796,064 downwards.
AGAGGATGGAGCCATGAACACAAACTCTGATTTAGAGGATCTGCTTTATGCACTGGTTCTGTTGTAGTGAAGAGCAGTAAGAATGTTATTTCCTTGGCAGCACAACATGGCAAATTGTCTTTTCACCACACTTATTGAATGAAAATCTTTCTGAATGTGAATAATCTTTGATTTTTCATAAATATTAGGATATGAGAGGAGAGAATGTCATGTCAAAAAACACTTTTTTTTCATAAGTGAGAAAATGTAATTGGTAATGGGGGGAGAATGGTGATTTGTTTTTGTGGTACTGTGCCTACTGTATTTACTACATTTTGTTACAAGTATCTAAATAAAACTGCACTTATTCATAAATATTGTTGAGTGAAAGCTGCTCGGTCATTATATTTTGTGGGTTTTTTTATATATGGTTTAGAATTTATCAATATAAATATATTTATGAGATTTGGTGCTATTTAAAACTCCCAATTTTCAGAAAACACAGGATCCATCAGAGTTAAAATTACTAAATAAAAAAACATTATGAAAAATACCACTGTACTTTATAAATGACTCATGATTACCAATAATGCCATGAATCCTTTATAAACACCATGCGTCAGGTGAGTGGCACTTTATGGACATTAACATTAGAATATAGTGGCAAACCTACTTTCGATAAACCACTGGTATGTCAGGCTGACTGTTGTATAGATTTCTGTATCTAGGTACAGTACATTTCTTTAATCCAGATGCAAAACAATCATAATAAACTGTAAAATGACAAATGTTGCATCAGTGACATCTGCCCCCAGCACTTCTATGAGAGACTTGAACTGAAAGTGGCAATTCTGTGGGAGAGGACAGAGCTGCAATTAAACTTCCACCCCCGACTGCCTTAATAACAGCTACTGCATGCTGTCACAGATTCCACAACACACCTGTTGTGAAGCGGAGGTGGCCTGCTTCATGCCTGACAGGTCATCCGTCAAATGACAGCGCCTGTACAGTATCAAGACATTGGCATCTCCTATACCGCCGATCAGGAGTGGATGTAAATCCATGCGATTTGGCCTGTGATTGGTGGAGGCTATCGGCTTACCGACGATGTATGGTGTGATCTTTCTAGGTGCAGGTAAACAGCTAAATGAGACAGAGGAGGAGGAGGAGGAGGAGGAGAGAGGATGAAGACGGCACAAGAGTCCTGATTTAAAAGGCAGAAACGGAGGGACCACATGATGTGGGGAGACAGAGACGAATGACTGTAATTTCCCCTGCTGTCATTTGTTAGGGTTTTGGTGGAAGGCAGTGATCGAGTTAGGGCTGGCCTCCAATAAACATGATCTACACGAGCTGGAGAGCTCTGATGATAAGTGATAACTGACGCTGCCGCATTTCTGTGTAACCTCCACCGCTCCATTTATGAGCCAGTTCCATTCACAAAACTCTTATCAAAGAGCAAATATCATCCAATCACCATCTCCGAGGCAGCTGTCCAGAGTCACAGGATTTTCCTGAATAATTATCAACCTGAATCATGTGCCATGCAAATAAAGAAGAAACCCGGTCACAGAGATGGTGGTTATCAAGTGTACATTTAATCTGCAGATTCATTCTGATGGAAGCATTGTGTTTGTAAAGGTAAGCGAGGTTTACTTGGTGTACAGGACACACACAAGGCAGCAAGAGAAAATCACACGAACACTAAAAGTTGCATCATATCGCTCACATGCTGACAACCAGTCTGTCCATATCAGAAGCTCTGAGGAAAGGACTCGATGTTTTAAAGGGATAGTTCACCCAAAATTCAAATTTCACTCATCTACTCATCCTCATATCGACTAAGAGCTGTGAGAAGTCCTGTGAGAGTGAGAGTGAGAGTCCTCCATGCCTTCTCTGAGTTACGGGGGGGTCCACGAATGGTGCTCACTTTCCTTCATCCAAAAAGACACACCAAAAAACATCCAAATACCTCCATACTGCTCGTCTGTAATGTCCCTCTTGTATTGGAGGCCTGACATGAGAAATAGTTCAGAAAAAAAATTAACAAGTCTATATTTTAAGCTTGTTTGTAGCAGAAGCTCCCAGTGTCTCAGTTCACTACTCTTCCTGTGTCAGTGCAAAACCGGCGGAACAGTTTCTCATGTTGGGGCTTCATTACAAGAGGGACATTACAGACGAGCAGTATGGAGGTATTTGGATGTTTTTTGGTGTGTCTTTTTGGACGAAGAAATTTGGTATCCATTCACAACCATTATATGGGCGTGGACCCCCCCGTAACTCAGAGAAGGAACGGAGGACTGAAAATTCTCCCTGTCCTTAGTCGACAGGAGGGTGAGTAAATAATGACTGAAATTTGAATTTTGGGTGAACTATCCCTTTAAGGACCTGCAAATAGTCCTTTCTTACTCAAAGCTTCTGCTTCACCATTTGAGGTGTGTGTGTGTGTGTGTGTGTGTGTGTGTGTTGGTCTCGAGGGTTAACTGAATCTGGCCATGTTGCAGCTCTTCCATGAAGACTCTAACAACATTTGAAAGGTAACAGCCACTGAGCTGCTACAGGGAAAACATGGAGACTCAAGACCTGTTGAGCTTCACAGCACACAGTGACTGTGGGCAATGATTTCAATGTGCCTGTGTACAACAGCAGGATGAAATCACTGCAACAGCACATGTATGTGGAATTAGCAACTGATAACGATAGGGCTTTCAGCACTGACCCAAGATCTGATCACAAACTGGACAAACATGTCACACTGTTCAGTTTTATGTGTTTTTACATTACGGTCACACCTTATTTGCAGTAAAACAGTACGAAAAAATCTGCTGAATTGTGATGGGTGTTTTGATTTTAAAAAATGAGGAATAATGAAAATATTAAAAATCATTGACTACATTGTCAACCATCTAAATACAGTTAATGGGTAAAAAAAATTCTCAATTATTTCAATATTTTAAGCTCAAATGAGAAAAAATAAACATATGAACATGCTCTTTCAGGACAGTGCTATTTTGCCCTTTGAGGTAGTGAACATCTAATTGGAGCAGCTCTATAGCTGTGTGTATACAGCTGCACCGTGTGGCCATTGAGCCTGCAACAGATTTACAAAGGAGGGTAGAAGTCCATTGTTCTGAAGTGCAAATAGTGACAATCTCCCTTTATAAACACTTACAGCACCAATGTATGCACAGTCACAGACCTTCATATGGACCTAATTACATGTTGGTGCTGGCCTACTGCTCTCAAGCAGCAGCTATACTCTCACATATAAACCCCTGCTCTACCTGTTCTCTGGGTAACATCTTTCAGCTCCACATTCAATTCCCTGTTTTGTCGATGTGAGGGTCTAAGGACAGAGGATGTTGTTATGATGCCATGTGAAGCCCTTTGAGACAAACTGTTTGTAAAATCGGGCTATACTAATAAAATTGCCTTGCCTTGCCTTTTGTCCAAGGCTAGATAAGCAAAGGTATGACTGTCACGTCTAACAGCACAAAATGACTACAATACACCTGAAGTACATTTAAAATACCGTCTTGGTGTTGAATTTAAACTCTTGCCATGATTTATATCTATAAAATATAAATTCATCAGTTTCATGACAATAAAGATTCAGAAATTTCACATTTTAGAATATGCACTCACATCAAGAATTCTGCAAATTGTAAAACAGCAAAAAGCTACACTCATATAGCCTCGTAAAACAACCTCTCCTGGAAATGCATTTCATTTCATTTCTGAGGCAGAGTCTGGCCTCATCCCCACTGTGAGCGTTTGGGGTGGGTGGGAGTAGTAGCGTTGACAGACAACCGATTCAGCAAGTTGCTATATCAAACTTTTGCTGAATCCAGTTACACTGGTAACATGATGAGCACTGACAGGTGAAGTGACTAACACCTCATCATGGCACCTGTTAGTGGGTGTATGGATATAAGGCAGCAAGTGAACATGTTGTCCTCAAGGCTGATGTGTTAGAAACAGGAAAAATGGGCAGTGTAAGGATCTGAGCCAGTTGGACGTCTGGGTCTCTCTCATCTGAAAGGCTGCAGCGTTTATGGGGTGTTCCCTCGGGCTGCCCCCAATTGGTCCACCAAAAAGTCATTAGTCGACCAAGATTTTATTGGTCGATTGGTCGCAGGAAAAAAAACAAACATTTGGAGCCGTGTCTCGTCAAAATCAATGACTGAACTGTATATGAAAGGCTATAGGACTTTTAATTTAAAGGGTTAGATAGAGGAAGTCGCTCGCTCACTCACTCTCTGTCAGTTTCAGACTCAAATATGAAAGCATGTATCACTGCTGTTTTCAACTATCAGGTCTCACAGTGGTGTCACAGAACAGTCCCATAGATCTATGAGCAGTCCCCACTGCAGTCAGAGACCCCCCACCAGACCCGTCTTACACAGCCTGAGCTCAGTCACTTACCCACCTTACACATCTACGGTGTTTATTGGTGATAAACGGCATACTGCCTGTAATAACAGTAAAACCTGACTGGCTTGTTGAATCTCTGACCCAACACGGCCAGACCCACAAGCATTAATTCTGCTTGTGAGTCCAGCTGGGGGGGTTGATTAGTCAACTAATCGACCTATATTGGCCAACCAAGAAAATCTTTGGTCTGCAGTGGTCAGGATCTATCAGTCTATCTCATAACAGTGGTCCAAGGAAAGAACAGTGGTGAAAGCTCCAGTTGGTAAGTTAATGAAAGTGAAAGTAAACTCTGTGACTTAGTCGGAAATTTCAAGACAATACACAGTCGGGAGCTTGAAATATCTGACCAAGTCACAGACTTTATTTTCACTTTTATCAGCTTACTACGACGTGTATGAGCTGTGATTGGCTGCTCCTCCTGCTCCCTCTACCTGTCCTGATTGGAGGGGAATCGTCGGTCGCAGTGGATTTTGGCAAATACGAATCCAGGCTGTACTGTAGGTGGAGCCAGAGCAGTTGGATTTTGTCCTAAATTACCCATTTAATGCCCAACTATCAGAATAGTGACAGTTCCAGAAAATCTGACTGAATAATTGTTACCAACTGAAGCTTGAAGCGGCCACAGGCTCATTGATACACATGAAGAGAGAAGGCTGGTCCATGTGCTCCCATCCAACACACCAGCTACTGTTGCTCAGACTGCTGAGCAACAGTGCAGTGCAGTTTGTTGTGTATTTGGCAGCAAAAGGGATCAACACAATATTAGGCAGGTGGTCATAATGTTACTGTATGTCTGATCGGTGTATACACAACAACAATTTCCTTGTGAGTGAAAACCTTTTGGGTAATAAACCTGATTGTGATTATAAAAAGTGACAAATCCTTCCCCCACTGAGCGTTCAGAGAAGTTGTTGTTCCCTGATCCTCCAAATGCTGACTTTAATTGTTGTGTAGTGGAGCTTTCTCTTGGGGCTGGGCAGCAGGACTAACCTCATTAAAATCGACCAAGACGACGAGCAGCTCTCGCTAACTCTGTGTCTGTGCGCAAAACACAAACAGAACACAGCAACCCTCTGAAATGGCCAGATGTAAATGGGAGCAATTTACCATCTATTTCAACAAATGCAGCCTCACTTTCATCTGCACTGCCACAGAGAACAAATGAAAGGTTAATATGTTCAAATGGCACCTATCACTGCTTTAAAGTTCTCTCCTTTACCTCCAGGACAAAGGTCCAGACAAGTCTTTTCTTTGATCCCTCCAATAAAACTCTATTGTGATAAAACTCATCCGTTACACTCTGGCATATCATTGTCCACTCCCCACAAAAAGTGGATCAGCACACACTGCAGTCAAGTCAATGAAAATGATGCTCTGCTCGATGCTTTTCTACCTTCGTTTCGTCACAGATTAGTTCTGTCATTCGTGAAAATGTCATGTTTGTGATGTGACAGATTGATCAATAACAGCTTGAATAATTAGGAATTTCACAGAAAAAAAGTGGAGAAGTCTGGTGATATTTTTCACACATGCAGACCAACACCAATAATGATAATAATAATCTTTTATTAGATTAAAGGGATATGCCAATATTTTTTTCCGTGTCTTGCCTCACTCCTGAGTCCATGACCAGCAGATAGACACCAACCTTTCGACTGTGCGTGCAGTAACAAGGGAGATAGAGCCGTATCACCTGTAATTAGCTTAGCTCAAACACTGGAAGTATATGGGTAGTGTTAGCCTGCCTCCACCTAAAGTCAACAGAGACACTCTTCAGCAACTCTGAACGGACTGATCTGCGTCTCAGAGCTGACAAAACTCTCCGGTAAGGGATCTTGAGCAGTCAAATGCTGGTAACGGGACGAGATCGGTCAAAACGGAGGGTTCAAGCAAAGACGGTTTATTTTGGTTCAAGTTAGCTACATCGAGGGTAGGTTAGCTTCCTATTTCAATGTAAAAGCACTTCTGTAAGTAAAGGGCAACGTGTGTTTTATTTTGTGAAAATAACCGGAAGTGCTTTGGTCACAACGGCTAGCTTGAGTAGCGCTTAACAAAATTGTAAACAGCTGGTATTTAGACAAATGAACGACACACTGCTGATCTAAACGGCTACTTTCTCACCTAAAAATGTTTGAAATGTTGATACTGTAAAGTGATATACTTACAGAGTTTAGAGCTAAAATAAAATCCGCTTCTGACAGCTGATTTCAGCTCAGGTAGGAGGCAGGCTAACACTACCCATACACTTCCAGTGCTTGAGCTAAGCTAATTATGGGCGAGACGACTCTATCTCCCTTGTTACTCACTCGGGAGTGAGGCAAGACATGAAAAAAAAAAGTTGGCGTATCACTTTAAATATGTATCCAAAGTCTGAGAAAGCTTGTTTCTCTGTGTTAGAAGTTATTGAAAGTGAGAAGGTGGTCTCACCAGGGGGTCTACAAGGGAGGTTAAGAAACTGAAAGTGAAACATTAAATATACTGTATCGCCAAGTTATTACATCAGATTATTACATTTCAGAGAAATTGTAGTTTGGGGGAATCTTACTTTTCTTCCACTTTCCCACTGCCTGAAGCTGCATAATTATCACACATCAGTCACTGTTGGTCATCTCCAGCATCCTCCTCCCTGTGCTGCAGGTAACACTGAGCAGGGTTCTGTTTCAGCCAGCAGTTTGTTTACATGTTTGTGGGAAATTAAGGCGCAGTTTTCCCTCCAGACAACAGTTTACCATTAGCTCAGCATGAGCCTGCTGAGCCTGTGTGAACCTAACCATGGTTATAACCAAGGCCGCAAGCCTGACACTAAAATGTGGCCAAATGCATTGGTCTCAGTGGCTGCATCTGAACAACGGTGTGGGACTGTGTGGTGTTTGCCATGGTGTTAACTCTGGAATGTGTTGAATGCTATCTCTATCTGAGACCTGGATGCAGCAGCAGCAATGTCGTTAAAGGAGAATTCCAGTCATTTTTGACCCCTAAATCGTTGTCCTGATGGTCACCCAGTGATGGGGGGAGCAAAAAACGTGACTAAAATTGATGCAGGCAAACCAGAGTTACACCATGGCTCCTTGGCGCTAGGGATAGCGACAACGCTAACCTACTGTATGGGGGCAATTCTTTCAACCACAACAAATACTCAAAAAACTGGAATCCTTACGAGACACCACAGAACTCATATAGTGTACAGTAAACAGTCTAAACTTTGTGTTTTTGCATGTAGTCATCACCTCAGATAGCCGAACTCTGAAACATCCTGGAAAGATATTACTGTCTGATCGCAGAGCGCCTGCTCTCCCCGCCACAGAAACAAACACCTTTTCCTTGTTGTGATGATTTCTTTACAAAAATAAACAGTCAGGGATATTATGGACATTAGCACAGCACTGCACTGCTCGACTGTTTATTTTTGTAAAGAAATCATCACAACAAGGAAAAAGTGTTCGTTTGCCCCCATAGGTTAGCATTGTCGCTATCCCGAGCGCCGGGTAGCCATGGCTCGGATGGAGCAACATCTTGGGTTGCCTGGCTCCCTCTGTTCTCCAACGCATCAGGGGGAGGGTGCGTGTGAGATGGAGAGGTGGGGGTTGAACAAATCCTTTTCCCTGTCACTGCTCTGCTTGGTAATTTAATCTAATACCACATGTCAGATCGATTTGTGTATGGTTATAGGGTACAAGTCGCTGCGAGGCAAGTGCGCCGCAATTCCCTGCCACATTCAATTAGTAGCCCCGGTGGTGATGGGGGAGGATAGGGCTAAGGGGTGGTGTGCATGGCCGGTGGCTGCTTGGGTGTTTACGTGGGCACTTATTACGCTGGTTAACAGTGACGCATATTGTGTAGTACATATTCTCAGACACAATATCACAGACGAGTGTTGAGTTACAGTTTAAAAACTGTCGGAGTAATTCCATTATCTCTTATTGTGGAACTGATCCACTCCACAGCACAGTGGTCATCCTTCCACATGTTTCCATGGAGCTTTACTGAACCAGTCTGATCCTGGAGGGGGTCAGCTCAACCCATCGGTACATCCAACAGATCACTGCTCCATCCAAGGAGGGCCAACAAACAACACTATGTAAACTATACATCTGCTGTGCTACAGGAGGATATCAAACCATACAAGAATTCATATTAGCTAAATAAGACAATAAAAGAAATTTGCAATACTATTATGTTATATCAAATAAGCATAAAGTAGACTTAAAGGAATAGTTCACTAAGAAATGAAATTCAGTCACTAATGACTCACCCTCATGCTGATGAATACTGGACTATATACCTTTAGGACACTTGGATTGCCACGGACGAGCGATGTGGAGTAATATTTCAAGGTTTTTGCGTAGTTTTACGGACCTGTTTGTGTCGGGCACGTGCGTCGTGTGAACACGAGAGCGCGCCCCAGGCAAATTCAATACAGGACTGTTTAGGCTGAATGTCTTGTAAAAATGACGTTGTTTTCGAGTAAACTTTGGACTATATCTTTGAAGTGCAGTGGACGAGCAGTGTGGAGGGATATTAAATGGTTTTTGTGTAGTTTTATGGACGTTTTTGTGTTGGGCCTTATTACTCTTATATCAAGTTTTCGTTGGACTACAAACGGAGTATTCAATGACTGAATTTCATTTTTTGGTAAACTATTCCTTTAAGTGGTAAGCAGCATTCTACAAATGTGTTCTGACAGACCACACACTGATTACATGGCTTCACTGTATCATAGACAAATATTATAGTCATTTCCAGTAGTAGGTAAATAAAATACTTGGTGCCATGATTTACAGCTGACAGCTCAGCCTTCTGTCTTCTTCTGTGGTAAAAGATGACCTGATGCATTTCTACCATCAGCAGCTTCCTGGTTAGAGCACGCAGCAAAGGAAATGACAGGACAAAACCATTCCTGGCTTCGCAGTCGTCCCTCTTTCAGTGTCCAGATGCCACATTTATTATCTCTACAGCAGCAGTATTTTCTTTGTAGTTTGGGTTTGGTCTCATTTTAACTAGATGCTTGTTAACTGGCTGGCTGGCAACGATGAGACATGGAATATACTGGATGGAGCCTTATCGGACTGGAGCTGAAAAACATGCTTAAAAGGTCTTTTGTAAAAAATGTTAAAAATATATGACAGTGTGATTTTATTTGGGTTTGTACTTGTTTCTTTACATCTGTAGAATGTGAACTGTACGCCAGGACAACACAATGTTTCATTTTCTGTCTGTAGCATCACATACTGTATGACTCTCATATGCCACTCAGCCTCATAACACCATGAGTCCAAATGAAGAGAGAAGGATGGACACACAATCTGAGAATAATATTCCTGTGGCTCTCTTTGCTTTGGTCATTATGCTTATTGCAATTTCAATACTATTCTATTTAATAGTTTCAGCCCTTGTTAAAGAGGATGAAGACTAGTGTAGCTCTGGACTTCCTGTCTGGATAAAGACATTTGTGAACATAAACAGATGTGTGATCTGACATTTTTCACATCTACTGACCAGTTTCACCTGCTCCCAATGCAGAGACTACAATCAGGTCACCAACACAGAATAATCTGCAGATATTAATGAGTCAATGGCGCGCACACAGACACACACACACACACCTCGGTGTAATGTTGTTGTGGGAGTGTGGATGGATGGAGAGTTTATCCGTGGACGTCTGTGCTTCATCACCGTGAAGTTTTTGCTTCACGCTGTTTATTGTGCGGCTCGGTCTGAATTTTCAAGTTGCCTTTTTATCATAGCGAGCAGGTTTCAAACGTGCCAAGAACAAAGCAGTTGTTATGGAGACGCGGACAAACAAAAAAGGTGCTCTGCCTAATTTGCACTTGTATCGACAGCAGCGGTGGTTCGGCCGCCCACTCGCTCCCTTTTCTGTAGACTGTCATTGTTCAGCCATTGACAGCTAATGATCTGCCGTGACTGTTACATCATCCCAGTTTATTAAATGACAACTAAATTCTAAACTAGCACCGCTGACTCAGAGAGGAGTAAGACACCATTTCCCTTGTTATCTAGTTGGCATTTGAGTGTGTCCTCTGCTTTGAAGAGCCCAGCTCGTCTGTCAGAGAACACTGAGCCTATCTGCACCTCCTCCTCTTCCTCCTCCTCATCCTCCTCCTTCTGTGTCCAGCACCTGTTGCAGATGCTGGGATTACCAGTGTCATTTTGCCCACCACAAAACATTTACTTATCATTCATTTAAAGGGATACATCAACTTTTTTTTTTTTTTTTTTTTTTACATGTCTTGCCTCACTCCCGAGTCCATGACCAGCAGATAGACTCCATCCTTTCGACTACGTGCAGTGACAAGGGAGATAGAGCCATATCGGCCGTAATTAGCTTAGCTCAAATGCTGGAAGTGTAGTGTTAGCCTGCCTCCACCTAAAGTCATCAGAGCAACTCTAAACGGACCGATCTTCGTCTCAGAGCTGACAAAACTCTCCAGTAAGGCATCTTGAGCGGTCAAATCCCGGTAACGGGATGAGATCAGTCAAAACAGAGGGTTCAAGCAAAGACGGTTTATTTTGGTTCAAGCTAGCTACATCAAGGGTAGGTTAGCTTACTATTTCAAAGTAAAAGCACTTCTGTATGTAAAGGGCAATGGGTGTTTTATTTTGTGAAAGTAACCGAAAGTGCGTTGGTCACAACAGCTAGCTTGAGTAGCGCCGAATTCGTCAAACAAAATTATAAACAGCTGGTATTTAGACAAATTAACGACACACTGCTGATCTAAACGGCTACTTTCTCACCTAAAAATGTTTGAAATGTTGATAAAGTGATATATTTACAGAGTATGGAGATAAAATTAAATCAGCTTCTGACTGCTGATTTCAGCTTGGGTAGGAGGCAGGCTAACACTACCCATACACTTCCAGTGTTTGAGCTAAGCTAATTACAGGCTAATGGCTCTATCTCTGCGTGTAACTGCACGCACAGTTGAAAATATGGTGTCTATCTGCTGGTCATGGACTCGGGAGTGAAGCAAGACATGTGGAAAAAAAAAAAAAAAGTTGGCGTATCACTTTAACATTTCCACAGTGACGCACCTGACGCAGGTCATCCACACCCTGTCTGTTACCGGCCCTCTGAACTCCCATTCAACAAAACCAGTGTTTCAAATTCTCCCTAAAAACTCTCATTTGCAGTGACTCTGGGGGGGAAGAGTTTGACAAAAATAAACGTCTTTATTTGATTTGGCTTTGTTGCTGCACAATACATCCTGTGTAATGTGATTTTTGTTGAGGAGAAGTAGAAACGGCAAATATACCCAGTGGTTCCCATCACTCTAAATAAGACTGACACAGCAGAAGGAAAACAGACAAGTCTTTGTAACGTCAGTGTCGGATCCTACTGGGGGAACAAAAAAAAAAAAGAACGTTTAGAGTAATTCTATCAATCAATAGTCTGGATCATCTCAGAGATCACGGGGAGTTGTAAAACTGATGTGAACTTGTGGCTTACAATGCTGAGTGTTGTGTGAGGAACAGAGGAGGAGACCTTTGTTGCCACCTTCTTAGGAACAATTAGCTATTGAGCTGCTGAGCTGTGCATTTTGATGAGCATCTATAACATTAGCATCATGGATTTAGTTGAGAATTCTTCTTCATAAGGTCTATGTGTATTATACACTATGTTTAGGTTTATAGTATGATGCTTTCACTGACTGATACAGAGGTGGGAGAAAAAAAAACTGCAGCGAAAGTTGTATGTGGTTCACAATCGCCCAAAAACTTGCAGTTTGACAACGTTTCATGACCAGTGAGATGACCTAAGTCTTAGTGGATTGATAGACGGTAAAGTTACCAGCCCTTACTGCTGCTCTGTACATTGTCCAGCGTAGCAACAATAACCAAGGGGGGCGGGGCTTACGCAAAGGGTCAATTGCAACTACACGGTTACCCAGAAAGCTGGAATAAAACCCTTCACCCTTGTGCAGTTGTATTTATGTAGTGTGTATGAATGAACATGTCTGTATATGGGGCTGCTGGGATACTGCAATTTCCTGAAAAAGAAAGAACTCGTCACTTAAAGGGATAGTTCACCCAAAATTCAAATTTCACTCATTATCTACTAAAAGAAACAAAAGTAAAAGAGAAAATGTACAGAGAAGAGATAGATTTAATCCTCAGTTGAAACAACATTTTAAATTAATTTTATGAGATAATATTTATTTAAATTAAATTTTTATGTGAATATATTCGTACACAACCAAGAATTTGATTATCTTAATGCAACACCTATAAAGACAGAGACTAATTCAGGCAGCTTACTGTGTATTTTGATCCAGGCACATGAAATCTGACCTCGTCACTCATCTAGTTCCTCTGGCTTTGATCTGGCTAACTCCAAATCAGTGCCTCCATTATTTGGAGCACTGGTCATGTCTTTTCTAATGAGAGGCTATGCCTATAGGATCTCAAAAAGACAATGAAAATGAAAATAGCAACAACTCTGTAATATGGCTGTCGCTCTGCGTGTCATGCACATGGAGGCCTGTGTATTGAGTTTCCTCTGAAGTGAATTGATCAGTGGGAGCGGCGATTAGAGACAAACAGCTCGTAGGACCGACCTCTCATGTCTTTAATCTGCTGTTGGTGGCGCACCCAGCTGTTGTCAAACAGAATTAGAGCGGGCCATTGAATTGGCTCAGCCAGGCACAAATGGATGACGAATGCGTCACTCACCCGAAGTCAATGTATGTGTTGAGAAATGACAGAGGTGATAGGCTCCCTGAGCTGCTATTTGATTATGTGCTGGGCGTGCACGCTGACGTGACAAACAAACGTGCAGCTCTGGCATCGCCTACTTATTTATCTATTATTCAGGAGGAGAGGGCGACCATCATCACACTTTTTAATACATACTGTAGGAACTGTGTAGAGCTTTTTGTCACTCAAGACTAGAGCTGAACCATTTAATCATCATCATCATGAACATGTGCGATAAATACATCGAAAAAGGTTGCCTCAAAGGAGAGCAGACAGGAGAGGGTTAAATTAACATTCTGTTTAATTGATTGATTATTCATGTGCAATTTGAAAATAGTATGTTCAAAATATTTTTTTTCTATTTTCCTATTCAGTGTTTCAGGGTACCTATTAAAGCAGGTTACTATGCACACTTAAAGAGACCCAGTGGAGTTTGCTTTTGGTTATTAGAGTCTCATATTAATGTGGATGAATCTACGTTACCCACACTTGTTAATGGGTCAATTTTCGATAAATATATCGTTTTGTTCTTTATCGTTTTTTTTGTTATTTTTATTTAGTGGTCGGCTCGCCCAGCATTTCGGATCGCATATTTTCCTATATATTCATATTTTTTGGGTTACGTTACATATCCTATTATACTGTATATTTGTGTCATAGTACTGTAAAACAGTCAGTGTTTTTCACAAAATGTGATCTGGGACACCGGGTCGCGGTCGAGTCTCTGATCTTACAAGGTTGGTTTTCAGCCAAGAGACACAAGGCTGAAGACAGAGAGCCTCCATTCTCCCTGGAACTAGTTAAGTCATTTAACCATCACCATTACTCTTGTGTGCATATATCTATATATTTGCTTATTTATCACAAGTCATATCATCATTGCAATATTGAACAGTGTCATGGCACATTTTGCTCATATCCTGCTGGCCTACTGATGCACTAGGCAGATTGAACTATTCTGTTTAATGAAAAGCAGCCTCATGATTTTTTTTGGTATATGGAAAGTTAATAAAACAGGGCATGAGTTCGGTCTCTGTAAAGGCACCAGTGTCAACACACAGCCTGAGGTTTTTTTTTCTTTTTTTATCAATATTTGTTAATTTGTCCATCAACACTGTTTCAGTTGATTCCAGCAAACCTTTTCTACATGTTGCTATAGTATGAAGTGATGCATACAGTACATGTACGTGATATGCATGTATTACTTTACCCATATTTTCCACATGGAAAGTAAAACTGTGGCGGTTCTGGTGCTTCCAGCATTAGATGACTCATTGTTATAAAGTGCGTGTGTGTGTGTGTGTGTGTCATGAGCCAACTGTCTTTCATCAGGTGTCCAGGGCTGAATAAAGACACAAAGACACCCTGAGTGGAACATCAAACAATAACTGAGAGGGGGAGGGGTGTGTGCATGTGTATCAGTTTGTTGGGGGTGGATCAGTCCCTGTTCTCCCTCTCCAAGCCTGAATAGTGTGAGTGTGTGTGACGTGTGTGTGTGCATGCATGTGTACATGTGCGTGGTTATTGACTGCAGCACAAGAGGCTGAGAAATAGACTGTGGAGGAACAAGAGCAGAAAGCACCATGTCTGATGAGATGTTGGATGACAGCTGTGGACAAGTTAGATTCTCCACATGTTCATGAATGTATGACCAGAGTTTAACGTAATACACCTGCTAGTCCTTCACCATGACACATGTTACAGCATGTACACACCTGGACACATTTCAACGTATGTTACATGCACATGAGTTTTATAAAACTAGTCAAACAAGGTAGCACAACACCTTCCCACCTGGCTGAACCCTCCTGTTGTCCTTCTGGGTCAAACTGGCCAAGTCTGTTCCTTCACTCCATCCTTCCTTCTTTCCTTCCTTCCTTCCTTCCACAGTACCTTTTTCCTACCTTCTTTCCTTCCTTCCCTTCGTCCTTAATTCTTCTTCCTACCTCTTTTCATCCAACTGACTTGATCTGTTCCCTATCCCTCCATCTTTCTTTCCTTTCTCTTCCCTTCCTTCTTCTCACAATTCTTTTCCCTCTCTGCCTTCCTTCCCTTACTTCTTCCTTACTTTTTGACCCAATCTGTTCCCTCCCTCCTTCTATCTTTCCCTTTGTCCTTCCTTCCGTCCTTCCTTGACCAGGAGGACAACAGGAGGGTGATAAACCGATTTGAAATGCAGATATGATCAAGTAGCCTATAGTATTCTCCACTGTGTGTGTATCCTCCTGCCAGAACTCAAGATGTTTACAAACTCTTTTGGATCGAATCACTTGTGTCTGTGAATTAATTCAAAACACACTTTAGTTGTGTTTGTTCCCTTGTTGCTTAAAGGGATAGTTCAACGTTTTGGCAAATTGGCCCATTGCCATTATCCCTTGTTTAGGAGTAGGTTCGTTACCTTTAATTGCCGGTGCAAGATGTTTTTAGATAGGCAGAGCAGAGCCGCCAGCTGCTCAGAGCTACGCTACGGAGGCTAATGGAATTTTTTGGTTTCTTGGTAAATTCATGCAAAACTGCTGACGCACGTTCCTGTTGGGGGCAGTTTTTCAGCGAGCAGTCTCTGTATTTCCCTCTAAAACAACTCATAACGTTGTGTTATTATCTCATAGTGTGGTGAATGTGCAGGTCACAACTTGTCCACTAGAGCGTTTTGGAGTTGTTGGATTGTGTATTTAATGAGTTTGATGAGGGAAACCAAGAAATCTCACTAGCCTCCGTAGCGTAGCTCTGAGCAGCTCACGGCTCTGCTCTGCCGTTCTAAAAATAGCTTACACCGACAATTAAAGGTAACGAACCTACTGCTATGACTATAGGGATTACGGTGATGGGCCAATTTGCCAAAATGTTGAACTATCCCTTTAACACCACTCGGACTACAACCTGCTATATCCATGCTGTTATCCAACGTTGACTGAGCCATTATGACTCATCACCATAGTAACAGAGGGTACATCTTACAGGCTGCAACTTCAGTGTTTACTACTGAGACCAACGTGATTAAACTGTTTATCACAGGGCTTCACACTTTATCACTCCTGACAAATGTTATCCTCATCACAGGGCCGTGTGGACTTCCTTCCCAACAGGATATAACAACGTCAGGCTGTGCTGTTGAAGCTGCTAAATTATATCACATCTTATTCAAATCTTGCAGTTATTGTACACAATGCAATAACTGCACAGTCCAGTCTGACGTGCGTGCACTCAGCCATGAAGTACTGCGATATGAACACGCTTCTGCAGATAGATGAATGGACTGCAGCAACTTTTAAACAAAATTTAACAACTGTCTCAGTCTCATTATGTGTATGAAATTCATCAGACTGAGCCTTATCCATCACATCCGATGTTTTTGAGCTGAAGGCAAATGAGCGTCTGCTATTTCGGAGCCCGAGCACATGTGCGATGAGCTGCCCGGATTTCCTCTAATCTGACCCTTGGATCACTCATGTCTGCTGGTGATAAAACACTGCTGCTTATTTCAAGTCTGGGAAACTGGATGATTCAGTGTCCCGAGCCACGAGGCCGACAACGCGCAGCTTCCGACGTTAAAGCTCGCACACGTCGTTTTCCTGCAGAAACAAAGCCGCTGTTACACAACGAGATGTGGAACTTTAGTTTGACGTGCGCATATGCTCACACACACATACACACACACCTTCGGTCCTTCAGTCGAGCTGTCAGCAAGCATCAGCACTCAGGGCGGACGATGGAATTGAGCAGGCAGATGTGCAAACACGCCTGACGGAGTTCTCCGCCCCGACCTCAACACACCATAAATGAGTGATAAAAAAAACAGCAAGAGAAAACCAGCCTGTTGCAGGTGGTTGGTCCCCGTGCTGCAGAGACACTGCAATCAGTCTTCATCTACGCAGATCAAACTCTACTTAGTCAGCCCAGAACACACAGCTCAGACTAGAAATGTACAACTTGCTAAATAAATGAAAAAAAAAAAAATGAAAAAAAAAAAGTGCAAATTTAACTCAGAGATCCTAATTCAGCTTTGTCTCTTTGTCCTCTGAATTTGCATGATTTGACATCTTCAGGGCTGAAACTAATATTTCTAAATAATTACCGGTAAATTAATACACAGTTATGGAAAAAATTAAGAGATCACTCCACTTTTTTATATATACATATGTATATGTCAGCATCTCTACATGTATGGCAGCCATTCCTCATTCTACCAATCATATTGTTTGTAATGTCTGTCGCACTTTTTCTTAAACGCCTGTGCACTTCAAATCTTTTTTGTTTTGTTTAATTTTTTTATTTAGCAGGAAGTACTTTTTAATCTGTTATTTTGCCCAGCAGATAGAGAGCACAGTAGCATCTTCTTTTATGCTTCTTTTAAAGTATTTTTATGAATTGTGTATTTTATTCTTTGTATAATTTGTCCTGCTTTTTTCCTTTTTGTTAAAACCGCTGTCATGAACGAATTTTCCCTCAGGCATAAAACAAAGTATAATCTCTAATCTACATTTAACCAGGAAGATTATAAAAAACACTTCAAATTACAAACTGGGGGGTTACTCCCCCCATGTTGATTTATGAACTCTTCCTACGTTAAAACATTAGTGTTGTGTTGTATAAAAAACACTGCATCCTTTTTCTTATTTTGTTATTATTTTGTTTATTTTTTTATTATTTTGACCAAATAAATGATCTATATGACCATGTTCTTATTTCAGTAAAAGCAGAGAGTTGACCATCCTGTCGTCCATCCACCTCAAGCCACGTCTTAAAACATGTTTATCCTCATTAGAAATTCGGCCAAAATCATGTTGTTGTGCTTATGTTATATTTTCTGATGATGTCTTGATGCTTTTCTCTGTTGACATTTGTCTTGTTGGTGTTGTACAGCACTTTGGTCAACGTAATAAATATATTCTCACAATTATGTGAGAATATTGCAAAGAATTATTGTTTTCATTATCGATTAATCTGTTGATTAGTTGTTTGGTCAATCAGTGTTAAATGTCATAATAAAGGAACAAAGAAACCAGAAATAGCCTATTCACATTTAAGAAACTGAAATAAGAGAATTTGGACTTCTTTTTTTTTTAACTACTCAAACCGATCATTTGATACGTGATCACGTGATAATAATCGATTATTGTGCCATTAATGGATTAATTGTTGCTGCTCTACTCTCAATCAAACATAAAAAACAAAGCAGAGACCTCCCATCTGCAAAATATCTTGGGATGCTGCAACAAGACCTTCAGAGTATATTAAAATAACCCCTTATTTAAGTTTACAAGACATAGAAGCCCCAACAGACCTCCCATCTGCAACTCTACAGCCCAAATGCAAAAATACTTGCTGCTTGGTGAGAGAGCTGGTGTTGATAAGATCATCAGATATGTCAAACACATCGGCACCAGCTCATAACAACTAAGGAAGATAATGTTATACACAACAATCTTTAGGAATTGAAAACAACACTGAGCAAACAGAACAACAGCAAGCTTGAATAGGTGATTGGAAAGCAGCCGGTCTAATCTGCCATTGTGACTTTCTATTATGCGAGGAAGTAGAAAGTGATATCCAGCTGGAGGACAGACATTTTCAAGCGGCCCTGAAAGGCAGGTTGAAAATAGTCCAATGGCCTTTTCTGATGACAGCGGCTCTCGCTTAGAGAAGACAGACATGCGGTGCAGGGAGAGGCAGGAGCAAGCGGCTCACAGTGGTAAAATGAAAGAATATTCAAATGGCATGAAAACCTTTAACATATACAAGACAAGCAGCTGTTTTCACAAGGGAAGCAAGGGAAGCTTCTATCTGGCAATTATCAGGGGAAGAGGCAGAGAAAGACAGCAAATTGACCTTTACCAAATGGTATAGCCTTTAATCCTTACTACGGAGTCCTGCTGGGGACACACAGACTGGAGGAGGCTGATAAATCAGACTCAAATGCCACGTGAATCTGCATTTCTATGCCTATATTAACAAAAAAGTGATCCGAGTGCCTTGAAGTGGGTGCACTTGGGAAGGAAGGAGGGAGTGGCCGAGCCGCTCGAGTGTTTTCAGATGGAAGAAGTCACAGATTCGTTGTTATTGAATTACTGACTGCTCTTTCAACTGGCCATAGGGTGGCTCAGTTCAATCAGACCTTGTTGTTGCTGTTGTTGCCGTCGGCAGCAGAAGCAGTAATGGCTCAACGAAAATGTACAGTAAATGTAGTAAGTAAAACTCTCTTGTACTCAGGCCACGAGAGAATAGTGTTGCTTTTCTTTTCTTGTGCAGCAGAATATGCCAGAAATATTATTTGCATCAATTAGGGATGCACATAATTAAAGGGATAGTTCACCCAAAATTCAAATTTCACTCATTATGTACTCACCCTCATGTCGACTAAGAGCTGGGAGAATTTTCATTGTCCTCCGTGTCTTCTCTGAGTTACGGGGGGTCCGTGGTGTCCATTCACAACCATTATATGGACAAATACTGCTGCGCGGACCCCCCCGTAACTCAGAGAAGGCATGGAGGACTCCGAAAAGAGTAGATAATGAGTGAAATTTGAATTTTGGGTGAACTATCCCTTTAACCGTTAAAAGGGACAACGTAGAGTTTTGGAAAAGCAAAGTGTTTTCACACTACATTTATGAGCCTCCACGTGCAACATAGAATTCTTCGACCGGTGCAAGACGGACTCATGTTTTCATTCACCAAGAATTAAAGTTAGTTCAGTTACCGTCATAGTCCCGACCATAAACAGCGATTCAGCTGCGTTATTCTCATGGGCGTCCACGATACAGAAAGTAAGGAAACGCTGGTCGGCTCGCCCAGCATTTCTACCACCACTAATAATAACAAAACAATGATAGTGACAAAACGATATATTTATCGGAAATAGGCCCATTAACAAGTGTGGGTAGCGTAGATTCATCCACATTAACGTGAGACTTTTTTATAAGCATATAGAAACTCCTCGTTGGCCCTTTAACCATTATCTGATTACAATAACTATGACCGATATATTAAGTTTTTAAAATGTGCATCGCCAGTATCAATCATTGTTATAACTACATAAAGCCAGGCTTTAAAGTGCAATATAGATAAACTGCACTCTGTGAAATATCAGACACAACCTGACAACATGATGAACACTGCCTGCTGTCGTGACGTGGAGCATGAAACCAGTGCATCATCTAGTTCTGCCTTTGCTGCAGCTGCAAAATGAGTGAAAAAAAAAAGAACAAATGATCAGGTGCACCAGGCAGAAAGCAGCTCAAAGAAGAGGAGGGGAAGAAAGGATAGTATAGAAGTCAGAATCACCACAACTGTGCATGTCATTCATGATTATTACTCTGCCAACATTACCAGGAACAGTGCACCTGTGAGCATGGGGATCCTGAAATTGTTATTTTTTTGTGTCATGTTTTTATTTCGAATGAATTGGGCCCCCCAGTGAATTAGCGTCATAAATTATTTCATATATATTGATAACATCACAAGAAAATGAACTCTGTGTCAAAGTCCTACCAACATAATAGACATTCCGGGGGGCCCCTGTTGGAGGCGTAAAATGGTTTAGTCCACCCATAGAGAGCAGCCAGCGACAGGTGTAACGTCAGTGAGCCCAGATTGAATAAGGCTAGTTTTCATCATGACACCCAAAAAACATAAATCGGAGTATCAGAAAAAGAAAGAGCGGAAAGAAAAAGAAAGAAGGCAGAATTAGGGGAAGCAACTGTTAAAGGGATAGTTCAACATTTTGGCAAATTGGACCAATGCCACTAATCCCTATAGTTTTAGGAGTAGATTTGTTACCTTTGTTGGTGCAAGCTATTATTAGATCTGCGGAGATATGATATGAGATAATCATGGAACGTTATGAGTTGTTTTCGAGGTAAATGCAAAGCCAGTATAGCGCCGAAAAGAGATTGCTTGCTAAAAAACTGCCCCCGACGGAAACGCGCTTTGGCGGGTTTGTCTAAATTTACCTGTGAGAGTTATAGTTCTGCTGCAGAGCAATGTTTTAGCAGTTAGCTTAGCTTAGCTTCAGCTCAGACAAAACAGATTATTAGACAGAAACACGTGATCTAATGACACACTTACTGTAGAATTCTATGGCCTGCACTCCAGCACCGCCATAGGGAAGCCATAGGGAAATATGAAATCAGTGATTTATACTGTGGTTTGCAGTTAAAGCCATACATTTTTCACAAGCCTCAGCTGAGCGAACTATTTAATCCCTATCCCCACAGCGACTCTGCAGCAGTCGAACAGTTGATCAGTGAAGGGAAGTGAGATGACGGCTCAACGTTACATGACACAAAGTACTATTTTGGGAAGCACTTCTTACTGCTTGTGTGTTACGGACTCTGCTGGTCAGGGGACGATGCGCTGAAAAAAATTGTTATGCTCTGTTGTTATAAGTCTCTGTTGCCATGGTTACCAACTAAATCAATTTGTCTATTTTTTCTTTATTGGTGTCCTAAAAAAAAACTTTTAAAAGGGCCAATCAGAATGGAGCATTCATCCAGAGTCGGAGCATGGCATAACAAAAGTGAAATTCCACGTAGACGTGTTTATTAAAGTTCTGGTGTGGAACGCTACCATAGTCAGCTGGCCCCTGAGGACAAGGCTCATACAGGACAAGGCACATTCATATGCAAATAGAGACAAACACTGTTAACATGTGTCTCTGTCAGAAGCTGAATGCATCATAAATATTTTACATATTATCTACTGATGGGAACTGCATCATATTACAGAATCCTCTGGACCACAGAGTCAGTGGAAAATTTCTAAAGGGCTGTGATAAGGCTGTTCCCACGGGAGCAATGCTGCACACTAACAGTACGCTGGTCTTTGGTGAAAACAGAAATGCAAGTGGCTGGTGTGCAGGCAGTCTGTCATGTTCCACCTCCAGAGGAAATGACAAAGACTGACAGCAGGTCTGACAGCATAGCGTTGATTGTTTTCCAACACCTCCTATCTGAGTGCTACAATTAAGAATAAATTACATTTTAATAAATAAACTAATCTTTCAAATTTGAATTTGCAGAGTAAATGTTAACTGCAAGAGCCAGGACGAAGAGACAGAAATGCAGCATCTGTTTTATTAAAGTGCGATGACCTGCTGTTTGTGAGGGTGGGATTGACGGGGGGAGGATGGTGTGGTTAGATCCGACTTGGAGAGCTGATGTTTGACTGCCACCTGCTGGTGGAGGACTCCACTCCTCCACAGTCGATAGGACACGACGTGAGGAAACGGTACAAAGCAATTACTGTTCAACAGAATCTCTGAGACGCCGCAAATGTCATTCACAAGTGTGCGGCAAGGATAGCAGCGTTGGGGCTTTGTTGGAGAGAGAGCCAATAATTAGGGCTGACATTTCCCTCTAAAACGGTCATTAGTCACTTCCAAACAAGCGTGATGTGATAACTGTAATATCTTCAAATTGCGGCTATTAGGAAAGGTTTGCCGAAAGGGGTCTGGAGATTTTCTTTGCCTCTCAAAATGTCAACGCTGAGCAATCTCATCAGTGTAGAGGAAGATGAAAATAAGCTCATATTAATATGTCAATAAGACAAAGTATATGGCATCTGAGGAGGACGTGTTTGTTGGAAACTGCAGCTCAGCAACAGGTGACTTTTTGGTTGCTAATTGTGAGTTTTTGTTTCTTAGCAGTGGCACTAGATTTGTTAGTGACACAAAAACATAAAAAACATAAACCTTTATATCTGAAGGAGAACGGAAAAGAGAAAGATGGAAGAAGAGACATGTCTAGAAGGTTCAGTCATGGTACATCAACTTCACTCATATTGAGTGGTAATGTAATTATTATTTTATTATCATGTGGTTGTAACATAACTGATGAAAATGAAGACTTTCTGAATGACAGCATATTGCATTGAATGTGATGCTGAAGGGAACTAAATTGGATTAAAGATATTTAGTTGATGTCAGATTAAACACAATGTGAAAAGGGCTGCAGTGTTATTGTCAGGAAATGTGTGCATGGACATATAGATTGAATTCTATGATCACTCTGGCTGTAATGATGACATATGGGATATTATTTATTTATTTTTACTTTATTTTGGCTTCATTTGTTAATTATAAGATATCTGCTTCTGTCTGTTACACCGAAACCATGAAGAGCTCTAATGGTTGGAGTGAAATTATGAATGAAAGGGTAGGCACTCATAAGATGGATCGCTTCAGCCTACACCTTTTCCATTTATGTAATATTTATGAACTAAGTTTGAACTATGGAATATATTATTGACGGTCGATTGATTGTGATTGATGTTTGACTGTAAATTATTTGTGCAAAAGATTGAACAAGCTGCTTCCACTTTCAGGTTTCATTATCAATACAACCTGACCAATCAATTACTAACACAGATGCCACTATCAGGATTTTTTTTGTCACCAATACAAATACCAATACTGATCATCTCTGAGTGTGATTGGCCTGTCATGCACTGGTGCAGTGAATGAGTTTGGAAGCGGGACTTCACCTCAACTGGACATTCATTCTGATCTACTGATCACACATTTTAAAGGGATAGTTCATGCAAAAAGGGGCTGCCGCTTCACCTGGCTGGTTCTTTGCTAAGGTGCATTAAAAGTGTCCAAACTGAAGAAGAGGATCTCCGCACACTTAGATCTATGCAACGTCACTTTATTCAAGGCTAAGCTTTCGGTCTCAAACGACCTTCATCAGAGCATACCTAAGGGATAGTTCACCCAAAATTCAAATTTCACTCATTATCTACTCACCGTCATGTCGACTAAGAGCTGTGACAACGAGTAAAAGGTCCCGCACATCCAGTTTAAAAAGGTGCTGGCTTCTTGTATTGAAGCCCAGACACAGAAATTGTTCTGCCGGACAGTGCAAATCACGCAAGATTTGCACTGACTGGCACGCTACAAACAAGCTTAAAATATAGACTTATTTAATTTTTTTTCCTGAACAATTTCTCATGTCGGGGCTTCAATACAAGAGGGACATTACAGACGAGCAGTATGGAGGTGTTTGGATGGTTTTTGGTGTGTCTTTTTGGACAAAGAAAAGTGAACACCATTCACAATCATTATATGGACAAATACTGCTGCGCGAACCCCCCCGTAACTCAGAGAAGGAACGGAGGACTCTGAAAATCCTCCCAGCCCTTAGTCGCCATGAGGGTGAGGAGATAATGAGTGAAATTTGAATTTTGGGTGAAGTATCCCTTTAATGAAGAACAGCAGATCAATCAGGGCATGAGTGTGTTTCTATTGCATTGCAGGTCAACGTGATCTTGACCTTTGAGCACTAAAATCTATAATTCTATGGAATTCTAAGGAGCTCTGTCAGGACAAAGACAGCCTGTCTACAATTCTAAAGGTAGTTTCCTCTGATTTAACACGTGAGTCAAAGACAAATGACGTTAGAAGTTGACACCCACCCGTTTGATGGAGCTGCGGGTCTTCTCCTTCCACTGGTGGCTGCTCAGCTCCAGGGTGCAGTGAACAAAGGTTTCTCTGTCGTAGGAGCCCAGGATGAACAGTCTGCAGGGTCACAGCACAACACACACAGCTATCAGAACCACACAGTCCAATGTCACAATAAGGCGTTTGATAGGTACCAGTAGAAGTAAAAGTTTGTAAGCTTGTGTTTCTATTCTCTATTCCTCACTCTCTTATCAATGAACACAAACAGCTGTCAGTGTGAGATCTGATCAGATGAGCCTCACACAGTCCAAGTGGGGGCGTCGTGAGTGAGGCTTTAGCCCTGCATCAAATCCCAACACCCTCTGCTGCATGTCATTCCCCCTCTCTCTGCCTCCCATTTCCTGTCTGTCTCAACTACACTGTCCATTAAAAGGCAAAAAGCCCCCCTCCAATATATACTGTATATAAAAGGCACTTTTTCATTTAATTTGGTCATGTTCATTCATTAAAATACAAACAGAGATAGAGAAGTTCCTTGGCATTAAAATTTTAATGGATCCTAAACAGTGTATTCTTGGTATTAGCCCTTTGTCCTTGTCTGGTCAAACTGTCAAATTGTTGAATATCATGTGGTATGCTGCACAACTTTCTATTCTGCATGTGGCTTGATGTACACCTGGCTACATTACAGTACCAATGTGTTCTGATAAACTGCATCAATTGTTCCTTATGAAAGGTTATCCCATGTGTGGCAAGGAACCTTAGATCAATAATAAGTATTGGTTTCAATTAAGGTTAAGTATAGGCTTCACACTGATGTTGTGTATCTCCCCAATCCCTCGATCTTGTGTTGCTTTTTGATGAGGTTGTCTTGTTGTCACACAATGAAAATTAAAAAGTTTAAAAGAAAGAAGAAAAAACAACAAGGCCCATGTTCTTCATTAATATAGAAATGACAATGGTTCAAAAAGTCTTTTCATATTTGATGTGACACATTCTGATTTGTGATTATCAAGTAAATACATCATTTGTATGAGTTTATTCTAACTGTAAAGGTAATAATATCAATCATATATGCAGCAGGTCTGTTGACACTGCTGTGGTTGAACCTACAGTAGTGAAGAGTTTTCAGGCCTGAGCTCATCATCAGGCTTCATTCATCTCATCCTGTTTACGTCTGGCTCACAATGAATCTTCACATCAACATGATTTACTCACCTGGCATTATATCCAGGTTTCAAACAATCTATGTGCTGTTATAGACACCAAAGAGTCAGGTTAAGGGGCGGGGCCAGTCCTGGGCTGCAACTAACTACTGTCTTATTTTCATCTTTAATTACTCTTTTTTGGTTTTAATTAAAATGTGACTTTTTTTTATAAAAATAACTTAAAATCCACAAATCAACACTACCCCGCAACAAAAAATATTGCTGTTCTCCTGTTGTTTATTAAATATTTTTCCCAGTAAGTGGTGAATATTCCCATCTCAACTTCTGGGAGCCTAACGTCTTCAAATGTTTCGTTTCATGCGAATTGTCTCCTGCCAAGTTTTATTACATCCCAGTTCATTCCACCTGGCTGTGGAACTCAACAGAAAGGAGGTCACAGCAACATTCACTCGGTCTCCTGCTGCCCCCTGCTGTTCACAGAGGGTCAGTGCATCAGGACAGTTTCCTCCTGTGGAAGACACAGTCGTCTACAGAGACTATGGGTTATAATACACACCCCAGGGACAGCTCTCTGGAGTGACACCTGAATGAGCTTTGACTGTTTCCATGGAGAAACTCCACTAAATACGTCTCATGCTGAAAGGACGGAGGGAAGACAAAGTCATGTAAAAGAGGAAAGGAAGAGGAGATTTTGTATGATTATAATGGGCAGGAGATGAATTATTAATAGATGAGTCTGATCTGCTCATCCTGTGGTCTATACACATCAAAGAGCACGCAACTAGTCTCCAAGGCAACAAAGGATAGGCCTCTGTATTGGGATGACCCTGAGCTAATTGATTTGACTCTTAGGCCAATTAAAATTTAAACATGCCATCTCTGAACAAAGAGGGAGCATGTCAGAGAGGAGAGCCTGGTCTGACCGTCGTACAGTAGAGTCTGAGCCAGCGCCTGTTAATGAAGATGGACGTGGCCTCTGTTCACCACCCACAGCTTTCTGAGGAGCACTTCTGAAGCTCAGAGAGAGCTGCTCCTGTTTTATGATTATTATTAAGTTTAGAGTGAGCTGTTCAATCGCCCCCCTAACGCTTAGATCACCAAAACAACAATGGCCAAAGAGGTGGAGCCAAGACTGCAGTGGCAAACATGTCCACCCACATGTCACTCAAAGTGCTCACAGTCATACAGTACCTTGCAAAAGTGTTCACCCCCCTTTAAAGGAGTCATAACCTGGTTTTTTACGTATCCAGCCCCCCTTGGATCGCTTTGGATCAATTCGTAAAACTTATTAGAAAAAATAATAATAATTTTAATCAAACATTGAGCTTGTTCTGACCCTTTTTCCTACCGCGACTTTATCACGCGAGATTACGCGCAAGGTTTTGACTGGTCCGGATGTGCACTGTATGAGACGCGTGTTGATTCGCCGCAGGAAGGACAGAGCCGGTGGGGGGGGCGCTTGCCTGCATGCAGACTCCAAAACATAAACAGCCCCCTGGTACCGCTTCGGAGATTTCAGGTAGCGGACGGGCCGGGGTTGGGTGGTGAAAGAGGAAAGTAGCCTATGGTGAGGTCACCGTAGGAGCAGAATCAAAATATCGTGCTTTAGGAAGGCACACCATTGTGTGCTATTCCTGTTCGGAAAAAGAGCCGAAGCGAAAAAACGGCGCCGCTTTCAAAGTCCAGCTTTTCAGGCAAGTTTCAACTGAGGTCAAACACCAATATGCATGTTTTAACAAGAGGAATTGCGATTTCCGGGTGATGACTCCTTTAACTTGTCCATATTTTGTCACGTTACAACCACAAACTTTTAAGTATTTTATTGAGCCCAATTTTGAAGTAGAAGAATAATGATACATTGTGTTCTTAGTATAAAAATCTGAAAAGTGTGCCGTGCGTATGTATTCACCCTGAGTCAACACTTTGTTGAACCTTTAGCTGCAGTTACAGCTTTTGTGTCTTTTGGGGTTTGTCTCTATCAGCTTTGCACATCTACAGCTGCAGTTTTTGCCCATTCTTCTTTACAAAACAGCTCCAGAGTCAGATTGGACGGAGAAAGTCTGTGAACAGCAGTTTTCAAGTCTTGCCACAGGTTCTCAGTAGGATTCAGGTCTGGACTTTGACTGGGCCGTTGTACCACATGGACATGCTTTGATGTAAACCAGTCAGTTGTAGCTCTGGCTGTGTGTTTAGGGTGGTTGTCCTGCTGGAAGCTGAACTTCCATCCCAGTCTCAGTCTTTTTCTGCCTCTAACAGCTTTTCCTCCAGGATTGTCCTGGATTTAGCTCCATCCATCTTCCATCAACTCTGAGCAGCTTCCCTGTCCCTGCTGAAGAGAAGCCTCCCCACAGCCTGATGCTGCCACCACCATGTTCCACACTGGAGATGGTGTGTTCATAGTGTTTTGTATGTAGGCCAAAAAGTTCAATTTTGGTCTTTGATTTCAGACACTTCTTCACAATGATGCACTACTTAGTGTTGGTCTACTCTATCACATAAAATCCCAATAAAAACATTTAGGTCTGTGGTTGTAACGTGACAAAATGTGGAAAAGTTCAAGGGGTAGGAATACTTTTGGATGGCACTGTACATCACTTGTTTTGAGGTAATGTGGGAGATTATTTTTGGATTATTTGTTCTATGTACTGTATGTAAGTGATATTATGTATGGATTATCGAAGTTTTTATCAGTGTATCTGTTTGTTTTTTGTATGTTGTCATTATTTTGAGTCTGATGTAGAGGATTTATTATCCTGTATCAGATGTATTTTCATCAAATTCCATTAAATAACATCCTTCCTTATTCCTAAATAAAAAACTAAATAAAAGACTCACAGTTGGAGACAGTGTTGGCTTTATTTTCCAGCCTCTTGGAGGTTAATGCTTAATCTTCATGGAGGTTGTGATGCTCTCTAGTTGTTCAAACACCTTTGTGAGAGGTGCTGATCCGAACCGCACTAAAGCAGAAAGCTTACTGTAATTAATGTATTGAGTGACACAATTAATGAGTGCTTTACCGGAGAGTTTTGTCAGCTCTGAGACAAAGATCGGTCCGTTTAGAGATGCTGAAGAGTGTCTCTGATGACTTTAGGAGGAGGCAGGCTAACACTCCCTATACACATCCAGCGTTGAGCTAAGCTAATTACGGGCGAAACGGGCTCTCCCTCATTACTGGTGTCTATCGGCTCGGGAGTGAGGCGAGACACGAAAAAAAAATATTGGTATATCCCTTTAAGAACAACAGAGGCCCAGATGTTATGAGCAAAAAACAACTAAATTGTTGTTGTAGTGCCATCCTGACATGAGGAGACATGAGTTTTGTTGCCTTGACGACTGGGTGACTTTGTTTTTTTTTCTTCTTATACTGTATGACAGCTCTCTCTCCTCCTCCTCCTTAGTGGGTGCAATCAGTGTGTGTGTGTGTGTGTGTTTGTGTGTCTCAGGAGGGCCAGGCAGAGCTGGCTGTTTGACTAACAGGAGGATTTAAACCTCAGCTGATGCCAACATTTCAGTGTGTTTCAGGCTTAGTGCTAATTTGACAATGTGTTGTGTTGTCCTTTTCTGTTCCAGATAGCTTTAGAATTTTCAGGGTTGGACTGTTTTGTTTGCTGCTTTGGGTACAAACATGTAGTGTCCAGGTTTTTCTTTAACCAGGATCAGAAGGTCTACTATTTTCTACCTTCAAGTAGTGATAATAACAATATGTGTAATCCTTTCCACCTGAGGAGCGCTGCAGCACCTGTGGTGGCTGGTTGGTGAGATGATGAGAGACTCACCTGCTACATTCAATGAGAGTGACTCGGAGTCGTCCCTCCACCAGCTTGCTGTCCTGGACTGACAGGTCCAAATCACAGGCCGACCCCAGCGGAGGCTGCACTTGGAACGGGAAGAAGGGCTTGTATCTGGAGAGAGACACAGGAAACATCCACACCGCAGTTTAAACAGGACTTCTACTGATGTAAAGTCTGACTCTGCAGAAATAAAATGTAAAGAATCCAACTAATGCAGACAGGGAATCCTACGCTGCCTCTTTACTGACACAAATCCACCATTGTCATTGACCTTTAAATGGAATTCAGCATGTGCTGATACTTTAAATACAAGTAGACAATGATGGCGACACAAGACACATGTCAGTTGATCAGATTTGAAAACCTTGTTCTTTATCTGTGAATGGTATGAAATGATACACAGTGGAATGCATCAGCTCTGGTTCCTACTGGTGGAGCCACAGTGAACAGGGTGTGGTGCACAGTGCAGCAGCCACTGTGTTGCCTGAGAGCACACACACCCATTCTCCGCTCTAAATATTAGGCATTGTTCAGACCAGTCATCCACTCCACTGACCACGCTGACGGCTCTGTCTCCTGCATACGGTACAAGTTCCACACCCAAGCTCAAAGTTTCACCGATCAGAGACAAACTCTCAGCTAGATCGATCAGCTGTGACCTGGTGATGCACCAATTCTCTGCACGACCTCAAAACAATCTGTTCTCTCAATCAGCCATAACTTCCCGCTGTACGGCCTAAAAATATTGTAGCAGTGCATCAGAGTTTCTCTGTAAATGTAGATCAACTGTAGATAATCTCTGAAGTGTGCTTTCATGATAAGAGGAACATTTGCAATATGCAATAATACTGGGTTGTTGTGTACAGTAAAACAGACTTGTGGGTGGCAGCTGTTTTTTTTTTGTGGTTGTTTGATTATAAAAACACAAAAAATTGAAACGTTATTTTCTGCTTTACTGGAGCTGATGTAACCAAACATATGGTCATAGAACTGAGAGTGTCATCAGAACAAGTGAGGTTCTTTTCTATTGTTCTTCACTGAAATAAAAAATCTTAAAAATATTCATCATTCTAAATTAATAATTCAACACGACTATCTCTGATTGTGGTCAGTGATTCTATCATTTCCTATGAATATTTTTATGGAAAAATCTGCACTATTTTTTCCCAGTAGACACCATTTTTACAATTTATTTTTGTTATTTCATAGCAGCAACTGAGAAAAACGAATGTACTTTCTAATGAAAGTGTCATATGTTTCACACTGTATCATGGTAGACATTGAAGATGGTGTTTCTATATTACTGATCACTGAAGCTGTGGTTAATTTGACTCATGTTAGGTAGGGATGCACCGATATGAAAATTTTGGCCGATACCGATATCCGATTTGAATTTTTCTGTTATGGTCGATAATCGATATTTACAGATAACAATATGTGTTGGGGTTTTTTTAAGTTTCTGAGATGATAAATTTTTATACAGACTGAAAATCATGCAAATTAAATTTTTGAATGTCTTCCTTTATTTTCAGAATGTATTTTACTTCCAAATAACAAGGTTACAGGCTATCATCCTCCTCGCATTACCTCAACTTTGCAGGTTTTGCATACAAATATATATGGGCCGATATATATCGGCCCAATTTTACTCATCGGACCGATACCGATATGTTAAAAAATGACGAACATCGGCCGATACCGATATTAATGCCGATATATCGTGCATCCCTAATGTTAGGTTCTGTACAACATCAACAAACAGGGTCATAGATGCATATGCAGCAATGTGGTTTGTTATGTGTCAGTCAGTCACTGGTCCCTGTGTTGTTACAGTACTTGAGTTTAGCTTGTTTTATTACTTCATTTGAATAAAAGTCACAGTATGTCTTCATTTTGGTCACTATAATCCTAAAACTACATAATTTCTACCATATCATGCCTAACATCTCAGTTGAAGCAGCAGTATCAGTCATGAGGGACAACGTGTCCTCTAGTGGTGCATCATTCTGTCCTCATGGGTCTTTTTTTTAGGAATCCCATATTGTCCCCAGTAGTCAGCTGCCTAAGGCTCAAGTCACCAACATCAACATACATCTTCTTTTACAATTTAACTGACACTAATCCAATAATATGTAATAGATACTACTCAGATCATTTTACTGAACAAACGGTTCCTTTATTTTCTTATTAGAAGAGACATACATTCCTGCTGTGTCACTGCAAAAAGAGGATGTATAGAGCAGTTATGAATATTTGAAAGCTCATAAAAATAAAAGGGTAGATGTTAACGCTCCATACGGTGTAAAGGTAGATGTTTGTGTTAAAGCTCCATACAGTATAAAGGTAGTTTGTGTTAAAGCTCCATACAGTATAAAGGTAGATGTTTGTGTTAAAGCTCCATACGGTATAAAGGTAGATGTTTGTGTTAAAGCTCCATACGGTATAAAGGTAGATGTTAAGGTGGTTTGTATTAAAGCTCCATACAGTATAAAGGTAGATGTCCATGTGTAGTGTGATTATAAAGCAGCTCTAGGTTCTATATTAATAGCTACTTAAAGTATCAAAGCCTCAGTCCACAGAGAAATGCACACAGCCTGTATTCAGAAACTGAGCCTTAAAGCTGCAGTTGGTAAGTTGATGAGTAAAAGTAAAAGTAAACTCTGCAACTTGGTTGAAAATTTCAAGACAAATACACCAAGTTGGGGACTTTACTTTCACTTTGGAGAGCTTACTACAACGTGTACGAGCTGTGATTGGCTGCTCCTCCTGCTCCCTCTACCTGATTGGTGGAGAATCATCAGTCGCAGTGTCTTTTGGCAAATATGTTTCCAGGCTGTAGGTGGAGTCAGAGGAGTTGGATTTTGTCCTAAATTAGGGGACTCGTCTAATAGTCGGGTGCATTTATGACTTTATCGTAAAAAAATTCTAACAAAAGGTTTCTCAGTTGTTTTTTATAGTATTAGATGTTAATTTTTTTTACCAAAGTTTGACCACTAGAATAAGTCATTTTCAGGATGGCGTCCTAATTGAAATGTAATGGGTTGAGCCCAGAGGAGGCTGGAATAGGGTAAAATATTTAACTAACAGGGTTATGAAACTTCACAAGTTTAACTTACATTAAGACAAATAGTATTACAAGTTTTGTCAAATGTTATGTTTAAATATGTAAATGAGGCAATTAATTAAAGCTAAATTGCATACTTTTCCAGATCCAAAAATTTAATGGATAAAGCCACTTTCAAAAGTCTTGTTTTATTTTGTTGACACATTAGAACACATTAGAGTAAGAAGGTCTTACTGAGGGGATTCTGGATATCTCTTTTTATCACTTTGTGAATGAGAAAATACTGTCACCAGCCCTAAATAAATCAAATTTCGCCATGTTTTCAGGACTCAAATATTGTATAAATGAGGCTCTGAATGATATATCAACAATCCCCTCTGTAAAAACCTTCAGAATATGGAAACTGATCAAACTGGAAGGTTTGGTGTGTGTAAGTGCTGCTGAAGTGGATCTGGAAAAGTTCTGGAAAAGTATGCAATTTAGCCCATATTTAATTAGTTATTGTCTCATTTACATATTTAAACATAAAATTTGACAAAACTTGTAATACAAAAAATATTTGTCTTAATGTAAGTGATAAACTTGGGAAGTTTCATGGTGATACCTGTTAGTTAAAATTTTTACCCTATTCACCTGCGTCCCTCTCAACCCATTGATTACATTGGAGAATCAAATGACACCTTTCTAGTGGTCAAACTTTGGTAAACTTTTAGTATGTTATTAAGGACATCTAATACTATAAAAAACAACTGAGAAACCTTTTGTTAGAATTTTTTTACGATAAGGTGCTTTTTTTGCATAAATGCACCCGACTATAATGCCTGACTATCACAATATAGTGACAGTTCAAGCAAATATGACTGAATTGTTAGCTTTAAAACCAGCCGTCAGGACTTCTGTAACCTTTTGATGTCACAACAAGAGAGGCTCAAAGCATCCTCTCCTCTGATTGGCTGACACTGACCTGTTATTTGAGGGAT
The DNA here is from genome assembly GCA_030347415.2 of Decapterus maruadsi. Classification (NCBI taxonomy): domain Eukaryota; kingdom Metazoa; phylum Chordata; class Actinopteri; order Carangiformes; family Carangidae; genus Decapterus; species Decapterus maruadsi. The sequence goes on along the minus strand of CM064892.1, from coordinate 25,762,540 downwards.
GTAAAACTTTGTGGTTTTGGTTCTTAAAGCCACAAATATAACTTCTTATGGATCAACGCCATCAGAGAGGAGGAAAATATGAGGCCTTTAAAGTGTAGTAGTACTCCCAGCTACAGTCAATTGGAGTTGTGTTGTTTTACAATCCTCATCCTCTCAGTCCTGGGCCGGCAGCCAAAACAACAGCTAAACCACAGTGACAGTGCAATCAATGCACAAGTCTCCTGTCTGTGGCACAGGCACAGAGGCTGAGCTGTTTGTTTGCAGCCCCGCTGTCATCCTTCCCCTTTCAACAGGAAGTGACCAGAGGGAAGAGGTTAAAGAAAAACAGCAGAAATCTACACAATTATGTAACAAAACAACCAATGAGCCTGACACTGTGTGTAGTCATGCCATGAGAGCTGCGTGAACATTATTATTCAGGTGAGGTTTTGCTTCTCACGCACCTGCACACCATGTTTTTGGCTACAATATTAAGCAGACAATGTTAAACTCTGAGCTCAGCTGGTGGTACAGTACGTGCAGCAGAGAAGCTGTGACCAGGAAATAAGATGTGAGAGAATACTTTGACAACACAGAGGATAAAGCACAGACGTGTGGTGTTACCCTTCAGAGTCTACAGCATTTTCTTCTGTATTAGTCTCACCCGGTCTCCCTGCTTGTTAAACCTCAGCCCTGTGATGCACATCTACTGGTGTCATATGAATGTAGAAAAATCTCTATGATCAGAAAAAGAAAGGAAAAATTTTGGAAACACAGAAAATTATTATAAACTTCTCCTTTTGACACTACAAATGTTCTTTGAGGTCTTGGGGATCAGAGGAAAAATAATAAGGGCTCTAACTATTTGACAAAATATATTATTTACATTATGTACATTACATTATGTCTGATTTTCCAATGATTGCGCTCATACAACGCAACAGAGCAACCATCTGGATGTAACTGAACAATCACATCATCTGCCGGCAAACGGGTCTCCTGTAGGACTTTGGTCCATCCTGTGATGGGACAGGAGTCTCCTATTGGACATGGATGTTTGAGGCAGGACTACTCTGCTTCTGGGTGAGTTACAGACACACCAGTGGAGTCTTTGTCCAAAAAAAGAAAAAGGATTACGTCGCTATCATCTGGCGTTCTGGAGATAAACGAGAGAGAAGAAACGATACCAGAGGTACTTTTTTAAAATGACTGTCTTCTGTGTCTTTCAATCAATGAGCAGAGACATACAACAGACGGTCCTGCATCACACTGTTTATCTTTATTAGAATTGTAGGAGTTATTTGTTTTCTAGTGTTCATACACACGCTAGCACCTCCAGGACTCCTGTCCTCTAAACAGGGACTGCTGACTGTGTGTTAAAGTAAAAGCATCCCAGCTCTGGTCGTGCAGAGTATTCCCTCGCAGCAGGAGTGGGGAGAGGACGTGGGTGCTGTAATGCCCAGATTACCTCCAGTGGGCTGTAGTCCCAGCCCTCCCCCTCCCCCTCCCTCTCCCCCTCCCCCTCCCCTCCGCACAACTACCATCTGTGCAACTCAGCAAATCCCAGGGTCCGGCTTTCGTTCTCCGAGGCTGCTCTTCATTACATCATCATCATCACACTCTGCATGATCACTGCTGATACACATTCACACGCACGCTTAGATCCGTCCTGTTTGCTGCAGAGGCACACAACTCAGAGGCAGCCGGCGTGTTCGCGTTGAGGCTGTGGCGACGTATTTAAGCACAGACATCAGCGGCTTTCTCAAGGACATTTCACAGGCTGCAGCTTTTTCTGGGCCCAACTTAGCTCTGTCCAGATTCAGCACCAAATCCTCTCAGGCCTCAGCAATAACCAGAATGTAATATCTCCATGCAGTCCAGCTCAAATATCCCCATATATGATGATGACACTGATTATATTTCATATTAAGTCTCTCACACAGCTCCCAGCCTCCATCTGGGATTCACTGTAGTTTAGTCTGTGATGATGAGTAGTGGAAATATCATCAGTCACTCAGTGACATTACAGATTACAGGGCTGGACCCGCTGCAGCCGTCCAGCTAAGACCAAATAATACTGTAACCACAAATATCACATCTGGCTGGAAACACAGTGTTCCACATAGATGGAGCAGGTTTCCTACTGGGTCATATGGACAGAATCACTGGCAGACAGTTGTTAAAACTCATCCAGACCTTTTTTTTTAATTTTTTACTATACTTTTTATTTAAAGCAGATATCAGTGGAATGTTTTTGTTAATATGCGTTCAAGGCAGGCTTTTGAAACCGTCAGCAATCACTTACATTACAGCTTCAAGTCACAACTACAACTTCCTAACGTTCCAGGTAACCCGTAGAAAATTTTTTGTGGGTCCTGTTGTCAATGAAAGTTCACTATAACGGCCACTGAAGGGCTGTGTCCGACCAGTGAAGGGGTACCAGATCGAACTGGTATGACTTCACAGGAAGGAAAAACACAAAGTAGAGTTTCCTTGAACACACCATGAGTTAGCTAACTCATGCCCTCGTCAGGCATCTATTGGTCCTTCCTGTGAAGTCACCACATTCGATCGTGCATCCCTTGGCTGCACACACAGCCCGTTTCATGCACTTTCTCTCCTCATTGGATAAACACTTGTATCCCACAAGAAAAATTTTCTCCTCGGGTTACAGCAGAGCAGAGTGACGGAGAGACTCGTGTTACGGCTGAAACACTCCATGTAAGTGATTGCTGACGGAAAATAGGACTATTTAGGACTTATATTAACAAAAACATTCCACTGATATCTGCTTTAAAGGCTAGGTAGGCAGAAACCTAGAAAAAAGCTTTGAGTTGAGTCTGTTGTCAGTTTTTCCTAATAACGTGTGTAAGTTGATTGTCGGAGGAGTGCAGAGCCACACACGAGCGGCAGCAGCGGCTCGTCACAGAGGCTGCAGCCGGGGAGCTGAGCTCATCGGCCGGGCAGCCTCTCTGTCCTCCTCCCTAACCTAACCAACCAACTTGCCGAAGCTTCTTTTCTTTTCTTTGCCTGTATTGTTTTGCCTCGTGCTGGAGGACCATTTCTTTACATAGAGGCTTGTTTATCCTGTTACATGCAGCGTCTGTTGACTTTCTGACTTCTGCCCGAGTTTACGTAAACGCGACATCAAGAATACGTTCTAATATGCAACTGCACCGCTAGATGGGGGTAAATATCACATACAGGGGGCTTTAAGTCATCCAGAGGTGTAATAACAACAGACCAAATTCAGCAGGTCACATTGTGTTTTCTCTTTATGATAATCAAGGATGCTACCAGGGATGGATAATGTTGTAGATGCAACATCAGTATAAGTAAAAATGTTTTTTTTTTAAATGTGTTTATTAGGGGTGTAAGAAAAAATCGATACACTTAAATATCGCGATATTTTTTCGCGATACGGTATCGATATTCGGTTTTCCGTATCGATTTTTTTTTTTACTTTATTTTTTAATAAAACATGTACAGAAATACAAAAACACAAGGGGGGATAAGCACTACTTAGTCTTATTTTTTTCATTTCTTCATGCAAAATTTCTGCCAATGCTTGTATTTCTTCAGCAAGCCGATGTTAAGCATGTAACAGCATGTGTGTGCTATGTGCTACAATTTTCTTACAAATAAATTCTTTCAAAGAAACTCAATATATCGTTGTTCCTACAGTATCGCAATATATCGCAATATATCGTATCGCTGCCCCTGTATCGTGATACGTATCGTATCGCCAGATTCTTGCCAATACACACCCCTAGTGTTTATCAAATGTATGTGTGATAAGGTGACATGTTATATGTGTGGTGATGCTAAATGTACACAATCAGCACACGCACAAAAGTGCAATAAAAACCTTCACAATTAAGAGTCCAAACTTCATCAAAACACCTCTTCAACCCGCAGAACACGGGTTTCAAACATGCAGCCTACAGGCCAAATCTGGCCTGCCAGAGGGTCCAATCCGGGCCGCGGAATAAATTTGCCAAGTGTGAAAAACAAGGCATTGTTACTAATTAAACAGCTAAACAGAAATCTGTGTGCATGCATTTCTAACTGCTTAGCTGAGTTTTCCACAAGTCTTAAGCTGCTGCTGACTGAGACAGGCCGAGCTCACAGCCCCTCCTCCCTCCAGCAGCAGCAGGACAGACAGGGAGGGAGGAGGGGGATCTGACACTGAACCATCTTCTTCATCTAAATTCTATTCAGTGTTTTCACATCAGAAATATGATTTAATCCATTGACATTTTAGTGTTGTTCCCAATGAGATATTATTGAGTGTATTCACGAACATTTGGAAATGCACTCAGAATTAGCCATGCACTGTCTAGTCTATGATTTAGCCTCATCTATGAAAATGAGAACAAAAAGCTACCAGGCCCACAGAGATGCTGCTTCATCCCTCTCACTGCAGTGCTCACATAAACAAATGCATCCTATCATATTACAGAGGAGCGTCACCATCTTCCTGAAACAGACACAGAGCTACTATACAGGGGGGGGTTTACTAGCCAGTAGTGTTGAATGCAGGATAAGCACCACCTGTGGGACCTCCCTCACCTCATTTATCACATAATGCACAGACCCATCAGTAATCATCACTAATTGCAGCCGCAATTCAGTTTCCAATTAGGGCTGTCGCAAGCATGAAATTTTAGTTAACGATTAATTGCCATACAAATAATTGCCATGAACGATTTAATTGTCTTTTTTGTCTCCTTTTTCATTCCGCTAAAAACCGAACTGTGCCCACAGTGGTGCTGTGGTGTTTGGCTTTCCAACTACTGTAAATCCATGATGCTAATGTCAATAGATGCTGTTGTCGAATATTAGAAATGAAGCTCCTTGAAATAAACAGTTTGTGGCTTCACTCACGTTATTAAACCATAGAGGAAGAAGAAGAAGAAGGGAGTGTAACATGATGATGTCATTAAAAGAGGACCAGTCAAACCCTCAAATGGAAACCATTTGAACAATTATGCAAAAGAATTGCAGTCAGCTCAAATGATTGCGATCAGGATTATGTAATAATTATGACAGGCAAATGTAGTTTGAAAAATCTCACAACTTGCTGTTACTGTTAAAGTCACACTCTTTCCTTACGTCACCACTTTGTTTACACGACTCTGTTTTGACTATAACACTGATATTTCCAACCTTCAGACACAAGAACTGTATGTACGGTCTCTGCTGTGTACAGCCATATTTGACTACTGCAAACAATGATATAATCTCTACCAGCGGCTGGGACTCCAGGTCTGTGGGGACCTGGTCAGTCTGCTTCAGAGGTATCAACATCCGTCTCAGCTGATCTGAAGGAAACGTCTCCCCACCATCAGTAAAGGACCAACTGCTTTACTGACAGAGTCTCATTGGTCCATACACACTGTCATTATAGATGTACAACATTTTACTATTTCATAGATAAAACTAAAAGATAAAAGAGCTGTGAGCTGCACATCCACACAACCACTCCCACTCACATGCAACAACAACACATACCTGTACTGCATTCAAAGCATGTTTTTGCGTTTTTATACAGCACTTCATTTTTCACCTGTGTTATTTATCCTCATTTTTCAATTTTTCAAATAAAAAATAAAGTATTAAAAGTATTGAAAGTAAATATAAGTAAATACAAGTATTGGATATAAAGCAGGAAGTGACACCTGATCAGAATAGAGATGCATTTTAAAACAGGTGTGAATACACACTTAAGCTGACTGGTTGTGATCGGATCATTGTAGGAATGTGTGTGTGCAGGTCTGAGCAGGGCCTGAGAGAGCAGGAAACACTGCACTGTGATAACGGACAGGAAATGACATCATCAGCCAGTCTGGTCCTGATAACAGAGGGTGGGAACCTTCTCGTCAGACTGCAGCTGTGTTGGTGTGAGTGAAGGAGACACATCCACTATCTGAGAGCGATAACGTCTCACGAGTTAACTTTAACTTCCCTTCTTTACTCTTTCTCTTTCTCTCACTTCTTCAAAGTGAACTCTCATTTCTACTTTCAGTGAGGTTCAGTCTTTTATTGGATTTGGCCCCTTTCACCATTTTTATGTTTCACTGTTATTATTGTGGGTGTATTTCATTTTTTCATACTAATAAAAGTTAAAAAGAAATGAATGTGATAGTTTTCACTACATTCTTACATAATGGGTCAGACCCACGGACTAGAAATGGGTCAGCATCAACAAGTATTTTTTTCATAATAAATCTGACTATATACAGGAAAATAAACCTGGACTCAAATGTGAAATTTTACAATATTTCTAACATAATTTAGAAGCAAAGTGTTGTTTTTAGGATACACCCTAAATGTTCACGGGTCGGAAGTTATGAGAGGCCGTTATAGTGACTTTCACAGGCAACAGGACGGTAAAAACACGAGTTACGGGTTGCCTGGAACGCTACAAAGTCGTGACTTGAAGCTGTAACTTACGGTTTCAAAAGCCTGCCTTTAACGCAGCATTAGCCAAAACGACCGGATCGCTGATATCTGCTTTTTAAAAAAAAGGTTAAAGTGACATAATACCAACATTGGTAATACAGTGTACATTTCAACAAATCTGATGCTTTTAAAACAATTTTGAAGATATTTCTTATTGTTTATCTTGTCATTTTATTTATTCATTTTTCACTGATCCATATATATTATACATGTTAACATTAAGGGTGCATATTGGCCAGAATCTGGTGGTACAATACGTACCACGGTACAGGGTCAACACTAGGGTCAATACGATATATTACGATATATCGCAATATTATAAGCAAGACTATATTGTGATTTCTTTCCTTTTTTTGACTGTGCTAAGTCGGTGGCTGGATGACTGCTGTGTATGTTTGCATGTCAATAAAAAATGGATACAGTGCTTTTGAATATCGATACATAAATATGATGATATCTTATTTTCTTACAGCCATAATGGACATAGCCTCCATTCTCTTGGCAACTTGCCGGCACACGAAACCACAGAACTGCTGGTTAATACAATGACAGGTAAAAAGGATGGGAGGGTGTGCAGCAGTGACAGGTGCATGCTGGCATGTGGCGAGCACACATGGATGCACCTGTCACTCAATGTGACACGCCCTCAATTACACAGAACATCGACCAATGTTAACATTTAAATGAGTCCAGTCATTATGGCCGAAGAAATTAGCTGTAGAGACCAAACTGGTCTTGTGCCAAGGATTGTAAAAACATGTTTTTACAATCTTGTTGTAAAATTGGACATTTTAACATCCAGCTCCATGGGGACTGACTCAGTGCTGGAGAGTCACTTTAAGGTCATTGGAGGAGCTGCTGCAGTGCTTGGTTCTTCCGTGTTGGCTTCACTTTTCAGCCTGAGGGCTTAGCCTACCACTCTGTCAGATCACACCCGTCTTTGACCTAGACTGCTTTTTGGCTTTTGTCAGCTACACCACTGCAACGCATCATGACTGCACCTCCTGTGTCTCCGGGGACACGTTTGGCAAAGACGATGGTACACAGATACACACACACACAAAAGCAGCCAGTAATCAATGAGAAAATACAAAAGATACTAAATTATCCTCAGTAGAGCATAATCAATTATTAAACATAGAAAGAACACTAGACACTGTGTGTTTGTGTGTGTGTTTGTGTGTGTGTAAGGCTGAAGACATGAGACACAGTGTGCATACTGAAGCTGTTTTCTGGGCACTTTACCAGTTGCAGAGAGGAAAAGACAAAGCTTCTGTTTAAAACACCTCACATGACATGTGGACTAGTGTTTGCTAGAGGGCACATAGCAAACTCTGAAACCATTGGATGGAAGCTTTACAATCAGCTCAGACCAAAATGAGCTTTTTGGTTCATAAACTAAATACTGAAGTCAAAGGGAAGGCAGCAGGAAACACCGGCTCCACTCTTCAGTCTTTTCGTGGCAGGTTCTAAACAGTTGAGTTGTTTTGTTGAGGTGAAGTAGGACCTCAGGTCTCTTTCATGTAACTTGAGATCTTAATGCTCAAAAAGGTTCAGTCAAGCATGTGTTTCTGGGATCATATGGTTGTCTGGAGATCAGATATGACTTCCCCTCCACACTGTTGCACCATTACTGCCTGAGAGGCCTGTGGATCCTGTGGTGTTGCAGGATGATTTAGGTTAGAGGTAACAAACCAACTAGACCTGTGGTGCATGCTGTTGAGTTGGTGAAGTAGGGCTTTAGATGTTTCTACGTTTTTTTTAATCAATTGTGTGCTTGCTGATGAAAAAAAACTGAATGAATGTAAAGCTATCAGTAAAAACAGAGGGTAGCCTTAAATTCAGCTCCTAACCCTTTAGACATTCTAATGTGGAAATCTCACAACACAGTTTGAGCTGTGATTTCAGTTATAGTTACTGTAAAATGGTCAGATTCCCGAACCCCAACTCTAAATCTAGTGATAAATGGGAAAAGTTGGGAACACTGCACATGATAGAAACTGTCTGCAGCAACTTATTGTGAAAGAGTGATGGCCAATGGGGAAAATCCAACCCAGTCACGGGGCTTTTAAGCAAACCAGTAGTCAGTCAGTGAGACTGGTCTGTTCTGTTCTTGGTATGGTATGGTACGGTATTGTATGGTATGATATGGTATGGTATGGTATGGTATGGTATGGTATGATATGATATGGTATGGTATGGTATGGTATGGTATGGTATGGTATGGTATGATATGATATGGTATGGTATGGTATGGTATGGTATGGTATGGTATGGTATGGTATCCACCTTTTTCCAAACGTCAAAAACATAAGCCGGTTTTGCTCTTCCGGTGGAATTTTATGTTTACGTTTCCATGGTTTCAGTAGACTTTGCGGTAAATGCATGGATTTCTTTTTTCAATGAAAATCTGTAAAACGCATGGATCATCACACCAGCAGGTACAATTCCACTGGAAGTTCAAAACCAACTTCTGGTTATGACATTCCGAAAACGGTGGGTAGTCTGGTCTGGTCTGGTCTGGTACAGTCTGGTACGGATCTGGTCTGGTACAGTCTGGTACGGTATGATCTGGTCTGGTCTGGTCTGGTACGGTATGATCTGGTCTGGTACAGTCTGGTACGGTATGATCTGGTCTGGTACAGTCTGGTACGGTATGATCTGGTCTGGTCTGGTCTGCTACGGTATGATCTGGTCTGGTACAGTCTGGTACGGTATGATCTGATCTGGTTTGGTACGGTACAGTACAGTGGCATATTATGGTCCCTGCTGCCCAGCCAAATAAACTATCTTAACGTAAGATCCACTTGCTGGCTTCTCTCCAGAGCTTTCATCTGCTCATGGACTCAAGCCTCAGGAGTTTACTCTGTTGTCATGGAGAATATCTCAACAACGCTTAAGCATAGAGAGTGTCTCCATGACAACTGAGAAAACTGCATCTGCCAATGAAAGTCTGTGAAATGTGGCTGTGGAGATGAGTGGACCTTCAGTTGAGTCAAACTCGTCCTTACGATGCTCATAAAAATGGAAGTTTGAACATCTGCCATTTCCATGACAACTAGGTGAAGTCATGTGCTGAGGAGTTGTGTGCTGGTGGTGAAATAGCTCTGTCAACAAACATCAAGTTAGATGATGAGGTCATTGCAATACCCAGGTCATTAGGAGTAAACTGATGTTGTGGAGAGCCTCAGAACCGTCTGAAGGGGAAAGACATGATTAACCAATGATTGATAAATGATTGTTAAGAATGTTGTTGATTATGTGAAATCTGATGATCTAATGTGCGTAGCAGTGAGTGGTTTCAGCTGCTGAACTGGAGACAGGCTGATTAATCGCTTTGGCTTCTTTATCAGCGCTGACAGGACATTTTATAAACTATTGTTATCAGCATCAGTCTCAGCTCTGATAGTGGCTGACGGCTGCACACACTTTGATCAGGCCACAGGAGGTCGGGGTAACATCAGTGTGTAGCTGCAGTCATTCATAAACAGGGCTGGACATTCATGCTGGTCTACTAAATTAAATACTAAACAAACCTCCTACAGGTTTGTAGAACAACCTGTGTTGTCACAGTCTTATCAACAGACGACTAGGGACAACTAGGATTACTGTGATTAAAATGGGTTGCATCACTCACATGCTGGCCGGCTGCGCTGACTCTGACTGGGCTGTCTAGACCGTCCGCTCCAGTTAGGATTTTATCGTATTGGCCAGTTAAATGGACAAAAGCTATCGTTATCATATTGGTTTTTACTATCTAGTATCAGTCGACCTCTAAACTGGACTGATTGTGACCAGGCTGTGTTCATGTGACCTCATACCAGAGCATGTTGACGTGCTCATGTTCCTCAACAAAAATCACTAGGCTAGTTCCTTTACTTTACTTTACTAGGCTGGGTACCGCAGGGTTTGCAGGTGCACAGGTGCAGCCAAAAGCACCCCGCCAGAAGGTCCAATCCATCCCCCGGGAAGAATTTGCCAAGTGGAAAGGACAGTTCATTAACTGCAAACACAATAATGTAGGCTTACTTGTACTTCTTTGTACTAAAACTATAAGGGAAACATTAACATTTCTAGGTATTTATATGTTAGCCTATTATGCTATTACTTTATTGCTCTGGCCCCTCAACAAAAAAAGATTATTTTTTAAGGTCACTGTTACAGTATAATAAAGTGTTGCAATTTACACTGTAACTTTGTTGCAACCCATACATTGATCTCAATAGTCTGTGGTTTAAAATGACATTAATACATTTTGTCTCTAACTGTCAAAATTAATGTCTGAGTCTTAGACGGAGAATCTAACCTGTTTGGCTTTTAGTTCGGCTCAGGGCCTGAGGCTCTGCTGCCAGTAAGAGCTCCACAACCCCTCCTTGTGAATATTAATAGTCAAACTGTTAAACTGCAACTGCTTTGTTTCAGAGGACGGCTGCTGGTCTTTCTATAGTATCTTCCTCCAATGGCATTTCATAATATAAAGACTTAATAATGGATCAATAAGGAATCAGTAGTTTTCCCAATCAACAAGGAAGGAAATCTTATTTACTGATAGAGAAATGTCAGGCCTTAAGCCCCGCCCACCACTTGTTTGCTCCATCTATCAGATTAAATTCCAATTTACAACAATATTGTTACATCTTCGCCTACAACTTCACACAACACTTCTACACCACCACCGCCCACCCACCCTCAGCAGCTCAACACATGAACTCTAAGTTGATGTTCACAACACTGTGCTGCTGGCACATGGCTGGAACATGAAGAGCTGCTGCTGAAGGACCTTCACCACCAGTTTTAGTCAACCCCCCCATTAACTGTATTTATGGACCAAGGTTTTTATTCAATTGGCTCCTACAACCAGGCATGTGGGGAAAAATCTAACCTCTATCTAGCCTATGGAGGAGTTCCCACTGCGTCTCCTGGTCTACCCAAACCACGGCTCCTACTGCCTAGCAACCAAAACAGCTAGAGCTTACTGAGCTGCTGTCTCACAGGGAGTTCTCCACAGACTACACCATCACATTTACAAATGATCTGAATTAAAATGCAAAGAAAGAACACAAAGGACATGGAGATAGAGAATGTTGTCAAAATTCTTCTTCTTTATGTTTCCTTCAACGTCCTGATTTTCCCTGTGGTGTTGAGTTTTTTCCTGGGTGTCGGCAGAAAGTTTTGAATGAATCTGTCATCGAGACATTGGTGTAGCTACGGCTCTTCAAGGTGGAGACACTCAGTCATGCTGTTGACTGATTGTTTTCACTCAAACAAACACAGTGGCCCCAGCCTCAGTGACCATGGCAGAGAGAGACAAAGGTTTTAAAGGGCAGTTAAAGGGATAGTTCATCTTTTTTGAAATTATTTCACTCTGCTTCAGTGGTCTAGGATTTTATGGGCAGGCTTACAGAGTGGGCACCATGACACACTGCCCCCGTACTTTCATAACTCCTCCCATGTTCACAGTAGGGCTGACTCAAAAAATTTGAAGCTTTGAAGCTTCATTCGTTGCCATGGTAATCGATCATGAAAGTCTGTAATTGATTTTTTTTGCTTTGTTCGTTTTTTCCTTTTTGACAGCGGTTCTCATCGGTAATTGTTACATTAAAGTGAGGCATCCTGGGATCCTGTCTGATTTTGGAGATATGCAGCCGCCGTCAGCATGGGACCAACGGGGCTGGCGAATTCTATCTAGTGTCACTTTACAGGGACTTTAAAGGGATAGTTCAACATTTTGGCAAATTGGCCCATTGCCATAATCGCTATAGTCATAGCAGTAGGTTCGTTACCTTTAATTGTAGGTGTAAGCTATTTTTAGTATGGCGGAGCGGAACGCTGCTCCTGCTATGGAGGCTAAGGGAATTTCTTGGTTTCCTTCATTAAACTCATCAAATACAAAATCCTAAAACTCCACAACGCTTTTGTAGACATGTTGTGAGCTGCAGAACCACCACGCTATGAGATAATGACGGAACGTTACGAAACGGAGCCATTTTCGAGGTAAATTCATGCAAAACCGCTGATGCGCGTTGCGTTCAGGGACAGTTTTTCAGCAAGCAGTCTCCGTATTTACCCTGTATTTACCTCGAAAACGGCTCTGTTTCGTATCGTTGCGTTATTATCTCATAGCGTGGTGGTTCTGCAGGTCACAACTTGTCTACAAAAGCGCTGTGGAGTTTTGGGATGTTGTATTTGATGAGTTTAATGAGGGAAACCAAGAAATTCCCTTAGCCTCCATAGCGTAGCTCTGAGCAGCGCGTACTAAAAATAGCTTACACCTACAATTAAAGGTAACGAACCTACTGCTATGACTATAGCGATTATGGCAATGGGCCAATTTGCCAAAATGTTGAACTATCCCTTTAAGTACCTAATATCTGCGTATTTTCACCGCCCACGAGAACACATTTTTACTTTAGATCGGAATTTTGAGACGGGAATTCTCGTAGGCGGCAAAAATACGCTGATTTATTGTCCCTCATTCACAACACTGTATTGCCTGTGTCAAGCTCACTCAAGCTGAACTATCCCTTTAAGTCTTTTGTATCCATCTGTAGTAGGGTGGAGACATGAAACACCCACTGCAGGCGGAGAAATGTACTGTCTCCAAACAACTAGCTTGTTGCTTGCCCAGCGTTGCATCAGGTGTTCTGTGCGCTGCAGCTTGGAGACCACATCAGCTGATTGTTATAGGTGTTATCTTTAATTCATGTCTATAACATTTAGATGCAAACCAGTTATACCACTTCCTATAATGATTATGTATTCATAGCTTATCCATAGCTGCACTAGTCTCCACTGTTTGTTGAATCTATAGTGTGCACATTTAATTCTTCTAATTCCGTACCTCCAGCTGTTAACTCTCCATTTCCTGCATTTATATTTCATGATATTCACACTTGCCAGCATCCACACTGTGATTATCAAAGTATATTCATACCATATTTATTGTAGCATATTATTTAACCTTACTGTATCACACACATGCAGCTGACTAACACGATGGAATATAAAGAGCTTGATCTAAACTAATTATCCTGTCACATCATGTTTGTCTGCATCAGGACCAGAGTCCAGTCCTGTCGTCCTAGTGATGGACCAGCACAGGTCTGCTCGTTAATCAGCAACAACCACATAAACTGTGGAGTATTATCACACTGGACATAACAGATACTGTCCATAGTGTGTGGGCTTTTACACATCCACCAATCAGGACTTTCTCCACACGCTGAGCAGCAGGAGTTTGGTCATTGTGAAACACTTTAGTTTCACAATTGCAGTACCAGTATTTCTTGTGGTATATTTTTCTTTTTGACTCTGGCAGTGTTTTGCCTTTTTACTGTTCTAACCTTATTTCCTTATGTTTATTATAACTGTACTAAACACAGAGTCAAATATCTTGAGGTGGACGAGTCGTTAAGAGCGCTTCATATGTTGGCATCGCCCAGTGGAGTGATCGTCAGGTCGACTGCCGACTGTGCTGATCTGTACTGCATTCCCTGTCTCTCTACCCACTGTCCTATCAATTAAAGGCAAAAATGCTTAGATAGATAGATAGATAGATAGATAGATAGATAGATAGATAGATAGATAGATAGATAGATAGATAGATAGATAGATAGATAGATAGATAGATAGATAGATAGATAGATAGATAGCTTTGGTGTCATTACAAGTCATTCTGATGAAATTAGCTCCAGCTGAGAGCTGTGTATATCCGTATAATGTGAGAACATGGGGCAGCACAATGCAGCCTCTAAATAACACATTATCTGCCGCGAAACTCGTTCATTCCACCAATATTTTGTTATGATACACCAGTGCTATTCCCCTCTGAGACCGTGGTGACATGTTAACAACATCTGGGGTCTGTAGGTTGACCTACTGACCTGCCCGGCTCATTCTGATAGTAGTTATTCCGCTTCGGCATTCAGGTCCATTTTTATCTCAACTATCCAGAGCTTTAGTGAGTCCAGGTTGAGGAGAGGAAGCCTGTGGAAGCTGAACTTCATCCAGCTGCTCGGACCAATAAGGAAAAAGTCGGTCGGTAACACACAGAAACGGACCATAGCAGGCCGCGCCACACCACGGTCGAAGATGACATCATCCAGGTCAGAGGTCAGTAGGTCAACCAACAGACCACTGATGTTGATAACATGCCACCACGGACTCAGAGGGGAATAATGTATCATAACTAAATATTGATGAATGAATGAGTTTCGCGGCAGATAATGTGTTATTTAGAGGCTGATAGATAGATACTAGATAGATAGATACTAGGTAGGTAGGTAGGTAGGTAGGATTTTAGGTAGAAATAAGGTCCAGGTAGGTAGGTTATAGATAGATAAATAGATAGATAGGTAGATAACAAAAGAGAAAAGGGAGAGAATACACAAACAAAAATCACAAGCACAACTCTAACAAAATAATAATAATAATATCAGTGGTTCAACCTCAGTCTCTCTCAGACACATTCAACACCACATGCTAGATCTAAATCTGGACAATCTCCATTAAAGGCTGTCAATTTCTGAAACACATCACAACCTCAAATCAAATGAACTTGACACGAATTCCTCTGCAACAAAGGCTCAGTGCTGCTGTTCTCACGTCTCCCTCATTGGATGTGTTGTTAACGGTCTTTGTTTGACCATTACTCTGCTTCACGTGCTGCTGTTGTCTCTTTGTAGACTGAACATCTGTGTATTTTTAGCTTATTGTAAGATATCATCAGTTGTGTGGTTTTTGATAGTGACTGTTTTCATTTCATTACACACATAAAAGCCCAACGAGGGGCAAGACAAAGTCTCTGTGCAACACAATAGTGTCTTGTTTTGGAATCATGTTGAATTCCATCATCCCGATCATGTAAGATAAAAGTACAACTAAAACTTGGCACTGTCAACATGCAGCAAAACCACAACACCTACACATGCAAACAACAGCTGTAGAGACTCCTCACCCAGCAATATGACCAGAGCAGCCTTAAAGGATAATAACAGTGTTTTACTGTTTCCCGTTACAACGATGTTACCGTTACTGACAATAAAATGCGCCATAACTTGACTCAAGAAGTCATGTCACAAAATAATACACCCGATAAAGTGTACGTTATAATATTTCAGTCCATCAACTAGTCAGAAAAAGACATTTATCTGGAACTAACCAACTCAACCAGGTTCCCAAAGTAGGGGTTGGGGCCCCGTGGGGGGTTGCAGGTCACCGAGAGTGAGGTCGCGTGATGATTTCCAGAACTCAAATAACATTTTGAAAGTCATGAGAGATACTGCATTTTAGCTGTAATTGTAATTGTAATAAAATATATAAAAGCAGTAGCTAAAATAATAAAAAATCATGCAAATAAACGTTCCTCCCTCATCTTTAGATGCAGAACATGTCTATTGGGAAGATGATCACCAAGTGGCCATCATTTCATTAGGAGAGATTAACACTGGAACATTGTAGGCTAATTCCTACAATGTACATTTGCACAGCAACAATGTTCACATTATGGTATGCACATAACAGCAGCAATGTTCACTTATTACGGTAGTTACATGGATACTACTTTGACAAAGGTATTCTTTATCTAGCTGTATGTAAAATCACTTCCTTAAGGCTGTTCTGTTCTTTTGTGTTGTTATGCCCGTGGTTGGATACGTCCATTGGTGTGTGGACTTTGTGCACATGTCATCTCCGGGGATACTGGGGGTCGTCAGTCGATGGTACCATTATTTTGGGGGCTGCAGGGCTGAAAAGTTTGGGAACCCCTGGGCTACCGTATCCCTCCACACAGGCAGGCCCCATGCCTGCCTGTGTGGAGGGATACTGAGTGAGTTGGTTAGTTCCAGGAGGTTAGGCGTATGGTTAGTGGGTTAGGGGGGCAGGTGAGCATTTCATTATGAAAATAAAACGCAATAGTTAGCCTACTTTTCCTAGTAATTAGTTACTTCTTTAATGTAGTAATTCAGTTACTTATGGGGGAAATAACTATCACTAAAATACTTTTTAAAAGTAACGTGCCCAACTGTCTACAACTAGGTAAAAACTAAGCAGGTGATGTCATCAGTGTGTATGTGCGCGTGAGTCTACCTGATCTTGTAGTTGGGTAAGGTGTGCTTCTTCTTGATCACCCGCTTCAGCTGGTTGACTATGATGGAGGTGAGCTGGGGCAGCGGTCTCCCCTCAAACTGCGACTTCACCTCGAAGTCCACCAGGGGGTCCTCCAGGAAGGAGAAGGACCAATGGGAGAAGGGCATGCGCGTGAACTGCAGCCTCAGTCTGCCCACCACGCGCCTCATCTTAACGAACAGGTAGGCTGACTTCCCGAACACCAGCTCCACGTCGATGGCCAGGTGGAACCCGCCGTTGTACTCGATGTCCACCTCGAAGTTGAGCTCCTCGGGCATCCCGTCCTCGTTCATGTGCACCGGCTTCATCAGCCGAGCCGTTTTAAACACCGGTAGAGAGTTACCCAGAGAGATGTCCCTCAGGCTGAGCCCCTCCAGCAGCCGACCGGCCGTCTTGGTCTGCAGCAGCTCCTCGAACTCCACCTTGATCTTCTTAGTGAGCCAGTGTCTCACCACGGGGGTGTCACGGAGCTCCCTGAACAGGAACAGGAATATAGCGTTTAAGAAATTGCACGTCTCCGGTCTGGTGGCATCAACGGGCTCGTTGTGAGGAGGCGGCGGCTGCGGCGGCGGCGACGGCTGTTGTTTGGGGCTGCCGCCGGTGACAGCCGCTTCCTGCTGCCGGGCCGAGGCGGCCTCTTGCTGTTTGGCCGCAGCAGATGTCGTGCCGTCCTGCTGCTGCTGCTGTTGCTGCTGACCTGCTTCGGCATGTTGGGTATTAAAGTAATCCTTCAACGCGTTATCGGGCACTACTTTGACATACTGCACTGTCCTGCTTACGGGCTCGGGGCTCCTCCGGTATATCAGCAAGAATTGTAATATCAACGTAACGACCGCTCCGGACAACGCGGAAATGAGCATTAAGTAAATCATCTCGAGCAGCTGCCCCCCCGCCCCCGACGACGGGCCCGACTCACACACTCTTCATATTCACGCGTTGAGCCGTTTTTAACAAAGCAAGTTCCACCTGGTCGCTCTCAAAGCTGCCATATCATCTGCTTCTTTCCTGGGCTTCACACTCCTCACCTGATTGGACGAACCGGCTGCGTCGACGTGCGTAATGACGGAGGCAGAGTTTCTTTCGACGCGTTCAAGGTGCGTAGGTTTTCCCAGTTGTCCAATGCTAAGACCTGAGTTGACCCTTTGAAACGCATCCTGCATGATACATTCACAAGTGACCACTTGTGTCAGATTACGTCCAATACAAGATACAAAAGACATTTAGTGTGAGTTCTCCTAGTAGAAGAGAGCTCCTAACTGTAGCCGATAAGCCTACTATCACACTAAAAAAAAAAAAAAAAAAAGCTCCTGTGTCATCACTATTCCCTTTCTACACCATGACACCTCTTCATAAAAGAAAGCAGTAGGCTATCACACAACATCTATAAAACAAGTTATTGTATCTTATAAAAACTCAAACATCCAGAGTTGGACATTGTAGTTTGTAGTCAAGACCACCGAACCCAAGACCAAGATCCGAGCATGCCAAGACCAAGACCAACACCATGTGGTCTCAAGACGAGTAGGCTACTACAACACATAGTCCACAGCTTCCTCACTTCAGTCACATATTCAGTCAACATGACTGAGTGAGTCCAGCACATATGGTTGTTGACTCACATTTGTGCTGGAGTTACAGTAGTGCAGTAGCTTTTGAAGATGCTTTAGTATTTTATGTCACACAGCATTGTGTTGTTCCACAGTGTAATGAACTGCATGACTCTGAAACAACAAACAACATACTGACTGTGATGAAACTGTAGAATAAGAAAAACTAACATAAGATACACAGTCTATAGAAGTAGCTAAAAACACAATTGAATAAACAATGGGATTGAATAAGCTTATGCTTCTTCCTACTTGTTAATATTTATTTGATCTTGTCTTAACTGCTTTGATTTGTGTTCGCCTCTTTTTATTGTATTATTGTATTGTTTAACATGTTCAAAATAAAGTCACCATTCTTTCAATCAAATTGCCATTTTTATATTTCTTTTTTGAAGATAATGACTGAATTTACTGTATACAATTCCGTTAACAAGAAAAAGTCCAAGAAAAAATTCAGTCAAGAACAAACACAACCTGGTGTTCTTGTTCAAATGTTGACAGTGGAGCTAATTCAGTGTGTGAAGACCTCGTCACTAAGACGATGGGGTCACAGCTGCAGGTTTCAGGTCTGTTCCCGACAGTGAATTCACTTTGATGTATTGTTTAGGGTTATTGTCCTGCTGCGTCAGAAGCTGCTTTGCTCCAGCAGGTGTGCAGACACTGTGACATCACTCTGGAAGAGATCTTGATGAACATGATGTGGAGCTGCTCAGGTCCAGAGGAGAGACCCAGATCCTGAACCACTCACAGCCAGCATTAGAGCTACTGAGTCAGTTTCACAGGAGGGCCAACCAGTGATTCAAGACTGTCTATGAAGGGTTAATGACGGTGTTCAATAAGAGAATTGTCGCTTATATCTCATTGTCTTTGTCTCTACTTGTGGTGAGTTCATGTGGTCACACACTCTGCTCAGACAACATTGTGACCAAATGCCTACTATTGTGTTGATCCCTTTTGCTGCTGCATACACAACAAACTGCTTCTCCCCTTTGAGCATTTAGTGTTTCATGATGTGAATATGTGATATTCTCTTCTGTCCAAAGCAAATTTCTCCCAAGGGAGACAACAAAAAAGCAACCAACTAAAATGAACTGAGAAGCTGGATTATTATCAAACAAAATGATGTCTTTACGTTTTTATCAGACTTAAAAGAACTGTGTGAAATCTTGAACCACAACATTAATGCTCTCTTATCTTATCTTTCCTGAGTTTATTGCTTTATATTTTCTACATTGTTATCATCAAACAGAGAAATGAGCACTTAAAGCCAGATTCATTCATTCATTCATTTAGTTTACAGAATAGAATAGAACTGTATTTATCCCGAAGGGCAATTCAGTTTTGCAGCCACCAAATATTCATTCATTTAACACTTTAAAGCAGAAGTCAGTCTGATAGATGGAATGTTTTTGTGGCTCAAATTCAGCTTTTCTGTAATATAAGTCAGTTTTCTTTTCTGTACACCTTTAAAGCCAGATTCATTCATTCTAAATAGTCCTATTTTCCATCAGCAATCACATTCCATAAGAGAATGTTTTTGTTAATATAAGTCCTAAATGTTCCTGTCAGCAATCACTTCCATAGAGTGTTTGGTCTCTCCTCCACTCTGCTCTGCTGTACCCAGGAGAAAACTTTCCTTGTGGGATACAAGCGTTAGCCAATGAGGAGAGAGAACAGCATGAAGTGCTGTGTGTGCAGCCAAGGGATGCGCGTGAATGTGGTGACGTAGGGACGAGGACCAATAGATCTATGACGAGGGCGGGGCTGCTAACTCATGGTGCGTTCAAGGCAACCCGTAACTGGTGATTTTCCCACCTGTGAAGTCATAGGCTACCAGTTCACGGGTCAGAAGTTACGAGTGGCCGATATAGTGCACTTTCACAGGCAACAGGTCGGAAAAACACGGCTTACAGATTGCCTGGAACGCTACAAAGTCGTAAGTCGTGACTTGAAGTCGTAATTTACGATTTCAAAAGCCTGCCTGGAACGTAGCATTAGCCAAAACAACTGGATCGCTGAATTATGCTTTAATTAGTTAAAAGTTAAAAATCAAGCCCAGAACATAAACAGCATACTAAAAATGTATACGTTGAATAAGGAAGTAGTTAACTTAACTCAAGAGAGCAGTCACCAAGAAAAACTTTTTAAAAAATCAACTAAAAAAAATCATAGATTTTTTATAAAACTTTTTCAGAAAGGTGATTAAAATAAAGTTATTTGTAACACCTGCATACATAACACCTTCCGTACACACTACGTGTGAGGAAGGCTTAATAAACCTCCTCATGGTTATTGTCTTCATATAGTTTCAGGTTCCTTCCCTGTTTATCAAAGGTCAAAATACAGTATTAACCATTGGTGAGACGTTGTGCAGTAAGCTGAGCATCATCAGTCCGAGCTGCACCTTCAGTAATGGAATAATCAAAAAATCAGTACAAAACTTAATTTGTTGAATAGCTTTACAAATGACTGAACATTTCCAATAAATGTCTGCATTCTCAACAGTTTTGACATACCAGAACATATTGAGGTTGACTGACTCACAGAACGTGTGCAGTGTTTGTCCTGATGATCGAGTCAGATTGGATCAGCTTGTTTAGATGTTTCCTGATAAAAGTGGTTCCACGTAATTATGACTATACTTATACCCACTGTGCAACTTCCAGCAGTTTGGTGTGGAGGTAGTCTGCAACTGTCACTTCCTCTCATTTAAGGTTTTCCTGTCAGAACAGGACTAACTGTCACTTTAGTGACGCGACTGTTTTTATGTGCAGTTACTGGGGGAAAAAAATGTTGCAGCTGCAAACATTGCATGGAATCTCAAAGAACATAACATCATAATGTCATCTCTATTTTTGTATCTGTCACATAAATCTTTTCACAATGAGAAGCTGTTGTGACGTGAAGTGGACAGAAGGTGGCGCCAGATTAAAGTCAAGAAATGACTGAAGTCAAACTGAGGGCCATGACCTCCCAAGGGTCAAGGTAATCCAGCCAGTGTTGTTGAGATCCAACATGTGGCGAAACGTGTGAGACATGAATACTTCTACTCCCTTTTATATGTCATGTACATTTAAAACATCATAACAGTGTCTGTGTGTAGGTAAAGAATGGTTTAAAGCTGCATTGATCAATATTTTTTACATTAACTATGGAATATGGTGTCCCGTATACAGTATGTGTTAATAAGAATGTCCTGGAGTTTCCTGCTGCATCTGGAGGTGCCCACTGTTAACCTTTAGCACATTGTATTTGATTTACTAAATATATGTTAAGTTCTTCAGGACTCAACACATTTTAAAAAGTAGCTTGTTTTTAGACACTTTTTGCTTTTTTTCAAGCATATTTTCCACTTAAAATAAGTAGAAAAAATCTGATAGTGGGGCAAGTTTTTTCTGTCTTATTACAAGCACAGAAAAATTTGCTTTCAATGGCAGATATATCTACTTATTTCAATTGAAAATTTGTTTGAAACAAGTGAACTGTCGAAAAACAAGTTATTTTTTAGGTGATGAGTCATATTTTAAATGGAAAGAGATTAGTTTTGACTAAAATTGAGATATTTTGACAACAAATATATATATATATTTTGTAGTGTGGTCCATACACACTTCCACAGCTGGGCAGAGTCTGGTCTGAGAGGATGTGGCCCAGATGTGGAAGCTGCATCCTAAAATCATGCTGTATATGACCATATATGGCCCAAGTCTTATTTCAGATCAGAAACATAACCAAGCAGATGACACTCAAAAAGCAGATGCTCCTCTCCTGCTGTGCTCACTAAAATATGTTTGTTTTTTGTTTTTTTTTCGTGATTTTTGTCAACCTGTCCTGAACTTACTTATACTTTGACACATGGTGTCCTGTCATTGATGACAGGGTGGAGGACAAGTCAATACAACAAGCTCATGTTACTGTACCAAAGCTGAGCAGCCAGATCCCAACAGACCTCAAAACAGTGTTTCAGTGGTTTGGTCAACTACACAGCCAATTTTGCCCTGTACCAACAATTATTGTTTATTTTACAGTAACACAGCAATGGAAGTTTTTTTTTTAATTTGAATTTAAAAATGTAGGCTAATATAGATATTTTTATAATTAATTTTAAACAATAATGCATATTTACACAAGATTCTTGAGACATTGATCCAAAAGTTGCTTAGTGACGTTTCGTTGTTTCTTTTTTTTTTAAGGCTATATTGCTGCAGATTGCATCAGCTAGCCTATAGAATGATCATCAGTAAGAACACAGCGTAGGCTACTACGGCAGATGAGTCATTTCCTGATGCTGTGCAGATAACACATTCACTTGCTGCGGTGTTGAGGTGGACGCATCGGGGGGAAAAAACGAGCGCTTGACTTCCAGAGGGGCCGTGAACGCAGCAGCGACCCTGACCCTTTCATTACTCAGGTGTCTGACGCCTCACAGCGGTCGGTGGCTGCCGTCGGCGTCTGTTCTCCGCTCTCACACAGACTCACACAGCGGCAGCGCGTCCTCTCTCGCTCACTGCTGAGGCTACACGCACACACACACACACACTCACACACACCTGAGCTCGGTCCAGTCCTCTGCATGGCCGACGTCCTGGTGTCCGACATGAGCAGTCTGGAGCAGTTTGGTGAGTAGGCTATACGCACGCACGCACGCACGCACCTGAGTTTACCGCTCAGCGTGGACGGTCCACTTGTTTTAATGAGCACCGCTCCTATCGTTTGTCCTGTTTTATCATTGTTTATGTTGGAGAAACAGCTCACACGGTTTAACACCGGTGTTTCAAGCCTGATTAATATATTTTTAATCATGTTAACTCGTTTTTTTATGTGGTGGGGACATTGTTTCTGGGTTATAGTCTGTAAACCACAATTTAAAAATTCCCTCACTCTCTAGGAAAATCCCTCTGCACTAAATGTGACATTCAGATCGAGTGGAAATGAACATTAACATTAACAGAAAACAGCTCAGAAGTGTGTGTGAGTGGCCACATGCGACCGTGGGGTTCTTTTGTATTCACCTGGATGTCTTTTGTATTCACCGTTTATGGAGCATTATTTAGAGATGCAGCAGTTTTACCTTTAAAAATCTCTTTTACATTGAATTATAGCTTCAGATAATATGAGCCTTTGTTTGGTTATGAGATGTAAGTGGTGGCTTTGTTAAGTATTAATGAGTCACTTACTAATCCTTTATGATCAGATAATAAGAGTGACACTTGGGTTGCCAGGTTTGGGTGGTCTTTCCCTTCTTGACCCTCATATTAATAACATACTGAGATTTTGCAGAGGACTAAACAATTCATAAAGGTTGTTTTATTGTTTTCTCCTCAACACTTAGTTTGTGTACATATATGTTTCATGTGAGCATATGTTGGTCTACCGCTCTCTGTTTCACTCTCACTTTCAGTGACAGTTGTTAACAAAAGGTTTCTGTCTGTAGTAAATATGGGTGTAGTGAAGAGCTTCTCCTGAGGCTTGTGCTACAAAGGCTTTTCAAGGTAACTTCTGGTTTAACTGTATAAAAGTGTGCTTCAGCTGTGTCTGTGGTAAATCACCACAGAGCGGCTGCTGAACTCCTAACCTTCAGAGGATGAGATCAAAACCTGCCAACAGTCAAACTGATGAATCAGATCGCTGGAAAAACTGAGTCATCGTTCTTAGTCTGTTATTAACGATAATGTTCATGATAGTTTGTTCCTCATCAGACAAAATAGTGAAAGTACTCAGCCAGAAACTTAACGATAATTCGTCCATTCATTCGTTTGCAATATCTCTAAGTTCAAAGCTGAGGTAGAAAATGTTTTAGAAACATTTTTTGTTAAAATTCTCCTGCACATGCTCTCTCTGCCTCAACGTCCCCCTCCAGCCTGAAGCTGGCCTCAGACCTATGAAGTGCATGTCCGAGATAACATGATGCAACATGCTTTCATTTCATGCATATGGTTTGGTGTTACAGGTTTGTCACAGACCTGCTGTAAATTCATCATAACAGTTAAAATAAATGTTTGCACTGGTCGCAGTGTGTTTTGGGGGAGTGGCATTGGAGGGATACCTGCAGGGAGGGGGTGGGAGTTTTCTGTTGGATACTTACAAAATCTAGCTAACTCCAGCTTAAACACTTAAAATTAGAAATGTTTTAATCCCAGTCCAAATATCATATTGTTCACTTTTTGCATCATTAAATATCACTTCTACATGTCACAGTTACACAGGTGTTCAGGTTATCTGATACAATCAGTGTTAGATTCTTAAAGGGATAGTTCAATGTTTTGACAAATTGGCCCATTGCCATAATCGCTATAGTCATCATAGCAGAAGTTTCGTTAACTTTGAATGCTTGCACCGACAATTAAAGTTAATGAACCTACTGCTATGACTATTGGGATTATGGCAATGGGCCAGTTTGCCAAAATGTTGATCTATCCCTTTAAAATAGTAAAGGAAAGAGGTGCATGTGCAATAGAGTGCATATGTGTATGTGTCTTTTCCTACTAAACCATCTTAACACATACATGGTGTTTGACACAGGATAACGAACATGTGTTCAGTTTCACTGCAGGTTAATGGCTGTTTGTCTACAATCCTGTATGATCCAACCACACACCATGACTAAACTGTCATTTAGAGCAGGTCTTGAGTAAATATCTCAGATAAGCCAGGAGGTGGAGGGTTTAGACCGGTCACTTCCAGACGCTTCAGTTGTCAAAGCATAGAATTTAGTTGCATATATTTTTGTCTTTATTTGGACTAATGCATTAATTGTAAATAGTACATTTCTGATCCCCTTCACCAGAGGAGAAACATACTCTGCTCCATTGCATTGAAATTACGTTAAAAAATGAAATGGCATGAAAAAATTCTAAACTGTTTCTGATTCCCTTGAAAGCATCTCATATCCTCTATTAAATGGAACCACATTATTATAGGAGGTTCAGCCAATTAGATGTAAACCTTGTTTATTTTTGGAACATTATGGAAGATAAAGCATTAACTGAAGAATTACTAGATAGATATAAGAAAAAATATAAGAAAAGTCATGTTCAAAAACAGATTTTCTCATTGTATCAAGCTATTATGACTCCATCCTAATACAGTGGAGATTCATGGGACATTAAGATCTGACAAGACTTAAAATTTCAATTTCAGTGGTTTCTGTGTCTGCACACTGTGGATTATGTGCAGAGCACACCATCAGCTGACCACAGGGATTCTCACACCCTGTTTTCATTATGTGTCTCATATCCAGATTGTATGTAGAAGATACAATTTTAAAGGATAGCATTTACACTTGGTAGGCTTATTATTATGTGTCTCCGGTGTCCAAGAAAATAAATAGAAGTATTTACTTAGGGGTGGGCGATATGACGATATTAGATCGTGAAGTGATTAGAGCATGTAGACGATCTGCCAAAGTGCAGAGAT
Organism: Decapterus maruadsi; assembly: GCA_030347415.2. Classification (NCBI taxonomy): domain Eukaryota; kingdom Metazoa; phylum Chordata; class Actinopteri; order Carangiformes; family Carangidae; genus Decapterus; species Decapterus maruadsi. The sequence goes on along the minus strand of CM064892.1, from coordinate 25,736,948 downwards.
CGTAGGATCGTCGGGGGCAAAGTTTGCTAAAAGAGATAACCACAGTTACTTTAGTTTGCATTTTTATTTGACCCATTTTTTAAAAAATATATTTAAATCCTGTTAAAATGACTGTGTTGAATAAAATCGTTATGTTTTCATTGATATTTTTACTTTAATGTTTATTGAAAGCTAAATTTTATGTTGAAAGAGTGCACTTTATCAGAGTGTTGTTTATCTTTTAGTATGTTTATGTTGTTTGCAAATGTTGACTTGGCAACTATTTAGATTAAAATCTGTCCAGGAAGGTTCTTTGGCCTAAAAATAAAATAAAAGAAAGACTCTATTTTTTAAAAATCGTGATATGATATTTTTGCCATATCGCCCACCCCTATATTTACTGTTTACACACAATTCGTCCCTGACCACTGATTGGATCACAGTCTGTCCTCAGTGTGTTACACCTGTACCTTCATGTGGTTAAGCTCTATCCGATCACTGAAAACTCATGTGAAATGATGTAAAAATGTCTCAGTGTTTCTCTAGCAGGAGTTGCCAGATACAGTCAGAGAGCAAAGGTTTGGGTTTTGGTCTCTGCACAGGCAGAAGAACACCACAAAAACAAGTACACAAACCGTGGTTTGTTCATTAGTGAACTGTAGAGGTGTTTTCCCTGTTTACAGTCTCTATGGTTAGCTCGACCACATCATGATTTTTGTTCCCAAATGTAGATAAAACAAGATGGCAATCAAACTTCTTATCAAAGTCTCAGCGAGAAATCTAATAATACCTTTAAGGTGGCGTTCTCCACTCTGGGGTGTGAAAACATTCACAGATACCGCAGAGCCTACAGAGAGTTCATGTAAATGTTCTACTGTAGTTATTCCACCTTCAGATGTTCCACATGAGGAGGATATGTTGTAGTTGTAGTATTAGCGTTATCATTCATGTGTAGAAACAAACCCATGACAAAACAAACAGGGCTGCTCGCAGACTGTAAGACTGGGTGGTCAAAACGGAGAAGAGCTGGGTTCACCTGCATGGAATTATGGCCCTGAGCAACGTATTATGATGTGGTTTATATTTCATCTTTTGAACTTTATCCAGAGCGTGCAGTCACATGCCCCTGCATTCCCAGAGAGGGAGAAACAATGCTCAACTGATCTGGGGTTTGACTTACACTTGGTAATTGGGTAAATGGCTCTAAGTCCTGATACTTAATTCACTATATTTAAAGGGGAATACCACCCAGGGGTGTAGTGTTCAGTTCAGATGTCCTGGGAGCAAATGAACTTAAAATAACATATGCATTTTACATCACTGCAGATTTTTGTTAAAAAGGTACAATCTAGTTTAGACAGTGTAGCTCTGTAGTGTCTTCTGCAGAGATGTATGGGCTTGTAGGGAAATTTATTGACTATCTATTCAATAAACCAAATATGAATTTGCATCAATGCACTGCAAAATGCAAAATGCAAACTCCAAAAAAAGGGGGGGGAATAAATAGGAAGCCACACCGGTGTCTCTAGGAATCATATTCCATTAGACAAAGTTCAATAATGTGTGAAAACGTCAGAGGTAGTATGGCCTTATGAGGTAGATGGAAAGCAAAGGAGTGGTGGTTTGTGTGGTGGATGTGGGTGTGTGTGTGCATAAAAATGTTCTTCTGCATGAGAACTGCAGGTGCCATGTGAACAAGTGAGAATTGATTCCATGCACTCAATACTCAATGAGTTGCTTTCTAAAAATACACACACAGTGCAACATGTCAACATTTCCTTATACTCTTGTGTGGGCTGGTGTGCAGAAGCTGTGATGACGGGGATTTACCATTCACTTCCCCTCCAATGGATCACACAGGCTGTCTGGCTCTGTGGTCGCTGGAACGTGAAAACGTTTAACCCCATAGTTGGGGTTGTAGATGACATACAGGCCAATGTCAAAACCTTTACTTTACTTTATTTGTTTATTTGGGTGGGACAGCGCACATTAATGAACATTAAAAACATGTAAATGTGCCGGATTGTAGCAGCAATGTTAATGTTCATCTGGAGTCCCATAACATAATCCAATCCGATCTCCAATTTATTTATAGAACACATTTAAAGTCAACCATGTTGACCAAAGTGCCTTACACAGAAAAAAATGAACAAATTCAACATTCAGTACAACAGCACAACAGATAAAAACAGCAAAACAAATAAACAATAAGACCATAGCTGCTAAAATGTTTGGATTTCAGACTGTGTTAAAAGCCAGGGAGTAAGGGGCGGTGTTTAGCTCAGTTGGCAGAGCACCCGCCCCATGTGTAGAGGCTATAGTCCTCACCATAGATATGTATAAGAAAACTAGATGACTCACCCACCGCTGCTGCCTAATGACACAACGTAGCCAGAACGGCGGCCATCTTGGGACGGGCAACTCTCTCCCTCAGAGCATTGAGCCTATGGTGCATATTCTGCTATAATGACCAGAACTTGCTCAGTTTTTGTCCGATTTTAAATTGCTTTGATTTTTTATGAACGTCTATGCAGTTGTGATGCAACATACTCAAAACCACGGATAATTTTAATTATGTACTTTTTTTGTAAAAGTAATATTATAGTGACATTATGCAAATAGTTTAAGTAGTAGCTACATACTGATTTATTTTTCACAGAGGTATGAATTGTTTTTTTAGTGAAGATGACTGGATCACCATCTACTCCACTGTAACTGCAGCCAGAGTCGGAGCAAGTTGCCCGTTTCATTATGGCCGACTGTGAACCAGGCCTGCATGTAGCCCGATCTACCCCCTTGGTCCTCGCTGCAGGCCGCCCCGGTTCGAGTCCCGCGTCGGACGGCCCTATCCTGCGTGTCATTCCCCCCTCTCTGCTTCCCATTTCCTGTCACTCTCTGAACTGTCCTATCTAATAAAGGCATGAAAAGCCAAAAAATATACTTAAAAAAAAAAAAAGCCAGGGAGTACTAGTGTGACTGAGAGGGGGCATAGGGCTTTAAAAGGTCAGTCAGATAAAAAGGGTTGAGCCCATTAAGAGCTTTAAAAACAAACATTAAGATCTTAAAATCAGCTCTAAAATGAACTGGGAGCCAGTGCAGCGATGCAAGGACTGGGGTTATATGGTCATATTTACGTGTACCAGTCAAGAGTCTGGCTGCAGCATTTTGGACCAGCCATTGCAACAGTATTGAGATTGTTGTTGAAGTTTTTATTTTTCGTGGGATAAGCCCCTTGAGTTGCCACAACTCATTTACGAGGGGGTCCTACACTAATAAAAGTGTGGACAACTTTCTCAAAGTCTAAAAACGATAAAAACGGTTTGACCTTTGAAAGCATTCTTAATTGATGAAACCCGGCTTTTACTACAGAACTGATCTGAGTATCTAGTTTAAAATCACTATCCATCTTTACTCCTAAATTTGCTGCCACTGAAAGGGACCCAGGTCCATTGTAGAGTCGCTTGAGCTGCCACTAGGTTTAAAAATGATGACTCCTGTTTTACTTTCATTAAAATTAAAAACATTTAAGGCCAACCAAGCTTTGATATCATTACAACAGTTTAAAAGCAAATTTGGAGGGCTTCCATTGTTATTAAGGGACAGTATAGATTTGTGAGTCATCAGCGTAAAAATGGAAAGAAATGCCATATTTCCTTAAAACTGAGCCAAGAGGAAGAAGATACAAAGAAAACATAATAGGTCCAAGTATGGAACCTTGGGGTACTCCACAAGAAAGTGAGGTTGAGGACGAGGTAGAGCCCCCAAACTCACTTGAAAACTCCTCTCATTCAGATATGACCTGAACCAGTCCAGGGCTATTCCTCTGATGCCAACAACATAAAAACAGTACAGTGACAATGAACAAAGTAATATAAACGACATAATAATGCGGACAACAAGGACATGACAAGACAACTATAACAAAATAATTGTTTGAAATGTTGGAATAATCAGATTTTAACGGATGTTTCAGTTACCATTCTTTATTTGACGTTGTGCCAGAGGCGAGCCACTCTATCATCAGATGTTTTACAGAGGAAATTACCATGTTGCCATGATATGAGGCACATCATGTGCCCACAGTCTTTTATCTATCACCAGTGCTTGCATGTGTGGGAGGCCTGAGCCTGATAACTGAAATGTTAAGGATATTGTTCATCCTCACCCCCTTCGTTTTCACATTGAGTCGCAGTGGTTTGGATGAGGATGTGGCTGAACTGCAGAAGACATGAGCAGTAATTAACAGTGTTATAAAATAACGGCACAAATGTTTCCGGTAATGAGCAATCAAAAAATGTACTGTTTCCCCAGTTATAATTCCGTTACTTGACTCAAGAAGTCCCATCACAAAATACACATTCTTTTCAGTGATGGAATAGCCTAATGGCGTTAGAAAAAAATTGTGTTATTGCACTCAATTTTTTCAGTGAGGAGTAATCAACAACGTTACTGTGGCACCCATTGCAGAGCCTGCCTGTGCAGAGGAATGGTGAGTTGGTTAGTTCCAGATAAACAGGGGTTAGGGTGATTGTTGGCGGTAGGGGGGAAAGTCCAAGTAATTTGACATATTTGAGCATTTTATTTTTATTGATGTAGCGCAATAGTTACTTTTCTGGGCATTTAGTTACTTTTATAATGTAGTAAATCAGTTACCAGCAGCAGCAGTTGGACGGCAACACTCTCAGCTGTGATAACGTTACGTGCTTTCACGTTGGAGTCTTCAAACCAGAAACGTTTGTAACACCACCGGGAAAAGTCGCTAGATTGCTTTTGACAAAAAAAGTCGGCAAAGAGGGTTCGGAAAGTCGCCAGACATAGCGAGAAAGTCGGCATCACTGCTCAGAGCTCTGGTACATCCGCTCTCATTCTTCTTTGTCTCGGGGCTGGCGGTTGGCAACCAACTTGAAGGCTCCTCACCAACACCTGCTGGACTGGAGGTCCCACAGTCCAGTCTTCCAGTCCAGCAGACTGATGACGATTAACAAATAAAAAAACTTAACGGTTATTGTGATTAACGTTAAACAGCCCTAGTATTTAATAAGTTTGATGAGGGACAGTGAACCTGTACCGTTCACCTCCATTGTGTTCACTGAGCAGCTCACGTCTCTGCCCCGCTGATCTCAAAACAACATGCACTGATAATTACAGGTAATGAACCTACTGCTATGACTATAGGGATGATGGTGATAGGAGAATTTGCCAAAATGTTGAACTATCCCTTTAAAGGCTCAGTCATTTCCTCCAACAGCTGAGTAGACTGAGCTCTGCAGAGTCTTTGTGTTTCTGACTGCAGGACGATCTGTGTGGGAGTGAGAGACAGTAACTGACAGCATGTCAACCAGTACTACAGTCACCTGTATGTTTTAGTAGTTTACAGCAATCAGGCTGAGGTGTGTGTTTCCTGTGACGTTCTACTCTGTGTGACCTAAACACATGACTGCTCTCTCTCAGGTGAACAACACAACCTTAACACTTAATCCTAATTCTAGTTTCCAGCGCAAGCGAAAGTTTCAGTGTAACCCAAGAAAGGCCCTTTGGATACGGTGGCCTCGGCGTGACGTAGATTGATGAAGGCCCTCATAGTCCCGTTCAGGTATTTAGCCGAGTGAAAAGCTGCCTTTGTGCTGCTTGTGTCAGCTCATCTGTGAGTGAGTCCAGAATATTCCCTCTCACTGCTGAGGGAATCTGATTTGAAGAGTTGTCCATGTTGTTTGCCGAACAGCGTTTCCATTGTCTGTGGGAGACTTTCACGCACTGTGGCAAGCCCGTCCTCGCACCACCACGTTTCATTTGGCAGGACCGATGTAGCTTGAATAGCAACGGCAATATCATGCAAATGGTGCTCTTCCTCCTCTAATGAACGTGTCTCGACTACGTCACATCATCACATACCAGTAAGCGAGGGCTGGCTGGAGGATGTGGCTTTTCTCTGCAGGTCTCGGGGTTGTGTGATTCGTAGGAAGTGGGTGAGATGAGTGGAGATGATGACATCTGTTCATAATCCTGAAGCCTTTTCCTTTTCTGCAACAGATGCGATCAGCTCTGGACCAGTGGAGGACACAGACACCACCAACTTCGTGGCACAATTAGTGAGCTCCTTTTTTTTTTTTTTTAATCTAATAACATGTTTGTCTTGACCTGTCTTGTCTCTAGTTTGCTTTGTGTTGATTTCTCATTGTTCCTCCGTACAGAGTCTCACAGTAATCTGCAAAGAAATGTACCATAACTGAACAGACTGTGCTGTGATTGCTGAAGCCCTTGGGCTTACTGAAGAACAAGTCGTAGCAGGCTGTTCCCTCTCTTGTGCACACAAGATAGTAATTTTCCCTCCTCAGTCTACAGACTACATGTTGACTGTTGAAGAGACTCACAGTGGAGGAACTATTCTATCTCTTCTTTGCTTCATTCATTTTACTTTCTAATTCCATCATGTCTGCTCTTGTCTCTCTCCCACAGTCTGTGGAGGCCAATTATCCAGTGCAAGTGACAGATCCTCATGGTAAATAAGAGATCAGCACACAATGGTCTTTTTTTTTCTTTTTACAAATCATATATGGGCATAGCATTCATTCATTCTGCATCTCCTAAAATGAGAAAATGACATTTAAAACAGCTGACTCAAAGCAAAACAAATGGAAACTCACAGAAACCTGCACATTAATATATCTAAGGTCTTCTCACTGCAGCTACAGCTTCAGCCTCTCAGGACTATAGTGAAACATAGAGTCTGTTATTTAAGGACTGACTCTCTGCTGCATGTGAAAATCCACACAGATCACACACTTGTTCTGTTCTCTGTACTGTGGTGAATGTATACCTGCTGTGCGTGTTTTTTTAATGGTCTGTGTCTCTGGCAGGTGCTGTGACACTCCACTTGAGCTCCATGCCGTCTAGATACCTGAGTCCCCCCACAGACAGAATAAGACAGGTCAGTTTACTTTACTTTGTTTAAAAAATGAGACTCTAATGGTTATCTTTGACAACAACTCGATCTGAAGGTGTTGTACATGTCACTGCTTTACAGTAATACACATTTACACAGACTGATGTTGTTGAAATTTTGCCACCTGTGTCCACCTGTATTGAACTTTGACAAACAGCCACTGAATGTGTTGTGTATTTATCAGTGGAACAGGAAATTCATATTGTAGTGCTTTTAAAAGAATGTCTAGTAACACTTTACTTGACGCCCATCTCTATAACACATTATAACCATACTTATAATGAGTTATAATGCAGTTATAGTACTGTAAAGTACTTCATAAATTCACTCATTATAATGCTTTACAACAATAAGCACAACACACTATACAGCATTTTATCATGACTTATAAGGTCAGGTATTATAACAGGTTATAATTGTTAGTAACTCACTGACAGTGCCCATTATAAATAGTTATAATGTGTTATAATTGTCTTATAAACGTGTATAACTATTATTATAAACACTCAAATTATCATAAGACTTTATACAATAAACATAAGACATCATAGAGCATTTTATAATGGCTTATCTTAGTATTATAATAGTTATAATGCTCTATGATGTGTCATGCTTATTGTTATAAAGCCTTATGATAATTAATGAGTGTTTATAATGATAGTTATACACTTTTATAAAACAATTATAACACACATTATAACTACATTTATAATGCATTATTGATGTGGTCATTGTCAGTGAGTTACTAACAATTATAACATATTATAACACCTGACCTTATAAGTCATGATAAAATGCTTTATAGTGTGTTTGATTATTGTTATAAAGCATTATGATCATTTATGAGTGTTTATAACTATAGTTATACAGTGCTATCACTGCATTATAACTCATTATAAGTATGGTTATAATGCGTTATAGAGATAGACGTCAAGTAAAGTGTTACTGAATGTCTTATTGTAAAGAAAAAACATGTCAACATTTGGTAACAGTGGGATTTATGTAAAATGAAGTAGCAGTAGCACAAACAAGAGAACAGACTGAGATGTGATACTACAGCTCTGTCCAGAGTACACTAACATTAGGATACTGTGATTAATCAAGTTGGTTTCAGCAGTGTTAACTGGTGTCAGCTGGTTTCACTTTAGTGTCAGACTTGCATTAGCACGTTTGTCAGAGCTTCCACTGTCATAGAGACCAAAATGACTAGAGTAAACAGATTTTGCAGAAAGGGTAACCGTCATCAGTTAGTTTTCTAACCACTCCTACAAAAACAAATTTTGACCACAGTGTTTACAAAGTCATTTTAGACATGGAAACCTCTCAAGTGCTGCCTGTGGTTTCTGCCTTAGACAAACCAATGCTGCATATAGCACGTATGCACCTGCAGACTGTTGTTGGAACCTGGACAATAGTTTACACAGAGTTTTTCATAGCAAGGTAATCAAACAGTTTATTGCTTACCACTAAACCAGTAACAGTTTTATCTTTAGTTTACATAGATGCCAATCAAAGCCAATAAATACCTGAATCAGCTGCAGTTCCATTTTCAATCCAGGAGTGAATAAGGATTGAATTCTTTTCCATTAGTGGCAACATGCCGATGTTAGTGGTTACCAGTGGGTTTTATGACCAGTGAAAAAGGGCTTTTGACGGCTGCAGGTGTTGCGGAAATTCTTTTGTGGTTTGTTGTTGGTGAATAATGAAATAGAGACTTCTGCCGGCCGAAAGGTTTTTATTTCCTTGCAAGGAAAGACCAGAGCACCAAGTAACATCTACATTTATACTTACACACCACCTCTCAGGGGTCTTTAAAGTCCCCCTCCCACGACCCTTTTTGGTTATTTTAAAACCAGCAGCTCATTAGCAATGCACCTCTGGAGGGTGGGCGGAGACTGTCACCTCCTCGCACCCCACCCCCTACTCGCTGACAGCTGGACACTGTACAATTACCAATTCAGCACGTTTAGTGTAAAACTGCACACTGGAATATAGTCCTTGCTCACGGTGCAAGCTGCTCCACCAGGTGAGCTATACCTGTTCTACCTTCACAGCTACACCGAGCAGTCAAGCCTTTCACCTCTGAGCCAGATGCAGAGCGGGGTGGGAGCTTGTACGCACGCCGTCAACCCCAGTCTGTCTGAAACTGCCAGTTTGCGTCTGCCATTGGTTCACAGCAGCTTGAAGGCAGAAAAACTCAGAAATGCAATTTTGCACTTCCTTTTCTGCTGATATGTCCTCTAACACAAGAAAAATGCCACAGGAACATGTGAAAAGCACGAACAACACAATTTTCATGGGCGGGGGTCTTTAAAGGGCCTTTTGGTATAGTGGGGGGGGCCATGGCTTTCACACCTTACAGGAACTGATATCCCCTTAGTTCTATTGTTTTCCCATTTGGGGTGTCCTACAGGACCCCCTGGTGGGTTCTCATGGGGAAACAACAGTGGGGGTATTGGATGTAATAAATTACAACAAACAAATGGTTAATACACAAGGAGGCTTGATATCTTGGTGGAGAATTCAGGGTGTGGGTGCATGTCAAGTTGTTGAACAGGATTTGAAATTGCTATTACAATGGCCAGTCATTAGCAGCATGGTTAGATTATGAGAAGACCTGGGGACAGACAGGTAAAATGCCCCAGAGCCATGCAACAAGCTTTGCACACCTGGATTTGGGGATTTTTTTTAACTCACTCCTCTGCAGATCTTCTCCAGCCCTGAGAGATTCCATAGAAAGCTCCCTCAACCTTAAGGCATGATGTGATGATGGTGTAGACAGAATCACTTTAACATGGAGCTGTCTGTCCTTTAGTCGGAAGATTTTCTAAATCTCTGTAAATGAATGAATTTCAGCGGCGTATCTGCTTGATTTATAGTTCAGCTTCATTGCTGCCATGTAACTGAACTGCTGAGGCTCAACACACAACAGGCAGAAACACAAAGGCAAAAAGTAAAAACAAACAACCGACATCTAAGGTGAAAGATTTCAAAATGAAGCAGTTTTACTAGAGCTGAGGTGGGAGTAACAGTCAGCACAGAGGAAGGAAGGGCTCAGCCCAAAACATCTCGATATTAAATATTAAATTGTATGCACTTAACAGTTCACCTATAATTAATTATTAATGTGTGAATACTTGTGCCTCTGATCTTTGACTGTATGTGCATGTGTATATATATATCTTTGTATATGTTTTTTTATCTATTATGGTCATCTATTGGGATGTTTGACTACTGGTATATATATTTTGTATATTCTTTGAATATTGGTATGTCTAACTATCGGTGGTCTTTTGATCTTTAAGAGTAGACAGAGGCGCCTCTTGAGTGAGTTTGCTGTGTCCTTACTATATAATGCTACAACCCTGCCTGCTTATTTTCTATTCTGCAGATATATTCATGTCTTTTTTCTATCATGTAATATTTTCTCTATCATGTAATTTATCCTATTGAGAATGTTTTTTAACATTTCTCTGAATATTGATATGTTTGGTGCAAAGGACTTTTTTCTTACAGTTTCTCTAGAGTACTTGTGAAAAGGGGATGTTGTTTTGCCATCAATAAAACCACAGCATCATCATTTAGTTTATAGGCCACACTATCATCATGTGATAATAGGATTCAGTGAGTGTTCTGCACCAAACCACCAGACTTACACTGAGGTGCATGCTCTGAGTGCTTTCTAATTGCAGCTGTGAGCATTCAGGATGTGGCTGAGTGCGAGGTGCAGCTGTAAACTAATAACAGAGCAGGAACTCAGAGGTGTGGGAGAGGGCAAACCTTATCACTATCACATCGCTTTCTGATAAGACAATGGCATTGAACATAAACATATGGTATAGCCTACAGAGCAGACATCATGCCGAGCTGATGAAGAGAAGCCTCCATCCAGTCGTCACTAGTCAGATGTATCATCCCTCCAGGGGCAGTTCCTCCGCGCTGTCTGCCCTTGATGTCACGTAGCATTCAGCAGAGTTTCTGTCGGGACATGTCCAAGCTGCAGAATCCAGTAAAAAGCAGTCTGAGGAGAAGGCACCTGCCACAACCAAGCTGCTGAGAAACACAGGGGGGAGGGGCACAGCTGTGGTTCAAGACTTAGGCCCTAAGTCCCGTTCAGTGATCCACTCAAGATCAGCAGCACACTGGATGTGGATCCGAAAACAGAACAACGAAACAACCTGGTCACATCACACCAGCAATATTAAATAAAACACACACCTTATATATGCTGTCTTATGTAAATATAACTATCATTAACTACTGCAGCAGCTGCAAGTGAAGACAGTGACAAAAAGAAATCCCACATATCAGTCGGCTGCACCTACAGCAACACAGCATACACAAACACAACATCTGACCACACTTAACACCTCCCATCCAGTGTGTTTCCTGCCTCATCGGTTCACAGCAAAATGCCAGCACTTAAGATCAGATAAGCAAATGAACTGGTATTGTTTTTTTGTGTACTGCATGTGTGTACGTGCACGCAATGTTTCGTGATAATTGTCCTGTGAGTAACTGTCGTCTTTCTGTGTTACAGCCAGTTGAAGATGAAGAGTGCACCTGCCCGACATCGACTTCACCAGGTGAACTGATTTATGAAATATGTATAACATCAACATTTACAGCCTTGTTGAAGCTAAAATGAGATTTTATTTTGAAAATTCAGTATGGGATCACTGGAACATACTGTTAAGGATGTGACAGTGACCTCCAATAGAAGGAGATATAATAGGAGGCATGGGGAGATGTGTAGTAGGTGACATTTTGCAGATGACCAAAAGATAACAGATCATTTCAGGGGAGGCGTTTCCAGTCCTCCTTGGGTTTTACTCTTCTGATAAAACACATCAGCCACTTTCAAATTCAAGATGGCCACCATTCCCAGGATGGGTGAAAGTGTCATTGTCTGCTATAATTTCAACCACAATTGTAAAAATAAAATAAAAATCATACATTTTAACACCATAGACAGTGAAATTTAGTACATTGTAAAAAAAGAAATAAACTTTTAACCTTTAAAAAACAATAGGCTTTATGCCAAGCTCCACTGCTTTCTGAACTTAAACAGGCTCCTTTACTTCCTCTCTTACATTATTGGACAAACTGATTAAACCAAGTGTGTTTGACCATTGTTGTGACTACTGAGGTCAGAGTCAGACACACCTGGATTAATCAGTTTGTCCAATAATGTAAGACAGGAAATAAAGGAGCCTGTTTAAGTTCAGGAAGTAGTGAAGCTCGGCGTAATGCCTATTACAACGTATAGTACATATTACAGATGAAAAGAACAATCATAGTAAGGGACAGGCAAGAGACTTTATCACCAAAAAGATGGATGGATGGATGGATGGATGGATGGATGGATGGATGGATGGATGGATGGATGGATGGATGGATGGATGGATGGATGGATGGATGGATGGATGGATGGATGGATGGATGGATGGATGGATGGATGGATGGATGGTCAGTCAAGCAGTAAATGTTGATGATGTTTCCTGTGCTGAAACGGACACTACCATTATGGCCACCAATGGGGAATTATGCTAAGTTACTAAAAAAAGAAGCTTTATTCACCCCATTTTAGAGTTGATGTTCATATACTATAATTTGTGATGCTAACGTCATCTCCCAACATCTGACACTTCAGACTATCCCAAAGAGCTGCAGCTACTAAACAGCCCCTGTGAGAAGTGCTGCTGCCCAGCTCCCCCTCCCAAGATCAGCGACCTCATGAATGACAAAGATCTCCTGGACTTACTGCGGCTCAAGCTGGATCCAAACCACTGCACCATCAAAAACTGGAAGAACTTTGCTAGTCGCTGGGGGATGAGCTATGACGAACTGACCATGCTGGAGCACCGGACCCAGGGCTCATTGTCCCACAGCCCTACCCAGGAGTTCCTGCTGCGCTACAATCAGAAAACGGTCACTGAGCTCACTGAACTTTGCCGCATCTACCAGCGCATTGATGTACTGCGACTGCTGCAGAGCTGGATAGAGAAGGACTGGCCGTCACGGTGGCAACAGGCTCAGTGACTAGTTTGACTCTCTGTGTATTTATCTGTCTGTCAGGGTTCAACTTGTTAGGATTTTCTTCTTCAACACAAGCTTGGAAACATGTTACCACAGGTTTTTTTTTTTAGTAAGTTCTAGTGGTAAAGTATCGACCAGTAGCTGTGAACGTCCTATAGAGAATGTCAGCGTCATGGGTTCAGGTTGCACAGTATCTCACAGACAGCACGTACATTTTCCACTGGACTGATGCTCAGGTTTAAACAAGTGGACTGTCATGAACATTTGTACAGGTCTCCACGGTGACTGAATTCATCCCCTTCACTAGCAGGTCTGTAGTATCAGTGTCCTAAAGCAACATGTAGGTCACATATTGGTACAGAACATAGAAGAATGAGCTTGCTTTCTACTGTCTTCATGAGGTTTGACCAATCAGATGGTTTCTATGAAATGTGGTTAATATGTCCATGTCCTGCTCTGGATGAGTGATAATAAATATGGTGATCTCCTGACGTTTTCTTAAATCATCAGGTCAAAGTGTTCATTTGTTCTGTACTTTGGTTTACAGCCAATCACCTGAACCATTGACACTCACATCATCATCATCTGTCCTCTGTGAGTATATTAAAAGACTAAGCAAATGATGGACATGATAAACATTAGACCCGTTAAAGGAATAGTTTGTGTTATTTGATGTGGGATGGTGTGAAGCAGTCATTAACAGTCAGTGAGTCACCAGCAGTAGATTCAGATCAGCTCAGTGCCCGGAAAGACAAAACGTGATGGAGACATTTTTAAAAGGCGCCTGTGGAAATAACTCAGTGATTAGTGAGTGAGTACATTTCATTTCTGAATCTACACAACCTCATATTAAACCAATGGTTCCCAAACTGGGGGGTTCTTGAGAAGGTTCAAGGGGGTCCCCAACTTTTTCTTTAAATTTTACCACAAGTTTTTGAATTTTTACCACTTTTTTCTAGAAAATTTTTACTTTTTTTTTTTTTTTTTGAAGATACATTTTTTTGAGAATTTTTACCATTAAATTCACGCCATTGGCCCTGATTTAAACGTACATTGACTAAAAAAGTAGCCCGTCCTTCATCCTCAGAACAAATATTTCCATACAGTGTATGTCAAAATTTTATCCAATGGGGGTCCATGGTCTAATTTGTGTCAATTTAGGGGTCCTTAAAATCAAAATCATATGACCTTAGCAGACATTGGCCACAGATTTGGTCCGAACGTTAGTTTATGGATGATTAATATTTATAACCATTCAACGCACTAAAAGGTTGTGAACAAAAAGAAAGTTCCCTTGCCACAGATAGATGATGATGTTAGCTAATTAGCAGGTTTTCATTCTTAGTCACTGTGGCTGCTGCCTGGTTAGTTTAATACTCTATTACTGTTACTGGGGTTCAAAAGTTCAAAAGCTACAGGAACAATTATATTTTATTATGTCAATTCAACAAAAAAATATTTAAAAACACAATTCAGTGTCACACACTCTTAGTTTTCTTAAGTAATTTAACCAAAAAGTAGCTCAGTTTAGCGGATGTCACCCTATACATTTCTACCAGGAGGTCTGGACTTCCACTGACGATGGACACACTGATCCACTCTCATCTCCTCTGTGTGTGGTAGTGAACATTGGCCATGTCAGCCAGGCCAATGTTAGCCTGCCTTAATAAATCATATTGGAAACATAACCTGTGTTTACGTCCTGATCTTGACATTGGTCCTGCTTGTCTGTTTGGTGTTTTGGAGACAGCTGAAAGCAATATGGTGGAAAGGTGGGAGGTTCATTCATTGAAAGGAGGTTGTTTGATGTTGACTGGAAAAAGGGCCTTTAACTGAGAAGTGAAGCCACAGAACCACATCTGTTTCTAGAGCGTCAACTGTCTGTTGTTTTTATCAAGAAGAGAGCTTTTTATCTTATCATTTATCTCTTCATGCTAGCAGTGACATTTAAACACCTTGTTTACTCTGAATATGAAAGCACATCTGCATTTATCTACAAATAAATAAGTGATTCTTCCAGTATTCGTTGTCCTCAGCTAATTCATAGAAAAGGACACAACCGCCCACTCTGAGCACCTGGCACCTGACTTATTCCAAAAACCACTACTACTGTACATGCATAAAACTCTGTGTTAAATTGTCTCCAGCATCACACCTCAAGATTCAAGATCAAGATGTTCTGTAGGCTACTGTCATTTCTTGTACACTTTGTTGGAAAAAAAAGAGAACACTGTCTGTCCCCACCCCCATCCTCCACAACACATAGCCTCAGTACCACAGAAATCAAAAAAGGTCAAAATTATAATGATAAAATAAAAACAAAAAACATATCAGTGGAACATCAATGTTGACATGTGTGTCTGTCTTGTGTGTCTATACCTCTGTCTAATGATATTTTGAGAGAAAATTTCGTACTTTGTTTCATTCTTCTGTTCTGCATTACAGTTGAATGTTGTGGTATATTTTACAAGAGAATGTGACTGATTATGAGGAAATCTTTGAAGGATCAACACCACTGCTTCGAGGTGTTGTGTAGCCTGTAGAAACCACTTTGTTTGTTGACCTATTTGCTTTTCTGTTACTTCACCACTGTAATTGCTAGAGCTTTCAGAACTGAAGGGTGTGACCTATACAGTATCACTGACCCCTCTGATCATACTCCTCCTCAACCAATTCAATATGCAGATTAACTGACCAACTGAAATAACTATACAGGTCATGAGCAGCCCTTCTCAATGGGCATCTGACTGCACAAAAGCAAATCATTTATTTTTGCTGCCAAATTTGAGGAGGAAAACAATGTGGGAAACATAAAAAGAAGGGGTTACTTGGTGGTCAAGTGTAAATGTGCAACAAACAACAAACTGTTTCTGACAAGTGAATAATTGCACAATATTGTCCTGTGAGCTTCATATAAGTTTCTCAGAAAATTACTGATCTGTAAAATGATTTTCAAATTCAAATTGTATTTATTTATATGGCACCTTCCATGCTAAGTAACACAAAATGCCTCACAGCAGCTAAACAACAGATGAAAGAAAGAGAACAAAACAAAAAGAAACAACCCCAAGGTAATTGAATGTATTGAATTATTTATTGAACAAAAAAAATAACAATCACATTCAACAGGCAACAAGCTTATCTTATCTTTTTAAAGTTTTTAAGGTAAAATAATGGTCAAAAACATAAACAACTTGATGTGATCACATTATACAGACAATATTATTAATAAGTAACATACTTCAAAATCAACTGTGTTTAGAAAATAGGGTGATATAAATAACAGGAATATACACATAGTTTACAAAAAAGAAAAAAAAAGGTCAGTAACCCAAAGTTATTACACGTGGATGGATGTATGGCTGGAATTATCTGCAGAAAACTATGACAAACATTATTAGACTGTTTGCTTGTATTTTGTAACGTGTTGTTCTATTTACAAAGTTTTTGAACCTCTAACCACAACTAGTCAGTGTCTGAATCCTTTGTACTAAGGCCAAGCATGTTGGAGAGGCTCAATGACAATTTGTCATTTTCATCAGATGTCAAAACTTCAGGGATATCCAGGCCCAGTACAGACTCTGGCTTTTCTACTTTAAAGGTGCCCCCTCTCACCAAAGGGGAGTCATCTGTTTCTGTAGAGGCACCAACATCCAGACTTGGGGCAGCAAAGTTTAGATCAACAGTTTTAGCTTCAGTTGGGGAGGAATTCACTGATGATTCTTTCTGCTTCGCCATTTTCAGTCTCTCCATGATGTCGATCTTCTCTCCTGCTTTGACTGTTGTGTTTACTATTGGCAAGCGGATCCCTTTGCTGACCACATATTCCTTTTCCTCTGTGTCAGGTTTTGATAAGTCAAAGGTATCATCAAGGCTGCTTTGGGGAGGAAGTCTGTGGAATTTGAATGTAGGAATCTCCATTTCAACGTTCGACGCTTCATTTTCAGAGTCACCACTTCCCTCTTCGTCTGTGCCTGAACCAGATTTCAGTCCCCATTTGAACGGCCATTTCAGCTTACTTTTTGGAGATTCTTTAACTTCAGCATCTGCTCCTGCTCGGAGATCTAGTTTGGGTGAATCCAGGTTTGTCTTCACTTCAGGTGCTGAGACACTGACATCAGGTGAACTAAGATCCTGAGATTTACCTGAAAATCCAAACTTTGGAAGTTTGAAATGTGGCAATTTGGGCTTTTCGAGATTAGTGTCTACACTTGGAGCCTTCATGTCTATTTCAGGTCCTTTGATATCACCTTCTATCTTTGGTGCACTCAGGTCTACTGCAGGAACAGAGATCTTGTCATCTGCTGTAATAGTGCCTACATTCACCTTGGGTGCTTCTATTTCAGCCTCAAGTGAGGGATTGGGAGTTGGAACTTCCACCTCAGGACCTGAAAGATCGAGCTTTGGAAGCTTGAAATGAGGCAATTTAAAGTCACCCACATGAGAATCAAAATCTACATCTGGTGTTTTTATCTGTGCATCAGGTCCAGTGAGGCCTGCTTTGGGCAGGGTCATGTCCACATTTGGAGTTTTCAGTGTTGCATCTGGCACTTCCAGTTCAGCATTTGGCAACTTGATACCTGCATCTGGTGCTGAGAAGTTTCCATCAATTTTGGGGGAAGAAAGGCTGAGATCTGGTACTTGAAGGTCGACGTTTGGTAGATCCATATTTGGTCCCTTTACACCCGTTGAGAGGTCAACATCCAGTCCCTTGAGATCTGCTTTTGGTAAATTCAGGTCCAGATCTGGTGCATCCAGATTGCCCTCAATTTTTGGTGCAGATAATGAGAGATCTGGTGCTTTTATGTCTGTGTTAGGTACATCCACATCAATTTTTGGTGCAGATAATGAGAGGTCCGGTGCTTTTATGTCTGTTTTAGGTACATCCACATCAATTTTTGGTGCAAATAATGAGAGGTCTGGTGATTTTATGTCTGTCTTAGGTACATCCACATCAATTTTTGGTGCAGATAATGAGAGGTCTGGTGCTTTTATGTCTGTCTTAGGTACATCCACATCAATTTTTGGTGCAGATAATGAGAGGTCTGGTGCTTTTATGTCTGTCTTAGGTACATCCACATCAATTTTTGGTGCAGAGAATGAGAAATCTGGTGCTTTTATGTCTGTCTTAGGTGCATCCACATCAATTTTGGGGGCCGATAGTGAGAGATCTGGCGCTTTTAAGTCTATGTTAGGTGCATCCACATCAACTTTAGGTAGGTCAAGACTGGGATCAATGTCTGGTGCTTTGAAATCAGCATCTAATTCAGGACCTTTGACTTTTGGACCTTTGAATGTTGGTAGTTTAATTTTAGGGAACTTCAGTTTTCCATTGGGTGGGTCAAGGTCAAGATCTGGACCTGTGAGATCCACATCTGGACCTTTGACATCAGCATTAGGCATGTTAATACTGAGGTCTGGAGCATCAATCCCACCCTTAACATCAGGCATGGAGAGGTTAACATCTGGCACACTCAAGTCCACATCAGGCCCTTTGAGATCCACATCTGGGACCTTGACATCAGCGTCAATGTCAGCTTTTGGACCATTCAGTGAGCCAAATTTAGGTTTCTTTAAAGTGAACCATTTAAATTTTCCAGACGGACCTTCAACATCCGGAGCATCAATGTCCAAATTGGGACTTTCCAGATCAGCTTTTGGTAAGTTTACATTTACATCTGGTACATTTATCTCACCATCAATCTTTGGAGCTGAGAGATCCAAGTCAGGGGCTGCAACATCTAGATCAACATCAGGACCATTAACCTTTGGACCTGAAAGTGACCATTTTGGCTTTCTCAATGTGGGAAATTTGAACTTCCCGGATGGAGCGTCAATGTCAACATTTGGTACCTCAACGTCAACATCAGCTTTGGGTAAATTCACATCAACGTCAGGTACTTTAACATCAGCATCAACATCTGGGGTTTTCACCTTTGGCCCAGAAATTGAGAACTTTGGCTTTTTGAGTGTTGGAAACTTGATTTTGCCAGAGGGGGCCTCAATATCTGCATCTGGTGCTTTAACGTCAATATCAGCTTTGGGTAATTTCAAATCAACATCTGGTGCTTCTGCATTCAGATCTAGATCAGCTTTGGGGCCGTGAAGTTTAGGCAGTTTCCATTTCAAATGAGGCCAGTTGATTTTCCCTGATGAAGCATCAATGTCAAGATCTGGGGTCTGAACATCTACATCAGGGCCTTTCAGGTCAGCTTTTGGTAGATTGAGCTCAGCGTTTGGTACTTCAATGCCACCCTCAATATTTGGACCTGAGAGATTTAAATCAGGTGTGCTTAGGTTGGCATCAACATCTAAATCTGCTTTAGGGCCATGAAGTTTAGGCATCTTCCATTTCAAATGAGGCCAGTTAATTTTCCCAGACGGAACCTCTCCATCAATATGTGGGCCTTTCAGTTCTGCCTTTGGCAAATCAACATCAACATCTGGGGTGGTTATCCCACCCTCCACTTTTGGAACAGAGAGATCAACGTCTGGTGTGTTCAGGTTTGCATCCAAGTCCAGATCAGCTTTTGGTTTCTTCCACTTCAAATGAGGCCAGTTGATTTTACCAGATGGGACATCAATGTCAGCATTCGGGGCTTTTGGCAGGTTAATGTCAACATCAGGAGAGCCCAGATCCCCATCAATCTTTGGTGTAGAGACACTGACACCAGGTGCAGAGAGGTCAGCATTTAGGTCAGCATCTGGCCCTTTAACTTTGGGCCCTTTCCATTTCAGATGGGGCCAATTGATTTTGCCTGAAACTGGCTTAACATCAACATCTGGAGCCTCCAAATTCACATCAGGGCCATTTAGGTCCAAATCTGGACTTTTAAGATTTAACTTTGGGGCTGACATGTCCAGGTCTGGTGTCTGTAGTGTTCCATTGACAGTTGGGAGGTCTATGTCTTTAGAAATGTCCACTTCAGCTTTTGGTGTTTTGATGTGTGGTAGATTGAACTTTGGCATGGCAAACTTAGGGGCCTTGAATTTTCCATTGTTGGTACTGATTTCTGGTGTCTTGACATCAAGTGATGCCTTGGGGGTGTCAAGCTGAGGAGTCGAGACACTGACATCTGGAGCTTTGAATGTGCCATCTAGATCTCCTTTTATATCTGGTCCAGTGAGTGTCTTATTTAGACTGAGATTGGGAAGGTCTCCATTGAGACTGGGACCTTGTATTCCACCCCCCAACCCCTGTCCCTTTCCATTTAGGGAAACGTCTGGAACTTCCAGTGACATCTGTTGTTAATGAAGTCATAAAAACAGAGGGTTAACACACTTAAACAACCCTAATACCTTTTTTATTGCTCAGTTATATGGAGATTCTGTTATTATTTAAATATTTTCTGACAATTGAATGAATTAATCAAATGAGGTGAAGATACATGACATGACCACTAGGATAGTTTTATTTCATATATGTATAAATAAAAATACATTTAAAAATTTTTTTAAAAAAAACCTCAAACTTCCCCCCAAAATATAGAATATATAAATGAATATGATGAATATAAATTTTTGTTTTAGTCTTTTTGTTAGACACCTACCTCTGGGTCTTTGAGATCTAATCCCAGGTGGCCAAGCCCAGCACTGGCGCTCAGCTCCTTCTTTGTCAGGACCTTCATGTTGTTATCATACGGCTCCAAGACCCTAAGGATTTTCAGCACATCATTTTTGTTGAGGTGGTCGAGGTGTACAGTGGCTGCAACGATCTCATCCCCTGCAACACACAGAGACAACTCACTAAAACCTTTTCAACCGATTATCTTTTACTTTGCTCCCTGGTCTAGAGATGCTAGTCTGGTTTGTACTCTTCAGGCTGAAAGTTTCTTTCTCACCTGCTTGCAGTCCACTCTTTGCAGAAATGGTTTCATCTGTAATTCCTTTAATGATGACTCCTTGGTCCGAGTCATCCAGGACTAGGCACTCTGAAATACTTGCAGTCTTGCTGTCCACACTCTGGAATCATTTCAGAACCCAAAATGAGACATTGTTCATCTTGTCAGTATGGGTAATGACCACATTCTGTTTATGAATAAAGAATCAAAAAAGCTCTTCATTCTCACTTTTCCATGTAAGTTTGTCACACTTACCATTGTTTTGTGTTCTGTGTTTACATCCACATATCAAGAAACCATGCAATCGCAGAACCACAGTAAATTTACCTGTGAACACCAGAAAACAGCAATATTAGTAATTACGTTGTGTTGTCGGGTTTCAATCTGTAGCTTCTGCAAGATGAAGATGTTGAAACAACAATCAAAGATCTCAGTAAAACAACTCTGACTGATTATTAGTCATGATTAAATCTGTTCTGTTCAAGTCAATGTGACTGATGTTGTGTATAGAAGAAAGACAACAAAATTACATAACAACACTATAAAATGTACAATACATCTAAAATCATACCAAGTCATGACACATTAAAAATGCAAAGATTTCTGATTTTGTTTCAGCCAGACTTTAACCTTTGTGTTAAAAATCCTTATGTCTCAGGTTAGTTTTATTCCGGTCGGTAGTGAATTCCTTTATAGATAAGGCTGATTGCCCAAAAGAGAGGTCTTACGGCGTGAGATTTTACAGTTGCCACTTGCCGTACCCCTGGTGATCCTATCACTATTTTGTCTTCTAAAAAGACAGCATAGCACATCTGGAGCCATTTTGACAGACTAAAATGTTAGATTATCAAACTAAGCAAATTATACTGCTTCAAAATGTGGCATCACTGCCGTATAATTTGGTTTCTTGGCCATTATTTTTAAGGTTTGATTAAAGGCCAAGAAACCAATAAAGTGGCATCAACATATGATGAGTTTGTTTGGTATGGTCCAATGTGATGTTGAAGTACTGCCAAAATACAGATGTCTGTATGATAATCATTCCCAACAGTTAGACCTTCATCTGACTCTATGTTACCTATGTACAAGTGACCTCAAATCTGTGGCAAGTTGTGTTAGTTCATCTCAGAACACACAGCAGAATGTCAACTTTGACCCTGGCAGAAACAACAGCAGGGGTCAGCTGATCCCTCTACACATCTGTGAGTCCTTCACCTGCCTAACAACGCCTACACACACATCAGCTCATGCTTCAGGAATCTGAAGCCTCCACCAGGTATGGTCAGGGGAATGTATGAATCTAAACCAGTCAGTTTGGATGCATTCTCACTGACATGCCACACTACTGAGCACACACATGCACACACGCATGCACACACCTGCCATCAACCACACCTCAACAGCACATGTCATTTTTGCAGCACAGCCACTTGGATACAAGCAGATGAGACTTTAAATCGGACAATGCAGCTTCTCCACTAATGTCCCAAACTGTCCCCTGATGCTACAGAACAGTTTTCATGCAAAAGCTACTTAAGTCTCCATGTGGACAAAAAGCTCCACAGTCATTACTAGTGAATAGTTTTGACAGAGAAAACAATATGTTTGCAGTGCAAAGAGTAAGAGCTCGAATACAGATCTATATGGTTGTGTGTGGACCCGTCCAGTGGTGTGCACAACATTTTTTGTTGAAAAATGTGTGCTAAAGTGCCCTTTAGGAGCTAAAACGTGTGCTAAAGTGCCCTCTTCTGTGGCGAGGACCCGCTATATGGGCCCTTTTTTTTTTCTTTTTCGCCCCTGCCCTTCAAAAAGTCTGTGCACACCACTGGACCAGTCACTGTCACAGGTTTCTTTTATGTTCCACAGCAGCAAGAGACACGTAATGAGTGCGGGAGTGCCATAACAGCACGGCAGTTTAAGGCTTGGCCTCACACGCCCGAAATCAGCAGGGATAACAGGAAAGACAATGAAGTCACAATAGATTCTAAATAATAAAAATAACAATGCTGATCAGAGTGGCGTGGCTGGTGGGTGGATAAAGTTAGGAGGCATCAGCTCCAGCGGTGTTTACCAAATAGCAGGGTGTGAGTCAGATGTTGGTTATTTCCCTGTTGCATTGACTGCACCTCAAATTACCAACACAGAGATACTTGCACAGGACTCACGACACATGACACGTCCTGATGTTGCAGTTGCAGACAATAATTTGTCAAAACAGTTTAAAAACCTTAACTTGTGAACACATTTTTTAAAATATTAGGCTACACAGCAACGTACAACTACAGTAAATGTGAACAATAAAAGACAGACAACTTCAAATTTCGAAAAACTAAATTAATATCAATCATTAAAAATTGTTCTAAGCTTCAATTCTATCTTTTGATAGATGAGCAAATGCTCAAGGATCTTAATCAGCGATCTCATGTCAAAGAAGCAAAAGAGCGGATGTTGGATGGACTCACCGTATGCTGCTGCTGTAGATGCCTCCACCTGAGGAGAGTCAGCTGTCTCCTCCTCTGTCACCTGTGCTCTGTCAGGCAGGATGGCATGATCTGCCAGTTAAATGCCTGAAAGCTTAAAGCCAGCCAGGAGAACAGGTTAGGCCACATCAGCACCGCCTCCTGGTGCCCCCTGTTCTCACTGGAAGTCCCACACGCATACCTTGACATTAAAATTTGTCACAGACAGCGACGACAAGCTGGCCTCTTGGCAGCCGAAACCCAAAGCTCCACAGAGAAACACACCACTCCTACTTAACAGGACTAACCAGGTTTACAAAAATCACAACCTTAGCAACACACACTCATACATACACTCATACACATGAAAACACAGTTAAATTCATTTTCTCTGGGCCGTTGTATAGGAGAGAAAGGTGATGGTAATTCTAGGGGCCCAGTGTCCAGTAGGGCCCACAAAAAACCCCAGTTTAATCTTTGTATGACTGAATTATTCTGCATAAGACCCTGACTGATACTCAGAGTAATGCTTCATTAGCATCAAAACAAAGTAGGCTAAATACATAAATGATAATACATAAGTAGTCTAAGAAAAAAAAGTGGAAAAGTCAGGGGCCCACTTTAGTATTCTTTCAGGGGGCCCAGAATTCCTAGCAACTGCCCTGCATTTTCTACATGTTATGAAGACACATGGGCCTACATGCAATATTGCTTTTGTGGTTGCTAATAGCAACACAGTGGCTTCACACTCCCTTTAGTCTTTATTGTTTATGTTGCTGTCAATAGACTTTGGTGTCTGTGTTTGCTAATCCTCCCGCAGGAACCAGATAACATCTACATGACAACAAATAAACACTGACTGATATTACTGACATAACTAAAAATGTTATGAACTGGCTATGAACCATATTAAACAATTTTATTAATGACAGCCTAGGCTACACAACACTTTCTTTAAATTCTAATTATTGACCTTGTGATTGTGGTAGAACATTTCTGTAAAAGCACTAAGAAGCAGAGAGTTGTCAAAGCTCAGCATGGAGGCTAGGGCGGAAGGAAAAGCCTGGGGTAGGGCTTACTAACTAACCAACTGACTGACTGATTAAATTATTGGCTAATTAACTAACTGGCTGATTAACTAATAGCCTAACAAAGTGGCTGGCTGAGTAGTAACTAACCAACTGACTGGCTGATTAACTACTGTAATAGCCTAACTAACTGACTGACTGACTGATAAATAAATAGCCTAACTGACTGACTGACTGACCGACCAACTAACTAACTAAAGGACAGATTAACTAATAACTAACTACTTACCTGACTGACTGACTGACTGATAGCTGACTGACTGATAACTGACTGACTGACTGACTGATAACTGACTGACTGACTGACTGACTGACCAACTAACTAACTAAAGGACCGATTAACTAACTAGGCCTACTTACCTGACTGACTGATAACTGACCGACCGACCGACTGACTGACTGATAACTGACTGACCAACTGACTGACTGACTGACTGATAACTGACCGACCGACTGACTGACTGACTGACTAACTGACTGACTGACTGACTGATAACTGACTGACTGACCGACCAACTAACTAACTAAAGGACCGATTAACTAACTAGGCCTACTTACCTGACTGACTGATAACTGACTGACGGACGGACTGACTGACTGATAACTGACTGACTGACTGACTGACTGACTGATAACTGACTGACGGACGGACTGACTGACTGATAACTGACTTACTGACTGACTGACTGGCTGACTGACTGACTGACCGACCAACTAACTAACTAAAGGACCGATTAACTAATAACTACTTACCTGACTGACTGACTGATAACTGACTGACTGACTGACTGATAACTGACTGACTGACCGACCAACTAACTAACTAAAGGACCGATTAACTAATAACTAACTACTTACCTGACTGACTGACTGACTGATTGAACTCTACTATGTTGTTGTTTTTTTACAGGGGAGATAATGTGGGTGTATCTGACTAACTGACTGATAACTAACCGACTGACAGACAGGCTGACTGACTGAGTGAGGGACTGACTAGCAAACTAAGTAAATACATAACTGACTAACTAATGTGGCTTTATTTTTTCGGTTACCTCCTGACAGAGTCTTCCTGTTTTGATGCTATGTTAAACTAAGTGAAGAAGGGACATTGCTCTGTCAGGTTCAACCACATGTAGGTGCAACCACAGGCTCTGTAACATGACAACGCTGCTATGCATCTTCATCATGTAGTACTGATTAATTATCCTCTGTGTGGTTGCATTTACATTTGCAGGCATGTAAACCCAGTTTGATATTTCTCTCCCATGCTGCTTCATGCTTCATTATGCACTTTTTATTCCATCTATATTTGTCTGGCAGCTGCTGTCAGAGTTTTTAATAGGAGATAAATCACACAAGGTCCATCATGTCACCTTAAAGAGCTCCACCTCCACACCACAACCTGAAATGATGCATTCTTCATTACAAGGGCATGGCTTGTTTAAATACTTGTGACTGGCTGATAATGTGTGTTGGTGTAATTTGTGTTTCCTCCTACAACAGTCTCATCTGAACAAGAATGAACAAGAGAGGGCCACATATCACAAACACCCTGCTGTCTGTTTGAAGACAGTGTGATGTTAATGGGATCGGTGCTCCTGTGATGCTAATCGTGAACTATTTCAGTGTGTCAGAGAGGTAAATCTTCAGACCATCATCAACAGCAACTGGTTTCACATTCTATTCTCAGGTATTTCAGGCATTTTGGAGATATTATCACTTCAACATTCTCCTGGCCCTGATGCATAGAAACCAACAGTAGGCTCCGCAGCATGAGTCACCACCCAACCCATCCAATGAATTAATACAATGTGATGACTGTGTAGAGCAACGATTGAGGAGGACGTAAGAACGATGAGCAATAGAAACCAGTCGAATGTCTTTATCAAGGAGTGAAGACTGTTTTCACTTCCTAGGTAAAGTCACAGATCAGTGGCAGGACAGGGAGGAGGATGACGTAACCTCTCACGGTGACAAAGTTATGAGAATCTGTGGTAAGGCTGCAGGCTCTTCACTACACTACAAGATGATCAAAGGCTCAGACTGAGATCACATAGATCAAACAAAGTGATCAGAATCTTTTTTTTATCAACCTAATAGTAACATTGGACCCTATACATTTCCCAGTATGCAACCAAGGTCATCTGTTATTACACCTGGTCATGTAAACACCCTCATACCTCCGCTTCATACTAGAGATTACTGCAGATAACTGCAGATTCCAAAACTCCCGAACGGTGAAGGGCAACATTATGTTGGCATAGCCTCCCAACCCCGATCAGAAACAGCCCTACTTTTAATGCATTCAACAGCTTAAAGGGATAGTTCACCCAAAATTCAAATTTCACTCATTATCTCACCCTCATGTCGACTAAGAGCTGGGAGAATTTTCAGAGTCCTCCGAGTTATGGGGGCGGTCCGCGCAGCAGTATTTGTATTTCCATGTTGTCCATGTTGTGAATGGATACCACTTTTCTTCGTCCAAAAAGACACACCAAAAAACATCCAAATACCTCCATACTGCTCGTCTGTAATGCCCCGGCCCCCCCGTAACTCAGAGAAGGCACAAAGGACTCTGGAAATTTTCACAGTTCTTAGTTGACATGGGGGTGAGCAGATAATGAGTGAAATTAAAATACTTACTGTCTTACTGTCCCATCAAATTTGCACCCGTAAATCAAATACCTACCAGCACTTTGTTTTCTCCTATATTTATGCAGGTAACAATGCCATGCAACGATGCATGGCATTGTTGTGTATGGTATGTCTGTCTGTTGTATCGTATGTCTGTCTGTTTTTAAATGTGAGGACTACAGAAATGGAAATTAGCTCCTGGCTAAATCCAGTGATGTGCACATCACTAACTGCTCATTAATGTGCATTGTCCTCATCAAATAAACAATGAATGAAATGATTCCAGATCAACACATAACACTAGACAATTGTTTTTAGACATTTGAACACTTCAGATGTCTCCAGTTGTTGTGATGTTGATTGGAAGATGTCAATGCCCGCCTCCAGACTAACTCTAGTTTCAAGGACAGGTAACCTCAGTATAATCAGAGTCATACTGTTGGAATATTTTTTGCAGGAATAAAGTTTGATTTAAGACTTTTGGTTGGTGTGTGAAGCTCCACAAAACATTGTGTGTGATCATGAAACAGTGGACTAGTGTGGTTTTGTCCTGTCCTCTTGTGAATGCAGGATCCTGATCATACTTGGCATCCAGATTAATCTCTCAGTCTTTCTGACTCAGTGCTTCCTCCTCTGTTTATTAATGCTTCACATAGTTGTATGTCTCTTTCAGACATCCAGTCTGGTGACTCATTATTGGACTTGGACATTTCCACAGATTATTGACCAAAACTGTTCTAAATTCTATTGAAAAACTCTATTTTGTGCTTCGTTGTTGGTCTTCCAGAGAACTCATATCCTACACCTGTCACTATCAAAAACACAAACATCATGGAGCGCACACATTGATTATGATAGCAAAATACAGCAATGTATTTATTTCCTTTGGAGACTAAGGTCTTTTTGTACTAGTAAGCCTATTCTGTTATCATTCTTCCAATCTAGTGTTCTCAGTGTTATGCAGTATGGAGTCAGTGCATGGTATAGTTGTCTCTCAGTGCAACTTAAAGCTCGACTGGGGAGAGTGGGCCTATATGTGCAGCTTATTACTCAATAGGGGTGTAAACCTTAACTTTGCTGATGTTGTATTCAAAGGACAATGGGAAAACAACGAACTAAAATACAGATGAGACACAGGTGAGACACATGAGAAGGGAGAGCACAGGAAGACAAGACAGGGACAAAATAAAACAAGAACCAACTCTTTTTTAATGTAGGCCTATCATTTCTTTATTTTATTAGGCTACTCTTCTTTAGTTATAAGATCTAAATGCCCCATCACAACACTATTGGGGTAAGCTTGGATTGGACAGAAATGCACACAGTCAGTGTGTTAGGGTGGAAGGGTTACTTTTTAATCCCATTTTTGTGTGTGTGGATGTTGTCTTGTTTTCTCTAAAACAACTCCATCTAGTAACATTATTATCTCATAGGGCACAACTTGTCCACCAGAGCATTTTGGAGTTGTTGGATTGTGTATTTGATGAGTTTGATGAGGGAAACCAAGAAATCCTATAGCGTAGCTCTGAGCAGCTCACCGCTCGTTTCGGCCATTCTAAAAAAAGCTTGCACTCACAATTAAAGGTAACAAACCTACACCTAAAATTATAGGGATTATGGCAATGGGCCGGTTTGCCAAAATGTTGAACTATCTCTTTAAGGCAGAGTGCGTACACATACTTTGAATACTCAGGTTTGTACTTGACACCTTTTTGCAGCCAAATGCCAGCAGGTACTGCTATGACTATGAATTATGGCAAAATGTTGAACTATCCCTTTAATGATACCTGCCTTAGGACAATGGATAGAAATTAGCAATTATGCTAACATATTTATATTGATGCTTTTGCTGATATGTTGATTAATGTGCATTGTCCTAATCAAATAAATAAATGTTGATCTTTTTTGGAGGGTGAGGGTGGGGGCGTGGAGGCATGGGGGGGAGGGGGCACAAAGCTGAAAACAGAGCTGAAAACTGATGGGACAGAGTATTTTAAACATCAACCACAGAAATTCATAAAATACTGAAAACAATGTAAATGTGATCAGAATTTGGAGCAGTCATCAGAAATGCATCGGTGGTGAAATTACATTGTCATGGTAACTGGTCTATCCACACAACTGAGCAAATGAGCGACCAAAGTCAGTCAGAGCACATGCAGTTACTCTGACTCTTTAGGTCTTGTCCCTGTTGTAGTTGCAGTTGTTTGCAGATGCAGATGCAGCTTTGCGAGACTCGATTTATATGCATATGTCCCCATGAGCTGATAGGATAATAACTTGATGAGTTTGTGGGTTGGGTTTCTGTCCTCCCAGTCCCCAGGCAGGAATGTACCAGGACACCAGTGCTCCGCCTGCAGACTGATGGGACTGACAGAGCTCTGTGTCAATTATATAACGGCAATCAACAGTTCCAGAGTGAAAGAGGACCAGCAGGCTACAGCACATGCACTTGGACCGAGATGCCAGGGGCCTATGTATTTTAATTTCACTTTCCAACGTTGGTAAACTAACCTGTAATCTAATGCTCAACTGCAGCTCACTGTGACCTTTACAGACACCCTTTAGGGTCATGTCATTGGGACTTGTCAAGATGGCGCCGTCCCAGGTGGC
The DNA here is from genome assembly GCA_030347415.2 of Decapterus maruadsi. Taxonomy (NCBI): domain Eukaryota; kingdom Metazoa; phylum Chordata; class Actinopteri; order Carangiformes; family Carangidae; genus Decapterus; species Decapterus maruadsi. The sequence goes on along the minus strand of CM064892.1, from coordinate 25,707,352 downwards.
TGCCTGTAGCTGCAGCTCCCGTCACTGTAATTTCCCAGCTTGGGATCAATAAAGTCTGTCTGTCTGTCTGTCTGTCTGTCTGTCTGTCTGTCTATCTATCTATCTATCTATCTATCTATCTATCTATCTATCCATCTATATGTCTGTCTATCTATCTATCTATCTATCTATATGTCTGTCTGTCTATCTATCTATATGTCTGTCTATCTATCTATCTATCTATCTATCTATCTATATGTCTGTCTATCTATCTATCTATCTATCTATCTATCTATCCATCCATCCATCCATCCATCCATCCATCCATCCATCCATCCATCCATCCATCCATCCATGTCACAAAGTCCATGTCCATCTATGTTCAGTCCCATAAAGGATCTGAGGCCTGATTTCATTCATCTTGCAACTGACCATCCATTCATACAGTAGTAGCAGCTTAGTGGAAAAAATCATGTCATCATGTCATTGCACATCTACTTGTCAGTCAACTCTGTGTAGGATTATTACGGTAATAATATACAGTTTTTCTCAATCGCTTTGGTGCTATTCTCACCTCACTATTAACATTTGCACAACAGTTAGTGCATTTCTCAAAACATTTATTACAAACTGCAAAACCTAGTGGACAACCTGCAAAAGTGTGTCACTTGCTCAAAATGGATTGTCCATCCCTCAAAAGCAAGTACTTGTGTCAGTGAAACTGTCAGTGTCGTCAAAATGAGAAGTCTTGCCATCATCGTTTATGAGCATGATAGTCAAATGACTTTGTCATGTTTTCATTATGACACTTTATTCTCTATGCGTTTTTCAATGCAAAAAGTGATGATACTACCTGAAAATGTTCAAGATAGCACTATACACTACAGCCACAGTAAAGTTACACATTAGCCTACTGTAGTGGAGTAACTAATACTGAATATGTATGTTTCACATTTTTACTGCATATGCTCATTGCAATTCTGATTTGTTCACAGCATCGTGCAAAGGAAAAATACACTACAGTCATCTACAACAGACATAAGAAACACTCTTTGAGTACAACTTTACGTAAATCTGGTCTCTAGTGAAGCCGAAAGTCTAAATGTACAGTAAATGTAAAAAAAAGATTGTCCCACTGTATCTTACAGTAAAACCTGACATAATGAGCAGTGCAGATTGTTAGTGCTGAATTACTGTCCAATACTATACACACCTGTTCTCCCTGAAATGTTTGAATACGCTGCTTCTCCCAACATTTACAATGAGTTTGACAGATTTTGAAAACTAGTTCAACAATTTTGTATGTGATGACTGAAGCAATGAAATGAGGACTATTAGTTTTTTAGGGAAAGACTATTCAGTGTTGAAAAGTACAGTTCATTTTGACTGACGTGACATAAGCAAATGATAATGTTATAAAACAGCAGAGAATTGTATGAAAGCAACTGATACATGTCCAGAAGCATTTGAAATGCGTTCAGAGGAAGGAGAAACTGCTACGATGATGTGCACAAATGACTACATGTTGTGGAGGTTGAACTAATAGTTATGAGAACCTTCATTCTGATCTGAGAATAGCACCAAAGCAATTGAGAAAAACTGTAAATATAGTTTTACTTGCTTTTTATAAGTCTGTAGCTTATTTTGACCATTTCCTGTTTCCATTGGGGAGTGGTGTGAGACTGTGTTCCAAAATTGTGGAGTGTGAGTTCACACATAGTTTACTTGACTCTTTGAGTGGGAAGGTGTGCTGATCTGTCTATATTATATACACCTGCTAAGTTACAAGACGCATGATTCAATATTCAATTTTACATTATAAGAAGAGCCCAAAAAGCATGTAACTAACCCAGTCCTCTGTGTATCTATACTCTCCTAATTCAAATCTCTCTCACACACGCAGGTGTTTTCTATTTCCCTGGCTCATTAGGTGTGCAGTGAGATGGGCGGTAAAAGTCAGAGGGCACGGGCCCACTTCAGGGCCCCCAGAATCGTTAGCAAAGGCCCTGCTCAAGAATGAACTGGTAAGATTGTTCAAAGGTTCTCGTGATTTTGGCCTCCTCAAGGCAAACCCTTGAAATGTGCCATTCAATGACAAACTGATCTCACTCACAGGTTGAAATTGACTTTACGACTATGATTACAGGCATGTAATCTGAAACTGGCCTGAGTGGCAGAGGTGAGTCTAGTTTATATAAAATTTAATTTCACGTAATTAAACAGCTGCTCTCAACTGGTCTCTTTCATTGTTTGCATGTATAGAGAGGTGCAGGGTGTCTTTAGAGTGCTTAAGTTGCTCTTACATACTGACATTGACAGTGAACTGAGCAGACAGTGAGACAGCCAGGTGTTCAGAGGCTGCAGGTGAGGCTGTTGGAACACGCCCTGTTCGCCGACGGCTGCTGTTCCTGCAGCCAGAGAGAGAGAGAAAGAAAAAAACATGGCCTCTCGATTCATGTTTCTCTCCCCGTCTCTGCTTCAGGTCTGAACATGTGCCTTTTAATGAATACCTGTGCAACAATATCACAAAGCCGCACAAAGAAACACACACATACACGTACACACGCATGCTCTACACTTTAGCCAGCTCATGTTTTCATCGGTCAGATGAGCCGATGAACTGATTAAACGTATCAGCACCGAGCTGCAGCTCCTCGTTCACTTGGCCATCCTTTCATATGTACACTGTGTCACTGTGAGAGCAATAGTACAAAAACAGTCCTGTGTGTTCCCCGCCCTCCCTCCTCCCTCCTCCCTGACTTTGAGGATGTGGTAAGAAACTTCCTTCTCAACAAGAATGTGCCTTTTTTTTTTTACGTTTGTGGTTAAATCATGACATTTTGTTCTCAGGGGAATCTTGTAATTTGTCGTCAATCTGAATAAGTGACTAATCCCACCTGTTGCTCCATAACATCAGCAGATTTCTGCGCACGTAGAGACACTGATGGTGTGAAACCTGGTCTGGTCTGTGTGGTGACCCAGTCGTGTGCCTCACTGATCTGCATGATACTGAGCAGGTCAAACATCTCATACAGGAACAACACAGACAGTATGGACAGCCATCTGACAGCCATACAAGAGTAAACATGTTGTTTAGCCTCTAAGTGTTAAATAATGGTGCTGTTATGAGTGTCTGATTGACTGTGGATTATTTGAGTAGGATATTGTTGTAGCAGAGACTTGTCAGTCACAGAGAGCAGATACAGTCTCAGGTCATGTGTCCATGGAATGCTGTCAAACTGGATTCTTGTCACATCCCCAACAGAGATGTGTCATTTCTGACTATTTCACCTGGCAACACTGTCTCTCTCTCACTCACACACACACACACAAACTCACACACACGTATTCTGCGAATACCATACTGTTTAATGAGACGGAGGGACCAGTTATGTCTGTGCTCAGTGTGATTCATCGATTGCCTAACGTAAACCTGGATGACAGTGAATCATTCCTCATCAAATCTGCAAGAACTGTACGTACAGGAAGGGATTCCTGAATTGTGAAATGATCACCAATATGTTATCAATCAACATGCTGCAGATCTAATCTGTTTTGATCAATGCATCACCATCATCCAGGGCCGTTGCTAGGAATTCTGGGCCCCCTGAAAGAATACTAAAGTGGGCCCCTGACTTTTCCACTTTTTTTCTTAGACGACGTACATATTATCATTTTTTATTTAGCCTACTTTGTTTTGATGCTAATGCAGCATTACTATGAGTATTAGTCAGGGTCTCACGCAGAATAATTCAGTCATACAAAGATTAGACTACTGGGATTTTGTGTGGGCCCTACTGGGGGCTGGGCCCCTAGAATTATCACCACCTTTCTCCCCTATAACGGTCCTGCCATCACCTGCACACAAAGAGCTTCAGCTTCATCTGCTGTGTTCATGTCGCACTAAATTGTTGGGTTTTTTCTTCGTAAAACAAAACAAAAAAAACACACAATTATGAATGTTCAGAGTTTCCGCTGAGCGATGTAAGAATGAAGTTGGGTTTTCTCATCTTGTGGAGTTGATCCAAATGTGCATAGTGACTTAAATCCAGCTCCTCAATGATCCGGCTGTCTGGGGCCTGATGCAGCTGGAGCCACAACTTGAGTTTAGAAAATGTGTTTTCATTTCTATTTTGTGGATTACTGCTTTGTGGAAACATCTGTTTTATTTATCTAGAAACCAGCAAAGCCTCCTACACACAGGTGCTGGTTGGGAGGTGAGAAGACACTGATACAGAGCTACAACCTCACTGACAGTCTGTGTAAATGTGCAACAACAGGTATTTTCTGTTATTGATGCTGTTTGTTGTCTTGACGATCATTTTTGAAACATCTGGATGATGAAAATCTGCAAACAAGTAATTAAAAAATAACTTCATAAAGAGTAAATAACATTGAATATCACATAAATACACAAACTTAATGATCGGCAGAATGTTATAGTGACACAAGAGGTGCCTCAGCCAATCAGATCGGTGCTGGTTCCAGACAGGTAGGCCCTGGATCCTGTTCCAGCTGTGTTAGGTCCTGCTTGTGGCATCCTAGTATTCACTTCAAGATTCCCATTGCTTATGAATTTGTGTTATTTGTACTTGGTATTTATACTTGTTTTTGTTATGTGCAGCCTCAGTGCCTTAGAACAGCGCTATATAATCATTACACAAAGGGGTCAGGTCAATACATAATAATCATATGTTCAGACAGAATAGACACAAACAACATCATAAAGCAGAGAAGGGACAGAGTCACCTCAGAACTTCACCTGTCCTCAGAGCGCGACAGGACAGGTGGAGACACACGTGTCCCTCAGGCTGCAGCTCATTGAGCAACAGTGCGTGGGGCTGGTTCAGCTATGCCTGGTATCTGAGTCAGCCCAGGTATTCTACCCCACAGCAACGTTGAGCAATCACTAATGTTATAAAACCCCTTTTATACAATCATCTGCTCTTACACCTCGACATCAAAGATTCTAGAGGAGAGTGGGTCCACTGTGCAACACGGCTTTTGCTTCATCATGCTTCATAAAGTATCTATGGTACAAAAACTGTGAAATCTTCTTAAAATCAATGTCATTATATAATCCTATCGTGCAGCTGCTTCAGTTTCAGTTCAGTGTTTGACCACCACTCGTGGACATTAAACTGGGACAAGGGCTCAGTTCACTGAATGAATTCATTAAGATTTTTCGTAAGGTCCACCTAAGAGTTCCTTAAAATAACAACTGCTGCTCAAATCACCTTCAGCTGTTCAGTTGTTCAGGTTTCCTTAAAATGTACTAAACTTAAGTCACATAAATCGTCACACAAAAGACCAAAGAAGGGAAAAGAAAAACCTAAAAGTAGCTCTCACTCTGTCTTAAGTGCAACATTGTGACTTGAATAAAAATGGCCACAGTACAGCTAATCCAATGAAATCAAACTTTATTTGCATACTGCATACAACCAACAGGTTGTACAGGGGAAGTTGTAGCATGAAGTGCTTCACATACAAATTAAATAAAAATCAAATAAAGTAAAAGACACAGTATAACAGTATAAACCCACCCCTCCCTCACCCCACAGTTCACTCAGGAGTCAGGACAGTAAACAAAATGTGTGATGTGTGAGGAGACGACTGGGGAAGCGCTGTTTACTCATTACTTTGTAATGAGGAAACTGTTTGTTTATTTTAATATGCCAGAAGGGAAAATTGTTTCCACTCAACTGCACATTACATAGAGGACATCATACAAATAAACACACAGAGCAGCAAAACAGAACATGATTAGCAGACGAAAGGAGACATATCAGGAACAATGTTGGGCACAAACATCAACTGTGGCGGACATGGTGACAGACAATAAATATCTGTATGTATATGTGTGTATTTTTTCTTTTTTACAGCTTTTCTTGACAGGACAGGTGGAAAGAGACAGGAAATGGGGAGACAGAGACAGGGGGAAGGACATGCAGCAAAGGGCCGTGGGAGCAGGGGTGGGTCTTCCATGGTGGCACAGGGGGGCCCCTGCCCCCCCTGCAGTCTGATTGGCCACCCTGTGTGCCCCCCACCCGCCACCCCAATGGTCATTGACTTGTGGTAATGTCAATCACTGTGTAAAGTTCTTTATCACTCCTATGTTCACTGTACAGAGCAACAAGTATGGCTCTTAATCAACTCAGTTTTCTGTCTGGTAAAAGAAAATTGTTGGAAGATTGTTATTGTTCTCAATTGTACCATTTGAGTGATGCTTGTTCTGGTTATTCTGCATACATTGACTGACTGGCGAGGACGATAACATCTGTAAATGGTGTTGTACTAAAAAAGGACTTCCTGAAGACCTGAGAGCTCTCACAGGCTCATATGATAAAAGCATATCTGATAAATACCAGGGAGCAAGCCTGTTAAGAGCTTTATAGACCAATAAGAACCATCAAGTCAACGAACAGGCAGCCAGCACAGAGACTTTACAACAGGTATGAAAGTGGTCTCTCTCTCTGGGCCTTGTGAGCATGTGTGCAGTCCAGTTTTACAGTAGCTGAAATTGTGCAAGAGTCTTCTTGGGGAGACCAGAGACAAGAACGTTGCAGTCGTCAATCCTGCAGGTTATAAAAGCATGTTTTAAAGTCTCTGCATTGGCTTGAAAGTAACTGACATACCTCCTTTAAATGATAAATGCATTTTTGTTTGTGTCAGAATCAGTTATCACACCTCATCTTTTCACCTGCTGACAGGGATTAAAAGATGATTGAAGCTTAAAATTCAGTTTCTGTCTCTGTACCTCCGGACCAGTGACAGGGACCTGAGATACACACCACTGCTGCATTTGTGATGTGCCGAGTCAGAAAGTATGAATGAGGGAGCCAGCAGGGTGGCTCGGGAGCCTGGGTTTGAATCCCTCTCCTGCGCCATTGCATTGAGCTTTTATACCTTCATCCTGAGCTTTCGTACTTTCAAAGCAACATTAAAACAAATGAAAATGGATGAAAGGGTTGGGAAACTGAACTCTCCGTCAGTCCGACCTGCAGCAGGATGATAAAAAATAAACCTGATGATTGATTCGCTACAATCTGACATTACTGTCAGTGACACTGAACAGAGCTGGTTCACTTCAGTCTCCTGCTGCTTTGTTGTGTCTTCAGACGCCACATTCTTCAGCCTCATACATGCAGGATGTTTTCAGTAAACTCACAAATATGCATTGTGCATTTTTAGAGCCGTCTTACTACGTGACACTCTTCAGCTGCTGTGTTGAAGCAACAGACTGGAATGGATGTGACGCAAACACTGTGCGTGTCTGTGTTTGTGTGTGTGGTGAAGGAAACTCAAACTTCAGTCAGAGGGTCCACTTGGATCAAAAGATAGTCACTTTATTAAAACTATACATTAAGAAAGGCAAGTAGATCAGAAATCATATACATACATGTTGTGTTTAAAAGCCCGCCACCCCCAATATGAGCGCTCAGCACTCAAACACAGCAAATATCATGAGAAGCTGGTCAGCAGGTTGTCTTTGACTGGAGACAAGGGCTGAGTCTTCCCCTCCTTACAGGCGCTCATCTTCTGGTTATCTCTGAAAAACAGCAGCAGCTACTGTTACAAACCACACACTACAGAGGAAAACATCGTGTGTGTGTTTTCTCTCTTTCACAGATAACTTGTGTTGACAGTAAGAAGATAACATATTGAATAGTTGAAATCAAATTATCTCCACTAATCATCAGTCTGTCACTGAAACTAATGTAAATAGTGAGCTGTGTCTGTGGATCTCCATGAGGAGCGTGTGCGTGTAAATGTGATTATATGCAGTTAATTATGTTCAACTGGTGGGGAAATTTTGATTTAATGTTAATTAAACACTGCTAAGAAGAAGAACAGTATTTGTGGAGTGTAACTCATGTACAAACGCTTGACAGATCATTTACTTTATAGATGATTATAAGTTATTGATGATAAAAACCCTGCTAATGTGTGAAACCTCTCTGGCTACTGAGAGACTGATCTCTGATAAAGACAGTCATGAACTGATTCACTCTGTGAGAGAGATCAACCCCAGCACTCAAACAGAATCAGAATCTTATTAAATATATCTCAGTGAAGTTTCTTATTTATTTTCTGAATTGCTTATACTCATTGAGGATATTCTATCGTCAGAATCAGAGTTATTTTATTATTTGTAGGACTGCATCACCTCAATGGTCTGACCTTCTTATTAAAGGTCAGACAGTTTAGGTGGTGTATAATATTTGGGGACCATCATTAATGAAAAATTGAATTTTGGAGCCAACTGTGAAGCAGTATGTAAGAAGGGCAACAACATGTATTGTGTGAATGAGAACTCACTCCAGGACAAATCTATCTACAGGTATGAGAACCTGAACCTGATTTCAATTAAATGTGCTTTCAGTGCCTGCAAATGCATTTTGGTCAAGATGCCTAGCTAGAAGGTCAAAGGTCAAACAGTTCATTGACCAGATTGACTGAAGAGCTTAAAAAGACAAAGCAGTGTCATGATCCTACCAGAGGACCTGCCCACTATTACAGTCTGTTTGATTTGATTTGATGAACCAAGAGCTCAATTTGATAATAAAAGAAAAACCTCTAAAACGTTTCATTGATGTTTAGCAGCCAATGTTAATATAAAAGCAGAATTTGTGCTTCCTTACTTTTTAAAGCTGAAGTTCTTCCAGAGGCTGCTGATGGTTGCCTGGACACCAGGGCTGTTCTCGTTATTGGCAGGGGAGACTTTCTTCCCGGAGCCCCCAGACTTCTTCCTCAGGCCACTGGCCCTCGCTGGGCCCAACGTCTGCACCTTTGCTGTCTGACCCGCGCTGATGGACTTGAGCTTGGACAGACCTGAGACCTGGAGGCAGAAAGACCACGTGCAAGGGAGGAGATTCAAGGTCAGCTGAACAACAGTTGGTATAAAGACGTTTAGAAACTTGTTATTGGATAATTATTCAGATTCATTTGCATGAAACAGGATCAGTGATGCAGAGAGCAGGAGGACTGACGACTTGACTCTCTCACTCCCTCTGTTCATTTGTGCATATTGCATATTTGAAAATCAAATTATTTAATTTTTAAATCAATTTCTTACTGTGATGACAGACAGTATTCAGAGTGACACATACATTTTAACCACTGGTTATAAAATAGGACAGGGGTGGTAATATAATGATACTCATAATCATTTGTATTTGATGTTTTTATAATATATAAAAACGGTTTAACAGTAAGCAGTAAAATTTCGCTATTTGATAAATACCACAAATACTCCAATATTCATTATCATCAACCGAGTATTAACAATTATTCAAATGAATGGAAAATATAATAAATAGCTTTATTCAGAGATGTTGGCCAGGTCAGGTTTGTGAATGAGAATTAGTTCTCAAACATTTTCCTGAATAAATAAAGGTTAAATAAATAAATAAATGCTGATCATTCAAACCACCCACAATGGGTATCACTGACTATACTACATGGACTATGATAAAAAGCCTGAATGTTGTCAGTTTATCCAACGACATTAATAAATGTTTTGATTAATGCTTCACTTGCGTCTGATCTATTTAATCTGCCCAGCCAGAAGTAGCTGTTAGAAGCTGAACCCAACAATCCATGGAGGATGAGTGGAGCTTCACAGTAGTGATATTGGTGTTATACATCGACCCATACTAAAACCCATGCTAATGAAAACCTTCAATTGTTAGTAGCTCTACACTGCGTGATTCTAAAGAGGCAATAGCATGGGAAAACGCTGAATACAACTGAGATATAAACTCACATTCGATCTCAGAGTGCTGGGTTTCTTCTGAGGGGGAGTGGGACTCTGCACTGGCTCTGAATCGCTGCATGAATTCATTTCCTGAGGAAGCAAACAAGACACCAAACTGAAATAGCCTCACACCTAGTGATGAAACTCGGATGGTTAAATGTGTTAAGGGTGAATGCAACCGCAGGGAATATTACAGAACATGTTGAGGGTAATGGAGATGTACGTATGTACGTACAGCTACTGAATACTCAGAGTGAGCAGAGGAGAAACTGTGGGTGGGGATTTCCTCTTTGTGGCAGGATGTGGAGTATGGCTGTGACTGGGAGCCGTAGGCACTGTCTTGAGACGGAGGGGAGTCTGGGAGGTTGTACCTCTCCTCTGGGTCTTCGTCAGTGGACAGTGGACATGAGGATGATCCATCTCCTGAGAGTTTGTGGGTCTTTGGAGAAGAGGAAAAACTCCCCTTCTTATACTGAAACTGATGCAAGGCAGCCAGGCCTGAGCTAGACGGAGTGGTTTTTGACTGTTCCCTGGCAGAGGAGCCACTGGACCAGTGGAACAGCCTGAGGCCTTGACTGGTTGAACTGGGAGATGGGGTGCTTGGAGGTGGAGAGGGGATAGGGGGCTCCTCGGACTGATCGCTGGGACCGTCGCTGTCTTCGGCCTGGGTGCTGGGACAGGACTGGGACTGTGTGGGACTGACAGGTGAGGGCTTCACATCGCAGGGTGAATCCTCCAGAGAAGACTCCTTAGTGCTGAGACTGGAACTGAAGAATCTACATGTGGGAATGAACACAACACAGCACATCAGGATCATGTACAGTGTTACCATTACTGCCAACTAAAGCTGCAGAACAGGGAAACTCAGGCTGCTGAATAACTGAAGACTGTTTGATTGTGTATGTACATGTATGCATGTCCGGTTCAGAATTTAAGATCATTTAAAAATGATCAAAATGTAAAACAAGAGAACACAAGGAGATCCACTGATACTCGATGAGTTTGGCCTGTGGCTTCAGGGGGAGTTGCAACATGCTGGGACTATATCTTGACAAACAACATTGTATCCATCCACCAAATACTTCCACGCTGCATCTCTGGCTACAGGTTTTGGTCTTTGTACAGGCATGATGATACTGAGCCTGGCAACCTGCCTGTCATGATTAGACTTAAGAAAGCAGCGCATGGTAGCATGTCCCATGTTGGCAATGCCCAATGCAGTTATCGCTGGATCGATTCCCAGATGTGCCGATGTGTACTGTACGTCATTACCACAGTTACTCTCTACCCTGTCCTGTCAATAAAAAGGCAAAAATGCCCAAATAATATCTTTTAAAAAAGAAAATGCATAGTCACTACAGCTGACTGAAATAGTTCCGACATGTAACTGCTACAAACATCCTCCATGGCTTTTACCTTCACTGTATTTATAGGTTAAATAGATACAAATAGGCTTGGCTTGGAGCCCCATTCACATCAGTATTAAAAAAACAGCCCATAGTTTGTTGATTTCACTGGCATCACAGGATGATGTGGAGCTTCCTGAAGGAAAGGTTCAGTATTACCAAAAGTCTAATGTAAACATAGAGAGCTCTTATTGTCCTATCACTTTTATACCACACATAAGAAGAAAAACATATAAATGACATAGAATTCATTTTAGAATAGGCAAGTAGAAGAATTAAAACCACTTCTTTCTCTCTCTGATCTTTTTTACCCACTCAGCTTCATTAAATCATGTTGAGCTCAAATAATCAAATGAAGTAAAATTCCAACTTATTTACACATTCAAATGTTTTCAGAGGGAATGCTTTCCTGTGTGTGTTACAATTATGTTTACCCAGATAGATTAGTCTAAGTAACAGTAAATTATTTCATGTATTTAATAATGATTTATCTGAGGTTAGGATAAGGGATCGTGAGGTCACCTGCTGCGTGTGGCCTGGTCGTCCCCCTCAGCCTCCTGGTTCCTTCTCTGCAGCAGGGTGGCGAAGCGGTTTCGTGGCCTGGATGGGGGGGTGACCGCGGACTTATCAGGCTGCTGGTCTGACCTGGAGCGTTTCTGACTGGAAAACGAGTACTGCTGCAGCACGTCCTGGTCTGTGACACAGGAGTCTGGGAGAGGGAAGAAATGTACAGTTATGATGACAAAAATGTTCATCACTCCATCAGAATCAGTCTTTACGTTTAACTTTATTCATTTTCATTATTTAATTTTTGCTATCTTCATTTATTTAGGATGTTTAAATTGTTGGATGTTGTTGTATTAACACAAAAAAACAATAAATATATGAGAAGTAGAATTATTGTGCATAGATGTGCTGTAAAATAATATTTAGACCTGGCTGATCTGCTGAGAACATTTGCATTAAGTGTAAACACAGAGGAAACTTCTCACCTCTGGGTCTCTTCACCTGCAGCTCTCTACAGGGCTGCCTCGGGCTCTCATGGCTGATGACTCTCTCCTTCCCCCTGGTGGAGGGAGGCCTGTCTGGGAAGGCAGCGGAGCAAGATGGGGCAGCAGAGGTTGGCTTGAAGCCTCCACTCCAGATACTTGACCGTGTGGGAGCTGGCGAGTCATTCCAGCCTCGACTGCGAGGTTTAGATAGCTGAGGAGACATTTTCAAAGTTGTCGTCAATCAAATATTCATCACCAGGTCCTGTTTAATAGATGCTGATCTGTTACCTGTGAGATGGGTTTGTCTGGACTGAAGTCGTCTATTCTCTCCATTGTGTTGATGTCCAGGTTTCCTAGAGCCATCTGCAGGCCTTTGTCATCTCCTAAATTTCTGGGTTCAGCATCGTCAAGAAAAACACAGTGGAAGGTAGAACTCAAAGTAAGATGAGCTGCAACTACTGACACATTTAACAGAGGTGAGACTTGAGGATACAGTCCGGCGTAGGTGAGGGTGGCTGGGTCAACATGCTCTGGGTATGGGTTGAGGGGCACGACCTTCCTCCGGACAGGATCAAACACCAGCTGGTAGAGGAAGGTGTTGTTGGCTCTGGTGAATCCTTCAATGTACTGTTCAGGGACCACCAGGCTGGCCTTCAGGTACTGGCCCATCTTTCTGATCACCTGACACAGAAAAACGTTGGAAGAAGGGTTTTAACAGGATTTATGCTTTTATGACTTACACTTTGGCCTATTTGGTAACTGTGTTTCATATGTCATAATAATATGGATTTAAGTTCATAAAGTACTTAAAACATGAATAAATAAGAATAAATACAACAGAGACACAGAAATGTAGGGGAGAGAGGAGGAAAGAGCTCAGCCTCAACACATGGCAGATGTTTGAACAGCTGGGCTACCAGTACCAGAAAAACATCATGTATGTTCTTGATCTGTTAGCAGTTATTACATTGATAACTTCACTAGTGTTTTGATTTATATTCTAACTACTAGATTCTTGGATTGAGTGTTTCTATTCTGAACCTACTCAACTGAGCTGAAAAGACTTTTATTTAAAATGATATTTGTGTTTCTGTTGTTTGTGGTGGTTCATGGCATTGACATGTGGTTCATGTCAATCTGTCATAAATCTGTAGAAGTGTCCACCTAGAGGCTTGGTGATATGTCAGCTATTTCCATAACTGAGCCAACAGGAATGTGGTTGAAGCTAGTCTTGAGTAGTAGTTAGACAATTGTGTCCTTGGTCAACCTGTCTTCAGCCGGTGGTTTCAGTCTGACGATCTAAACAGTCTTTCCCCATGAGTAGGTATACAGCCATAATGCTCTATTGCCTCTTAAAAGTGATGAACTTTGGGAATCCCAAATTCAGAGTTATATTCAATAGTTCTCACTTTGACTGTTCTGTTCTCACCTTGAGGATATCAGGGTCTTTGGCTAGCCGGAGCAGTTTGCAGGCCTTGCCCAGGCCGATGCCGTGCAGGGAGGGCAGGTAGTCACAGCCGGAGAGGATGCACATGTACCGGAACTTCTCCTCTGTGAAGACGTTGCCCAGGGAGCGACAGCGGCCTAAGTTACTCTGGTCGATCTCCAGGCCGTTGCCCTGCTTGTCCATTTTGAGGATCACCTAAAAGGAAACAACTGATTTATGAGTTGGACAGCAAATATTTGTCTTTATTGGGAATATGTTCTGCAAACATAACAGACTTACAGTATGCCCTGGTTGTCAATTGTCAGCAAATATTTATATTTGGACAGTTTCATGTTTTTTTTGTTCTTGAGCACATTCAGTAAGGAAATAAATGGATACTTCTATTGATAAGCAAAGTCCCGGCTTAAATGTGAGTAGGTTTGTGTAAATATAATGGCTAATGTAACCTTTTAAACATATTACAATATGTAGGGGTTCAAATTTACAAAGGATTGGAGTTGTTGTATTGTGTATTTGATGAGTTTGATGAAGGAAACCAAGAAATCCCATTAGCCTCCAAGCTTGCGGCTCTGTTCCACCAATCTAAAAACCGCTTGCACCGACAATTAAAGGTGATGAACCTACTTTTAAAACTAAAGGGAAATGGGCCAGTTTGCCAAAATGTTTAGCTATCCCTTTAAGGCCGAGTGCATACACATACTTTGAATACTCAGGTTTAGTACTTGACACCTTTTTGCAGCCAAATGCCAGCAGGTCAGAGTCTTCTGTGATGACAGCTTCAGCCAAACCAGATTTAGTCAGGTAAGCCAACTGAGCATCAGCTTCGTACGGAGCCACCACACAGTCCACCCCTCTCGCCCGGGCAACCTGGCTCAGGAAAACACACACAGGGACAGACACAAACAGTTAAAGTTACACTTAACTTCACCAGCATGCAACACTGCTGCATGTCACCACAAAACAGGAAACACAGATAACCAGCCCATGCACTGGATATTTTGGGGTTCAAGTCAAGAAGCTGTTGTCTAGATTTTCATCCCTTTTAGTGTAACCAAGAAAGGTGTGTAACTCTGAAGAGAATCCTGCTAACTAATTTCTGTGACAACAGGTTTCTATATCAGGATGCTTAATATAATAAATAAATAAAATGATGACGTCTCAGAGTGTTCAGTCTCACCTTAATCAGATTATGAGCCATGGCTGGAGTGATGTTAACACAGCGGGTGAAACAGTCTCTGGCCTCAGACAGCTTTCCTTCACGTAGCAGCTGTCGGCCTTTCTGAAGGTTCGTCTCTCTGCGCCTGAAAGGGACATGGCCGAAAATATCGTTAATAATGCAATAATGGGTCTAAAACTGTTAAGGTTTAATAAAATATCAAGATGTCTTGAGGTCGAGGCTGTTTTGTTGTCAGTAGCCGAGACAAAGTGACAACACTACTGCGGATGCTTGTCAAGAATCGGTTGATGCCTTTTGGTCCTGATATGACAGTTTTTCTCAGACTGAGAATCAACAATCAGTTTAGATCAACAAGATCTATTCACTTGGAAATTGTGTTAGCTGTAGGCTATCTGTACTTAATCATAAGACATTTGCTGTTTGATGAAGTGGATGAGAAATTTAATTCTGTGAACAGTTGCCATGTGGTTTGGAGGTTTGTCCATGATGTTGTTTTGAGAATGTAATTTCTGTTTCGAAAAATGAGCCAAACCAATGGAGAAAGACTGTAAAAGCATGTGTTTGGTCTCACTTACAAGTCTGTACATTCCTCTGAGCAGCTTCACACATTAACAGTGTTGTTCTGTTGCTCTTTTGGAATGCAGCCCTTAAACAAGTATTGTCTGAGCATGCTTGTTACCAGGTATGAAAAACACTGGATTACTGTGTTGGGCAAAGGCTCTCAGTGTTTCTCTTAAAAAAAACAACAATACAGAAAAAGCCAGTGAATGTCTAAACAGCCTGGTTTTACACACTGATACACATACACATCTGCTTTACAAATGCCACTCATTGAGAAATTGGGTATGTGTGCATGATTTCCACTCTGATAATGGCCCATTATGGATGAGGACACTCCCTTAATCAATAAGTTTATAACACTGTCTCTCTAAAGCAGGAAATAAAAATCCAGTTTTACAGATTCCATCCCAGAGGGGACGTTCCACACACTCCACACAGGGTTTTTAACCGTTTAGTAAAATGTTTCAACCAAATTCTTTTTTTGATCACTTTGGTGATCCCATAAGGTTTGCTTTAGCACCACCTTGAGGTTCACATTTGTGGCTTAGAGAGAAACGTTTCCGACAGGATGGACACTCCCATCCTCTGATGTTTTATCAGCACCATCACAAGTTATGATTTCACTTTTTTGGTTTTATGCCAATATTCTACTCAGGTTCCCATCAGCATCTGTTACATACAGCACTGCTACATGAAGCTAAGATGTTTATAATGATACATATCTGCCAAACATCAGCATTGTCAGTGTTGATGTCCTATTTCAATATGACCATAATGGTTGAATAACTTGCTAAAGTCAATGTGGAAACAGTTAAAGGGAAACTTCGTTGTTTTTTTTTCAACCTGGGTCCTGTTTTCTTATGTTTTTCTGTATATGAGTGATGAATAGCCCAATACAATTATTGAGGTGTCTCCAGTATTGAGGCGGGCAGGCAGCCTGCAGCCCAGCTAACGCTCTTCAACTGGGCAAATGGCTCCCGTCAAAGTTCAACCTATAAACCTGTATTTTTTTCACACTGACAGGCTCAGATAGTTACAATGAGTGTCCAGCAACACACTAGAAAGAAGAAATAAACGTATGTCTCTACCTTTAGCGCATCTCTTCTTTGACAGGTAACACTAGTATTCCTCATCAGTGTTTTGCTGCAAGTTATTGCGGGATTTCAAAATTAGATTTCTAACGTGGTGAGATTTGGACACAGATCACAACAAACAGCGACCTCCAGAGACCTACGTTCATTTCTCCTTTCTAGTATGTATGTAATGTACTCTCCTGTTTTGCCAAATGATCTTGAGTTTTGAGAACGTAATTTCTGTTTCAGGAAATGAGCCAAACCAAAGGAGAAAAACTGTAATATATAAAATGTAAATGTCCAGTATAGATTTACTGCAGCTAGGTAATGAGTCTTTTTGTTGAAAAACACACTTAACATACAAATAGCAAAGCTGCCAAAACAACAATATGAACATCTCTTTTATCTTATTTCCCTTCTAGAGAATGCAGGATGCATGAGGTCTTAATGTTATAAAACACTCACTCTCTGCGAGCCTTCTCCACCTCCCGTTTGGAAGGCAGGTTGCGTCCATCAAACACCAACACTGGTTTGACACCGAAGTTCAACAGCATGTCCACAAATTTCATGCAGTACCACACATACCTAGGTTGAAGAAAAATAAGATTTAAGTGCATTCAGCCCTGGTCACAACAGATTACAGGGTATATGAAAAGTTTCATCTTAAATAATTGACATTGCTTACTGATCAGTTGGTTCTCCTTTAGCGAGCTTCTCAGCACATGAAAAGGCTCCTTTGTGCAGCCAGCAGTAGGTGTCCACTGCCACTGTCTGCCCTCTGTATTTCTTCACACTGATGGGCTCTCCTGCATCTTTGATGAACTGTAGTAATCCAGATATCCCCATTTTCAACTGCTGATTTGAGTTATACTCAACCTGTGAAAACATCCACCACCAACAGAGCTGATCGTTAATGACATAAAACACTGAGACCAGTCCTGTGATTGTATGCTGTAAATTTGCCTTATACTAAATTCTCAGACACAACTGGTAACGTTACCAGTCAAAACTGTATCTAATCTCCCAACGTATGCAATTATCATAACACTAATCACCTGTGCAAACGTCTCTAAAACGATCAAAGTCTAGTCAAACTACTATAATGTAACAGTAATTGGCATTTCCTATGTATGTGTTTATAATATTTTCAATGCTGTGTGTTTCATCTACAAAAATACTTTTACTAGTGTCCTATGTATGAGAACTGTTGTGATAGCGATGTGCCATGTGGACATTGTTGTGTCTGTGATAAATACTTAGACGTTAGCTTACACTAGTCTGCACGATGTGGAAATGGTTTATAAATCATTTGACACATCACCTCCCTGTGTTCAGGTTTAGTAGTTATCCAGCCATCTTCATCCTCAAAAAACAACAACTAGATTGAGCTAACTTTAAGCTAACAGCAGAGTTCAGGGAACATCAACGGTAACTGAACAAACTGGTTCACTGAGCAAAGCACTCAACTGGTAAAATTATACAAACTATTCATCATTTGCGTCAGTTGAAAAAAACAAATAATATTCAAATTGGGCAGTTTAAACAGAGACAAGCAGGGAGGCTGCCCTCGCATCGACAGGTGGCTGTATGTTTCTTTTCTTCAGATGCTAACAGCTGAAACAGTAACCAACAGTAACAAAGTGAGCAGCAGCTGTTGTCGGTGTTCGTGTCGACTGGGACTGAGAGGTTGAACACGATATCACAGAAACAACACAGACATGTACCGTGGTTCGTGTTAAAGTTGTTGTATTTACTAACCTCCTGTGCTTTTATCCACTCATACAGGCAGCTCGACGAGGTAGAAGTTGGAGCGAATTTAGTTTTAGCGGCAAAAGAAGTGGCACAGAATGAGCTGCTGCCATTGGCCAGATGGAGCAAGGGGGTGGGGCTATCAGAGGAAGCGTGTCACCGTAACGTCGATGTGTACAGGATGTTGACATTGGTGCTGTGCTACTGTAACAACGAAGAGTGTTGTTTTACTCAGAGTGATTTCTAGCTCTGATTGTATTTTGTGTCATCGTGGCTACGAACGATAGATAGATAGATAGATAGATAGATAGATAGATAGATAGATAGATAGATAGATAGATAGATAGATAGATAGATAGATAGATAGATAGATAGATAGATAGATAGATAGATAGATAGATTAGGTATAGGAAGTTTCTTTCAAAGAAAATGTCAGTTCAACTGAAGAAAGTCCGAGCACAACATTTATTTTACACATTTTTCCATGACGAACATAGTGTTTCATTCATTTTTTTCTCACATGGTTTCATTCAAAATAGTATAATAAAAACAATCCAAATACTCATACAAAAACAATACAAATAATCAGAACAGACTATTTATTATATGTTATTTATTGATTGATTTTTCTTGTTATATCGTGCAGTGTCCTAGCTTTATGGGGCGCCCTGAATGCACCATAAGACGTGTCTCATTACCCAGCATCCTCTGCACTTCCTGCTTCCAGCTGCAGCAGTGACAGACAGACCGAAAACAAAATGACAGTTTAACTTCACTGATGAGCTGTGACTTAATAATAGCGTTATTAACGCTTCCCGCCGCATCCGACTGACCGCTGATTTAGATGTCATTTCTGTAGCCTGGAGCCGAGTGGCAGTGACTTCAGACCAAGATGCAGTTCTCTCCCAACAACGGAGATTTCACGTTCGTCTCTTCGACTGAGGCTGAAGGTAGGCTAATGCTAATGCTAACGGTAGCAGCACTGCACGGCTAGCAGGCCTGGACACAACTACACCTCTGGCCTGTTGACGTGACTGTTGAAAAGTAGCAAAACACATAGACTAGTAGTGCATTGAGTCCAAAAAATACCACTGCGGTGTGGACCGACGCCGTGCTGTTTCAAATAGCTGCCGTAACGTTGACTTGTTAAAGCGTATCCAACTAATTTGTAGTGGTAGTTTGTGATGATGGCTTTAAAGGGATGTAGCTGCACTAAACCACTGGAATACATGTTGTTTTATTGTATCGTTTAAGTTATGAGGCCGATTGAATAGATGGAAAAATAACTAATCTTCCAGTATTGTTAGCCTAGTTCAAATAGTGTTTATACGGGTCACTCAAAGTTTCCACATCCTCATAACTCCGTGCAGCAGATGGAGATCAGATTTCATGACAGGTCTCAGTGATTTTACTGTAAAATAGAGCAACGTTTTCTGATAATTAATGTTTTATTAGACACACTGAAAGTGAAGCAGATGGAAAACGTGGTGAATATAAAATAGAATTATTTAATCAGAAATTTCACTATACATTTTATGTAATATAATACACAAAAATAGCAATGCACTGTATTAAATGCACAATATTGTGTGGTTATTATTTATCTTAGGTTTGTCCTTGACTATGGAATGTATTAAGTGAATGTATTATAGTAGCATGCTAATTTTTGGACACCCCTGATCAAAATCTCTGTTAATGAACAGTTCAGCAAGTGGAAGATGAAATGATCTCCAAAAGGCATAAAGTTACAGATGATACATTTCCTTTATATTTTCAACAATATACTTTTCTTCTTTTTTCAAAAATGAGGCCCCCTGCATAGTTAGTACCTAGTATCCCCCCTTTGGAAACTATCACAAATAGTAAATAGCTTGTCTGATACCTTGGTCAAAGTTATCTGAGAGCTAAAGTCTCCTGAGTTTCCCATTCTTTTGCACACTGCTGCCTTCATTCTTGTTAATAACATCAATGTCTGTAATAACATCTATGTCATGCCTGTCCGTCCTGGGTTAGGGATCTGTCCTCTGTTGCCACTCTGAGGTTCTATTTCTCAAAATTGTCCCTGTTAAAAGGGTTTTCCTGGAGTTTTTGAGGTCTAAGGACAGAAGATGTTGTTATGATGCCATATAAAGCCCTTTGAGACAAACAATTAAAATGGGCTATACAAATAAAATTGCCATGTCTTGCTGCTTTGTTTCCCTTTTTCACTCAACAAAATAATACGCTGATGTTGCTTAAAATATCGTAAAAAGAGTGTTTTATGTTTAACTTTATGTCTTTTGGGGATCATTTCATCTTCCACTTGCTGCACTGTTGACATTACAGACATTTTGACCAGGGGTGCCCAAACCTTTGCATGCCACTGTATATTCAGTGTAATATATTATTCAGTGTAAATGAATTATGTAATAAATGAGTGATTAAGATTTACAGACAGGATTTTAAACAGCAGATTCAGCGCAGACATAAATGATGTGCTGTCTGAATGTGTGAATGGACGTGTGTCCCCCACAGAGCTCAGCGGCACCATCAGTGCCCCGGACATTAAACTAAACATGGGCAGTGACAACGGCAAAGACCCGTACGCCACCACCTTCCTGAGGCAACGAGGCTACGGCTGGCTGCTGGAGGTGGAGGAGGACGACAGTGAAGAGAGCAAACCTCTTCTGTGAGTATATAACAAACCTTATTTTTAACTCATGCCTTTCCTTTGATTACATATCCATCCTTTTCTGTGCAAAATACCAGGTTCAGTCTGCCTATGAATATAGAGTTCACAATACCCCACTCAATCATTACATTTCATCATCCCAGTTTCTTTTGTTTTTAAATAGAAGATGACATTGAATTAAAGGCACAAATACATCCAATACAGCTTCTATAGAGTATTATAGACATGTATGCCCAGTGGGCTTCAGGAAACAGCCCTTATGATTTGATCCTCCTACTTGTTGCTATTGAGTACAGGTTCCTGTGTAAACAGATCCAATCCAGTGTGTGTAATGGTGTGGTTTTGTGTGTGTGTGTGTGTGTGTGTGTGTGCAGGGAGGAGCTGGACATTGACCTGAAGGACATCTATTACAAGATTCGTTGTGTGCTGATGCCAATGCCATCGCTGGGTTACAACCGCCAAGTGGTCAGAGATAACCCAGACTTCTGGGGCCCTCTGGCCGTGGTGCTGCTCTTCTCCATGATCTCCATCTATGGACAGTTCAGGGTGAGCAGAACACAGGAAATACCTCTGTGTTCCCACACTGTTCTAAGGGACTGAATATTCCTTTTGTAAATAACAACCTCTGGGTGAGACATGGGAGTTGGTTTTAAATAATATCGATGGGACGGACAAGAGGAAGGGAAAAGGCAGTGTTGTCATTGATTAGTGGTCATGCTGTTTCACACTGAATCCAGAGCAATGCTCAGGCTGACAAGTCCATTAGCCGCCTAAAGCAGCATCGACTTGCACTGTTCAGCACTGTAGTGTATTCCCACAGGTACTGGAACTAACAAGCAAGGATCTTTAAAAAAAAAAAAATTGGGTTTAGGAACAGTGTGCACTCACATTAATCATTTAAAAAAAGAAGAGTTTTGTGCACCAAATTTAGCAGGAAGCTACTTTCTATCTGTTGTCCTCACATAAAACATAAAGTATAGACATAGTACCATTCAAGGAAGGGCAGTGCACGCACAACGAGAAGGTCTTCATCAGGTCGTGATGAAGACCCAAGTGGTCGAAACGTTGTCCTAATAAATAATTTTTGGGAGCTCAAGTATAGCAGTGTGCGGGCATTGTTTGTTTTTTTCTATAGTACGATTCATTGCCACACTCGGCATGGTTATAGCTACAACTTTTTCATCAAAACTATTAATTTTTCAAAAAGAATAAATCCACAGAACATTTAGAGGGGTGCAGAATAAAAGTATTAATTTTACTGATTTTTTAAAAATAGTATATAAATAATTGTTATATAAATTTTGACAGGTCCAAAATATGTAAATATTTACATATGGTTACGTTGGCAACGTTGACATGAACTGATCTCTATGCCAACAGCATTAGTACATTGATGTCACGTGAGGCGGAGCTCAAAGTGGGGGTGGGGGGGGGGGGGATCGTGATAGCTCTGTGGAGAAAATGGCATCATGCTAATGCTAATGCTAACTAGCAGTCAGCCAGTACTGTAACATTTCCGGTGCAGGTGTGATGCTGCGGGTTTGTCAGGTTAGTCTGCAGGTGAGTTAGTGTGAAATGATTCCAGTGTTTTCAGTCCGCTGTCAACACCAGAGCCGCTGCTCGTTAAATATGGTTAGCATTAGCTTAGCTTTAGCTACTAGTTGCTCCTTATCCACCTTATTTTTCACGGAATCATGGAGGCCAGGGTTTTTGTGCGACACTTCCGGTCCAGCACTCTCGATGCGATAATATTATTAAATAAGGTGGATAGGCATACCTTGAACCAGTACAATTGAAGGTTGGAGCGAGAGTGGACGAGTGTGAGTGCGACACCTACTGACCACCAGGAGGAATTAAACTTGTAGCTAACACCTTTAAGTACTCCTAATAAAATGTGAATTATAGCAGCAGGTCTAGCCTTCTAGAAAAACGTCAAAATTGCACTGAATAAAAGTAACAGGTTGATAATTAAAACGGGATTTATTATCTAAAGTGCCTGTATAAAATAGTGCTAAAGTGGTAGGTTAAATTCAGGGGAAAATAGTGAATTCTTTGTTTTTACACATTTTAGCTGGATTTACATAATTGTGGAGCAGTTTTAGTTCCCTATGAGTGTCATATAATTATGGTGCTAGCTTGCGATGGTGTTCAGTGTTGACACAAAATTCTGCTTTTATCTGACAGGTTGTGTCTTGGATTGTCACCATCTGGATATTTGGATCACTAACGATTTTCCTGTTGGCTCGTGTCCTTGGTGGTGAAGTAAGTGCAGCTCACTCAGAGTCATCTTCCTCAGACAGTCACAGTGTCCTCAGAGTAGATAGTCACTTGTTACCATCAACCATAAACACGCTCTGATGGAGTCCTGTTGTTGTTGTTGTTGTTTTGTGCAGGTTTCCTACGGCCAGGTTCTGGGGGTGATTGGATATTCCCTTCTTCCTCTCATCGTCATAGCCCCTCTGCTCTTAGTGATCAGGGGCTTTGAGGTTGTCTCTACACTAATCAAAGTGAGTCAAGATACATTTTGTGCACGACAAGAATTGCTTGAGACATGCCTGCTCTGACAGGGCTGCCAGGTTTGACCTGCATCAGGTTTACAAATAGTTAATCTGATACAACTCACATTCAGACATACTAAGTAGCACGTTGAATTATATGTGACACTTGCATACACTTACACTCTGTCAATGGAGGACATACTGAGGAAGCACAGGTCCCAAAAACACAAGAATTGGATGTTTTATTCCACAACTTTCATCAAAACACAAGAGCTACCCTGAATAGTTTCAGTTTAGGAAACACATCACAGAGAACAAAATCTTATCTAACTTTAAAAATAAGCAAGACATCCTGAAGCCACAGAGTAATCATTGGTCATAGAATAATCACTCTAGCATGTCTGTCCTCTGAGAGAAGAGAAGAACATATGACTCAAATCAGAAGAGGAAGCCTTCCATCTGTTTTATTGGTCTCCAACATTTGAACTCTGGGTAATACATTTGGGTAATTATACAGTTTTTTAAAATATAATTTTCATTTCCACATTCATGTTTACTGTAAAATAAAAACCTCAATTTTAATAGAGTGTATGTGTGATTATCATGCAGTTGACAGACATTGTTCATATTGGCTTTGGTGTCAGTTAACAATGGCAGTGACACGGCCTCCTACTCACTCTGCCCGTTTAAAATAAAAAGCATTAGTATTTGAATAGTTTATTGAATGCACAATAGCAAATTATGTTTATACCTTGTTATTAGGGGAGGGGGGAAAAGTGAGTTCTGACTTTTTTCTTAAAATTCTGACTTCTGACTAATCTCAGAATTCTGAGTATAAGGTCAGAATTCTGAATTTAAAGTCAGAACTCACTTTTTTTTTCCACAGCAGCCCATATTCCATCCACGTCTTCATCAACCTTCTGATCTGTAAAAACTACCCCTGCTCCTTCTCGTTCAGCTTGACTGTCATGATTACTGGTAGATCATTCTAATGGTGTTCTCCTGTCTCCTCTCATGCTGCAGCTGTTCGGAGTGTTCTGGGCTGCGTACAGTGCTGCATCGCTGCTCGTCGGAGATGAATTTAAAACGAAGAAGCCCCTTCTCATATACCCCATCTTCCTTTTGTATATCTACTTCCTATCACTATATACTGGTGTGTGATGGGATGAGTTGAAACTGTGGACCTTTTAATGGACAGTGGCCCCGGAGCATGGGGATGAAAAGTCGAACTACGGAACCAAGATTTTTTAAAAAGGTGTTTATTTCTTTTTTTAACTCTGTTAAACTCTAGATGATGGGGATACTTGGAGTATATATCAATGTATATAGTTTTGTCCTTTTTGTCTTTGGTCAATAAAAAAACACATGTTCTTACAGCTACAGCTTGGGTACGTAGACTTCTCGTTGACTTGTGCAATAATCCAAATTGTTATTTGTAGTTCATGAAGCTGGAAATAACTCAAGTTCAATCTCAATGTCATGATTTTTTTTCTTTCTTTTTTTTTTTTTTTTTACTTCCCCACTGAATAATGGGTTGCTAAATGCTAAATACTCATACAGCAGCACAGAGAGAGTGTTGAGCATAATGTCTTTTTTGCACTGTAATGTACTATGAGAAATGTCTATTTATTTTTCACAGAGCTGCTTTATTAGATGAAGGATTGCAGCCGCAGCAGCAGCAGATTGACTGGGGCAGTTACAGTGATATAAACCAGTGTCTACTCAATGTGGTGCCTTGTTTTTTCACCCCTCCGCCCTGTTTGTCAGGAGTGTAGTATTTAGCCATTTGGGTAATTATTGCAGTAAATTCATAATCTTTTCTCACTTTAACATTTTTGGTATTTGCTGATTAAGTACAGCCGACTCAGCTGGCCACTCAAACATAATAAAGAATGCTGTATACTGAAACTCCCTCAAGATGGACTCACAGAATCTCATTCCAAACAGTGATGAGGAAATACAAGTTGAACGACAGGCCGTGCCCAGCTCCATACAACGTGCTCATTATAGATGTGTAAACACAAAGAGGTGAGGAAATGGAAGGAACAACAATCACACTGCAGTCATGTGACACAGAAACACTACCAGTACAGGGATGTCAACCAACTTTAATTTTTAAGATGTGTGGCTCAGGTTGGTCACATTTTGTGAGTCTGTGTGTCATCAAGACACCAGCGGCGCCTGCAGCCGTGATTTTGTTTGTTAAATATCTAAACATCTGTAATTAAAATGAAGGCACCACAGCTGCTGACGATTTTTTAGAGAGCATGAGATAAGGAGAGTCTCTCTGGTGTTGACGCTGCAGATGTGGAGCACTGGTGAACATCCATCATGTTTGAACCGATGCAGAGGCCACACCATGGATGTATTATATCAGATCCATGGGCCATACTCTACAGAGAAGGGACATTACGCATGAACTTTGCACGTCCTGTTAAATGTGTCACAGCGACACCTGCAGGTGGACGGGAGTACTGCCACAGGTCTGTCTGTCACTCAGCTCCACATCAGTGTCGCACTACAAAACTGCACCTGACAGGGCAGTGCAGGGTTATTATAGTTAACTCAAACTAAAACTAGCAGTGACAAAATAATTCAGTAAAATGAAATAAAAATCAAAAGTTTTTTTAAAAAGAGAACTAAATAAAATCTACAATGAACAATACAACTAAAGTTCAGTCAGCTTATAGTTTTCTTATAGTTATAGATGTTTAAGGCTGCAGGAAGAAAACGTCACAACTCAATATGGGACAACTTAGTACACCCTACATAGATAAGAGTGAGTGTAACATGATGAGACTGATGGGAACACTATGGGATGCAACTAAAAGGGAAAAATCCAACAAATTTGGAAGTTCATCTTCAGAGGTTTCTCCTAAAACTGAGACTAAATAAAACCTAGTCAATTCCTCAAAAATAAAAACTAAACTAAAACCACTTCATCACTTGGTGAACTAACTAAAACTAAACTGAAATAAAAAAGCAAACTGAAAAACTAAATAAAAATAATGTTGGGACAGCGACACAATAACTGCCTCTGCTGATTGTTATTAATATTGTATTACGTAATGTCAAGATAAGATCAAGATTTCTTTGTCATTTCATAATACTGTTTCCCAGCAAACACCGAGACCACAGAGATATTGAGAAATCAGAGCAGGTAGTAATATAATGAAATAGGCTACTCTAAAAAATAAAATCACTTTAAAACAATAGCATGTCAACATCAAAACAGCACCTGTAAAACCCTCTGAAGCTGTGTTGTGTTAATCTTTTCATAGCAGTAACAAATGTTATATTTCAACCCTGAGTCCAAGTACCATCTTCCAGAAGCATGTCAGTCACATCCAGTGGTGAAGAACCACAGGGCTACAGAGATGACCTCTCCTGTCAGACCACATCCCAGGAGCTGAGCACTGAGCTGCTGAGATGACTGCTCTCACCTGCATGGCGGCACGCTCGTCACACATCCACATGTCACAACACACACCTGCAGTCTGACGCTCACTTTCTCACCTGAAAAATATGTCAACTTACTGAAGTCATATTATAGCAATCGAAGGATGGAAGTAGTCACAGCTTTGTGCCTGCTGCACAGATTGGACATTATTGATATTATGGCAGAAGTAACAGTGTGCGCTGTCAGCTGCAGCTCTGACAGAATGTTTCTTGATACACACAAATAAAAATAATGAATAAAAAATATGGTCCATATACATAATACAACCACACATCATCAGAACCCTATTTTACATTCCTCGGTGGTTGCTATGAGCAGATGTGGATGCAATCTGATTGGTTGATTTAGTTCTACCTGTGGACATCAAAATATGAAAAGTCACACCTGATTATCAAAAATCATGTTAATCATAGAAAAATCTCAATTTCAATTCAACAATTCAATTGATTATCAACAATGACATCAGTGCCAAAGCAAGCGTGTTTGAAAATAAAAAATGATAATAGACAATTTAATCATAGATAATCAAGTTTTTTTTCTTTTACAGCTTTAATTCATAGCACAGTTGGAGAGACAGGAAATGAGACAGAGAGGGGGAATGACATGCAGCAATGGGCTGCTGGGGGAATCGAACCAGGACTGCTGTGTAAATGCCACCTTTGCTGTGTGCTTCTTGTCCTGACCCGTGGTTATTGCCTGACCTCTGTGTGAATTTTTTTTTCTGTTGCCTTTTTTGGGGTGTGTGTGGGGTGTTAAAGGTCAAGGTCACTGTGGCCTCACAAAAAGGCTTTTCCCTTGTGAACCTTGTGATATGTCAGTAGGATCAGTAAAGGATCCATTCCCAGCTGACAGTGGGTGAGGGCGGTGTATACACCCTGTACAGGTCATCAGTCTATCACCAAGGTGACAGCCTCACACTCACATTCACACCTACAGTATGAGCATGAGTCAGGTTGCACACATCAGTCAGGTTCCCTCTGAGGGAACCCTAAGGGTCCCCAGGCTTTTCCTGCAAGTCTGTGATAATATGACCATTTAGAGAATATGGATGAGTTTATGGAAAGAAAATAAAGTGACAGCTTTAAAAAAAAAAATCTAATTAATTAAGCAAAAATTACCAAACATTTGCTTGGGCTCTTGGAAGTGAAATTTTTGTTTGTTTGTTTGTTTGATTTTCTATTTGTCCATAGGCTATCTGTGCAGGGTTATGCAATGTGTGTGTGTCCCTATTCCTGATTGTTATTTCAGTGTTTTATTCAGTCTTTATAATTTATTATCAACAGGCGTTGTTTTAAGTGCACTGGGGAGGATGCCTCACCAAATGCGTTGTCCAATTTGTGTGCAATGACAATAGACTATTCTGTTCTAAGGAAAGTCTAATTAGAGGTGAAATTAAGATTTTGTTGCCTTGGGCAAATGCAGCTCAGTGGTTGTTTGAGTAATTTCGCATTAAATTTTCTTTTTCTTTTTATTAACTAATGTTATTGCTTGGCAGCTAATATTTGTTATAATAGAAACAGAATCCTTAATTTGATTGATTGAATGTGGGAACAGTTTAGTTTTTTAGACACATGGTTCTTATTTAGCACCAACAGGCCTAAATGACACATGACCACCACTGTGATCACAGCAGGTGAAATCTTTGCAGAGCTACATTTCACTGAAATGTTTTATTTGTTCAGTATTTTGGCACAAAGATACAATCTGCAACCAGCTGTTTAGATATTGATGTATCAGAAACTTTGCCAGAAGCAACCTGGTCCAGCTCCCTAATGCAAGCCAAACAAAATCACTTTGGACACTATAAACCCATATTGACAGCACATGGTTATTGTTAGTCTTAATGCTCCCTCTGATCTCTGGACTGGTTGAGAGGATCTGTGGAACTTCTGGAAAGGCTCCACCTCTCATGGAGCTGTAAATGTTTGAAGTTGTCCAGTGTCTTCCACCACGCTGGAGGGTGTGGGTCAGTCTGTGAGGGCTGAGTAGACATTTTTAAACCTCTTTTTAAGCTATGTGAGATCAGCCCAGCAGTAGTTCCTGTGCGTCTCCAGTGAATGAGTGCTCCCTCTTCAATGGAGGGTGAAACACAGTCCAACACTAACTGAATAAGCTGTGCTGCATTTTTTGCTGTGACACTCTGATAAGTTTTACAAGGCCTGAACATTCATTAGATTGAGAATTGTGACAAGGCTGCCTTGAAATTTCTATATTCTGTTTAATTGCTACAACAGCTCTTTTCTATTGCCTAATTTGTTTACTAAACACTCAATTAGCCTACTGAGTTATTATGTCTTTTCATTTCTTTTCCAGACAATCTGTGGATGCGTTTTTGAATCATTTGTTCTTAATTGTGTGGTTAAAAAGCTGGGAAAAGACATACGAATTAACTAATAATTAAATATTGAATTGTCCTGGCAGACTGTATGCTCACTGTATAATGCAATAGTGCAATGAATACTACACTGCGTGCTCATGCTTGAGGTTGCTGGTTGTTTTGTGACGTCATTGGATGGTGTTCTTAGTGTACATAACTTATGTGAATAAAATCGTCGTAACCTTTGTTGTTCGCCGTTGATGTTTGTTGCAGATGTCTTATTTTGGTGTTCTTATTATTTTGTCCACCCGCTTGTTCTCACTCGGCACTCCGTGTTATCGCGGGAGTCGAGCGCGGAGACATTACGCTAGCTCCGTGTACCTATCGCGTAACTGACAGAGAGCCCAGCCTGGACTTCGTTGGCGCTGATGGTGAATAGCCACTGCTGCGGTAACGGGCGGAGGAGAAGAAGCCGCAGAAGGAGTCAGGAGTGGCAGCGGAGTGATAATTCCGAGTTAGGTCTTTTAGATTTAGATTCATTACGTGTATCAACGGGCCATTACAAACGCTAGAAAGGAAGGGAAGGGGAAAAAATAAGGAAAGATGGCGGCCGCGGCCTCGCCGGGCTCCGGCTCGTCCACCTCCTCAGACTGGATTGTGCTGAGAGACGGTTGCCTGCGTTGCGACGAGGAGGGCCTGCGAAGCCTGTCCTACCACCCGGCCCTCAACGCTATCTTGGCCGTCACCAGCCGCGGCAGTATCAAAGTAATTGACGGCACTTCGGGGGCCATTCTCCAGGCTTCAGCCCTGCACGGTGAGTACCGGAGGCCGGCGGCGGGCCCTGACACCGATACTTTCTGTTTAGAAAAACCAGCCCTCTGATTGTCAACAGACTCTTAACACGACACACGGCTGAGTTGTAATCTCAGCGAGCTAACGTTAGCCGCTCCTAGCAGTTACATCCAGGCCTGACGCCAGTTTGATTATTTGTCAGTCTTGATTCGCTTCGTTAGTGTTTTCTGCCGCTGCACACATGCTGTATTAACACTGGTCTGTTTTGTCGGTGAATTTAAATCGGACGTCAGTGTTTCCGACTGTTTACCACACCAGCAACATGACATATCTACCAGGAAAGCTAACAGCAGGCTAGATCACTTAGCACAAGCGGCAGCTAGCCGGGCAACATTCCTGGTCAGTTTCTGTCATTCTAGCGGTCAGTCACGATAACGTTACGTCTTATGGGTGCAGTTGATGTGCAGGGCACTTGAAGTAGCACACCTATTGCTGCCCGGTTAAATGTGCTTGTGTGTTCATGTGGAATGCAGTTAAAGTCGCGCAGCTAGCCGCTGGTGCGCACCGTCATTTAGAGGCGCTGATGTGATGCTGGAAGTAAAGTGACTTGATGTTGTGGACTTGCTGTGCTGGGGCCTTGTCTATCTGCTTGCTTGCTTGCAGGGCTGACATGGATGATACGGTCAGATCACCGGCCCAACACTTGTGTTGCATATGCAAGCACGTGACGCTCCGTCACGATGAACTGACAGGACGTTGCAGCTTCTGCAGCAGTTAGGAATTTGTTTGTCAACATGTGCTCCCAACACTTAACTGACAACTCGTCCTCCTTGTTCATACAGAACAGCAGACGTCATAGAGTTGTTTTAGAAATAGAAATGCATGAATGCACACTTGGATCAGACGTTCTGGCTTGAGGACAGCAGCTTGGTGTCGTTGTACGAGTTGTTTACATCTTAAAATCTGCTAATCTTCTTATGGATGTCAGGGCTCCTGGAAGAGCTTTCACTCTGACTTTTACTGCTGAAGGAAAGCGATCCACCTCAACACTTGCTCAAGTAAAGACAACAGTTCAGTTGCATAAACATATCTCCATGTGAAGCATTGATAGTGACCTACTTTTGGAGTGTGGCTGTTGAGACTGTAAACAGTAAACAGGCTGCACTCATACTGTACCATATTTTGCATTGTCTGTTGTGTGTGAATTTCTGCAGCTTGCCTGAGGAGTGTTTCAGATGACCTGGAGATAAACCTTTTGGGAAGTGGGGACTCTCAGGGGACACACACGTCTTTGTTTAATGAAATACCCATAGGTCTTACTACTGGCTCATTATCGTCCACTCCCGCCAAGACAAGCTTCACGCTGCAGCCTCACTGATCCTGTATGTCTTCAGGATTACTTCAGTTTAGGTCCATTTCACTTGATTCTCACTGTGTCTGGTACCATGTTTGCGGTTGTCAGAGGGTTCAGCCCAGCTGATGTAATATCCAGATCTGTTTTTTGGGGGAAAATGGCAGCAGACAGAGAAACTTTGTTGGATGACAAAACAAGACTAATGGAAAAAAACAAAACAAAACCGGACATAACGTTTGGATAGTTGAACGGATTCCAGTTCTCGTTGATTTCACGTGGTATCCTTCTTTTTTTCTGCGAGAAAAAACAACAACATTATGGTCTAAGGCAGTACGGCATATTTACTCCTTCCATGCCCACTGAGTTCATGTTCCAGAATAACCCAACAGATGGAGATCTGACAGACTGTAAGTTTGCTGTCAGATTGGCGTGAGCGCCTCGGCTCCTCTGCTGAACACGCTTGCAAAGTAAAAGCAACTGATATGTGAAATCAGTTTTCCACAGAGTGTCGGATAATTTAAATATTTCTGCAACCAGCAATTTGTGATTAAATCAGAAAAAAAATGTACATGTGGTTGTGATAGTCTATAACCTGCTTTTCTAATTGCCAGAAGCAGCGGTTGGTTGTGTTTTCAATTTCAATTTCACAGTGTGCATGCATGCGTGTGTATAAAGAGGTGGTTTTTAGTCCTTAGTATTGGTTCATGTTACTGTTGTTGTCGCTGTTCAACCACTTAACTGACTTGTGACTGGTTTTAAAGGGGAACTATGCAAGTCCAGTCTGTTTTCCTCTGTTTTGCTAACCCTCCTCCTGGCCATGTGCATTTGTTTTTAATGAAGCCAGTGAGAAATCAATCCATGGAGCGGTGGATAATGTTATATATACAATGTGTATATTTGTGTCATCTTATCTGTCATAAATAAGAAACTACGGATTATGGGGCGCGTTTGTGTCACGGTGCTGCTGAAACAAGAGCTGGGACACCAGGTCACAGGCTCTGATTGTGCAAGGTTGGTTTTAGAGCTGAACAATCGAACAATAATCGAATAATTGGTAGGGGAAGTTTTTAAGAAAACAAAGTCCAAATTCTCTGACTTCAGCTTCTTAAATATGAACATTTCTGTATGTTTCTTTGTTCCTTTAACTGAGTATCTCTTTGGTTTGTGGACAAAACAAGACATTTGAGGATGTCATCTTGTGGTTTGGGAAACACTGATTGACATTTTTGACCAAACAACTAATTGATTAATCGTTTACATAATCAACAGATTAATCGATAATGAAAACAGTCGCTAGTTGCAGCCGTAGTTGTTTTTTGGATAAGAGACGCTTGGTGGAAGACAGAGAGCTTCCATTGTCCCTGTAACAAGTTATTATTAAACCATCACAATTACTTCAAAGCTGTTTAATTAATGAAGGTAAATATGCAGCAGCACAGTTGAGGTAAAAATCTTGCATTTCCTCTTTAAAATATCAGTAAAATAGTAAAAGCATCCAGTGACTCCAGCCCATGTGAGCAGGTATTGTCAGTGAACTGACTGCACAGCACATCCACACCGTTGCTGTCTCTGAATAAGAACCACTGGACAAGCTGTCCACTCCGCTGATGGCTCCAGACCGCCGGGCCGCTTGATTTTATTTCCAGGTCTTAAAATATGTGACCTCACCGCGTAACTGTTGGTTTGTTAGTTTGTTTTTGTGCCCTAGAAAGTCTGACTTGGTTAA
Source organism: Decapterus maruadsi (assembly GCA_030347415.2). Taxonomy (NCBI): domain Eukaryota; kingdom Metazoa; phylum Chordata; class Actinopteri; order Carangiformes; family Carangidae; genus Decapterus; species Decapterus maruadsi. Next base: position 25,674,393 of record CM064892.1, on the reverse strand, counting down.
CTTTTAAGCCAGTGTGTTCAAAAATGTGTTGCAAAAAAGTTACACATGTCTGTTATTAATTGGTGTAGCTCTGCAAGTCAAACAGGAAATGTTTGGTTTAGTCAATGAGTAATAAATAAATAGGAAACGTTACAGTCCAGGTTAATTGTAACAGACAGGAGAGACATGATGTAACATTATGACATGAGGATAATTATAAACTGATTTAAGGCTTTTTATTCACATTTAAAAATGGCAGCTGGAGCAGCTGTATTTATTTATGTCTCTGTGTGTGTGTGATCCCAGATCCCTGCATTGGAAAATCTAGTTTAACTGACATTTAAAGGCTAAAACATTAGCACTGACAGCTAGGAGGAAAAATATCTACATGTTACAAAGAGGTTAAGTCAAGAAGAGTTTTTCCTTTGAAAATAGTCCGTGTCTGTCTCTGCTGCTGCTGCACATGTGCAGGAAGGACTCGGCTGAACAGAACAGGTGTAGAGTCAATCACATGACTCCAAACAGGTTCCTGATTGGACAAGTGGAAAGTGTTAAAATTGACCAATGTACAGATATTTATATGAAATTAAAAATATAAAGTTGAATATGCTCATGAATCATGATATGAAAACATAGACTTAGACCCGGTCTAGTGATGATGTCACCTCCCCTCAGATTAGGATCCTTTGTGAACCTGTGGAAGCTCATCATGTGTTTTGTCCACGTAGTGTCTGCTCCGGATTTCACCCTAATAATGAATAGATGAAGACGACCCAGACAGAATCTCTAATGAATGAATCTTTGTGCTCATCCAGACTTAGATTTGATGTCTTTCTTTTGTGCTGATGTTTGGATGCACGATTAAAGATTCAGAAGTTTCCTCTGACAAAATGGCCTCATGGTCACATGCTGTGTGAGCATGCTGGACCACAGAGTATTATGAGCGTGTGGAAATCTGATGGTACGTTCCAGTTGTACTCGAAAGTCGAGGTTTCTGTCCTCTGAGTTGGATGTTTTTTTTAATTCTAGAAATATGTTTATTGATTTTCAGAAGAATGAGAAAAAACATGACGTAACTGAGTTGTGCCTCAGCTGACAGTGTCCTTACAAGTGACAGACATGCTATGTCCGTCATGGGGACTGCGCTGAATAACTGGCAAATACTGTCAGTCCTCATGTGTAACTTTTTGCTGTGAAATATAAAGACACGAGTGGAAGTCTGCACGTGTCAACACGCCTCCATGAAGTTGGCGTGACGACATAAGGAACAGGGCTCCAGTCTGCCCCTAAAATTTGAGACGGTGCACGTAAAATTTTCATCTACTTGCACATGTGCAACCAATAAATTGGCAGTTTTTTTTAACACGGGTGAAACATGGAAGGGGCAACTCAAAGAATCTGGAATGTGATTATTTGCTTTGATTTATTTACTGCAAAATTTAAAGTTAGGGGGGCTCTGTAATCCCGCTCCGTGTAAATAAAGTTAGGGATGTGCACGGTTACCCGGGTACTCGAGTATTCGAGTACTCGAGTAGCAATCTGCTACTCGGTTATGAATTTATTACTCGGGTACCCGAGGATTTAAAAAAACGGCAGGTCAGAGTGCAGTCTAGTGTCGGATCAGACTACATTATCATGCCGTGGTCCGGCTTTTTGTACAGTTTCGGATCAAGCAACGTGATTTTCTGATGTGTAAAAGCGTTTTTGGATCGAGCCTCGGACTTTCAAACCTTTTACAAGAATCTGTGGTGGTTCCCTCGGCGACGTACGCCGTCGGGAGGGAGACGAGTAGGTCTCGTCAGGTCTGGTAGAAAATATACTTTCACTTTACAAACCTTCCCTGTTATTTCCTGAAACGATGTGAGGCAGAGAGGACCGAAGGCACCAACATGTGTAGTGTGGACTAATAAATAAGCACCGCTAATGATTTTTTAAATGCGCTGTACTCAGCGCACAGAGCGCATGCAGCGCATTTATTCCCCGGCATAAAGATGCACATCTGCCTCATATGTGCATCTTAAACTCCAGTCTCTACTGTTATTATCCACCTGACATTGTGTGTGACGACGCTGTGTGTCAGTCATGCGGACTGTACGGACAGAGCGCATTTAGGCACCGGCTGCGCTCTGTCCGTGAGACATGACGTCATTTTATTTTTATTAGAGTACTCGATTACCCGATTAGTACTAGCTTCGGTTACTCGATTAGTAAACTATTCGAAATGCCCATCCCTAAATAAAGTGGTAATAAAGTTGGTCTGGAGCCCTAGAGCTAATAAAAAAAAAAAGTTAACCAATAGTATTAATTATCTGTTAAAGGTTAAACAGTTAATCATGTGCATCCCTATCTGCAGCCTTTGTGAAATGGAGATGGCGTACCATAGTGTTTTTGTAAATTAATAATTGTCAACCAAAAAATAATTGATAGATTAGTTGAAAAATTGATCGTTTGACTAATCGACTAATCAAAAAAATAGTTGCTAAATTAATTGGGAGAAAAATAATCATTTAGGACAGCCCTACTGAGTTGTAATTTTAATCTGGAACGGAATTCGAACAAGTCCTAACAGGAGAATTAATGATGGGTACTGGTCACGTAAACAGTAGTGACCACACTGCACTTTTACTGTTTTATTTTATTTCTCTCATAATTGTCTCACATTAAAGTCAGCCATGTGCACTGTCCAGTTGTCATCCCTGGACATTTTCCTACACTGTTTGTTGTGTAAAAACAGCCTGGAGTGTTATTATCAAAATAGTAACAATAGATAGCATTAACTATAACACCTACGTAGTTACATGGTTTTGTTTATAAGTTTGTATGGGTTTTTACATCTACAACAAACATTGTATTTTTATTTTGTTTTATTAATCGTCCTGTTTTCCAACTTCCGTGTTTGTTTTTTGACTGGAACGTGCTCAGAGCTGACGAAGTTCCAAGCTCCCAGTTCCCACTTCCAGTGTAAATAGAGCTGATGATTCTGTTCTGCTGGCAGATCTGGTGAAGACAGTTTAGCCACTATGAAAAGAATTTATATCAACGCTGGAAAAAACTACTAACACTGATCCTCACTGCAGATGCACCTGCGTATACAGATAAATTCACATTTCACTGTTTCCAAATGTCTGTGATTCACAACTGGAGATGAGTAAAAAGCTACTACTACTACTGTGGAAATGTGGAGCACAACAACAGTGTGACTGTCCAAACAACCTGTTAACGTAAGCCAGGGAATGCTCATCAGTCATGTTCACGTTTAAATACATCAGATACATCTATCACGTTCAGGATGTGCAGATAGCGCGTGGAGTTCCCTCGGCTGATTCTGAGTGATAACTGTGTACACTTCCATTATTAAATGTTTGCAGTTGTGGCTTTTTTTTGGGATTACACACAGTTTTCTTTCATTTTTAAGGTAGCCTTAAAAGATCTCTTCTCATCCTTCTCTCTGGCTGTGTTCAATCACAACATTTTGAACTTGGCAGAATCAGATCTGGCAGTATCAAGAGGTGAAGACGGAATGATAAGACAATCTATTAGATCACCCAACCCAAGTACATGTTTGTTTTTGTTGATCTTTAGTGTGCACCACGGATGTAACGATCACCTCTATCTGCTGACACTGATTCAATCTGTTTGTGCTCGTTTTGAAATGATTTAAGACTGATAATACTGCCACAGCTGCAACAATTAATTGATTAATCGAACAAAAATTGATTATTAAATGGATCATCATCTATTTTAATAATGCAATAATCGGTTTGAGTAGTTTTTAAAAAAAGAAAAAACGTCCAAATTCTCTGACTTCAGCTCCTTAAACGTGAATATTTCTGGTTTCTTTGTTTGTTTGTTCTTTTATGCCAATAAACTGAGTCTGTCTTTGGTTTGTGGACAAAACAAGACATTTGAGGACCTCATCTTGCAGTTTGGGAAACACTGATCAACATTTTTTTTTAGCATTTTATTGACCAAACAACTAATCTATGAATGAATGAATGAATGAGTTTATTTATTTAAAACAGGGACAGTGCACAGAAAAATACATTAATCTTGTAAAACAAGAGAAGATGCTCTGAGCCAGGTTATAGCACAATTGCTAATTTCCACCTGAATCATTTAAATTCTCAATAATGGAAATAATCATTAGTTGCAGCCCTATAATACACCATTTACCAGTGAGTAGAGCAGCTGATGCTGTCGTATTAAATGTGACCAGTCAGGTTTGTTAATAGGAGCATATGTGAGGTTTTGATTTGTTTGGAGGATTACACCCCAGTAACTGCCACAGTGTTTTGCAGGCCGGACTGTTTCTTCCAGCCTTTCTCCTTCAAACCTCCTGACGCTCTCTGTGTGTGTCCTCTGCTTCTCCCTCAGCTAAACCCGGCGGCCGTGTCAGGTGTCAGTACTTTCCTGCAGTGGACAAGGTGCTTTTCGTGGATGACTATGCAGTAGGATGCAGGAAGGACCTGAACGGCATCCTGCTCCTGGACACAGCCCTTCAGCCTCCGGTGGCCAAGCCGGAGGACATGGTCCAGCTGGAGCTGCCGGTCACGGAGGTAAGAGAAGTGCAGCCCCGCCTCCCGCTGCTCAAACACAACAGGAAGCACCCGACACAGACGGTCGCCGTCACCCGATACGCGACACCGCAGCAGTTGTGTTTACACTGAGCCCTCTGGTCCGCAGTCAGAGTAGAAACCCTGTGTCAGGTGGAAGGCCAGTTGAAACAACAATCATTCAGCAGGTGAAACAACTGGAGTGCTCCTTGAGAATCGCATTAGCCTCCTCACACCCACTGCAGTCTGAAAGTGTCAGAGCTCAGTGTTTTTACTAGTTATGGTGTGAAGAACTTTAAATAGCTTTATTATTGTCAGAACAGAACAGTCAAATAGCATTTTCATGTTGCACATCATCTACATAATCATGTTATTTCTTTTTTACTGACAGCTCATCTCTATCTGCTCTCACAGCTGCTGTTCACTTACATCTCATGTCTGTAAATTGAACTGCTTTGAATCAGATCTTACGTGGACACTTGTGTAGTGGCCCTGAGGGCTCAAAACACTGAGCTTAAAGAATGTAATAACGCCTGACTGATCTAGATTTTTTGGGGTCATTGCCGTTATTGGGGAATAAAAACTTATGATGATGGCCGATTCGATTTTTACTGTAAATAAAAAAAATATTTAGAATAAAACAAATAACTGCTTTGATCCCTTAAATATAGTTCAAACACTTGTTACAAAGATATATAAATTGAAGGGATAACATTTTAATATTTAACTTGTCAAAAATTAAGTACAAAAACAGGGTTTCCCCCAGTGGATAGGGTTAGGGTTAGCCCAGGCCAAGCATAGTTAATTTTTAAATCAGTTTTTCTACCCCAACACGTAATCAGGTGTCTTTTTCATCACCTGACAAGTGACACCGTCACCACTTCGTCGCGCTGCTTTCACCGCGGCTCCAGAGGCTCAGCCAGCTGCTAGCCTGTAGCACGGCTGCTAGCTGTTAGCTGCTAGCTGTTAGCCGTTAGCACATCAGAGCTGTGGACTTCTGAGAGCTGAGATGCTTTCACCAGAAGTGAAAATGACCCATTGTTTCATTTTTCAGCTCACAACGGTTCTTGTTAACACACGTTTGTTTTAACTCTGGTCCAAACAGTAGATCTAGTATCCTGTGTAGATCCGTGAGTGTCACGTTTCCATGACGACTGATCGGAAAAAGATGTGTTGGTACATTATGTGTATGTGACTCCAGATTGTAAAAATCTCTGAGAAATAACGCTACACCCCGACACCAGGCAGTTGTTTTTTAGTTTTTAGTGCAGACAGTTGATGTCATTTATTTAAATAGTATTTTCTATTATTTATTTATTTTTGTGGTTGGTTGAACAGCAGAGAATGCAATCTGTGAGACTCTGCTATAGCTGGTGTTTAAATATGTTACATAAATGTCTTATAATAAGACATGATAATGATAATATTTTCAAATTTCCAGTTAACTTTTAATATTGATCTTAAAGCCTTATGGAATCACTTCTTCTGAATTCTACTACTTGGGCCCTGCCATCAGTCAATGGTCAGGGTCAGGCCCACGCTTGGGCCACCCTACCACCGGGCTTAACCAGTTTTCTGGGTGAAACCCTGAAAATGATGTGCAAAAACGCTGTGAAGGTCTGTGAAATAAATCATCCAAAGGGCAAGTCTGGATATGAATTAAGACATTTACTTCCACTTGCCCCCTCAGTCCCAGAGTCCTTCACTTTTATTGCCAATTTAACAAAATGAAATGATCGCACAAGGACATCGTTTCTAGTTAAAGTCAAGTCATCAGTCAACTTTTGCTCGATTAACGATTATGCTTTAATGCCTATGATTTGCTCATTAAAGACATAGAAGTAGATAAAACACAGACTCTGAAACATCTTCATCAGTTTGGCCACGTGTGCTGCAGATCCTCAGAGACACTGTCCTGATGCATCCACTCCCCCTCTCACTGTCACCATCAGAATGAAGAAAATAATCATATAACAGTCAAAGAAAAGTGGTGAATCTGCAGGGACCTGCTCAATTCCCAGTTGTGACTTAAAGCTAAAATCATTGAGGGTGTCTCAGCAGGTTCAACGCTGATTAGTGTCCCCCCCCTGGACACACTGTGATTGTCTTGTCATCTGCAGCTCATGTGTCGTCATGTGCTGGCCTCCCACTACAAGCTGTCCTGTGCCGAGAGCCTCGTCTGACTAATTAGTCCAAGGTTTTTGGACACGCATTGCGTAACGTTACATGGTGATCTGATCTGTATGACAAAAACTATAAGCATGGTATGAATGCTGTCTGAAGAACAGAAAGGTCAGGGTCACTAAGAGGACACTTCATCAGCCCAGCAGTGGATGAGCAAAAAATATATATATATTAGAGCTGGTTTGGTCCTGTTCCAGGGAGACATGTCCTTGGAGTATGGATCCCATCACTCAGACCACATTTCAGCAGTATTGTGGGCCACACACACTTTTTTAGCAGTGTGAACTAGGGCTGTCAATCCCCCCCCCCCAAATCAGATTTGAATTTCTAATGCTTCTTATGTTAAATATTCAAATTGTATTCATTTTAAAAAAATGTTTTTTAGCTGATTATATCCACCTATACCAGCTTATCATTACATCCCATATCCATTAAAGGGCATTCCAACCAAATCTGTTATGTAACATTTGCAACACACTTAAGTTTTACCAACTCAATATAACACACAACAACAACAAAATATTTACTACCCTAAATGTTGCGACGCACAACCTTATTTTGCGCCGTTGAGGGAGGCACACATTTCAATTTCAATGTCAGTTTATTTAGTGAGGAGGGACAATGTACATTATTACACATTTAAAAATAAAAGGTAAATGTACCCAAATGTAGCTTACTAGCTAATTTCCATTGGCAGTCCCCCCAGCTAAAATATAAGTCAGTTTTCACCTTCGAATGTTCTCCTTTGGAAAATAATTAGAGTTCTGTGTGATCTGACAGCCCTAGTGTGAACACAGATCTAGTGTATCCTAGGCCACACTGAAGAACTGTCTACTCTATTAACCTTCTCTGCTGTAAAGATATTTTAAGGCATCCTTATGGTGGAGCTTTGACCACCTGCAGAGCTGAGGAGTTATCATTATGTGAGCATGTGTCCCTGATTTGTTCTCATACAAACATGCACATGCAGCTGGTGGTGGTGACTCTGCAAAATGTGACTAAAACGACTTTTCATTTGATTTAAATTAAGGACACTTGGATTTTTAGTTGTGTTAATGTAGTATTTATCTCTTCGATTGTGGATGCTGCTCTTACTGCTTCTTTCCCATCCAAGTGATACAGATGCATTGATATATTCAATCAATCTTAAAAAAAAAAAAAAAGCAAACAAAAAAAACGAGTCATGGTTTCACAACCCATGGAGCCTGAAACACTTAGAACATGAAACGAAACCAGTGATTCAGCATAAATTATGATGCCATAATCAAAATGTTCCCTGTTCTGCAGCTGATATGTATGTGTTTCTGTGTGTGTGTGTGTGTTTGCAGGCCCAGCAGTTGCTGTCAGCCTGTCAGGAAAAGATCGATGTGTCCAACACAGAGGGCTACGAACTCTTTATCACCCAGCTCAAAGAGGGCCTGAAGAATACCTCACACGAGACAGCAGCCAATCACAAGGTGGCCAAGGTGAGTCCGGCTGCCGCTCAAAAGCCGCTTTTATTTGCCTGCGATAACCTGTCTGAACACATACACACCACGTGTTCTCATAGCACCCCTGTGCTCATAACATATAAAAGATTTTTAAATGTCAGTGCCAGTGTTTGAACATGTAGGGCGTCGTGTGAGAGGAGGCCAGGAAATGTAAAGATGCTTCCTCTCCCTCAGTGATCAACTTCTCTCAGCAAAATAAAGGCAGCAGTTCTTCTGTTAGGACGTGGCAAGTCATACTATTATCTGAACTGCCACCCTCAACTTTCTGTTCTTCTTTTGTTTTTAGTAAGAGTAGCATTGAAGTACTCTTACTAGGATTGATAAGTGGTGTCAGTAACAGGAGCCGTAGCGTACTGTTGAAATCTTAATGATGCCCTTTCCTGCCTGGATCACCTGATGCAGTCCTTCAGTTGTGTAATTACTGTACAGCTTGGATAGGATGAGGTTGGATTCTCTGACAGTCAATCACCGGATAGGTCTGATGATGGTAAATAATAGTAGGCTAACGTGAGGTTTTCCAGGTGGTCCTTTGACTTTGAGTCAGGAGTAAAATAAAACAGTTTATTATGTATAACAACACCGACAGGCAGTGTTTTTGGTTTTTTTTTACAAACTGCTGCTAGGAGAATGTATATGGAACTAAATTGGAGTCAAATGTTTTGTACTTGAAAAAGTAAAATGTGAAACTGAAATGTTAAGTTTTGATCTTGAATTTTGAAAATTACATCAATGTATTCAAAATAAAAATACATGTTTAAAACGTTTTTTTCAGGTTGAATATAATCATGATCAACTCTGGTAATTGTTTTGAATAAATCATTTATTTTCGTTTTTCACTTTGATGAAAATGATTTGGCGGCCCACTTCGCGGCCATGATGTGTGGAGATTAATCGTTTTAGATCCTACGTTCCCTGAAGGCAACGGGAGCTGTCTGTCATGATGCCACGCTCCTCTCAGGTGATGTCACCCCCCCACGCTAGATTAGGGTCAAAAGTCTGAAACTAAGAAAGATCTGAATCTGGAACCGAAAAAAAATATTTGAAACTGTAAAAAAAACTTAGATCTGAATCTGAAGATAAAACGTGCAACTGAAAGAAATAGGATCCCAAATATCAAAACATATGAAAGTGAAAAATGAAAATAAATGATATATTCAAAACAATTACCAGAGTTATAACCTGAAAAAACTATTTGTACATTTATTTTTATTTTGAAAACATTGATGTATTTTTTACAATTCGAGATCAAAACTTGAAATTTTAGTTTCAAATTTTACTTTTTCAAGTACAAAACATTTGACCCCGATTTAGTTCCATAAAGGTAACTGTTGCCCTAAACAAGACAATGGAGATCCCAGTCAACTCACTGACTACATAGTGGTGACGCTGCTTGTCTTTTGCCCCTAACTCTCAGCCAATCCAAAAACAGGTCTCTCTTTGAAATGAGATAATAAAGAAAAGTATACTCACACGGAAGCCACACCTCCGATACTTTCAATACTATAAACATGTGAGTTCCATAAAGAGTTGTCATACAGGATGAAACAGTCTGTTGTGAATCTGTGAGGGCCGACTCACTGTTGGAGACTCACTCTAGTGGTAGTGAGAGGAACTGCAGCTTTGGTTCTGAGCCTCTGGAGTTGGTGCTTGATACAGAAACACATGGGTCACTGTCATTTTTTGAGGTGAAGGCTAGATCTCATAATTCACACAGTGACTTACAACAGTTTTAGAATAATATAAAAAGAATATAAAAAGAACATAAAGTGAATGAATCATTAACTGTTTGGTTTCTAGAAGTTCTGTGGCACTGAAACTCATAAGTCATTATGCACTCCTCTTCATTAGCATGTAGCTGACCCTGGAACAGTCCTGTGTGGAACTCCAGACGGCAGAGGTCTGGTCCTGTGGTTCTAAGATTTCCTCTGAACAAACAGCACTGCTGTGCCGTGTTGTGGACACACTGACACTAACTCATCACATCAACACAAGTAATGAGTGGTGTGGACTGTGGAGTGAAACTAGTACAGCATTACAATCAGGAGCAGCTGTCAATAGAGGCCTGTCCATACTATCAGAGTCATGCTGAGGCCGAGCCTGTGAAGGGCCGTGAGCAGTCGAGTGATTTTCCACCACATTGCACAACAAAGTTGCCATCTTGATTGTGTTGCTGTTTGTAGTGTTCCTCCAAACTCATCCACACAACAGGTCCACATCTGGCTGATCAGACCCGTTTTCATCAGAGAACATCTGTATTAATGAAGCTCAGCTTCCTCCAAACTAGGTCTGACCCAAAAAATTGAAGCTTCGTTTGTTGCCATGGTAATCGATCATGAAGTCCGTGATCTTCTTTTCTTTTTTTGACATCAGTTCTCATCGGCAATTGTTACATTAAAGTGAGTAGGCTACTTGGCATCCTGGAAACCTGCCTGATTTTGATCACAGTTGATATCTTGAACTGAAGGGCGTTGCCAAAAACATAAACCTGGCAACATTTTGAAGCTTCGATTTTGAACGATTTTAGGTCCACGAATAATCGATTATCTCAATATAATAATGGGGACAGCCCTACTCCAAACCAAGCTCCGGTTGAAAAGTCTAGCAGACATAGGATGCACATAGTTGGAGTGTGCTGATGTTAACTCTCCAGACTGTAACCACGTTTCCATCCACTTGTCCATCGAATTATCTCAAGAGCGATAAAAATATGAATATGAACAACGCTTCATTTCCATCTCAGACCTTTAAATGGAATAAAAAGCTGTGCGTAATGACGTCACGTGATCTGCGATCATATCGGTGTTGAATTGTTTTCTTGCAATTTTAGGTGTTTCCATTCATTTTTTACTAAATAGAAAGACATCCATCCTTCATCTTTAACCGACTGTCCGAGGTCGGGCTGAGCACAGAGACCCAGTGTGACACGCTATTATACAGTATTATGTTTTTAGTTCTAGGCTATAGGCTGGTGCTTATAATGAAGACACAGTTTTGATGTAGAGGGTTAAATACTACAGACACCGGAGGGACCCACACCTGCATCTTTCTTTGTTCACTCCCGCCGTGTCTTTGAACAGCTGGAATACGTAGCAGCATACGTAAGCAGATCTGATCTGCTCTGTAGTGTTTTAGAACCAGAACCTGTTTGTGGTCCTGCTGTCTCAGGTGGAGCTCAGGCTAAACTTGTTCTCAGCCTCACCTGTTCATCTGAGGATCCAGGGCTGGTCGTTGAATACGGAGGGTGGAACAGTGCTGAGAGGTCAGAGCTGCTCCTTGTAGCTCTAAGTTTATAGACGGATGTCTAAATAACCATGACTGGGAAGGTGAAGTGCTGCTTTCATAATTTAGCCAGAATTTCTTAAAACCTAAATATACTGATGGTAACCAATCAGGGAAACAGTGACAGTGTCTCCATCCACAGGACAAGGTTGAATGTTGGATGGTCTTGGAACAGCTGATGTGATATCAAAGTTAAACCATGTTTTTGGAAACCTTACATTCAAAAACCCAGGTCTGTCATTGAGGGAATAATAGGTTTATATAGTCAGTGAAGCCACTGTGGCTGAGTACACACACTCTGCAGTCTAATCCAGAGTCAAATAGCAACGTCAATGTTAAGTGAATCTTTGTGTTGGCAGCATAATGTATGGAAATGTTGAGCTGAGCTAAGTGTAAACACTGGGAGCAGGAGGGAGAAGCTTTTTGAGCAGGATAAGTGATGCACAAATCAGTGCACATTTCCAAAAACATTTCACACATAAGCATTATATTAAAGAGCCGTTACAGTTTGGCCCTTGTCTTTGCAGTGGCAGCTACACAGCTACTTCTGCTGCTATATTTTCCTGCAGCCTGATTTAAAAAAAAACAGTTGTTTCTGTCCAACAAGTTGAATATGTGAAGTTTATGTGGAACATCCAGAATCAACTCGATAAACACAGTTACTTAAATGAAGATTCTGTATTTTATAAAGATGTTTTAAAATCAAATCCCCACCATCATGTGTGACTCTGGTTCACTGTTGCTCACCATTTGTGCAGGTGTGTTTTGTGTCTCTCCCTGGCTCTGGACCTCCTGTCTCCAGTAACAGTCCAGCACCCGAGGACACCTACTGTCAGCTCCATTGAGTATAAATGGAGGGACCTGAGGAGATGAGGGGGAAGCTGACATATTGGCTCTCCTCCAAACCCGATGCCCCGTTCCTCGACCATAGTCTTTTATTTTAGTCCTTGGGGTTGGAGATGATTGTTTTTTTTTTTTGGTTTAGATTAGTTTGGAGTTGACAGCTCAGCAGGGAGCCCATGCTGAGGCTGGCTCTGTGGCCTCCCCTTCTTTTGTTCCTATTGGTTGGGATCTCTACTCCGCTTTTGTTTTCTTTTGTCTTATTGATTCCATTTTTGCTGCAGTCAAAATAAATTCATCTTGACATTTTGTATCGATACCTGCCGTGCGTCTTATATGTTCCAGTCTCTGATTGAGCTGCTGGTTTGCTTAGGAAGGCTGTAACAACATTACAAATTGTTACAATTACAAACAAAAAGTTCATTAATGCAACTCCTGAATGAAAGGGGGCAGAAAGAGACAAACTTGTGATATCTAACCCTTTTTTCAAGAAATCCTTTCACATTCATAACAGGCAGCTTGATTTTACTGTTTAAAGCTGGTTCATCACAACACAGTATACTTTTATCAATTCATTAACAAATCCTAAAAAGCTCCCATCTGAAGTCAGGGTTCTGTAGATGCTCATGTTGATGGATCAATGGATTGTTTACCGTCAGGCTTCATTTTAGGGAGCAAGAGGTTCTAAGATTGATCTCAGCTTTGGTAAAAACCTGGACGTTGATGCAGCTGCAGCAGCAGCAGATAAAAGGAAGCTGCAGGAGCCCTCAGCAACCACACTTTTCCTCAGGAAATGCACTTTCTAGTTGTATTTCTTCTGTCTGTTAGCCTATGTACAGTCTGCTAGCCCTAGGTGATAATTACCTGAGAGTCAGTAGAGCCGAGGAGAGGATGCCTGTTCCTGGAACATTTTCCATGTGCTCTAATGGTCAAACTTTGGAAAAAAGTGTGAAGCACAAAGACAAATTGAGAAAAAGCTGTGAATCAAAAATGAACGACAAATGAGAAGCGAAACGAGATGGAAGAGCATCTACTGTGATGTGGTTGTGGGTGTCGGTACTGACCCTCTTCTTCTCCTCATCTCCCTCAGTGGGCGACGGTGACCTTCCATCTCCCCCACCATGTGCTGAAGCTGGTGGCCAGCACCATCGTCAGTGAGCTGAAGAAAACCAACCAGAACGTAGCTGCCTTGTCTGTGGCCTCATCCATCATGGACAGGCTCTCCTACCTCTTGTCAAGTGCCAGGCCTGAACTTGGGGTGGGCCCTGGACGCTCTGTAGACAGGTGAGCCGGCACCGACACCAACACACACAGGACTCTTCTGCAGGTCCTGCAGCTGCGAGTGTTTTTCAGAGAAGAAGGCGACTGCCTGCAAACTCTGAAGATCACTTTGTTGTCCCAAGTAGGGTTGTCACGGTGACAGATCATCTTGGTACGATTAAATAATCACGGGATGACAATTATCACGATTATTATGCATTCATTAATTTCCTTGATGTGTAAAATCAAATATATACGAAATATAAGTAGATTACTAATTATATACACAAAAATTGAAGTACCCATTTTTTTTTTGACCAGTTGTTAAAGTCATTAATGGTCATCTATATCAGTGGTTCTAAAATGTTTTTACATGAAGGTCCCCAAACTGACACAAATTAGACCACGGACCCCCATTGGATCAGAAATACACAGATATTTGTTCAAAGACTGAATAACTTTCCTTTTTTAGTCAATGCATGTTCAAATTAAGGTGAATGGCGTGAATTTTTTTGAAAAATTTTAGAGAATTCCTGGAAAAAATGTAATATTTCTGGGAAAAAAATCATAGAATTTATAGAAAAATGTGGTAAAATTTCAAGAAATAGTTGGGCACCCCCTTGAACCCTCTGAAGGACCTCTGGGAGTCAGAGAACCTCACTTTGAGAACCACTGATCTATACAAAATGACAAATGAAATTTATGACTACATTGCTTCTATCTTCAGGCCATTGCACACTGAAACTGTCTGACGTCTTTGAGACATGTTCATTTTTTCACATCGGTAAAATGTAACGTAATGTATCGCGCTGCACTGAAAGACAAACCTGTGTCAGACCACAACGCAATTAATTACAAATGATACGCTAACATTTTCCTACCAGTTCAGTGTTACATTAGGTAAATTGACATTAATGTAATTGAACCCAGTTACTGTGCATTTACCTTTACTCTGCTGTACTCAGGTGGTCAGCTGCTACTTTTTCTACAGTTCGTTTTACAGGCTGACGAGCCGTTGTCTACTTAATACTGTACGTTTGTTTGGAGCGAATAAATCTTCCTCTGCCAAACTTCACCACTCGGGTGCGTCTCTGTTCTGCAACTCGCACAGAACAAAACCAAAGTCACAAGCAGTTGTTGTGTAACTTTGTGAGTTGCGCTCATCTGCCCATATGGTTCAGGATTGAGGAATCTTTACGATTGATGAACTGTGGCGTCCGCTGTTAATCATGAAAACAATTGTGACATCCCTAGTCCCAAGTTATTGACAAATCACTAAATCATGCTGTGTCACTTCCTATTAATGTTAATGTGATGCAAATTAAAGTGAGATGTGAGGTTGTCAGGCTGTAGAGTCTCATCTAAATGAGCATTTAATGTTTTCATCACAAGCTGTATTTATTAGAAATACATTGTGTGAAATTTGGTAATGTAGTAATAACTTTATATACAGTATATATATATATAGCATCTTTCAAAAATGAGTTACAAGGTGCTGTACAACAGAAATAAAAACATGTCACAACCTAATAAAACCACCAAAAGAAGTAAAATTCAAATATAATCAAGTAAAATTGGTCTTAAAAATGTCAAATCACACATGAGCAGTGCTCAGAGATGTGTGCTCGCCTCTAAAACACCTTGCTCTCTGCAGATCCCTGATGTACAGTGAAGCCAACAGGAGGGAGACGTTTACATCGTGGCCCCACGCCGGGTACAGGTGGGCTCAGCCCGATCCCATGGCTCAAGCAGGATTTTACCACCAGGTGGGTTCTGGGAGATTTCTTATCTTCACATTAGTCTGTATACAAACACTTTATTTATTTACACCTGTGTTCACTCCCATCCACCTTCATAGCATTGGGTTTGCAGTCAGAAGGCTGTTTGCCTGCACAGTGTTGCTGTGTCAGGTCACTGCAAGATTGTTCAGTCAGAGGAAAAAAACACTGCTTTACGTAACACCCTGTCACCATGGAAACAACTCTTCTCCCGTGGTCCTCAGTGTCATGCCAACGACCTAAAGCTGTACTAAGTTGTCCTCAGTGGCAAACCAACAATAAATGTGTGAATATTGAGGGAATGTTTCCATTAGCAACGATCATACATGTATCATACACATACACATGATGTAACAACACTGCTGGTTGTGTTTACATAACACCTCCAGCTGAGGATGGAAACATTACACTTTGATCTTGTCTGTCTCTTTACTGTGAACATGATATTTAAGGGAATTTTAATTTGGTTAGAAATAGATTGTCAAAGGTCAAGGTCACTGTCACAAAAATGTTATAACTCAAAAATCCTGAGATTTTAATATTAAATGCTGAAAAAAAACTAACATAAAATACAAAAAATGAATCCTAACACATCAGCTGCAGTTCCATCCTCAGTCTTCTTGAATCTCTACTCGCTGCGAACTTGACTCTGGTCAGTTTACCTAAGTCTGGTCCTGAAGACTCCTTGGTGGTGTGTTGGCCGTTAACTTAAAGGGATATCTCAAATTTTTTTGGCAAATTTGCCCGTTGCCATAATGCCTATAGTCATATCAGTAAGTTCATTACCTTTAATTGTCGGTGCAAGCTGTTTTTAGATCGATTTGATGGATTGCGTATTTGATGAGTTTAGAACTCATGTCTCTGCCCTGCTGATCTAAAAACAGCTTGCACCAACAATTAAAGGTAATGAACCTACCGGTACTCCTAAAACTATATGGATTATGGCAATAGGCAAATTTGCCAAAATGCTGAAATATCCCTTTAAGGCCATTGTAAAAAAGTACTTAACTTGCTGAATACAGCACCTTTTTACAATCAAAGCCAGTCTCGGCCCTGGGCATCTCAGTATTGAGCTATCAATCAATCAATCAATCAATTTATTATTTAAAGTGCAAAATCACCATGTAACATGGTCCCAATACACTTTCCAGTACAATAAAATGACAATAACAATAAAATACAATAATTAAAAGCAACATTCAGACCCGAGGAAAAGGATAGATTACTACAGTTAAAAGTTCACTTACGACAATGAGAATAAAATGTTAAAATGTTACGCAAATTAAACTACTCAAAGTACTGGGTAAAAAGGTGTGTTTTAAGACGGGATTTAAAAATTGTGGTGGATGTGGCGTTTCTAATGACAAGGGGGAGGCTGTTCCATAAAAATGGGGCACGGTAGGAAAAGGCCCTGCCACCAGCTGATTTTTTGTTTATGGGTGGGATGACCAGGAGGTTTGAGCCAAGGGAACGGAGGGGACGTGACGGGGTATAGGGAGTGAGTAGTTGTGATAAGTACAGTGGGGCAGAGCCATTCAGTGCTCTATAGACTCTCCTACTCTCTGAGAAGCAGGAATTCACCTGTCCACAGTCTGGAGCCACAGCAAAGTGTCCTTTGTCTAAATTAGCAAAAATCTATACATACTTTTACAAAAAAACAAACAATTTTCTTAATTTGAAATAAAATCCTGAAGCCACTGCAGCTTTATCAGTGTGGTAAACAGCCTCCCATTGTTCCACAGCCTGCCTCAACAGGGGACGACAGAGCCATGTGCTTCACCTGCAGTGTGTGTCTGGTCTGCTGGGAGCCTACAGATGAGCCATGGTGAGTGGAGTTATTCAGCTCTTATTGAAACTGTGACCTAAATGCATTTCCACATGTCCTCGACGCTCAAACGTTTCTCCGCCAACCTCAGGTCGGAACACGAGCGACACTCTCCCAACTGCCCGTTCGTGAAGGGCGAGCACACGCAGAACGTCCCACTGTCGGTGACGCTGGCGACCAGCCCCGCCCAGTTCCCCAACAGCCCCGACAGCTCGGACAAGATCGCCTGCTACGGCTTCGGCAGCTGCCCACAATTCCTCGCTGCTGCCACCAAGAGGGGCAAGATGTGCATCTGGGATGTTTCCAAAATGATGAAGGTCAGATCACTGAACTTTAAACAGTATAGTATGAATAATGCCAGAATTGAACCCATAAATTACATAGAATAATCCCTAAAAGCTTTGATGAATATTTGCTTTCCATTTTTGGAATTGTTCCTATCTGAAATAATTTTTAAAACTCATTGTAGAATACCTTCAGACACATTAAACTAAATCTCATTAAACCCTAGGACGTGGGTCTTCGTCAACATACAGGAGCTGAATGTGGGCTACAATGAAAAAATGCTTCACGTTGCAGCTAGAAAATAATAGAATTTGTGTGAATTAACGTCCTATAGCAGGATACACGCTAAATAAATGGATTCTCCATTATTTTCTCCTCCTGACTAGTGAGTTGCTAAGAGCCTTATTGCCCCATGGTTGTGCCCCTCTTCTCTGTGCAATGTGGTGACACACCCTGTCCCTGACACCTCCTTCCTCTCCTTGTTGACTTTTTTATCTGATTGATTTCTCTTTCTGAATGAGAGAAACCTCTACGGTACCGGTGGGTGGAGCGTTAATCAGAGGCTCTGTATCGTTTTTCTTTTGGGAACTTGTTGATGAAAATGGCTTTTATGTCTTAATAAACTCAAGCTGTATTATATGAGAGGAAGATGCAGCTTCTCGCCCACCATCCACACCACAACCTTGAGTGGGAAATCACTTTTATATGACAACTGTTATAAGCCACAACAGATTAGTTTGATGTATAGGTGTATGCTGTGTCTGTGGGTTTTGGGCAGATGGGTATTTGAGAGCTTCTGTGTATGTCAGTTGTATCATGACTGTATATGTAGATGGCTGCTCATCTCAAGCGGCCGTAAATCTAAATGTATTTATTGTAGATAATGGCAGTTAATGAAAAACGCAGCATAACATGCGTATCAGCTTGCATAGAAGCTGCCTCTTGTCCAATGAAATGACCTGGTTGGAAATAAATGTTGTCCAGCCGTCGTGAAAACAATGTGTGTGTTGAACAGGTGCACTTGAAGTTTGACATCAACCCGTACGACCCTGCCATCGTGAGGCAGCTGAATCTGTGTGGTGGAGAGCAGAGCCAGCAGACGCTGACAGAGTCCCGGAGACCAACTCTGGCCTGGCTGGAGGAGTCGTCCTCCTGCTCTGACCTACCCAAGCTAGAGGGAGACAGGTGGGACACACACACACATACGCGTACACCAACCCTCACAAGCACATGCACAGTGTGATCCCCTCTGAGAGATGTATTTCCTCAATGTGACATCAGAACACATAAATAATAAACAACGCCAATGTGCGCCCCAACAACAACTCCTGGAGGCAGAGGTTGCTGTGGAAACATGAACTTTGGGGTACTGCAGGTTGAACATACAGTAAACTACAGAAAAGCTGTACAACATCCGACCGAAGAAGAAGGTCACAACAGCAACAACAAAACCACAACATGAGGAACGGTAGCAGCAACAGCTCCACACCGTGACTCACTGGAAAAAGATGTGCAGCATCACTGATGATGAAACACACAGTGTGTGTTTCTTTTTTAGATGCTTCACTGAACTTAATGTTGAGTCTCTTTGTAAAGCCGTGTCCTATTGTCAGGGAACAGGTTCCTCCAGTTATTGTCTACGGCTACAGAGGCGTTGTCACTGCCATGTCAGCTCCAACTGATGGATGACCTGTCAATCACACAGGTGGCATGGCAACACAACAGTGCCCCATATACAGTATGGAGTATTTCCTCATTTGTTATGAAACAGATCAGGACTGTGTCGACAAGACAGACAGACAGAACCAGGAAGTTTTTCTTTTATTTATTTATTTAAACACACAGACTGTGTCATTGGTTATAAGACACAAGCGCCCATGTTAAACATGCATGTTAAAAACAAAATAAACATTTAGCAACTTGTTCCACTCCAAAAGGTTGTTTTAACACCTGACCAAGAGGACTCGGTTCCATTGCGGAGCTGAAAGTTGTAACACTGTTGCATTTATCACTCACCATGAATGTGTAAAATCAAATATAGTCAAAATATTACCAATTATGTAAATGTCTGTATTTTAAATATCTATTAATTTAGGATCAATTATTAATCCTTCTTGGGAAATGTTTGAAATATTCAAGTCATCAATTGCCATCAAATGTTAACGTTTTTTTTTCTTATATGAATTTGATCGGACCTCTTCTGTCAATCAAAATTGGTGCCTATAACGTTTAGTAAATTGACATTAATGTAATTGAACCCAATTACTGTGTATTTACCTTTCCTTTGGCATACAAAGCCTTGTGGGTATCCTGCAGGTGGTGATTCATATTTACAGATATTTCCTCCTTTGGCCGCTACTTTATGGCGACATGTTTGACAGCGTGTCATCGACTTAGGAATAAGACTTCCTCTGCCAAACTTTACCACTCGCGCAGTAAATTTCACTTTTCACTTTTTGGAAAGTGACTGTATTTAGGAACCTTTACGATTAAATACCAGGGTTTCCCCCAGAAAACTTGCTAAGCCTGGTGGTAGGGCCGAGAAGCCCACCGGCGGCCCACCGGCGGTTTTGTAAAAAAAAAAAAAAAAAAAAAAATTGTGTTATTGTAAGCCATTTATTAACATTACTCAATACAGTTTTAACAAGCACAAAAAAATAAAAATAAAAATAAAAATAAATAATATCAATTGTTTAAACTTAAGTAAAATCCAAGTGAATCTAAGAAAACAAGCCATTTCTGGTCAAATTTAAAAGTAAAATAAATTAACATAAATAAAAAAGTGCAAACATGGCCAAGGGGGAACAGGGAACTCAGGCCTAAGGAGGTAGGCTATGCTGTGTAACCACTTTAACCACTTTTCAGGGGTTAAAGCAAAAAAAAAAAAAAATCATCTGACTGAAAACCACCTAATTAACATCTCTTTTTCTTTTTTTCCTCACGTCATGATAACGTCTGTATTTTGACTATTTAAACCACCACAGATGATATTTCTTGATAACCCGGGCCACTTCAAGAGACTTTTGATTAAGTAGCCTCAGCTCCTACACAGGATCGTTGAGTCTCTTTGTAAAGCCGGTGTCCTATTGTCATCGGGAACAGGTTCCTCGCACCCCGAGACACCAGCTGACGGCCGCGGGGAGGTTGGGAGCTGCCATGCTCACGCTCCGGCTGATAGAGGCTGTGTCCTGTTAAACTTAGGCTACTGTATGCGCAACAATAACATCATTAAAAGCCCAACGGACTGACACACACTTGTTGGGTTTTTTCTTTTCCACCAGCACTTTGTTACGTCCGAAACAGAATCAAACCCGCTAATTTTAAAAACACACCGGACAACAGAACCACTGATCTGTCCTGAGTCTGTTGTCATTCTGTCACCTGAGTTCAATGCTTCTGCGGGAAAACACGCTGCGGTCTGTCATCCAGGTGCAGAGGGGTGCAAAAAGTAGATACTGAGCAAGATACTTATCTGTAGTTTACCTTAGTAGCTACTCGCGAGGTGCAGTGCAGGACTCTGTTGTGAAGGTGGAGGCATGTGGCGGTGGTGAATTTGTCAATTAAAAAATAACTAAAAAAACAAGACATTTGTGGGAGCGGCGGCGAGGATTTAGGTTTACAGAATTTCGCTCACTGCTAAATGAATGTAGAGGAAACACTGTCAACCCTATCACTAGATGCGGTTAAAAGCTCTATACCGTCTTTGGTATCATGTTTCTTGTTATTAAAAAAAAAAAAAAAAAAAAATTAAATAAATAAACAAGCGACGCTTAGCCTGGCGGGGGGGCAAGCAAAGCCTGGCGGCCCGCCAGGCTTATAAAGCACTGGGGGAAACCCTGAATACTTAAACCTTTTTTTTTTAACACCGATTAATTGTGAAAACATAATCATGACATCCCTACTCACTTTCGCTTATCACTGTGTACTCACTTGGTCTTGGTCATACAGGTATTATCACCCACCTCCCTGTGTATTTCAGTACTATTTCAGAACAAAGTGTGTCACGCTGTGTCACAGCCACTCAGTCCCTCCTACCTGTGCAGGGATCTCATCATCATCTCATCTTCTCAGTTTGCTTTGTCTCATGTTGGTCGTGTTTTGTCTTCCAGTGATGACCAGCTGGAGGATTCAGACAGTGATGAGCATTCCCGATCAGAGTCAATAACAGGTGACTGTCTGTTGTCTAAGATCTGGTGCTGAGCCACGTCTGTGTGAACGTGATTATACTCGACAGTGTTGTGGTGTCAAACCTCACACCTCCTCTGGTGCGTCTCTTTCAGGCCAGCCGTCCCAGTGGGAGAGCATGGACCTGAGCCTCGGGGTGACGGCGCTGAGCGTGCTCCAGCAGCCGGAGAAGCTCCAGTGGGAGGTGGTGGCCAGCGTGTTGGAGGACACGGTCAAGGATCTGGAGGAGTTGGGTGCCAACCCCTCGCTAAACCAAGCCAAGGCCCACGGTCAGGCCAAAACAAAGGACAAGGTCCCCGACCACCACAACATTCCCTTCCCCTGCCTGCTGGCCGGAGGCCTGCTCAGCTACCGCTCAGCGTCCAACACCCCCACGGCCGGACCCCCGTCCACGGCCACATCTACCACACGCAGGACCACAGAAGGATCCCTAAGGACTCAGGGCCCTGAGCCCTTCCAGCCTGGGGCTCTACCGGACCAGGGTCCCATGGAGATAGAGTCCTGCAACTCCCAGACTGCAGCCCAGCAGCAAGGCTTCTCTAACTTAGCAGGCTCCCACCCCCCCAGCCCCTCTTCTCTGCAGCCTGTGCGCAGGACTATACCCGTGCTGCTGCTGTACAGCATCAGAGAGGTGGATGACAAGTCCTCAGGGCAGGTGTTCGCTCAGATGAACAACATTATGAGCAAAGGGCTCCACGAGGAAGGCTTCACCGTGCCACAGATCATAGAGATGGAGTTCGACACGCACGAGCAGCTCCTCCTCCAGGACCCCCCCATCACCTACATTCAGCAGTTTGCCGACGCGGCGACCAATCTGGCGGGGTTGGACGGCCACATGGACAAATGGAGCACGCTGGCCGCGCCGGCCGTCTCCGCCCCGCCTCGGCCCGGAGCGCTGGTGCAGTGCCTGAGGCTGCCCAAACAGCTGGAGGAGGAGAACCTGTACGTGGACTCGATCACGCCCTGCTGGGACGGCGTGCACCTCCTGGTGGGCCTGCAGCCGTGCGGCACCGAGTCGCTGAGCACGACCAACCAAGTGGAGGCCCTCAACAACCTCAACCGCCTGCACTCGGCCCTCTGCAACCAGCGCAAAGGAGACCCCCTCCACCCGGTGGCCAACGGGGTGGAAGGCCACCACCACCATCCGGGGGAGTCGCCGCCCCAGACGCCCCTCATCCTGCCCCCAGGAGACCACCAGCAGCAGAAGTCGTCGGGCGGGGCCAACGGAGGGGGCTACCTCGCGCTCTACAAGCTCAACTACTCCACCCGCATCGTCACCTTGGACGAGGAGCCTGTCAAGGTGCAGCAGATCTGGGACCCTTGCGATGCAATCACCTCTCTTATTTTGCTTCCTCCGGACGTGCTCGACAGCAGGGAGGACGACAGTGAAGAAGCCCCCGAGGAGACTCTCCCCTCCGCTCCGAAAAACGGCTTGCCCGGGTTTGGATTGGGCCCGGCGGGTCCCATTGGCTCTGGCTCTGGGACTGCATGTGGAGCAGCCACGACCAGCAGCAGCAGCAGCAGCAGCAACGCCCCCGTCGCTGCCTCCTCCACCTCTGCCTCTAGCCCCAAAGACTGCAAGAGGTTAGAGGTGACAGGACTGGGCCACCTGGTGGTGACCACACGGGCCGGGTACATTATGATCCTGGACCTGTCCACATTAGAGGTCCTGGCCAAGGTGGAGCCGCCTAAGAAGGAGGGGTCACCCGAGGAGACAGACCCCTTCGTATCAGTTACCTATTGCTCTGGGACCGATCGCCTTTGTGCCTGTACCAAAGGTGAGTGTCGTGTTTCTGCAGCTGTTTGTCTGCAGACAGCATCGTGGCCTGCCATTGGCTCATTACTGAAGATGTCAATGTTCAGGCTGGTTTTTGAATGAGGTTTTCTGGATCATCTGGATGAGGATAGTCTCCTGTGGGACCCGTCCTCTTGGATAACAGAGCTCCAGAGCTGCTGGACCTTAACAGTCAAATTGGTCATTTTTAGTCTTTAACAATAGATTGAACAAGTTTCCAATCCAACCTTTTGAAACAGTCCAGTAGTAGACTGACTATGACAATTTGGCCACTGTCATTTTATCTGACGAGCTAATGAAGATGTTTACAAAATGATAACACAAATGATATGTATGTTATACAGTATGCATACTAGTTTAACTGATGCTTTAGTTAGTGGTCAGCAGTGGAGCTCTTCACCTGTCATTAGGATCATCTGTCTTTTTTGATGACATTTGATGAAGAGACATAAAACAGTGCTGTTTTTTCTATGCTAAACCATCTAATTTCTGCTAGAATCCATGACCATATTTAGAGGTACTGAATGATTTCATGCTGATATCAAATATCATTTTAGACTAATATTATTGTGAATATTCTCTGCATAATATGCAAAATCTTTGCAACTTCAGTTGGTTTCAGTGGTTGTTCTCATTTCTTCCTAAAAGTCTGTGTTCCTTTTTGTGGAGTATATGATGTGTAGACTGTAGTGTCTGTAACATTGTGACAATGTGAACCCCAACTGATGTGGGTATTGTATTGAAGGTGTATTGGAGGTCCTGTGTTTTTTAGCGTTGCGTTTTTCTAATCCATCATCCGACAAAAATTGTTACACACAGACCTTACACACTGAGTTCACAACTGAGACATCTTCTACCCTGAACATATAGTGATAGATTATATACTATTATTATTGACTCCAGTTATTACAACGTTAAAAGTATTTTTTAAAACTATGCCAATAACATAATAATCAGCTAGTAATGTAATCATTTATTCCATTATTGGCAAAAAAACAAAACATTATTGGCTTAAACATTTTATTATGTTATTGGCAGGTTATTACATTATTGGCTTTATTCCATTTAAAATGGCCAAAACGATTCCGTTTTTGGGCTGCTACAATCCTCATACACATCGGCCTGTCACCTGTAATGACAGAGTCCAGATTGTTGGTCGCTCCTTCCACATCTCACACTGGTTGCACATGTGCGAGATGGAAAAATGTACCTGCGCCGTCTTAAATCTTAGGGGCAGCCTGGAGCCCTGATGCATTTTTATTTTCTTCTCCAAAATTTGCAAAAGGAGAAAATAAGAAGAGAAAAAGTAAAGATTAGTTCCATCCAATCCTGAGAGGACTGAAGTGGATCTGCTTGTAAATGAGCTGCAGGTTGCAGAAAAAAACTGACTTACCTTTATCCATATTGTGATTTTGGTCATAACTGTGCAGCCCTGATTGTTTTTTGTTTGACAGCACATACTGTAAAATGTACTGGTGATCTCAACCTGCTGTGGAAAACCTACCTCACTGTTGATATTTAGTGGTGACTCAGCAGCTGCAGGTAGATGATCTGTGTCTGTAGGTGTTGATTGTTTTTTTTGCTCTTCTCTGAAGGTGGAGAACTTCATTTCCTTCAAATTGGAGGCGTGTGTGACGATATAGATGACGGAGACATGTTTATTGATGGCCCCCTTTCTAAAGGGGCTGAACTGCTGCTTGAGGGGGCCAAGCCCTCCTCCAACCCTTCTAGCCCAGGGATCACAGGTAGAACCCACACACTGACACACACCGCATGGTCTTACGATGAACCACATGCCGGCGCTGAGCTCTGTGTTCTCTCTGTGCAGGAGTGGACCTCCTGGTGGACCAACCGCTGACCACGGAGAGCCTGATGTCACTGGTGGAGCTGACGCGCTTCGAGACGCTGACCCCCCGCTTCTCGGCCACCGTGCCGCCGTGCTGGGTGGAGGTGCAGCAGGAGCAGCAGCAGCGGCGCCACCCGCAGCATCTTCACCAGCAGCATCACGGAGACGCCGCCCAGCACACGCGCACCTGGAAGCTTCAGAGCGACAGGTAGCGCCATCATTCAGTCATTCTTCCTGTTTTCATCTGCTCTGTAACCTGAACGTCTAAGCGACCGGTGCTCTGTCTTCCTGTTGCAGCTCCAGCTGGGACGAGCACGTGTTTGAGCTGGTGCTGCCCAAAGCCTGCATGGTGGGCCACGTGGACTTCAAGTTTGTCCTGAATGCCAACATAGTCAACATTCCTCAGATCCAGGTCACTTTACTGAAGAACAAAGCACCTGGACTGGGCAAAGTCAGCGGTGAGGACACGTCAGAAGGTTTCACTTAGAGTTCTGACTTGTAATAGATATATTTGGGTGTTTGTTTTGCCTTCCACACCCAAAATGTGAGAATTGGCAAAAAAAAGTCAGTAATTTTCAGGCTCCTGAAGTTAAAATCCATGTGGTTTTACGAGCTGTTCCCTCATTTGTCTTCCAGTGATGTAACTAGTTTTCTAATTTGCATAACCCCACCCCTACCTGGTACCAGTTAAAGGGACAGGCACTGAAACCAGCTGTTTTAAGAGGATGAAAAGAGCTGTGATGTTTGATCCTTGGGGGATTTTGACCGAAGCATGTCACAGAGATGTCTTTAAGACACCTGGGGACTATTTTAATTTGTGGAAAAGCGACAGAATGTGTCTCCTTTAAATGAAACAACCACCTGGTTGAAGGGATACGAGCTGTAAAATGGTTTGTGTCTTGACTGTTGCATCTCGTGTCTCCAACAGAGACGGCGGTGGACCGACAGATCTCCTTCCCCCTCTCCAACGTCCTCCATGCCAACGGGGAGAGGAACGGCCAGGCTGCCCTGCACGACTTCGCGGAGGACATCCAGTTCATGGACATAGAGGAGACATCAGGTAAAGACTTGGCTGCCGCAGAGCACAGCTGACTGACACAGCTCTGCCTCACTGCAGGAGCTGAGTCAGCTCCAGCTTTGCTTTAAATGGATGTTGGTCATGCAGCGGCCTCTGGAAAAATCCAGCACACAGCTCAGTGTTCAGAGCCTCACATGACCTAAGATACTTTTTTTGTTGTTTTTTATTTTTATTTTTTAAATAAGGAACATTTAAGCACCATGTTTGACATGTTTGGTTGCAGGCTCCATGTTGTGTCCGTTCCTCGAGGACCACAAGGAGGACATCCTGTGCGGTCCAGTATGGCTGGCCAGTGGTCTGGACCTCTCCGGCCATGCAGGCATGCTCAGCCTCACCAGCCCCAAACTGGTCAAAGGTAACAACAGAGTCTGTGTGTGTGTGTGAGTCAGTGCTACTTGTTTGTTAAGAATCAGCTGTGAACTGTGGTGAACACCAGAGTTTCTCAGCGTTCCTGTTCCTCCCTCCACTGCAGGCATGGCTGGAGGGAAGTATCGCTCCTTCTTGGTCCACATTAAAGCCGTGAGCGACAAGGGCATGGAGGAGAGCCCCCGGCCTCTGGTCAGAATGCCCAGCGCCAAGCCCCAGGGCACCAAGGCCCACTCACTGTCCAACCTGCTGCAGCGGGCTCAGGCCTCCAAGGTAGACAAGCCCCTTAGTCGTTTGTTCAGGTTTTTTCTACTGCAAAGAAAACTGTACTTATTTTCTAATCATATTTGGCTAGGCTACTGACTTTTACATGTCCATCTGTATGTAAATAGATGATATCATTGTTAATACTGTATATAACTTGTGTGTGTGTGTGTGTAGGAGAAGGTTTCTGCAGTGAAGACAGAGTCGGCTCCTTCCTCAAAGAAAGCAGAGAACCTGCGAGGCTGCGACCTGCTGCAGGAAGTTTCAGTCACAATCAGACGGTTCAAGAAGACGTCCATACCCAAAGAGAGGTCAGACCACTACTGAGTAATGTTGCTGAAATTCCACAAATTTGAGTCTTTTCAATTCCCGGGACAAAGGAGCTCCCTGGGAATCCTGGGGGAAAAAAAGGATACATTTTAATATTGCTTTAAGGCTACTATATGCTTATATATCAATAAATTTAACTAACTACAGTGACCAACGTAAGATTTTTTTCTTACTGGGGCCAGTAAACTGGCCCTGTGTGTATTTTCAGGGCCGCCAAAAAACTTAAAAAAGCATTTTAAAAAAACAAATGTGTTTATTTATTGAAATTGGTTAAATTGTTCACATGTTATTCTGTTATTCTGGATCAATGATGTGGTGGTGATGGTACCTGTCTGTTCTACAAGTCAGCAGTGTAAAACTCAAAGAGGTGGGACACCAACAGCTGTTCACGGGTGCCAAACTCCAACACGCCGTGGGCCACAATTTAAAAAAAAGGGCCAGATTGGTTGTTTATTGAGAACTTATTGAAATGACTTTTTAATACAATTGAACCTAAAACTAATAAAAGTTATTTAAAACAACATTAATCATTAGATTAATGATCAGTTGCATTCATTTCTAATGGCTCCATCTGCATCTTTCCATAGTCATTTCTAATTAGGTATGCACATGATTAACCATTAAACAATATCAAGAACTTTGATTAAAGTCAACTTATTGGGGCAGACGTGCGGGCCAAAGTAATCGGCCCGCGGGCCTGGAAGTTTCATATTTATTGACAACAGCTGTAGTGAAAACGTGAGGCTGAAGGAGCGGAGATGATGAACTACAAAAGACACGTTAGCTCTTCAGTGATAACAGCTGACTGGCGGAGATCTTTTATAACAGCTGAAGCTAGCATACAAATGGAACGATTAGATGCTGAGCTGGGAGCATCGTATGTCTCACTTTAATAACAAAGACAAAATTCCCCACTGGTGCCGGTGAGATATTTGCATGCAGGGAAAACCCTGTTCAGTTCAATTGTTTAGCTATTACTTGAGATCTAAATTGAACAGCTGATATCATTTTATTTTTGCATTGCTGCTGTGGCCAGTGAACGACCAATCACTGATTTCAGTGATTTATAGTGATTGGCCAGACACTGGCCCGGGCGGGCCAGTGACTGGCCAATCTACCTGCCCTGCATGTACTTTTACTGGCCCCGGGCCAGCGGGCAATGGGTTATGTCGGACCCTGAACTAAATGTAACTTAATTACAATGTTTTAACTTTCTGGAGGAGGATGTCGTACACTTCCCTCCACATTCATCAAACCGTGACACTTGCAAACAAAGTAACAGTAATAAAGTTCAACTGGAGCCATGGAGCTTAGTTCATAAGAGCATCTTTTATAAAGTAGCATACAAATAACTGTGGACTACTTTAATAACAAAGACAAATTGGCCTTGTGATATTTGAGCAGCAGCAATTATTATTTCAATTAATATCATTATTGTGCTCTATGGCTTAATCTGAAACACTCCTAGTTCCACTGTTCACTTTTGGAGTGGATTTTTATATTCATGCACTCATCCATGGTCAGAGAGAAGCAGGTACCTGTTTTCACCATCACTTCAAATGTATTAGTTTAGGTCATTATCAAGGTAACATAATTAGAAAATACTCACACCAAAAAAAAAAAAGAATTCCAGGAACCTTTTTCTCCTTCCTGGTATGAAATTGACTGACCATTTCCCATGAATCTGGAAAAAAGCGAGTCCCAGGGAGCAGCACTACTACTGAGGCTTATGTAGTTTCTGCTGCACACACACACTCCACCTCTTGCTAAAACCCTCACTGTCTCTGTCGCCCCGCGCCGCTCAGGGTCCAGCGCTGCGCCATGCTGCAGTTCCCGGACTTCCACGAGAAGCTGCTGGACACGTTGTGCCGGCGGAGCGAGGCCAGCCCCACCACCGAGCACGCCCAGAGCCTCATCCTGGACATCCTGTGCTGGTTGGCCGGGGTCTTCTCCAACGGTCCCTGCAGGTAGGACCGAAGCCGAACAAAGGCAGAGTCGTCCATGACACGAAGCTCCACGCATCTGCTCCGCTGTCACTTTCTGATGGGGATCTTGTTGCTTGTTTTTTTTAGTTTAAGAGAGGGAAAGGAGGGACTGCTGGCCAAGACGCGGACACGACTGACGGATATTGTGCGGGTGTGTTTCTTCGAGGCTGGCCGGAGCATAGCGCACAAATGCGCTCGCTTCCTCGCACTTTGTATAAGGTAAGTTACATTGTTGATTTCAGAAGCTGGTGTGTTTTTTTTCCCCCTTATTGTTATTATTTATTTATTTATTTATTATACTTTAATACAACTACTGCTTGCTGTTTGTTGCTGTTTGTTGTCTGCTGCCTTGTAAATTTCCCCACTGTGGGACAAATACAGGATTATCTTATCTGATCCTACTAGCTGCTGGAACCTGTGCTGCATGAGCTGTAAAGAGCAGCTGTGTCATTATTAACATCCCAATCCTCTACACAGAAGAAACGACATCATGATGATGAATTACAAGTGTTGCTGACCTTGATGTTTCGACTAGCAGCTGCTCAGTGTTTTAACACTGCAGCTCTTTGATGTTTCTTGTTTGTAGTATTTTCTTTTTTTCAATGAATCAACTGCAGAGAGGACGACAATCTGCTTCCTGTTTACACCGACCAACACCTGCCTTGTGTATGTGAATGGTCATGTGATGTGTTTTCAGGGGTGTTAGTCTGATCTAGTGACAAATAATTACATTTACTGATTATATTCACCAAATATTTGAAGGACCAATTATTAATCTGCCAGGGAAAGTGTGAAATATTAAAGTCATTAATCGTCATCTGTATTAAATGACAAATGAAGCTTGTGACTTCATTTGCACACTGACACTGAAACTATCTGATGACAAAAAAGGGATCGACCTCACCTCAGGCTGTGTCAGTCCTGTTTGCCAAACCACAACACAATTAATTGCAAATGACACACTAACACTTCTACCAATTCAAGAAAACAAGTACTGGTGACATCCCCAGTCTGGACTGAGGCTGCCTGAAGCACGTCCTTTAAGTCAAGGGTTGTTTATCTCCTGCGGTTGAATGAGCCTGTTTGAAGCAGTTGCTCAGTCTTTAACTTGTGTTTTCATACAGTAAATGATGAAGATGCTGTTGTGTTTCTCGTAGCAATGGAAAAGGAGACCCCAGCCAGCAGGGTTTAGGTGTGAGTCTCCTCAAGTCTCTCCTAGACAACATGCCTTACTTGACTGCAGCAGCAACGGGTGGTAAGTGACCGCAACAGTTCAGAGCAACATACAGCACAGTTTTCATCACCTGCCCCCCCCCCTCACCTCAACCCCCTGTGTCTGTCTTCAGGCTCTGTGTTCTGGTACTTTGTGCTGCTGAACTACGTAAAGGAGGAGGACCTGGCCGGCTGCAGCACGGCCTGCGCCTCTCTGCTCACCGCCATCTCTCGACAGCTGCAGGACCGCCTCACCCCACTGGAGGCGCTGCTGCAGACCCGGTAAACCTCCACATATGTATTTGTTCCCCATGTGATTCTGCTGCTGCTGCTCGACGTCCATGATGCTTTCTTCTCGTCCTCTTAGGATAATGATAAATAACTCTCACCTCTCCGCTGTCTTGTTTCCTGCAGGTACGGTCTGTACAGCTCTCCGTTTGACCCGGTGCTCTTTGACCTGGAGGTCAGTGGTTCGTCCTGTAAGAACGCCTTCAACAGCAGCATCGGAGTCCAGTCGGATGAGATCGACCTGTCTGACATTATTTCAGGTAGGAAGCCATCATTTAAGTAGCATAATTCATCTGGAGCACAACAGTAGCACCAGTCCTACAATCTGGGATGTCCCTGACTGACTGACTGACTGATGATGATAATTCCACCACTGGACAGCTGAGTATTGAGCTCTGGCTTCCTGGCTGCTTCAGAACTGCAGGCAAGAGGTGAAGCACTTCAATGGAATGAGGCTCAGGGGGAGAAGTAAAGATAAGACAGCAGAAAGAGAGAGGGAGAGTGAAGTAATCAATACCTGTTAAGGAAGCTAGCAGATATGAATAGCTTCTAAACGGTGGAAACACCACAACAGGAAATGAGATGATATTCATACGGCAGCACTGCAATAAACAACGTGTTTCGAAAGGAAAGGGTTCCTGTCCAGTGCAACACTAGAGGGTTTTTTAATGTGAAACAGTTACAGGAAATATGGAGCTACGACCTAATTTAAGGTTTGTTGTGCTTTATCCAAAGCATCTGGTGATTTAATCTCAGAGAACTACACAAAACAGCAGCTAAATCTGGTTCAGGTGCTCACATATTGATGGCTATTGTCACCGGACATGACGAGCATAGGTCTGTTTCTGCTAGTGTCACATCTCTGGCTGTAGCCTCATGTTCACCTGTGAATGTGGACAGTTGACCAATTGAGTATTTTTTTATGTGTGTAATTAGAGCCACACATGTTTTTCTAAAGGTTCAGATAAAACATTCACTGTTGGACTAAAGGATTCACTGGGACTGTAACTACTATGATACTTTCACTGTGACTTAACATGCTGTTAAGATTTTTTGTGTTGAAGGCCCTGGTGACCTCATCTTCTTGTGAATGTGAGAACAAAGTCAGCTGCCTGTTAATGACACCAGCATATTATTTCTTCAGCAAGAGACTGATTGTTGGAACATTCTGATTATTTATTTTAATTTCTTTGAAACAAAACAAAAGTCCAACCTTTAAAACTACAGTATGTATCAAATGATCCCAGATTTCTTCCCCGACATGATATTAATAGTTAACTGTCTAACAACCGCGATATTGCAGGGACCTGCCGTGAGAAAAAAAAGAAGAAAAAAGCGACACTGATTGAGTGTCAGGACTTCCTGTATCTGGCCCTTTCAAATTCAAAGCTCTCTATCCTTTCATGCACAGTTAAACAAGACAAGACACAACTCCAAATGTCTTTTTGTTGTTGTTTTTTTCTTCTGCAACCAATCAACTAATAGAATCTAGGTTGGCTAATGACTTCATGGTTGACTATTTTGGGGCAGCCTGTATTCTAACTTTACATGGTGTTTTGTTGTCTGACAGGAAATGGCAAGGTGAGCAGCTGTGCTGCAGCAGAGGGCAGCTTCACGGCGCTGACAGGACTCCTGGAGGTGGAGCCTTTGCACTTTACTTGTATCTCTACCAGCGATGGCACACGCGTGGAACGAGACGACGCCAGCATGTTCACTGGTAAATACCAGTCATCGCTCATTTACTCTTTTCAGATCAGGTTTCACTGTATATGAACCGGTCACCGTCTAAACCTCTGCTGTTAAACCACAGTGAGTACGTTCGGCGTGACCCCGACGGTGGGCGGCCTGTCGACGGGAGCGGTCGGCGAAGCTTCTACGGCGCTGAGCTCTGCGGCCCAGGTGGCGCTGCAGTCACTGTCCCACGCCATGGTGTCAGCAGAGCAGCAGCTGCAGGTGCTGCAGGAGAAACAGCAGCAGCTGCTGAAGCTGCAGCAGCAGGTGAGACGGGCTGTTGTATGATGCTTTTTTAACTTTACAAAGCCCAGAATGAGATCAGGTCACTGTCACAGGTCTCACATCAGTGCTACTGGTTCAGGTGTTTCTGTTATTGTCCTTTCCTGTTCAACCTACACTAATGGAACTTCACTTAGGAAAATAACAAGAATATAAAGATAAAATGTATGATGCATGAAAAAATCAGTAGAAGACTCTGACTTTGAATGTTGCCACAGCTGAAATAGATCATGTGGCTCGAGTCAAACTGAAACATTTAACGTTGCCTCCGACTACAGTCAAATCCAGGTGAATAGTGTTTGTCTTATGTTGCCACAGTAACCAGTCTAGAGCTTTTGTCTTGTGATTAAAAATTCTTCGCTGTGAACAGAAGGCCAAGCTGGAGGCCAAGCTGCATCAGACCACCTCCGCAGCCGCCGCCGCAGCAGCCGCCTCGGGCGTGGGACCCATCCACAACTCCGTGCCTTCCAACCCCTCCTCGGCCCCGGGTTTCTTCATCCACCCCTCGGACGTCATCCCCCCAACGCCCAAGACCACGCCCCTCTTCATGACCCCTCCTCTCACGCCGCCCAACGAGGCCGTGTCGGCGGCCTTCAGCGCAGAGCTGGCTCACCTGTTCCCGGGATCCATGATGGACCCGGGTCCTGTCAACCTGGCTGCACACAAGAACACACAGAAAGCCAAGCCGGTTAGTAACATGTAGAGAGACACAGGTATTGATTGTTGCGATATACAAAAAAGACTCATGTAGTAAAATCTGGAACTAAGAATTATTAGACTTTATTTCTTATGTTTATTTAGCAGAGATGGTGCATATGTAAACATTGCTGGAACTGTGCTAGATTTAGCCAAAAAGACTTTATTTCATCTGTATTCCCTGGACAGATTTTACAATGCCACCCTAAAAACAGACTATAAGAGGAACTGATTAAAATCATCATAAGCAGGAAGGAAAAGATAGATACTAATAAAATAAAAAAAGATAAAAACATCATCCAGGGAACCCTCATACCACATTATTAAGAATTATTAAAAACCATGCAACACTGAGATACAGACATGCAAACAATAAAACATGAGAATGAAAAAACAACATTGTTAAGCATTAAGTCATGCAAAGCAGAAGCAGAGACATAAAAGGCATTCACAGCATATAAAGTACATGGAACAGTCCGACACATTAACCAAGACCAACCAAGACATGCATGTAGGTCCATGGAAGCAGTCTGACTTCACTTCATTCAGTCAAAACTATTGACTGAATGACTACACAAACAAACACGTCGTAACATCGTATGTTATGTAACGTTTTCCACCGCTCCATGTATTGATTTTTTTGCCAGCTTCATTGTAAACAGATGCACATGGGCAAGAGGAGCGTAA
The DNA here is from genome assembly GCA_030347415.2 of Decapterus maruadsi. NCBI lineage: Eukaryota > Metazoa > Chordata > Actinopteri > Carangiformes > Carangidae > Decapterus > Decapterus maruadsi. Next base: position 25,640,175 of record CM064892.1, on the reverse strand, counting down.
CCAAAACAGCAGAAAAGTGAACGGACTTGCATAGGTCCCCTTTAACTAATTGGAAACAGTCAGAGGCTTCAGAGCCAGTGATATCATTAAAATGTAAAATATGGAAGTAAAGTAAAAGAAAAATCCCAAACAAAAGCATAAAATGCCAACCAGGAGTGATCACTACAGGGTGTTCCTCACAGTGTGGAAGGAAAAGGACATAAAGAATGGAGTGTTGTGCATATCAAGTGTCTTGAGATAGTATGGTAATTGTTGTGTTTCTGATCCAGAGCCCCATTGGCAGTGGTCTGGCTTTGGCCATCTCCCAGGCATCTCACTTCTTGCAGCCTCCTCCTCATCAGTCCATCATCATAGAGCGGATGCACTCAGGTATGTGGCGTCGCAGTGTTTCAGACTGGGAATGTGGACCGACTCAGACTTGTACGCGCTTAATCAGGCGGCTGGAACCACTTTGAGAGAAACCTAAGTGTCCGGCTGTTTTCCTCCTAGGAGCTCGGCGCTTTGTCACGTTGGACTTCGGTCGTCCAGTCCTGCTGACCGACGTTCTGATCCCGACCTGCGGAGACCTGGCTTCTCTGTCCATGGACATCTGGACGCTGGGCGAAGAAGTGGACGGCCGCCGTCTGGTCGTGGCGACCGACATCAGCACACACTCGCTCATTCTTCACGACCTGCTGCCGCCCCCTGTCTGCCGCTTCATGAAGGTCTGTCTCCAGGACGGTCAACCACATGCTGTTGTTGTTTCCAGCTTTACTTCATTTACCACAATAACATATTTCCTTCATTTACCTCCTAAAAACCATCAGATCACCGTGATCGGTCGCTACGGCAGCACCAACGCTCGGGCAAAGATCCCCCTGGGCTTCTACTATGGCCACACCTACATCCTGCCGTGGGAGAGCGAGCTGAAGCTGATGCATGATCCTCTGCGGGGAGAGAGTGAGGCTGCCAGTCAGCCAGACATAGATCAGCATTTGACCATGATGGTGGCGCTGCAGGAGGACATTCAGTGCAGGTAAGTTAGTCTGACTGACCCAGAATATGGTCACTGGCCCAGTTGTGTTTGCACACAACACATGGGAGGCATCAGTAATGTATGGCCTTCTAGTGGGCTGCAAAGGAATTGCAAGTCAGCCGACCAATCATTTTACAGAACAGTACAGTTTTAGTGGAGAGATGGGAATAAGAAAATAAATTCTAAATAATTTTTTTCATATTAAAAGATCACATCCACGGCAAAAACTAGAGATCCAGAACAGATCAGTGGTGATTCAGAAAGCAGTAAGAGGAAATGGAGTTAAGAAACACATGATGAGTTGACAAGTCATCTCTCCTTATCAAACAAAAACAATCAAGCTTCCTCTGCCTGAATTTTTGTAGTTGTTATTTGGCCTCTACATTCTTACAGGGTTGGTCGTTGGCTGCCAACATTTTTGAGATTTTTTCAGCAGAATATGAGTTGGAAAAAATGAGGAACGACTAAGTTACACACTTGTGCAGCCAGTTTTATTGTAATTTCTTTTAGAAACTTTACTGAAATGAGATGAAGTTACAGGGAATGCATGTGCGCAACAGTGTTGCTCACTGTGTTTTTAAAAGTGTGGGATAAGACAGAGATTCACTTTGGTGGCAGTGGATTAGTAGTCAGACATTATGCTACTAAAACAGAATGCTGATTTGACTTGTAGATCAATATAACTGCTGTCCTTCTGTCGACTGTGTTTTTGTTAAGTATTAAAAAAGCTGGAGAAGATTTAAAACTGATCTGGCACAGAATCAGGGTTTAGCACTGAAAATCTGCTTAGAGATGTATGTGAATAGATTAATCAAGTTTTTTTTATTATTGTGTAAAGACAAATAACCCAAGATACGTGTGGTGATAACAAGAATAAAAGACAAACACAACGAAAACATGAAAGACAATACAAAATAGCCAGTGCAACAAACATGGAACTTAAAGACAACAATACGCTGTGATGAATCACGGTCAGGCAGTGTTACAGTGCTACTAACAAGGGAAGCAATAGCAGTAACACCAGTAGTAACAAAGAAAAAAGAATAAAATAACAATAATGATAGGTAATATTGATAGACATAGCGAGTAATAGAGTGTGATGAGAGGTTATATAATAATAAGTAGTAAGCCCTTTAAGTGAGCAGTGTCAGCAGGTGTGTGATTATGAATTTCACCTCTGTCACATATTCACGTCATCTGTTGTGTGATGTTGAATGGTTACATTACAGAACAGGATCTGTTGTCTCCGTGGAAACCAGAGGATCTAGACTGTGTTTTTTAAATTTTCCCTCTCCTTTTCTTCTTCCAGGTATAATCTGGCGTGCCATCGACTGGAGACGCTTCTCCAGAACATCGACCTGCCGCCTCTCAACAGCGCCAACAACGCCCAGTATTTCCTACGAAAACCTGACAAGGTGGTGGAGGAGGACCAGCGCGTGTTCTCGGCCTACCAGGACTGCATCCAGCTGCAGCTGCAGCTCAACCTGGCTCATCACGCCGTCCAGAGGCTCCGCGTGTCCCTGGGCGCCGGCCGCAAGTCGCTCCCCACGTCTGGGGCTGTGGAGTCCCAGGAGCTGGTTCACAACTCCTCCACGGAGCAGCTGAGGACCATCATCCGCTACCTGCTGGACACACTGCTCAGCCTGTTGCACTCCAACAACGGTGAGCAGGAAACAGGACGCACATCAACAGATAGACGGTGTTACATAATCCAGATGACATGGTTACAGTCGGTTTGGATGATTTGAAACAGTTGTTGACGGATGCATCCTAAATAACACAGCTCATACTTAATCCCGTGGTGTGTCTGCATGTTCTCAGGCCACTCTGTACCCTCGGTGCTCCAGAGCACCTTCCACGCCCAGGCCTGCGAGGAGCTCTTCAAACACCTCTGCATCAGCGGGACGCCCAAGATCCGTCTTCACGCCGGCCTGCTGCTGGTGCAGCTGTGTGGAGGAGAGCGCTGGTGGGGCCAGTTCCTCTCTAACGTCCTGCAGGAGCTCTACAACTCTGAGCAACTGCTCATCTTCCCCCAGGACAGGTACGAGCCCCGGACTCCATGTAGTCACAACACACTAACAACATATATACAGACAGATCTGATACATTATCATGAGGTAATGAGTCACTTGAGTGTCTCCATTAGGAGGCGTTCACTGTCTGCACTGTTGCCAATAGAGATGCTACAGACTGATTCCACTGTGGGGGAGAGAGACGCTGCTGGCACGCCCGGTGGAAATGCCCTCATTAATTAGAGTGGCGGCGATCAGCTGCGGTGAATGCGGCGCAAATTGGTTAACATAAAATCACTGCATGGCATCATCTGTCAGCAACATGAACAGGCAATAAAATACATAGAGCCTATTAATGTAGCTTCAAGTAACAGGTAATGAAAAAGCTGAGGTGCCATAGAAAGAAATATAAATAATAAGCCCTTAGGTGCCAAAGTCTGTAGGTAAAGATCCAAAAAGCTTCACGTCAGCACTTAATTCTGTTTCACTTTGTCTTCATAAGAAACTCTGTTACCATCAGTAACCGCAGTCAACCACAGCAGAACTAAGGATTGCATCAAAGCAAGGGCAGTGTGTCCTACTACTTTAATTAGATATGAGAACTTCATGGTGATAAAAAGTAAAAACATAATATATTTTCCCAGATGACAGCCTGTCTTCATCCTTAGTGCCAAAAAACTCAACAACGTATGTCTGTGATTGACAAGGGCAAACCTATCACTCAACTGAGATGATTTTATGTCTGCTTCACTGACTCCACTGACGCCTCTCCATGCAGCTTCAGAGACTCAGTCCTGCAGGAGCCGTGTGGATAGGACGTTCCCATACAAACAGCTGACACACAGGTGGATCTCATGTTCACTAACTGCAGTATTTCCTCCTCTCTCCGACCCAGGGTGTTCATGCTCCTGTCCTGCATTGGCCAAAGATCCCTGAGTAACAGCGGTGTGTTGGAGGGGCTCCTCAACCTGCTGGACAGCCTGCTCTCTCCCCTGCAGCAGCCACAAGCTGCAGCCCAGCGCAGGACTGAAGGTAAAGAAACCACCACCAGAGGAGATACAACAGTTGCACAATGTGCACGTGTCAGGTTATTTATTGTGTCAATGTGTGTTTCCAGGTGTTCTGGATATCCCCATGATCAGCTGGGTGGTGATGCTGGTTTCTAGACTGTTGGACTACGTGGCCAGTATAGAAGACGAAGCCTCAGGCTCAAAGAAGCACCTTGGTGGAAAAGAGAGGGAGAGATCATTCACAGGTAAACCACCTACAATTTAAAGGAATAGCTCAACATTTTGGCAAATTGGCCCATTGTCATAATCCCTAAAGTCATACCAGTAGGTTCATTACTTTTATTCAGTGCCAGTAGGTTCAAATATGACCTGATCTATGAGATAACAGAACTCAATGTAAATGGACTGAAAAACTGGAGACATCATGGTACTGCCAGATGTAAATGTATCCACATTCAACATCAGGTCAACATTTAGATATCAAGAAATCTTCACGGATTGTCCCTTTTACTCTTTATTTTCTTTTTTGATTTCCCCACGCAAATATGTGATCGGATCTCAATGTGGACACTGGAGACACATGGTACTGCCAGATGTAACTGCTTCACTCAATAGGCTCTTTGAAAATCTGTTGTAAGACTCACATACACTAGAGCTCAGTCTGGCACAACTCCAGGATCCGTCTATGTATCATCCAGCGTCTCTGTGTGATCTGACTCAAATGTAGCCCACAGCAGTGAAGTGATCAGTGTTGTGCTGTTGCTGCTGCTCCTTCAGGTATTCAGTGGAGCTTCATCAATAACAGCCTCCAGTCCCAGAACTCCAGCAGGTCGGCTAAAAGCAGCAGCAGTCTGGACAGACTCTACTCCCGCAAGATCCGCAAGCAGCTCGTCCACCACAAGCAGGTAAACGTGTCTCATTCCAGCACACACACAGATGACATGAATAATAACAACCAAGGTCCAGGGAGAATGTAGCATCAAGTGTGATATTAGTGTTACAGAAATATATTTGTCTTGTCTTTGTTTGAATCTACATTGCTGCTGCAGTGCCTGCATTTATCGTGCCCTTTTTATTGTAGCAGTTGAATCTATTGAAAGCAAAACAGAAAGCTTTGGTGGAGCAGATCGAGAAGGAGAAGATCCAGAGCAACAAAGGCTCCTCCTACAAACTGCTGGTCGAACAGGCCAAGCTCAAGCAAGCCACATCCAAGGTGAGCAGCTCATCACAGTCTTCACGGCACTGACGTGTTCACAGCTCACAAGTCGTTCCTCAGGGCTGGTCCAGTGTCTGTTTGACAGTGTTTGCCATCAAACTTTTTTTTTTAAGTTCTTCAGTTTCTTTGCAAATCACAAAACACAGAGACAAGATGATGGTTGACTTTGTCCTGATCAAATTTTACCCACCCTCTTTTTCCCTGTTAGTGGACTCCTGATGACGATATTATAATCAAATCTAAATTTCAGGGATGTGATTTTTCCGGATTTTTCCGGAAATCCGGATTTTTAGACATGAAAATGCGACCCTCGTAAATCATGCAAATCCGCTTTTTTTGAGAGAGAGGAGGGGTGGGGGGTCGGACCCTCGGACCGCCGGACGGCCATTATCCACCATTTAACCCACACAGCCATAGGTTTTGATGTTGACCATAGAGCGGTAACAAACAAACTAGCTGTAGTCGTGGTGCAGGCCACGTTAGTGTGCTCAAGCATTAATTCTCTGTCCGAACCCGGTAAAAAAAAAAAAAATCCCGGCCTCGCCGAGTGAGCAGAACCCGGCTCGAACCAGTCGTCCGGGCGGGTTGGACGTCCATGCGGCCTTAGTAGAAGCCCAATAGAACGGGAGAGAGATCCGAGGGACAGAGAGAGACGGCACAGCAACAGGTGTGTGCGTGCAGTCGCGTGTGCTACCTGCTGTAAAGGGGGCTCTCCAGCCACAGCTCCCCACTAGACCAGGTCTGAGTTCAGTTTAAGTTAACAACAAAGTTTAAGTTTTAACACTCCAGCCATTCTTGCCATTAGCCTACAAGTCAGCTATTATTATATATATATATATTATTGTATTATTGTTTACTTATTTACTTTCTACAAAAAATATTAGACATGTACCACACATCTGGCTGGAAGGTCTCAATGGTTCAAGAACTTTTATTTCCCATATTAAAATAGAGCTACGTTTGTTTTCCTTTTAAATAAGTTCAATAGCCTATCAAGTGGTAATTCCACCTGCCACAACTGGCTCTCTGTCTCTCTGGTCTCTCTTGCTCTCAGACACATTTTGAATGATCAAAATGATGAAAATTATGTCACTGTTTCTCCTTAAATTAATTGTTTTCTGTTTGATACTTTTAATAATGGTAATGGCTGTACTGTGGCGAGCTATGGGTCCGTATAATTTCCTGCTTTTTTGTCCTTGGCGAATCACATCCCTGAAATTTAAATAGCACCTTTAAAAAAAACGAATCCCAAACATAAAATACAGAATATTTAAAAGAAATTCATCCATCGATTCAGAAAAATCTTGTTTGAAAAATCTGTAGATCTGTTAGAGAAAGATTATTGTGTATTTGTTTCTGTTGACCCACCCACCCACCACCCTTTCTTTTCCAGCACTTTAAAGACCTGATCCGTCTGCGGCGGACGGCCGAATGGCCCCGCTCCACACTGGACACCGAGTCCCCAACAGCCAAAGAAGCCCCAGAAGTAGAACCCCTGCCCTTCACGCTGGCCCACGAGCGCTGCATCTCTGTGGTGCAGAAGCTGGCCCTCTTCCTCCTCTCCATGGACTTCACCTGCCACGCTGACCTGCTGCTCTTTGTCTGCAAGGTATCTGACGCATCCACATGCAGGAGTGTGTCCTCGCCGCAGACACTCGTGTACTGACGCTTCTGCTCCCACCTGCCAGGTCCTCGCTAGGATAGCCAATGCCACGAGACCCACAATCCACCTGTGCGAGGTGGTGTCGGAGCACCAGCTGGAGCGCCTGCTGCTCCTGCTTGTCGGGACGGATTTCAACCGAGGGGACATCTCCTGGGGAGGCGCGTGGGCACAGTATTCCCTCACGTGTATGCTACAGGACATCCTGGCAGGTATGGTTTGTAATCTGGTGGTTCAGTGTTACGTAATTCTGTTTCAGTTCAACTTGATGTTGATAAATTAGATTTGAGTCGATTCAACTTTATTGTCATAGGATGTGTCGTATAGCTCCACTGGGTTGAGCAGGTGCCTCGTATACAGAGGCTATAGTCCGCTTTGCATCCAGAGTCTGCCTATTTCCTGTCTACGGCATAAAAGCTCTAAATAATGCTTTTGAAAAAATGCACATGTCACAGGCAAAAGGCAACGAAATGCAGATTGCATCTAATCAGAAGTGCATAATTAGAGTGGATACGACAACATGATATAAATATGCAGAAGTGCAGGGTATGGAATGATGTAAATATTTACACTAAACAGTTTGCACAATACAGAAGTGCAATAAATTATGTGGTCACCAGAAGATTCATCTACAGCTATTTTGGTGACAACAAAGAATTTTTCAAAATAAAAGAGCAGTAAGTTTCCAGTGGTTGGTTGAACAGAAAGTGATTAAGTGAGCTTTGCACTATATGTTGTGTTGTATAGTACAATACTGATCAATTACTATTATTCCTTTAAAATCAACATAGCTGTTATTAATGAGGATCTTTAAACAGTGCTGCTGCTACAGTGCTGCCTATAGATAGATAGATAGATAGATAGATAGATAGATAGATAGATAGATAGATAGATAGATAGATAGATAGATGTATTAGACTGTTTGTCAAACACAGGCTTCAGTGTCACTGTCATCGTCTCAGGTGAACTGCTGTCTCCGGGCTCGCTGGACGCCATGGAGGACGTGGCGGTGGGTGAGGAGGCTGGGGCGTCGTCCTCCTCAGCGGGGGCTGATTCAGACGACTCCCTGCCCCAGCCGGCACCCATCCCCCTGGTAGAGAGCATTGATGAGGCCCTGGTACCTGATATAATCGCAGGTACAACCGCGACCTCCTCAGTATTCCAAAGTGCGTGGGTAGCCCCGTCCGTCCTACACACAGCAAAACACACACACACACACACATGTTGATATGAACTCACATTGTCTGTCATCAATTCAACTGTTGATGTTCTTTTTCCATGTTGTGTCTTTCAGAGTAAATTAGAGGTAATAGTGTCATAGTGTCTTTTGCAGTGGCATAGTTGATAATAGAGTTATTAACACTCCACTGGAGAAACCTGATGCTTGTTCAGCTTGGTCACACTGACTTTAGTAGCTACTGTGTCACGTGTCTGGACTGTCCCTCCAGAATAAGAGCGTATAAGCTAATATGTTGATCGGCGTTAAAATTGCCCAGTGAAGTGCTTAGAATGTTTCTTGCTTGTATATGGATCTAGTGTGCTTGCTTGGCAATATTAAAGCTGTTTTCATTATCCAAAGGTGCTCCACCTCTGTCATCTTTGGAAAAAGATAAAGACATAGACTTTGACTTGCTACAAGACCTGATGGATGTTGATATTGATCCTTTAGATATTGATTTGGAAAAAGATCCACTCGCTGCCAAAGTGTTTAAGGTATGTTGATCATCTTCTATTCTTCTTTTCTGTTTGTCTTTGTCTTTTATGAAATGTATAAAAACTGAATATCATTCACTGGGATAATAGAGAATTTAAGGAAAAAGTTGAATTTTATTTTTAAAAGTCTGTTGTTTAATAGTCATATATTCAATAGTTTTGACTTGATAAAAAGTGTTTTCATTATTTATATTAATATATTATATTCAAATGTAAACCAACAGCTCAGAGTCACATTTTGAATCGAATTAAACCGAACCTGAGTTACCCCTCTAGGAGGAGTGAGATGATGTCTCTGCTGTCTCACACTTTTTTTTTTTGAAGTGATATAAACTTGGCGTTCACAGTAGAATGACTGTAATCCTCTGTTTCCCACCCCCTCCCTCTCCTGTCTGTTCTCAGCCCATAAGCAGCACCTGGTATGACTACTGGGGTGCTGATTATGGAACATACGGGTACAACCCGTACATCGGAGGGGTTGGTATCCCCGTGTCCAAACCTCCAGTTGCAGCAGAGAAGCCAGGATCACAGAGTCTGTCAGTGTCTGTGTCACAAGGTGAGTGGAGGCTGAGATTTAAACACACACGCATCATGTCCTCCTCTCCTGTGAACGTTCTCACGTCCTTCTGTCTGACCTCTGTGTTGTACAGCTCTGGACGCACGCCTAGAAGTGGGCCTGGAGCAGCAGGCTGAGCTAATGCTCAAAATGATGGCAACTCTCCAAGCTGACTCCATCCTACAAGCCCTCACCTCCAGCTCCACCACAGGTAACCAAATCACACCGTGGCTGCTCGTCTGTTCTGCAATCTGTAGACATAATGTTCTCTTTAGATCTAATAATGTGAGCCTGACATTGTGGAGCAGTGCCACATCTTTTTCCTCAAGTTAAATGTTAAAAAACACCACAACCAGCTCACCCAACTATTATCAAGGGTACAGGGATAGAGATGGTTGATTCATACAAATACTTGTGAACAATAATTGATAAGAGCTTGACACATGACCTCAATACCTCAACAATCTGCAGAAAGGGCCTGCAGAAATTAGACTTGATAAGACCGTAATGGTTTTGTTCTATTGATCTTTTATTGAGTCAGTTTGAACTTTTTGCTTAATCTCATTTTATGGAAACCTGTCGGTTAAAAACAAAAAGCGTCTGTGAAAGAAGCCAGTGAGATGACTGGCATGCAGCAGCTCTGTCTCTCTGAGATCTTTGACAGACGAGTCTTACAGAAGGCTCCGTTCTATCTAGCTCTGATCACCCATTGTTGGAGGAATTCATTTCTCTGCTGTCTGGATAGAGATGTAAGCTACGGACAAATAGGTATAAAGTTTCCTTTGTCCCATGTGCAATGAATTTGCACAATCCTTAAATGAACTGCTCTTGTGGTGTCGTTTATACACTTTTGATTATTATTATCAACTTTTATTTATTTAAAGTAAAAGCCCCTTGAGGTGGATCACCTCGTTTTCAAGGGGGATCCTTAGCATCTCACAATCATCATTGATGTACACAATCAACATTGACATACACATTGATATATACAGTGACAAGAGCAGAACAGGGGAAAGACAGGGACAGAAGGATATTCACAGGTGAAGAGACAGAGACAAAAAAACACAAGGCAATGCAAACAACAACAAAGCACACGGAGAGGGGAACATACAATTTTACTTCTGTTTTTACCTAATCAATTAATAACGTTTTTCTGTTTGCCTATTAATAATGTTGTGTTAGTTGTGCTGTTACTGCAAATGAAATGTCCCCTGTAGGGACAATAAACCTCTGAACTGAACCCGTTTCCCCTCTGACTTTCAGTGAGCCAGGCCTCCAATGGGACTGATGACTCCCTGCTGAGAGCCCTCCATGGAGGAGGATCTCCCCCAGGCAGCAGCCTCATCATCCAGCCCTCGTCCATCCCCATGCTGAGCGCCTGCTTCAACAAGCTCTTCTCCATGCTGCAGGTCCACCACGTACAGGTCTGGCCCCACTTGAAAATATAACCCACATCGGTACAAATGTTAAACATGTCTGGAGGAAGCAACTTTATCCCTGAATCTATGTGGATTCATCCCATTTCTCATCTTCACAATCAGTACAAGTCTCATGTGGACCTACAGTGGGCAGCAGTTCTCTAGTGGACTGGATTGAGGTCTACACTCTGCAACATCAGCACTGTTGTTTTACAGCTGTTGGTTTGCTTTGTCTGTCAACGATGTCCTAGCTGTAGTGTAGTGTAATTCATCAGAGCTGTAATTAGTAGAGTCACCCCGAAGTCGACACACAGGATGGATGGGATAATCCTCTTGTTGTTATCTTATGCCAACTGAAGAATTAAATGTGTTTATTTGGGTGTTTTAGCTCTTTTCTCTGAAGTTGAAGAAGACACATATCATGAATGAGGAAAAAACCACATGATTCCACTACTAGTCGACTAAAGCTGCTGATAACACATACAAACACCAGAATCTTCTTAAATGAATTTAACCCATTCCTTTAAACTTTTTCCATCACATTAAACAAACTCGGTCCAACCCAAAAACAGAAAACCTTGTCCATAAATGTTAAAACTGTCTTGTTCTGGATTTTCGATAGTGTTTTTGTTCACTGTTGTGTGTGTGTGTGTCCCTCGTCTCAGCTGGAGTCCCTGCTGCAGCTGTGGTTGACGCTCAGTCTCAACACCTGCTCCAGCTCCAACGAAGAGAGCGGCTCAGACATCTTTCTGTTCAACGCCAGCCGAGTGCCCACCATCCCACTCAACCAAGGTCTGGACTACACACACGCACACACTCCTTCTGAACCTGTGCTGTGGAGCTGTAAACTCTGAATTTGATTCACATTGAACTGTGTGTGTGTGTGTTTAGCGTCCATCAGCAGCTTCCTGTCTGTGCTGGCCTGGTATCCCAACACGTCCCTGAGGACCTGGTGTCTGGTGCTGCACTCTCTCACTCTGATGACCAACATGTCTGCCTGCGGTCAGTACACACTTGTTGCAGTATGACCTATCAATCAAGTCCTCTGAGATACTTTATCACCGTCTTTTGTGATGTTCGGAATGTTTTTCATTCTTCACTCCCTCCTTTGGAAATTAAAAGCATTCTTTTTTTATTTATTTTTTATTCATATTATTTTAGTATGGAAATAATATAACATAAAATAACATACCAAACCAAAACATGGGGAGGATTTGAACTAAACATGCATATTCTGGGGCGCCATGTAGCTCAGTGGGTTGAGCAGGTGCCCTGTATGCAGAGGCTACAGTCCTCGCTGCAGTCGGCCCTGGTTCGAATCTCGAATCTGGTGGCCCTTTGCTGCATGTTGTTCCCCCTTTCTCTGCCTCCCCATGTCCTGTTTCTCAATTCTTCTCCCCCCCCCCTGCAAAAAAAGGCTTTTGTACACATTTTACAAGTTTTTAATCAATCCATGCCAAAATAAGGGATTTTTATTATAGATATTCTACAGATATTGGAAATAGAGAAGATCATTTTCAGCTGGACCTTACAAAATCAGGTCTTATTTTTCTTCAAAAATATCAGCTTGGTTTTTTAGTTTGAATGGGTAACACTTTATAATAACTACATACTATTAGGCTTTAGCTAAGCATTAAATACTGGATTCTTAATTTATAACTCATGAATACTCATTAGGATGTTGTTTATAAACATAGTTAAAATGTTTTACTTGTAGGGTTAGGGTTAAGCACTAACTGTAATTAATGCTTAACTAATGCCTAATAGTGTGTTTTTATTATAAGTGTTATAAAGTCTCCACTGATTCCCACTGTATTACAAAACAATAATAATTCCTTGTCAGGTATATTTTTCCTCTTATATTCATTAATTTGTCTGAACCTGGTGAACTTCCAGCCTCCAGCAGTGGGATGAGTTCTCAGGAAAGCACGGCTCAGCAGATGGTGTCTGACCCCACTCTGGTCCACGTCCTGGTGCGCTTCCTGTCCGGCAGCAGCACCAACGGGACCAGCCAGCACACCTCCCAGGTGGGACCCACCGCCACCCAGGCCATGCACGAATTCCTGAGCCGCCTGCAGGTCCACCTGTCCTCCACCTGTCCCCAGATGTTCAGCGAGTTCCTGCTGAAACTCATGCACATCCTGTCCACCGAGAGGTAGTCTACCGCTTCCGCACCATTAGTGAGCAGCAGTGGCCTTGGGGAGCTAACGCTTGTTCTTGAACTTCCAGGGGTCCGTTCCAGTCGGGTCAGGGTCCGCTGGATGCTCAGGTGAAGCTTCTGGAGTTCACTCTGGAGCAAAACTTCGAGGTGGTGTCAGTGGCCACCATCTCGGCCGTCATCGAGTCCATCACCTTCCTGGTCCACCACTACATCACCTGCTCTGATAAGGTGGTGTCCCGCAGCGGCTCCGACAGCTCCGTGGGCGCCCGCGCTTGTTTCGGCGGCCTGTTCGCCAACATCATTCGCCCGGGAGACGCGAAGGCCGTGTGCGGAGAGACCACGCGTGACCAGCTGATGTTCGACCTCCTCAAGCTGGTCAACGTCCTGGTGCAGCTGCCTCTGTCCGGAGACAGAGAGTTCAGCGGGCGGCTGCCGCCGGCCTGCAGCGGGGCGGCCGACAGCAGCGTGTCCGACGAGGAGAAGGTCTGCGGCAGCAAAGAAAGCGTGAGCGGAGGGTCTGCGTCCAGCCAGGGTCCTCCTGCCGGGGTGGCCGACCTGGTGCTGGCCAATCAGCAGATAATGAGCCAGATCCTGTCGGCACTGGGCCAGTGCAACAGCAGTGCCATGGCCATGATCATAGGTAAGATGGACCAACCAGCTCATTGTGTTAGTGTCATGGTGACGATAACTAGCGCTACTGATTCATTGGACTGATGCACTGAGACATTTCAGTTTTCTAATTCAAGATCTTTTTTTTGAAGTTTTCTCAATATAACAAATGTGCAGTGCTGAATATCCATCCCAATTTAAATTTTTTATTTTTTTGTATCTGTGTTCGACCCTCTCAAGGGGGCTATCCTAAATAAATTGAATTGAGTTGGATATATATCAATCACAGCATGCACCAATAAGATGTACAAGAATGCAAAAAGAAAAGAAAAAAACAATAATCGAAAATAATCTGAGGTATTTAAGTTTTAAAACCAATTTTGCTTGGTTATGAAAGAGATTTACACAGAACTAATGCTGCAAACTGGAACTATCTACCCTGTGTTTACAATAAATTGACCCAAAAGCAGTTATATTAATGCATTTATTTTCTCAATATAACTCTTCAAATTTTGTGAATCAATGACAGATCTTTCAAATGAAGATCAATTGGAATTGGAAAATTTATTTTATAAACACAGCCCTAATGATAACAGTGATAATGATGATAATAAGAATTGCTTTACTTAAAAAAAAGTAAAGGTAAAACCGTGCAGGTCTTATATATTATCTATCTAATATATTCATTTCTCAACAGCATATTTTAATGGCAGTTAATAAATAATTGATTAATTATTGACATACCCAGTCATAATGTATCAGTGTGTGTAATGTATCACTGCAGAATCTTAGAGCTTCCACATGTTGATTTCTACAGAGGGTCGGTTGTTGTCTTTCCTCTTTTGACACACTTCTGCTCTACAAGACATATTACACAAATGTTGATAGATTGCTGGTGTTGGGATGAGTTGATGAATAATTAAATTAGATTAGTGGGTGAGAGCTATAATCACCATGTGAATGGGTGTGACTGCTGCCAGCTGACCCCCCCCTCTCCCCCTCTGTCCCACAGGAGCCAGCGGTCTCCACCTGACCAAACACGAGAACTTCCACGGGGGCCTGGATGCCATCTCAGTGGGCGACGGCCTCTTCACCATCCTCACCACCCTGAGCAAGAGGGCCACGTCGGTGCAGGTCATGTTACAGCCCATCCTCACCTACATGGCCTGTGGCTACATGGGTCGACAGGTGAGAATCAGGCCGTACTGGTCGGCCTTTCATCATCTGCTTTTTAACTTCCTCCTTACATAAGTGCAACAAATAGGAAGAAACACAGTGAGTGCTTTTTTAATTCTACATTTTGTAGGGTTCTCTCTCCACGTGTCAGCTGTCGGAGCCCCTTCTGTGGTTCATCCTGCGTGTGCTGGACACCAGTGAAGCTCTCAAGGCCTTCCATGATATGGGTAGGTTCTTCACCACTGCCTCAGAAAAACACAGGGGCATTTTATTAGCACCATGTAGTGGCTGGGCTGATGAATGAGACGGTGTGGGAGTGGGAATTCAGGGCTCCAGACTAACTTTTTTCACCAGGAGCACAGTGGATCCTAACTTAAAATTTTAGGAATGTAAGCAGAAAATGTATAAATCGACTTGCAAAGCAAATATTCACATTTTCTTTTTATCCATTAGTGACCTGCCACCTGTAATGACAGTGTCCAGATGCTTTGAGTCTCTCCCCTTCTACATTTCATCAGTGTTAAAAGAAAAAAACATCAAAAATTTACTTGCACACACTCAAATTTTAGAGGCAAAATACCCGCAGTCTAAAGCCCTGGAATTCCAAGATTATCCCGGATAGTGTCGTGCTTGCATAATGCACAAGTAAATTTTACTGCTCATAACCCAGCAGCATAGCTACGAAATTAATAGAGGAAAACATTGTATAGACTTTATTATCCTTCTAAGTTTATCAGAGGTTGGACAACTGACCTCAATCAAAACACCAAAATACTTACTATACTTTTAAGAATGATTGAAATTATTACCATCTCATAAATGGCTATGATGGTTTTGAAATTCAACAGACACACTTTTGTTATTATTGCAGTACAGCTGGTGGTGAGGTCTGGTGGTCTGGGTGGCTTCAGTGTAAATCTTGTCGGTCACAGAAGAGAATTTGCGCTCAAATTTAAAGGGAGATTTAAACAAGTAGAGAAACTGCCATGAACATGTCAAGTCAGCACACACAACACATGTTGCATGTTTTTTTGTGTGGTGTTTTTCTGACCCTTCACCAGAGACAGTCAGAGCTGGAGGCTTGCTGTTGTTGTTTGTCCTCATGTCCATTTAGTCAGTGTCTCATTGACATGAAATCTCTTCAAATTTTGTAAATCTCTTACAAATGTATCACAATTAGCAGAAAGTGATCACCTCACCTCCTGCATGTACAGTAACTACTTCCCCATCATTTCTATGTAAGGACCAACTCAGCTCAGTTGAACTGGCTGAGTACAGGAGCACATGAGTTGTACCTAACGACCTTGTCTCCAACCAGGTGGCGTACAGTTGATCTGCAACAACATGGTGACCAGCACCAGGGCCATTGTGAACACAGCACGCAGCATGGTGTCCACCATCATGAAGTTCCTGGACTCGGGCCCTGGGAAGGCAGCAGATGGAAACCTGAAAGCCAGAGTGATGACCTCTGAGCCGGACAACGCAGAGGGACTCCACAACTTCGCCCCTTTAGGTGCTTTAACTCACTTTACCGTAGTCTGTTCAAAGATAACCAACACCCACCAGCTCTGCTCTCATTCTAAATGAACTGCTTGTCCTTCACAGGAACCATCACATCCAGCAGCCCCACGGCCCAGCCAGCAGAGGTCCTCCTCCAGGCCACACCCCCCCACCGCAGGGCGCGCTCCGCAGCCTGGTCCTACATCTTCCTGCCAGAGGAAGCCTGGTGTGACCTCACCATCCACCTTCCTGCTGCCGTGCTGCTCAAGGAGCTGCACATCCAGCCACACCTGGCCTCTCTAGCCAGTGAGTAGTAGTGTTTCCATAACAGTCGCTCAAAAATTTCACAACGTCCACATTTTCCTGTCTGTTTTCATGTCTCCGTGTCAGTGAGTCAGGTTTGTCCATCTGTCCCCTTCTTGACACATCATTTCAATAACATTATTTGAGTTAGGGATGTCACCATTATAGATTTTCGTGGTACAATTATTGTCCGAAAAATTATCACAATTATTATACATTAAATAATTTTACAATACTATGAATGTGTAAAATCAAATAGTCAAAACATAATTACATTACTAATTATATAAAGAAAATATTTTCTATCTATTAATATAGCACTATATTATATAGCACTATATATTATATATCAATATTATTAATCTTTCAGGGGAAATATTTGAGGTATTCAAGTCATTAATTGACATCAAATGTTTAATTTTAGTTTTTTTTTGTCTTCTCAAATCTCATCCTTCTTCTTTTTCACCATCTCCTCCTCTGTAAACCCAGCCTGCCCGTCCTCAGTCTCCGTGGAGATCAGTGCTGACGGGGTCAACATGTTGCCCCTCTCCACGCCCGTCATCACCAGCGGCCTGACGTACATAAAGATCCAGCTCTTGAAGGCGGAGGTGGCCTCGGCCGTTTGCCTGAGGCTGCACCGGCCTCGTGATGCCAGCACCCTGGGTCTGTCTCAGATTAAACTCTTGGGCCTGACGGCGTTCGGGAACACCTCCTCTGCAACGGTCAACAACCCCTTCCTGCCCTCTGAGGACCAGGTCTCCAAAACCAGGTACCAGAGATTGGCGCCTGCTTCAGACTGTGTACATGTGTTGTTCTGCTCTGACCCTGTCCCTCTTGTTGCAGCATCGGGTGGCTCCGCCTCCTCCACCACTGCCTGACGCACGTCAGCGACCTGGAGGCCATGATGGCCAGCGCCGCGGCACCCACCGCCAACCTTCTGCAGACCTGCGCCGCGCTGCTCATGTCGCCTTACTGCGGGATGCACTCCCCCAACATCGAGGCCGTGCTGGTCAAGATCGGCCTGCAGTCGACCCGCATCGGACTCAAGCTCATCGACATTCTGCTGAGGAACTGCGCCGCCTCTGGGACCGACCCGGCCAGTGAGTCACCACAAGCTGCACCGCTGCTGCTGCATGCTAACAGCAGATTTGCATAATATGTAACAGTATCAGCAACCATGGGCCAAAGTTACATTTCAGCTAATTGAAATGCAAAGTATAAGAGTGCTTTGTTCAGATGCACAGGGTTGTTGAACATACAAAAATCAGGAATCTGCCTTAAAATATTTCAGCTCTGAGAAAACACACTTTTTTCTATAATCAGTACCACAATTTGCAGATGTTTTTTAGGAATCAAATTAGGACAAATGTCCAGGACATGGTGATAAAACCATAATGTCTTTATGAAAAGGTGATAACACAGTTAACCTAGTTAACCTAGATGAAATGAGCATCAAGGGAAGCTGAAAACAGGCAAAACCTGACACCAACACCTTTTTACTTCATCATGGTAATCGAGGGTATGCGTTTACGTCACGTTCCACTGGGCCACGCCCCTTTTGTTATGACTGAGTGGCAAAACAAACCTCCCTCAATGTGGTGAAGGATGAAATAGGTAAAACATGTTGTATCAAAATAAATTGAGGTCAGAAGGACTCAACAATGATCCGTACCAGCTCCCGAAAACCATCTGGTCCACAGACATTGACAGTAGCATGACATCATGTGCATACCCTCTGTAGCTACACTCAGATTCTTTTTCCTGTTTACAATCAGCCTTAGACCTAAACAGTCAGACAGACTTTAATGAATGTTATTCAGTAAACCTGAATGCGGGTCTTAAAGTATCCGGTATCTGTTCAGGAAGTTGTATTGTGATTAACTTCAGATCCTCCCCCAGTCCCCCAGCCTTCTTTTGTTGTCCAGGTAGCAGATGAGTTGTTGTCCTCACTTTAGTCTCCGTCTCTCTGTGTAGACCTGAACAGTCCTCTGCTGTTTGGCCGACTGAACGGCCTCTCCTCAGACTCCACCATCGACATCCTGTACCAGCTGGGAACCACACAGGACTCAGGGACCAAAGACAGGTAGGCTAACTTCCTGTTGGCACCTCGGTAACAAAAACCAGCCAATGAGAATCAGTGTTATTACCGACACTCCTCTGACAATGCTCTGAATTGAACCCTTCAGGATCCAGGCACTCCTCCAGTGGGTACACGACTCTTCACGGGTAGCAGCCCACAAGATGAGCGGGCCAATGGGATACGCCGGGGCCGGCACCTCCTCGGCGTCACTGAGGGAGTACGGCCTCCTCATGCCCTCCCCCTCCCACCTGCACTGTGTGGCAGCCATTCTGTGGCACAGCTACGAGCTGCCCGTGGACTACGACCTCCCCGCACTGCTCAACAGAGAGCTCTTTGAGTACGGTTCTTTCTCTTATCACCACATCATACATATAAGGATTAATTAAGTTACAATTCAGTCCATACATATCAGTAATAAATGATCTCCTCTTTCAAACACACACAATGTTAATATGACAGCATGACATGTTGAATGAAAGCAGCAATCTTATTCCAAACCATTGTGTTGCGATTTCGCTTTAGTTTGAATCAAGTTTGAATTTGCAACATTTTTATGACAAAAAAGTGTCCAAATGTAGCTGCTACCATGATTATTTCAGATTCAGGCTAGACATCTGAATATCTAAACAATAGCAGAAGGTGTGAAGGTGCTCCAGCTGTCATGTCTGCATGTCAAATGCGCAATGACATGCAGCTTACGGCACACTGGGGGATTTGAACCGAGGCCGGCTGCAGCAAGGACTCTACTAGCTACAGTATATGACGCCCCAGGAATGGGCTTGTCTTTTAATTTTATTATCAATAAATTCAGGTTAAGAAACTTTAAAGTGAATATTATTTGTTGAATACTAGTTAAACTAGTAACTTTCTTCATGAACATGCTTTGATAGACACAGACTGGCTGACAGCATTAATTCCTTTTTTTGTGATCAATTTTTTTCTTGAATTTTTCAAACTAGAGTTATAAGAAAGGCACCAAAACAGATACATATTGAATATGTACAGATGTCCAAATATGCATCATGAATTCCTTTCTTGTCCCTCCAGGCTCCTGTACAACTGGTCCATGTCGTTACCATGCAACATTGTGTTGAAGAAAGCGGTGGACAGCCTGCTGTGCTCCATGTGCCACATCCATCCCAGCTACTTCTCCCTGCTCATGTCCTGGATGGGGATCGTGTCGGCGCCCAGCGCCAGCCACTCTCAGGCTCAGCACTGTCGCCTGTCCATGACCGACGACGGCAAGAAGCAGCACGACGCCAACACCAGCGCCTCGGGACTCACTGACGACTCCAAGCACGCCAGATCCCCCGCTAATCTATCGGAGTCGCAGCTGACCACGCTGGCCGCCGCCTCTCAGTCTCCGGGGGCGATAGAGCAGCTGCTGGACTCGGGCTTGCCCTCGCTGCTGGTTCGCAGCCTGGCGCAGTTCTGCGTCGGCCTCTTGGCCAGCGCCGACCTCCCTCTGCCCGCCGCCCAGGCCGATAGACGACACCACCACCACCACTACCACTCGTCCTCCTCGTCCGCACACAGTCGACCCCCCCTGCCCGCCGAGCTGTCGGCCCCGGTGCTGCGTTTCCTCACGGAGGTGGGCAACAGTCACACCATGAAAGACTGGTTAGGAGGCCCGGAGGTCAACCCGCTGTGGACCGCGCTGCTCTTCCTGCTCTGCCACTCCAGTGCCAGCGCCGGAGGCAACGCGGGCTGTCAACCGCTTAGCTCCGGATCAGCAGCAGCCTCCGCTCCATCCCAGCCGCAGCATTCGGGATCACGCTATTCGCTCGCGTCCTCTAGCCAAGCCGGAGGTCTCACCACCCAGCAGAGGACGGCTCTGGAGAACGCCACCGTGGCCTTCTTCCTCCAGTGCATCTCCTGTCACCCCAACAACCAGCGGCTCATGGCGCAGGTCTGCTCCCACCCGCCACCATTCATTTGCAGCAACCAGCTCCAGCTATTTCAATTACTTTTGCTGACTTTTGTCATTAATGCACTGATCAGTCTCTGTATTTGTTGTAAACCTGTGTTTTCTGGCTGTAGGTTCTCTGTGAGCTCTTCCAGTCTGCACCTCAGCGAGGAAACGTGCCCATCTCTGGAAACATCTCAGGCTTCATTCGAAGGCTTTTCCTGCAACTCATGTTGGAGGACGAGAAGGTCACGGTCTTCCTGCAGTCTCCCTGTCCGGTGGGTAACTTAGTTATTTCCCCTAGTTGGTTCCTTTCCCTCCAAGGGAGAATGAAATGTCTCTTCACTAGATTCTGGCTCAGTGGGTTCTCACAGAGCAGCCAACAGGGCTGTGTGGAGCACAGGTTGACAGCTTTTGGGACTTCTGTGGAAAGGGAGTAATTAGTGATCGGGCAGGAAACAAAGTGGAGGCAGGACAGGAGTTGTCAGTGTGTTTTTTTTGTTTGTTTTTGCTGCATTCAAGACTCGGATCTTTCCCAGTTGAAAACTCCAGAATAACCACAAACATGCCAGAACGGGACAAACTTTGCATTCAAAGTGCTTCATCTAAGGCATAAAAAAAATACAAAGGGCACAAAAACAATTAAAAATAGATGTTTCAATGTATTTTGTATGTTTTACCATTGATGGCTAGCCTCTGCACGGGTGCAGATTGTTGTTTATGACGTCAGACAACTGATTCTCGGCGAAGTCAGAGTTAATTTTTTTTCTCCAACTTGAGGTGGCGTTCCATTGCACTTTTCAAGTTGGAGGTCGGAAACATCCGACGTCTGACTTGTCTCAAACGCAGCATTTGCCTTTAATTGACAGGTTAGTTGCGAGAGACAGGAAACCAGCCAAGAGCCACTCAATGCAGGATCAAACCCAACACTCTGTAGTCTCTGCACATGGGGCACCTGCTCTACCCACTGAGCTAAACGGCGCCCTGAGTCGTCACATACTGAGTTTTTACACATAATGTGTAGATACATGGCCCAGTGCTAACAACAGCTGGATGAATCGCTCAGATGTTCATGTTCCCATGTGTAATACCAGCCTTAAGAACACACAACTAGTAACATTCATTCATATCAACAAGCAATGTTTCCCACATATTCATTCATTCCTGTGGGAAACACTGACAAGCTGATGTCAGCAGGCTAACACACTGAGATGATCAACATTACCATGCCCATTATAGTCCACTGATGTCGTTCAGTGTAGCAGCACATAAATCTTCAAGTGCGAAAGTTGTTCCTTCTAGAAAACTCTTGTTTTTTCAGGCCTGATCTAATCATCTCACCTGTTGTGCAAGTTCAGGTTTAAACCAGACCAGTAGAACTCCGACACAGGCGACTTAGTCCTCTGTCTAAGCTGCCTGCAGTGTCATCAATCTGCATCTATGGTGGAGGAGGAGTCTCAGTCAGATTATGTGGAAGCCTAGCCTTTTCTGAGAGCCTTTCAGAGACAACTGACTGGTCCACCTCTCATCTCTCATATTACTGATCACATGTTGGTTAAAATCATCTGGCTCAGGATATTCCTCCAGAAGATCAGCCCATCATCGTATTTCTCTAAGACATTAACCCAAAACACTTTTCTTCTCTTCTCAGTTATACAAAGGACGCATCAATGCCACCAGCCACATGATCCAGCATCCCATGTACGGAGCGGGCCATAAGTACCGTACCCTCCACCTGCCCATCTCCACCACGCTGGCTGAAGTTCTGGACCGGGTGTCAGGTATGTTGCAGTGAAGAAAACTTCTAAACAGGAACCAGACTACAAAACACTAAACCAGTGTTTGGTAAAGAACTGTGCAGCAGTTACCTGCATTAATCTTTCACATACATAATTAATATGTTTATCCCTCAGTGGCCATTCATTTGGAAAAGTGCCAAACAGTGCAGCTTTAGATTGAAAGTTAAAGAAGTGATTGAATGATTAAACTCAGCTTGCTGTTCCTCCACACAGACACACCCAGCATCACAGCCAAGCTGATCAACGAGCAGAAGGAGGACAAGGAGAAGAAAAACCACGAGGAGAGGGAGAAGATGAAAGCAGACAGTGGTTTCCAAGACAACTACAGCGTCGTCGTGGCCTCAGGTGCTCGGTTCTGTTCCATACATAATGCCCTACATAGCCACCAGAGTAAAATGGAAGTGTATAGATTGTCCTCTGACAGACAGAAAGGATCAGTTAAAACAGCCAGTGCTATTTGAGTCAACAGAGCCTGCAGCCAGCCAAGTGAGTGGTTTCAGAAGAAACACACATTTTGACAAAGGGTCTCGTCTGGTTTGTCTGAATCTGTTAGACTGTGGAGCAGGCTGAGTTCTTATTTTGATTATATTTTTATTCGAGGTATAGATGTGATGTATGTGTGAGCGAGTGAACGTGACATGTATTGTAAAGTGCAACGAGGGACATAAAAGTGATATACAAGCGCAGTCCATTTGCAACCCACACTTTGAAGTCTGGGCTGTGAGGAAACATTTACTCATTCAAAACAGCCACTTTAATCTTGACGCGTGTGACTTACAGTGAGGGACATCAGTCCAGCCCCACTGCAGCACACACCTCCACTAAGAACTATGTCTGTTTTAATAAGTGAAGGAGATCAGGGAAAGAAGTGCAGTGAAGGTTAATAGTAAGAGCTAGTCAGACATGTTGTAAGACATGTTCAGGGTGTTGGAGCTTTTGGGGTTTTTCACTAAATCTTGTCTCAGAGACCTGTCAAACATGGCTGTGGTTTGGCTTTAAAATGATTTGATACAGACAGTGGC